>OX336390.1:446405281-448805281 GCA_946902985.2 Meconema thalassinum
GTACAAACTCGAAAAAATATGATGAGGATGATGATTAAATGATTAATGTAATTTTCAAAAGTCTAGTATAATTACTATAAATATGCCTTTCGTCATTGCCTTCAGGAAGCGTGGTTTACTTATTCTTGCGACACATGTAGTATTTTATTGCATTTAACCACAAAGTAATAAATAGCCTCAACAACCTTGTTTCACTCATTAAACGCCAAACTAAAAGCCAAAACAGACATATCGGTAAAAAAAAACAATGAAAAGAAAAATAATGTCTATGCAATATCAAATCAAGACATGAACTTTGCCAAATGCAAGGTCAATCCACTCAAAATAATTTTATGTTTTCGCAGTATTTTTTTCGTTCTAAAACGGCCAACTGGTTTCTTTAACACTCTGTAACAATTAAAATAGTATTATTGTACAAAAATAACCAGATTAACGGTCTTGAAATGTAAAGAGTCGGCCCCGAGTCGTGAAGTTGAGAAAATGTCCACCATGTTGCACACCATCTTGAAATCTGAGCTTCCAGCCAAGGCTAAATAATTGCTTGCACAATCGGTTACAGTTACTATCGCATTCTACTACACAAATAACTCTAAAACGGTCTTTAGATGAAGAAAATTGGCATCGGGAGTGGAAATATCGTACTAGTAAGAAAACGTCCACCATCTTGGGCGCCATCTTGAATTCTGAGCTTCCGGTCGATATTCGGGAGTGCCAACATTGAAATTCGTCTTCAGCAGGTCCGAATTAGTATTAAAAACACATTTGGCCAAATGTTACCCAAAATGCCACTAGAATTGCAACCGGTCGAAAAGTGGACCAGTCTATAACGTGGTTTATGGGATTTAATCAAAGCATACAGTTGAGGTTTTATCATCTCTGTAGCAAATGGAATACCCCTATCAGTCAACCAATCCTGCGTAACTGTTTTCGGGAAGATTATCTGAGTGCGCGTTCACATTGGACATTATGGTACGAGGCATTGTCAATCACGACTACAGAGTTGGGTGGCAAATTAAGAATTAATTTATCTGTCAGATATTTTTCGTAATTTCTATAGTCTATCTCATCGTGATAGTCCCCTGTTGTTTGGTTGGATTTGAAAACCTACAAAGCATTTGGAATGAAACCTGGATCTGAACCGGCATGTACCACAATTAATCTTTGCCCTTTCGAGATAAGTGACTTCAGTCCATGAAGAGAACCGTCACTCCTAGTGATGTGGGCCGAGCAAATGTCCAGTTGGCAGAAGATCTATAAATGGGCATTTGCCCAAAGCAGTTTTAAGTGCCCAAAATGTGGGCATTAAAAAAACTTTTTTTAAAACTTTTTACTACTTGTGATTGTTACTAGAGCTTCTAAAACATAATAAAAACCATTAATCAAAGGTACATTTCATGGATAAACTAGTAATGCCCGAATATTGCTAATAATAATTTAATTATACCTGTGTCAATGTTGTCAATAACATCTAAATGGTAATTATATCTGGTTTCAATAAAACATTGTATTACTACGTTAGGCCTACAGGCCTACTCATTTATATTTAGGACAATTAGGTAGGAGTTTGATTATGGTGTGAATAGTGGCTTTGGGAGAGGGGGTGGATGGGCTAGGCCCTGGGCTGCCATTGTGCTATGATCTTGAGTGGGGGTAGGATGGTTGTGGCCTATTGGCGAGGCATTCACCACCAGCAGCCCAGCCCAGTTAGTTGTGAAGTAGAGCTGTCTGTTGAGTGGTTGAGTCTGAGATAACCTCACTTCTTTCTTAGGCTATTTATATTTTTAAGTGTTAGATTAAATCATTACAAAATGCTTAGGAACTTTTTTTAATTTGATAGGGAAAGGAGTATCTTGTAAATATTGTAATAAGGATTATTAACAGTCACATTGACACAAAATGGAAAAGCACATAAAAAAGTGTTCTAAGTGCCCTCAGGATCTAAAAAAAAAGTGCTTCAGTTAGGTACAGTTACAGTGGTTGAAAAACCTTTTCGAAAGAAAACCCCTTATGAATCTTTACGAATTGAAGTGAATGATTTCAACAACAAATCTGCAGTACCAAGCACAAACTCAGCCTCAGAACCAAAATCAGGTTCTTTCAGTGAATTCCTACAACAATTTCTGCAGCCTATTTTTGCCTCAACTCCTGTTTTTATGGATACATATATAGAATACATATATGTAGATACATATATGGCTAAAACAATATTTATATAAGCGTTGCATTATGAATATTTTTTTAAGAGAGGTAAATGCCCAAAATGCCTGGGCATTTATAGGTTTTGGGCATTTGCCCGGACATTTATCCTGGGCATTTGCCCCAACTTATAAATGCCGAGTCATTTTACATCACTAGTCACTCCAAGCACTTGGCTTAGTGTGCGAACTATGCAAATATGTCTCATCAGTGTAACAATAGGCCTACCCTGTTGTCGGTACCGCCTAATACTCTGTAAGTACTGGATACGTAGAAGCCTTATGTCAGGCTTCTCCATAACTATTATACGCATGTCTTCTGTCTTCCTCCATATAAAACCTAGGCCTCGAACTATCTTGCTTAATGTTCGTACACCACCTTTAAAATTGATGTCCTCAACCAGTTTCCTACAGATCTTTTCCAGCGTTGGCCTCTCGCCTTTGGTATTGTGAAAATTATGAATCGTACGCCTGACCACGCATTTATCAAAATCATCTAATTCGCACTTCTTGACAGATTTTGCCCTCCTCTCTCCTGGCGTTGAAAATGAATCCACCTCACCACTTTCAATTTTTTTTGGCGCCTTATATAATATTCCGTACCGACCTTTCCGACACTCTGTTGCTTTGGCTGTAAAGTTTTGGCACTTCCTAATTTAGAGCAAAACTGTGACATTGCTAAGTACACTGAATATTATACACAATTTTCAAGGTTTTAGGTATACATCAAACGCACTTTCATATACGTAATATACATAAAATAGCTGTAGACCGCGTCTCGGAGTGAGCCGCATTGTTGAAGAATTGAGTGAGCCCGGTAGTCAGCATTCGGGGGACACGCAGGAGCCCCGCAATGGGCATTAAAATACGCCAATTGATATCGGTCTCTGCTCATCGTTGAGTTTCGGCAAGCCCTTCTTGCGGGTACTCGACTGCAGGAAAACAATTGTTAACCTCTCAGTCATAGACCTGTACAATTGCATTTCTGTGTCAGTCCAGTCAATGGGTCAGAAAAGAATGCAACTTTCCTGTTTCTTACATCCAGGCAACGACTTTTGTAAATAATAATGTAAATAATAACTGCTATAATGTCACACCAGGGAGCCAAATTTTACCAATGAGGAATTCTTTGCTATACAAGCAAATTTGAAGATTTTTTTTTTTCATTTAACATCCACGACTGCATCCAGAGGTCCTTAGCATTCTACGCTTTGACCTGAAGGTTTGAGGGTTTGATTCCTGACCTGGCTGTGGGGATTATCTCCAGTGTTCAACCCCTGACTCGGGAACTGGGTATTTTTGACACGTTTATGATAATTTTATCCTTATGATATGCAGGCTATTCTTTCGATGAGCCAACTCACGAGCAAACTATATTACAAATCGTAAAATACTCGACTGCACATACGCGCAGGATACGCACTGCGCATGCATCCCAGATGCAACATTTCAGAGAGTATCAACAATATCTCATAGCCCTCGACAGACTGCAATTATGTGCTTCACCGCACTCCATTATTATTTGTTATATTGATGGATGAAATCATAAAACGTGTAAAACAGAGTATCAGTAGTGATGAAGTGAAGGCCTTGGTATTTGCAGATGATGTGGTGATTTGGGGAGAGGGAGAAAAGGAAGTACAAAGGAGATTGGACATTTGGAATGAAAAGCTGAAGGAGTTTGGAATGGTAATTAGTAAAAAGAAAACTGTAGTCCTGCACTGTGGAAAAGAGGAAAAGAGAAGCCAAGTGAACATAGATGGAGAATGGTTGGAGAATGTGGAACAGTTCCCATATCTGGGTAGCATTGTTAACGGAGGTATTGAAATCAACCCTGAAATTAACAACAGACTAAGTAAAAGCACAACATTCTATCATCAAGTCAGAGAGCTTTTATGGGATGACAAAGTGCCCAGGAGAACGAAATTAACACTATATAAACAGTACTTCATACCAATTGTAACATACGGACTGGAAACGCTGGTAACTAACAAGAGACAAGATAGTAAGATCCAAGCAGCAGAAATGAAATTTTTAAGAACATCTGTAAAAAAGACAAGAAGAGATAGAATTCAAAATGTTAAAATCAGAGAGGAGCTAAATGTGGAACCGTTAGTACAGAAGATACGGAAAGCGAGACTGAGATGGTTCGGACATGTGAAGAGAATGGGAAAGGAACGAGCGGCAAGAAGGGAGTTGGAAAGAGAAGTTAAGGGTAAGCGATCAGTTGGAAGACCAAGAAGAAGATGGATGGATCAGATTCGGAAGGACATCGGAGAAGCTGGATTGGGTGTGGAGGAAGTAATGGAGCAGGAAAAGTGGAAGGACAGAAACGAGTGGAGGAGGCTTGTTAACCACACCCGGGCGACTGGAGTGGGACATTGATGATGATGATGATGATGATGATGATGATGATGACCGCACTCCCCTGTAGTGAGGTTAGACGACAGTCTGGGCGAAAATTACTGCTTCTAGGCGTACTACAAGCAATGGGGTCTGGGGTGTAAGCCCCAGATTAGGTTTGTGTTTGTATGTAAAGCCATATTCCATGTTCTCCACTTGTGAGAGAAGCGGCAAAATAAAATGCAACACTCTCTAGAGCAGTGGTTCTGAACGCGTAGAAGTCTGCTGACCATTCAGCGTGAAATTGAATCATGTACGGACCACACCTCTTCCGCCCCCCCCCCCCCCCCCCCCGATACACCTGATCAGTTGTAACCCTTCCTCAATAACACTTATTTTAAAGATATTTCAATTCAACACATGATAGTCATCGCCGCGAATACTTCCGGACGATTCTCGTTCAACGCAGATAAATTTCGAAATCGCCATTTATTGGCCACTTTTTAATACGTGCTGGTGGACCCTTTTCTCCCGCGGACCACTCCCGAGGCACTCGCGGACCACCGGTTAAGAACCACTGCTCTAGAGATAAAATGATCTCCTGTATCCGGGTCACATTATCTTATTATTATTCATTTAATTGAATAGCTCTATTACAGAGCACGTAAAATCAATACTTCAAATCTTGCCACATGTCTTTTTTTCTCTCTGCCCACATTCGAGTCATCCTCTCTGATCTCTGCTTTCGGAGCTGTTCAATGTTCCGTGGCTGCTTTCGTTGTCTTTTTTGTTCCTCCCTGAAGATCACTTTTTGAATTTTGTCCCGAAATAAATTCCTATTATTTGTATCTGTAATGTCAATGTCGGCTTCCTTAAGATCTTTTAATGTCTGTGTAAACCACGCTGGTTGAACTTTAAGTTTTAAATTTTTATTAAAAATTTGTTTTGTTAGCCTGTCATTATTCATTCTATTTAAATGCCCAAAAATGGCATCCGCCGTTTGCTCATGGTGTGAATTAATTTTGTTCTCCTCATGGGTGTATATTTCCTTGTTAGGTCGTGGTCTGTTATAGTCTGTTTCTGATTTCCTTGGGCCAAGGATGCATCGAACAGTAGGATATATAGGCCGAAGCTGGGGCAGGGGCTAATGGGCAAGATGGCCGCCGCACGCAACTGCCCTATGTTATTCTAATGGAGGGGTCAGTCATAGCTGGGGCAGGGGCTAATGGGCAATATGGCTGCCACGCGCTACCACACTCTTTAATGGCGGGCTTTTCAAATCATTATTTATTTGTTTTTAATTTATAAATTTTTATTTATTTAATATTTAATTTATTATTTTTTAGCACAGGGCTAATACACAAAATGGTCACTGCACACAACCACTTACACATATAACATGCTAACCTAACCTTACCTAACCTAACCTAACCTAACTTCACCTAACCTAACCTAACTTTACCTAATCTAACCTAACTTAAAAGTGCGAGCAAAAAAAAAGTGAGAGCAAAAAGTGTGAGCAAACAAGTGAGAACAAATGTGAGAGCACAAATAATAAACTTAGTTATAACCTAACCACACCTAACCTAACCTAACCTAACCTAACTTCACCTAACCTAACCTAACCTAACATAACCTAACGTCAAAGTGGGGGCAAATATGAGAGCAAAAAGTAACAGCAAAAACTGTGAGCAAAAAAATTGAGAGCAAAAAGTAAGAGAAAATAGTGGGAGCAAAAAGTGGGAGCAAAAAAGTGGGAGCAAAAAGTGGGAGCAAAAAAGTGGCAGCAAAAATGTGGGAGCAAAAAAGTGAGAGCAAAAAAGTGGGAGCAAAAAGTGGGAGCAAAAAGTGGGAGCAAATAAAAGTGGGAGCAAAAAGTGGGAGCAAATAAGTGGGAGCAAAAAAGTGGGAGCAAAAATGTGAGAGCAAAAAAGTAAGAGCAAATGGGGGAGCACAAATAATAAACTTAGTTATAACCTAACCTAACTCACAGAAACCTCATTTAAAGATTTTAGATTTTACGTTTTAACATTATACATTTTAACATTTTAGATTTTGATTTTTTCATTTTACATTTTTTAGATTTTACATTTTTGATTTTTTGTATTTAAGTTTTTTTTAGATTTCTCATTTTAAGTTTTTTATTTTAGATTTTACATTTTCTGAAAAGAGTAAACTACAAGGTCACATACCTAACCTTACCAAACCTAACTTTACCAAACCTAACTTAAGCTAATCCAAACACACAAAGTATATAAGGGCACATGCAACTATCCTTATGCTAGTCTTATAGGCTACTGTACAACATGATCACTACCCCAACCGGGTATTTTTTTCATTTTGTTGTTTACACATTTGTCAATTTTCCAATTTCCCATTTTCAGTTTTTTTAAATGTCAGTTTTAAGTTTTACAATTTCATAATATGGAAACATGGAATTTGCATTTTGTTGTTTACACATTTGTCAATTTTCCAATTTCCCATTTTAAGTATTTTCAAAATGTCAGTTTTTAGTTTTTCAATTTCATAATATGGAAACATGGATTTTTGCTTTTTGTTGTTTACACATTTATCAATTTCAAAATATTCCATTTACAGTTTTTAAAATGTCAGTTTAAAGTTTCTCAATTTCATGATATAGAAACATGGATTTTCCAATTTGTTGTTTACACATTTGTCAATTTACCAAATTCCCATTTACAGTTTTTAAAATTTCAGTTTAATATTTTTTCTATTTTATCATTATGGAAACATGGATTTTCCAATTTGTGTTTTACATGTTTGCATTTTGCATTAGGAGTGGGGAGAGGCGGGTAGTAATTAGAAATGTACAAGCAGTGGCCATACAATATTTTTATTTTAAATACATGTACACTATTTACACATAATACATTTTATATATATTCTTTTTTATTTTGTTTTCTATTTTATTTATTTTTGATTATGAACACTATTTTTTATTTTTTTATTTTTGTAGTGCTATTGTTTTATTTCCTAAATTGTTTTGTTTTATGTATTTGCTAGTTGCAGGCAGAAGATTTTGATATTCATAACTTAACACTTTAAGCATGGTCAATGATTGAGTAATGACCATAGGCATGTGTACCTATACCATCAGCATCAATCACTCTTTTATAATCACCAGAACACAAAGCAATTTTGTTTACTCTTATAGATGATATGTCATGTTGTTTAGAAGCGATAATGTTCATGGGTATTCTTTTTACATTGTTTTTCATGACACAATCCTTATAATCTTGAAAGCTTATACAATTTTTGACAACACCTCTGTTAATACCTTTAATCTTTTTGATTTCTTTACCATTTATGTCTAAAGCGTACATTTTAGCTCTAAGTCCAACAAATGCTTTTATAATTTGTCCACAAGCCTCGTCTTTAAATTTCCCCAACGTTTTCTTGTTTGATGTAGAGTAACATATGTGATTAGTAGGATAATCTGATGTGTCCAGGTGTTCTAGGAAATCCAACTTGTCTTGATATACATCTTGGGTGTTAATCAAATAAATGAACGAGTCGGTATCCATATACATGAGTTTAAGATTGTTCATTCCATAATAGGGTAGCAGGACATCATAGTGGTGGGAATACATGAGAGTTTTTGAAATATCCAGTATACACATTCCAATATATATAGGCTTATTGAATACAATGTTACGTTTAGCCATGTGGAAAGCAGCTAGGTTAGGACCATAAATGGTTCTGTCAATAAATGTCGGCTTTGCTATTAGCTTTTCTGCCTTTTTGCTGTCAGTCACAAGACATATGTCTATTCTTTTACGGATATTTTCCATTGTTTTTCCAAAAATAGCATTGTTGAATAATTTGTACAGATTTTTCTCAAAATCATTTTTGGCTTGTTTTCGAAGGTTGTTATTAAAATCAACGTATGCCTTTAACCAAGGTCTTTGCTTAAACTTTAACACACGATGAATTTTTATCAATTTTATTCCATGATCTAAAGCCTGTTTTAATGCCATGTAGTGAACAACATATCGCCTTCGATTTCCAAGATGAGGAATTAGTTTTTTCAGAGACGAATCCTTAGGTTGTGTACACTCAGGTAGGAAAGGTAAATCGTTGTGTAGATCATGAAGGTCAGATGGATAATCAACATCAACGTCTAGAATGTATCCCACAGGATCGTCTTCCTTTAGTTTTTCTAGATCAACAGTATCTGGAGAAACCCACTGAAATCCACCATAAGGAAGGGAGTGGCACATAGCCCACCCATATTGGTTGTTGGCATCATCATAGGTAATAAACTGCGATGGTTTCTCAGAATCATAGATTTCCATGTATTTATTGTTAGCTTCAGCATACCGATGAGACACCTGACATATGCCTCCGCGTATTCCAGGCTCGATTAGAAGAATCTGATCGTAATCCTGTATCAATTCCAGTTCAATTCCTGTGTAAAGGAGCATTGCCTCGAAACTTAAACCAGGCGAAGTAAAACAGTGTGCAGCATTTACTCGGTGTGTTTCTAGAGTTTTGTTTCTAAACGTTTCAAAGCGGTCTGCAAGAAGGAGTACATCTGAAGTTAGGTAGAGGTCACTATATTCCCCTAGAGTTTTAATGTTGAACTGTTTCCAGACATTTTTGGCATGTTCATAGTCTTCTTGACTAAAATTTTCTTGACTTAATTTGTTAAAGAATGCCTCTTTCGGAGGTTAACACGTTTCACTTAACTTTTCCCATGAGTCAATGTAGTCATAACAAAATACCCCTTTACGAGTCATGAGCATTGCATTTTCTTTTCCAAAGTACTTGTCTGTTTCAGGGTATGATGTTAAGTTGGAAACTATGTTTTCAAACTACTCGGCATTAACCGAAACGTGTCCACAAATCTAAGCTTAACATTTCCTACATATTTCGTGAAGGAAATGTACTTTTCCTTGGAGTTAGCGATAACATCCACTCTCTCAGTAGTACATCCTAATTGCTTTACAATGAAATTTGCGTCGTAGCCACTCATATTATGTAGAAATACAGGAACGGGGTTACGTGTTTTACACCTCAAATTACAGTTATTGTGAGCACTTCCACGGTATTCCCCTGTAATATGGCAATGGTCTCGAACTTTCCAATCCTCTTTGGTATACGGTTTTTGACACACATAACAGGTTTCAGAACATTGGAACTCTGCTTCTTGATCCTCAGTTAAAGGCTTTGGTACATTTAAGCTGTAAAGGCGATCAATTTCATTAGCTATTGAAATCAAACAGTCCATAAACTTTTCTGCAGCGTCAGGTCCACGATAAATAAGAGGTTGGCTTGGAAGGTTTGTCTTTATGTGTTCCACAGCAGGTGAGGGTTTAACGTATATACCAAAGCTCATAGGAACATGACTCTGGTATGGCACTGTATAACTTGCTTCAGGATTGTGTAGACATGTTTGATAGGGTAACAGTATACTTTCAAAATCAGCATAGATTACGTAAGGTATTCTCAGCATTTTTTCCACGTTTAAAAATTTGACAATGGGGTTTTTAATAGGCATTTCAACCCTAGCAATGTCATGCTGGACACACAAAGCTCTATGTTCTTTCAATTTTTCTATTCCTTGTTGACCATATCGATTATCGAAGTGAGTAAAACACCGTTTACACGTATATATCTTATGTCCATGGTGAGTAATCTGATGTCCTACTAGTTTATCAAAATCTTTGATAAAGACGTAGTGGTTCTGGCCGGATGATGAACTTAGCAGAAGGAGGTCGCGATGGTCTTGCAGCTCTTGATCCACAACCTTTGCAGGGAACAATTTGTTGTCTTGTTCCAATCCAAATACATTAATGGATATATCGTTGGCTTTTTCAAATTTGGGAATGTCAGCTAGCGATGTAGGAAATGATATTAATGAAAAATCATACTTGTTTTCCAGATCCTTGTATTTACTAACGCGTTTAGCATCAGTTTTAACCAGTTTTGCTAAAATGGCATACATAAAACACCTCTCGTCCTTAAAGTTTTGAGGATTAATGCAGGCTTTTCTTGCTTGTATAGCTGCTGGTAATGGAATATATGTGCTGCCACGCAAGGGATTGTACTTATTTATTTTCAATCGTACTCCTTCCACTGCTAACAAAGCCCAATTACTGCCTTTTAGCTCAGATTCTTCCATTTCCGTAGTTAACTTTGTAAATTGTGTTTTCAAGAAACTACTCAAGTCTGTTTCCAAAAATAGGGACTGATTTCGTGTTTTAAAAGCACGATCTGTAATTTCATTGGTAGATGTATGAATGAATCTACATTCAGCCACTAGATTAACTTTGATCGACTTGTGCATTGCTAGTTCTTTCTGCATAGCTTGTATTATTTGCTGTTTGGACTCTTTAAGGTATGCATTTAAATCCCTACACGTATCACAACGTATGAAATAGGATTTAAGACGACCTTCAAAAGATGTCTCATATTCAATAAGTCCATTTTTGTCAGGGACCAATGACAGTAGGTAATGTTTTGTAAGCTCTGCTTTTTTGTCTTTTAGCTGCCGACACAACATTACAACATTCTTCATGCCGACGTCCGTTGTACACATTGTTGAATGTACTACCACAGGTCTTGCACTCATGGAATTCACCACACGATACTTCATGTCGCTTCCTATGATAGTCTCGAAGAAAAGTCTTCCCACACTCTTTACACATATAGCTAGGAATGGGTTCTTTCATTATGAATGTTGATTTCTGAAAACAGCTGCTTACTGCGTATCACAGGGCTAGAGGTTAGTCAGTGGGACGGTCTTTCACGATGTGTACACCGTGAGAGGTAGTAGTCAACTGGTGATATTCTTGTTAAGGGTCCTCTAATATACCCCTAGTCTAGACCAACAGCTCTTTATAGTGTATGCCAAGGCTGTAGACTGGACAGTGAGACGGTCTTTCACGATGTGAACACTGTAACAAGTAGTAGTCAACTGATTATATACTTGCTAAGGGTTCTCTAATATATCATAGTCAAGACCAACAGCTACTTACTGTGTAGTACAAGGCTGTACAATAGTTGTTTTGACAGTCTTTCACGATGTGGTCACTGTGAGTGGTAGTAGTCAACTGGTGATATTCTTGTTAAGGGTCCTCTAATATACCCCTAGTCTAGACCAACAGCTCTTTACAGCGTATAACAAGGCTGTAGACTGGACAGTGAGACGGTCTTTCACGGTGTGAACAATGTAACAAGTAGTAGTCAACTGATTATATACTTGCTAAGGGTTCTCTAATATACAATAGTCAAGACCAACAGCTACTTACTGTGTAGTACAAGGCTATACAATAGTTGTTTTGTCAATCTTTCACGATGTGGTCACTGTGAGTGGTGGTAGTCAACTGATGATATTCTTGCTAAGGGTCCTCTAATATACCCCTAGTTAAGTGTAACAGCTATTCACTGCTTATGACAAAGCTAAAGACTGGTTTTTTCAACGGTCTTTCACAATGTAAACACTGCGACAGGTAGTAGTCAACTGAAAATATTCTTATAGCCTACTCAAGGTTATCAGGTACTTACTGCATATCAAAAGGCGATTGAAAATAAATAAGTACAATCCCTTGCGTGGCAGCACATATATTCCATTACCAGCAGCTATACAAGCAAGAAAAGCCTGCATTAATCCTCAAAACTTTAAGGACGAGAGGTGTTTTATGTATGCCATTTTAGCTAAACTGGTTAAAACTGATGCTAAACGCGTTAGTAAATACAAGGATCTGGAAAACAAGTATGATTTTTCATTAATATCATTTCCTACATCGCTAGCTGACATTCCCAAATTTGAAAAAGCCAACGATATATCCATTAATGTATTTGGATTGGAACAAGTCAACAAATTGTTCCCTCTAAAGGTTGTGGATCAAGAGCTGCAAGACCATCGCGACCTCCTTCTGCTAAGTTCATCATCCGGCCAGAACCACTACGTCTTTATCAAAGATTTTGATAAACTAGTAGGACATCAGATTACTCACCTTGGACATAAGATATATACGTGTAAACGGTGTTTTACTCACTTCGATAATCGATATAGTCAACAAGGAATAGAAAAATTGAAAGAAAATAGAGCTTTGTGTGTCCAGCATGACATTGCTAGGGTTGAAATGCCTATTAAAAACCCCATTGTCAAATTTTTAAACGCGGAAAAAATGCTGAGAATACCTTACGTTATCTATGCTGAATTTGAAAGTATACTGTTACCCTATCAAACATGTCTACCCAATCCTGAAGCAAGTTAGACAGTGCCATACCAGAGTCATGTTCCTATGAGCTTTGGTATATACGTTAAACCCTCACCTGCCGTGGAACACATAAAGACAAACCTTCCAAGCCAACCTCTTATTTATCGTGGACCTGACGCTGCAGAAAAGTTTATGGACTGTTTGATTTCAATAGCTAATGAAATTGATCGCCTTTACAGCTTAAATGTACCAAAGCCTTTAACTGAGGATCAAGAAGCAGAGTTCCAATGTTCTGAAACCTGTTATTTGTGTCAAAAAACGTATACCAAAGAGGATTGGAAAGTTCGAGACCATTGCCATATTACAGGGGAATACTGTGGAAGTGCTCACAATAACTGTAATTTGAGGTGTAAAACACGTAACCCCGTTCCTGTATTTCTACATAATATGAGTGGCTACGACGCAAATTTCATTGTAAAGCAATTAGGATGTACTACTGAGAGAGTGGATGTTATCGCTAACTCCAAGGAAAAGTACATTTCCTTCACCAAATATGTAGGAAATGTTAAGCTTAGATTTGTGGACACGTTTCGGTTAATGCCGAGTAGTTTGGAAAACTTAGTTTCCAACTTAACATCATACCCTGAAACAGACAAGTACTTTGGAAAAGAAAATGCAATGCTCATGACTCGTAAAGGGGTATTTTTTATGACTACATTGACTCATGGGAAAAGTTAAGTGAAACGTGTTTACCTCCGAAAGAGGCATTCTTTAACAAATTAAGTCAAGAAAATTTTAGTCAAGAAGACTATGAACATGCCAAAAATGTCTGGAAACAGTTCAACATTAAAACTCTAGGGGAATATAGTGACCTCTACCTAACTTCAGATGTACTCCTTCTTGCAGACCGCTTTGAAACGTTTAGAAACAAAACTCTAGAAACACACCGAGTGGATGCTGCACACTGTTTTACTTCGCCTGGTTTAAGTTTCGAGGCAATGCTCCTTTACACAGGAATTGAACTGGAATTGATACAGGATTACGATCAGATTCTTCTAATCGAGTCTGGAATACGCGGAGGCATATGTCAGGTGTCTCATCGGTATGCTGAAGCTAACAATAAATACATGGAAATCTATGATTCTGAGAAACCATCGCAGTTTATTACCTATGATGATGCCAACAACCAATATGGGTGGGCTATGTGCCACTCCCTTCCTTATGGTGGATTTCAGTGGGTTTCTCCAGATACTGTTGATCTAGAAAAACTAAAGGAAGACGATCCTGTGGGATACATTCTAGACGTTGATGTTGATTATCCATCTGACCTTCATGATCTACACAACGATTTACCTTTCCTACCTGAGTGTACACAACCTAAGGATTCGTCTCTGAAAAAACTAATTCCTCATCTTGGAAATCGAAGGCGATATGTTGTTCACTACATGGCATTAAAACAGGCTTTAGATCATGGAATAAAATTGATAAAAATTCATCGTGTGTTAAAGTTTAAGCAAAGACCTTGGTTAAAGGCATACGTTGATTTTAATAACAACCTTCGAAAACAAGCCAAAAATGATTTTGAGAAAAATCTGTACAAATTATTCAACAATGCTATTTTTGGAAAAACAATGGAAAATATCCGTAAAAGAATAGACATATGTCTTGTGACTGACAGCAAAAAGGCAGAAAGGCTAATAGCAAAGCCGACATTTATTGACAGAACCATTTATGGTCCTAACCTAGCTGCTTTCCACATGGCTAAACGTAACATTGTATTCAATAAGCCTATATATATATTGGAATGTGTATACTGGATATTTCAAAAACTCTCATGTATTCCCACCACTATGATGTCCTGCTACCCTATTATGGAATGAACAATCTTAAACTCATGTATATGGATACCGACTCGTTCATTTATTTGATTAACACCCAAGATGTATATCAAGACAAGTTGGATTTCCTAGAACACCTGGACACATCAGATTATCCTACTAATCACATATGTTACTCTACATCAAACAAGAAAACGTTGGGGAAATTTAAAGACGAGGCTTGTGGACAAATTATAAAAGCATTTGTTGGACTTAGAGCTAAAATGTACGCTTTAGACATAAATGGTAAAGAAATCAAAAAGATTAAAGGTATTAACAGAGGTGTTGTCAAAAATTGTATAAGCTTTCAAGATTATAAGGATTGTGTCATGAAAAACAATGTAAAAAGAATACCCATGAGCATTATCGCTTCTAAACAACATGACATATCATCTATAAGAGTAAACAAAATTGCTTTGTGTCCTGGTGATGATAAAAGAGTGATTGATGCTGATGGTATAGGTACACATGCCTATGGTCATTACTCAATCATTGACCATGCTTAAAGAGTTAAGTTACGAATATCAAAATCTTCTGCCTGCAACTAGCAAATACATAAAACAAAACAATTTAGGAAATAAAACAATAGCACTAAAAAAATAAAAAAAACAAAAATAAAAAAATAGTATTCATAATCAAAAATAAGTAAAATAGAAAACAAAATAAAAAGAATATATATAAAAATGTATTATGTGTAAATAGTGTACATGTATTTAAAATAAAAATATTTTATGGCCACTGCTTGTACATTTCTAATTACTACCCGCCTCTCCCCACTCCTAATGCAAAATGCAAACATGTAAAACACAAATTGGAAAATCCATGTTTCCATAATGATAAAATAGAAAAAATATTAAACTGAAATTTTAAAAACTGTAAATGGGAATTTGGTAAATTGACAAATGTGTAAACAACAAAAAGCAAAAATTCATGTTTCCATATTATGAAATTGAAAATCTAAAAACTGACATTTTGAAAATACTGAAAATGGGAAATTGGAAAATTGACAAATGTGTAAACAACAAAATGCAAATACCATGTTTCCATATTATGAAATTGAAAATTTTAAAACTGACATTAAAAAAAACTGAAAATGGGAAATTGGAAAATTGACAAATGTGTAAAGAACAAAATGAAAAAAAATACCCGGTTGGGGTAGTGATCATGTTGTACAGTAGCCTATAAGACTAGCATAAGGATAGTTGCATGTGCCCTTATATACTTTGTGTGTTTGGATTAGCTTAAGTAAGGTTTGGTAAAGTTAGGTTTGGTAAGGTTAGGTATGTGACCTTGTAGTTTACTCTTTTCGGAAGATGTAAAGTCTAAAATCAAAAAACTTAAATGAAAAATCTAAAAAAGACAACTAAAATACAAGAAATCAAAAATGTAAAATCTAAAAAATGTAAAATGAAAAAATCAAAATCTAAAATGTTAAAATGTATAATGTTAAAACGTAAAATCTAAAATCTTTAAATGAGGTTTCTGTGGGTTAGGTTAGGTTCGGTTAGGTTAGGTTATAACTAAGTTTATTATTTGTGCTCCCCCATTTGCTCTTACTTTTTTGCTCTCTCATTTTTGCTCCCACTTTTTTGCTCCCACTTTTTGCTCCCACTTTTTTTTTGCTCCCACTTTTTGCTCCCACTTTTTTGCTCCCACTTTCTGCTCCCACTTTTTTGCTCCTTCATTTTTGCTTCCACATTTTTGCTCCCACTTTTTTGCTCCCACTTTTATGCTCCCACTTTTTTGCTCCCACTTTTTGCTCCCACTTTTTGCTCCCACTATTTTGCTCTTACTTTTTGCTCTCAATTTATTTGCTCACAGTTTTTGCTGTTACTTTTTGCTCCCATATTTGCCCCCACTTTGACATTAGGTTATGTTAGGTTAGGTTAGGTTAGGTGAAGTTAGGTTAGGTTAGGTTAGGTTAGGTGTGGTTAGGTTATAACTAAGTTTATTATTTGTGCTCTCACATTTGCTCTCACTTTTTTGCTCACACTTTTTGCTCTCACTTTTTTTTTGCTCGCACTTTTAATTTAGGTTAGATTAGGTAAAGTTAGGTTAGGTTAGGTTAGGTTAGGTGAAGTTAGGTTAGGTTAGGTTAGGTGAGGTAAGGTTAGGTTAGCATGTTATATGTGTAAGTGGTTGTGTGCAGTGACCATCTTGTGTAATAGCCCTGTGCTAAAAAATAATAAATTAAATATTAAATACATAAAAATTTATAAATTAAAAACAAATAAATAATGATTTGAAAAGCCCGCCATTAAAGAGTGTGGTAGCGCGTGGCAGCCATCTTGCCCATTAGCCCCTGCCCCAGCTTCGGCCTATATATCCTACTTCGAACCAATTTTCTTTCCATGAGCATGATCTTGTTTATGTCACCTTTCCACATTAATTTTAATGTTTCAGCTCCAAAGAGTGCTTCAGATCTTACCACAAAATTGTAATGTTCACATTATCTATTACATAATAGAAAATTATTCGGATTTTGTTTACTCGCTCTATCGTATTTTCTGCTGTCGCAACGTAAATAGCTCAGCTCTCAACAGAAAATTGTTGTGTGTTGGTAACTTCTCATCTCATCTCCTAGGGAGTATAACTCCTAGCGCATGCGCATTGGCGATGTACGGACTTAGTCTAAAACCTGCCGTCGGTTCTGAAGGTTCCAATATGGTGAGTATAGGGGGTTATGACTGCACTTAAGTCAGCAGTTATGCCAGTTATTATCCTCGTACATGTGAAATTGACACTGGACTACAACCATTATTACAGCTTAGGCTTTCACGGCCGGCGTCATAATTAGTTGCAAGTTGTTCGAGCTTGTAGGACGTGGTCCAGACAGGATATCTCCCGACGTTTCACCGGAATCTGCGTCCGGCATTATCAAGGGTACCGCTCCTTTCCTTGGTCAGCAGTATAATCGAATGTTCTCGAAAGAAAATCAAAATGAATATTGTCCGTTGAGTGATAAAAATTTCCTGCATGACTCAACAAATTGCTAGCGTTTCGCCCCAGTGTGCCTATTGGGGTCTTCAGTTGATAAAGGCACACCTACCAAGATGCGTAGCAGGCACACACTGAGAAGGCTATGCAAGACGCTTTGCTACATATGCAGCCACGTCAAGAGCATGCCAGTGGCTTGGCGATAATAATTCTTCGGGTAGAATAAGGTAGGGTACATTACGTGTTTTTTGTCATTTGCAGAATCGAGGAATTTTTTCTGTGTATGCCTCTGGAATGATTTTCTGCCTCATTTCTCTGGACAGTTGAAAGTTCGGTAATATGAGATATATTCTGCAGAGCTGTACGTAAATCAACATCCTTACTCTGCAAAGCCTCGGACAGGTTGTAAGTTATAGCCAACAATTTACATAATACGAAACTACCTACAATAAACTACTAACTTGTACCAGTAACGGGCCCTCATTGCTTATGGGCCCCTATGCATTTGCCCTCCCCCTTCTTGATGGCTGGGCAGATGACCTCGTAGTTCCGCCCCTTGAAACAACAATAACTAACTTACTTCTTGGTGGCTCTGTGCCTTGGTAAGCAGCGGCTAAGCTGCTGTATCATCGTTGGTACCTGAATGTGAATCTGGCGAAACTCTAGTTACTTATTGAGGTTGTAAGGAGTGGAACTACGTATTTTTTTTTTTTTTTTTTTTTTGTGTGACTACCTGAGAGGCAGATTGCAGATCTTTCTAGTCGACGCCCGTGGGCGACCTGCACGCCAGGATGAGAGATGGTATGATGAAGATGAATGAAACTGGGCAAGGATGCGGAAGGAAGCGGCCGTGGCTGCCAGAAGGTTCTGTCCCAACATTTGCCTGGTGTTGAAAATGGAAAACCATTTCAAGGACAGCCACCGGTGGGGCTTGATCACACGCGTCAACCGAGTCAGCAGAGAGCTTGGCCCCATGACCAAACGCTGCGCTTTAGCTAGCGTTACCACTGCTGTCTGTATTACTGCGAGGTCATCTGCCCCTAAAACTGTATGGGGGGTTTTGAAGCCAACTCTAGCTTGGCTCTTGTGGTTCCAACAGGCAGTATTCAAAGCGCTAGGAGTCATTTCAGGCCACCAATTATTTATCTTTGTAACCAATAGATGGTGGGATAATCTTCGATTTTAATGAAACCTGTAGTGTATCCATCAGGGGCATATATACAATTTATTTCGGGGGGGGGGGGGGGCTGGCTATCCTGGAAAATTGTGAGTATTTTCAGGGGATTGTCACCGCAAAATACCCAGAAAAATCAATCAGTATCTTAGAGCATATAACTTTGTGTAATTATTTTAGACAGGATTCAAAGTTTGGTTGGTTCCTTACTTTAGGGGCTGCGACAACGCGGTCATATAGCCCCGTGTACTTTGGGTGTGTGTAGAATCTGTCTGATAACCGGTGTTAATTGTGATGGCTCTATTAGTGTGTGTATCTGTTTTTTAATTCAAGTAAGGACTGCAACTTTGAATTTTTCAAATAGTTCCTACTTTTGTCGCCAAAGGCCACCGTCAACGACTACTAGGCCTAGTTCAGAACTTAGCTACTAGACGCCACCAGTCGGCTCATGGCAACGGACGTAGAAACCTAAGAGCGTTGTTTACATTCATAACCTATACAATTTAGCTTCACACAGGTGTAATTAGTGGAAGGTTCTTTAACATGCCATAAATCTATGACATGGGACCGCCGGCTTTACTTCCCCTCCGAAGGAAGGCATACTGAGGGATTTTTAAGGCTCTTAAAAAATCCGACGGCTTCGGCCGGGTTTGAACCCACTATCCTGGGCATAGAAGCTCAGCATGCTACCAACTACGCCACCGATGGCGCCTATTCAAAGTTTATATAGCCTACAATACAGGCAATACCAAAAGAGTTGCAAAATACAACACACAAATAAAATTTTATACTTAATGCATTTTCTATTATGATCTATGGAGTGTGAATGGCCAATATCTAAATATTTGTCAATTTACTAAGTAGAAAGGTAAACTTTTTTTTTACAAGTCGATAATTTATTTCTCGAAAGTACCGTACTGTCGAATTTACAGTTTTGCCTCACAAGGATCAGTGTACCCTGTTCCAGCCCTCAGACTAGAATTAAAATTTCTTGGCAGAGAGCCGGGAATCTAATTCGGACTTCCAGGGCAGCAGCTAAGAATGCTAAGAATGCTAGCCACTACACCACGAGTTAGTCTAATTTCAATCTTAATATTGTTTATAACTTAGCCAATAAGTTAAGATTAGGGTACAACGAAATTTACAATTATTTTATGCTCTTACCAAAGCAACACTTTCTTAATTTTTATTGGCTTTTTTCGGGGAGGGGGGGGGGGTCTGGAGCCCCCTCAGCACTCCCTTATATATGCCCCTGGTATCCATCTAATTCAACATGTATTCGTATTTTGTAAGTAATATGACCGTTTCTGATCATGGAAATGCAAGGAGAACGTCTTGTTTTTTTTCTATTATTTGAGACACGCCGGACTGACAGTCCTGACTATGCTCGCTAAAGCGCAGCGTTAGGTCATGGGGCCAAGCTCTCTGCTGACTTCGGTAGACGCGTGGGTTCGAGCCCCGCCGTCGGCCGTCCTTGTAATCTTTTTTCCATTTTCAACTCCAGGCAAATGCTTGGACGGCACCTTCTGACAGGCCACGGCCGCTTCCTTCCACATCCATGCTCAGTTTCATTCACCATCATTCTTTTCATCTCTCATTAACTGCCCTCATGAGGTAGGCGTCAGGAAGGGCATCCGGCCGTAAAAACCATTGCCACAAATACTTCCATCGCATCTCATCTCCGACCCCGTTGGAAAAACTGGAATAATAAGGGGTAGATACTGCACCCTTCAATAAAGCAGTGTTTTATCAAGATTCTTTCTACGGGGTCGTGCTCAGTCCTGAATGCTTTTCAAAGCAAAGTTCGCAAAAACAACATGCTCTATCTGAAATAACGTGTTCTGTCCCATCGAACGCAGTTCTGCCTTTATAATTCTGTCCGTTTGTTCCTTCATTTTACTCTTAATTTCTTCCTCAAGTGCTTTAATGCGCGTATGGTTATCACCTACGGTCTTTATGATCGTTAACCGTTCTTCTTTAGAGTCGCTGCTCATCTTACGCCAATCCTTTCTGATGCTATCTTTAATCGCGCCCAGTTTTTCTTCCATCTGCTGTTTCGTGTCATCCTGATTCGATTCTATCTTCTCAAGCCTGTCTTCTAGACGTAGATTATTCTCATCTATCGTACTCTTCAAATTATCCTGGTCCGATTCTAGGTTTCGCCATCGCTCTGCTGATTGTATTTCTAATTTATCCATATCCTTTATCAGGCCCGTAATACTTTCATTTACTGCTGACAATTGTCCCTGGATAAACGTAGAGTCCTCCTCCATCTTATCAAACCGCTTTTCAAGACCATCCTGTGCCGTTTTAACCTCACTGTTATTTACCGTGCATGCTAATTCTATCTGAGCTAGTTTTGCCAATACAGTTTCGTCCAAATCATTTAATTTACGGTTGAACGTGTCCACTATTTTTTTTATCTGACCAAGCTGTCATTGTTCTTACTTATATCAAGCGCGAATTGAACCATCTGCTGCGTAGTGTACTCTTTCATCTCTGCAGATAATGTGGCTAACTGACTCGTATTTCTACTCTCTTGCGCTTCTAATTGTTTAGTTATAGTGTCATTCATTTGAGTCTGGAAAGACTCATTCTGTTCAGATAATTGTGTTTGTATAGTGTCATTCATTTTAGTCTGGAATGACTCATTCTGTTCAGATAATTGTGTTTTTATAGTGTCATTTATTTGAGTCTGGAAAGACTCATTCTGTTCCGCTAACTTAATGTCTAATTTCGCACCCTGTTCCTTCAATAGTTCCTGGGTTCGTGCCGTGGCACTTTCAATGATCGCCTGGATCTGCTCTATTGTTGCCATTATCACACACAAAAATATATATCACTGAGAAAATAGGAGGATGACATGGAAATGTCTCCCCGACACTCACATATATAATTCTTGACATACATTTACTTCATTTGACCACTTTCAGTTAATTTAATCTTATTCCCTTTACTCCCGCAAATCAATCTGCATCACTGGATGGTTCTAATTTTACTTAATAAATTTTTAACCCCGCACATGTTCAGTCATAAAATTACTATCCAGATCTGATGTTAACACTGACTAATTAATAAAGAATTAATTGTCATTTAAGGCTACCAGCCTCCTAACATATTCATGAGTTTGACTTTCTAAACAAATCTAATTTTACATTTAATCAATGGGCGCCCGATTTCACGTACACTACTTTACTAATTACATCAATAAACAAAACGTGAATCGCATTTAACTTGCAAACTCGTGATTCTACTGTATATTCCATTTTCTTGCTGGTATTTCTCTTCGCCGTATTTACGTTAACAAAATATCACTTCCGGTGATTTCAAACAGTCCCATATATCGGTGTAACATCACATTTTCGCGACAGCTTGATCTACTAGATTTATGCAGACTATCCAACGTGTTCTAGCAGTAACTAGCAACGAACTAGCCCCACCTTGGCGCGCCGGCTTGTCTATGCACCCTTCAATAAAGCAGTGTTTTATCGAGATTCTTTCTACGGGGTCGTGCTCAGTCCTGAATGCTTTTCAAAGCAAAGTGCGCAAAAACAACATGCTCTAATGAATAGAAAGGTCCATAACAGAGGCTATACTAGAAATAAAATGAATAACAAGTAGAATAAAAAGTATTTAATGACTGAAAATTATGTGCATAATAATAATAATAATAATAATAATAATAAAAAAGAAGTCCTCCCTGACTTTCACTCCCATATGAAATAAAGATAATCCAGAGCGGTCAGAACTCGCTCCACCCAACAAACAATGTGAATACAGCTTCACTCAAATGATTAATCATAACATAAAATTGAGCGGTAAGAACTCGCTCCTCACATTTATATGGATACAAGTCCATTTATCCTGATCAAGAAGTTATATAGTGCGTGGTGTACTGATCCTTAATAAGAAAATGAGTACTGATGCGAGTCCGATTACAACTGAAACAGTCATATTGCTCACGGAGTTGCATCTTTTTAAATCACACTACGGCTATGGGACCCACCCTTAATTAACACACTATAATTACTACTGACACATGCAAAATCTAAAATACTAAAACATGATGAACCTCCCCGAGATTCTAGCCCGTGCCAAAGCACACAAACACAAAGAGCATGCCGAAATAGGCCAAAAAGCTCGCATCACAAAATGGGAAACAGCCTCGCACACACTCATGCCACACGGGGTCATTGAACGCGTAAAATAAACACACCAGAAGTCAAGCAACAACAACAAAATGCAAGCCTAAACGGATGAAAATTATATTTACATGAATAAAAGCCAGACAAACAGATGTTTCGGAAGATACCTTAAATCCATGGACAACTCCCATTTAAATCAATCAAATTCTCTTTATAACCGATCAGGGTTTTGTGAATCTAAATAACATCTTATATTGAAGTACAGGAACCTAGCCTGCTGCTAATGACCACGTCGCGTTATCTGATTGAGCCCTCCCCTAGTTATGAGTCAACGCTGCCTCTTCTCTCTGTCAGTCTTCCAAGCTTGGTGCTAATTATACATGGAGCCATACAGGTCCCGTTATCTATCTGGAAACGCGCAAAGACATATCTCACTCATCCACTCGGATGGCAAGAAACACAAATATTTACCACAAGCTCAGCCTCACGAGGTTATGAACTGGGGTGATGTGCTGCAAGTCGGGATAATCTCAATGATATATTTCCCGCGACCACATCATAAAATCACATCATACACCATAAAGCTTGGACTGACTCACTCATAATCATACCATCTGGGTCGGCTCAAAACAGATCAACCTACATTGCGTCCATAGACACATCAAACAAAATAAACAACACAAACTCGGGTGCAAGAGTGCCATCCCGTACAGACTTGCTAGAAAAGCAATTATCAAAATAATCCTGATCCATCATAAATTCTGCTCACAAATAATCTTTTTACCCTCCAATTTCTATTTTTAATCTCAAATTAATTCAGTTCCATTTTTGTTATAAGGCATACTTCCGAATTACAATGCTTGACCGCGATTTACGCACGCGAATGCGAGCACGGGCTGCGCATAGCCCCGTATACTTGAACCAAACAAAATCCCAATATCTACAAAATACAAAGCGCTCAGCTGTCCCATACTTAATGTGTCAGTAAACAAGAGCTAAGAATCTACATTACAAAACAAGCAAACAAATATCTACACATTACGTCCCATAAAAACCATAGCTGATTTAATAAATAAATAAATTCATTAGTACTCATTCCTTTAGAACAGCGTCAAGGAAACATCTCCAGCCATCACTCCTTTAAAATGCTTAGCTCGCCATCGACATCTTCTGGCAAATGTCCTGCTGTTTCCAAGATCCGCCCTCGTTCCTAGACGTCATCTCGTGCTGAATTAAAATAATGTTTGTCAGCTACACACACGATATATTTCCTATTAAATTCACCGATCAAGTACTAAATTCCTTGACTGTCTATTGGTGAATTATTTCGATGAACTCCCCCTATCTGGTAGTACTAGGACTACAAATAAATCACTGAAGTTACACTTATAACTTGACGAAAATGTTCCATGTTCACACACATGAAAAATATGCAGAGTGTCCACGACACTAAAATTAGAAGTTATGCCTCGTGTCCTCAGACACCTGAATAAAGGCCTTACGTCCTCAAACGCTCAAATAAAAGTCTTACGTCCTCAGACGCCCAAATAAAAGTCTTACGTCCTCAGACGCTCAAATAAAAGTCTTACGTCCTCAGATGCTCAAATAAAAGTCATCTCTTGAAGCTTCCTGGACCACTTATAAATGAAACTGGCTAGAGTAGGCATGGAAGGGGGTTTATGGAAAAATATTCCATAATAATTATCAGACTAGCATGCGATCGGTATCATTAAATTCGTAGCAATGTGGAGGTTAAGATTATGCTGTAGCTAACTCGAATTGATCGTGGGATTAATCCGTAGATCACTCCCGCTTTAATTCACCAGGATGCGTTATAACGCCGAGTTGCCGCTTAAAAAGGGCGTCTTGATATTATTGGTTCAGACTCTTGTAGATCTTCGCGAGCTCTTATTTGTATTTCTCCCACAAGGAGTGGTTAACATGAAGATTGACCATTCACATCGTAGCATTTAGTTTTCTTCTTGGCGCCAACTCTCATAGTAACAAGCCATTCTCCGCGTACCCAAGCCTCCCTTCGCGCTAAAAGTTGCACCTGTCCTCTGCGTCATGATTGCTATGTTACTTTCTTAAATACCACAGGAGCTTAAACATTTGTGTTCTCTCTGCCACTGATTTCTCAACATTTCCCCAACTCCGTCTGGCTCTCATATCTGCTGTCTGTATAAATGTATCAAATGATGAAGAATAATTTATTAGAATCCTTTATACAGCCTGTGGATAAAGGGTTCAATACATACATTTGAGAAACGCCGGATGCGTGATGATCGATACTCTCTGATTCAGGTCTATCGATAGTATCGATACAAGCGAATTCTATCGATTCTGTACGTATTGTATTTAATGTTTGACCGTTTATTTACATTCGTTCGGAATTTTTTTCTATTCTTTGATCTCTAGTGTTAATGCAGTGCATTATTGTTCCATGATACAGTGGCTCACATCCGTAGAATTTGTTAAAACGCAATCTATCACGTTCATGACTGGTGACTGCTGTAGAGTGCAGTAGAGTGTGCTGATTGAAATTTGCGTAATGTATGCTTTGCATATTTCGAAAAAATCTGCCCTTTTAACCAGCGACGTTATTATACTTGCCTACCGTGAATAGTGACGATTTCTGGTTCTAATTATGATTCAAAGCAGTGACGACTATTTGGAGTGTTATTTGACAATGTTAAACTAGTAGGTTATGTGGCCTATGACAAGCAAAGCAACGTATCTAGGCAATAAATATTTGGATTTTCTGGCTACTAGTTTCCACGAAACTGTTACAAGTCACCAAGGATATACATGTTGATGTAATATTGTAGTCTTTATTACACATATACTTTTCAGTGGTGCTTTGTAATAAATAAATTTGTGTTTTCACTTAACAAGCAACCGTCCACAATTATGGAACATCAAAGACTAATGTTGTGGAGATATTCGGCTTGTTATTTCTTTATTTTCGCCAAATTATGAATTAGTAAAGCACAACATAACCTTATGACTAACTTGTTGGTGAGTACCGAATTTCTATTAAATAAAGCTCCTTCACAGCAATTTGCTCCTTTATTTATTTCTACTACGTTTCCCTAAACTGTGCCTTCTGATCCAAGAATAATTCTGACATCTTGAGCTGTAGGCTAACATAAATTGGGTGCTTGTCACTATACTCGGATTTACAAAAGGTGACGGCTGGCATCCGCTTGTCGGGTGAAGTGAGGAGTGGAGACGAGAGAGGTAACGGTCTCCATGGCAACAGCGAGCAGTGTTTCAATGTATGCAGACACACAATGAAGAACACATGGTTTGACGCAGTGTTCTACTTTGCCTTGACTCGTTGCTGTCATTAGACCGACAGGCTGGGGGTCTAACTTCCCCAGGATTTGTCTCTTCCTGCAAGCCTCTTGGAATGTTATGAGTCATGATTTTTTCTCCCTCAGGGGTGTTGGTTGTTTCTGAAAAGTGATAGATCCAAGCTAATGCAGCTAGATGAATAGTGTCAGAAAAAACATTGAAACAAAAGGCCTACCTATGAAATTTTGATGCTTTTCAGTCGGTCAATAAGAGTTGTTCCCAAACGAGCTGCGTTATTCCCTAACATTTATGTTGATAGCTTCCAGATTATCTACAGTTTCTAAAATAACAAGTATATCTGAATAGGCCTAGCTTATAATCAGGCCATTCAACAGTATGCATGTAACTTTCTGGAAATAACCTACTCACCATTCACACATCCTCAAACCTAATTTCACTTTGTGAAGTTATGCTTTGAAACCATGGTTTGTTGTCTGAGAATTATACTCATACACGTATTAACTTAGTGATGATACCAGTGGCGGCTCCAGCGGGTAGGCCGGGTAGGCCCGGGCCTACCCACATTTTCCAAACAAACAAAAAAATCCGGGTATTAATTATAAAAAAATTATAAATAGCCTACTACATAATAATAACTTTGGTTTATTTCAAATTTAATATAAAACAAGTAAACAGTAGTT
The DNA here is from genome assembly GCA_946902985.2 of Meconema thalassinum. Taxonomy (NCBI): domain Eukaryota; kingdom Metazoa; phylum Arthropoda; class Insecta; order Orthoptera; family Tettigoniidae; genus Meconema; species Meconema thalassinum. Next base: position 446,432,140 of record OX336390.1, read on the forward strand.
AGATACTGTAAACTACAAAGTTAAAGATATAAATCAATAAATTGTACCTACCCTTTGGGTAGATTATTAGCTTGGGAATAACCTAACCCCCAAGGGAATATGATGAAGAAAAAGAAGTGGGTTTCGGACTGGAGAAAAGGAAGAGAGTTTGACATAAGTTTTAACTAAGAGTTCTTGCTCAAATGCAACAAGTGGTGAAAACCCTATCAATAGATTTATTTTTATTAAATAGGAAGAGTCAAGGAAGACAGGATCTTGCCTAACCGTTATGTTAGAGAAATGATAAAGCAAAGAACAAATCTTAATTTATTTAGCAATGTAAAAGGAAGTAGTTTATGTAACAAATATATAATTTTGATTTTTATAAACAATTGGGGTCGCAGACCTCCGAAAACATTTAAAGCCTGTGCCAGGCAATTGATAATTCTTTTGGTTTTAAACCTTTTATATGCTTTAAAATCTTCGTAAGATTTTGAAATAGCAAAGATGAATAAATGAAAAATGTAAAGATAACTGACGTAATTAAAGTTAAACAATAAATCAAGTACAAGGTGTGTACTTTAAGGATTTCCAGATATGTATCTTAGAAATAATAACAACTTCGAAAGCAACAACAAAAAAACAAGAAGAAATGAAATAGAAGTTTCTATAACTTCTTGTATTGATACAGAAATACTTGGGTAGATTATACAAATAGGGCAGGTCGCTTATTGTGAAACCTGAAGAGAACAATTGAAAGGAAGTTTCTAGAACTCCTATGTTTAAGTAGGGTTCACGAGAAAAATGGGGCAAGTTTCCCTTTCGTGAAACCTAGAGATAACTCACTTTTGAGTAGAAAGAATTGGATTCCCTCATTAGAAGGGAGAAACAATATACTTTAAGGCATGTACTAGACACGAAGTTTTACAGACATTAATTCGTTGTAAGTGGAGCAAGTAAGGGAGGGCACTTATTGAGAGTGACACCTCATTGAAAAAAGACCTAAAGTAACAATTTTATTGTTTTAGTTTGTTAGTAAAGGGTTGGGAAAGATCAAATGGGATTGTGGAAACGTGTTCATGGCCGTATTTATTGTACTCGGACGAGCGCGACGCGGATGAAAAGTTGAACAGGCACTGTTTTCACTATAGTCAGTTGATATAGTTGAAAAGTTCACTGTAGTAGCACAAAACGTTGATGGCATATGAAGTTATTGCAATGGTGGAAAATAACTAGTTACACTAGATTTGCGAGAGTCTATTGCTTGAGAAACTTGTAGGTTATAGTTGAATGCACCAGAAAAATCCCAACGGAGGAAGAAAAATTAGATATTGATTAGCATTTCATAAGGAAGATTCCTTAGTTTGAAAACGTATTCCCATATGTGAGTGGAAAGTACATGACAGTATAACTGGTAGATAGAGTGCAGGTTCTGGAAGGTTCCAGAGCAATGATGACTTGTTTAAATTGGGTAGAAAATTCCTCGGCGGAAAACTAGATTATATAGACAGTGAGTATTTTAGAAATATCCCTCGATGTGAGATAGAATCTCAGAAAATCTTTCATATTGAAAGTTAGACTTGATAGTTTAAGTTTGATCAAGAAGATCTCTTGAAAGCAGTTATTATCACATAGCAATTTGCACTGTCTATAAAATCCAAATAAAAGCATTGCGCCTTTTAAAAGCGATGAGAATGTGGTTAAAACATGAAGTCGGTACTTATCTTTGCTTCATGAAGAAGGCGATGTTGCTGTTGACGGTTGGTTCTAAAACTTGAACATAGCGTCGAGATTAAAAGTTTGCCTCTAGAGTTGAGGAGGCGAGCTTTAGTTAAGCTCTAACTGACTGGTTTGACTTCCGACGTACAAGTGAAGGCTGCTAGACGCAGAGAAAGTACACTGGCCTAGACGGCATGTCCAACAAGAAGTTGAGTGCACTTGAGAGGGTGAGCGGTTGCTCACAGCACGGAGACAAGTCGAGACGAAGTGAACGAGCGAGCGGGCTGCGCGCGCGGAGAAGCGAGCAGTAGGAGGAGGCGAGAAGAGGGGGAAGCGGGCGAGTAAGGGGAGGAAACAAAGAGGTTATACATAAACATGAAAAAACTTTACAAAAACAAAATTCTTCTTGGAGCGGTGTCTTCACGGAGTAGTGGGTTGGTGAAGAACACGACGCCCTGCGGATTAATGTAGAAGTCTTCATGGCTTGAAGCAATGGAAGTTCGGAAGGCAGCGATGGGACGCTGTCAGGCTGGTTCGACGGAATATGCGTTTCTGTAAAAAACTGACAGAAAAAATGAACAAATGCACGGGGCAAACAGGAGGTACCAGTTCGATGTTGGTGTGTGCGGGAAAGAAATGTAAATAAATGGACTGATATAAAGTAATGAAGAACAGCAAAAGGTAATTCTTTCTTTCCGTGTATTTGCAAAAATACACCACCCTTAAAGAATATAGTGTATTTACTTAGGAATATTTGTTATAGTTTGTAGTTGCAAGTGATTGTGCGCGGAGTAGAGTGGCGACACTGCTTGTTGTACGGACAGTCAGCTGTACGCTAGCGCTAGAGGCTTGGCGGGAGTTTTTCTTTGTTTACGTTTATGCGGATCGAACTGGCAGTGGCAGACGATAGTCCTCATTTCAGTGTTACGCTAACGCCATTACGCCACTTGGTTTAGTTCTGTTTGTTTGGTGGTTTTTAGTGTTGCTATGGATTTTTTTTTGGTGAAGTTGAAGCAGACTTTGAAGAAACCTAATGAACCTTCAAAAGAATGTGTTGACGGTGAGTCTTCTAGTAGAAGTTCCGATGAAGAAGAAGTTCAAGCAGTTAAAAAACTAAAAACTGACGATCCTTCTACGAATGTTCAGCCGAAACGACCACTTGATCTTAGCGCAAGTGCCAGTGATGGGCCGAAGCAACCGCAGCTAAATTTTCCTAGACAGAATATAGGAGGAAAACAGCGGTCCTTCCATACCAACTGGTATAGTAATTATTCTTGGTTAGAATACTCATGCCGACACTTCTCTGTCACAGGCAGAGAAGTACTTACTACTTCGGGATATAATGACTAGAAAAATGTCAGTAAAATGTCAGACAAACACGAGAAATCTAGCTGTCACAAACTTTGCCTAACAAAGTACAAAGGATGGCTGGATACACAAAAAACTGGTGCCGTTACTATCAAAATTAACGAGCATATGGCGCAAACAATAGAAAAGAATAGAGATACATTAAAGACCCTCGTGAGAAGTGTGATATTTTGTGCACGCCAAGACATTACTCTGAGAGGACACAGGGAGGGTGAGAACGGAAATTGCAGTGACAGTAATGAACCAGATGAAGCAAAGGAGGGGGCTGAGAAGTTTTCGGATGTAAATCGTGGGAACTTTCAAGAATTAATAAACTTATTGTGTTTAGAAAATGACCGGTTTAATTTGAATCTAAAAACCATGCCTGGAAACGCAAAGTATACATCTAAAGATGTACAAAATGACATTTTAGACACCGCTGCGAATTTGATTACTCGCAGTATAGTTGAGGAAATAAAATCTAGTAACGTATACAGCATTATAGTGGATGAAGCTCGAGATGAATGACACACAGAACAAATGAGTATCTGCTGTCGTTACGTTATCAATGTAAGATAAAAGAAAGATTTTTGGGTTTTGTTCAATTGAAAGAGCTAACCACTGAATCTTTAGCTAGCAAAATAAAACAGTTTTTGGAATCAATTGGACTTGAAATAAGGAACTGTGTAAGTCAGTCATATGACGGTGCTTCCGTTATGTCGGGAAGGTTTAACGGGCTGCAGTCCCTTATTAGACAGATGACTGAAAATCCTTGCCCTTACGTACATTGCCATGCACATCGGTTAAATTTAGTCTTGGTTGACGTCGCTAGAAATGTACAAATAGTTAGGGAAACTATGGGCCTTTTGGAAGCAATATATGCTTTTCAATCGTGTTCTACGCTTCGCCATGAAATGTTCATATTTACTCAAGATACTAAAACTGGGAGGAAAGTCATCACAGTGCCTCAACATAGTGACACTAGATGGGTGGCAAAGTATAAGGGGGTAAATTTCTTTAAGAACCAGTTTGGCACTGTAATAAATGCTTTGCAGAAGTGCACTGAAAGTTCAAAACCAAGAGAAGCAGCTGAGGCAAAAGGTATTCTGATGCAATTTAGATCTTTTGAGAATGTCTTCATTCTAGTTAGTCTTGAGGGTATTTTACAAGTTGTAAATATCCTATCAAAGCAACTACAGTCTCCAACCCTGGATATAGGAAAGTGTCTTAAGCTCGTAAAAGCAACAATGGATAGCTTAGGCCAGTTTCGATCAGAGGAAAAGTTTGAAGAATTTTTTGAAGAAACAAAACAGATTTGCGAAAACAATGACATTTATTGTTCAACCGACACTGGGCGAGGCCGCCGTAAACAAAAGATAACAATTCTTGATGACTATTTTGTTCTAGAAACCTCTGGAAAGGGAAGGTCAAAGTGAGTAGAGAGTGATGAAAGTGAGCATAAGGCAAAACTACGAGGGGTGTATTTTGATGTACTTGACAATAAACTATGAGAAATGAAAAAAAGGTTTGTTGACAATGATGTTCAAATGGCTTGTATCTTGGCATGTGATCCAAAATCAGAAGAGTTTTTCAGGCGCGTGTATTCCATGGATGTAAGGTAAGCATTGCTTACCCAAGTAAAATAATGACTGGTACAATAATTATTTACTTTGGTTATAGTGATATTCCAGTCTCTGTGTCCTGTATTGTTTTAATGAACCCATTCACACTTCGAGGTTCTTTGATGCCCGCTGCGAGTTCCTTGCGGAGTCGCTTGCAGCAGCATAATAGCGTGACATGCCCTCTTTTGGTATTTCTTGGTACTACAGGGAGGCCGAAAACAAGGTGCGGTCAGTTTTCAAACATAGTGTGTTAACTCGCTCATTATAGAATGAAAAAGCGTGTCAGTGGTTTGTGCAAAACAGCATTTTTTTATTTGCTGTGTTAAAACGTGTGATTGTTTTACAGTGGTAGGCCGTCATTTTTATAGTTCAGCGATATAATGTTGTCTAATGCAATATAAGGGAGTAGGGTATGAAGTAGACGTTTTTGTTTACACTAGTAGGCATGAGAAATCTGTAAAAATAAGGCACCGGGACTTGGGTCTAGAGATTGCAGTGTGTGATGTGCGGTAAATTTGAGAAAAAAAATATTAATTTTATTAGGAAGTCGTCCAACTCCTCAATTGAGTAGGCCTATTACCACGGAAGTGAAAGCTTGTATTCGGTATTTTAACTAAACGTACGACATTTATCATTGATTTCAATTAAGCCTCCGTGGCTTAGGCGGCAGCACGCCGGCCTCTCACCACTGGGTCCGTGGTTCAAATAATCCCGGTCACTCCATGTGAGATCTGTGCTGGACAAAACGGAGGCAGACAGGTTTTTCTTCGGGTACTCCGGTTTTCCCTGTCAAAATTTCATTCCAGCAACACTCTCCACTATCATTTCATTTCATCTGTCATTCATTTAATCATTGCCCCAGAGGAGTGCGTCAGGCCTCGGCAGCCGGCACAGTTCATATCCTCGCCGCTAGATGGAGGCTTCATTCATTCCATTCCTGACCCGGTCGGAGACTGGAAGCAGGCTGTGGATTTTCATTTTCATTGATTTCAATTGAGATAGATATACTTTCTAAGTTCAAAACATTCCAAACTTCTACAACTGGGTCTTCAATGATTCAATGAGGAAAACCATTGCTTATCCTAAGTAAAATTCCACCACACGCCACTGGAGTTTTTGAATCCTGAAGTTTTGTGTAATTTTGCAGAACTTCACGGCAAGGATAGTGACTTTACCTCTACCCTAAAAGTACAGTGTGGTTTAGGTAAATTAATGTTTGGCAACTCCAATAGTAGCATTGATGTGTTAAAGGACTTAACCGATTTCCCATCTTTTGAAGAATTACAACACTTTATGACCATTATATTGACGATGCCCGTCTCCACAGCGTCTGCTGAAAGGACTTTTTCTACAATGAGAAGAATCAAATCAAATTTGCGGGCCACAATGACTGGGAAGAGACTCAACAGTTTGGGAACAATATCCATCGAAAGAGAAGCAAGCTGCGAACTTCTAAACCATCCTCATCCCGTCGTTGATGAATTTGCTTCTTAGAAGGGTAGAAGATTGCAGTTTTCCATTAAATGAACTGTGCATTTGAGATGTGTTTGTGTGCATATTATTGGATTGGTTTGAGTTGTATTTTGAGATTTCTACTTAAAGTTAAAATTAGCTTTGTGAAATTTATAGGTAATAAAGTGTATTTTGTTGAAATTCAAAAAGTGTTATGAGTTTTTATTTTGAAGGTTAATCCATTATTTCGAATAATATCCCCCATAGATAGTTAGAATAAGTCATTTTGTGTTTTGAATCAATAAAAGCTAATATGCATAGTAGGCTCTTGCAAATAAACTATTATTACAAGTAGACCATATCTTATGCAACAACTTACTGTAATGGTGATTACAACTTAATGTAATCGGAGCAACTTACTGGAATTGTGATTAGTGTTTCTAAGTCTTGTCAAAATTTTCTTTCCTGACAATTAGAGAGTGTGTACAGTCAATTTCAAAAACGTCAGTTAATATATTATTTTATCACAATCTGGAAAACAATTAAAGGTCTAAATTCTAAGCAAGTGACGAAATATTTTAGGCTTAATTCCATGACTAAAAACATCTAGGCTCTGCATGCTCTAAAACCTTATTTGAGACACCGAAACTACTTTTATTTGGCTATACCACATGTAACATTGGGATAAGATCATTCCATAATAGCGGCTTCGGTGGCGTAGTCGGTAGCATGCTGAACTGCTATGCCCAAGATAGCGGGCATATAACAGTTTATGTCGTGGAGATACAAGATAAATAACATACACTTGTTAATATAACACAACGGTTTATTAAACACTAGTCGATACACAACGATATACAATGTGAACTAACTTGAGCGGAACTGTCGTCTACAGTCCGCGGGTGCATATATACATAGTAGCTGGAAAGTTCCAGAATCAAATGTTCCAGGTTGGAATGTTCTGGGCATTGTGACTAGAATGTTCGTGTTAACTCAAGTAGCCTAAATACACAACACTGACTAGAATGTTCATGTTAAGACAACACTTTCTAGAATGTTCATGTTAACTCAAGTAAATACACAACAGTATTATCATTAAGAGTCTACCCTTAAGGACTTTTGGCTACAATACATAATAAGGACCTTACACATATTTATCAGAGCTTCGCGAGCATTCGCAGTAGGCCTACATCAAATCTTCAGAACAATTTGAAGGTCGCAATAACACACACCCACCACCCAACAAATAATGAGCAATAAACTTTCATTCACGAAAGTGTAATCATGGCATGATATCCTATACGTTTGAGCTTGCGTAAAGAACCTCAAATAAAATAATTAAGCCATACATCCTTTATCTTAAAATATTACAATCCGCTTATGATATCAACGATTGTATACAAGGTTAGAGTGAAAGGGTTGTCCTAAAAACCTTTCGCGCATTTTTAAAACCTTCTTACGTTCCAAAATGCAAACGAATGCACTGCAATAATGACATCGCCAATCTAAGAAATTTTTACGCATTTTTAACACGCCTCTCTGGAAAGAGCTTTCCAAATTGGTTGAGAACTTAATTTCTACTGTACTGATGTCATTACCTTAACCTAACATTCTCCATTCTTCTTGTCAATTTTGCGCACTGCATACTAGCACCATATAACAACTTAAAGATGTCTGCGGCAGTATTTTCTTTTCCAGAATTGAAACTTAACTTAAAGATGGCTGCATCTTCTTCTTCATCGTATCGTATATACAGTCAAGACCAAAGATTCTCATGTCAAAGATATGCCCTTCAAGATTCTCTCTGGGGCACTAGCCCGATCACACGTTTCGACCAATGGGAAGGACGTATGAAACGCCCGCTGTGTGGCTTCTAGCTTTTCCAAATATGCCATACAGGAATTGCTTGATTTGGATGGTTAGCAGGTGGGTTTGGTGTTCAATATCGGACTGGTAGCAAGTTCTCGCTGAGTACATATTTACTCTGCGAAGTCAAATTAGGCCTATATGACTCGGATATCGCAGATCGAGGTGATTGCGGTTGGTAGGGTAATTGGAAATGAACTAGGGAGCGGGGAAGGATCCCTGACTGATGAAGCTTGGCTGTCCTCGGCTGGTGTAGGCTTGGCTGTCTTGGTACGGCTTGGCTCGGTGAGACTGTGCTTGGCAGTCTAGGTGCGGCTTGGCTCGGTGTAACAGTGAACAACCCGCCCTGTCGTCAGTGAGTGGTCCAACCCATTTCTGTTGCCCATATTTATTTGGTATCGTCACCTTTCGGCTATTGCTATTTGCATCTTTTGGAAAGTGATGAAAACTTATATCCGCAGCCCTCTTATATCTCGACTTACAGCCGTAAACTGAGCAATATACTTTGCTTTTACTCATTTTGCACTCTATCAACGAGTAAAACTTATTACTTATGTATAAAGACACAAAGAATTTACCACGATCTGCTTACCAATACAAGAAACTATATAGTCACCAACTGACAAATGTACCCTACTTGGTAAGTTTCTAATTTGGCCACACGGTGCTGGAGTGTGTTCGTCTAGTTTCTTTGTACTATTTGTAAATTCATTGGGACTTTTGGACGGTCGATTACTTTAGCTCAAATCATATCAACTTTCAGTCGCTCGTTCGCTGTGAACGCAGTAACATATCCGTCGCTTACGTCTGGTTTTGTGTGTGCGGTGAGCGGTGCGGTGTGCGATTTGCTATCCATATTTAAGTGTGTTGTTTCGTCTTTATTTCCTTGTGCTTGGTGACGTTTTATGTAAGTACTATACATTCGGAAATTCTTCGCCGCAATGTCGGAGAAGAGTGGGGGAGGTCAAATAGGCCTCCCACCGGATAATTCATCGGCGGTTATTATTGATGGTTACGCCAACACTGAAGCAATGAATATTGTGGAAGAACATGAGAACAATACAATGTCGGAAGTTCGGGCTACTCCTGTGGTCCAAACCCCTGTACAACCTCGTACCCCTCCCAGTGACTATCGCTACTTTCCAAATCATACGGGACCGTATATAGTTTTCGTTCAAGGCGTTGAGCCTCAAGCGATTGGACATTTGCATCCCATGGCTCTGGGACGTTTGTTTTATGAACGTAAAATCCCAGGAATTCAAGAAATCCAACGAAAAGGGCGCAATCGGGTTCAAATTCAATTTAAGTCACTTCGAGATGCCAATTCATTTTTGGAACATCCGGTGTTAAAGGATAGAAATCTAATGGCCTTTATTCCATCGTCAAGCATACAACGAGTGGGACTCATTCGGGGGGTAGATACCTCTTTTACGCAGGAGGAACTAATGCGTTTCATCGACTCTCCCGTACCTATCGTTCGCTTACAACGTTTTTTTCGTACTAAAACCGTAGATGGGAAATCGGAAAAAATAGCAACGGGCACCGTGAATTTTTTTTTCGAAACTCAAAACTTGCCGACTCATGTCAGCATCTTCAATGTTCTTTTAGAAGTAAGTTTGTACATTTTTTTCACCTCTTCGATGTCAGAAGTGCCAGAGGTATGGGCATGTGCAACTTCACTGTCGGGCTCGGGGCCCTAGATGTGGACAATGTGCGCAGGAGCATTTAACGAGTGACTGCAAAGAAGTGATTTTCAAGTGCGTTAATTGTCAAGGCAATCATATGGCAGGGGCGGTGCGCTGTGAGGTGCATCAGCAGCAAATGGAGATAAAGAGGCTGATGTGTACTGAAAACAAATCATATAATGAAATTGTGAAGCGCCAGACAAGTACCCCTTTTCACCCTTTAGCACTCCCCCAACAATTCCCCCCTTTGGCAGCTTCATCTAGTGGGCAACGATTTGATCCTCCGCGCAAGCGTAAATTTACAGAGTTGGTACATCCGGCTCCGAAATTGATTACACCCGTGGGATATGACAGGTCGGCATATCTGCAACTGATAAAAACCCCAACCGTGGAACGAATATCACCACTTGAGAAGCCCAGCGAACCGGGCACATCCGGTGTCCGGCGACTGGAGCCCGATTCGGGGCCCGATAAGTCTGCTCCTACTCAAATCATCCTCGACGAATTTACAGAACTCATGGATCTTTTAGGCCACAATGCACAGTGGACGCACTGTGTTAAAAAGTTATTAGATAAAATACTGCCATTACTTCCACCCCTCGAAAAACCACTACCACGGGGCACTGGTGCAGTCTGTCAATAGTTTCTTTCCTTTTCTTTTTTGGGTTATATTCGTTTAGTCTCTTTCTTCATCTCATGTCGTTCATAGGTGAAGGATGTGGCTGCTGCAATGGAACTGTCGGAGTGTGGTAAATAAGAAGCATGAATTGCTTCATTTAATATCGACATATCACCCTGAGATCGTATTTATCCAAGAAACGTGGCTATACCCACATTATCGTTTTCAAATTCCCAATTATACAGTCTTTCGTGAAGATGGTCCGGGATACGGAGGCTTAATAACCCTCTGTAAAACGGATTTACAAATAACTCCGCTGTCTTTGCCTTATCAACTCCCTTTTTGTTATCATCATTTTTTTTCGGGTGGGGGATATATATGTGAGTCATATCTATTGCCCACCACGTGTTCAGGGCACGCAACAACAGTGGCACATGTATTTTAAATATGTGGCACAAAGATCTAAGCATGTTATTCTAGGAGATTTTAATGCACACCATGGACTCTGGGGCAGTGAACGAATTAATGCTAAAGGTAGACATATTGCTCATGCGATTTCCACATTTTCCTTAAATGTGTTAAACGACGGTTCTCCTACGCGATTGACACCCCCAGGCAGTCCAAAAAGTGTGGTAGATTTAACTCTCACTACCCCGGACTTGTCGCATAAATTAGATTGGAGCACGATCGGGGACACGCATCAGAGCGATCACTTCCCTATTTTAATTTTTTATGATCGCACTGGGGTAGAACCATCGATACACCGGGGCACTAAAATAACTCGTTCCTTAAAATACTTTGATTTCGACCTCTTTCAGACATTCATTCAGGATAATCTGGGTCGCATTCCACCCCTCCCACGTCAGAAATACTCTCTTTTGTATCACCTTATACAGCAATATTTGGATTGTTATCACCCGAAGCGTCCAATTCCATATAGTAGGTTCCAACGCCCTGGGACTATACAGTGGTGGGATGCAGAGTGCGCCTTACTAGTAAAAAGACGGAAGGCGTGTTTACGAAAATATCGGAAACATGGTACACATGACAATTATATCTTGTATAAGCGCGTCACAGCCACGATCCAACGAGTATTTAATGAAAAGAGACGCGACGCATGGAAGAATCACATCAGCTCATTAAATGCTACAACCTCTTTAACTAAGTTATGGTCTACCATCAAAAGTTTGTCCAATACTCGTTATATGGGGCCGCCTACAGGCCTTAGCCGGCAGGGTTTTCAAGAATTTTATATAAATCTCACGCCAGATACAGTTATCAATACGAGCCCGTTTCAGTCTTATACAGCTTCAGATCATTTCAATGTTTTACTGCAACCTATAACGCACGTGGAAATTCAATCTGCCCTGCGAGGTACGAAATCGACAAGTCCTGGTGTAGATTCCATAACATATCAGATGGTTGCCTATCTCCCTGACAAGGCAATGGAGATGCTTATTTCTGTATATAATGAAGTATTACGTTTTGGCACGTTTCCCATTGAGTGGAATATCTTTGAGGTCCTGCCTATCTTAAAAATCTCGAAGGACGCACGCGACCCTCAGAATTATCGTGGGATCAATTTAGGCTCCTGTGTGAGGAAGATATTTCAAAAAGTATTATTGCAACGTTTGCAATGGTGTATGGAATATTACAACTTATTCTCTAAGTATCAATTCGCATTTCGTAAACGTAGAAGTACTGTAGATGCTATTTCGATTTTCTTAACTGATGTGTTATTAGCTAAAGGACGCAAACATCATACTATTGCTGTTTGTCTGGATATTAAGGGGGCGTACGATGCCGTAGATCCCATGATTTTACAACGGAAACTGCAGGAGCTTCAGTTCCCCTCTCCATTTCTTTGTATTGTGCACAATTTTTTAACTCATCGGCGTCTCATATTACGTACCCCCGAGGGGATGCTGGACCACCGTCAGACGTCTCAGGGCTTGCCGCAAGGGGACATACTTAGTGGTTTTCTGTTTTCCATTTATACTCAACAATTAGAAGCGGTGATTTTGCCTTATGCCCGTATCATACAATATGCGGATGATTTTATGATTTATTGTTCCCGTGACACTTTACATCAATGTCGAACAGATTTATATCTTGCATTAACTCTAGCCCATGAATGGCTAAGTAATCATGGCTTGGAAACATCTCCGGGTAAGAACTCTGCTATAATTTTCACGCATCAACGGCGGTACGATCAGACCCCTATTTTATTTCGACAAGGTACCATAGATGTTGTGCGCAATATTAAATATTTAGGCATTTATATTGACGATAAACTCCGGTGGACACGGCAGGTACAATATCTTGAAGTTAAAATCGAAAAACGGTTACAGGTCCTTCGTGCTTTGACAAGGCGTCGTTGGGGTGCGGACCCCGCTTTATTATTGACAGTGTACAAGAACATTATTCGTTCACAATTAGATTACGGCAGTTTCTTTTACGATCTAATGGCGAACAGTCGCTTGTTAATGTTAGATAGACTACAATATAAAGCCATCCGCATAATTCTAGGGGCTTTGGCCTCCACCCCCACGAGTGCATTGTTGGTGGAAGCCGGTGAATTACCCTTATCACAACGACGCACATTTATAGCGGGTAAATATTTAGCCTACACATTGTCGTTAGTGGCGTCTCTAAATTACAACTTCTGACGGAATATTATGCACGAAATCGTTTAGATCGCTCACATAAACCGGCACTTGTCATGGCTTATGAGATTTTACAACCCTTCAGGAAGGATGTGTTACAAACCCGTTTAGCACTTCCATATACAATCCCATACAGGGTTTTGCATACCCAACCTAAGATTCTGCATAATTCCTTTCCATTGCTATTTCAAATGTTCAAGCATCATCCGAATATCATTTCTAGTGCATTTCGAGAGATTCAGGATTTGTATTCCAATTATACGATTTTTTATACGGATGGTTCAAAACTGGTTCGACCGGATCGCGTGGGGTCGGCTTTTTACTCTCCTGACTTACAGGTCAGTCGCACTTATTGCCTCCCCCCTCATCTTACAATCTTTACAGCTGAACTCTTTGCTATACGCCAGGCTTGTCACTATATTCATGCCCAGCGTTTACATCACGTGCTAATATGCACGGATTCTTTGAGTGTTATTAATGCCTTATCTCATTTTCTGCACTCGAATAATTGGTATCTTTACCAAATAGTGCAATATTTCCATACATTCACACTCACAGGACAAGACGTGGTTATCATGTGGATTCCTGGGCATTGTCATATAGCGGGAAATGAAACAGTCGATCACTGGGCAAAGAATGCGGCATGCGGTCAGGGAACAGTTTATAATATCGGGATACCGTATCCGGATATAGTACCGATAATTCATCAGCGAGTCGTTAGTGCTTGGCAAAATGAATGGACCGAGATAGCAAAATGTAAAGCAAAAAAAAAATTCTTAATAAAACCATCTGTAACTACGGAGCCTTGGTTCCGAGTCGGAAAATATTCGCGGCGTCATATTATTACCATCATTCGAATGCGGTTCCAGCACGCTCTTACACCAGTAGCTTTGGAGCGCATGCATCTCAGGGACAATGATAGGTGTGTATGTGGTAGGGCACGAGGTACATTACATCACATATTGTTTCAGTGTGAAACCTTCAATCTGCAGAGAGACATTATGTTGGAGAAATTGAGGCGACTTGATTATCCTTTGCCTTTAAACATCGCTTCACTTGTACATAGTCCTACAGTTCCATTGGTGGATGCCATTATGTCATATTTGGATCACCTTCCATTTCAATTGTAAAATCATAGGTGGGCTCCTAGGGGATCCTTCCCGTTATTTGTTCTGGTGCTCCTGGGTGTGGTTTTTAGGTTTGTGGTCCCCCATGTATATATACGTATAGATCTTGTTTTCGTTATTCCTCCTATTTGGCGTGTGCGATAACTATATAGCTTTAGACATCAGTGCTAAAGATCAGCTCCGATAGTGAAGAGGATAATGTGGACATCAGTTTCTCAATGTGACAAACGAAGTCCAAGAGATTAGTGGTTTTGAACATATGGACCAATTTGCTGCGGCATTTTACTGCGATGGCTACTGTTTTGTCTATTCCCAGCCGGATGTTATTGGGCGAAGAGGCTTCTGTGTCCAGCAACGCAACCCAAACAACAACAACAACATATCAACTTTGACTCAAATATTTTGTCTTTTCTACAGTCTCTTTGAATTCTGTGAGCATGTGTTATGGTTTACGAGTGTGTCAGAATTTGCAAGTTTTATCCATAAGGAAGCTATTTTAAGGCGATATTTTGGCGCCAGCAAGAATATTTTCGTGACGGGATATCCAGCAGTGGTGTGTATATATGTCTGTGTAAAGTGCAAGGTCATTTAGTATTAGTATAAAATACAAATCCCGTAAATTGTAATACGACTGATACTGTGTCGATTTGTTACGGTAATGCAGTATTAATACTTTATTTGAAAAAACTTCCCCAGAGCCGAGAAAGATAAATATACAGAGGTATATACAATTTCACTAGTGATAGATCAGACACAAAACTGTGCCAGTGATACAGTTCTGTTAGAGCATGTCAGAACATGGTAGGCCTACTTATCACATGTTCTCAAACGCACTTATCTGTTGCCTCATGAAAGGTCTTCAGTCTATACATGCGATGGTGGAACCCGTGTGTTGCCAGGCATGCACTATGTGTCTCAACTCGTATTCTGCCTGTAACCAATGTCCGGTTTGCATAGCCGTAGTGGCGTACAAAACCTCTATGCTATCCCGCTTCATTTGCAGTTCCAGTAAACATTCTTCATAGACTACTGAAGATGGTAGTAACATTTGCAATCTCAGGTCCTCTACTAGAAATGTTTCTCTAACAGGAACATAAGTACGGTATATCGAGATTTCGTATGTTTCGAGAGCCCATGGACCCTTTTCAAAATCTCGGCTTCAAACTTTCCATTTCCTCTAGCTGCTTTTTCGATAGATTTGCCCAGACCTGTTCCAATCCATAAGCAAGCACTGGGATACCTTTTGCTTTGAAAGGCTTCATAGCCGAGGTTTTTGACATGTGGTATGTTGCTATGTCACATGCTTTTGATAGCCGCAGCAAGTCTTTCCTTTATATGAATTAAGAAGGCCGTCGCTGTGACTTGAATGGTGATTCCTATGTATTTGAAATGACTCTTTGGCTGTGCAATTGTCCCTTGCACGAGATACTGTCCCTCTAGTCAGTCTAGATATGTTGGCCAATGAAGAAATCGTATAGAAACATAACTCGATAAATGGTGCTTTGGGATAATTGGACATAGCATACAATTTTCAGGAAACTTGCTTCATTGTAAGCTTTTCCCAAGTTAGCTGTATGGTTTCGGTACTATTGCCTGTGTTGGGCTTATTCATATTTACGTAACTTGATGGTAGCCTACTGTTGTTTGAGGCTTTATGTTTTCAGTTATCCACTTCATTTTAATTGTACCTTCCTTGTAACTTATATAACCGTATCTTATCCTTCTTTGTGAGCTGTTGAAGACAGATGATTTTCTACCCATAAAACTGAAAGCTACTTAAATGTTAATACAGCATCTTCCTGAATCTTATTTAATTTTGCCACGGTCGGATCTGATTGTATTATATTTGTATTGTTATCTCTCGGTAATGTCTCTTGCTATTAACTCCTGGTTCTGCGTAGCTGCTTTTTACAAAGTATACAGCTTGATATACTCGATAACACATTGCCTCTCCAACCAATACAGTTACTTAGCTTTATACGAGGAAGTAGTCTATCTTGATTATCTGCCCTAGAAACAAGAATCATTGCTGTCAGCTTCACACTAGCAATCTCATTGGGCATTTTTCTTGCTAATAAGTCCCTGATGCTTTTACCTGTTCGTAATTTTGTAGCAATATAAAATCATGGGTCGTTAGTGCACTTTTGGTAACAGGGACTATCACTTTACAAACCAGGACAGCACTTTATTTGGTACAAGGTGCAGGGTTTCACCAATGGGACAGGCTATCACTTACAAAAGCTTAGTTTTCTGGAGAGTTTAATTTTTTAGGGATATAGCATATTACAGTATGTTTACAAGATATGTAATGGTTAAATAAAAAATAAATGAACCAGAGGCGGCTGGTGATATTGGACTCAAGGACGCCCCCTCCTCATCAGCCCTTATGTTCTCTCTCCTCGCACCTAATGTTTTGCCATCGTGACAGAATGTGTGTAGTTCCTCTCCTCGTCGGTAGAGCACACTGGATACTCATGAGGACTCGTCAAAAATCGCCTGCTTTGTAATTTACGTTGCCATGACAACGAATACCTCCAGTTATCCCTTCTCCATCCTCTCACGCGATACGTCACAAAGTGTGTGGACTCAGTCAGCTTGAGTCTGATGCAGCCACTGGATAGCTTCCCTCCTGGCATGCTAGGAAGCAGCACCAAGTCACTGTGGCAGACATAAGTTTTGCATTGATGTTAATGGCGAATTTGGAATGTATTCTGAATGATTTTATAATGTTGCACTGCTGCGTGCCCTTTTGTAAATCAGAACTGGGCTAGTTAGAATACCGGGGAATCTCATTTCATGAGATTCAATTGGACAATTCATTGCGTGAGAAGTGGTTACGTGGAATTTCCAGAGAAGGTGACAAGAGAGGAAGCAAATGGTTACCTTCTGATCGCTCTGTTGCGTGTAGTCTTCATTTTCTTCCTGAGAGCTTCAGATCACATAAATTATTATCAAATTGGTTACGTCTAGTGGGATGTGGGTTGACGACTATGGGACCCCAGCTGAGTTTCCTTGAGCTGAGCTCCTCTCTTATATCTTTCATGTCAACTCTTACCCCAACGTCATTAGGATATCGGAGGCCTGGGATGTCTTTCATTTCCCTGCCTTAATTGGCTCTTGTCTTTTTATTTCCTGATGCCCTAATTTTTGTAGGATCAGACCTCATTTTGCACCTTAGATATTGATACACCCTCAATGATGGAGATAATTGTTTAAAGGGGTGAAATATCTTAGTGGTTTAGGTGATGGTGAGAAATTATGAGGAAATGAAATTTACAGCTAGGCTTAACTAATTACTGACCTACAACTAACTTATGTACTAGGAGAAGAGAACGACTATAATAAAAGAAACGAATACGGGAAATAAATGACGGAAAAGGAATGCCCTCTATCTTCGAAAGGCAGATGACCTTGCTGTTCATCCCATTAAAACAAGAATCAATCTTCGAAGAATGGGTATTGAGGTACTTGGAAACTACTAGAGCCATTAAAGGCAGGTAGAAAAGGGAAAGAGGAGAGGGTCCACCCCAAAGTCAATGCAAAAAGGGGGAAATGGATCTCGCTCTGGAACACATCACGGTCGCCAACTCCCGAGCTCTTGAAGGTGTAACCCTATCCAAGGTGCATTACGTGTGGTGGAGCTTCACACACCCTGCCTCCTTTAGGGCCTTGTGTAGAAGGCATTAGATGTTATGAAACTAAAAGAATAGGGCTGACCCCTCGAAGAATGAGGGTATCAGGATAGATTATATAAGGGTCAGTTATGGCAGGAAAATTAATGCCTTCCTAGACTTTGGATGCTCTAATGCTATCCGGGTTGTAAGAGAACAAGAGTTGACTAATGGAGGTCGACAGGTAGATGACAGAGAAGAGCCCGGCACAAGTGGAAATAATAACCGTCTCGGCTGGCGTCCAGTGGTCTCCAACCCAAGTCCCACTAGGCCTAGTTGTGAACCCTTGTGGTGGGGATACAACCTCAAGGGCTCATGGCTAGTGAGCTTAGGAATTGGCGACCCTGATGGATTCCTGAGCTGGGTCCGGTTTTCTTCTTTTTCCAGTGACTGTGAGCAAATAGTTTTAATACCTTTGTTATTTCTTTAAAAACAGTAGTGCCTAGTCAAAACGAAATAAGGAAATCAAGCTACAAAAATATGTGAGAAGAAAAAACACAATTCATGTATATCATCTCTGTCAATTACTGGATAAACATCACAAAAACAGTTTACATCTTAAACGGTTGAGTCCCCCCTCTGTAAAATTCACGAGCCACCACTGAAATGAACATATAACTTAGTCTTCCAAAAAAGTGTACAATTAAACTAAGAAAATTACATGTCTCTGAGAATAGATGACAATGCTAGACATGCTCTGTTCAGCGTTAGCTACAGAGACAGGCAAAATTACCAAAAGATTGATAAGGGTATAAAAGTTAGGGGAAAAATCTTTTGTCACATGCTTCAAGGGCATTTATTGCTGTTCTTTGTTGGTTCTTAAGAGTGAAGGCACTGGAGAGTAATAAGAGGCTATGTTACTGTATTACACATATGAGATCAGAGCAAACTTATTGTCACACTGTTTCGTTCATCACGCTACCGTCACCTCGCTTTACGACGTTGCCATATGTCGCTTAGTAACATAGTTCATGGTAAGTATATTAGTTTTTAATGTTTTAATTCATACACAAATAATATGACAAAATTTCAGGGGATCTTTGTTTACAAACTCTTGAGCAAGACACATGTCATCGAGCTTGTCAACCATCTTCGAGTAGGTGACCACTATAGTGCGTCTCTACCTTAAAAGACAGTACACATTAAATGGGGCGCGTTGATAGACTACCAGATTTACTGCATATACAAAGTTCTGCAAGGCCAGGTACATGATGTAACGTAACTCGTAAACAGGCATGGTTTTATGCAAAACTTGGGAAATTTCCAAAATATTTGTTTGTTGTATAATTATAACTGTACCTCATGCCTTGCAGCGAACGGCGGTACAAGATTTAGTTATGATACACCGAAGATCAGAGTACAATTCTAATGCACACATTATAATTTAGAATTATTCACGAATATGATAGATGATAATATGCCACTTATGCTTGCGAAACCTTGTTCCAAATTAGAAATGAAAGAAGAACTGATCAGGTCCTCAAAACTGAAAGAAGAATTATCAGAACCTGCATAAATAAAAAGTACCGGTTGAAGGAGTCTGGAGAATCCTCTCCAATGAAACAGTCTATCGAGAGATTGACCCAGTTACCAGCATGATGAAGAATAAAAGAATCTCTTATGTCTTTCAAATCCTAAGATTACCAGAAAACAGAATTTTACGACAACTAGTGATGAGAAATCTGGGAAAGAAGACTGGAGGGCATTGGATCAAAGACATTCAAGAGGATCTCAAGACAGTTGGACTCGAAATTACAGATGCAGAGATCATCATCATCATCATCATCATTTCCCCTTATCCAGCTTCTGCCGGGTCGGGGTATTTATGGCACTTCTCCACTTTCCTCTTTCCTTCCACCATTCTTCTTCCACGATCTTGTCCCAGTCCAGATTTCTTTTTCTCACGCTGTTCTTCACTGAATCCATCCACCTTGTCCTAGGTCTTCCCCTTGCTCTCTTACCCTTGCACTTCGCCTCCAGCATCTGTCTTGGTATTCTATTTTCCTCCATCCTCTTTACATGTCTAAACCACCTTAGTTTATTCTTCTCAATTCTCTCATTTAGTTTTCCCATCCCAACTTCCTTCCTAACATCTTCATTCCTCACTCTGTCTTTCCTTGTCTTACCTTTCATACTTCTTAGGAATTTCATTTCACTGGCTTGGATTCTACTCTCTTGCCTGCTCGTCAGGGTCCAAGTCTCAGCTGCATACGTTAATATGGGTACATAGTACATTTTATACATTACCTCCTTGCTTTTCCTTGGTACTTCCTTATCCCAAACAAGTTTTCTTACACTTTGATAGAATGCATTGCTCTGCTGTACCCTCCTGCCAATCTCCATGTCCAACCTACCAGTTTGCATCAATTCACTTCCTAGGTATTTGAACGTGTCCACCATTTCCAAACTCTTACTTCCAATTTTCACAATGCCCTTTCCTTGTCTTTCCCCTCTTGTCATCACCATGGTCTTGCTTTTCTCTATACTGATTTTCAGGCCGTACTTCTGAATATTTTCGTTCAGTGCATCTAGTTGTTTTTGCACTTCTTCGGTGTTCCTTCCCCAGACCACAATATCGTCTGCAAATAATAGTAACTTCATTTCTTTATGTCCATATGCTTCCTTTGTTTCCTTTACAATTTCATCCATTACCATTATGAATAAAAGAGGTGACAGCACACTCCCCTGTCTTAGTCCAGTCTTGTTCCTAAACCAATCTGTCTTTCCAACAGGGATCAGAACCCTGCTAACACAGTTGTTGTACATTGCTTGCACCATTTCCAACATGCAGAGAACAAGAATAAAATTACCACCCTTCTTAAGAATCACAAATTTTCAGCAGAAATGATGCACAGACAGCCTATAGACATTTCTAACGAATTAAGAAGTCTGCGATCAGAACGAATGAAGAAGTACTGGGCAGATAAGAAGAATCAAACAATACTACCTTCAAAGAAAAAGTGTACATGGAAGACTGAAGTGGTCCAATGTGGCCAATAAAATTAATAATCAAGATTAACGGTCACGTTAAACTACAAGCTTCCTTTTTAAAATTAATAATAATATTCCATTATCTTGTATCAGGCTTCCCAGATACTTGAAACTCTCCACTTTCTTCAGCTGTTCCCCACCAATTGTTATTCCCGTTGTGGTTCTTTCCTTCTTCCTTGTTGTGATCACCATCTCACTCTTATTTATGCTAAATTTCATCCCATATCCTTGTATTATTCCTTCCCACACGTCCAACTGTTCCTGTACCTCCTCCTCCTTGTTTCCCCAAATCATGAAAACATCTGCAAACACCATTGCTTTCATCTTTCCTTCCCCAATTACTTGTGCCACTCGGGTCATTATGTCATCCATCACCACAATAAAAAGTAACGGTGACAGTACACTTCCTTGTTTCAGGCCGTTTCTCTGTTCCAACCAGTCCGATCTCTCTCCTCCCACATTCACACAGCTCACACTTCCCTTGTACATCTCCTTTATCCTCCGTATAGTCCATTTTTCTACTCCTCTATCCTCCAGGGACTTCCATACTTTGTTTCTGCATACACTGTCATATGCTTTCTCAATGTCCAGGAAGGCCATCAGTAGATCTGTTCCATACTCTTAGTGCTGTTCTTGTAACTGCCTTACAGCAAAAATCAACTCCACTGTGGACCTTCCTGCTCGGAAGCCATGTTGTTCTTCCCTCATCCCTCCTTCTATCATTGTCCCAATTCTCCTTTCCAAAACTTTCTCAAACATCTTTACACAATGACTCATCAGTGTTATTCCCCGACAGTTTCTGCATTCTGTTCTACTACCTTTCTTGAAGATCGGGACAATTATTCCCTTTTCCAGTCCTCTGGGGTCTTCCTTTCCTTCCATGCTGTCTTCATCACTCGGTACAACCATTGTATCCCCACCTCTCCTGCTGCTCTCACCATCTCCACACTCAACTCATCCACACCCGGTGCCTTCCCTCCTTTCATCTTCCACTTCTTTCCATGTTAAGTCTTTTTCTGTTTGCAGTCCATCTTCCTCTTCCCCGATTTCTTCCTCCTCGCCGTGGTTTCCATTTGGGTTCAGAAGTTCTTCAAAATATTCTTTCCACATTTTCTTCAGTTCTTCCCTATTTTCTATCTCTTGTCCCCTTTTGTTCACCATTCTAACATAATCCGTAGGATCCTTCCGCCTTTTATTTTTTACCATCCCATACAGGACCTTTTTTGTACCTTCGCTATCCTCCATTATCTTTGTCCACTCTTCAATCCACTTTCTTCTCTCCTCAGCCACTACTCTCTTTGCCTCCTTCTTTCTTTCCTGGTACTCTTCCCTTGTCTCTACCGTCCTATTTTGATACCACCTTCTAAAGGTTCTATTCTTTTCCCTTACTATATATTTTGTCTTCTCATTCCACCATTTTGTTTCTTGCCACCTCTTCTTACTACTTGTCCTCTCACATACTGCTTCTGCTGTACCTACTAGTGTCTTCTTAAATCTAGCCCATTCCTCTTCCACCCCTCTTTCTTCATTTGTTGGAATTCCTTCCTTTACCATTTTGAGGTACTCGACCCTTCTATCTCCTTTCAGTATCCATATCCTTATACGTCTTCCCTGGTTCTCAGTCCCTTTCTTCTCCTCAGTCCCCATCAGGTTCATTACCAGCAATCGATGGTCGCTATCCAGGTTCTCCGATGGTATAACCTTGATGTCCGTGATGTTCTTATTTAATTCTTTCTCATACAGTATATAGATCTTATTTAATTCTTTCTCTTACAGTATATAGTCGACCACTGACTTCCTGGTCAAGTCATCACTGTACCATGTGTTTGTGTGGCTCTCTCTTTTCTTGAGCCAGGAGTTCCCAACTAGCAGGCTGTTCCTTTGGCAGAAGTCCAACAGTCTCTTTCCTTCCTCATTTCTTCTGCCCCAACCCTCTGGTCCAAGCTTACTCACATACCCTTGTCTTTTTCTTCCTACATGGGCATTCAGATCCCCCATAACAATCATATTCCTTCCTACCGGCTGCTTCTGCAATTCCTCTTCAAACTCCTCCGTTCAGAGGTGCAGCCTACTTGTGGAGCATATACTTGCACTATTTCTACGGTCTCTGCCCTCAGTGCTACTTTCACTTTCATCATCCTATCACTTATTCTTTTAAACCATCTCGTACTACTACTCCCACTCCATTCCTCTTTTCCTCTTCATTCCCACTCCAGTACAGTCTATAGCCTTTTCTCAGTTCTCTCCTTCCTTCCCCTTTCCAGTTTGTTTCTGCCAATCCCAATAAATCCAACTTCCTTCTATCCATCATATCCACTATCTCCTCCACCTTCTCCGTCAGCGTTCTTATGTTTAAAGTTCCAAATCTTAGTCCATGAACACAGCTAGGTCATCGTCCATTGTATCTGTCCTGGCCGATAGAGAAATAAATGAGCGGCGGAGGCAGGCAGAAGCATTTCAGAGGAGTGTGAGAAGCATGTTATGGAGCAAGGATGTCCCTCAGAACAGTAATAAGATCATATATCGGACGTACTATGTCCCTATCCTGACATATGCCTCGGAGACCTGGGTTATGAAAGGAAGGGAGAAGAGCAAAATACAGGCCAGTGAGATAAGGTTCTTGAGAAGCGGTATTGGAGCTACAAAGATGGACAGAATAAGAAATGAGAGGACCAGAGAATTAATGAAGGAGGAACCTTTACAGGATGGTATAGTGAAATCTAGACTTAGATGGTATGGACATGTAAAACGAATGGATGAGAAGAGGATACCCAGGAGGTTACACGAGACGAAGTGGGAAGGAAAGAGACCGAGAGACAGGTGACTGAAGGGGGTGGAAGAAAGCATGAAGAAGAGAGGAGAAGACTGGACAAAGGTGGAGGCTGAGAGATGGTGGGAAGACAGGAGACGTTGGAGAGGCTTGTGTTCCAAACAGACCCAGCCAGTGGCTGGAAACTGTGCAAGATGATGATGATGAATGATAATATTAAATTTTCTCTAATATCATAGAGTAGGTTCCTTTGAATCTGACAACTTCCGAATTTTCAAAGGAAAAGTTGGGAAGAGAGTGATGAAGAACATGCCACATCTTGGAACAGCTTTTATGGTCAACAAGAAATTTTTGGACGCAGTTATCGCTTTTAGAAGTGTGAATGCCAGACTATCTTTTCTAACTATAAAATCTCTCAATAAGAGATACACGCTAATCAACGCCCATGCTCCTATAAATAAGGATAATAAAATGAATCCAGAGAAAGTTGATGAATTTTGGGACGAGTTAGAAGCCGAAATTCTCAAAATTCCTTCTAATCATGTAAAAATTTTACTTGGAGATTTCAATGCTCAGCTTGGATCTGAGAGAAAATTTTCTGATATAATAGGTAAATATCCCGCTCACAATAGAACCAACAGGAATGGTGAGAGATTGGTTAAACTCTGTGAACATCTAAACTTAAAGATTATGTCCACACATTTTAAAGCAAAACCAAGTAAAAAGAAAACATGGGTCTCCCCAAATGCGTTGCTGGGTGAGTTTCAACTAGATCATGTAGCTATCTCTCGAAATTGTTTCAAAGAAATTCAAAATGTCAAGGTCAGAAAATCCATTAATGTAACTTCAGATCATTACCTTTCTCAAATCAAGATGAATTTCATACCTTTTACACGCAAACAAAATACAACTAGAATTAAAATTCCGAAAATTAATAGAGAGGTTCTTACAAATGAAAAAAGGATAGAATTTCAAGGAAAACTTAAAATACCAACCAATTGGAATGATGTTACTAATAACCTTCTTGAACCAGCTCAGGAAATTGCACCGTTGAACTTTTATAGGAAACATGCTTGGTGGAATGAACAATGTGAAAGAGTGATCAAAGAAAGACATTGTGCTTGGCACAAGTGGAACGGGAACAAGACTCCAGAAAATTTAGAGGAAGTACAAAGATTAAGGAAAATGGCCCACCAGACTTTAAGAACGATTCGAAGAAAATATATGAAGGACCAAATAATGGAAATGGACGACAATTTTAAGAAAAATGACACCCGATTGTTTTATAGAGCATTTAAGAATGAAATCACTGGATATTCAGCGCCGAGTTTAAATTTCAAAAGGGAAGATGGTACGCTAGCATTAAACAACAAGGAAAATTGTGATATCTTGGCTGCGTATTTTGAGAAGTTGTTAAATTGTCCAAAACCGACAGACAAGTTGAGTTTCAAATTTACAACACAAAATTTTGACTCTACGCCCCCAGATGTAAATGAAGTTAAATGTATTATCAACTCACTTAAAAACAATAAAGCCTCAGGCAAGGATGGAATAATTGCAGAAATGTGGAAGCTTGTAGATGATGAATTTTTAATAGCGACGACAAATCTATTCCAGAAAATTTGGATTGAGGAAGCAATTCCAGAAGACTGGTTAATCGCCTTAATTCATCCACTACATAAAAAAGGCTCAAAAATTGATGTCAATAGTTATAGGGGGATCTCATTGTTGTCTGTCACATATAAAAT
This sequence comes from Meconema thalassinum, assembly GCA_946902985.2. Classification (NCBI taxonomy): domain Eukaryota; kingdom Metazoa; phylum Arthropoda; class Insecta; order Orthoptera; family Tettigoniidae; genus Meconema; species Meconema thalassinum. The sequence continues at coordinate 446,457,402 of OX336390.1, forward strand.
ATTTGCCAAATTACTTTTAAACAGACTTGAACCACAGATCGAACCACAGCTTGGCGAGTTCCAAGGAGGTTTCAGAAGGAATAGATCGTGTGCAGAACAAATTCTTAGTTTAAAATTGATATTAAAATATTACAACAACAGGCCAAAGAATATCTTTATCTCATTCGTTGATTTTCAGAAAGCGTATGATTCAGTGGATAGGGATACTGTTTTTGACACATTGAAGGAATACCAAGTTGATCAAAAAACCATAAATTTAATAAAACTTACATTAACTAATACGATTTCCAGAGTCAAATTTTTAAATGAAGTTAGCGAGCCCTTCGAGGTAAAAACTGGGCTAAGACAAGGGGACAGTCTATCACCACTGCTTTTCAATTTGGTCTTGGATAAAGTCATGAGGACGTTTTGGGAGAAGAACGATTCAAGTGCTAAAATTGGTACAAAGAATAAGAACCTCAGAGTCAAAGGTTTAGCATTTGCTGACGACGTAGCGTTGTTTGCTGAATCAGAACAAGAAGCTATTAACCAAATTGATCAGTTAAAAGAAACGGCGGAAAAAGCGGGCTTACAGATTTCGTTGGTAAAAACAGAGATGATGACAAGTGATCAGAAATACACTAAGAAAATGATAAAAACAAATTATGGGAGCACCAGGGTCACTGACCGATTTAAATATCTTGGAGAAATAATTAGTAGCAATGGGACGGATAAATTGGCAATCGAGAACAAAAAAGGGAAATTGGAAAGATTAAATTTTTGTACAAAAAATATATACAATAAAAAGAACCTGTCTATCAATGCAAAATTACGACATTTTAATACTGTTGTTAGACCAGTCATCTTGTACGGCATGGAAACTACAAATATAACCGGAATGGAGAATTTGCTCAAGATAGAAAGAAGAATTTTAAGAAGGATTTATGGTCCTAGGAAAACACAGGAAGGTTATAGACTGAGATCGAATGCAGAAATTTATAGTAAAATCGACAACCTTGAAGTGATGATCAGAAAACGGCGACTTCAGTTCTACGGACATATGGTCCGCATGGATTGCTCAAGGTTAAACAAACAAATTTTTGATAAAATCTGGAACTATAAAGGACAAGGAGGCTATGTAAAACAAATGAAAGAAGAACTTCAAAAATTCAAAATTACTGAAGAAGATTGTCTAAATCGAATAGAGTACAGAAAAAAAATTTTTGGTCTCAAAATTCTTGTCGGGGAGAAGAAAAATCTCAACAGAGGAGAATGGACTGCTGAAAGAAGAGCTGCACAGTCGACCAGGATGAAAGACTTCTGGAAGAGAAAGAAGGAAACTAGACCTATAAAGAAGTGATATTTGCGTGGTCCTTGTTGGCCTGTCCGCGGTGTATATATAGAGTAGGTTATAATAAATTATAATATGGCATTTTCCACGAATATAATATCAGAAAATTGAACGTCAAAATTCATCACATACCTTCAAGCTTGCCCACTATCCTCTGGTAAGTGGTGTTAACTCTTCCATAAAATCCTCCTTGGTCCCTGGATGGTCTAGTTTCAGCTGAATCTGAACCAGTAGTGGAAGATGAATACGATGACAAGCGTATCAAAAATTGTCCCTTGCCATCTTGAATCTAATCTGCTTTCCACAGTTCACTTTCGATTTTTTTTGGTGTGGTTCATGTAGTTTGCCCAATTTTGCATGGTCACATGGTATGCAGCTGAAATTAAATTGTTCATCTCTTATGAGATGACGTTCAATTTTATATAGTTCTTCACTTGCGCCCATACCATTTCAATGGGATTAAGTTCACAATGGTATGGTGGCAAGCGAAGAACATATTTTCCTGCTGATTTGACCATCTCGTCAATGATGTATTTATCATATCTGTCTCTGTTTTGATTCACAATAAAAGGAAGCTCCCGCTTTAGCATACCATTTCGAAACTGGATCCCCTTTTGAGTGAGCCAGTCTGCAATCCGGTCTTTTCTCCATGACGTAGGTAAAAGTTTGCTTTTCCGACTGTGATAGCCTGCATTGTCTATTACTGGGATTGATCCTTCGGGAACATTGGGCAACGCTTGCTCGGCGAACCACTTTTTATACAGTTCACCTGTCATTTCGTCGTGGGCGTCTGTCGTGTTCTTTTGACACAGATAAGTTAACTCGGCACCATTAACGAACCCTTGTTCATTCCCGGCATGAACTAAGGCAAACCTCGACCCACAAACCCTAAGACCTGTGCTAACACCCTCAATTGCTACCTGACGAGCACTTTTAATTTTGGTGTGTCTCCATTCTTTTGTCGCGTTGTGGCCCATGTTCACCCAAGACTTGTCAGTAAAATCAATAGATTTGCCTTCATTCCTAAATCTTTTCAAGTCCTTAAGATACTTATGACACCACCTGATTATATCATCCCGTTCAATCAGGGCATATTCAAAACTTAACTTATGTCATGAAGAAATATATTTAAAGTGGACCTCGAAAAATTTGGTCGAGTATCATCACCCTGCTCATAACTATATTTAATGTTGGTGGTATGTTTTCAAAGAACAGTGAATGAACGATGCGACAGACTCCGCTTTGTACTGATCCATCATACTTTAACCTAGAATTTTATCTTGACTCGCTCTATTAGGTTTTGAGTTTGCTGGCGTTCTCACCTCGTTTTTTTTTTTCCCCCTTTCGAATTCTATATACTATACGCTTTGAACACCCGGTAGCTTCTGCTGTCCTTTCAACTGCCTCGGTAACGTTCATAAATTCTTTAAGAAAAAATTAAATATATTCAGTACTATAATTCGTTCTCTACTGTGCAATTTGCCAATACTACGCTGCTTTCTAGTTGCTGTATTCATAGTGAATATTATCATAATAAATATAATAATAAACACAATTTATAAAAAACACAAGGACCACTTCAATTCACACCACAACAAATTTAATAACACTGAGCTCTGGGGTATCACAGAATCTTTTCCTAGCCTCATCAAACGCAGTCGTGGAGATAACGAGGCCGCCTGAATAAAGAAACTATCGCTGCATCAATTAGTGCTAAGCGGAGGCAGTAAGCGAAGTGCGATAACTTACGAATGCTATCTGATACTGAGCTCTGGTTTGTTTTATAAACTATGTCAAACATTAATGAACATTTCTTCTCGCTTAGTCACGGACGTTAAGTCAACAGCAAAAACGTCTCTCGCTACCTAACTTTTCTGGGTCACTATCCTATAATTTTCAAGTAATGTTTAAGAAAAAAAATTCTAACTTTCTTATTATGAAACAAATTAACTTACTGCCCTGAGAAATAGGATATCTTCTACCAACATCAGGCAATATAAAAATACATTCTTAACCTGTTGTGAACATTAGTTCATTAGATAAGGCGTGATAAGGTTTATATGTGCATAAATTTAGATTTGCGCTAAAATATCTTAATTGTGAAATTACCTTACCTCAGTTTTAAACCAGGGCTCTGTTATAAAATGTACCTTTGCGGATCGTTGTGGTAAGTGGACAAAGCTCAAAGCATCTCGGCTCAGTTAGCGCCTTAGCGGGAAACGGCAAAGGGGGGGAAAACAGACTGTTTGCTCGGTAGAATAAAGAAATTACGACTAAGCAAGGCAAGATAGCTTTTCCCATTTTCTGCCTAACATAGTATTAAATCGTTTATAATATACTTTCTGGTTATTTTACTTTCATATTTTTAAGGGTAGACTACTTAAAAATTTTGTGTTGCACCTAAAGTTGGGGGGGGGGGGGGGGGGAATCCCCCCGTGTTTTAAGCCTCTGTATCACTTTGAGAAATGTGAATAACGAACCAAGTCACTTAGTGAATATAGTACGGAAAAATAATGATTTATGGTAGTGGCTTGTTTTAAACTAAATTTAAACATAGTTTTTATTCAATTTCTGGCCTTTGGCTGCAATAAAGTTGATATCAAGACATCCATCCCAATCCTAGTTATCCATAGTTACAAAATTTGAGAAGTTGGCAGACATTGTTCACACTCAATAGGCACTATGGGCCCTTATTAGAAATAGCAACTTCCAGCTTTGTATCTTTTCTGTACGTCTTTACCCCCTCTCTTTTCTACACCTAAAGGTGATTTCACATTAGGCTTGCATTGGACTAATAATTCCTAGCTTTGCTGCCCATGTTCACATTTCCTCCTCTTTGCCCCTCTGACTCGCTCTTTGAGCAGTGTTAGCTAGTAGGCAAGCTCCTAGCACTAATGTTGATGAACTATTGCATGTCACATCCATAGATATATGGTAATCTCACTCACACAAAGCTAAATTTGAACACATTGGATTTCTCAAAATCTTCATGTATGATCTAAAACATCTGCTGTGAGTTTGAGTTTTTCTGCATTTTATGTACGGTACGTCTATATACCTTATATTTCTTCATTGCAAGGCTTGTATACGTATGAGAATGATGGTGTACTTTCAAAGGTTTCTGTGACTTCCTTTAATTTGCATATCTAGTTTATTTTCTATTGATTATTATGTTCAACTACCCCACTTTATGTATCTGCTAAAAAAATTACTTGAATTGTTTCAAGAATAAATACAGTACTGTTTGTAGATAGTGAAACACCAAGAATAAGGGATGTGACCACATTGCACTTCATACCACAGATTAGGGACATGACAATACATTACTGATTAGAAGGACAGTCCGGTACATGCACGTTGACGGTCGATCTTCAGTACGGCATTGCGCCACCACGTGCTGCACTCAGAGCCGCTAGACGTCATGGCATGGAATCACACAGCGCTTGAATACGCTGCTGGGTAATACCGTCCCACAATGTTGTAGGCACGTCCACAAAGCATCAACAGTGGCGGCAGGTGGACCTGAACGAACAATTGCCGACCGACCCTATCCCAGACATGTTTGAATGGCAACATGTCAGGTGAACGGGCAGGCCAGGGAAGCAGAGGTATCCGTCGTTCAGCGAAGAAGGCTTGTACATTCCTCGCCACATGCGGCTGGGCATTGTCCTGCTGAGATATGGCCTGCGGAACGGCCTGCAAGAGGGGCAGTGCCGCGGTCTGTAAAATTTCCCTGATTTAGCGGTCACTGTTCAGATTGCCCGCAAGACATACGAGGCGCGATCGCCAGTTATAGGCAATTGCGCCCCAAATCATTACACCTGGTGTTTGTCCGCTATGCAGCTCAACAATACAGTCTGCCTGATTGCGTTCTCCACGGCGGCGGCGGCGAATGCATAAGCGGCCATCACTGCAGAATAGGTTGAAGCGGGACTCGTCCGAAAACACTACATTTCGCCACTCACCCTGCCAGTGTCGGCGTGCATGTGCCCATTGTAGTCGGAGGCATCGGTGGTTCCCAGTCAATGGAAGCCGACACAGTGGTATGTGCACCGCCGTTGCAGTTCTCCAACATCAAGCCAACACCGAGGATGGCGCTGTTCAGTCCAATTCGGCCATCCAGAGAAGATGGCGGTCGTCTTGTGCTGTGTACGGCCCTCCTCTCTCCACTGGATCCACATACGCCTTACTGTTGACGCAGTGTGCCCTGTACGAGCCGCAATGTCCCGGAACGACAGACCCGCCTCCCGGAGCCCAAGCATTCTGCCCTGTTCAATCGCACTCACATGCTGATAGTCCACCCTGTGATGTAGGCGAGGCATCGTTGCACTTGCTGACACGTTTCCACTTGGTATGGCGGCCCCACGTCGACAGAGCTGTGCGGAACACTGACCTGTCCGGCCCCACGACAGAGGGCACTGGTGGGCCAATGTGCACGCCATCTCTCTGCGATTTCAATCACTTAGTATGGTACCGCAGGCCTACATGTCCCTTGTTCTGGGAGTGTCTTCATCCATTTCTTCTGGGTGTTTCACTTTCTACAAACAGTAGTGTATTAATTACAGTATTGTGGGTATGGTAGTGGGAATGTATTTACTATATATACTGTATATATTTTGTTTCAGTGACTTGACTACTAGCACAAAATGCCGGCCATTGAAGACGTGAAGTCCAGCTGGGCAGATGAAGTAGAAGAAGAGGGAACCAGTGGAGTTCTACCGTTACCTACAGAAGTTTTGGAAAATGGCTTCAAAATTGTCACAGAGTATAAATATGAGGATGATAAGAAAGTGAAGATTGTCAGAACTTATAAGATAGAACGTGTGATAGTTTCCAAGACTATTGCTTTGAGAAAAACCTGGGCAAAATTTGGCCGGTCTGTCAATGATAAACCAGGCCCTGATCCAGCTACCACTATTGTTTCGGAAGATGTGTATATGCAATTCATATCTAACAAGGAAGAGGAGAACAAGCCTGAAGAAGACGCACTGGAAAAATTGAAGGCAGCTGGAGAGAAGGGTGTGGTCAAATGTCGTAATTGTAATGGAGACCATTGGACTACAAAATGTCCATTTAAGGATACTGTTCTTCAAGGAGGAAAGATGCCTGACAATAAGAGGCCTGATTCTGCAGGAGCCAGTGGTTTAGGTGATGATAAGAAATCACAAAGTAATAAGTATGTCCCACCCAGTCTACGTGAAGGGGCCAAAAATCGCACCGATCCTTCGACGAATCCTCGTGGCAGAGATGATACCACTGCTATCAGAGTGTCTAATCTTTCTGAAAGCACCACTGAAGCTGATTTGGAAGACCTGGTCAAGCCATTTGGGCCCATTCAGAAGCTATATCTTGCCAAGGATAAGAATACTAACCAGTGTAAAGGATTTGCGTACATCCATTTTCGATTTAGAGCTGATGCAGCTAAGGCTATTGCATCTCTCAATGGTCATGGCTATGATCACTTGATATTGAATGTAGATTGGTCCAAGCCTGTAGGACAGAGTACATAACATGAGACCATAGCAGTGTACAGCAATGTCTAAAATGAGAAAACAAAAACTGCAAACATCAATTTACAAGTCATATTTCATGTTAAATTTAGTTTTGGATTCAAATACATATGTGCAGATCAGGGTCCTTCATAGCTAAATGGTATGCAATTCAACAACATAGGCAATGTTACACAGAATTAAGAACTTTAAGAAAATATTTTGTAATTAAACTGAAGGAAATGATTGAAACACTCCATAGATTATTATAATATGAATAGTGAAATGTATGCAAACCTGATCATACCTAAAATGTATCTCTGTGATGGTTTTGAAGTCTATTAATTCAGTGAAATCAGAGTTATACCATTAAAGTATAATCAGGTAATGGTATTCAAAGAAAATAAAAACTAGACACATATTTAATCTTCTTATTTAGTAAAATTAGGTTCTTGACAGATGAGTAGTGGTATGAAAGGGTCTAAATAAAATTAAATCATTGGAAATGAGGGTGGCCTTCTCTCTTATTATTGAGGTTGAGGAACTTAGCTGTGTTGAAGGTAGGTTGGTTGGTTCCTCAGTTTAGGATCTGCGACAACGCGGTCATGTAGTCCCGTGTACTTTGGGTGTGTGTAGAATCTGTCCGATAACCGGTGTTAATTGTGATGACTGTATTAGTGTGTGTTTCTGTTTCTTAATTCAAGTAAGGACTGCATACTTTGAATTTTTCAACTAGTTCCTACTTTTGCCGCCAAACGCCACCGTCAACAACTACTACTTCAGAACTTGGCTGCTAGATGCCACCGCAGTCAGCTCGTGGCGACGAATGTAGGAACCTGAGCGTTGTTTACATTTTTAACCTAATTTAGCTTCACACAGGTGTAATTAGTGGAAGATTCTTTAACATGCCATAAATCTACGACATGGGACCGCCGGCTTTACTTACCCTCCAAAGGAAGGCATACTGAGGGATTTTTAATGCTCTTAAAAATCCGTCGACTTCGGCCGGGTTTGAATCCGCGATCTTGGGCTTAGAAGCTCAGCATGCTACCAACTACGCCACCGAAGCAGCCTGTGTTGAAGGTACAGTATGTCTGAACTATCTCAAATTGCATAGTATTTAAGCCTGAAATGGATGCTGGTATTCAAAACCCTAGATTGAGGGTTCAATCCTGGTTCAGTTCAATGGTGTTTAGTTGTGATCTCACGAGATAAGAATTACATGCAGATACAAAATGCGCATATTATAATTTAGCTATACATTGTCCTGTATTTGTCTAAATATTGGAGTTGATGACCTCTATGTTCCACCCCTTAAAATAATTTGCCTTCAGTTTTGCAAATGCAAGATTGTATGGATCCATCTAAAGCAAGCATGTCAAAAATCAGGCTAACCAATTGTGTGTGGGCAGTCTCTTCTATATACATTGCCAGCAAGGATGATATACAGGCAATGCTGACGTTGGGCTGGGATCCAACAGACTAGTGATCTGGAGAAATTTCAAACTTTCCTTCAGAGTTCCTATGCAAACTTATGAAGGTGAAGCCACAAAACAAAAACTGATGAAAAAAAACAAACAGTTTGGTTATCAACATTTTAGCGGTGATTTTAATCAGATGCTAGCTCACATTATAATCACCAGTAGTAATATCTATCTATGTCTACACCTTATTAATCCAGTTTCCAACAGCTTCTATGCCCAAGGTCGCGGGTTCAAACCCGGCCAAAGTCGTCGGATTTTTTAAGAGCGTTAAAAATCCCTCAGTATGTCTTCCTTTGGAGGGGAAGTAAAGCCGGCGGTCCCATGTCATAGATTTATGGCATGCAAAAGAACTTCCCACTAATTACACTTGTGTGAAGCTAAATTATAGGTTAGATTTGACTAACGTTCGTCGCCAGGAGCCAACTGTGTTGGCATCTAGTAACCAAGTTCAGAACTAGTTGTTGATGGTGGTGTTTGGTAGCAAAAGTAGCAACTACTTGAAAATTGAATGTCTGCAGTCCTCACTTGAATTAAAAACAGATAACACACACTAATACAGCAATCACAATTAACACCGGTTATCAGACAGATCTTAGACACACCCAAAGTACACGGGGCTACATGACCGCGGTGTCGCAGCCCCTAAACTGAAGAACCAAACGTTTCTAACGGGGTCGGGGATAAGATGCGATGAAATTCCACATGGCTGATGGTTTCTACGGCCGGATACCCTTCCTAATGCCAACCTCGCGAGAGGAGTTCATGAGAGATGAAATGAATGAAGAAAAGTTCAATTTCAAGTAGACACCACTGATACTGTCCCCCAGTGGCGAATTGTAACCAAATAACCTACAAATTGAGCTACACACTACCAATTGTAGTGGTAGGTTCTTTTTCATGCCATAAATCTATGACATGGGCCAGCTGGCTTTACATTCTCCGAAGGAAGGCATACTGAAGTATTTTAACGCTCTAAAACATCCAATGACTTTGGCTGGGTTTGAACGTGCGATCTTGGGCATAGCAGTTCAGCATGCTACCGTCTATGCCACCGAGGCCGCTATCAGTAGTAATATATGGTATGTTTATTACCACACTACTACTGGCAATTTTGAATTTTCATTGCCATTTTCATTCTACTTAAAAAGGCTGTGCTGACTCATGATCAGGTTTATGTAGCCGTATGTCTCTTCTTCTTAACATCTTCCGCTTTTTGGATCAATGCACGCGATTTATCGCGATGTAATGCTTCCGGTTGGTGAAAGTTTCTTGATCGTAGATCTGCGTTTATAGTGTCCAGCCACCATAATTGAGGTCTCCCATACTGTCTAGCAGTATGTCTATCCCATATTATTTATGTTTCTATGGGCTCAGGTATGTAATGTAATGAATTTCTATGTGGCAGATAGTTTTTACTGTTGGATGTCTTTCCTGATGTCAACCCAATGAGAGGAGTTAATGAGAGATGAAATTAATATACATAAAAATACAAATGGAATGCCTTATTTTTCTACATATTGTCCTACAACAGAAATAAATTTTCTCCATCGGATAGGAAGCTTTCTGAATCCCTTCATGGAAGAAATAAGATGGTTGCGACAGTAGCCAATTATTGTGCAGCATTGTCTTCTTATCTTTCCCCCTCCTAATGCCTCTTTCAGTGGACCAAACCTATGGTAGTTGCATCGGGACAAGTCTTGACTGTAAGGTAGCCAATGTAAGTGAGTGATTTCATGATGAGCTGCTGTATGCGGCTGTGAATTATGTGAACAGAGACATCGCAAATCAGTTACCGACGTAGTGATGCCTTGGCATCATCCAGCAGCTGGCAGAAGTAGACTGCATTCAACATCCTTCTATCATGTAGATAGTAATTTCAGTGATAGTTATTGTTTTTTTAAGGGGTGGAACTATGAGGTCATCTGCCCCTTTAATCAGTGATCACTGTATATATTATTATTATCATCATCGATTTTTCCCCTTTGGGAGAGGGTGCGAACTGGAGCCATTAACAGCTTCACTTCCTTTTCCTCCCAAAACCTCTTCATTAATTCACTGTGTTTTTTCTTCCTTTCCTCTGTCAATTTTTTCTCTTGTTTCTTTTTTTTTGAGACTTGTTCAAATTTCTTGTTTCTGATTTTATTTCTAAATTGATTTTTGTCCTTAATATAGTCTTCAGAGATTTTGAATCATTCCAGGTCCTCCTGTGTTTCTCTCATCTAACTGGTCTTTAATTTACTTGTATTAATGATGATAAAAAAATTCTTAGTGAGTCTGTTTTCATCAATCCTCCACAGGTGTCCATAGAACTGTAGGCGTCTTTTCCTAAATACAGTATATATATATATATGCACCTTTTGATTCTCGAATTACAGTTGCCAAAATTTTTCTGGGTGACAGTCAAGTCTTGGCCTTGATTGGTGCCCTTCTCTCTAACTTTCCTCCAATCCATTCTTGTACTCTGGGGTATAGTGCAGTGGAGGCTGGTGGTTTCTGGTGGTCTCAATACTATCCAAGGTGAAACGTTTCGAGTCGAGTTTTACCAAATGCTTTCGGACACCTGATCATACGGCTGTATTATTATGTAGTAAATCAAATTATGATGTTCGGTAGCGTGATGTGAATAATCATGAAAAATAGAGATTGTGCATGACACAGCTCCGCCTTTTCGAGTGTGTGGGGAAGTCTGAATGAAGTTACCACAAGTTTTAATTAAGAACATTAGAGTTTTCCATTATGTTGTTGTTTCCTATGGCTAGCCCGGATTCCAATCCATCAGCTTTCTTGCATTCCAATAGAGTTATGTGAGGTTTCCTGAAGTTCTAGCAGTCACATCATTATAATAAGTAGTAAATTGTTTACTATAGAATGCTAAGTTTTATTATATGTCAATTTTTAAAGATTATTGTTAAATGTACTTGTTTTGTGAGATTTGTGTTTTTATTCTGATGTGAGGGTACCGGGCTGATGAAGAGCTGAATATAAGAGCTCGAAACATGTACCGATAATGAAATAAGATACTTTCAAGAAAAGAAATTTTTGTATTGAACAGACGAAAAATTGTAATTAGTCATATAGGATTATATGTCAATACGGACCAATATGATGTTGAATACTCCTAAATAGAGATAATGCAAAATGAATTCCAGGGAGCTAGAGTTGGAATCCATTGTTGTACTTTTCAGATTTCAATATTTCTTACTAATTTAAATCTGAGAATGTCCTTTTTTGTTGTTGCTTATTTTAAGGGCTGTGACACCGTGTGTTTGGAATTTGTGTGATAACCTTTGTTATTGTGATGGCTATACTAGTGTGTGTATTTGTAAATTGAGGACAGAATTGGGAAGGAGGCGGCCCACGGTATTAAGTTAGGAACCAGCCCCGCATTTGCCTGGAGTAAAATTTTACAGGTGGAGGACGTCATCTGATAATAAAGTAATACCAACATTATGAGTATTTTCCCTTGTCTTTGGCGTTACTAGGATTTGCTTTTGGAGGGGGATGATAGGAGTCAAATTTACATTATGGGTGAAGACTCGGGCAAAATGAGACGAATAAAAGCAAATATACTGTATTACACCGAAATTTAGAAACCTGGTATCTACACCTTTTTTGTTTTATTTGAATAGCATTCGATACATTGCAGGCTAATACCATCTATCATTGTGCAAAAGATCAAAAATAAACAATTTTGTTTAAGCAAGGAACATTTCACTACAATGGGAAACATGGGTTATACGAGGACATGGTTCATTGGATGTTGTGACAGTGAAAATATGCTAACTACTGTATCATATTGATATAAATTATACTAGGTATTATGCGATATACGAGGCCTGTTAGAAAAGTATTCGACCTTTTTTTTTTACCTGATGGATTTGAATCAAGCGCGCTTGCATGAGCCGACCTTGAACCTTTGTGTGCATGCATGAATTTTTTCCCGCCTGTCGATAGCGTCTGTTGCTAGCAAGCAGCATTTCAGTGAGGTATTGTGTAGTGCTCTCATCAGTTTTTCATTGCAAGGAAAATGACAGAACGACTGGAGCAGCGCTACTGCATCAAATTTTGCCAGAATCTGGGCAACAGGCAGGTGGAGACCATTTGGAAGATTCAGATGGCTTTCGGTACGATGCTATGGGCATCACATAGATGATACAACCGGTTTAAAGATGGCCGCACATCGGTGGAGAGCGAGTCACGCTCCGGTTGGCCATCAACATGTCGAAATAACCAGGTCATTGCCAAAGTGAACGCTGTCGTGATTTGGGACCTTCGTGTGACTATCCGAGAAATTGCGGAAGAGGTCGTTATCGTACTTTTTCAGAACATTACATTGTGACCGAAGATTTGGCCATGAAGAGAGTGGCGGGGAAATTTGTGCTGAAGCTGCGGACGGCAGAGCAAAAGCAACTTCGTTTTGACGTCTCACTGGACATGCTGGACTCCACAAACGACGACGAGAGCACTACACACTACCTCACTTAAATGCTGCTTGACAGCAACAGACACTTATCAAAAGGCGGCAAAAGATTCATGCATGTGCACAAAGGTTCAAGGTTGGCACATGCAAGCGCGCTTGATGCAAATCCGTCACTTTTACGCAAAAAGTCACTTCCTTTTCTTAACAGGCCTCGTATTGTTAGTGTTAGGTTTTTTTTTTCGCTCTCCTGCAAACCTTTGATTTAAAAGTTCCACTCTCCTGCCATCGATTAGTAGATTACTGACTATATGAACCAAACCTAGTATACTGTACGTAATACAGGTTGGTATTAAAATATAAAGTCCAATTTCTGGGCATTCTTTGTGAAATTATCTTGTCCTTTTCCTTGACATATAAACATTAATGAATCACAGTTTCGAAAAATAACTTAACACAGTAATATAACAAAGTTTAAAACTTAAAGTTCAACCAGCATGGTTTACACAGACATTAAATGATCTTAAGGAAGCCGACATCGACATTACAGATACATTTAATAGGAATTTACTTCGAGACAAAATTAAAAACGTGATCTTCAGGGAGGAACAAGAGAGACAACGAAAGCAGCCACGTAACACTGAACAGCTCCGGAAGCAGAGATCTGAGAGGGTGAAGTGAATGCGAGCAGAGAGAAAAAAAGGCACGTGGCAAGATTTGAAGTATTGATTTTACATGCTCTGTAATAGTGCTATTCGATTAAGTAAATAACATAAATTCACTTTACTAGATGACACTATACTACTATCACTCACACATGAATACTAACAGAATATGGGGCGTGGTGGCTCAGCGGTCTAGCTGTATGCCTCTCACCAAGGCGGTCCGGGTTCGATTCCCAGTCAATGCATGTGAGATTTTCGAAGTGAAATGCCATGTCCTGTGGTTCGGATTCCACGTAAAAAGGAGGTCCCGTGGCTCATAATCACAAGATTCACGGTCACGTAAAACTACAATCTTCCTTCCTTTCTTTTTACTAACAGAATAGTGACTGACAAGTGGTGTATTTTTTAAATGTGACGTGGGAAGTATGTCCTGTGTCCATCTCACTGACTCCCCTGCAGCTAACTGAACTGTTGACTAATTTGCTGATTCAGTAAGTGGTAAGTAACTCTAAAAATTTTGCATGCGTAAAAAAACTTATCAATTTAGAAAGTATAAACTTCCACAATCCAATCATTTGTTACCAATCCGAAGATTGGTATCATTCAAAATTAAAACTCAACAAATTTCCTATTTTTATCAATTGGCTCTGGGAGGGATTTATCCCCCTAATCAAACATCCCCTCCATAGTTACGCTACTGAATATTCGGTTGATTCAGCCAAGGACGCTTGCTGCATTGGTAATGAATATCATACTGCAGGTGTTCTATCCAGACAGAAACGGTTGGATCTTTACAAGGCGAGTTGAGGATATGTGGTGTTGCCAACACTTTCTTTAAAATGTTAAGTGGGATGGTATATCACCATTCTTTGGCAGCACCGGTAATTCATGAACAGGTCGACATGCCATTAAAAAGTATCTTTTTGAACTGCCTTATTTCAGAGAAACTTCTTAACTTATAGAAAATCTTAAAAGCATTCCATGCTTTGTTAGGGGCTTTGCAACATGTAACTATGCAATTGAGTGAGTGTGGAGTTTGATGATAACCTGTGTTACTGTGGTGATGGCTGTAATGGTGAGAGTATTTGTAATCGAGTTGAGGATTGAGAAAGAGGCAGCCGTGTCCTGTATCACAGCATTTTCCTGGAGTAGATGTGGGGAAACCATAGAAAACCACTTCTGGGATGGCTGACGTGGGCATCGTACTCCCCTCCTTTCAGTTTTGGCTCACGAGGTTGGGTGAACCATAACTATATTTCGTGGCAGAGCCGGGAATCGAACTTGAACCTCAGGGGAAACAGGCAAAAGAGCTAGCCACTGTGCCACGAGGTGGTCAATATCAATGCATAGGGGCAGAAAACTTGCTGTTCAAGCTGGGGCTTCTGAGCTTATAGTCTTGTATTAGAGGGAAAACACCGAATGTCATGTAATGAAATACATCATCATGATGAGGAGACGTCCAAGCATGGAAAAACCATTAAGTTTCAGTCAACAGCATTATAAACAACAGGCCATAAATCCCAAGTGAAGTGATTTCCACATGCACAAACATTAGAACAGTGCTATATAAGTGTATTCTCAAGAACCTAGCACTACCAATGGTGTTACTTTTTACTGATGCGCACTCATATTACTTCTCATGAGTAATATGTTCTTTTTCGCCTCACTTCATCCATTCACTCATCATTTTATGTATTTTTTATTATATCTTTAATTATGCTGGATTTTGCAACTTAATTTATGGCTGAAGAAGGGACCAGTACTAGAGGCCCCGAAACATGTACCATATAATAGCAAGTTTATAACTTGTTGTAAATAAATGTATTGACTAGGCGGAACAGTTTCTCCTTTGTTATATAGAAATTGATTGTTCGATATTGGCCACGGAGTAACAACTACGGTATCATGGATGATCTTTTCCCCCCACTGACTTTGATCTTCTACCAATACAGCTTAATTTGGTGGCTCACTTTCCTTCTTTCCTCTGAAAAGACCACTCTTGAAGATTTCTTCTCCTTCTCGGATACCTCTGAAGTTTGGAACTAATTGTCGAATGTGGTTGAACATATTTCTCTCCATATCAGTATGTATCTCCAGAAACAACCTGTGAACAATCTATTTTCCTTCAAAGTGTGCAAGGAGTTTTCGAGTCAGTTTTTCTCGATTCATGCATATGTGATGTCCATAGAACTGTATTCATCTCTTCATAGACCCTATAATTCATTTGTTTCTTTGTCTAACACTCTGCTAAGTCTCAATTGTCTATCCACTTATCTAGGTCCAAGAATCTTCCTGAGATCTTTCTTTTCCAGTTGCTCCAGCAATCTACTGCTTGTATAGTCCTCCTGGCTTGATCACAGTATTCTAGCACCTTAGTTTTGTTCTCCTGCTTAGTGACTTCTTGTTGTACACACCTTTCGTTAATTGGCATGCTAATTCAATCTTTCAGAGTTTTGCCTCGATTGCCTCCTATTCTAAGCCATTTAACTGGATCATCTTACCAAAATACTTTAGTTATCTTATCGGGGCAGATGACCTCATAGTTCTGCCCCTTAAAACAACAATAACTATCTTTCCTCCTGTTGTGTTCATGATTTTGAGATCTGATTTGATGCCTGTCATTTTTTTAAAAAGAGATCTACAAGGCCCATCTTCATAGCTATTTTACGAAGGATGTTGAATTTTGTACTTGCTGATTCGATACTATTCCCAAAGATAGCCAAGTCATCTGCAAAGGTGATAGGGGGTCATCTCTTTATTCCGTGTCCCAAACCTGAATCGTCCCTTCTCTCTTTCTATGTCTCTTAGTACTTCCCATTCTCTAATAACCTTTTCCAATATGCAGTTAAAGGTTCATAGGATATTCGAAGGCCGATTTTCCAAGATATTTTAAATAATATGACAAGGAATTTTATATTGATCCAACAGTCCCAATATTGCTGTATGCATGGTGGCCACTACTCCTGGAAAAACCTGGATTTTTATTAGGTCTGGAAAACTCCTGGAAAATAGCCACTGTTAATTAAATATAAAAATCAGGCTACCTGTTTCTGTGTGGCAGAACACGCGATAGTATTTCTGTAAAACATATCGAGTATAAGACAACTTCACCGCAATAAAATTGCAGGCGGCATTCTTCTTTTCTCTCTTTTTTTATTTTAGAGCCGATATTTGAGTCACATAGGCCTTTTTAAAACAACAATTTGTGAATAGACTTGTGTATCAATAACGCTATCACCAGTAATTTTTGTCAACATCTGTATAAGTAAACCAAACACAACTGCTTTATCTTGAAGTAGGCAACCGACAAAGTCCCCCCCTCCCCCAGGACTCACGCTTATTTTTAAGTCTGAAAAAATGAGAATTACTCCTGGAAAATAGTTGACCGATTTGAGTGGCCACCATGTGTATGTTATGTTGCACAAAATCATTATTTTAATCAATTTGCTACAAAATGCTAAATCTGAAAATGTGAATAACAATTCATTGAATTACCTGCTAGTTCTTGTGGTGGTGCTAGATGAGGACATTTATCATTATTTGTGAAGTTACTTTTGTAATCAAAATATTTGTAACTCTGGAATGGGCAAATAAGTGCAATTAAAAGTTGGAATAAATACAATACTTACCATCCCACATAAGGACACATCATCAAAGTAACAATGTTATCTTTCAGCCCTGGCAAGAATGTTCCCGCTGAGCAAACTTGCAGCTTTCGTGTGTATTGGAATGGGAGCAGTGTGTGTGATCCAATTGGATGCCAGAGATACTTCCGGTGATCTGCAATCCATCTATTTGAATCAATGATGGATACCATGTGTGAAAAGTAGTAATTTGCCATGAGGCACATATTCCTTTTTATAGCCATGATGTAGGGGTAGCATGCCCGCCCTGGGTTCAATTCTGAGAGATATACGGTATTTAAGATCTGATGTGAGAGTTGGAACAGAATACACGCAGCCTGAGTAACTGCTTGATATGAAAAGTAGCATTCTATGGCTTACAACCCAGGTAATGTGGCTGAGGGTAGAGTATTCCTGATGTGCAGCAATGATCCTCTGAGGCAGTTTTTTTGTTCATACATATTCCTTTATATTTTGAAGTACAGTATATGTTTCATGGGTTCCATTTAGCTGACAAGTGAGAAGAGTAAATTAGACACTCGATGATGTTCTCCAAATGCTCATCAGATTTGTTGCAGGAGGTATAAATGATAAAATTATGCAACAAATAGGAAAATACATTTATTACACTTCAACAGTTCATATCTGGTAACTAATTCAACATCATAAAAATATAAGCATATCAATACATATATAAAATGCAACAGGAACATCACTAAGTGCAAAATATTTGCACTATTAAAATTTCAGTTCAAAGAACATAATCTCAAAATTAAATACTGGTCTCTAAGGGCATCTTTGCATACTATTTATTTGAACTAAGAAATACAGACGAGATGACTTGTTGGTATTAGGCTCAATACAGTCGTGCAGAAATTACCCAGTAGTCAAATCTCTGAAGTACATTTTGCACCCAATATGCCATGTACAGGGTAAAGGTACCTACTACAAACACTTTGATATAACCAGGCAAGATGATTGACAAATGCCTAGTTACTTGTATCTAGCTTTCTTTTTCCTGGAAATTATGTTTCTGCAATGAAATCAGCAATGCCGCTGCTTTGTCAGCTGATTCAGAAACTTGTAACCGTGGCGCCTGTAAGCCGCAAACCTGTACTTCGAGGCCAAGCACATGCTTCCGATGTAAACAGTTGAATGTAGCTGAGGCTGGCACAGCTTCTTCCTTGCTCCCCTCTTAACTCCCCAACTGCTTGAATACCCGCCATTGGGCTTTCCTGTCTCACACCTCATCACAGCATTCCAATACGTTCTTTGACTATGTTAATTTTAGAAATTTGGAATGGCATCATCATTTTAGGCCAATTGGATTATTAGTATGATACTCCCCAGGATTGGTTAATACTGTGCAGTTTAGATGACCCATATAGTCTATAAAGAGGAATGCCCCATCAAACATGCCTTAACTGAGAACAAGTGTGAGTGGCAGTTTTAGGGTGCATGGAAAATGGGTATGAACGTAAGCGGGTTATTGAAAAGATTTGCATTTTACGAGCTGTTGTACCTGCAGCATCTTGATGATCCCACTACATAGACAGCTAGCTGGTGTCACGAAGGAAAATGATTTTCTCCCAGCAGTATTGATCGTTATAATCATACCAGATGACTACGATGAGGCACACTGTAGCAAATCAGGCAGGCATTATTCTATTGGTTTTGATGTGAAATCACATCTGACTGATGTTGTGTGCAATATGACTAACAGTATTGTGATAGGATAGCAATATGTAAAAAGACAAATACATTAACAGGTAGGTGTGGGCAGAGGAAAAGATGAGATGGCTTGGGTAATTGGTCTGACTAAGAACACTCACCCAACTGATCTCCCCAGCTTTTATGGACTTGACTAAACAGCATCATTTCAGGCTCTGGAGCTGACTGAAGATTCAACTTTATGCTCCTATTCACATTTAATGCCGCTATAAACTGTTCAAAAAGAAATTTTTGATTGTTGGTGCACAATTTGTTTCCCCACACTTCGACTGCTGCAGCCTACTTATGGGCGGTGTGTTGCTCGAGGAGAGACGATAACAAACCTTTAATATTTGCATGCTAAAGATATGCCATTAGTTCCAATATACTCGGGCGTCTTCGACTGCTGCAGCCTACTTATGGGCGGTGTGTTGCTCGAGGAGAGACGATAACAAACCTTTAATATTTGCATGCTAAAGATATGCCATTAGTTCCAATATACACGGGCGTCTTTAAAATCCGCAGTAGTTAAAAGGGACGTAGAACCAATAATATTATTATTATACAATATACTCAGGCATGAAGTTTATAAAGAAATAGAACCAGTGACAAGCACAATGAAAAAGAAACTAATATCATTCTTAGGGCATCTAATACGGTCACCAGAAAATAGAATCAGTAGAAAAATAATAGAAAAATTATGGACGAGTAAGAGTAAGAACAATATTAGATGGATCACAGAACTTAAAGAAGACATGAGAGAGTTACATATTACAATAGAAGATTTAAAATACAAGACAGACACACTCAAGATTCTGAAAGACAAACACACTAGACTACAGATAAAAATCAACAAGCAGAGAATAGGAAGAGTCATTCCTGAAGCAGAAAGAAAATTACGTTCAGAAAGGATGAAGAAATATTGGGCTGACAAAAAGAAGAAAAACCTCCATAAACCTGACTAATGTAGTCCTATGTTGGCTAAAAAATTATAATAAATAAATACTCAGGCATTGGACGATAGAAGACTAAATTAAGGACAGGAAAAACACATTTGTCTTACAATGAAATAACTCGCTAACCTAGTAGAACTCTCTTGACGACTGGAACAGGCACGTGTACATTAGAGGATCATAGGCTTCAATGCGAGTGTTGATATAGGCCATCTTGAGTGTGGTTTTCCCCTATGCTCATGCCAAGAAAATGGAGGGATGGTATCTTATTTCAAGTCCCTGGCAACTACCCCAATCCAAGAGCCCAAAATTAAGCCCACACACTACGACCAGTCACTGATTACCCAAATGTGGCAGGGAGTCAAACACCTGTATTCAAGGAGTAACACTGGCGTTTAATATATTGGCTGCATTTCCTAGCTTGGACAACGCATAACCAACATACCTTCTCTATGGAGTACAACTGACTCGCTGATCCCCTGCCGCATTTGGAAGAGCAGCTGCTGACTTCTACACACTCAAGTACATGACCTTACTATCCCTGTAACAACATTAGTATATTTTGATTCCTTACAAAATTTGGCAAAAAATATTTCAATATTCAGCAAGATCAGCCTATCCGATTTTGCACAGATTTGGCAAATGAGAGCTGACAATGTGCCATGCGATTGGTTAGGGCCTAGCACATGCAAAGAAACATTGGTAGCATATCAGGAGCCATTCTTTTTTTAAAATCTTTATTTTAATGTTATTTCTTCCACATTCTGAAATATCCGACATGTACCAAAAGGAACCTTTTGAGAAAGTGTAAATATTTCCATTTGGCGCCATGTGCCGAGACTTCGTTCGCTTGTATCGGTTGGACTTTCTCTTGCAACACACTGCACGTATGCAGGCAGAGGGCACCAACATTTAAAAAATCATTTTGAATGCCTCATAGTGGCATTAAGTGTGAACAGTAGTATAGAGTTTAATCATTAGCCAGTTACAAACCTAAAACGGTGCTGCTCGTCGAGTTTAATCGAAATCAGATAGGTTGATTTGGTGAGTGTTCTGTGTGAGTGGGAGTACGCTAGGACTCCTCCCACACCCGTCTGCCATTTTGACCTCTTTGAAAGATTATATCCTAGTCAAGTTATTATTTATATGCCCTCCTGTCAGTAGTACTGGCTACTTCTTCCATCACTGGAAAGAAACCAGCTTCCATCCAATAGTACTACTTAAAAATCATTACCTTCATGAGTAGAGTTTGTGGAATTTAGGACTACTGTAATGATAAATGTGAAATATTTTTCAACATTTTCGTGGTGATACTGTTCATGTACACTAAAATTAATATAATGTGGCATACCAAATATTTTAGTGTACAATAAAATCCAAAACTTGTTGAGATGAACACTATATATAGTATTTGGAAAATATAAGTAACTTTCTTTTAACGAATACTGTAGTGTTTTATTTATTTGTAAAAAGCTAAAAATGTTTAAAAATATTCTGTCATTACGATAATGGGAATAGCGTGCATGTGAAACTGGGAGTGTGAAAGATTGAACAAGAAGTGGAGGACCTGACATGAATGGAAACATGGATCAATGTACAGGTATCTAAGTCATTTTTGGGCTCAACGCAACTCCAAACCAAGTCATATCGTCATCATCATTGTATCAGAAAAGGGTCTTTTGTGAACCCACATTGCAGCAACTAAATGCTAATTGACAAAATATGCACTATATCCACTACTATGATCAGTGTTCTTATTCATACTGGATATCATTAATAACAATAGAGGAAGTAAACCCCAGATCTACGGAGATGTCACTAACAGAATCCACACGAAAATTATCTGCTGAACTTCGTATATCCTGCACAATACAGTTTTATATAAAAAGATTTAGACCATTGAGCATTTTGGCTGTCGGTCTGGGTTCTATTCCTGGCTCCATCAGGAAATTTAATTCTGGTCCGAGGGCTGGAACAGGAACTTGGTAGCTATGCCCGGTGCAGCACTAGGCCAGAGTCAAGCTATATGCGGACTTGGTAAACATGTTTTCAAGTCTCACAGTTGCCCATCCTAGAAATGGTTTTCAGTGGTTTCCCCCCATTATCAACTCCAGGCAAATGCCAGGATGGTACCTTCTAATAGGCCACAGCTGCTTCCTTCCAACTCCTTGCCCACTTTCATTCACCTTCATTCATTTCATCCTGCATTAACTTCTCTCGTGAGATTAATGTCAGGAAGGGCATCTGATCATAAAACACATCCACCACTCATAGAAGTTCATCACATCTCTTCCCTGACCCCATTAAAACGGGTGGACATACAAAGCACTCACCAGCAAGTATATAAAAAACATACTGCTGTCTCCTGAGGGCTATTATTATGATTTACCTATTCCATTTACACTTATATCTGATTTCTTAGATTGAAATCATCTCCACTATTAATATAAATTCCCTGAGTGTACTGAGCTTTTAAAATACAATCACAGAACAAAACATATTTCATTGTTAAAAATAGTAAAAAAATAAATAAATAATAATTTAGGCTCAATCAACAGATGGCCAATTAACTGTAATGTAAGAAACTACATATACCTAGGAAATGTCATAATTCACTATGCAACTTATCATTTGGCTGAACAATAGTGATATTAAATGACACAAATAGTGTCTGATGACAAGTATGTTTTATTATAGATTGCTATCAGCGTATGCAGGGAAAATACTGAATCAAGGCACTAAATTGGTTTTTCTCACTAGCCTCTTTTTTTTTAGCAATATTATGTTATATGATTTTAAAAAATTAGAACCTGTTAATTTTGAAAAAAATTTAAAGGGCCTTATTACACAATTTAAATAAATCCTTATTTACTTGAATTTTATGCACCCAGTTTAATGAAAACAAGACTTATGGGAAGGAAAACCAGCTACTGTAAAGTAAATGGGGAAAAATAATTTAGAATTACAAAAACTACATAGAAGGTGAACCACAGCTAACTTAGGAAAACCATGCGACACTAGAAAGTACAGAGGTAGGCCAAAGCATACAGAGCTTCCTAGTGCAATGTCATGCTTCTGACACAAGGTAAATCAGCAGATTACGATAGAGCACCAGTTTATGTATCTATTTATCTGAAGCTTATTTTCTCAAGAATATGTTTCCTGGCAAAGTGTGTTTTGCTTGTAAGCTGATGATTATGCACATTTCACATGTTGACCTTCTTGAGATGCTTTAAGGTGACCTGCTAACATTTAAGATCATTTACCTACCAATCAACTATGGAGGTAAGAAACATATTAGAGGGAAGAGATCCCTTTACAGCTTGCTCAGTCTTTAAATGTTATTTATGTATTAAACCACATACAGATGAGTGGCTTGTCACTTTCAATGATGTTAAATTCAACCAGGATCAGATTCTAGGCTAAGAGGGGGGCTATCTTCCTCTTCTGCACTTTCACCCGTCACCAAAGGTGCACGGAATTCCTTTGGTAAGCTGGGTTGCTTCTTAGCCAGGAACAATGGAGGAAGCGGAGGAGGCTCTTCATACTGCTCCAATTTATAAAGTCGCAGTTCTAATGGGGATGGAGAAGTAGGACGGATATGGCTCATCACCTTTATAGGTGATGGTCTCTCGTGGGGCAGCTGTACGGCAGCACTTTCAGGTTTAGTATGAAGAGAGAGAATCACTTCCTGGCATGTAGATACAAAGTTCTTTAGATCCTGCAACATATTAAATGAAACACAAACTAGGCTAGTTCCAAGGTGACCAAACTTACAGCACACAGTAGGAAATATGCAATGGCTTGCTCCAGAGAGAATACAATTCAGGCAGGCAGAGAAATGATGCTTCATCTGTGAGGAGAAGAGGATGAGAAACTTGTAGAAGTGAAAATATCCTGGTTTAGGCATTTAGCATTTGTCTCTTTTAGCTCAATTTAAAACTGGCTGAAATACTGTTTTTTCTTAAATCAGTATCCTATGCCACTGTATAACATGGGAGGTAAAAGTTGGAAAGAGATCAGTGAAAAACAACTGTGAGAACATGTCTCTTAACCGAATGAAACATGTTATAAAATTAATGTCTTCACTGTAGAGATTGTAATTCAATCAAAAAGTTAAAAAAAAATCCAAACAATGAACCATGACATGATTTTTAGAACACTGCATTGTTCAGTTTGTTGTATCTCAGTCAAAAGATTGGTTATTTATAATGATTCAGGAGGTCTCAGAAACATAAGCAACTCCAGTCAACTTTTTGGGATTCTTAAGCTGCCTTCTGTGGTCTCTGGGTACATATTAAGAATCCAGATACATACATCATGAGTTTGATCCTGACTCTGCCAAGAAATTTATGTCTGGTCTTTAGGTTTGGAATGGGGTGCACTCAGTTTCGCCAAAACCTGAGTAGAGATGCATTCAATTGCCACCTGAGTACTGGAAATAGTTTTCTTTGGTGTCCTCACTTTTACTCCAGGCAAATGCTGGGATGGTTCCTAACTTACGGCCATGGCGACCTACTTCCAAATTCTAACCTCAATAATAAATACACAGTTACCACAGCCAAACAATGACACAGGTTATCAGACAGATTCTACACACATTCCCAAGTAAACGAGGCTACATAACCATGATGTTGCAAAGCCCCTAAAAGAATCAACAACTTTTGGAATCCTTAAAGAAATGCAAGAAAACCGAGACAAAACCCCACATAGGCTACATCAATTATAACTTCTGCAGGCTATGCTGCCTGCTGAGCATCAGTCAAATTAACTGCAGACCGCCTCAAGGAGCAGTGGCTAGCGATCTTGGCTGTCGCACGGGAGGTCCAGGTTCGATTCCCAGCTCTGCCAAGAAAGTTACTGTAATTCTGGTCGAGGGCAGGAACGGGGTACAATCAGCCTCGTGAAGCAAAACTAAGAAGAGGCGGAACCTCAGTCATCTTGGAAGCCGTTTTCCATGGTTTCTCACTTCTACTACAGGCAAATGCCACGATGGTTCCTAACTTAAAGCCTCAGCCACCTCCTTTCAAACCCTCCCTTGAATTACAAATATACACACTAATACAGTCATTATGATATCAGACAAAATTACACACACACCCAAGTATATGGGGCTCAATAACCATGATATCCAAGCCTCTTAAATGAAACAACAAGAACAAAATCAACTGCATTCACTTATAAGTGCTAGTTCAAACTCCTGCCAGTTTTGATACAAAGTACATTTGGATAAGGTTTCAAGGATTCAAAAAATTGCAGTATGATACCATAAGTCTCTGTATTATGAAATTATTATTGTATTCTTTTCTAGTTTGTTTGTGCTGGTTGACATTGCATCAGCCTTGCAATTAGGTTTTATCATGGAGGACTATGCCATCGTCATACTATCCACCGTAATGAACTTTGTTGTTGTTGTTGCTACCCGAAGAGGTTATGTGCTATCAGTTCATGTTGTGATGTCTAGGAGACAGTCAGGTTAGACGAGCTCCAGATATGAATACCCTGCACATGGTGTTTATGAATATTGTTAACATGAAGCAAAGTTAATATAATTATACTGTACAGTGCTAAATGTTGAAGTTGAGTTTAAAAAATTTATTGATATTTATTGGCTCATTGAAGTGTTACTAACACAATCTTGAGTGAATTATATGGTGTGAGTAGTTTATCATCCTAAGTTAGATATTAAAGTTTGTTAGTTTGATCTTTTGTGATAGGTTCAGCAGTCCCTTTATCTGGTGTGATAGTATATATCATTTTTGGTTTTAAGGTTTCTACTCTACGTAGAGTAATTTCATTAATTTGGAAAGATTTGGTGTTTGAGTTTTGGCAATCAGCCACGTGTAATCATCCAGCTGACGATGATCAAGTTAGGCTTATTAAGTTGTGATATCTCAGCTGGAAAGTTATTGTTTGCATTCTTTTAACATGAATGTAGATTCGTTATTATCCTTTTTTTAAAATTGTGTATCCAGTCAGGGTTTATTTTATTAAGTTTATTTATTTATGTACTCAACTATGTCTACAATTCATCTCTAGATATTAGTGCTAGGGCACTGAGGGTTTCATTATTAAAGTTAGGAATTCCTATTATCGACCTACCATCTAGGGCCTGGAAGACGAACATCGGCTGTGCACACCACACATGGACCTCCAAAAACGGTAGCAGAGACCTCAGCATGCAAGTTCCACGTGGGGAGAAGTCCGAGGAGGGAAAGTAAGGGAAATAGTGTGTTACAGACGACGTCAACCCTATAACATCGCGCCAGCAATCTCATCTCAGATTCTGACCTAGCTACCGCCCGGGTGCAATAATAATAATAATAATGATAATAAAAACTACTTCTGCAGTACCTGCTGGTTGGAGCAAGTAGCTCAGTAGTTGCTGTTGGCAGTCCCAGCCCAGAGAGAGGAGGAGGGTTGGCACAAAGCCATAAAATCTTGAGGCTCAATACCTTAGTTGTAACACTTTCGGTTGATTACGATCAATCTCCCCAATACCTTCAACTTATCAGCATGATTCAATTTTTAAACGAAGCAACTACCCCAACTACTATCTCAGACTGAGATCATTATGTGGGAAAGTATCAGAGCTTCCCAAATCTCTTCGCCCTAAACTTAAGCACTTTATTGGCACTCTTAACATCAATGCTCTCCGCAAAATTGGAAAACTCAAACAACTAACAGATGCCTAGTTGACCATCCAAATTTTAGTACTACGAGAAACCAGGTACACTGATGAAAATAATTTTGAGCTACCTGGTATCAGCGCGATTGTGTATGATTTGTATTAAAGTGAAAATAATTGTCTTTCGGGAAGTGCACGTGCTTCAGATATATCTAGCAAATATGAAGTCGGAAAAGGCTCTGGTTCACTAAACAATGACAGCTTTGACTGGCATACCTGCCAACTTTCAAAAATAGAAATCCAGAAGATCCCAAAGCGCAAAAATTTAACGCGCACACGCGTTTTAAGGTCTTAAAAATAGCGAGAAATGACTACAGGGAAAGAGATTACAAACTCTTGGTGATGTGAGACTATCTAATTCATTGTGCCAGTTTCCAAAAATTCTGAAGAATATGCCTCCCTGAAAGACTGATGATATCGTTTCTTACTTGAATTCATCACGAAAACACTAAATTGCACAACAAATTGTCACACAATTGCACGAATACCAGAACTACAGCTTAAAACCAAGCTTTCCCACTTACAAACAGCCGAAGCACAAAGAGTAATATAAATGCAGCGATAATCTGCGAGATGTGATTATCGATAGACAGTTCTATCGCCTTTCAGCAAAATGACAAACGCAAGAAATTAATGACAAAAGCGCAGCGATAATCTGCAAGACGGGATTATCGATAAACTTTTAACAGGGTGTCTACTGTAAGGATGAAGTAAAAATTAGTTACTTTTTAGCTACCTTTTTTTTCCTTCTCAGTTAATTTTAGTTACCTTTTAATTCAAGACACGGTATGTCTGTGGTTGGCAACCATTGAAGCTCATCGCGCGGTGAAGGAAAACAACAATGAACTGTGTTTAAAGCAGTGAATATGATTCACTTATGGTGTTATAAAAATTTAGATAAAAATAAATAATGGATATTTAATATCAAATGAGTTGATTCAGCAAATATGCCATCTTGTGTACAAGAAGTTATGATTACCAAGAAGTTACTCTGATCTTGGCCGTTTGGGGAGATTACCTTTGTCCCCGCGGTAGACTACGAAGAAATATATTATGCGACGTTACGTGATCGTCACCGAATTATGTCTTTGCAGTCAGGTGCTGAGAAATATCGAGATGTTACACGATCGGCGGTGGTCTCAGCCGTTTGACACGATTCGCAGTTTTCACGATTGAACACGGAGAAAAATCGCGATTACATAATCGGTATCACTTTTATTCGTTCTACGAGATTTCTATTGTCCTTGAGGTCGGGCATGGAAAAATATGGTAAGTTATTATTAATTACGCAATTGGCACCGCTTGCTGTCCATTTGACAAGAATCCAGTTGTACTCGTCGTCGAATGCGGAGAAATATCGCATGTATAGCAATCCCTGCCACTCTAGGTCGTTTTACGAGATTCACGTTGTCCCAGCGGTTGCACAATGAGAACGTGATATTTTGCAATCGGCACCGCATCCGTTCGTTTTACGAGATTCATGTTGTCCCAGCAGTTGCACAATGAGAACACGATATTATGCGATCGGCACCGCATCCGGCCGTTCAACGATTGTCTGACTGTCTATCTGTCCTGGCAGAATGGCGGAGGCGAGCTCGAGGTTGGGCATGGTTAAAATTCACGAGCAGTTATGGACATGTTGTATGATCGGCGCCGTGATTTCTGCTGCCCCTATGCTGTGGTTGGAAGTTCACGGTGGATCACAAGAAGAAATGAGTATTGCGATGCTACGTAGGCTGTTATTTCTATGTGGGTGGATGCACTTCTCACTCCCCGTACACTTTTAAGTATACGGTCATGGGAAAAGTGGCGAGTATGTTTCGTGATGGGTGCCCAACCACCTTTGACAGGATTCCCGCAGTCCTCGTGGATACAAGTTCGCAGCCGGGCACGGGTTTTGTCATTTTACGCAACTGGCATCGATCGTGGTCCGTTTGACGAGATTCCCACAGGCAAGTCGTGCTGTTAGCCGGCCGTCTTGAGGATGTAATTTTGGAGGATGAACGTTCGAAGTAGGTATCGGTTATTATGAATTATTCAGCGAGGATTGCACGAATAATAGGACAAGATGGCACATTCGAATTCAAATTATACAAGTTTTCGAGATAGCCCGGTTAGATTATATATCCAATGGAACCATAGTTCGAAAGAAAAATAGACATATAACGGAGTTTCGAATTAACCTCACTTTATGTCGCAAATTCACCAGACGAATAGATTTTTAAAATATAGGCTATGTACAGTATTTCGAAGCATTTTTGCGATTATTTTTTGAAACGGTATCATTTCGCAAGATTGCGACAATAAATTATTTTGCGTTATTTCTGGACTTCAATTTGAGATATACAAATTTAGAGGCCAATATCAGAAATGAGAGGTTTCTGTTGAGTTTCGGAAGTTATTACAAAAAAAAAAGTCTCGCAAAAAATCAGGTTTCCGATTAATACAGAAAAATATTTCACACAAAACTAAACTTTTTTTGATGCCGAAAATAAACTTTGAACCGATGTATACAGTACCACTGAAGGTATCCTCAGTATGCATTTCCTTGAGGTCGTGCACGGGGAAATATAGCTTGCGCAATCAGTGCCACTTGCGTGAAACTCACATCTGTGAGCCTGGCGGCGCGGGTTTAAATGATTCCAACAGACCTCGACAAATTTTGTTACCTCCAACTATTCAGACATAAGAATTAGCTACTTTTTGTTACTTTCGTTACCCATTTGTAAAATTAGCTACTTTTTCGTTACTTTCATTACCGGTAGACACCCTGAGTCTTATCAGTCGATTTTCAGTCGAATTTAAACACTCACATCTCAGAATAGCAGCTATTATCGAAAATCAAAAGATGCCAACCACACTTGCTGGAGAAATGTGATTTGCCTGCAGAGAACTGAAACAAGCTAGGGAGTTGCAAATCTGGAAAAAACTATGTTAATCCGGACAACCGGAAAACACTCCAAAAATCCGGAAACCTCCCAGGAAAACCGGAAAACTTGGCAGGTATGGACTGGGTAACCTACAAACCTACTCATGCAGATTTTATGAAATTTCCGCATGCTTTGACTTCAGATTTCCAACCACCACCCAATTAGTCTCTTTCAACATCGATAGACATGAATATCTATGACTTGAGTCATATTTCTAAATTTTCCCGTATCGATTATGATATTATTATTAATCTTGATTGGTCACATTGGACGACTTGAGTGGTTCCACAGTCACTTCTTCTTTGTAGGTAGTATTGCTTGGTTCTTGTGCCTTTTCCAGTACTTTTTCATTCTTTCAGATTGGTATTTTTTCAACTCATCTGAAATCTCCATAGGCTTTCTATGTGTCATTTCTGCAAAAATTTGTTAGTTTTAAGAATGGTGTTAATTTTATTTTTCTCCTCAGCATCTGTTATCTTGAGTCCAACTGCTCTGAGATCTTGTTGGATTTCTTGGATCCATTTTCCTCCAGTTTTCTTTCCTAGATTTCTCATCACTAGTTGGCTTACAATTCTGTTTTCTGGAAGCCGTAAGATGTGAAAAAAAAAATGAAATTCTTTTCTTCTTCATTGTGCTGGTGATTGGATCAATCTCACGATAGACAGTTTCATTTGGGAGAATCCTCCAGACTCCCTCAACCTGATACTTTTTATTTATGCACGTTCTAATGATTCTTATTTCTGTTTTGAGGAGCTTGGTGTATTCTTTGGAATACACGGCCAGTCAGAGTTAGCTTTTGCTGCTCTTTGATTTAATTTTTTCATTAATTCCTTCTTCGCAGACACCAACAGTGATTCCTTACATCCTATTTTTCTCCGTGCATTTGCTTATGTTTTGTACTGTGTCTGAAGAGGAATGGTGGAACGACAGAACAAAGTGGAGAGGAACCATATTTGCCCCCACCCAGTATCAACTGGAAAAGGGGAAATGAAGATGATTTGCTTTTTTTTTGTATAAGTCTGTTCTAGATATATTTCTTCTATGGAAACCCTAGCGGCATCTGGCAGCTAACTGCCGAAGTTCTTCAATTTCTCTGAACTCAAGAGGACTTCCTCACCAATCCAATCCACCAGGCATGGTCATTGTCGCTAGCTAACATCTCCTTGAAGACTGCTCCATGAAGAAAATTTACACTTGTACAAAGATGTTATTTTTTGTATGTTGGTCATTCTGATATATATTCTCTTGTCTCTTACACCCTCTACCTCGTCTCCTTGGTCCCCTCTGTGCGACGCTCTGCTTTTTTCACTTTTGTGTTCGGCCGTCTTGAGTACAGCGCATAGCCCTCTCAGGGCCAGTCTCCTGTTTTAATGAGACATTTTAAACTAGACGCCATGTCTACTTTTTAAACCAACCGTCACCAGGAACCATCGCCTGTTCTACATGAAAAGAAAGGTAAGTACAAAATTTCAATGTTTTTAAACATATTTTAATGGTTTTTAAAAAGCTATATGCTTTTTAATTTAAATTCATAGACAGCATGGTATTACTCATTGTTGTGCAATAACAGTCTTCGAGGGCTTTTGCTCTAGCTATCAAAGCTGACTTTAAAACATGAAAATGTAGTACTTCTTGTACAAATTAACTGGGAATACTTTCTCACACCGAGGGATTCATGTTAATTAAACCACTGTCTATAAAACTTAGCTTTCCACCGCGGGACCTCTCTTGCCCCATTTAACTGTCATCATTTCTGGAATTTTCGATGTAAACCAATCTTTCTAATAGTCAAGTAACTTAGCATTTCCTACAAAAAATAAGGGAATACGCTACCCCACCGAGGGACTTCTACTGCATCAATTAACTGTTGCTACAATTGTAACTATTATGTGCATCTTAAAACTTGTACAATGCAAGTAACATGTCAAAATTCAACTAAGTGATCTCCACAACTGCAATAACTTTTCGCTTCATAAACTCTCTGTGCTGCAATAGTAAACTTTTCCAATCCATCAATAGACTTTAGTGCAAATCAGTGCCCGTTCAACTATCAACCGTGCCGCGTTCGTTAGAGCAATAAATCTGGCCAAGAATTTTTCCTCAAGTCCCTATTTCCTTTTCCCAAGTACCTTTACTAACTAAATTAGAGTTACTACGTTTTTTTTTTTTTTCATTTTCTACGAGGCTTAGCCCATAGAGGCTCCCTCCCTATTTGTTGGATTTACAATACCTTCATTCTGCATAAACTGTGGCTAGTCCACATTTTAATATGTATCTTTCCCTACTAAAATTAGGGAATCGTACCTTTTCTAATCATAAAGGAGTTAACTAATTGTAATCTAGGTTTCGTTAATACGACCTGTGCAATATTTTTGTATATTACCTCGGGTAATTTCTATTTAAAAGTAGCGGTAATTTCCTCTTGTGATTTGTTCTTATTTTTCTGTTACAATCAGGAATCTAATACATTTTTTTATGGCCTTTTCGATTGCCATAAGGGCATTCTAAAAGTGCTTGAATCATACCCATTAAACTTTCAAAGTTACAATTGCTTTATAAGTATCGTTACAAACTTCAAATTCCTAATCGTAAGCACACTTCTTTTAAAAAATCTTTGTAAGATTTTAGTGCTTTATCAGGTCGAAACTTGTATTATATTTAATATTGTTCATTGTAAACCTCCTATTGTTAGGTCTGAGACCTTGGCATTTTATGAACAATTGTTACTCTTAACACAAATTAAATCCCAACCTAAGTATTGTTAATTTTCAAACTTTTATATTTATTTGTTAAATAAATTGTTTCTATTTTTCACTTAATTTTTCTCGCTAGAATCATGATTAGGCAGGACCTTCAATTCCCTAATTCTTCCTGTAAGCTTAAGATCTCTTTACGAAAAAAAAAACAATTTCTAAATCAGTCAAGTCTTTACTACTTGTTGCACTTAAACTAAAACTTCATGTAACAACATTTTCAATGTTTCTCTTGGTTTTCATAGCCAATTCTAACAAGCTATTGAGGCGAGTATAGCTAGCTCCGCAAGCTTCCTACTTGTAGAGATTTTCTCTCTGACTTATGGTTTGTTCTCAAAATTTAAGTTTTGTTTGAGTTAGGTTTGAGGTCTTCCTCATTTCTAAACTTTTATTCGGCATCTTGCTGGGTAAAAGCTTAGTTTTCCTAAAGTGCAACAATTGGTATTCGTATAAGATTAAAAAAAAAACAATAACATCGCTAAAATCCTTAAAAACACTTTTTCTTTTCACTCCCTGGGAGCATTCAGTCGGTTTGCTCGAGATCCAACAGTGTTCAGAAATAAAATTATTATACCAAATTCAAATCCTTCCACCATTCTTGAACCCTTCTGAAGTGAAAGTTAGTACGCCCTTTCCTTTCGGCTTACTTTGCCTTTATGCACTAAGAGGGGGATAGGTTCCGCCTGATCAATACAACGTAATTCACATTTAAAGGGTTGTATTAACACCCTTGTGGTAGATGTTTCGGGTCCTTATTATGGCCCCTTCATCAGCCTCAAAACAACAATAGATATCAGTATCATATAGGATTCAATAAAGGTAAAATCTAACATGAAATGTATGAATGACATGAATGAAAATGAAACATATTAAACAATTATGGGTAATGTGGTGAAACATATGAAAAAACATATCATAGATGGGGGACATAAAACTATTACGTACAAGACAAAGATTAAAAGATTAAAAACACATTAAAATAGCAAGTTGCAATTACAAGCACTTCTGGTGCATGTCGAATAATGTCTTGCAAAGTTCGTATTGGAGTCCTATATTATAACACAGTGCTTGATCCAATTCTGCTTCCTTTAAATGTGAATTACGTTGTATTGATCAGGCGGAACCTATCCCCCTCTTAGTGCATAATTGTTCAATCAATACGGAACCATGACAAATACGAATATTACTTTGCCTTGCCAGAGTGCCAACCGTTCCCATAGTACCGGAATACCGGCTCGGGAGGGAAAGTGCAATCGCCGAGAGCTTGCAGGCAACCTCAACTCACGCTACGCTCTCCACTTGCCATAAACAGTCCCCCACTAAAGTTAAGTTCCTCCCAGTTGTAGCACTGCGAAATTTCTCTGTATGTGCTGGATTCTCATCCTGTCTACCAATACTTGTCTCCATGCAAAAACCCATCCCCTTTTGTTTCCTTATCATCATCCCTTAGGTATTGTTAATCCTCAGCAAAAACCTACCAGAGCTGATCAGTTCTTTGTTCATTTTTAATTTGGAACAGTGTTTCAAAACCATAAGTGGCTTCAGGGAGAGTTACAGTTTTATAATGTTGGATCTTAGTAGCTATTGATAGGCATTTTTTATTATATGTTGTCAAGGTTAGAGATTGTGCCTTTTTCATTTTATTTGTTCTATTTATCCAAGTTCCTTTTTCGTTTAAGTTATGTGTGATAATTTCTCCAAGATACTTAAATTGAGGAACTAGGTTAATTTTATGATCATTTATATAGACTTTACTTATATCTAAGGGTTTCATAGGCATTATCTCAGTTTTTTGAAAGGATATTTCAGCGAGCTGTTGAAGGCGAGACGCCATGCATGAAGAAGTTATGCAAACAGCCAAAATGGTGGAGGAAAAAATAGAAGAAGAACCAGACATTACTATGGCAGAAGTGGAATGGGCAGTTGGGAAGATGAAGATGGGGAAAGCAGTGGGAATCGACGAAGTGGCAATAGAAATGATCAAGGCGGCAGGACCAGTGAGACTGCAATGGACATACATACTTCTCAGGAGTGTGTGGAGAGAGAAGCAAGTTCCTGAAGACTGGAAAAAGGGAATAATATTGCCAATATTCAAGAAACGAGACAGGAAGGTGTGTGGTAACTACCGAGGAATCACCATCATCTCGCATGTTGCCAAAGTACTGTATTTCCTTGCATAATCGTCGCACCCCACTTTTCAAACACTAAAATAGGTTTATAAAATTTCATCGCATAATCGTTGCATAGCATGTTCGTATTTGTGCGCCAGTCAGTTGCACATGCTGCCGCGACTTTATAACCTGGCGCGACTTTGTCAGACGAAAAATATCTCGTCCTTATGCTTGCGGGCAATGAATTGTGACGCGAGCGGCAAGCTTAGTCACTTAGCACACTCCGCGAGCGTATAATCTGACGTCATCTTGTCAGGAGAAAGTAATTTCGTCTTTATGGCTGCGGGCTATGAACTATGAAGCGAACGGCCAGCGCACATTCCGCGAACATATAGACCTAATCTGGCGTGATCTTGTCAGCAAAAAGTAATCTCGTCTTTGTGCCTACCGGCTATGAACTGTGACGCGAGCGGCCAGCCCACATTCCGCGAGTGTATAGGCCTAATCTGACGTGGTCTTGTCAGGAGAAAGTAACCTCATCTTTATGCCTGCCAGCTATGAACCGCGACGCGAACGGCCAACGCACATTCCGCGAGCTTATAGGCCTAATCTGACATGATCATGTCAGCAAAAAGTAATCTCATCTTTAGGCCTGCAGCCTGTGACGCGAGCGGCCAGCGCACATTCCGCGAGCGTATAGGCCTAATCTGGCGTGATCTTGTCAGGAGAAAGTACCGTATATACTCGAATACCACCCGCACATTTTTAAACAAATTCGGACGTGAAAAATTGGGGTGCGGGTCTTATTTGAGTCATCCAAATTTGAAAGATCTAAATTGCCCGCCGCGCACGATATCGGGTGTGGCGAGTATCCGCTAGATGGGCTATAACTTTGTTTTACCGTAAGCACGCGGCGTCATACAGTCATGGGAATACTAATTGCCATTTCTGGTCCGTATTGACGTATATAAAGATAAAAACTTCACTTATACGATTTTCAAGGGACCAAATGAAAAAAACGTATAAGCATGAAAAACGCGTAAATGAAAGTCGCTTAATAAAAACTGCAAAATGTATGTGACATTATGGGTTATACAGGGACTTGGTGTTATATGTGACGCGGACCCCCGTCAAGCACTTGGCCGTAATGCGCTTCTTGGCGCCACAAGTTTCCCTTCTTTGCAGTGTGCTTGAGCAGTGTGGGGTTCAGTTTAGTCAATTGTTCACGTCTTTAGTGCTCAAGGTGATGTTCCAATGCGATTTTCATTACGTGAACGTGTGTAAATACCTCCTTAAAGTACAGGAAATCTTTCGCGAAAATGAGCTTAAAGACTATATTACAGTTGAAATACAGTCAATCGGTGGTGAGGAACTTCAGAACGTAAATGACAATTTCATAAAGAGGTGCCAGCGATGTGGAGCAGTGGATGGCGAACATTTTCAGCACCAGCTGCGAACTACAGTATAGGCTATAGGCCGCGCGAGCTACGCATTACGGTAAAGTGCCTGGCGGGAGACAGTCCCGCAGCGCGGGCGAGCGGCAAGCGATGGCCCCCGTTAAGAAGTGAACAACAGCAATCGTAATGCACTTCCTTTTCCTTTCACCCATGTTCACTGCTATCAAGGTTAACCACAACTGAAGCACCGAACAAGGCAGAACAATGACTGAAGCAAGTGATGTTGTATTTCGCAACACACGCAACTCCGGCTGAACATAGCTTCAAGGTCGTTCTCGCCACAACATAGCGCCGCGCGAGGGATGGTTTCCGAGAAACGTACAGTGCGTCTCATAAGTTTCTGGCTCCAATATTTTTAGAGATTTTAGGTAGGGAAACCGTTGTAAACGTATAAACGACGCATTTTTCTCTCGGGGACGTAAGATATGATCGTATAAGCGTGAAAAACGAATAAATGTAAAACGTATATCGGAAATAAATTAACATGGAAAGTATAGGGATTTTGCCGGGACCAAGAAAAAAATCGTATAAGTGTAGAAAACGTATAAGTGTGAATCGTATAAAAGAAGTTTTACTGTACATACAGTCACACGCACGTTCTCCGGGTGTAAACATGAATGCTACGAAACGTTTGCGGTCATTTACTGTGAGTGAGAAATTGAAAGTTGTGAGGGAAGCTGAAGTTATTGGAAATCGTGCCCGGTAGGAAATATGATATTGAGTCATGCTGACGGATGACATCATGAAGGCAGCAATGAAAGACTATAGTAGGGCAAAGATGAAGGTAATGTTGTTTGCAGACGATGTGGCGAGGATGAGATGGAGGTACAAGAACAGTTAGACGTAATAAATGAAAAGATTGAGCAAAGGGGATTGAAGATACATGTGGAGAAGAGTAAAACAGTGGTGTTGAGTAAAGGTAAGAAAGAAGGAAAAGGAGTAATCAAAGTAGGAGATAAGGAATTGGAAGTGGTGAAACACTTCAAATACTTGGGAAGTGAACTGAATGAAGATGGAAGACTAGATTTGGAAATTAGCAGAAGAATACAACTTGGGAGAGCTTTCTACCAACAGGTATGGGGACTAGTATGGAACAAGGATATACCAATTAAGGCTAAAGAAGTTATGTACAAAGCATATTATGTTCCTATAATGACATATGCAGCAGAAAGTTAGTTAGTTATTGTTGTTTTAAGGGGTGGAATTACGAGGTCATCTGCCCCTCAATATGCAGCAGAAACTTGGACAATGACTAAGAGGGATGAGAACAGAGTACAGGCAGCTGAGATGAGATTCCCGAGAAGTATGGTCCAGAAAACGAGGAGAGACAGAGTGAGAAATGAAGAAATACGGAAAGAACTGGGAGTACAGAAACTAAATGACAAACTGGAGCAAAACAGATTTAGATGGTTTGGTCATGTCAAACGGATGAATGAAGTAAGGCTATCAAGACGAGCACTGGAACGACGGGTGACAGGGAAGAGAGGACGAGGAAGACCAAGAATGTGTTGGATGGACTCGGTGAAGAATACCATTAGAAAACGGAACCTGGATTGGAACACCGTGTCGGAAGAGGAATGGTGGAACGACAGAACAAAGTGGAGAGGAACCATATTTGCCCCCACCCAGTGTCAGCTGGAAAAGGGGAAATGAAGATGATGATTTGTAATCCTATCCTTTGAACAATTTCTTGGAGACAAGTGATCTGAGTACAAACCTCTTCCTTGTCTAGGGCTAAAAGAGCCAAGTCATCTGCAAATCCAAAGCAGTTTATTTTTATTGATGGTTTTATTCCAATTTTGATCTTAGGAAGGGTTTTCCTTTTTCCAAACCTTCATGATGTAATCAAGAGCCACATTGAAAAGCAGAGGGGATAATTCATCACCTTGTCTGAGACCGGTTTTTACTGTGAAAGCTGTTGATATTTCTCTCCTAAATTTAACTTTAGAATTTTGTATTGTAAAGTGGATATTCTTATAATATATCGATATACATTTTCATCAAGATTAATTGGAAGAATATCCATTTCGCAAGGTCCGTATTGACGTGTACAATGACAATTTCAATGGGTTGAGTGGTCTCCGCCCAATCAATACAAGTTTATTATTGGCATCTATTAATTTATTGCCATTAAGGACATGTTTCGGGCCTCATGGGCCCTTCTTCAGCCGCAAAAATTAATAACATATTCACATCCATCATAATACACAACACACTTACACTTTAAGAAAAACATTAAAATAGACACTCAATTAATTATAAAATATCAACTTATCATGCTGCAAAAATTACAAGTAACATTCAAAAATAATTCCAAAATGCCATCCCATCCACATATAACAGGATTAAAAAAGGATTAAAAAGCACAGCTAAAAGAGATAGGTCTGGTCTTGGTGGCCTTATCCATATTGTGATCTGGCAGGTGCCCCATTCAACAGGCCGTTGAAAAATTTGGTTAAAATGTTTAAAAATATATATTGGAGGTGATTATAATGCGGCCAGAGGGCTATGCTGGCTCTCCATTTGTGTTATGAGTTCCTGTTTTAAAGCCAATTTCGTGACCTTGGTCCGGGAAATTGTCTTGAACCAAAGTTGGGCCGTTGTTCTTTTTCATTGCCGGATTGGGTGGAGACTTAACATTTTGAAGAAACCGTCATACGGAGCTTGTGATGGGGTGAACCAGCCAGAGTTCAAGCCTGCTTCTCAACTATAAAGAAATAATGAAGAGTTTTAGAAAAATGAATACGTCAGAAAACTAGGATTAAAACGAAAATGTGCTGAAGAAGGGCCCATGAGGCCCGAAACATGTCCTTAATGGCAATAAATTAATAGATGCCAATAATAAACTTGTATTGATTGGGCGGAGACCACTCAACCCATTGAAATTGTCATCATACATTTTCATGCCAATTTTCACTTTCGAAACATTGAAAGACAAATAGGATGGGACAAAAGGTATGCTAGTAACAGAGTCATACATTTCCAGAAAAATAAATACAAGTTGAGGTGTGCGACCAGCTGAACAAATTCGAGTGCTAAGGCCTGTTGCCATCTCTTGATGAATGAAGTATTTTTGCATTTGTCTGTTGGCACAGGCTAGAGCAAAATGTGGCTTCTCATTGATGTCACAGTCTCATTAATGGCTGCGATTATATGGAAGCTACTGAGGTATGGGTTGGGCTGAGTAACAGAGTTCAGGGCACAGGTAATGCCTGAGGATGCTGTGAAAGGTTCTACTCATAGGATTAGTACAGCCGTACTGACTCCGTAAGGAAAGTAATGGAAAACTACCTCATTCCTCACCTTGCCTTGCACGCCTCAATATACCTTGTGTGGGTGGGTTTCTATCCACATAACCTATGGTGGTGCTTTTAGAGGATCCAGCCAGCCTATGGGTTGACTACCTAACCGACAAGGGTTGAACCCAACAAAATGATCCATATACTGTACTGTTCAGTTTATCTACATATCTTTCAAAGGTTGGGAAAATAATTGTTAATGACATACCATATGAAGCGCATTCTTAAGATCATCCATTGCCTTCCGCAAGTGAGTTTGTCGAGGATTTTGAGAAAATACAGACAGTTCTGTTGCATAAGCACATGGGATCCATCTATTTGCAGCTCCTCGACGCCACTGTAAATTACTTGCTGCTATGAATGTTTCTGGCTTCAATACATCCTCCCAACCAAATTCCTAGAAACATAGGTACAATAGTTTTAACAGGTTGAAAGAAAGTTCTAAATATTTGAGAAGAAACACTGTACCGGTACAAAGAAGACCGTAGTGTGAAAGAGAGCCCCAATCCCAGAACCGTGTTAGAAGCTATTGTGATCATTATCTTAACTAGGAAATAAAGAACAACGTCTTTGCAAAACAAATATAATGTAAGAACAAAATCAAATTACAAATAAAGAACAGATCAAGGAAGAGTTAATAAGTTAATTAGGTTAGTAATTACATCCAAACAACACCAAATACATCAAAGGAAGAACAAGGTAATAACATCAATTACACAGGTAAGGCTTATTTCAAATCCCAAAAATAATCATAATTCATTAATCAAGGTAAAAGGAGAAAGGACAGGGGAAGAAAATCGCAAAACCAAACCCCTCTTAAGTGGTCGAAAGAGTGCCTAAGATTCGGCAAAAGTTAGATTACACAAAGGAAGGTTTAAGCAGTAATTACCGATATGTTATGTTTCAAAAATAGTAAACCTCGCAAGGAAGATCGAAATCAAATCACGAATGACAAATAGAAGTTTATCCGCTTGAAATATTAAACCAAATACGTAATGAAGCGGATCAAATTACAGCTCGACTGACAATATATCAGAAAGAAAAAAAATGGCGACCGTCGCCAGGATACAAACAATAAAGCGAAACAAAATTTTATAAAAGAGAATTACTACCATCAGAAGGCCAAGAAAATAAAAGGAAAATAAATTAATAATTAATATGAGAGCTGTGGATCACACAATTTTAGGTTATGTGATTAGACATAGGTTTGGTACTTCGTAAGGCTTACAAGGGCTTGGAAGATTTTGTCTAATCTCAATAAAATGGCATAAAACGGCTCTCAGGCCGTAGCTTTTCCATAAAGGAAATACAACTCATAAAACAAGTAATAAATGATCAGACACAGAAACAAAAGCAAAATCTACTCAAATAAATAAAAAGGCAAAATTAGGTACTACAGAAATAAAACTCAAGGTTCCGTACCATTTACGGTACAATTAAACAAGTTGAGTAATAAAAACTTTGTGCTGATCACAAGCCAAGAAAGAGATATTGGGTCTCGGACAAATCTGCCAACCCAAAGCCCACTCACAGTACATCTTTAAACATATAAGACATTACCTTTGCTGCAGATTATAATACATATTAAGAAATAAATTTCACTTTAGTGTAATGAGTACAATACAAACTCTTCGGGGTTCCGATACGAGAAAAACTCGCCCCCAATAAATCCTTAGAAAATTTTTACATCTGACTAGCAAACCCTCCCAAGATCGAATGTCGATGTTTTATTGTTTAAATTGTTGACCTTAATTCAGTGTTGATTCGGAACTGCCAACACAACTTCAGACTAGGCCAAAACCAGACTATTAGAAAGTTACAATTATTATTGCTTAAAAGTTGTCGACACTTGCAAAATGGCCTGTGATGGATCCACAGCAATAGCCAATCACCTTTTGACAGGATCGTGATCTCATTGGCCACAGCTGATAATATAGAAGGATTTGTGGGAAATACATGGAAAGATGAATCTTATTGAAGTAGGTTGAATTTCTAGGTTAAGTTCATGTACAAGGGCAAGTTGTAGAAACATCAGGCATTGTAACGTGAAAATCACAGTACAAACACCATGAAATGAACCCCCCCCCAAAAAAAAAAACACAATATACATAAAACAGGCTCTCCACGAACCTAGTACGGTGTCGTAGCAGGCGGAGAGGTGATACTCCGACGTGGCACGTCCCAGGTGGCGGATAGGGGGTCCTCATCGGCTTGCCGGCAGACTTGAGCAAAATAAAATAGCTCTCGCGGACCAAACACACAACAACCTCTACGGTTAACAACCGCAGTTGTAACTCGGAGCTTGCTCCATACAAGGTTGACTACCTTTGAAAGTCAAACATGGAAGGAAATCTTTTAAGGAATATTCCACCGCCTTGTAATTGCCAAGGCAGACTGCATTCGGATACGGTGTGCTGTCACCTGAAAGATACTCTAGATGAGTCGGAGCATCTAAAAATACTCCCGACATATAGAAAACCAAAATTTAGACTGAAGAGAGGACAGATAACTATATAGCAGCACACAATATAAATTCCATCATACAGCCAGGGAAACTCAAAATGTTGACAGACGAAATGGATTGCAAAGGGATTCTAATAACTGGGCTTCATGAAATGAGAAACACTGATCAGGAACCAATAGAATCACAAGGGTATAGAATTTCCATGGGAATGCCAGGAAAAAGAGTAATGAAGCAATGTCCACAATTCGAAACAGGATTCGTAGTCAATCTAAAAATAATTGAGTCCATCACAGATCAAAGCATTATCCCCTAGGCTCTCGACACTTACTCTACAAGCTGAATATAGAACATACACCATACTAAATGCCCATGCCCCAACTAATGATAAAAATAAGAAGAAAGAACACAAAGATGAGGTGAAGGGATTTTGGGAGCTTTTGGATCAGACAGCAACAAACATAAATAAAAATCACACCAACATTTTAATTGGATACTTTAATGCCCAGTTAGGTAGGGAAAAAAGATATAGAGACATCATCATCATCATCATCATCATCATTTCCCCTTATCCAGCTCCTGCCGGGTCGGGGTATTTATGGCACTTCTCCACTTTCCTCTTTCCTTCCACAATTCTTCTTCCACGATCTTGTCCCAGTCCAGATTTCTTTTTCTCAAGCTGTTCTTCACTGAATCGATCCACCTTGTTCTAGGTATTCCCCTTGCTCTCTTGCCCTTGCACTTGGCCTCCAGCATCTGTCTTGGTATTCTATTTTCCTCCATCCTCTTTACATGTCCAAACCACCTTAGTTTATTCTTCTCAATTCTCTCATTTAGTTTTCCCATCCCAACTTCCTTCCTAACATCTTCATTCCTCACTCTGTCTTTCCTTGTCTTACCTACCATACTTCTTAGGAATTTCATTTCACTGGCTTGGATTCTACTCTCTTGCCTGATCGTCAGGGTCCAAGTCTCAGCTGCATACGTTAATATGGGTACATAGTACATTTTATACATTACCTCCTTGCTTTTCCTTGGTACTTCCTTATCCCAAACGAGTTTTCTTACACTTTGATAGAATGCATTGCTCTGCTGTACCCTCCTGCCAATCTCCATGTCCAACCTACCAGTTTGCATCAATTCACTTCCTAGGTATTTGAACGTGTCCACAATTTCCAAACTCTGACTTCCAATTTTCACAGTGCCCTTACCTTGTCTTTCCCCTCTTGTCATCACCATGGTCTTGCTTTTCTCTATACTGATTTTCAGGCCATACTTCTGAATATTTCCGTTCAGTGCATCTAGTTGTTTTTGCACTTCTTCGGTGTTCCTTCCCCAGACCACAATATCGTCTGCAAATAATAGTAACTTCATTTCTTTATGCCCATATGCTTCCTTTGTTTCCTTTACAATTTCATCCATTACCATTATGAATAAAAGAGGTGACAGCACACTCCCCTGTCTTAGTCCAGTCTTGTTCCTAAACCAATCTGTCTTTCCAACTGGGGTCAGTACCCTGCTAACACAGTTGTTGTACATTGCTTGCACCATTTCCAACATTTCTCTTCCCAGTCTCTTCTTAACCATGGTTTCCCACACCTTCTCTCTGGGGACACTATCATATGCCTTTTCTAGATCTATGAAAGTCATGATCAAATCCTCTCCATATTCCCAGTTCTTTTCCATCACCTGCCTCAAGCTAAAGATTGGGTCCACTGTGGATCTTCCACTCCTGAAGCCATACTGTTCCTCTTGCAACTCTCCTTCCACCTTTCTTCTCATTCTTCTTTCTAATATCCTTTCCAGTATTTTCACTATCTGTGATAAGAGGGTGATCCCTCTATAGTTATCACACACCTTCTTGTCCCCCTTCTTAAACACTGGTATTATTAGCCCTTTCTCCCAGTCTTCTGGTACACATTTCCGTTTCCACACACACTTTAGCAGTCGATACAGCCATTGCATACCAACAGGTCCAGCAGCCTTTATCATTTCTACACTGATTTCATCCACCCCTGTTGCTTTTCCCATCTTCATTTTCTGTACTGCTAATTCCACCTCCAGCATTGTTATATCATCTTCTGTTATAGAGTCGTCAGGCTGTGTCAATTCGATCTCACCAGTACAATT
This sequence comes from Meconema thalassinum, assembly GCA_946902985.2. NCBI lineage: Eukaryota > Metazoa > Arthropoda > Insecta > Orthoptera > Tettigoniidae > Meconema > Meconema thalassinum. Next base: position 446,500,902 of record OX336390.1, read on the forward strand.
GCTCACATTCAATAGCTTATCGAAATACTCCTTCCATCGTCCCTTTATCTCTTCTGGGTGAGTTAACAACTCTCCATCTTCCTTTTTCACCAGCTTTGTAGTAACTCTTTCTTTCCTCTTACTTCTTAGAAGCCCATACAGCATCCTTTTACTGCCAATTACATCTGTTTCCATTCTTCGTGTAAATTCTTCCCAACTTTTCTTCTTTTCTTCTCCTACCACTTTCTTACACCTCCGTTTGCTGTCGTAATACTTCCTTTTGCTTTCTTCTGTTTGATCTCGGTTCCATTCTTTCCATGCAGACTTCTTTTCTTTCACTGCTTTCCTCACTTCCTCATTCCACCACGGTGACATAATAGGAAAATGGCCAGCACAGAGAAGAACAAACAGGAATGGCATAAGACTGGTGGAGTTTTGCAGGAACCATGATATGATCTCCAAATCGACTTACTTCAAGAGAAGACCAAATAAACTCAAAACTTGGAAACATCCAGATTGGAAAAAAGGTGAATGGCAACTAGATCATGTTTGTATGGATAAGAAATATCACAGGGAGATCTACAATGTGAAAGTTCTGAGAGGAGCAGATACTGGATCGGATCATTACATGATCAAGAATAAAATTAAATTCACCCCATTGACAAAGAAAAAAAAGAGAACATACGACCCTCATAAACTAAAAAATAACAGGGGATACAAAGAACGAACTAGATATATTAAAATAACAGATGATCTAGAGCAGTGGTTTCCAACCTTTGTCAGCTGCCGCCCCCCTTTTCAGATACGGAAGTTCATCGCGCCCCCTCCCCACCACTCATCGCCGCTATAACCGCTTCTATTGACGTGGAGGATATAGACCTAACCTAATAACACTACATAATGGAATAGGCCTATCTATTACATATTAACTTCATTTTAGCACAATACGAAGAACACACTTTTACAACAAATCCTTAAATTAGTCAACAAATGTCAGTGGGAGGGTTGACACTGTTTTCTCTTGGTAACATTCGGTATTTTTGGTTTGATATTTGACAGAGCACAGCGGATATCACTTGCAACATCAAGCCGACAGTGCTGCTTTGTTTCTATGACACTCAGCGTTGAAAATCCCGACTCCCATAAATATGTCTTTGAAAATGGGACAATGACACGCAATGCAAATTTGGCTATTACAGGCTACACTGAAGCCTCCGTGGCTTAGGCGGCAGCACGCTGGCCTCTCACCGCTGGGTCCGTGGTTCAAATCCCGGTCACTCCATGTGAGATCTGTGCTGGACAAAACGGAGGCAGACAGGTTTCTCTCCGGGTTCTCCGGTTTTCCCTGTCAAAATTTCATTCCAGCAACACTCTCCACTATCATTTCATTTCATCTGTCGTTCAATTAATCATTGCCTCAGAGGAGTGCGTCAGACCTCGGCAGCCGGCACAGTTCATATCCTCGCCGCTAGATGGGGGCTTCATTCATTCCATTCCTGACCCGGTCGGAGACTGGAAGCAGGCTGTGGATTTTCATTCACAGGCTACACTGCAAAACAGTTTACCCAGAATCATCTTTTAGTTTTGATTCACACTTCAAATCTATGGCTTCTTCTTGAAGCTGTGCTGGCAGTGCTTCAATGTCAATGGCAAACGAATTTCTTGTTAACATCCAGGACCATTTTTCCGACGAGATATCAGAATAGTAGAAGTTGAATTCTTGTGCCATGAAATCCAAATGTGACCGAATTTGCACCTAAGTTTATTACGAACACGTTCGTTTTCCGGCAAAATTTCATTATTAAGGCAGTGAAAGGATGAGAAGTTGTTCAACTGAATCCGGCGTTTCCATGACTGTATTTTTTCCGGGAGTCCATAATATTGGAGTTTTTGCCTTGGAGCTTTAAGTTAACTATTCAAAGCTGCAAAGAAATCACAAAGATATGCCAACGAGACGATAAAATTGGCATGATTTTGCTCCTTACAACACAGCAAATTCCTTATTTCACCTCCAACCACGCATCTCCGCAGAGGCTTTGCCGACAGTTGGCAATTACCAGTGCTTTTGAACGATTGACTTGGTGCGACAATCACTTGGAGAGATTCGAAAAATGTTTATTTTACAAAATTGTAATATTTGAGTTTAAAAAAAAAACTTAATTCGGAAATCACTTCACGCCCTCCTTGATAAAGCCTTACCCCCCCCCCAGGTTGGGAACCCCTGATCTAGAGGAAATAGGGTAGTTCCCCAACTGAAACAAATAGCTGAACAAGTAGCCCCAATAAATCCAAGGAAGAAACACCAATAGTGGAACAATGAGTTTGATAAAACAATGGAAGATCGACAACAAGCCTGGTTACGGTATCACAGTCAAAAAAACATATGAATCACACTTGGAACTCATAAAACAAAGGAAGATAACTCAAAAAATAATACAAAGGGTTAAACGGCAATACCAAAAGGATATACTTCTGATGATCGAAAAAAATAGCGCGAAAACAAACTCAAGAGATTACTACAAAATTTTTAGCAAACAACTACAAAGATATGAACCTCCAACATTAATGTTAAAAGACAAAAATAGCGAGTTAGCTCATAGTAATAAAAAAAAAAACAGAAATTTTAGTAGAAACATTTAACAAGTTGCTAAATTGCAAAGATCCACCAGAACTGCTTCAAATAAATAGAGACACCACTATTAAAACACCATAAGAAAACACAAATCCACCCACAATCCAAGGAATCTACAAAGCTCAGACAGTTCAAAAACTACAAAGCGAGTGGAGAAGATCAATCATTTGCAGAATTGTGGAAATATGCAGCAGAACCAGTAAAGATTTCATTACACCTATGCATAGTGAACATTTGGATCAAAGAAGAACTGCCAGACCATTGGACTACAGCTATAATACAGTACATCCTTCTTCTTCTACTTCTTCTGCTTTTACGGCCTCATTGGACCACTTCAGTCAGTCATTTCTTGGTCCTCTTCTTCAGTAAGTTTCCTTTCCGAGTCGCCCAGTAGCTCTTCATTCGCTCTGATCTTCTCAGGCGTTCCTCATCTGTAAATACCCTTTTTACTGTATTACGTTTGTCTATTTTAGCCTGAAATCTTATTTTTATATCTCTCAGTTTTTTTAATTTTGTTGTTTTGGTTTGCAAGTCATCCAAGGTTATTTCCAATTCTTTCATATCTTCTCTAATTTCCTTAATCCATCCTACTTGTTGTTTCATATTCCAAAGTTTCACTACAATTTTTCTAGATAACCTGGTTTCTGGTGTCCTCATGATGTGACCAAAGAAAGAAAGAAAGCCGTTTCTTCCGAATAGTATCAGTGATGGGCTCCAGTTCTCTGTATACCACTTCATTTGGTACTATCCGCCACTGTCCATCTTTCTGATATTTTTTATTTATGCATGTTCTAGCTATTCTTCTTTCTACTTTTAAAATTTTGTCGATTCTGTTTTTCTGAGTAACTTTAAAAAGAGTTTCACTTCCATAGGTCACCTCTGGTTGAACCACCGTCTTGTAATGTTTTAATTTTGTTGCGATTGATAGACATTTTCTTTTATATGTAGACCATGTTAATTTTTGGGCTTTTATCATTTTATTAGATATTTCTTGCCATGCAGGTTTCTCATCCAAATTGTAAGTTATAATTTCTCCTAAGTATTTAAATTGCTTCACTATTTTAACTTTCTTGTTATTTACTGTTATGTGATTGATTACAAGTGGATTTGCTACCATTATCTCTGTCTTTTCAAATGATATCTGAAGTCCAATTTTTTGTGCTATATTTTGTAGGCTTATTATTTGATTTCTGGCTTCTTGAATATTATTAGCCAGTAACGCTAAGTCATCTGCGAATCCCAAGCAATTTAAGTCTATTTGATCTTTCTTGGTTCCAATTCTTATGTTCCTAGGATTTTCCCTGTACCATTCCCTCATTACATATTCCAAAGCACAATTGAAAAGTAGAGGCGATAAACCATCTCCTTGTCTTAATCCTGTTTTAATCGTAAACGGTTCAGATATTTCTCCTCTGAATTTTACTTTAGATTTGGTGTTTGTTAGAGTTAGTTTTATAATTTTTATTAATTTGGGATGAAGTCCAAAATTCCTTAGTATTTTCAGCAATGAAGATCTATGTATACAATCATACGCTTTTTTGAAATCTACGAAGGTTATGACTTGCTGTTTTTGTCTATGTTTGTAGTAGTCCATTACTAATTTTAAGGTGATTATCTGTTCAGGGCAGCTTCGCCATGGCCGAAATCCACCTTGATATTCTCCTATTTCCAGTTCTAATTGATCTTTACAACGATTATATAGAATTCGTGACATGATTTTATATGTGATATCCAAAAGGGAAATTCCTCGATAGTTGTCAGGATTTGATTTTTCTCTTTTCTTGTGTAATGGATGTATTATAGCAGTAGTCCAATGGTCTGGCAGTTCTTCTTTGATCCAAATGTTCACTATGCATTGGTGTAATGAAATCTTTACTGGTTCTGCTGCATATTTCCACAATTCTGCAAATGTTTGATCTTCTCCACTCGCTTTGTAGTTTTTGAGCTCTCTCAGCGCTTTGTAGACTTCTTGGATTGTGGGTGGATTTATGTTTTCTGATGGTGTTTTAATAGTGGTGTCTGTATTTATTTGAAGCAGTTCTGGTGGATCTTCGCAATTTAGCAACTTGTTAAATGTTTCTGCTAAAATTTCTGTATTTCTTTTATTACTATGAGCTAACTCGCCATTTTTGTCTTTTAACATTAATGTTGGAGGTTCATATCCTTGTAGTTGTTTGCTAAAAATTTTGTAGTAATCTCTTGAGTTTGTTTTCGCGCTATTTGTTTCGATCATCAGAAGTATATCCTTTTGGTATAGCCGTTTAACCCCTCGTATTACTTTTTGAGTTATCTTCCTTTGTTTTATGAGATCCAAGTGTGATTCATCTGTTTTTTGACTCTGATACCGTAACCAGGCTTGATGTCTATCTTCCACTGTATTATCACATTCATCGTTCCACCATTGGTGTTTCTTCCTTGGATTTATTGGGGCTATTTGTTCAGCTATTTGTTTCAATTCGGGAACTATTTCCTCTAGATCATCTGTTATTTTAATATATCTAGTTCGTTCTTTGTATCCCTTGTTATTTATTAGTTTATGAGGGTCGTATGTTCTCTTCTTTTTTAAGTGAGTTATTTTCTTTGTCAACGGGGTAAATTTAATTTTAATCTTTATCATGTAATGATCCGATCCAGTATCTGTTCCTCTCAGAACTTTCACATTGTAGATCTCCCTGTGATAGTTCTTATCCATACAAACATGATCTAGTTGCCATTCACCTTTTTTCCAATCTGGATGTTTCCAAGTTTTGAGTTTATTTGGTCTTCTCTTGAAGTAAGTTGATTTGGAGATCATATCATGGTTCCTGCAAAATTCCACCAGTCTTATGCCATTCCTGTTTGTTCTTCTCTGTGCTGGCCATTTTCCTATTATGTCTCTATATCTTTTTTCCTTTCCTAACTGGGCATTAAAATCCCCAATTAAAATTTTGGTGTGACTTTTATTTATGCTTGTTGCTGTCTGATCTAAAAGCTCCCAAAATCCCTCCACATCATCTTTGTGTTCTTTCTTATTATTTTTATCATTAGTTGGGGCATGGGCACTTAGAATAGTATATGTTCTATTTGCAGCTTTTAGAGTTAGTGTCGAGAGCCTAGGGGATAATGCTTTAAATTCTATGATGGATTCAATTATTTTGAGATTGACTACAAATCCTGTTCCGAATTGTGGACATTGCTTCATTACTCTTTTTCCTGGTATTCCCTTGTAAATTCTATACCCTTGTGATTCTATTGGTTCCTGATCGGTGTTTCTCATTTCTTGAAGCCCGGTTATTAGAATCCCTTTGCGATCCATTTTGTCTGTCAACATTTTGAGTATTCCTGGTTGTATGATGGAATTTATATTGTGTGTTGCTATATAGCTTATCTGTCCTATCTTCAGTCTAAATTTGGGTTTTCTATTTGTCGGGGGTATTTTTAGATGCTCCGACTCATCTAGGGTATCTTTCAGGTGACTGCCCACCGTATCCGAATGCAGTCTAGGTGGATTATTCCTTAAAAGATTTCCTTCCATGTTTGACTTTCAAAGGTAGTCAACCTTGTATGGAGCAAGCTCCGAGTTACAACTGCGGTTGTTAACCGTAGAGGTTTTTGTGTGTTTGGTCCGCGAGAGCTATTTTATTTTGCTCAAGTCCGCCGGCCAGCCGGTGAGGACCCTCCTATCCGCCACCTGGGACGCGCCACGTCGGAGTATCACCTCTCCGCCTGCTACGACACCGTAGTAGGTTCGTGGACAGTACATCCATTACACAAGAAAGGAGAAAAATCAAATCCTGACAACTATCGAGGAATTTCCCTTTTGGATATCACATATAAAATTATGTCACGAATTCTATATAATCGTTGTAAAGATCAATTAGAACTGGAAATAGGAGAATATCAAGGTGGATTTCGGCCATGGCGAAGCTGCCCTGAACAGATTATCACCTTAAAATTAGTAATGGACTACTACAAACGTAGACAAAAACAGCAAGTCATAACCTTCGTAGACTTCAAAAAAGCTTATGATTGTATACATAGATCTTCATTGCTGAAAATACCAAGGAATTTTGGACTTCATCCCAAATTAATAAAAATTATAAAACTAACTCTAACAAACACCAAATCTAAAGTAGAATTCACAGGAGAAATATCTGAACCGTTTACGATTAAAACAGGATTAAGACAAGGAGATGGTTTATCACCTCTACTTTTCAATTCATCTTCTGTCTTCCCACCATCTCTCAGCTTCCACCCTTGTCCAGTCTTCTCCTCTCTTCTTCACGCTTTCTTCCACCCCCTTCAGCCACCTGTCTCTCGGTCTCTTTCCTTCCCACTTCGTCTCGTGTATTCTCCTGGGTATCCTCTTCTCCTCCATTCGTTTTACATGTCCATGCCATCTAAGTCTAGATTTCTCTATACCATCCTGTAATGGTTCCTCCTTCATTAATTCTCTGGTCCTCTCATTTCTTATTCTGTCCATCTTTGTAGCTCCAATACTGCTTCTCAAGAACCTCATCTCACTGGCCTGTATTTTGATCTTCTCCCTTCCTTTCATAACCCAGGTCTCCGAGGCATACGTCAGGATAGGGACATAGTACGTCTGATATATGATCTTCTTGCTGTTCTGAGGGACATCCTTGCTCCATAACATGCTTCTCACACTCCTCCGAAATGCTTCTGCCTGCCTCCCCCGCTCATTTATTTCTCTATCGTTTCTTCCATTATCTTGAATCAGGCTTCCCAGATACTTGAAACTCTCCACTTTCTTCAGCTGTTCCCCACCAATTGTTATTCCCGTTGTGGTTCTTTCCTTCTTCCTTGTTGTGATCACCATCACACTCTTATTTATGCTAAATTTCATCCCATATCCTTGTATTATTTCTTCCCACACGTCCAACTGTTCCTGTACCTCCTCCTCCTTGTTTCCCCAAATCATCAAATCATCTGCAAACACCATTGCTTTCATCTTTCCATCCCCAATTACTTGTGCCACTCGGGTCATTATGTCATCCATCACCACAATGAAAAGTAACGGTGACAGTGCACTTCCTTGTTTCATGCCGTTTCTCCGTTCCAACCAGTCCGATCTCTCTCCTCCCACTTTCACACAGCACACGCTTCCCTTGTACATCTCCTTTATCCTCTTTATAGTCCATTTCTCTACTCCTCTATCCGCCAGGGACTTCCTTACTTTGTTTCTGCATACACTGTCATATGCTTTCTCAATGTCCAGGAAGGCCATCAGTAGATCTGTTCCATACTCGTACTACTGTTCTTGTAACTGCCTTATAGCAAAAATCAAATCCACTGTGGACCTTCCTGCTCTGAAGCCATGTTGTTCTTCCCTCATCCCTCCTTCTATCCTTGTCCTAATTTTCCTTTCCAAAACTTTCTCGAAGATCTTTGCACAATGACTCATCAGAGTTATTCCCCGATAGTTTCTGCAATCTGTTCTACTACCTTTCTTGAAGATCGGGACAATTATTCCTTTTATCCAGTCCTCTGGGGTCTTCCTTTCCTTCAATGCTGTCCTCATCACTCGGTACAACCATTGTATCCCCACCTCTCCTGCTGCTCTCACCATCTCCACACTCAACTCATTCACACCCGGTGCCTTCCCTCCTTTCACCTTTTTCACTGCATCTTCCACTTCTTTCCATGTTAAGTCCTTTTCTGTTTGCAGTTCATCTTCCTCTTCCCCGATTTCTTCCTCCTTGCCGTGGTTTCCATTTGGTTGTGGTGTTTGAAGCCATATTTTCAGTGTTGCCTTAGTAAACAAGAGTTTAGTGCTTTTCAGTCGGTCAACACGAATGTACCCAAAAGAGATGGGTTATGCCCTAATCCTGAAATAAATTACATGAGATTAATAAAACACTAGGATGACCAGTTTCGATCGTCAAGCGATCATCATCAGATCCAATACACTTAGGCTATAAAATCTATGTTTGAAATACAGGTGAAAATATTTACAATATGTACAATTATTTAGTTGCAGTATTGGTACTGCAACTGTCAGTGTATGCTAAATGCAGTATATATGTTAGGTGAAATGCTAAATGGTGATGGCTATCCGGAGATTGTACTTTAGAGAGATTATATGGTTGTAAACTATGGTTAAACTATACAATTTTAGGCTAACTACTTATCTGATTGTCTTCCGTACTACAGCTATTCGCAGTTTCCGTGCTCACTTGAACTCGCTGTGCGGTCGACTGCGGTGGTTATCTTAACGACTGGTTTTTCCCTGCCTTCCCCCCCTGTCCCTACGTGCTGTGGGGAGTGATCGCGATGTGTTTATGTGAGGTGTTGCCAACCTAGATAAGATGTATGTTATTGAATGAGGTGGATCTACAACTATTAAAGACCGTGGATTAGTCCTCGCCACGCGTGGAGCATAACCCATTCGAACTAAGCGTTGACGGTCTTATGAGGACGTCCCGGCACCTTTAATACTGCCTCTAATATGGGCCTTGGTTTATTGCAGAAGAAAAGTACATCGTACACCTGATCCAGATAACATTTACCTATTAAAAAACCCCTAATTTCCCCCCCTTTTTTATCTAGCTTGGCTGTGTCGCTAAATTGTGTTTTGTTTCCGACAGGGTGTGTTTTTTAGTAGCGTGAAGAGGGGTGAGCTCTCCATGAACGTGTGTTCATTTAGATTGTTGGGATTGTTTCGTTTGGCTAGGTGTATCTCGATTGCTTCCTTTATGTCAAGAGCTCTGCCTTTCGATTCGTGATGGATTATTTTAAGGTCCGACTCTATGTTGGTAAAGCTATGCCCTGCGTCACACATATGTTCGCACACGGCTGAATGTGTTCCGTATCTTATCGCATTTCTATGTTCATTATAACGTGTGTCTACTCGCCTTCCACTCTGCCCGATGTAATTAGCTTGACAATCGGTGTCTTGGCACGTTATAGAATATACCCCTGACCTTGAATACGGGTCACGTTTATTTAGATTACTATTTAGGAGGTGCCTAGCGGTTGTGTTTTTCGTCGTGAAAGCTATCTTTATGCCTTGCTTTTTGAATAGGTTAGTGATTTTATATGTATTCGCATTCACATAGTTGAAACGCGCAAATTTTTTCTCATTACTGTCCGGTTTGGGAATCGTTTTATCTTTATTTTTATGTTTGGCTATAATTTGATTTATTTTGCTTGGCGAGAAGTTGTTTTCCTTTGCTATTTGCATAATAGTTCTTATTTCCTTATTATAGTTGTCTTTTGACATGGGTATGTTTAAAGCCCTGTGCACCATTGAATTGAAACCCGCTAGTTTGTGCGTACTGGGGTGATTAGACTGATTGTCGATTGCATGCGAGGTTTGTGTTGCTTTCCGGAATATGGAATATGAAAGGTCGTTGTCTTTACGTTCAATAGTTATATCGAGATAATTTATTTTCCGGTCTATTTCGGATTCCTTAGTGAATTTGATAGAATGGTGAAGGCTATTAATGGATTGGAGAATTGTTTCTTCGCTTGTTAGTTCAGTATCGTAGATGCAAATTACATCATCTACGTATCTTTTCCATATTACTATTCCCTTTGTTGAAGTCTTTTCTAAGAACGCATTTTCTAGTGCATTGATGAAGATGTCAGCGATTAACCCACTTAGTGGTGATCCCATTGCTAGGCCTTCTCTCTGTGTGTATATTTTATTGTCGAATTGAAACACGTTTTGGGTGAGAACGACCCTCAGTAATCTCACAATCTCTTCAATTTCTTTTACCGAATTGTTGGATTTTAAGTTGTTTTCGATAGTGTTGATTGCTTCAATAATCGGAATATTGGTGTACATGTTAGTTACGTCGAAGGATACTAGCCTGAAGCTAGGTTTCATTTGTAGGGTGTTCAATGCTGTTACTAGTTCTGTTGTGTTCTTTACAGAGTTGTTTTTGTCGTTGGAAAGACGGCATTTTAAGATCTTAAAATGCCGTCTTTCCAACGACAAAAACAACTCTGTAAAGAACACAACAGAACCAGTAACAGCATTGAACACCCTACAAATGAAACCTAGCTTCAGGCTAGTATCCTTCGACGTAACTAACATGTACACCAATATTCCGATTATTGAAGCAATCAACACTATCGAAAACAACTTAAAATCCAACAATTCGGTAAAAGAAATTGAAGAGATTGTGAGATTACTGAGGGTCGTTCTCACCCAAAACGTGTTTCAATTCGACAATAAAATATACACACAGAGAGAAGGCCTAGCAATGGGATCACCACTAAGTGGGTTAATCGCTGACATCTTCATCAATGCACTAGAAAATGCGTTCTTAGAAAAGACTTCAACAAAGGGAATAGTAATATGGAAAAGATACGTAGATGATGTAATTTGCATCTACGATACTGAACTAACAAGCGAAGAAACAATTCTCCAATCCATTAATAGCCTTCACCATTCTATCAAATTCACTAAGGAATCCGAAATAGACCGGAAAATAAATTATCTCGATATAACTATTGAACGTAAAGACAACGACCTTTCATATTCCATATTTCCGGAAAGCAACACAAACCTCGCATGCAATCGACAATCAGTCTAATCACCCCAGTACGCACAAACTAGCGGGTTTCAATTCAATGGTGCACAGGGCTTTAAACATACCCATGTCAAAAGACAACTATAATAAGGAAATAAGAACTATTATGCAAATAGCAAAGGAAAACAACTTCTCGCCAAGCAAAATAAATCAAATTATAGCCAAACATAAAAATAAAGATAAAACGATTCCCAAACCGGACAGTAATGAGAAAAAATTTGCGCATTTCAACTATGTGAATGCGAATACATATAAAATCACTAACCTATTCAAAAAGCAAGGCATAAAGATAGCTTTCACGACGAAAAACACAACCGCTAGGCACCTCCTAAATAGTAATCTAAATAAACGTGACCCGTATTCAAGGTCAGGGGTATATTCTATAACGTGCCAAGACACCGATTGTCAAGCTAATTACATCGGGCAGAGTGGAAGGCGAGTAGACACACGTTATAATGAACATAGAAATGCGATAAGATACGGAACACATTCAGCCGTGTGCGAACATATGTGTGACGCAGGGCATAGCTTTACCAACATAGAGTCGGACCTTAAAATAATCCATCACGAATCGAAAGGCAGAGCTCTTGACATAAAGGAAGCAATCGAGATACACCTAGCCAAACGAAACAATCCCAACAATCTAAATGAACACACGTTCATGGAGAGCTCACCCCTCTTCACGCTACTAAAAAACACACCCTGTCGGAAACAAAACACAATTTAGCGACACAGCCAAGCTAGATAAAAAAGGGGGGGAAATTAGGGGTTTTTTAATAGGTAAATGTTATCTGGATCAGGTGTACGATGTACTTTTCTTCTGCAATAAACCAAGGCCCATATTAGAGGCAGTATTAAAGGTGCCGGGACGTCCTCATAAGACCGTCAACGCTTAGTTCGAATGGGTTATGCTCCACGCGTGGCGAGGACTAATCCACGGTCTTTAATAGTTGTAGATCCACCTCATTCAATAACATACATCTTATCTAGGTTGGCAACACCTCACATAAACACATCGCGATCACTCCCCACAGCACGTAGGGACAGGGGGGGAAGGCAGGGAAAAACCAGTCGTTAAGATAACCACCGCAGTCGACCGCACAGCGAGTTCAAGTGAGCACGGAAACTGCGAATAGCTGTAGTACGGAAGACAATCAGATAAGTAGTTAGCCTAAAATTGTATAGTTTAACCATAGTTTACAACCATATAATCTCTCTAAAGTACAATCTCCGGATAGCCATCACCATTTAGCATTTCACCTAACATATATACTGCATTTAGCATACACTGACAGTTGCAGTACCAATACTGCAACTAAATAATTGTACATATTGTAAATATTTTCACCTGTATTTCAAACATAGATTTTATAGCCTAAGTGTATTGGATCTGATGATGATCGCTTGACGATCGAAACTGGTCATCCTAGTGTTTTATTAATCTCATGTAATTTATTTCAGGATTAGGGCATAACCCATCTCTTTTGGGTACATTCGTGTTGACCGACTGAAAAGCACTAAACTCTTGTTTCCATTTGGGTTCAGAAGTTCTTTAAAATATTCTTTCCACATTTTCTTCAGTTCTTCCCTATTTTCTATCTCTTGTCTCCTTGAGTTCACCATTCTAACATAATCCATAGGAGCCTTCCACCTCTTATTTTTTACCATCCCATACAGGACCTTTTTTGTACCTTCACTATCCTCCTTCATCATCTTTGTCCACTCTACCATCCACTTTCTTCTCTCCTCAGCAACTACTCTCTTTGCCTCCTTCTTTCTTTCCTGGTACTCTTCCCTTGTCTCTACCGTCCTATTTTGATACCACCTCCTAAAGGCTCTATTCTTTTCCCTTACTATATCTTTTGTCTTCTCAATCCACCATGGTGTTTCCTTCCACCTCTTCTTACTACTTGTCCTCCCACATTCTGCTTCTGCTGCACCTACTAGTGTCTTCTTAAATCTAGCCCATTCCTCTTCCACCCCTCTTTCTTCATTTGTTGGAATTCCTTCCTTTACCATTTTGAGGTACTCGACCCTTCTATCTCCTTCTTTCAGTATCCATATCCTTATACGTCTTTCCTGGTTCTCAGTCCCTTTCTTCTCCTTACTCCCTCTCAGGTTCATTACCAGCAATCGATGGTCGCTATCCAGGTTCTCCGATGGTATAACCTTGATGTCCGTGATGTTCTTATTTAGTTCTTTCTCATACAGTATATAGTCGACCACCGACTTTCTGGTCAAGTCATCACTGTACAATGTGATTGTGTGGCTCTCTCTTTTCTTAAACCAGGAGTTCCCAACTAGCAGGCTGTTCCTTTGGCAGAAGTCCAACAGTCTCTTTCCTTCCTCATTTCTTCCGCCCCAACCCTCTGGCCCTAGAACACTCGCATAACCTTGTGCTTTGGAATATGTAATGAGGGAATGGTACAGGGAAAATCCTAGGAGCATAAGAATTGGAACCAAGAAAGATCAAATAGACTTAAATTGCTTGGGATTCGCAGATGACTTAGCGTTACTGGCTTATAATATTCAAGAAGCCAGAAATCAAATAATAAGCCTACAAAATATAGCACAAAAATTGGACTTCAGATATCATTTGAAAAGACAGAGATAATGGTAGCAAATCCACTTGTAATCAATCACATAACAGTAAATAACAAGAAAGTTAAAATAGTGAAGCAATTTAAATACTTAGGAGAAATTATAACTTACAACTTGGATGAGAAACCTGCATGGCAAGAACTAATAAAATGATAAAAGCCCAAAAATTAACATGGTCTACACATAAAAGAAAATGTATCAATCGCAACAAAATTAAAACATTACAAGACGGTGGTTCAACCAGAGGTGACATATGAAAGTGAAACTCTTTTTAAAGTTACTCAGAAAAACAGAATCGAGAAAATTTTAAAAGTAGAAAGAAGAATAGCTAGAACATGCATAAATAAAAAAGTCCTCTCGGCACGCCGGAAGGCGGAGGTAGATTTCACCGGACAAACTTGGGGATAGGCGAAAATAGGCAGAATATGCAGATTTTCGTAGAAGGATCAGACCTCATTTAATGCGAGAAGGTATTTTATAATTGAAGCTTAATTAACTTTGTTTTTCGTCATTTTATGCTTATTTTAAACATTTTATTGTCTTATGGGAACGGTAACCTTCTTGTCATTTGGGGTCCATTTTTATAGTTGTGGTCACACTGTCCTTATGCTAGGTTTCAACACTGATGTGCAACTATGTAACGGTCTGTTACTTCTTCACGCAAAATTATATCTACCGCAGAGATTTTGGTTGGTTCCTCAGTTTAGGGGCTGCGACAACGCGGTCATGTAACCCCGTGTACTTTGGGATGGCTGTATTAGTCTGTAATTCAGGTAAGGACTGCAGACGGTCAATTTCAAGAAGTAGTTACTAATGTTGCTACCAGGTACTACCGTCAACGACACCTAGCTGTGAACTTGGCTACTAGATGCCACCGCAACCAGCAACTCGCAACGAACGTTGGAACTTCCCCTCCAAAGGAAAGCATACTGAGGGATTTTTGGCGCTCTTAGAAAATCCGACGACTTCGGCCGGCTTTGAACTCGCGACCTTGGGCATAAACATTCAGCATGCTACCAGTTACGTCACCGAAGCCGCTTCACACTTAGATGGAAATCTGAATCTGATCTCGTGCAAGTGCGTTATCTTGGCAACGTCTGATGGCTCATCCCTCATCAATTTAGTAGTGTTGCCATGGCAACCACTGATAGGTCTTGGCATTTTCTTATAATTCCGAAATTATTTTTCTCATCCCTTGGCATAATGGTGGGTTATATCAAAAATTCTTTCAGACAAAAGTTTTAGGTAATTATTATGGGAATATTGTCCATTTTGTACGGTTTTGATATTGTGCCTATTAAGAGAGATATGATTAATGTTTCCCGAAAAACCCACTTTTTCCCACCCCTTTGGTCAATGGTTGGTGCTATAAAAAAACCTCTTCAAACATACATTTTTGGGCTTTATCCGACACATAGTATGAATGCTGAACGGATTCGATATTTCACATATTAAGAGAGTTATAGCAATATTTCACTTTTTCGAAAAAAAAGCCCCCCATTTTCACCCCCCAACGACCGATTTAGCCCAGTAACGAACTCGACCGAGATTTTATAGGTATACGTATTCGGTAAAAAATTCAAAGTGATTGGTACAAAATTACGGCAGTTATCGTGTCCACAATAAACTGATATACATATACATACATAAATTATATATAACTTTTGAACTGACGGTGGTTTTGGGGCCTGGGGATGTGAAACGCGAAGATATGTCGAAATTTTCCGGAAGTCGAAACATGGTACCCATTGCAATAGTTAGCTTTCTAACGAAATCTACCTCTGGTTGGTTCCTCAGTTTAGGGGCTGCGACAACGCGGTCATCTAACCCCGTGTACTTTGGGTGAGTGTAGAATCTGTCTGATACACGGTGTGAATTGTAATGGCTGTATTAGTCTTAATTCATGTAAGTACTGCAGACGGTCAATTTCAAGCAGTAGTTCCTAATGTTGCTACCAGGTACAACCGTCAACGACACCTAGCTGTGAACATGGCTACTAGATGCCACCCCAACCATCAACTCGCAACGAACGTTGGAACTTCCCCTCCAAAGGAAAGCATACTGAGGGATTCTAGTGCTCTTAGAAAATCCGCCGACTTCGGCCGGCTTTGAAACCGCGACATTGGGCATAGACATTCAGCATGCTACCAGTTACGTCACCGAAGCCGCTTCCCACTTTATCAGGCGGCTTTGGTGGCGTAGTCGGTAACATGCTGAGCTTCTATGCCCAAGATACCGGGTTCAAACCCGGCCGAAGCCGTCGGATTTTTTAAGAGCGTTAAATATCCCTCAGTATGCCTTCCTTCGGAGGGGAAGTAAAGCCGGCGGTCCCATGTCATAGATTTATGGCATGTTAAAGATCCTTCCACTAATTGCACCTGTGTGAAGCTAAATTGGATAGGTTAAGAATGTATACAACGCTCTTAGGTTTCTATGTTCGTTGCCAAGAGCCGACTGCGGCGGCGTCTAGTAGCTCAGTTCTGAACTTGGCCTCGTAGTCGTTGACAGTGGCGCTTGGCGGCAAAAGTAGGAACTATCTGAAAAATTGTTAGTTGCAGTACTTAAATTAACAAACAGATAACACACACTAATACAGTCATCACAATTAACACCGGTTATCAGACAGATTCTACACACACCCAAAGTACACGGGGCTACATGACCGCGTTGTCGCAGCCCCTAAACTTAAGAACCAACCAACCAACCACTTAATCAGATGGAAATACTGAATCTGATCTCGTGCAAGTGCGTTGTCATGGCAACGTCTGATGGTCCATGCCTCATCAATTTAGTAGTGTTGCCATGGCAACCACTGATAGCTCTTGGCATTTTCTTATAATTCCGAAATCATTTTTCTCGTCCCTTGGCGTAATGGTGGGTCATATCAAAAATTCTTTCAGACAAAAGTTTTAGGTAATTATTAGGGGAATATTGTCCATTTTGTACGGTTTTGATATTGTGCCTATTAAGAGAGATATGATTAATGTTTCCCGAAAAACCCACTTTTTTCCACCCCTTTGGTCAATGGTTGGTGCTATCAAAAATCTTATTTGACATAAATTTTTGGCACTTATCCGACACATATTATGAACTTTGAATGGATTCGATATTGCACGTATTAAGAGAGTTATAGCGAAATTTCACTTTTTCGAAAAAAGCCCCCCATTTTCACCCCCTTCGACCGATTTAGCCCAGTAACGAACTCGACCGAGATTTTATAGGTATACATCTTCGGTAAAAAATTCGAAGTAATTGGTGCAAAATTACGGCAGTTATCGTGTCCACAAGAAACTGATATACATATATATATACATATATATATACATAAATTATATATAAACTTTTGAACTGACGGTGGTTTTGGGGTCTGGGGGATGTGAAACGCGAAGATATGTCGAAATTTTCCGGAAGTCGAAACATGGGACCCATTGCAATAGTTAGCTTTCTAATGAAATCTACCTAAAACATCAGAAAGATGGGCAATGGCAGATAGTACCAAATGAAGTGGTATACAGGGAACTGAGCCCATCATTGATACTATTCAGAAGAACCGGATTTCTTTCTTTGGTCACATTATGAGGACACCAGAAACCAGATTATCTAGAAAAATTGTTGAGAAACTTTGTAATATGGAACAAGATGTAGGATGGATTAAGGAAATTAGAGAAGATATGAAAGAATTAGAAATAACCTTGGACGACTTGCAAAACAAAACAAAAAATTAAAAAAAAAAAAAAAATTGATACAAAAATAAGATTTCAAACAAAAATAGACAAACGTCATATAGTAACAAGAAGTTCCGTGAAGAACTATACAGCCTACTTTTCATGCCAATGATTATTCTACAGAATATGAACCTATCTAGAATAATGACGAAATTAAGTTGCTAATATCGAAATTTCCAATTAGTTCGAAATACTGTATACCTGGCATAATGTATCCTAATAGAGCACTACAGTTGGCAGCCCTGATGACTGAATATATTCTTAGTTCCGTCTCTTAAGGTACAAAATACAAAATTTGGTTGAAGTCCAATGAATATCATGGACGTTACATGCAGTTAAACATTGGATCTAACAGCGCGCGTAAAATCATGTTGGCAACAATGTCATGCATGTATTGGTTAGAAATAATCTGAAATAATATGATCTATTGTTGTGCCAATTTTGAATGAAATCCATTAGTTAGTATAGAAGTTACATTCATTTTAAAATTGGACCTATCAGCAGGCTTAGAATCATGTTGGCAGCACTGACGTATATTAGTTACTCCAAATTCGTCTAGAATGCATGGTACTATACGTGTGCAAAGTTTAGAGCTATTGGCTTGCATACTTTCTGATATATTGATATTAGGGTAACAAAAATATGGACAGCACATATTAACAGTTGGCAGCACTGGTTGCTCCTTAGAATACGCATAGTCATATCTGTTATGGTACACATAGCACATACGAAATTTGGTTGAAATCCAAATGATAGTATGGAAGTTACATGTATTTAAAGTTGGACATGTCAGCAGGCTTAGAATCATGTTGGTAGCACTGACGTATATAAGTTACTCCAAATTAATATAGAATGTCAGGTACTATACGTGTGCATAGTTTAAAGCTGTCGGCTTGCATACTTTCTGATATATTGGTATTTGGATAAAATAAATTAGGAGCATTTATTAACAGTTGGCAGCCCTGGTAGGTCTTAAGAATACACTCAGTCATATCTGGTTATGTACACATACAACATACGAAATTTGGTTGAATTCCATTTGATAGTATAGAAGTTATATGCATTTAAAAATTGGACCTATCAGGAGGCTTATAATCATTTTGGCATCACTGCCATGTTTAGCCTCCTGGAAATTAAACTGAAATATTATGATCTGTACGTGTGCCAATTTTGAAATAGCTCCCATTCATACTTTCCAAGATATCCAACATGGAGCTCAAATTTCAACTGCGATTTTTTAGCAGTTGGTAGCACTGACATCATTTTCAAATATGGCCGTGAGATATTCAGGTATAGATCTTTACTCCTACCAAATTTTGTTTTGATTGCTGCAGCCGTTTAGGAGTTGATAGGGGGGGACACACACACAGCCAGACAGACAGACAGAAGGACAGACAGACAGACAGACACACATTTTCCCGATCCCATAAGTCTACTTTTTCCTCATTTTTGCAAAATGTGAAAAGTAGGCTAAAAAGGGTATTTACAGATGGGGAACGCCTGAGAAGATCAGAGCGAATGAAAAGCTACTGGGCAACTCGGAAAGAAAACTTACTGAAGAAGAGGACCAAGAAATGATTGACTGCAGTGGTCCAATGAGGCCGTAAAAGCAGAAGAAGAAGAATAACAGGCTCTTCCCCTTACTTGGAATTAAGAGTGAATTGTTTAGTGGTTTTGGAATATTCTTGTTAACTTTGATTTATTGCTTATCATGTCAAATTTAAAATTTTTATTTTCATTGTAAGTACCTTTTCTGGAGTGATAACAACCTTTTGGTAAGATTTTCTTAGAATGTCTACCTTACATAGACATATCCATGTCGAAAGAAAGAAAGAAAGAAATTTTATAAAAGGATAAGATAACTTACTTTTATACCTCCCCAAAAAGAAATACCAAGCACGGCCAGTTCAGTATTTGCGACATAAACAGTTTCAAAGTTAGAACTTCCTTGAATCCCACATTCCATGGAGACCACTATTCCCACAATATCCAGTTCTCCAAATGATGGATGGAAGTCCTTGGCAACAGCTTGCTTCAAGTTGGTAACTGTCCGATGTGGAAAACTCAGTTTTACTTCAGGAAGAGGTTTGTACCTTGTCTGTCGACCAGCTGACAACTGTTTTTCAGCACACCTGTAAAATCACATTTCACTTCACTTGTCTGTAATAGGATTACATTTTGATTTTCTCCCCATAGATCAGGTAGGGTAGATGAGGTACTATAAAAATGTTGCATGGATTAAACACAAGGTCTTGTTTGTTCTATCTAAGTTCTAGGAACTGTGAGCAAAAATATTCTTGCATTTTCTCAAAATTATTAAAATAATCAATATGTTGCATACTGTGAAGAAATGACTTTTTCTTTTCATGGATATTAAAAGTTGGAGATATTCGAAGTAAATATGTCAACCCATACCATTTGAGCATACACAAAATGAACTACCTTCTCTGTAAGGAGCTCTATATCCACTTGTGCCCAATCACCAAGGCCTTGTTACCTACAGATATCCACCTAACCTGTCACCAGTTCTACTAAAAGTTGCCTCTGTGAAGGTTTTTCCAATGTAAATGGTCTACATACACAGTAAGATGTGGTATATAACGAGAGGCAGTCAAATGAAAACCGAACACCCACCATAACACACATTCCGTGCAAATGGTGGCAACACTGTTGTTACGTATCAATACTGCCATCGCTGTGATAGGGGAACTGCATAGTGACAACTCTCAGGTGCACACAGGTGTTGAGTATGTCTTCGTTGGTGCATGGACTGCTTAGTGTGTTCGTCCAGCTGTAGAAATTGAGGCAAGCAAAGAAGAGGAGTGAAGTTTGGTTGGTTTTCTGGTGGCCGAGGGTGCTGGAATACGCGAAACTCGTCATTGGATGGCGAACACAGCATTTTCTTGACAAGATTGCACGAGTGGCATACGAGATTCTGAGAAGGGCGCACACTATTACAAGACGATGCTCGCCCAGGACAGGCCCATTGGGCCATTACTCCTGATGTGATAGTGCGGATTGATGGTCTTATCCAGGAAAACCGACGAATCAGGGAGGAAGAAATTTGTGTTCATGACGGAATTAGACATAGCTCCGTGCATGCCATTATTAAAGATCACTTGCATTTTCGCAAAATTTACACGCAGTGGGTTCCGCATATGGTTACCAACTGAAAATTTCCAAATGCAGGACATTGCTCAGCAACAGAGCAGGACATTTAAGAAAAATGCCTGACAAGTTCAATCGATAACAAAATGATTCATATATTACACATAACTTTTTACAAAAGGAAATACCTTACTTAATGATCAGACCTTGCTGCAGTTCTTTTCCTTGAAGCTGTATTTTTCAACATAACCTACTTTTTAAAGAAGACGCAAATTATTTTCTTGAAGAACATATTTACAAAATTCTTCCTTTCACTGATTCTTTTTCTCTCTGATTACTTATTTCCACCCTCGGAAGTAGCACCCTGATAACAAGGAGTTGATGTACAATACAATAACATGCTGTCTTCAGCCTAAAACCTAAATGAGCAATCTTGGAACGAAAAATGCCGGACATTTTCCATAAATTATAAATTTCGGCCGGACATAACCAAAATGAATGAAAAGCAGGACATCCGCATCAACTGACGGAGGGACAAACGATTGATGCTGTTATCTCTGCTTTATTCAACACCATAATGGAATTCGTTAGGACCGTATTGACAAAGAATTAATATACCAAGTTTGAGGAACACTCCATCAATCAATACTTTATAATATAAAGTCAACCCATACCATTTGAGCATACACAAAATGAACTACCTTCTCTGTAAGGAGCTCTATATCCACCTTTGCCCAATCACCAAGGCCTTGTTACCTTGTTAAGACGGAATCATCCTGATGCATGATAATGCCCACGCCCATACTGCCAATCTGGTGAAGCGATATGGCTGGGAAACACTTCAACATTCTCCGTACTGCCCGGATCATTTCCACATATTTGGCGACCTGAAGAAAGACATTTGTGTATATTGGTTCCATTTGGATGAGGAAGTGTAAGAGTGATTGCAGTTGTGGATCTGTCAGCGACCTACCTCTTTCTACAAAACTGGAACTGACAGTCTCGTCTCCCAGTGGGAAATGTGGAGATTACTTTTGAATAAAACCATGCCATTGCCATGTAGAGTAGTGGGTGTTTGGTTTTTATTTGACTGCCCCTTATATATTGCGAGAGCAATACTGTGTTTACTCAAGCTTCCACACCACCATGTAAGCTACACACGCAGATGAAGTCACAATATAAGAAAAGAGATAATATGATCTACTGACCAAATTATTAAAACATACGCAGGTATCCACAAAAGTGGTTATCACATTACACACACAAAAAAAATCATAATTTCATCATAAACGAAACAGCAGGTTTTTTCAGAATATAGCTCTATAACCCCTATTGATGTCAAATTAGCAGGTGGAAAGCAAAAGGGAGTAGGAGAATTATGCTACTTAGGGAGCAAAATAATCAGTGATGGATGAAGCAAAGAGGATATAAAAAGTAGCTTGGAAAGCTGTTGAAAGTAATTTTTGAAAGCCTTTGTCTGAAGCATGGCACTCTATGGAAGTAAAATTTGGACTGTTGGCATGGCAGAAAAGAGGAGAATAGAAACATTTAAATGATAAAGATCAGATGCGTAGATATATTAACAAATGAAGAGGTATTAAGACGAGTGGGAGAGGAGAGACGTTTCTGGCGACTACTAATGAAGAGAAAAGATAGGTTGGTATGACATCGTAAGACACTCAGGAATAGCAAACTTAGTGATGGAAGGAAGGGTTGAGGACAAGAACTGTAGAGGTAGACCAAGGTTGGAATATGTTAAACAGATTGCCACGGATGTAGGGTGTGGAGATGAAACGATTAGATCAGGACAGGGAAGCATGGATAGCAGAGATTCCTTGTTCAGTCTCTTTATATTAAAAAAAAGCAGAAATAAAAGTAAAAAATAATAATAAAAAGCACACACATAGTAACTGCACAATTCTCTTTTCACTTACTTTCTTGTTCAGTTCTTGAGCCCAGAGCCAAAACTCACAGGAATGAGTCGAGTTGTTGTTTTAAGGGGCGGAACAGTGAGCTCATCTGCTCCTCTATGAGTAGGGTAACCTCGTGATCTACTTATAATCCAGCACTGCTGTGAAGGGTTTTGTGTAAACATGCCACTGGGAGTTATCCAAATCAGTATCAAAAGTGCTCATTCTTTGTCTGAGCAACTGTACATGTGCAAATCTGCCTTGTCATCTTTAGTCTCTTTGCATGTCGCAGCCTAGTAAGGTTTCCTGGGTGACTCTAGCTTCTAGTAGGGCTGAGCTAAACAAGTCAATGGAATGGAAATAGGCCAGACTAGAAGTGATACCCAAGTTCTCCAGGCTGGGAGTTCTTTTATTCATAAAAAGTGCACATTCTTAAATTTGCCTTAGTTGATAAAAGATCAATAACAGATTTTCATTTCTATGAATGTTTACATGTATTATATTAATCATTACGACTCACCTCATGCCCATGCTGCTAACATTGAAGAGTTTAACTACAGTTCCCTCTTTCAACAGAGTGATAATTTCTTCAGGAGCTCGCCACACAGACAGCATGGAAGAATGATGAGTATTTGAACTTGCCTCAAGACAACGAATCTGTGAGAACATTGGTCATGAGTAGTTATATTTACAAAATTCTACTGAAAGACACACATAACTAAAGATACAAGTAAATAACATATTGAAATTGATTTTGCAGCACTTTAATTTCTAAAAATAGAATTTAGTAGCATACTGAATTTTATAAGTTAGCATTTTGTACCACTTAAATGTAAGTAGGTATGAAAAAGATTAAATGATTTCAAAATTAATAAGGACAATAACTAATACAAACATACTCAGGATTGGATACATGTGTGTTTCAGATAAGGAGCATTATATGTAATAAAAAATGAATTCACATGAGTTATACATTAACTAAACTTGAAATAATACAATACAAAGGATAAATAATAATAAGCGATTATTTACTGAGAAAGTCTCGAGAAGGCGACAAAGGGGAAGGCCAGGTTGAGGTGGATGGATACAGTGAGGAGAGCATTGGGAAAAGAGCACACAGTAGAAGATATACTGGAAGACGGACGCGAGTGGTGGACAGAAAAGTATGGAGGTCCTTGATTCACACCGCGACCCAATCACTGGAAGAATTATTGTTATTATTATAATTTCAACAGGGTCGGGGATGAAGTGTGAAGAATTTGCCGGGAGGTCTTGCAGCTGGATGCACTTCCTGATGTGAACCTCATGAGAGGAGTTGTAGAGAGAAGAAATGAATGAAACTTGGCAGGGAGTTACAAGGAAGCAGCCATGGCCTTGAAAATGTGTAACAAGGAAAACCATTTCATGGACAGTCAATGTTGGGCTTAGAAGCAGCCTGGCATTATTGTCATTGCTGTTATATAGTAAACTTCATAGGGCAACCATTGTAGCCTGCCCACAGCCCCCCTTTATTCCTATGATCGGCTGTTTATATCAGTAAAATACCACAATTCACCATCAGCCTTCCATGTGCTCTCCATCCTGCACTTGGAGCTAGCGCCATATTGGTAGCGCTAGCAAGTCAGGGTAATTTGATTTGGCATGCTATGAGTAGGGATAGGGAAAATTTGCGAATTTCGCGAATTTTTAAAAGAAGTAATACACAGGGGATAATGTGTTATAATAACCCTAAAAATGGCAAAAATAAATGTTTTTGAGCACGCGAATTTTCGCGAATTTCTCATGAAACGCGAATTTTGCATGAAAACGCGAATTTTAGCTTCTTCCGTATTTTTTCTTTATAGCGCACTTCCGATAATTCGCGGCAATTAATGCACGAATTTCCGCGAATTTTTGAAAGCTGCGAATTATCTGCAGTAATGTTTTTAAGCCTAGCAAAAAGAAACTATTGGTTAAAATATTGAAATATATTTTAGGAACACGCAGAAAAAAAATAATTATAATACTTTATAACCTAGTATTGTAAGAGACACTACGTGGATTAGGCCTATACCAATATTAAAAACTAAGATAAATGACTGTCATCACTTTTTGTTTCCTAGATAGTTTATTTTTTCTAATTTTAGATTGTATAATTCTGAAGAAAACAATATATGAGAACGAAAATTCATCTCGATTTTCTATATAAGAGATAAGTGTGACTATACACACACTAGTTTGACTGTGGGAACTTTCGGGATTTCCGTTGCATCACTCCTTCACTTGACACTGGATCTCAGTTTACCTCACCGACAGTCAAATTCCGTACAATATCCTCATCGCTTTCATGTCTGAAACCATGATCGTCTTTATCGAAGTCTAACTACTGAATGTCACTTTCTTCTGCATCTTGGCATTCATCCAGGTTTTGCCCTAATGTCATTGTAGCGAGACCACTTTGCCCATTTGAAATATCGTTGTCACAGAAGCCGACAAGGCTTGTTTCTGTGCGAGTGTAGTAGCGGTAATTTTCTCTCATGACTTGACTGCATGGAGAGCATCCAACAAACACGGAATGATCGGAAACTTAACGGTAGTTAGCGGACCTCGCTTTCTGCATACAGCGATCTTTATCAATCTGGGCGGTCATCCTGGTAAGTTACTTAGTTATTGAGGTTTTAAGGGCCAGAACAGCAAGGTCACCTGCCCCTTCATCCTAGTGACTACTCGACGCATGGCGTCATATAGTGCGCCTTTCAGACATGAATATCTAGATGGCAAGTATCCATATCCAAATAAGCCACTGTTTCCTGAACCAGTCTTAACCAGTTGGTCTTCTTGGTTTCATTCTGTGGTGTACCTGTCAGAGTACTTGAAAGATATTGTGCAATTTTTGAATGAAGTAGTAGGGACTGATAACTCTGGTGTTGATTTCCTGAACAATGTTTCACATGACGAAATACTTGAGATTCAGAGAATTTGGCACAGACATCACTGAACTCATCCCTTTATTAGAAGGCCAGTCTTATCAGACTGTTCACCTTCTAGATGGACATGTACGCAGAATTCAGTAAGCCCTTAAACTTGCTATTTCTGAAAATTATGGTACCAACATTAAGGAGCTGTTGGAGGGTTGTGGAAATGTGTTAAAAAGAGAGAAAATACATTCAGTTTTAGTAAACGCTGGGTCCCATGCTCTTAGAATATTAATCAGCCCGAGATCCGTTGACCCTGGGAACAAGATTTACAAATGTGTGCGTTTGATCCAGCAGAAATAGTGCCAATGAACATCAATGAGGACCTTGCAAAGAAAATTAAAAAGTTGCCATTCTGTGGAACACTGGAAGAAAGTGAGGTCATAAGAGGATACAACGAACTGCAAACTTTAATTAAGAAGCAGATACACGACAGGATCAAGACAGACTTTGTTCGAGTTTTGCAAGGAATGACATTTGTATTTCCAAAGTTCTTAGAATCGGTGTTGAAAACCATTCTGATACCTTGTTCAAACGCTAACTGTGAACTTTTGTTTTTCAGCTTACACTAGCACGTTAAGTGATATGTGTCACCGTTTGTCACAAGAGAATTTGGATCTCTTCACTGAAGTATACTTTGAAGGATGACTGAAATGTGTTATGTTATCCATGATATTTACAAAATCCCGCATAAAATTTAATATTTTGAAAGTACCGAACAGTGCACTTGAAACCACCGAATTTGCCACTTTAAAATACCACTTTCTTCACTCTGAAATCACCGAAAAATTCCTATCCCTAGCTATGAGTGATAATGTCGATTGCGTAATGAGCACAACCTTTGGATCTTTATGACATAGCTCAGGTGCCCTAGTCTTGCACCAAGCAACCGACCAGTCATGTTTTCAGATCTGCTGATTCTGGAAGACAGTTGGCATATTTATATGATTTTTATACTAATATTGGAATTGAAAAAAATAAAAATAAAAAGATTTAAAAAATGTGCGATTTAAAATCTTTTTCACTGCTGTTAGCCTACTGCATCTTTTATAAACTAATGTTAGTGATCCTGCGAAATTTTACAAGGTATCTTTCATACTTATTCCCAAAACTTGGAATGATATTTGGTCAACCTGAAAGGTTTTCTTTATTAGAGTGAAACAGTTTATTTTAATTTTACCCCTAGAAATTCTGCTTAATAACAGTATATTCTCCAAAATCTTGATTATTTTGAAGTTACAAAATTCTTGTATATTACGTCTACCAAAGAATGTGCTGAATTCACGGTCTGGACAGTATATTTTGCCAATATATGCAATATTTTGCAAATTAAGGGTCAATACTTCATAACAGTCAATAAATAGAAGAAAAATTGAGATAAAAATGAAATGTGCTTTAAGTGCAGTTGAGATTTTTCAGTTTCCTTACACATCAGTTATAAAAGATGCAGTAAACATCTTGTATACCATAATAGTTCGGTATGATGCTAATACCGGTATGCAAAATTTACAAACAAACATAGCCAGAAACATGAACATGGGGAACATCAAACTGCCAACATGAAGATTTTTCCATTGGGAAAAAAAAGTATTTAATACCGATGTTCAGGTTTGGTATGTTCTCTGACTGACCCTTCAGAATGGCGTTTATTTTACGTCACTGTGCCATAGATTTATCGATCCCTCTGTGTTGCAGGGGTATGTACAGTGGAATCTCGTTAGCACGTTCTCGGTTACGACGTTTTCCCGTTTAGCGCGATGATTTTCTCAAGTCCCAGTCCCAATTCTACAAAATACATGTTGATATATCCCCTTAATATGTTCTCTATTCCCGCTTACGACGATCAAATTTCCGTTGTACTATTTGTAAGCGAACCTGATTTTATTCTTATATCATTATAAAATTCTGCTTCTGGAAAACACGACGCGATATTGCCTCATATTCTCTGATAGTTATTGACAGTGTAGATGATTTCATTGTGTTTGACGGCGTAGAAGCGGCTATAGCTATGACGCAACACAGGTGACGTGTCTCTCTCCCGCTGCCCTTTCTCAAGTCCCTATCCTACTAAATTCATGTTGATATATCCCCTTAATATGTTCTCTATTCCCGCTTACAACGATCAAATTTCCGTTGAACTATTTGTTAGTGAACCGTATTTTATTCTTATTTCATTAAAAAGTTCGGCTTCTGGGAAACCTGACGCGATATTGCCGCATATTCTCTGATAGTTATTGACAGTGTAGATGATTTTATTGTGTTTGACGGCGTAGAAGTGGCTATAGCTATAACGCAACACAGGTGACGTGTCTCTCTCCCGCTGCCCTCCACCCCTTTCCCTTTGTTTATTTCTCAAGTAGGCGCATTATTGTCTTCGTATTCCGCACTATTGTCTTCTAGTTTTTAGTGTTCACGTCCAGTTATGACCTATTTTATTGCGTGTTTCATAATGGATAAGAAGAAAGTACGGCAGATAACTAATGATGAGAAGATGAAATACATTCGAGACGTGGAATGCAATCCTCACATGAAGCGTGTGGATATAGCGCGAAAGTGGAACATTCCTCCGTCTACACTGAACACGATTCTCGGCTAAAGGAAGGAAATCGAACGTGCATTTGAAGAAGGAATGAGCGGCAAAAGGAAACGTGTGCGAGAGGGACAGCTTCCTCAACTAGAAAGCGCTTTATTGAAGTGGTTCAAGCAAGCCCGTGCTTCAAACATATGCGTGCGCGGTCGCCGGTAACTGAGCCGTCACTGGCGGAGCGCGAGAGCGAGAATGTCCTTGCTACGCAGAAATAAAGACCCTGTATTATACTGTAGTGTAGAGGTACAGTAATTCATTTTTATGTTATTTATTCCGTGTAAGTTACTGATAACCTATGTTTATGTCGTGACTGTAGTAGTGCATACAATCACTTACTAAGGTCGGCGATTTGACGTCCATATATACGCCGCGTTCTTTCTTATACGTTGTAAATGCAGTATGGCGTTTTTCGGTAGTACGTTTTCCCGCATATGACGTCCAAAATTTTCAGTCCCTTGAAAAACGTACTAATGAGATTCCACTGTATCTGTGATGTGACTACAACACTGCTCTTTCTCCACTCCTTAAGTAGATAGCAGCACACTTCTTGTGTCTGACTTGAGTCTCTAGGAGGCAGTGAAGAAGGAGGCCTTGACTTATTAATTGCTTCTCTGTATTCAAGAGATGATATTAATTGTAGGAGTTTTGACTCTTACTGCAAGACATTGTAGGATGAGGAATCTTATAACTAGCACAAACCCGGAGGCTTTAAGGCTCCGCAGAAATATAAGAAGATGTGTGAAATAAAGTAGTGTTATTTCTATTCATACTACAAAGGAAGTTAAACCATGCCTGTTACAGTCCATTCATTACGTAATTATGAATTGCTATTTATTCAATACGCCAAATACAGTCCACTCATCAAGTGGCTATGAACTAAGCTATTTAACCAAAAGAATGAGATCAAGGTTCCGATTAACCGTAATAATAATGTTATTGGTTTTACATCCCTTTTAACAACTGCAGCTTTTAGAGACAACGGGGTGCTCAAATTTTGCCCCGAAGAGGATCTTTAACATGCCAGTAAATCTACTGACATGGCTCCCTTGTATTTGCACACCCTCAAATGTCAACTGGCTGTGCCAGGATTCGAGCCTACAACCTTGGGACAAGCAGGCAAGAACGTTATCGATGAGCCACGCAGCCAGCCAAAAAATAAGTAAGTATTTGAGCCAATGTCCAGTCACCTGTAAGATAAAGAGAGATTATATTCCATCGCATGGACCAAACCATGCCATACTGAACAGTAGACAAAAAAGTGAAGAGAGGATATGTATACAAGATAAATAATATTGTATGGCCTCGGGTGCAAGCTGTTATTCGACGCCCAGAGGGCAGCTTGCATGTCAAATTTTGTCGTTCCTTGGAGTGCTATGGAAGTCAAGGAGGTTAGATATCTAAGCTCCTTTACACTATAGCGCGTTCTAGTAGAGAAAGGAACTTTATGTTGGCGGAAAATCCTGAGATTAATTTTGCCATTATGAACACGGCCTTCTGAATTCAAATGGTTTCTTTAACATGCCAACAACGTATGACATGCGTGCCAAGATTTTTTGCCTTTCAAAAATCACTTACCACGGCCCGGAGCGAACCTGCAAGCCACGCACCCACCGCGGCAAGCTTGTATACAAGACATTAAATGCACATACAGTACTTGGATGAGGTATGTGCAATGCAAAAGTTAATCTTAAGTTCTATTATAATGCCTCTTTCATACCTCTGTTGCCTATGCACTCAAGATACAGTAGTTATGGGCAAGCTACCTTTCATTCCCTGAACTTTGAAAGGATGATCTCAAGAGCTGAAAAACTTTGTACTTAGAATACAATCACAGGGAATAAATGCAGAATAAATGTCTAGGAACCACTCTAAAGCAAAACAGGAAATGTTCCAACTCCATACTTTTTCCTGTGATTGAAATAGAGAGAATAAAAGACAAGCTTCTGTCACAAGGATCACTCAGTGGACTCCATGTGAGACATCAGCAAGAAACACATGATGTGGAGCAAGATACGAAACACAGAGTAACCGTGTCTCCACCAGACTTGATTGTTTTATATAACATGATTTTTACCTTCAGGAGGTTTGTTACAGTTCGAGAAGACATACTTTCTTCTCCTAAACGCTGTCTGACACGAGTTTCTAGTTCTCTCATCAGCTGTTCTTGATAGCTCTGTTGGTACTCTGCCAATTTCCTTCGTTGGTCCTCACTCAGCATTGCCTGAAACGATTGTATCATATGATCATTTATTTAATTAGTTTATGGTATCACACTGTAACATTAACAACAATGTATAAAATAAGACACATAATGGTCCAAAGAAACTGGTACCCATTAGACAATGAAAAGAACATGGAAAGCTGTAATGTAAATCTGGTCAGGAAGGAAGGTGATATCAAAGAGCAATTTTGATCATATGGATGCTTGCATATAGGAGCATCTATCACCTGGACAGAAACAGAAGAAGCACTAATAATCATGCCCAAAGGGTAATAACCAGGAGTCAATGAAGACAATGCAGAGATTAGGAGTTCAGCATCTAGCAGTGGTTACACCAAATGCTCAATGCAGTTTGGAAGGATAATAATGTACCTGTGGATTGGAGCAAGGGTGTCATCATCCCACTTTGCAAGGAAGGCAATCAGAGAAATGTACCAACTACAGGGATATATCTTTGCCATCATATGGGCTGAAAATTCTCAAGATCATAGAGGAGAGACTGTGAACCATCTCACAGCCATGGAAGATAAGGCAATAGTCCTCATCTTGTGTTTGGACGTTGATGGAAAAACATTGGGAGAAGGGCAATGACTCTTACACAGTTTTCTTCAATACTGAGAAGGCATATGAGAAAAAGAAAAAAAAGGGAGAACCCACCGCTCCAGCAGACCAAGTGTGCGAAGTTGTTTCGATATGGTGCTAAATTAGTACTGGACGACGATGTTCCAGAGTTACTATATTAACTCGCAAATCAGCTGCCATTGGATAATATCACACCCCCTATTATTAACCAAAAAAATTGTATACATTTTTGGCTTGCTTAAAATTCGCACTTGGACATGACAGTGGATCAAATAATTTTTATATTTTTTTCTCTGTAGAAATATAGCTATCCCTGGATTGTACCAAATTCTCAATATTTGAAGCATGCTTTAATATCTCTCACTGTCAATGTTGGCAAACTCTTTAACTTCTTTGGGAAAACTGACAATGCACGAATCGCGTGTGTTGGGATATACTGTACATTGCAATGAAACTTATCATTATCGTTCTGTATGGATGCTTTTAAACTTATAACAAGATGTGTTTTCAACGCCCCGTTCGAAGCTTGATTACATTGATTACGTGCGGGGAGGGAGTAAACGAAATGATTACGTAGTCACTTAAACATAAAATCAACTCATTTTATGCTCCACGCAGCTTTCCAGCCATGCTGACTGTAAGTGCGAGCAAAGTCAAAGAATACTTGTATCCAGATCGTAAAGAGGTTCAAAAAATATTTTTGATGAAAAATAAAGTAGGTCTTTCATCAGTTGTTCATATATTCCTTGAGGTTTTACCCCTGAAGCGTTATAATTTTTTACAGGAAGTAATTGATGTCCCCGAGTCTCTGACATTATGATTCTTGTTTCGTTTATTTATACGTATAAATCATGAAGAAATCAGAAATATTAGGTATCGCTTTGTGATTACAACTTTAAAACCTGGATTTTCCGCCATATCAATACTTTTACTTATGTAAAAAAAAAAATTTTATGGGTACATGTTTCGGAGACCCTACTGTCTCCTTCTTCAGCCCTCCTTTGTTACTACAAACATCGTGTCACATTCAAAATTCCATAATAAAACAACAGAATACACAACATAAATTACACACCACAACATATTAAAAACTATGAGCTTAAAAACACACTTAAAATTCAATATACAACCAAAGATAAAACATGTGATGCTCTTCGCATTTTTCAGTCAATCAGTTCATGTTAAATTTGTGTCATGGGACACGTTAGAATATACTTAAGCACAGCATTTGTTTTGTTCACTTTGTTTCCGAAATATAAAATTGAATGTGATTAATCTATGGAGAATCTTGCTGAATTGAATGCATCTAAGATTTGCATATTGTCGTTTTTACATTTGTTGTTTTAGGTAGAACATCAGGTATTCTTGTGTTCCTATTCTATAATATTTAGCAACATGCTATAGTAGAATGACTGTTGTTATGAATAACAGTCCAATATAATTGAAGACAGTTAATTCAAGGCTTCTTATGATGGTAAGCTGATAGTCAACGGCTTCTTTAATTATTTCATTAATAGTGTACTGGTCCGGACTTAAGTGTCCTAGTCATTAACACAGCCCTCATAGAGGTCCACTTCAACTGAGCTACACCTTAACAAATGACATTTGTTAAGGTGTAGCTCTATGAGGGCTGTGTTAATGACTAGGCCACTTAAGTCCGGACCAGTACAATATTAATGAAATTATTAAAGAAGCCGTTGACCATCAGCTTACCATCATAAGAAGCCTTGAATTAACCGTCTTCAATTATATTGGACTGTTATTCATAACAACAGTCATTCTACTATAGCATGTTGTTAAGTATTATAGAATAGGAACACAAGAATACCTGATGTTCTACCTAAAACAACAAATGTAAAAACGACAATATGCAAATCTTAGATGCATTCAATTCAGCAAGATTCTCCATAGATTAATCACATTCAATTTTATATTTCGGAAACAAAGTGAACAAAACAAATGCTGTGCTTAAGTATATTCTAACGTGTCCCATGACACAAATTTAACATGAACTGATTGACTGAAAAATGCGAAGAGCATCACATGTTTTATCTTTGGTTGTATATTGAATTTTAAGTGTGTTTTTAAGCTCATAGTTTTTAATATGTTGTGGTTGTGTAATTTATGTAGTGTATTCTGTTGTTTTATTATGGAATTTTGAATGTGCCACGATGTTTGTAGTAACAAAGGAGGGCTGAAGAAGGAGACAGTAGGGTCTCCGAAACATGTACCCATAAAATTTTTTTTTTACATAAGTAAAAGTATTGATTTGGCGGAAAATCCAGGTTTTAAAGTTGTAAACATGGTCAATACGGAACCTGAAATGAATGCTGTACCTAACAAGCTTTGTGATTATGTAATACAGGGGGGAGGGGTCGTTATGATGATTACGCGTGATTACATGGACTGGGTAAAAAAATCAACCAAAAAGTGATTACGTAATATGTGGAGGGCCCCTTATCGTACTTCAACACGACAGTGGATCAATTTTTTCTCTCCCTTTTTTTTTTTTTTTTTTTTTTTTCTCTGTAGAAATCCCTGGATTTTACCAAATTCTCAGTATGTAAAGCATAATCTATTCAGGTTTTGTATTTTGTGCTTGAGCACCTCTCGCTGTCAATGTTGCCCAATTTCTGTACACAATAGTGTCAAGATGTACTAAAAGTTGAGGTTACTTTTTTAAGAGAAATTAACAAAAACAGATGTTAATAATTAGAGCTTTAAAAACTAACAGTATCTTATGTTTAGTTGAATGCCACAAGTGCACCAAAATATGTACTAAATAATAAAGAAGTCTTGATAAGTTGAAAACTAATATCTTATTTAAATTTATTGAGTTAGGCGTAAAATTTTTTGAAGGTACATGTGCAGCAAAGGGGTCCATAATATCCATAATTTCTTAGGGTGTGCTCTATTCATCACATGTTAAACACATCATATGTTTTTTACAGGTATAGATGCACCTTGAGCATAAAATCAACCTGTTGTGAGCATATAGTTCACACACTCTCTCACATATCTTTGCAAATTAGCCAGGCTAACTGATTTTTTTGCATCAGATTTGCCACATTATAGAAGGAAAAGCAAGGAAAAAAGGAAAATGTTTCTAGCGAGGTTGTTTTAATGACATTTCCTCCAATATTTAATGCAATCAATTGATGGTGCATATACAGTTATTTGCCCATTATAATTCTTGGTCGACATATGCCATACCTGTAAAGTGATAATTCCTCCAAAAATTTATATATCAACATTTTTCTCCACATATTAGCTACACCCCCAATTTTAGGAACCTGAAAATGATGTAAAATGTGCAGCTAATAGGCAAGTAAATATGGTACTGAAAAAGATGAGGTCTCCTTCAGAGTCTTTGAGGGCTCGGTTATTTAATTAGTATTATTACAAATAGCCCTAATAATTGCTAAAATTAAACAAACTGAATATTACCTCTATAGTAGCAGGATCTGGTGCAGTTTCCAACAGCTCACACAGTTCCTGGCCAGAGTTCAACTTTGCAACCTGAGCACAGCTCATCCTATTGAAATTCCGACTGACTTTTGCAGAATTCTTAAACAGATCTTTTTGTTCTTGGCTGTAAACACTTTCTATCCTTTGCTGATGGCGCTGCTCAAAACGTGCAGCTTCACGGCTTTCTGCTCGCTGAGAACGAATAACTGTAACAATAGAATTACCGTATTTACTCGAATACGACCCGCCCCTGAATAAGACCCGCACCCTGATTTTGAAGAAAAAAAATTTTTAAAAATATTTTTTACTCAAAACTATTTACAATCTTTACTGAATAAACAGAATAGCATTTCTACAAAATAGTTTCCAACAGTTCTGAAGTCGTCCTAAAATAACACACATCAAACAATTAAAAATACAAATAAAAGACACAAACACTTCATTCATCGTCATCAGAAGCACCAACTTCGAAACTTTTTTTCACCATCACTTTCACACAAAATGTCGTCATCACTGCCATCCATAGCATTGGAAATACTACATTTCTTGAAGCTCTTCCGTATGAGATCTCCCGAGATACGATTACTTGCCGTCAAAATCCACGAACAGAGCAGCTGAACTTCCGGGCGCTGAATACGACCAGTTGGGGTCAGTGTGTGCTTATCGGCCACCATCCGCTCCGTATACAGCTGTTTCAAGGCTGCTTTGAACGGGCGGTTCACGCGGACATCCCGTGGTTGTAGCATAGACGTCATCCCGCTGAATCACGAATACATGACTCATCAATATCATATTTCCTACCGGGCACAATTTCCAATAACTTCAGCTTCCCTCACAACTTTCAATTCCTCACTCACAGTAAACGACCGCAAACGCTTCGTAGAACTCATGTTTACACTCGGAAAACGTGCGCGAGACTTTATGACGCCGCCTGCTTACGGTAAAACAAAGTGATAGTCGGAAGAAGGTTAGCACCATCTAGCGGATACTCGCAACACCCGATATCGCGCGTGGCGGGCAATTTAAATCTTTAAAATCAGGATGACTCAAATAAGACCCGCTCCCCAATTTTTCACGTCCGATTTTGTTTAAAAATGTGCGGGTGGTATTCGAGTATACACGGTAATCTATGAAGACAACAAATGCATGATAAGAGCCAAGATAGAACAGTCACCTAGCCTAAAATATATGCTCATTCCTTTTTGCCAATAACTTCCTGGCTTACTGGGTATCCTTAGTTTTACTGTCAAGGATGTGTGCACAAATAAGTCTATATAGTACAGTATTAAAATTATGTAATTTAAACCTGGATCTCCAATTTCTATTACAGCAGGTACGGTACTTTGACTGCTCATGCCAATCCAAACAGCACTGACATTTCTAAATTCTATAGAATCCTGATTTGAATCCGAGAGACATCCTATATTTTCACCAGTTTCATTCAAAACATTCCAGCTTAGGAGAGGCTATTCCCCAAAACCATACATAAGCCTATTAGTGTTTTGAAATTCTCAGTCTTAGATCCCCTTAAATCCCCACGAACTTAAGCACATAGGGACAGTCAATTACGCTTGTTGCACAGTCAGGAAATGCAGCCTGGGCCATGCAGAGATGGCAAATAGAGCTGTCATTTGGGGTTGTTTATTTCAAAAGTGAGCCAATTGAAATTGACGGCCCGTCGGGGGCCCTCGTGTCCCGTCGGCCGTCGTCGTGTCTCAACGGAAATACTTTGTTGGTCTGTTTCCAGATAAAACCTTCGGTCACTTCAAGATTTTCATTTTAAAACCCCCAATAACCAGGAAAGAAGAAATAAAGAATGATTAGCTTCCCCTTAACGAAATTTAATTGCAAGCCAATATATTGCCACTGCATGCCGATAATCAAAACTTAAGAAGAGCAAAATTGAAATTATTGTATTTTATTGTGAAGTGTTCTGTACCTTGTATGTTGCATGTTATTGGGAAGTGAGCTGTACCGTATGTGGGGAGACTTAGGCTATTGTCAAAGGTAGGTTTTAGCCAAAGACATCGAAATCCGTTTTAAGTAAATTCATCGCCAACATAAACGTAGTGGGAACTGTTTGTTTCCCGTATTGATATGTCCTTGTCCGGACGAGATGTTTTGGTAACATGTGAAGATGGGTGTGTGTCTTCACTTGTTTTCATTTCATCTTGTCGCCGCTGTAAGCTGATTGGTGGTTTCTGGATGATGTGCGCATGCGCGCCCAGGAACTCAAGTGTTGTGGGTCGGACAAAAGCAATACCATTATCATTCCATGATGGGGGTTTAATACGAGCAGAAGTGCTGATACCAAGACCTAAGGCAATGAAGATTAATACTACTGTACAAACTGTATTTAATTTGTCGACGAGTTGTTTAAAAAATAATTTCGATCTAAAATTTAAATTAATATTTTTCGGAGAGTTCCGAGTGCCGGTTGGAAACTATGTAATAACTAAGGACCTGAAAAAATCGCATTTGCGATAAATGCGAATTTTTAAATTTCGTACAGAATCCAAGCCTACGTTGATTTTAATGTAAAAAAAAAATCCATTTTTACGCGTAAATCAAAGTGCGACAAAATGCGAATTGTGGCCTAAAATGCGAAAATACCAAATAAGTGCGATTTTATAGCGAAATTACATTAAATCTGCTAATTTATTTGCGAATTTGTTTATTAAACAAAAGAAAATGTTCAGTAGTTGGCCTAATCGCTCGCTAGCGATACCTCATCTCGGACTCGCAGTGTGCAATGCATATTGGTCGATATAACAATCGATTTCTGTATCGATACGAACTTTCAACTATCTATAACTTATTCAGACAGCTGACGAACGAAACTCGTTTGTGTACTTGGCGCATCGCGGAGACTTGTGGTTTGTCGAACACGTGGACTTCGCTAAACAGAAAATTTTGCGGCTTGCCGCTTGAATAGTAACCTCATTCTTTTTGTAACCTTCAAGCACTTCAAGGTTCAAAGTTTCTTCTAGAAATGGGACGTACTGCTGTAACTGCTCATGAAAGAGCACAGCAGTACGCTAATCATGGCTTTATTGTTCCGACTCTGCAACAGTATTTTGCAAATATTGTAACTGCCGTGTTGGGTGGGAGAAGAAGGACAATATTCAGAAACATATTACATCTGTAAAACATGTTGCGAAGCGACGAGAATGCGCAACAGTTTCTGAACCCAAACAAACCTCTGTTATTGAAAGATTACAGGGTGCCAAACGACGGAAGCATGACAAGGACTACTTCGCAAAAAGAACTGTTGAAGAATATTCCCTTGGAAAAGCTTGAAAATGAAACTGTAAGAGCGTGGATTGCTGAATTTTCAAGTCAAGGGGAGCTGCCTAACGCGAGAACTCTCCGCGAAAAATATTTGCCTGGTAAGTACGGTTTAAATAAATAAATTTGCATTTTGGTTCTCTCTTGCTCATATAACCTATACAAATCAAAGCTAATCCAACTTCTGTAGAGGCTAAGCTTACAGCCAGTGCTTCCATAACCTTTCCAAGACATACCTTAACCTATAAAATTGTGAAGGTAATCCAACTTCATACTATAATACCTAACAGAACCCGTCCATCTATTTTACTATAGGAGAAGCTAATGTGATAATTCTGTTATTTGGTTTGAGCCATGTCCATCATAGCCTCTAAAAAATAAAATAAATTTCACTGGATTCCTATAGCTAACACAAATCCTCTTTTATTTTCAGAAGTTGCAGCTGATCACAAGAAATCAACAACTGAAGCTCTAGTTGGGAATAAAATTAACATTTTATGTGATGAAACCACAGGCAGAATGGGTCGCTGTGTTTTTGTTGTACTGTTCCAAGTGCCAACAGCAATCGAGAAGAAATTATTTGTTGCTGGAGTGAAATACCTCGAATCCGGAAATGCTACAAACTGTCCCCATGCTGTGTTAGATTCATTGCGTGATCACAGTGTGCAATATGATGACGTAAAAGTATTTGTAAGTGACAGTGCTCCATATATGACTCGTTATGAAACACTGAAGATCATCATTGGGGATCATTTGCTCCATGTGCAGTGTTGGGCTCACAAACTTTGCCTTGTTGGTAATTGTTGGACAGCAGCTATGTCCGATTTAAATCAGGTTGTAACAATGGTCAAGTCGGCCTTTCTAAACACAAGGAAGCGCAAATATAACTACTTGCACTTTCTGAAGTAAAAAAATGGGGACTTAAAGGCAGCAAAACTTTTTCCACCGCCGGTACTTACTCGATGGAACAGCTGGTTTGAAGCTGTTTTTTACTTAGCGAGTTATTTTCATGATGTTGTGAGTTTTTTTAAGCTACCTGACATGAAAGATGTTAGTAACAGTGGTGTTACATTTCTGCGAGGCTTGACAGATAGAGATGTAGATAGGATTTATTCTGAAATAATTTTTGTGAAAGAGCATGCTAGTGAACTTGTTGAACTTCTCACTCTGCTTGAGGGGTCCCAGTATCCAACCTCACATTTGCTTTATCCCAAACTTGAAAACTTAGATGCTAATTTTGGTGCAATAATTCAAGGCCATTATTCTGAAGCGACAGATAATGCCTTAGCTAAACTCACAGCCTTAGAATGTGCTACAAGGAAAGATTTGTTTGTAAAAGTAGCTCAGTCTGCTAGAAGCAAGCTTGCTAGATTAAAGGCAAGTGATCCCAATCGCAAAAACTTTGAAGCCATAGCACAGATATTTTATCCTAGGCACGTGGTATTGAACAATGACAAGGAAACCGATATTCAAAAACTTCCAGGCTTTACAAACATTCCATGTCATGAAATAAGGAAGGGCTATGATTCTTTCAAGAATATTATTGAATCGCAGTTAAAACAAAATGAGTGTGAAGTAGTACGTGCCTTGACTGCTGTTCAATATGAACATGAACATTTTGCCAAGAGTTCTTCAGATCTTCTGTGGACACCAACAAACAATGTGGACAGTGAGCATGTTTTGTCACAATACAATACAATTGTTACAGACAGAAGGTGTAACTTGAAAGAGTGCAACGCAGAGTTATTTACAATGCTTTCATTTGAACATTAAATTGTATCTCAAGTGTCGCCAATAAAGTCATATAGTCCGCAAAAATCCGGAAAAAAATAGATGCTAATTTTCCAAAAATAGATGCTAAATAGGGAAAAAATAAATGCTAATTTAAAGGAAAATAGATACTAAAATTTCAGGTCCCTAGTAATAACTAACTTTGACGTTGGTTATCAAGCTTCAGTCAATTAGAGGAAATGTAAGTGATCTTAATTTGATCATATATATTGATATTTAATTTGTGCTCATGATTTACTTTTTGTTTGGAATAACTTATCTTACGCAAGCCACATAAGTACGGTTTGGCTTGAATTTGGAATGCACAAATGTACGAAGGATGATCGTGCGCTGTTTTGTTGGTGATGATTTCTAAATAACGGAGAAGTTAACAATTAATTATAGGTTGTGATTTGACGCAAACTTGAAGGATCTATTTCAATAAATCTAAATACCGTTTTTAACCTAATCTTCGGATTTTCGATAGCCAGAGGTACAACTAAAACATGTTTGGTTTTGCATGAAAGATGCCACGCTCACTTTCATTGTTCGCCCGCCATGAATGATTTTATTTTGGTCAACTACCATTCTGCCTATTGGCATCTGTATTTTGGGAATCCTTACGAATATATTATATATTTTATTTGTTATGAAAACATTATTTAATTTATTTATCGAAGCAGCATATTTTTCTATACTTGAAGTGAAGACAGGTTATGCATACCCAACTACCATAACGAACAGGAACATAGGTCAGGTTGGTCAACACTTCTCAAATGCTGAAATACTTCTGAGGAAAAGATAGGTTATGCTAAAATAATCGTTCGTGCCAGAATAGTACAAGGCTTCTTAGGTTGCAGCCACATTAGGTCTCAGGGTACCAAGCCCATACTTCCACAAAACGGATATATTCCGCAGTGTCCTATTTAGGGGACAGATTTTAGTAGCATATAGCGTGGTTTAAGATTTTCTGCTGCCGGCAGACCTTGTTGAGCATAACCTAAAGTTGCGGGGAGTTTTAGTAGCAGTACAGCAGTTCGATTTTCTGCAGAAGGCAGACCTTGTGAATTTCGATAATTGGTAACATAACCTAAAGTCGCGGGGAGTTTCGGGTAAATTTGTAATATTTAAAAATTAAACTTAACTCAGTTAGGTAAGGGCCTAATCAGTATTATTACTAATGGATGTATTCTGATTTTCTTTCATGCTTATGTACGGGATCGGAGCGTTGCTGGCATTCTCCAGTACGATGTACGTGCTCGAGACGAGTCAAGATCAGCTGTTAAGCTGACACGCAAGACATGTGACTTCTCAAGTGATGGTGTTGGCTTGGCTGTTGGATTTTCTTCTTGTTACCGCGGTGGTGTTGGTGTGCTGCAGGTGATCTTGAGGTAAGCCCAGGTAATGCAGTGTTGTCTAACCTGTAGTTGCTAATGTTACCTCTGCACAGTTGGCGAGCAGAGAGCTCATAGCTTCTTTCTGCTGTGTAAAGTTCTTATTGATTGGAAATGTGCTGAAATTGTACCATGTTGAAATATTTCTGGCAGTGTTTCCAAGGTGAAGTCGTGAATGATAGTTCCGGTGAATTGCCTAGTTATTAATGAAAGTCATCTGGAGAAGTTTTATGAATTTATTTAGTTACTTTTCAAGCTTCTGTATGAAAACTTCTGTGCGGTGGTAGACATAGTGAGTTGTCTTCTAATTTTAGTGGTACTACGGTCTTGTGAACTTTCAGTGAACATGCAGGTGAACTTAAGTTGT
This sequence comes from Meconema thalassinum, assembly GCA_946902985.2. Lineage (NCBI taxonomy): Eukaryota > Metazoa > Arthropoda > Insecta > Orthoptera > Tettigoniidae > Meconema > Meconema thalassinum. The sequence goes on from OX336390.1 coordinate 446,542,025, forward strand.
GTACTGAAGTACATACAGCAGCGAGTGCATTGTTAAGAAGAGTTGATCTTAGTGACAGTGTTTTGGTGCGAGTGAGTGCCTGTTTGACTGTTTGGTACTCGGTATCCTGTATGGATATTTGGCTTTCTTCGGTTGAATATTTCTGCTGTTCGTACTAACTTGATTGGTATTGGTTTTTTTTTTTTTTTGAGTCGTTTCGGCCATCAATGGACCACGATGTTCTTCACTCATATGATCACTGTAAAGCTTGTTTTCTTGTCTGCCAGTAGATCTTCATTCTTGACGAATGTTCAGCTCTCCTTTCTTCCGTCCACTTGCAGTGAGGGCGAGGCATCACAGATGTTAAAGGGTGTAGATTACTGGTTGATTTAACCGCCTTTCTGAACAGGTTCCTATCCCAAACCAGAGTTTGATTGATTCGAGCTTCTGTTAGGTCCTTTTTAACTTGCATCGACCATTTACAATAGGAATTTTTTTTAGAGATTGATGAGTGGATTCGATATGAAAGTCGATGATGCTCCATCCGCTCCAAATGTCCAAAGAAAGACATTCTCCTTTTTCTCATCGCACTCACCAAATCTTCTATATGTTCAAATAATTCATTGTTATGTCTTCTTCTGTAAGTACCATTATCATTAACAGGTCCTAATATTTTCCTTAGAATTTTCCGATCCTTAAGTTCTAATTTTCTCAATGGGCCTTTGTTTGTCATCTGTAAGCATTCTGCAGCATACAGTGCTGACGGCCTAATTACTGTATTATAATGACAAAGTTTGACATTCCGGGACAAGCTTTTACTTTTGTAAATGTTTTTGCAGGTTTGAAAGGCACCTTCCAATTTGTTACATCTGCTCTCAATAGCAGCTATTTCTGAATTATTAGGGGTAATCCATTCGCCTAGGTATTTAAATTTTCGGACTTTTTTGATTTTTTGCAGACCAATCGTGATGAATTTTGAGGCATCTTTGACATTTGTGATAAAATTAGTTTTATGGAAGGCCACTTTAAGTCCAGTTTTAGCAGCTATGATTTGTAGTTTATTAAGTTGGTCAGTGGCCTCTTCCATTGAATTAGCGAACAAAGCAATGTCATCTGCAAAAGCGAGACAGTTTATATTCAGGTCTTCTTTTTTATAACCAATTCGAATACCATAATTATTTGGTAAGATTGTTAACCATTCTCTTATAATTTTTTCCAAGACACAGTTGAACAGCATCGGTGATCCCAGATCACCTTGTCTACAGCCAGTCTTGATTGCAAAGGCTTCGGACAATTCACCACGAAATTTGACCTTAGAAATGGTGTTTTCTAAGCTTGCTTTGAACAAATTAATTGATTTATTGTCTAGGTATTGGTTAGTATATTTTGGTGATATTGCTGTGTTGAGCAGTGGTGTCTTTTGTTATTTTAGGATTTAGAGTTTAGGGTACTGCTGGTGGAGTATTCTGACCTAGCGGGAGTTATTGGCATTTGTCTTGTAAGATGTCGGTGCTCTTAGTGATGGGTAGAGACTTCATTGGTACCTTATTCTGTTTTGTTGTTAAGTACTGTCTGATATTGAGTGTTATTTATTATGTTGAACTGTTCTTTCGGTACTGCTGAGGTTGGCACTTGTGAGGAGTGGTTATTGTTGAGTAGTCTAACCTAGCGGGAGTTTTTGGTATTTGGATTCTGTAGAATATCAGAGCTCCTTGTGACGGTTAGTTACTTCATTGGTTATCTGTTTGTGTTTATTGTTGTTGATAAGTAGGCCTACTCTTGTGAGTATTTGTGTATCGAGGTGTGATTATTGGGAATTCTGCTTGTTGGTACTGCTGTGATGGTACTTGCTTGTGTCTTGTGTTTATTGTTATTGCTTGATTAGTATTTCTGTGGAAATATTTGAGGGTAATATTGTTCAGTGTTTATTTGGTCGGTGCTTCTGTGTCGGTTCTTGAGAAGTATTCTTGAGGGTATTTCTTGGTTGTCATTTCTTGTTGATACCTAGTTGGTATTTGTTGTTATTCCTCATTGGTTAGGCTATTTTATGGGAAATAGTTCTAGCTAATCTTGGTCTATTGTTTTGGTTAGTTGGTACTACTTTTATGGGGAGTAGTACTAGCACGAGTGGTGATGGGAGTGAAAGTGAGTTTGTCGGTGTTGGATTCAGGAGGGTTGTTCCCTGAAGTCCAGGTGTTGAATTCCAGGATGATAATTCTCTGATGATGAGATTGATTTGTCGAGTGGTGCCTATTGACTTAAAATGAAGATACTTCGTGGTGAGGTATATGCAGGTTGGTACTTCGTGGTGAAGTATATGCAGGCTGATGTTTTCCTGTCGCTGAGGCACGTGGCAGGTGTGGAGGCCAGTCTCGGGAGTTGGCTGGAGGCTGGATTGTGTTTGCAGTACAGGCGATGGTCTCTTTTGAGGCTGATTCGATGGGAAAATTTTGTTTTGTCTGGTTCTACAGACATTGTCATAGGTACCTACGGACGGTGGTTACATATGTGATCCATGGTAAAAGGGAAGAGTTTGGTTGCTAATTAGTGACCCATGATAGAAAGGTTGTATTGAACGACCTATGGATGAGTTGGTTACATTGAGTGACCCAAGATGAAATGGTTGGTTGCATATAGTGACCTATACCGTATTTACTCGAATATGACCCGCCCCCGAATAAGACCCGCACCCTGATTTTGAAGAACAAAATTTAAACAAATATTTTTTTTTACTCAAAATTATTTACAATCTTAACTAAATAAACAGAATAGCATTTATCCAAAATAGTTTCCAACAGTTTTGAAGTCGACCTAAAATAACACACATCAAACAATTAAAAATACAAATAAAAGTACACAAGCACTTCATTCGTCATCAGAAGTACCAACTTCGGAACTTTTATCACCATCACTTTCCCACTAAATGTCGTCATCACTGCCATCCATAGCATTCGAAATACTACATTTCTTGAAGCTCTTCCGTATGAGATCTCCAGAGATACGATTCCATGCTGTCAAAATCCACGAAGACAGCAGCTGAACTTCCGGGCGCTGAATACAACCAGTTGGAGTCAGTGTGTGCTTATCGGCCGCCATCCGCTCCGTATACAGCTGTTCAAGGCTGCTTTGAATGGGCGGTTCACACAGACATCCAGTGGTTGTAGCATAGACGTCATCCCGCTCAATCACGAATACATGACTCGTCAATATCATATTTCCTACTGGGCACGATTTCCAATAACTTCAGCTTCCCTCATGACTTTCAATTTCTCACTCACAGTAAATGACTGCAAACGTTTCGTAGCATTCATGTTTACACTCGGAGAACGTGCGCATGACTGTATGACGCCGCGTGCTTACGGTAAAACAAAGTTATAGCCGGAAGAAGGCTAGCACCATCTAGCGGATACTCGCAACACCCGATATCGCGTGTGGCGGGCAATTTAGATCTTTCAAATTTGGATGACTCAAATAAGACCCGCACCCCAATTTTTCACGTCCGAATTTGTTTAAAAATGTGCGGGTGGTATTCGAGTATATACGGTAGTTGATGGGGAATTGGTAGTAGTCTTGCTGCCTATGGTGAATTGGTGCTGATTGGTTGCACTGAGATTGTTTTGGGAATTGACTGTGTGTCAGGTTTGGTTCCACTTAAGATTGGTGCTTGAATGGCATGGTGCTGAAGGATGAGTGGATTGTTGATTGGGTTTTGGCTTGAGAGTTGACTGAGTGGGAACTGAGTGGTTTGGTCATGTATGTGTTGTGTGTTGTCGCTGTGATAGAAAGTTTCAAAAGTGCATGTGAGGAATGAGAAGTAAATAGTCACTTGGAAGTGAGGTTATGGCTTATGTGGTCATCTGTTGAATGTGAGTTGAGACTGACTGGTCTGTGATGACTTAGCGTTATGATCCTGCCGTGGGAGTAGTGATTCTGGTGTGTGAGCTGTCCTGGTGAAGTGATGTATTAATTTTGAAATTTTATTGCTGGTAAGCTAATGGAACGGTGTGTTCGGTTCTGTGTCTGCTGTGAGAGGTCACATGTAAAGTTTAAAGCCATGCTTGAAGCCTGTGTGTTTGAGCCTAGAAGGGAAATCTAATAATACCTGTATTATCTGGGACTGCCCAGAAGGTATTGTGGTACCTTGTACCTTAATTATTTTAACTTGAGAGGTTATGTGATTTAAGTAACGTTTCAAACCCCATTAATTAATTCATATTAGAATGTGAACACAGGATTTTGGTCGGGAAACTTGCTTTTCTTTTGCCCGAGCATAGGAATGTGATGTTCGTTTTGTTATGCCCCTCCTATTGTTCAAATTTAATCTGTTAAATTAAAATTTTATGCCCGAAAGTTCATTGTCTGTCTGTTAGGTAGTCAGCCCGAAGGCTGGTTGGATCCTCAAAAAGCACCGCCGTTACGTTGTGAGTAGATACCCACGAAAACCCAAGGCAGCGCTATATTGAGGCATTCTAGGCAAGAAGAGGAGTGAGGTAGTGAAGTTCATTGTACGGGAAGTTAATTACCTGCTCCAGTACAAATAGTTAAAGATAACGAAGTGCGACTAATGTGACGAAGTGTCACGAAAACAAGGCGTTAACATCAAACGTGCGTTCGAAAGTATGCGATTAGTGAGTTCTAGCGGTTGGAATGCAACGACATGGTGACTGGTGATAAGAAGATCTGTCCATGGTGCAATGGTTGGTGGTGCTCCCTTCTCCTCGGTTGTGGTTGTGTTTCAGCTGTTTTTCATCTTGGGTGGCAGTAGCCGGGAGCTCTGGACTGCTGTCACCATACACGAGCTAACATCTGGTGGGGGCGTCTCTCATTCTGCTGGTCGGAGGGGAGGTGCCTACTACCACAACGTGAAGATGACCAGCTGGGACAGGCATGATAACCGGTCTGTTGGTGAGCCCGGCCCATACCTTGCATGCGCCCTCTGGAATCAACGGCTGAACCCCTGGTTGAGCTCTCGCAGAGCGAGAACTGAGCCAATCGAAATTGACTCAATCTTCAAAAGCCTGCCGTCGGCCCTCTTCGTGGCCCGTCGTCGGCCCTCGTGTCGCGCCGGCCGTCGTAGTGTCTTGACGGAAATACTTCATTGGTCTGTTTCCAGATAAAACCTTCGGTCACTTCAAGATTTTCATTTTAAAACCCCCAATAACCAGGAAAGAAGAAATAAAGAATGATTAGCTTCCCCTTAACGAAATTTAATTGCATGCCAATATATTGCCACTGCATGCCGATAATCAAAACTTAAGAGCAAAATTGAAATTATTGTATTTTATTGTGAAGTGTCCTGTACCTTGTATGTTGCATGTTATTGGGAAGTGAGCTGTACCGTATGTGGGGAGACTTAGGCTATTGTCAAAGGTAGGTTTTAACCAAAGCCATCGAAATCCATTTTAAGTAAATTCATCGCCAACATAAACGTAGTGGGAACTGTTTGTTTACACTTAATAATAACAACTGTTTGTTTCCCGTATTCATTTATGTCCTTGTCCGGACGAGATGTTTTGGTAACATGTGAAGACTGGTGTGTGTCTTCACCTGTTTTCATTTCATCTTGTCGCCGCTGTAAGCTGATTGGTGGTTTCTGGATGATGTGCGCAAGCGCGCCCAGGAACTCAGTGTTGTGGGTCGGACAAAAGCAATACCATTATCATTCCATGATGGGGGTTTAATACGAGCAGAAGTGCTGAGCCTTGGCTACCAACACCTAAGGTAATGAAGATTAATACTACAAACTGTATTTAATTTGTCAACGAGTTGTTTCGAAAATAATTTCTATCTAAAATTTAAATTAATATTTTTCGGCGAGTTCTGAGTGCCGGTTGGAAACTATGTAATAACTAACTTCGACGTTGGTTATCAAGCTCTAGTCAATTACAGGAAATCTAAGTGATCTTAATTTGAAGGAGGATATCCAAGGAAGTAAAAAGGTTCTATATGGATTGGTGAAAAACAGTGTAAAAGGTAGGGAAAACACAAAATTTGTAAAAACTGAAGCAGGACAGATATTGTATCAAAGAGATGATATATTAAAAAGATGGGAAGAATACTTTTCAAAGCTACTAAATGTTAAATACATCGAACTGGAAGATGAAAAAGAACAAGAAGAAACAATGGAAGTAGAAGAAGAACAAGAAAAGGAGATCACTATGCTAGATATAGAGGAAGCCATACAGAAGATGAAGAGCGGTAAAGCAGCAGGAGAGGATGAGGTGTCCGCGGAAATGATAAAAGCAGCGGGACCAATAGGTGTACAGTGGTTGTATAGATTATTTAGAATAATTTGGAAGAAGAAAGAGATTCCAGAAGAATGGGGAAAGGGATTAATTATCCCGATTTTTAAGAAAGGTGACAAAAAGGAATGCAATAACTACAGAGGGATCACTCTTATCGCTCATGTAGCTAAGATCTTTGAGAGAGTTCTGGAAGGCAGACTGAGGAGGAAGATAGAAGGAGAGATGGAAGAAGAACAGTATGGTTTTAGGAAAGACAGATCAACATTTGACCAAATCTTTGCATTAAGGCAAATGATGGAGAAAAGATGGGAATTTGGAAAAGACATGGTGATGACATTTATTGATATTGAGAAAGCGTACGACAGTGTGCCTCGACAGGTGGTTTGGAATGTATTAAGGAAAAGGAGAGTTAACGGAGCTGATGTCCAAATGTTAAAAGCTATGTACAAATATTGTGTGAGTAGCGTGAAGACCAGTATAGGAGAAACAGAATGGTTTAAAGTGGAAACAGGTCTCCGACAGGGAAGTGTATTGTCCCCCTTACTATTCATCATAGTCATGGATGAAATTCACAAGAATGTTAAACAGAGATTGGGACAAGAGGCAACAAAGGCCATGCTGTTTGCAGATGATATAGTGATATGGGGCGAGGATGAAAAGGAAGTACAAAAACAACTAGATGTATGGAATCAAGAAATAGAGAAATATGGGATGAAAGTAAGCACAAAGAAGAGCAAGACAATGGTAATGTCAAGAGGAAGGAAGGAAGGAAGAGGAAAGATAGAATTGAATGGGAAAATTCTAGAAGTGGTTAAAAGTTTCAAGTACTTGGGAAGTGTGATCACAGAAGATGGAAGAATAACTGAGGAAATTGGGAAGAGAATACAACAAGCGAACAGTTTTTACCAGAGCATAAGGGGTATTCTGTGGAACCGAGATGTCCCAAAGAAATGTAAAAATGTATTATATTCAACCTACTACAGACCCATACTAACATATGCAGCTGGAGCGTGGACTACTACAAAAAGAGAGGAGAGTAGAATACAAGCCGCGGAGATGAAATTCCTAAGAGGTATAGAGGGCAAGACCAGAAGAGATAGAGTTAGAAATGAAGAGATTAGAAAAAGGACAGGAATCTTGAAGCTGCAGGACAGGATAGAAACAACAAAGTTAAAGTGGTATGGACATATGATGAGAATGGAAGAGGAGAGTACCAAAGAAAACTTTCTGTGAAAAGATGACAGGGAAGAGACCACGAGGAAGGCCCCGAAAGAGATGGGCAGATACAGTGTGGGAGTGTGTAGAGAAGAGAGGAGGAAAACCTGAAGAAGTACTAAAAACAGGAGAGGAGTGGTGGAGAGACAGGAAACGTTGGAGGTCCTTAATTCACAACCCGACCCACGAAGCTGGAAACGGGAAATGAAGATGATGATGATGATATTGATATTTAATTTGTGCTCATGATTTAATTTTTGGTTTGGAATAACTTATCTTACGCAAGCCACATAAGTACGGTTTGACTTGAATTTGGAATGCACAAATGTACGAAGGATGATCGTGCATTTTTTGTTGGTGATGATTTCTAAATAACGGAGAAGTTAACAATTAATTATGGCTGCTATCCCCTCTGCTTTTCAATGTGGCTCTTGATTATATCATGAAGGTTTGGCAAAAGGAAAACCCTCCTAACATCAAAATTGGAACAAAACCATCAATAAAAATAAACTGCTTAGGATTTGCAGATGATTTGGCTCTTTTAGCACTAGACAAGGAAGAGGTTTGTACTCAGATCACTAGTCTCCAAGAAATTGCTCAAGGGATAGGATTACAGATATCCTTTGAAAAAACTGAGATCATGCCTATGAAACCCTTAGATATAAATGAAGTCTATATAAATGATCATAAAATTAGCCTAGTTCCTCAATTTAAGTATCTTGGAGAAATTATAACACATAACTTAAACGAAAAAGTAACTTGGATAAATAGAACAAATAAAATGAAAAAGGCACAATCTCTAACCTGGTCAACATATAATAAAAAATGCCTATCAATAGCTACTAAGATCCAACATTATAAAACTGTAACTCTCCCAGAAGCCACTTATGCTTGTGAAACACTGTTCCAAATTAAAAATGAACAAAGAACTGATCAGCTCCTCAAAACGGAAAGAAGAATCATTAGAACGTGCATAAATAAAAAGTATCAGGTTGAGGGAGTCTGGAGGATTCTCCCAAATGAAACTGTCTATCGTGAGATTGATCCAATCACCAGCACAATGAAGAAGAAAAGAATTTCATATTTTTTTCACATCTTACGGCTTCCAGAAAACAGAATTGTACGCCAACTGGTGATGAGAAATCTAGGAAAGAAAACTGGAGGAAAATGGATCCAAGAAATCCAACAAGATCTCAAAGCAGTTGGACTTAAGATAACAGATGCCGAGGAGAAAAATAAAATTAACACCATTCTTAAAACTCACAAATTTTCTGCAGAAATGACACATAGAAAGCCTATGGAGATTTCAGATGAGTTGAGAAAATCCCGATCTGAAAGAATGAAAAAGTACTGGAAAGAGCGCAAGAACCAAGCAGTACTACCTTCAAAGAAGAAGTGATTGTGGAACGACTCAAGTGGTCCAATGTGATCAATCAAGATAATAATAATAATAATAATAATTATGGGTTGTGATTTGACGCAAACTTGAAGGATATATATTTCAATAAATCTAAATACCGTTTTTAACCTAATCTTCGGATTTTCGATAGCCTGAGGTACAACTAAAACATGTTTGGTTTTGCGTGAAAGATGCCACGCCCACTTTCATTGTTCGCCCGCCATGAATGATTTTTATTTTGGTCAACTACCATTCTGCCTATTGGCATCTGTATTTTGAGAATCCTTACGAATATATTATATATTTTATTTGTTATGAAAACATTATTTAATTTATTTATCGAAGCAGCATATTTTTCTATACTTGAAGTGAAGACAGGTTATGCATACCCAACTACCATAACGAACAGGAACATAGGTCAGGTTGGTCAGCGCTTCTCAAATGCTGAAATACTTCTGAGGAAAAGATAGGTTATGCTAAAATAATCGTTCGTGCCAGAATAGTACAAGGCTTCTTAGGTTGCAGCCAATTAGGTCTCAGGGTACCAAGCCCACACCTCCACAAAACGGAGATATTCTGCAGTGTCCTATTTAGGGGACAAAAAGGATACTGAACTAATAAATTGTCTTCATCCTAACAAGGGAACTTCTCAAAGTTGGCAGACGAAGTACCAAATAATATTTATACGTCTGTGTAGTTCTTTTAATACCAAACACGACCAGTAGGGTCCAGTTTTTCGCAACTTTGTTCTAAAAGGCATAAGTGACATGCAAAGTAGAACGTTCAATCATTGCAACTGCTAAACCACACACATGCGGCTTTAACCACATTTGTTGTGTGGTGTGATTGGTATAGAATCCCTGTTAACAGGTTGATCTGGGTTCGAGCCCACCTCATTTTTAATTTTTGTTTTGTTTCATTTGTCTTTCTTTGATTTTTCTTTTGTTGTTCTTTATAGTTTTTCTTTTGTTTGTTCTTTCTTTTTATCTTGTTTGATTATTTTCTCTTTTGTTTTTGTTGGTATTTGTTTTTTTTTAAGAATGTAAAAAAGGTAATACTTGTCGAAAACAGCAGGGAAAATTTTTAAATATCTAAACATTTACATACATAACCTTGCATATTACAACAGTACAATACAAACCAAGACAAAAAAAAGTAAACAAACAATATAGAAAGAAATAACAAATGAAGGAAAATAGAAACAACAAGCAAAACCAAAAACCAAAAAGGAAACAAGAGAAAAAGACAAACCAAATATAAATAAAATAAAAAAGCGGTGGGCTCAAACACGGATCAACTGACTGACAGTAGGATGCTCTACCGATTGTGCCACACCAATAAGAGCCGTGCAGCATGCAGTTTTGTGGTTGCAACGATTGAACATTCTACATTGGACATCACTTATGCCTAGAGATACGGGAAAATCGCAATTGCGATAAATGCCAATGTTACTTTTTCAATTTTTTCCAACTATTTGGTAACTATTATGACTATGTATAACCAGAATTTGCGAAACTGAATGTGCACAAAGTGCGATAACTAAGGGTTCTTGCTAATTATTCCCATAAATGCGAAGTGCCCAATTTACCGAAAAATCTTGAATATTATGTTTTATTACATTTTCGCGCCGCAGCTTGGAAATTTGCGAGTTCCTAGCAATGCAAATATGGGCCAAATAATCGATATTTACGAGTAATAATCGATATGTACGAACATTGATTATTGTCATGAAAACAAAAGATTACGGTAAAAACCAATTTGAAAATGACTGCTGTTATTGCCGCATAATATCTATTGTTTATCGCCAACCAAACAATGCTTTTGGAGAAATTATTTCGTTGTTTCATTTGGTTGTGCTTTCAGAATTGTTAACTTCGGGAATGTTAACATTCGACATGGTTCCGTATTGACGAAGTATATAATAGATAAAGAATTATCTTAGGCGGAATCAAAAGGATAATTCTTCATCTACGAGGGTCAAGTCATAAGTCATGGCAACTATTTTTTTTTCTCGCGAACAGGAGACAACACGGAAAATCTACAATATGCATTTGGAAATATAGGGCATGTACGTATGCATAGTGCCTGAAGATAAATTCTGACATCAGGAGATGCTCGTAGGTAAGTGACAGAACACAGGCCATTGGTAAACATTGTTTTATTATGGTATAGACAGCAAATACACAAGACTACGTACAAAGGACAGGTCTCCACTGGCTACAGACCTTCGAAACTATCACCCAAGGTGTCTACTGTGCGTTGCCAGCTGTGGAGTAGGCGCTGAATACCATTCACTGCATGTGTATCACTAACAAAATGCTGTTAGGATGTCTTCTTTGTTAGCAAACAGTCGTCCACGTAGTGGCTTCTTGACTTTGGGGATTAGATCATAGTCACATGGGCTCAACCAGGCGAATAAGGCAGGTGTGGAAGAACCTCCCATCCCCACCGTTGTAAGCGACGCTGAATGATGGCTGCTGTGTGAGCTGTCGCGTTATCGTGTAGGATAATGGCGTAGTCCAAACGATCAGGACGTTTGGTTCGCACTGTACGGCGCAATTGGTACAACAAAAAGGAATTGTAATACACTGCATTGACAATGTGCCCCTCACGCACTGGATGACACACAAGAACACCTTGAACATCGTATGCAAGGATGATCATAACCATATTGGGCGATGGATTTTGTCTAACCTTGTGTCTCCGTGGTGACCCCTGATGATGCCATTCACTTGACTGTCTCTTCAGTTCAGGTTCATGAGCACGTGCCCATGAAACATCGACTGCAATAATGAGATTCAACATGGCTTGTCCTTCCTGCTGAAACCTCTCCAGATTGATGTGACATGTTTCGTAACGAGTCCACTTCTGTACCTCCGTTAAGTGATGTGGCACTCACTTTGCACAAATCGTATGCATCTGTATGTCCTTGTGTAAAATGCGCCATATTGTTGGCGCTGGTATTGCTGTATGTTCCTGCAATTCCGCTATAGTCCAGCGCCTGTCCTCCTGTAAACACTGATACATCTTTGTCCATGGACACTGGACGGCCTGGGCAAGGCAAATCGGCAGTTGATACTCTACCCCGTTTGAATGTCTTCGCCCACCTCGCCACTGTTCTATAGGGCATGGCATGCACACCTAATGCTTCCCGCAGTACCTCATCCCTGGCCCTCATTGAAAAGGGAATAATGAAGGAGTAAACGTACATTTCATTATTTAGTTAATGATCCGTTGTATGGTATTTACCTAAAGTTAAGTAACTGTGCGATTCACATTATTATATTAAATGCTTATGCTGTTTATCAGAAACACCCACATTTTCAATCCTGTGCAGGTTTGAATAAGTTTCCTTGCACATTAATAATTTACCTGTTAAATGTTTATTGTACCTGGTGACGAACTTTTAAATGCTCAAAATGCTATTTTTAAATTTCAAGATGCTCCAAAATGCTATTTTTCAAAATGAAAGTGCTACAAAATTATTTTCAAAATGCTATTTTTTCGTGTCTTTACTTATGCCCTTTGGAACGAGTTGTGAAGAATTAGATCGTACTATCCGTGTTTGGTATTAAATGAATTTCACAGTATTGGGTTTCCATCTGCCAACTTCGCAAAGTTCCCTCGTAAGCTAAGCTGGGTACAGCAATGAAAGCCATTTCTCTTCTTCTTCTTTTACGGCCTCATTGGACCACTTCAGTCAATCATTTCTTGGTCCTCTTCTTCAGTAAGTTTCCTTTCCGAGTCGCCCAGTAGCTCTTCATTCGCTCTGATCTTCTCAGGCGTTCCTCATCTGTAAATACCCTTTTTACTGTATTACGTTTGTCTATTTTAGCCTGAAATCTTATTTTTATATCTCTCAGTTTTTTTAATTTTGTTGTTTTGTTTTGCAAGTCATCCAAGGTTATTTCCAATTCTTTCATATCTTCTCTAATTTCCTTAATCCATCCTACATCTTGTTCCATATTACAAAGTTTCTCAACAATTTTTCTAGATAATCTGGTTTCTGGTGTCCTCATAATGTGACCAAAGAAAGAAATCCGGTTCTTCTGAATAGTATCAATGGTGGGCTCAGTTCCCTGTATACCACTTCATTTGGTACTATCTGCCATTGCCCATCTTTCTGATGTTTTTTATTTATGCATGTTCTAGCTATTCTTCTTTCTACTTTTAAAATTTTCTCGATTCTGTTTTTCTGAGTAACTTTAAAAAGAGTTTCACTTCCATAGGTCACCTCTGGTTGAACCACCGTCTTGTAATGCTTTAATTTTGTTGCGATTGATAGACATTTTCTTTTATATGTAGACCATGTTAATTTTTGGGCTTTGATCATTTTATTTCTCTATAATAATACTGTTATTGTTTTTGGGCTAGTCCATGGAGTGATGTCATCAGGCTACATCATACCATTCAACTGTAGGTGAGAGAGTGTTCCTATGCTACCAGAACACATCTCGGGCACTAAATAGGACAGACGGCATCGCTACAGATACACAACTTGAGCGAGCAAGAGAGAGTGAGGAAAGTCTGACGTGTGATCTGCTGGGTGGTCGGAATCACTTTGGGACTTTAAGTCACAGTGTGGTGGCGCAGAGGTCAAGCTGTCTGCTCACCAAGGTAGACTGGGTTCGTTTCCCAGTCAATACATGTGAGATTTTCGAAACAAAAAGCCATGTCTTGTGGTTCGGATTACATGTAAAAAGGAGGCCCCATCGCTCATGATCGCGAGATTAGCGGCCTTGTAAAACTACAAGCTTCCTTCTTCACAATGTGGATCACCCACTTGGTGCGTGAGAATAATACTTCTCTAAATTTGTCGAATTTGTGCTATATACTGTACATGTAAAAATTGTATTATTACAACCTTATAATGAGTTAAATATACAGGCTCAGACTGGCAAGATTGAGTCGCAAAGAATGTGTTAAAAGGTCCAGTCCTCCGAATTCAAAATCACATGTCTTTAAAAACATCTGGGTAGACTCTAAATCACACAGTTTGATCAAAATATATTTAGTTGATCCCTCATGATGGTGAAAGAATCAAGCTTTAAGTCAAAAACCACTTACAGTGGAATCTCGTTAGTAAGTTTTTCAAGGGACTGAAAAATTTGGACGTCATATACGGGAAAACGTACTACCGAAAAACGCCATACTGTATTTACAACGTATAAGAAAGAATGCGGCGTATATATGGACGTTAAATCGCCGATCTTAGTAAGTGATTGTATGCACTACTACAGTCACGACATAAATAACATAAAAATGAATTACTGTGCCTCTACACTACAGTATTGACGTCCGAAACGGGGGAGGAGCTTACGGTCAGCTGTTTGCAATATGGCGGCGAGATAGTGACGTGAAGTAATTGTTATGGCTTCTAATTTATGATGGCAAAATACTACATATTTTCTTTCATTGATAGAAATATTTTTATAATCAAATTAAATGCAGTGCCTAATTACTACCAGTTAAAAATATTACCCACATGCAGATAGTTAATTTACTGTCTGCTGTTACATATATGAAGCCTGTACTTGGGAGGCTAGCGGTATCGATGTTTTTATTAATTTCACAATATATATATATCTCACATAACGACTCCCTGATAATAAATTGAATCAAGCAACCCTGAATTTGCATGAATGTTTTGGGTTCAAAGAAGCGTTACTTGGGTTGATCAAATCATATTTCAACATTGCAAATATTGACCTACATACTTGCTGCTCAAAGGCAAGAATATTAATTTATTAATCTCTTGCCACAGGCAAGTTAAAATGGAGGCATCCTCTTTATCAATATATTTAATTAAATATTTAAAATACAGATATTTAACAAAGCTGGAGTCTCCATTTGAACTTGTCATAAGCAAACGGAACAGATCAAAAACTACACTTTAAGCCAAACCAAATTCACTCCTCAGCTCGACATAAACCATAATACAAATTAAAACCTATACAAAACATACTCTCCTTACTGTTGTACAACTTTCAAACCAACTATTCGCACTCAAAACTGAAAAACCCTGAAATGGGAACTAATTAAAGTTAGAATAGCCTAGGCCTATCCGGTCTCCTACTACATTACCGCATATGTATACTTAACATCACTATAACTTCAAAATTACTTCTAAGTGACCTATCTGCCTGAGTAGTATAGGTATTACCGGCCTGCCTGAGATGATGGGTCACCAACCCGGTACTTAAAACTAAGATTTTACATTTTAATTAACTAAATTCAACAGTAGGGAGATCATAGCCAAAAACACAATTTAAGCCAAATCATACTGCAATGACCTACATATTTGCTGTTCAAAGGCAAGAATATAAATTCTCTGGCAAATTAAGGCTAGGAACAGCACTTTTCTTAAGTTTTCTAACCATTCGGCTATTGCCAATCGGAAGAACCCCTAAAATAAGTTTACGAAGAGCGGATTGCATTCTATGTACGGCACAGAAGTAATAGGCTACAAGTTTATCAGTATTTTTGATGTAGCTAAATCCATGTGAATACAAATTAGAGACAATAACTATCAATAATCAACAGTACCGATGGAAAGAAGTCGTCTTCACAAAAATGCAGACTGCATACTGTCATGTAACATGTAACACGTTTTCCAATTGACAGCGCCGAAGCCCATCTTTCTCTCAGAACTTTTTGTACAGGAAAGTAGTGAAGATATTTCGTACCGGTTTTATACGATTTGCAACCGTATACAGAGCAGTACCACCTCGAATTTGACAAATTTCTTTCTGTTTCCATCACGACGTCAATGCTTCACCATCTAAATAAACCTCACCAGTCACAATGTTACAGCTTCAACATTCTACCGCGTGGCAGCGCCATGCAACTTTTCTGATGTCAATAATACAGGGTCTTTATTTTTGCTTAGCAAGGACATTCTCGCTCTCCCTCTCGCGCTCCGCCAGTGACAGCTCAGTTGCAGGCGACCGCGCAGGCACAAGTAGGCCTACGGCAGAATACGGTGCTTAAAATCAATAGCCTACCATGCAGTTTTACTGGCCATGATTTAGGCTACTGTAGATGCTGAAAATGTTCCCCATCCACTTCCAAACACATCTAATACAGGGTCTTTCTTTATATTTGATCAGCAAGGACATTCTCGCTCTCGCGCTCCGCCAGTGACGGCTCTGTTGCCGGCGACCGCTCACGCATATGTTTGAAGCATGGGCTTGCTTCAACCACTTCAATAAAGTGCTTTCTAGTTCAGGAAACTGTCCCTCTCGCACACGTTTCCTTTTGCCGCTCACCCCTTCTTCAAATGCACGTTCGATTTCCTTCCTTTTGCCGAGAATCATGTTCAGTGTAGACGGAGGAATGTTCCACTTTCGCGCTATATCCACACGCTTCATGTGAGGATTGCAGTCCACGTCTCGAATGTATTTCATCTTCTCATCATTAGTTATCTGCCGTACTTTCTTCTTATCCATTATGAAACACGCAATAAAATAGGTCATAACTGGACGTGAACACTAAGAACTAGAAGACAATAGTGCGGAACACGAAGACAATAATGCGCCTACTTGAGAAATAAACAAAGGGAAGGGGATGAAGGGCAGCGGGAGAGAGACACGTCACCTGTGTTGCGTCATAGCTATAGCCACTTCTACGCCGTCAAATACAATAAAATTATCTACACTGTCAATAACTATCAGAGAATATGAGGCAATATCGCGTCGTGTTTTCCAGACGCCGAATTTTATAATGAAATAAGAATAAAATACGGTTCACTAACAAATAGTTCAACGGAAATTTGATCGTTGTAAGCGGGAATAGAGAACGTATTAAGGGGATATATCAACATGAATTTAGTAGGATAGGGACTTGAGAAAGGGCAGCGGGAGAGAGACACACGCCACCTGATGTTGCGTCATAGCTATAGCCACTTCTACGCCGTCAAACACAATGAAATCATCTACACTGTCAATAACTATCCGAGAATATGAGGCAATATCGCGTTGTGTTTTCCAGAAGCCAAATTTTATAATGAAATAAGAATAAACTCTGGTTCGCTTACAAATAGTACAACGGAAATTTGATCGTCGTAAGCGGGAATCGAGAACGTATTAAGGGGATATATCAACATGCATTTTGTAGAATTGGGACTGGGACTTGAGAAAATCAACGCGCTAAACGGGAAAACGTCGTAACCGAGAACGTGCTAACGAGATTCCACTGTATATGGTCTCGACTTGACCTGAAATGGATAACTACAGTATTCACGGAAAAAATATTGCAAGAGAAAAATTCCCCACAATTTAGATAAATTGAGTAACCCTCTCTCCTTTATTTGAACATGATGTGAATTTTTAAAAAGTTTACCTGATTTACCATCAGCAGTCTTTTCAACGAAGATCATGGGATAAATACGGGCTATGATGACTGTAGTGCAGCTCACTAGTCCCCCATGTGGCAAAACTGAAGTTAAACTAACACTTAGTGGACCAGGATGGACACAAAATCCCAGCTTCATGTCCCAACGAGCACGGCGTGTTGAGTTTGTGTGCAACTTCAGTCTAACATCACTCGAAACCTGTGAAGTAAAAATTAATGCCACTACTGCAAAATACAGGTGAATATTGGTTACCACATGCTGAAAATAATCCCAATAAATCATTGTACATTTCTACTGCTTCTACAAAATCCAGACAAATCTCCACATATTCCCAGTGATCAAAAATGCTGTCAAAGAGCTTGTACGAGAATAAAACAGTCATATCAAAATTTTCTGTTTGATCATGCCCTCTTCCACATGGCCCATGAGGTGGCAACATTACGAAGGTCATGTGACATACTTTCCAATGTGTATAGTTCATCTCGTGTGTTGGCACATTCTTGGGAAATAAAAAATAGTTGCATGACTTATGAATTGCCCCTTGTATATAAACAATTCCTGAAAAAATGTACACGCATTAATTACTATTCACTGATAATTGACCCTCACAAGAAAATAATCAATACAGTAGAACCTCGATGCATCGTTTTTCAAGGGGGAGGGGGAAAATGACGACGGATGCGGGAAACGATAAATGCGGGTAACATAAAAAATTTGAGTAAAAAAAAATAATAAAATACGGTTACTGTATTTGGACATATTTCTTCATGTAAACTTCATAGAGGCATCAAAATATTGCTACCACGATGTACACGATATGATTTCATGTGCGTCATTTTATCATTTGCTCTTTTTAGTAAAAAAGTCATTAATTGTTTTTTGTTTCGTCGAAGCTTTGCGTTTCAGACGAAACAAAGCCTTCTCTACTTACATAATGTTCTCTTCTTCACGATCACTGATAACATGCGAGTACATAAAGGATTTCTCCTTCGCTAAGGCGGCATGCGCTTCGGCGAAACTCGGGACGACTTGGGGCTTACGATCGTCTTCTTCCTCTTCATCACTCCTCTCCACCGCGCCTTCATTGCACAGCTCGCCAATCTCCGCTAAAGATACTTCCGGTGTTCCGAATGAAAGAATACAGCAGTTCCTAGTGTTCGCGGGCCTCTGACCGGGCGAGCTATTTCAAGGCTAAATGACGTCACGCTATGACGACACCCGCTCAAGACCGACTACAATATACAGTATCGTGCCTTCATTCATAGCTTTCATTGCTGTTCTGTGTAATCTAACTTGTTAGCCAAGCATTGCCAAACGTAGCGTAACATTATTGAGATTACAAGAATTGCGTCGTCAGTGAAGTCAAGTTTTCATTACGAACTACAGATAAAATTGTAATTGCCGCACACAACCAAGATACTACACAGAACCACTCAGAATGAAATGAAACAGCACAATGACGGCTTGGCGCTTCGAGCAAACTCGTTGGCGCCTGAAGGCTCGTAGGCGTGGTTATATAGTGTGGTTGCGCGTAAACAATCTGCGCACTGCAGTCCAGCCTACTTGAACCTTGCTTTAGCTCTATGCCGCTTCAAATTCAAAAGCACTATTTGTGTTTAAATATATTATGGCTCAACGGGCAATACATAATTTTCTTTTGAAAATTGTATATTCAATGCCAAGGTAAGATTATAATTGCTTTGGAGTGGAGTTTCGACTCCCATAGTGCACTGGCTTTGCTCGTGACGCGGATACACATGTATCAAATACGTCTTGCAATGGCCTTCCCAGTGTGTACTAGACTGTGTCTTGGTGAGGTGTGCTTTAACCAACTGAAGAGCCCAATAGCACACCGGGGCGAAACGCTGTCATTTTGTTGAGTTATGCTGGAACATTTAGCACTATTTGTGTTTAAATATATAATGGTTCAACAGGCAATACATAAAGTAATTTTCTTTTGAAAATTGTATATTCAATGCCAAGGTAAGGTTATAATTGCTTTGGAGTGGAGTTTCGACTCCCATAGTGCACTGGCTTTGCTCGTGACGCGGATACACATGTATCAAATACGTCTTGCAATGGCCTTCCCAGTGTGTACTTGACAGTGTCTTGGTGAGGTGTGCTTTAACCAACTGAAGAGCCCAATAGCACACCGGGGCGAAACGCTGTCATTTTGTTGTGTTATGCCGGAACCATAACGTATAGAATAAGAAGTGATATCACTGGCCTAGTACGCCTGGTCCGCCGCAGCGCAGCGCTGGCTCCGATCTGTGATGTAAGTTAGCATTGGCGCTTACGAGACTTTTAAAACCTTGCGACCTGTTTTACACGTTAAAACACCGCAAGATATCCTCATAGGCGCTAATAAGTTCAACATCTCCACTTAATTTAATGTGCCCAATTATAATTTAATAAGTCGTCTCCTGTAATAGTCCAGTTTCGACAATAAGTGAAGACAGAGAGCAAGTTCAAAATGCAATTAGTTTTGCCAGCTATCGGTAAATTTATAAAAAGAACGGAAAAATTAACCTCGCTATCAGTTAGGATTTCTTCACATTGTTACACGTTTTACATTCCCTTAACAGACTTGCAACACAGAAAAAAAAGCCGTACGAACGCAACTTTCAACTTTACCGTAGATTACTATAAATTCAATAATAACCATAAATTTCACTCCACAAACACCAAAATCAGTAAACTACCATCATTTCAGAAGAACTTAACATTAAACAGACATAGAAGGCATAGTTATGACCCCTTCGTAGAGTAGGCTATTGCCTAAAACTGATCACGCCTCCTTCAGCATTACGGTACATATGTTTTTTAACTCATTGTCTTTTTATTCTCATCCCTTTCTTCACAGAAGTAGTCTTTAATGGCATCAAGAGCATTTTTATTTACACCATACCGGACAAATACTTAGACAAATTAGGAAATATATGTGGAACAGAATAGTCTTTCAATCGCTAGTTGGTTCTTTGGAGAAGTACTACTTCCTTCCCTTCTATCACAAATTTGTCAAATTTAACAATTAAATCTTCTGAAAAGTGAGCATCACAGA
Organism: Meconema thalassinum; assembly: GCA_946902985.2. Lineage (NCBI taxonomy): Eukaryota > Metazoa > Arthropoda > Insecta > Orthoptera > Tettigoniidae > Meconema > Meconema thalassinum. Next base: position 446,562,277 of record OX336390.1, read on the forward strand.
TGTAGGACTTTTCAGTAAGTTCCCTATCCTTCCCTGGTATGGCCCCTTTGCACTTGATAAATCGTTCCTTATCTTTAAGAGGTTTGAAAAACCGTCTGACCTCTTAACAGTCCCCACAGCTAGATCTGCATTCTGGTACAATAGAGCAAGGCATTTTCACTACTCACATTAAGCACTCATGAAAATGTAAGGGCTAAACTGCTGTTTACTTACATTAAATAACAATAAAATTAACACACGAAGATAACGTCAACACACGACAAGAAATTAATTTCCATTTCAGTTAATGCTTCCTACAATAGCATTTCAGGTATTAATACTATAAAGTAATAGTGTAAGCACTTGTATATCAATAAACGTTTGCACAGAACACCACCAAAACACTCCGATGGATTAAATACTTAAAATATCGCACATAAACACAAACATATGTGGAAATCAACAATCTCAAATCGACTGTAGCGCTGCATAGCGGCGAGTGCCAACCCGATCCGTATTCATTACATGCTATTGAGGGAGAAGAGATCACACTTTATATTCTATTCGTTATGCCGGAACATTTAGCACTATTTGTGTTTAAATATATAATGGCTCAACGGGCAATACATACCGTAATTTTCTTTTGAAAATTGTATATTCAATGCCAAGGTAAGGTTATAATTGCTTTGGAGTGGAGTTTCGACTCCCATAGTGCACTGGCTTTGCTCGTGACGCGGATACACATGTATCAAATACGTCTTGCAATGGCCTTCCCAGTGTGTACTTGACAGTGTCTTGGTGAGGTGTGCTTTAACCAACTGAAGAGCCCAATAGCACACCGGGGCGAAACGCTGTCATTTTGTTGAGTTATGCCGGAACATTTAGCACTATTTGTGTTTAAATATATTTTTCTCATAAACGATCAATGTGGGAAAATTGTGGCCAAGGAATAGTGATTTTTTGACGATCCATGCGAAAAAACGATAGTTCGAGGAATGATAGATGCGGGGAAATTTAACATTAGTTTATATGGAAAATTTTCGGGACTAAATAAATTGAACGATGCATACGGGAAAACGACAGTTCCGGGAACAATGCATCGAGGTTCTACTGTAATACATGTAACTATTTTCAGGAATTGTTTATACAGTGAGGTCGTTCTCTATAGAACAGCCGTGTGACGGCCGGGGTACCGTGGCTAGCAGCAACTAGTTTTACACATTTACACAGCGAAACAGGAATGCTCTCATTCAAGAAACTTTCAATAACATTCTACCAGGCTGTGCGTAAATCAGCCTTCATTGGAAGTAATGGTACTGAGTTGATTGATGTATCCAGTCATATGATGTGTGTTTCCATTCAGTCCCACAAGTGCTCTGCGGGATTGGAAGCTCATCAATATGGTGGAAGTCACAACTATTGCACAAATTTTTGACCCCAAAAAGAGCAAATAGGTAAGTGAGGTGGGGCTCTTAGAGCATAGGTGGCATGGAACTTTGAAAGCATGCCAAGATAAATTTAAACTTGAGGCAAAAGGAGGTGCAAACTGATATAAAATCATAATTATTTTGCAAGTTCCTAATTTTTAGAGATATTATGAGCATCAACAACATTCCATTTATCATGGCTGCCGCGTATGTAGACAAAGTATACCGCTCTCTTAAAGATATCGAAAATGTAGACGAGGACAGTTCCGTAATTAACGCCAGTGATAAAATATCGTGTAGGAAGACACCTAGTATGTGTGACATTGATAGTAAACCATCAGAGGTACATTTAGGTGTAAATACGAGTGATATACTGTGCACACTGTGTGGCAAGGCATCGGCTCTTAGAGCATAGGTGGCATGGAACTTTGAAAGCATGCCAAGATAAATTTAAACTTGAGGCAAAAGGAGGTGCAAACTGATATAAAATCATAATTATTTTGCAAGTTCCTAATTTTTAGAGATATTATGAGCATCAACAACATTCCATTTATCATGGCTGCCGCGTATGTAGACAAAGTATACCGCTCTCTTAAAGATATCGAAAATGTAGACGAGGACAGTTCCGTAATTAACGCCAGTGATAAAATATCGTGTAGGAAGACACCTAGTATGTGTGACATTGATAGTAAACCATCAGAGGTACATTTAGGTGTAAATACGAGTGATATACTGTGCACACTGTGTGGCAAGGCATCGAGTGAGAGTGTGAAATCTCTACAGTTAATCATCGACATTTTGAATAGGGACCTTAAGCACACCCAAGAAGAACTATCTAAATTAAAAGCCGAAAACAGTGTACTCAGACATAACGTAAACGACCGCAACAATCCCCCGTCATCGCCGGACTCGTGGAATGTGGTGGTGGCAAATCGCGGACGCCAATGTAGGCCTAAACCACGTGTGCGGGAAACAGTTAGCCAAGCTGTTCCCACAAAAAATATGTACGATGTTCTTGCTGAAACTGAATCCGTCTCAGAAGAAACACCACATACAAGGGCATCAACAAACTGTAAGCCGGAAAAAGTGCGGAAGTTAGCCACGTACATAACCTCAAAAAGGAAAGTACTCCTCCTCAGTGACAGTCATGGGAAAGGATGTTCAGAAGAGCTCAATTTAAAAGTATCAAGGGACTTTGCGGTAAGTAGCGTCACCAAACTAGGCGCTAGAGTTAAAAATGTTCTGGAAAATTGTGTTGAAATGTGCAGAAACCTTACTCATGAAGATTATGTTGTTTTGGGGGGGGGGGGGGGGGGTACGAACGATGTAGCGAAAAACGAAGCGAATGATGCAATACAAACCTACAAAGATAAGCTCCCACTACTTTCAGGTACAAACGTTATACTCTTAGGCATCCCACACAGACATGATCTAATGGAAGAATCGTGTGTCAACAAGGAGGTAAAGAGGACGAACAAAAAGCTTAGAGCACTATCCAGACTAAATCAGCATGTTCACTTTCTTGATATTGATGTACCAAGAGAACTGTTTACCCGACATGGTCTTCACTTAAACACCAAAGGAAAGCAACAGATCTGTTCACAAGTAGCGGAGGAAATCAACAAAAAGTTCCACTCCCACGGACCAGTCATCCCACTACCGCATACTGCAAGTCCGACTACTGTAGAATCAGTGGATTCACTCGGTGGCGAGAGTTTTTTAGAACAGAGGTAAGTGCTCCTGCAAGAACTATAATCCCCAAGCTTAACAACAGTACAAATGCACAGAGTTCCTCAATCAGAATATTTCACCAAAATGTACAGTCACTTAATAATAAGCTAGTTCATATCGATATGCTTCTACAAACATCACTCAAAGATATCCACATCCTGTGCTTGTCTGAACACTGGATGAAACCTGAACAAATCAATCATGCTGTCATACCAGGGTTTACTTTAGCTAGCTACTACTGTAGATCAACATCAGAGCATGGAGGTGTATGTATCTATATCAAAGGAAACATAGAATTTAAGCCTATACCAATTCCCGATGACTTATGCATGGATAAAAATTTTGAGGCAACAGCTATTTCTATCCCAAAAGAAAATTTAATTCTCATCTGTATATATCGTTCACCAGGAAATAGTGCAAAGTTATTTCTGAATAAACTAGAAGTGATAATAAATAAAATAAATAAATTTAATAAAAAAATAGTTCTTTGTGGAGATTTCAATATTAACTTTTTAGAGGAAAGTACGGAGAGAAGGGAATTGCTAAATTTGTTAAGCTCCCATCATCTAATTCACACAGTAACAGTACCCACAAGAATAACAAAAACTAGTGCAACCACACTTGACCAGATAATAATTAATGACAATGTGAACTGCAACTCTCTCGAAGTAATCAACACAGGTTTCAGTGACCACCGAGCTCAAATAATAACTCTAAATATTTCAAACCCAGTTTACAATGCTCAGTTTGATAAATGTCGAAGCTTTAGTCAGCACAATATAAACTATTTCAACAACTTGTTAAAAGGAGAAACTTGGGAAGGTGTGTACAAGTCAATAGATACAAACAAAAAATTCCAGGAATTCATTAATATTTTCCTGTATTATTTTGATATTGCATTTCCTTTGAAGAGTATCAGACTGAAAGTTTCTTCTCCATCAAAACAATGGCTTACTCTTGGAATAATTACTTCATGCAAAAGAAAGCGTTTCCTCCACGATTTTCAAAGTACGCACGAAACCTCCAATGAATTTAACATGTATTTCAAGACCTATAAGACCATACTTAACAAAGTTATAAAATTAGCAAAGAGAATGTCAAATGATAATTATATCCTGGAATCTAAAAATAAAACTAAGGCTATGTGGAATATCATAAAAAATGAAACCAGGCAAACAAAACCGGCAGTAAATAACATAACGTTATCAGAAGACTCCAAGAAGATCAATGACCCCCAAAATGTCTCAAGAATTTTTAATGAGCATTTTGCTACCATAGCTGAAAAACTACTAAATGTAAACAATATACAAGCAATAAAATCAATACTCGCGAATATAACATTTAATGGAAAATCAATGTTTGTTGAAAATGTTACAGAAGCAGAAATCCTCAATATTGTAAAGAACCTACAGAATAAACATTGCTCAGGAGTTGATAACATTTCTGATATACTAATTAAAAAATGTATCCAAAATATAATTACCCCCTTAACACACCTCTGTAACCAATCTCTCATGTCAGGAATATTTCCAGATATCTTTAAAATTGCAAAAGTAATTCCATTATTTAAAGGGGGAGATAGAGAAAACGTAACCAATTATAGACCTATTTCTTTATTGTCGATATTTTCAAAAATTTTAGAGAAGATAATGTACAACCGTCTAATTAGCTTCATAAACAAATATAAATTGTTAACTGACTCTCAACATGGCTTTAGAGAAGGAAAATCAACAATGTCTGCAATTTATGAATTTTTAAATCCTGCTTTTGAGTCACTTGATGAAAGGAAGAGAGTATGTGGCCTGTTTTTGGACCTGTCTAAAGCTTTTGATGTGATAAATCATCAGATACTAATTGATAAACTCCATCAATATGGTATCAGGGGTATCGCTAGTAAGTGGTTTCAGTCATATTTAAATAATCGCCAACAGATCGTCGAACAAAAAAGTTTAGAAAATACCACAAACATATTTAAATATTACCACTCAGATCCTATGTTTTTGAAGTATGGCATTCCGCAGGGGTCCGTTCTAGGGCCACTACTTTTTCTCCTTTACGTAAATGACTTGCCATCTCAGATACCTGCATTTAAAACTGTACTATTCGCAGATGATACAAGTGTTTTGATGAGGGGTGAAAATGACACTGAACTTCAAAAATCAGTAGAGGAAGTAACAGGTCAGCTGTCCTTATGGTTCAACAATAATGGATTCCTTATCAACACTAGTAAAACAGTGGTTCTTAACTTTCACACAGCTCAGAATAAAAGTATTAATTCTCCCTCCATAATCTTAAATGACCTTAAAATTGGTAACGCCTCTTCTACTAAATTCTTAGGCCTTTGGTTGCAGGATGACCTAAAATGGAACTCTCATACCACTAAACTTGCCAAGAAACTAAGCTCAAGTTGTTATGCATTAAGAGTATTAAGACAATCGACTAGCTGGAGAACTGTTCTTAGTACTTATTTTGCTTATTGCTTTTCGCTTATGAAATATGGAATCATATTTTGGGGAAATTCACCTGCTGCTCACCAAATCTTTATTATCCAGAAAAGAATAATTAGAACAATGAAAGGAACTACTAGATTGCATACATGTAAGCCTCTGTTTAAACAACTGAAAATTTTTCCTTTGCCATGTATTTACATCTTTGAACTTCTATTATTTGTCAAACAAAGCTTAGGAAACGAGGATATCTTTGAGATGAATTCAAATATACATAACTACCAGACCAGACAAAAGAACAATCTTCATGTACATGCTGCAAATACAACACTATGTAAAAATGGTGTATTCCATGCAGCTATAACGCTGTATAATAATTTGCCAAATAATATTAAAAGTACAGCAAATTACATAAAGTTCAAAATAAAAACTAAAGAGTTCTTGCTGGAGCACTGCTTCTACTCAGTTAAAGAGTTTTTAGAATATCAATAGTTATGTATTCATAGGACTAAATGATGTAAGGTTATCCTTGTGTAGGCCTATATTATTATTGTGATTGTAAATTAGTATTAGTATAATTTGTGAATTGACGTGTCCTATATCATTGTACAATGTACATTATATGATTGAATGGATGAATAAAAAATACAATACAATACAATAAGAAAAAACCTCTATGTGGATTTCAATTTCAACATAAAATTCCGACTTGTCTCTATAAATTCAGTCTGAAAATGTTGAATTTTTGGCTCAAACTTTGTATTTATCTAATATACCCTCAGCTTAATTTATGCCCAAGTGTTGAAGTTGGTGTCTAAACTACTGGAGCGAATGACATGTAAATTAGTTTGTAAGTAGAAGACACCACTAAAATAATGCTAGGCTACAAATTATTCATTTAATGCAAAGGGGCTCAGGACATTAAGAGGAAGCCTCAAAATTTTCCAGTAAGACAATCGCACATTTCATAACCACCTCTTGACATGCAGCCATAGGTTGTCATGATTTTGTGGAACACACTCGAGATGGCTGCAAATCACTCATTGCTTTTGTGATGAGGTGAGAAGCAAATTATGCTGACGTGTGGTGTGCGTCAATACATTCTACAGTATTTACCCTGGTAGAGTGAGTCTATATGCACGCTACTTAAACGGACTAAAGACTGAATGCATGTTGCAGCAGTAACTTTCTCACTTGCTGTGCCCAAGGTTACAGGATCGAATCCTGGTGCAGTTAGTTAGCGTTTGAGGATACGCAAATGCGACGGTGTTGTGTCAGTAGATTTACTGGCACATCAACGATGGAGGCAAAATTTTGGCACCCTGGTTTCTCTAACCGTTTCAGTAGTTAAAAATGATGTAAAAATAAATAGCTTTATTTTAAAACTGTCTACAGCCAGAAGTAAGGATAATAGATGCCCTTCACAGCTACTTTATAATTATGCAGTCACCCTAACTCCACTGGTTTTCTCTCGATGAAGGATGAGTTAACATTGATTTCTTGCTATAGATTCTAATGTTAGTAAGTATTAACTCTTCACAGAACATTGGGTTAGTGTAATTTACTACACTACTACTGATTTAGAGGGTAAGGCTGTCCTCCATTATTCTATCATAGGACTTTTGTTTCTTTTCTTCGGTGACGAGGATATGACCCTAGAAATTGTCGTCACTTCCACTAGTCTATGTACACGTCAACGACGGGCAAGGAAAGCTAGGTATACTTATTGTTAATTTGATGTTGCTGATACCATGAAACAAATAACCCTAAATACCTCTAATGGACTGCAGCCTTCATCACAGTTAACAAGCTCAGCGCCATACGTTATGAGCTTGGTTCCAACAGTGATCCTACCACTCCGTATCCGGCTGCACATCTCCTGATCCACTGCTGCTATGACACTGTACCAGCCATCAGTCACTTCCAACTCATAATCCCAGTTTGATCGTATTTGTTCATCCTCTCGTTTTCCATCTTCTTTGGATTTCTGCTGAAACAATGTTTATTGTTCTACTCAAGTAAAGAAATAGAGTTACAAAAAGAATTGTTCTTTTTTATTATTGCAGCCAATGGCCATTTATTTTTACGGAATTAAGTAAGGAAATAAGTAAGGGAAGACTGTTGATTGTTTAAGCCTCCACTGATAACATTATGCTCAGCAGTTGTAAAGGGGATGGGATCTGGTCAGTTCTCTGTAGACATTTGTAACAGTAACACCTTTTTTTCGACAGACATGGAGAAAATATTGCTTTATTTCTAGGAAGGATATAAACAGGGTTAGGATTTGGGTGCAAATTTCAGATGAAAAAAGGAAGGGAAAAGGTGCTCAAATAAGGTTAAAAAAGGGGGCAAAAAGGTGCTAGTTTATTCAACTAATTTTCTCTTTTCTCTATTCTAGTTTATTGAATTACAAACAAGTACATCAAATCACTCACCAAAGGAAAAAATATGGAGCTGTTGTACTTCAAGGCATTAAGCATCTCTACATTTTTAAAAGTAAGTCTGTTTCCATTAGGAGATAGAATGACTTTGTAGATGCTAACACTTCTTTCGACATCCACAGAAACCAGTGGGGCAAGCCTTGTATTCACTCGGAATGACAACTCTACAGATTTGACGAATTCCACAATCTCTGGATTTTTCTGAAGACTAGGCTCAAGTTTGTCTTTGGGAAAGCCATCTAACTGCTCCCTCATGGAAGTAAAAATATCCCATTGTTTTTCCTTTTCCGGACCTTGTTCTTCTAATCGTTTAATGACTGCAGTCAGGTACTTGCAACTATGGTCACAATATAGTTCTGTCTGCAAATTATGTACCGTATTTTCTCCGGTAACAGAAGTTCCTGTGGCTTGGAAATTGCACCTGCGACGGCTGGATCCAAAGAAAGAACAAACTCTCTACTTTTGTCAAAATTCTCTCACAACATAGCAGCACACTCAATCCACAATCCCCAGCGAGTAATGACCAGGAAATTTGGAAGGGGCAGGCCAGTGGTTTCCCTGTAGGCAACAACACAATTCGGAGCTTACAGTAGAATCTTCTTCAGGGCAGAGATGAATTGATTTGCGATGTCGTATTCGTTCCTTATGGATTCACAAACCCAGTGAAGGGCATGAACCAAGCATGTCACATGCTTCAACTTAGGAAATAAAGGTTTCAATTGGTTAACAGCTGAAACCATATATGGAGCCTGGTCCGTAACCACAAGAAGAAGTTTTTCAAACTCGATACCAGTAGGCCGGAGTTTATGGCAGAAGTTCATAATTGATGGGATTACTGTACTGGCATTGCTTTCTACAGCTCAGCTCACACATTTTTAACAACATGGGCTTAACGTTCTCCCCTGCTAAGGGAAAATCTAAAATGTTCAAAACATATAGTTCCATTGAGTCTGGTTTCATCCACTGTGATTCCCAGATCGCAATCAGACACTTTCTCCTTGATTCTTTGTATGGTTTCTCGGTAAACAGGCTCCATATAGTTTTTTCTTAAAGTACTCTCATCGGGCATTGACATCTTTGTGTATTTTTCAAGAAATCCCTTGAAGGCTGGATGGTTCACCTTACTGAGTGGAATTCCTGCTTGTGTAAGAGCTGCACACAAATCAATGTGGCATGGTAAAATCCAGTAGTACACTCGTTTAGTAATGTAACAAACTGCTAACACCAGCTCACTTGCTAACTAAATGCGACTATCACACAACTCACCCTTGCGCTCACTCACTCACTCACTGACCACACTCTCTTGTAACACTGCGACAATTACTAGAATGTCCTCAATCATGCTGGAACTGCAGTCTCAGCGATTTCTAGTAGCTTCGAGCAGAACTACGCCGGTGCGGTTGCTGACATATCTGCATCACCAGCCTCCGCCTCCATACAAACAGATGACATCTCTCACAGTAACAAACTCACATTCACGAACAGCAGGCTACTGATTCTGGTAGGATAGAATCACTCATTGTCAATTTCATTATTGCGGGCTATATTATAGCGATAAAGCGAAAGAACTTTTGTCGAACACACAATTATTTTCCTTTGTTGGAGGCGTGCTTTCAACTCCTGCACGGTGTTTACTGAAAGAGGTAGGCTTACTATTCGCACGTACATAGCAAGCTGTGGAGATGTTAATTGAAAGTTAAATACTTTATATTGATTAGAAATCTTATAGAATAAATTGGAATTAAACTTAAAAAAAAAAAAAGGGGGGGGGAGGGGATTATGGGCATGTTTGGGAGAAAAAGGGATAAAGGCCCCCCCCAAAGGTGTGTGAAAAATGCCTCTTTTCGCAACTAGAAACAAAATTTTACACTGTGATATCATTCCGAACAGCTTGAATTTACCCTAAGAAAAAAGGTGCGCACCTAAAAATCCTAACCCTCGATATAATTTGCTTGAATGTTGTTCTTGATATACTGTACATGGCAATACCATACTTGAGATGGTGTACTGCAAACCCAGGTATTTTCCCTGTAACTGCTATTTGTTGATTAATTATCTTCAGTGTAGGTTTTTTGTAGCAATACCATACCAACAGCGTGTTGTTGAAGTATAATCAACAAATACTTTTTTCCCCTCTATGTTTATCTGGCATATACTTCAGCTGCGAATCAAACCTTTGTGTTTCAAATTCTGTGCTCTCAGGACTGTTGCTGGCATTCTGATTTGCTTCAAAATATTCATTTTTAGTGAAATGATATACTTTTCACTTTTATAGGTATAACTTAACTCTTTTACAAAAAAAGAAAATATGAGCACAGAGCACAATTTCCAGTAAAGTTAAATGGAATGGAAATATCTGTTACGATGAAACGTTAAGTTCTTTAAGTGCTAAAATAGGTCCTGTCATTATTTAGTCACAGTGTTGATAGCTAGTTTGTGCACATTACATTGTCCCTATAATGAGAACGATGGATCACCAGAACAAATGTAAGATAGAATGAGAAATGATGGCAGCCTACCTGAATGACCCTAACAACACAAAGCACTATTCTCTTGCCAGGAGTGTCATCCTTTTCCAGAATTTTTCTTAGTGCAGGCCTCTGGCTGAGATCAATTTCACGGTCATAACGGTACTTTAACTGGAGCATCAGAACGTTAGGAGTCAAACACCTTAAACATAACAGGGAGACTGATTACAATCAGATTACAGTATTGGATGGCACACAATCTCTTTCCAGATTTAAAAATGAGCAACCAAACTCACAATACACTATACGGTACTACACCACACAATATTCAGCCCAAGCTGTTTGAAGGGTATATTTAGTAGTCATATCAGGGTGTCGAGCGATACGGGAATTTTAGTGACCCGGCAAATATATGCGAGTTTCGCATTGGATCCGGGAGATCTTGAAAAGTCTCAAAATGCCGACTTCTTAGCCTCCGAACGCTCGGTATAGTCCTGCTGCTCGGCCTTCTATTTCGGCTATTTGTCCCGAGTCTTAGTTAATTAGACTAAGAAAGAGATTGTTGTCACATATAGTGCTAGTTGTAGTTAGTTTATAGGATGAGATACTTTGAATTACTGTTTAAGGGAATGTTTGGGTCACCAACATTACAACTTAAAAGCATTACAGACTGAAATTGTGTAGTTTGTGGAGTGAAAAGAGTTTTTCACATGGTATTTTAGAATTTACAAATTGTCCTTAGAGCTCAGCAACTTGAAGTGAGACCCTGGTGACAGCGATAGCTCTGTCAGCCAGTGTGACAGAGAAGAGGGCGAGCTTGAGCGAGAGAGCAGACTGTGAACGCGCTGTTTCCGTTGATGTAGAGTTTCTACGGGGAATATCAAATTCCATTCATGGGCGCTCATTTTTAAATATCAGCATCATTTTATGTAAATGGACCAGTATTTATTCACTTCGAGATTACTTCATAAGTTTCCACCAAAGCTCAACACCAATCTAATAGCCTAAATATGACAAAAGTATGTCACAGTCCTCTATTTCCTTCAGGTGCGCTGCTTTTTTCAACTGGTAGACCCACACTTTTAAATATTTCCATTTAACTAATTCTATTAATCAACACAGTGGAACCTCGTTAGTACGTTTTTCAAGGGACTGAAAAATTTTGACGTAAAAAGCAGGAAAACGTACTAATAAAAAATGAACATTAAACCTCATTAACTTGTTCCAGTGAGGGAAAAGTAAAAAAAACGTGTTAATCAGAAGTACATACTATCGAATAAACAATTTTAATCAACCTACAGAATTATTGTATTACAGAACTAGTTTACACAGCACAGAGAAACGAGAGCAATGAAAACAAGAGAAAAATGTACTATACCGGTACCGTACTCTTAATTGAAGTACCGGTACTGTAGTACGAGTTGAAATATTTAACTTTCTATAATTGATTTCGGCTTAAATACATGTTTTTCTTGATATTCTGTGGAAAAGAAGTGCCGTATTCTTTGGCATGAACAATTGGATATAACCGAAGCTTTTTTGAGGTTAGACAGGCTCGCGCGTGTACACAAAAAAAAATCCTCGCGCTTACGGTAAGGATTTCTGTCTACTTCTTCAAGAATTTTTATTTTCTCATCACTAGTTAACGATTTAACGACTTCTTAGGCCTATCCATTATTTCAATACGACGCAACAAAATTATCACTACTGTCTGGGAAATAAGTATAGATACTCGAGTTTAGAGGTCAATAAAACCTTTACCCTTAGTCTTACGTAAGAACAACCTACACCAAAATTTTCCTTGTTTTATTTGTCGTTCAACGATGTAGAGTAAATATTTGCATTGTATCTCGTTAAAATTTTATAGCAGATTGAACAAAAAAAGTACAGTTTTTTCTTACCAAGTTTACGGAGCGCTCCCTTAGAAGGATCATTACGTTAAAAGTATTGATCGGATCGTAACGAAACTCTAATACGTCTTAAAGAAACTTATTGTTAACGCGTATATGAAGTTTTAATCTGATCTGACATTTCTTTAAATAGCTGTTGTGAATTTTGCGGAAATGAAATAAGACACGTTTCTCTAACTTGTAGGTAAAATTAGCAGAGGATTAAACCTGCCAACCTAGACCCATTGTTTGGGAAGCCAGGCTCTGCCTGTCACAAGCCAGGACAAAAGGTGAGTGATAGAGGAGTAACACCTCTTAAAAAAAACATGGTCCAGTTGGCCCGACTGGTAGTACCATGTATGGGCCCCTTACCAGGGTAACGGTGAAGACCTCAACGGCATTTATGGTGGAGAAGGTAACTTTCGGTACAGCATAATTGGCGGAAGGGGCAACCCAGTGCTCGGGTTAATGAGAAAAAGGTATATGGAGGCCATATATCAGTCTTAGGGGTATGACGGTTCCACATGTTAGTGGCGATACTCCGACAGCGTCTGTTCCACATGTTAGTGGTGGCTGATTAATAACACTCAGAAGTGGAACTCTGAGCTTAACCCGACTAGAACCTCAATTCTAGTCAAATCCCTAATCCAAGTTCATCAACATGGATGTAGCACGTTCAAAAACAACTTACCCCAGTGGGTCAAATCCCACGGTTGAAAAAACGCAAGTGGTCTATTCGGATTCTGGGGAGACCACAGACGTGTACGATGAGGTAAGTCGGAGTGCCTCGACACCCCGTAAGAAAATTAAACCTAAATCAAAGATTTGGCTAATGACGTTTAACGTAAATTCTCTCTTGAAGATGGGGAAACTCAAATCCATTTTAGACAAATCACGAGAACGTAAAATCAAGATTATTGCTTTTCAAGAATCTAGATTTACAGATGAATATCCTTTCAATGCTGAAGGTTACAGGATTTACAAAGGGAAGCCAGGAGAACGAGCTATGAAAAATTGCCCACAATTTGGTACTGGATTTATAGTCCATCATTCCTTACTTGATTCAGTTACAACCTTCCACTCTCCCTCCGGTCGTCTCTCCACCATGACAATAAAATCATCAAACAAAATTTACACTCTCATTAATGGACATGCCCAAACTAATATCACCAACAGAAAGGATGTAGGAAAAGTCGAAGAATTTTGGAACCAATTAGATGATATACTTCAAAGAATCCCGAGGAATCATGTTAAAATACTTATGGCGGGTGATTTTAATGCCCAAATTGGCAAAGAAAAAATATATAGATATTGGGTAGGTAAATGGTCAGGACATAATCAGACCAATCGGAATGGTATGCGTCTTCTTGAAATCTGCAATAACCATGACTTATTCTTCAAATCAACATTTTTCAAAAAGAAAACCTCTCAGTCCAAGACGTGGGTGTCACCTAACCCACTGTTAGGAGAATATCAACTGGACCATATGCTGATCTCCAGAGTAAATACTCTCGAAATAATGAAACTTAAAGTCCTTAAGGGATTAGCTCTGGATTCTGACCATTACCCTACAAAATTTTCATTATATATTATTCCAGAGAAAAGGCGATTCTCTCAGAAAATACCACCCCGTAAATATGATGTTCAAAATATTCAAGGTAATGATAAATTTAAAAACAAGACACAACAATTGAATCCACAAAACTGGCAACAGCTCCAAGCAGGATTAATAAAAACAGCCAAGAAAATAGCACCACACATGAGAACACGCAAACATCCGTGGTGGACAGCCGAATGTGATGACCTTGTAAGGCTCAGGCAACAGGCATGGCACAATTGGTCTTGCAACAAAACTCCTAAGACTCTACAAGATCTCAAGGATGTCAGAAGAACAGTCACGAAATCAATACGAAAAATTCGCAAGCAGAATGACAACAAAATATTACAAGAAATAGAAGCTGACTTCAAACAACATAATTCTAGAAACTACTATAGAACTTTTCGTCAGAAGCTCACTAAATATTCCCCTCCATCACTTCAATTCAAAAATGAACATGGGGATATTGCTCATAGTAACACAGAAAACTGTGAAATCCTTGCAAACTACTTTTCGGTATTGCTCAATTGTGAGAAACCTCAAGAAACATTCACATTTATCCACACGCAACAAAACCAAGATTCGCATCCACCCAACGTTCAGGAAATAAGAGAGATAATTAAATCATTGAAAAACAACAAAGCGTCGGGGGAAGACCAAATTGTTGCAGAGTTGTGGAAAAATGCAGGAGAAAATCTCATTGTAAAACTCCAAGAAATTTTAGAAGAAGTTTGGCGAACTGAAAAAATCCCCGCTGACTGGAAGATGGCACTCATACATCCCTTGCACAAAAAAGGAAATCGGACGGATCCCAACAATTATCGTGGAATTTCATTACTATCCATAATATACAACGTTTTGTCTAAAGCTCTCCTGAATCGTGCAGAAATTCAATTGGATCCAGTAATCGGCGAATACCAAGATGGCTTCAGGAAAGGCAGGTCGTGTGTGGAACAAATTATCAATTTAAAAAACTCAATGAAATATTTCCGCAATACATCGAACAAACACTATGTCATTACATTTGTTGACTTCCAAAAGGCGTTTGATAGCATCGACCGTGAATCCCTTTACGAAATACTCAAAGAATTTGGATTAGATCAAAAGACAACAAATATTATTAAGGAAACACTCATGGAAACCAAATCTAAGGTTAAATTTATGGGAGAACTGAGCAGAGAATTCCCCATTGACACAGGAGTCCGACAAGGAGATGGATTGTCCCCGTTGCTTTTCAATTGTGCACTAGAGAAGGTTGTACGAGAATGGCGAAAAGCAGGTGCACCGATGCATAGGATAGGACCAAAACTTAAAGGCATAGAATTAGACTGTTTGGCATTTGCTGATGACATGACATTAATTGCCCAAAACATCTCTGATGCGCAATACCAACTTGAACTTCTACAAGAAAAAGCAAAGAAAATTGGATTGCAAATCTCATTTGATAAAACAAAATTTATGACAGATATAAAGAATGCCCCATCTGAAATTGAAATTGGCACTGACCATATATCTCGTGTGAAGGAATTTAAATATTTGGGTGAATGGATTACCGACAATTGTAATGAAAAGAGGTCCATTACAACAAGAATTTAAAAAATGGAAACTGCTTTTCAGTTAACGAAAAATACTTACAACAAAAAGAGTCTTTCCTGGAAATGCAAAATTCAACATTATACAACAGTGATCGGGCCCGAAGCTCTCTACGCTTCAGAAACTCTCACTCTTCAACATAGAACACTTCGAGATCAGTTGGAAGTGAAGGAACGTAAAATAATGAGGAAAATCTTAGGGCCGAGAATCAAAGATGGTGTTCATCTTCCAAAGCCAAATGCTGAAATATATAAAACCATCTCCAAAATCACAGACAAAATGCGTATGCGACGAATCCAATTCTTGGGGCACCTGGAAAGAATGGACCCAAATAGACTAACTCACAAAATTCACACATACTTGAAAAACAAAACAACTAGATCAAATTGGTACAAACAGACTGAAAAAGACTTGCAAGACTTAGGATCGCCAAATCTCCTAGACCGAAATGTCATCAGAACACTTGCACTCACACGGGGTTTCGAGGAGGAAGAAAGACGGCCATACCACCATATCGGGTCTGCACAACGGAAGCAAACCCATTCGTTGCGTATGAAGGAGTACTGGGCTGCAAGAAAGGCTAACCATTGTTGATTCCGCGTGGTCCTAAGAGACCCATTCGCGACGAAGAAGAAGAAGCAGAGGATATTAGCGCTGCACATAAGGATGTAAAGAAGAATTAAATAGTTAAGTTAAATAGACGTGAATGATAGTGTATTTTTTTTTTTTTTTTTTTTTTTTTCTTAGTCATATTACCCTCCAGGATTGGCTATTCCCTCGGACTCAGCGATGGATCCCGCATTTACCGCCTCCATTTTGAAACTTCGGGATCGGGGATACAACTGGGGTGTGTGACCAGCACCTCGCCCCGGCGGCCTCACCTGCAAAGCGAACAGGGACCTTATGAGGGGTGGGAAGATTGGGAGGGATAGGCAAGGATGAGGGAATGAGGCGGCCGTGGCCTTATGTTAGGTATCATCCCGGCATTTGCCTGGAGACGAAGTGGGAAACCACGAAAACCACTTTGAGGATGGCTGAGGTGGGAATCGAACCCTCCTCTACTCATTTGGATCACCCGAGGCTGAGTATACCCCGTTTCAATCCTCATACCACTTTTCAAATTTCGTGGCAGAGCCGGGAATCGAACCACGGACCTCCAGGGTGGCAGCTAAGCACGCTGACCACTACACCACGGAGGCGAATATAATTATATTATAATATTTGTATTATAATTCGTCAATTTCACTTATGGTTTTTAATTTATTTTAATTAATGTCATTTTTCAAGTCCTCGTACTGCAGCTCCTTCACCAAGATTTTACTCGTATAAAATAATATCTTCCTTGTCACGTGAGCGACCCATGGTTTAACCCATAGACATTTACTTTATCTTTCCATTTCTTTTATATACTGGTATTGCCACCACAGAATTTCAACTACCATAATATAGTTAAGTGAACAAGGAACTGTCCTTCATCCATTTTGCTGAACTAAGATAAAATATTTGATGTAGTGTAATGGTGTGATGATTGCTTTGTATAACTTTGATAAAAGTTCAGTTTTATAAAATATTTGATAAAATTTATTTGACAAATTTCTTTGGTAGTGTAATACCGGCCTAACACAAATTACAAAACAACAACAGAAATTCACAGACCTTACGGCTTGGAACGTGCGCATTTTATGTTTCACAGGGCAACGTAGCACGCAAGTTTCCTCGACCGAGCGCATTGTTCCCGTCGCTTGCTACGATACATTCTTCTCACATAACCACCTGATTAAATATCAATCGATATAAAAGCAATTATCAAAAGTAGATAAAATGTAGTTTTTCGTTTAGCCTTGCATTGCTACGAGCCTCATAACAAGTCATATTTCATACTGCTATGACCACCCAGGCCCGAGAAAATGTTGTTTTACAAAATTCACAACAACTATTTTAAGAAACGTCAGATCAGATTAAAACTTCATATGCGCGTTAACAATAAGTTCCTTTAAGACATATTAAAGTTTCGTTACGATCGGATCAATACTTTTAACGTAATAATCTTCCTAAGTGAGCGCTCCGTAAACTTGGTAAGAAAAACCGGTACTTATTTTGTTCAATCTGCTATAAAATTTTAACTAAATACAATGAAAATATTTACTCTATATCGTCAAACGACAAATAAAACAAGGAAAATTTTGGTGTATGTTGTTCTTATGTAAGACTACGGGTAAAGGTTTTATTGACCTCTAAACTCGAGCATCTATACTTATTTGCCCGACAGTAGGTTTCACAACTTCTTCGGTAGTGTAATGCGTGAATCAGATCGTATTGAGTTTCAAGGTCGATACGGTAAAATTGTGGAATCGGACCATATCGAAACTGGTGTTCAGGAACACGATTGTAAACGCGTATCGTATTGAAAGCGATTCTGCGCGCTCTTGAGTTACATTTTTAAACTAATTTAGGCTTACTCTTGTCTGTCACCGGACTCTCTAATCTCTTATTTTACTTTCTGCCCATATTCTTCGTTACTGTTTGTGTTCCTGTCCTGGTTGATAAGCGTAGTTTGTTGCACGTGTTTTTAGCGTTAATTTATTTTTGTCTGTTTTACTTTTAATGTCCGGTGTATCCATACGTAAATTGCGGCACGTTACAGATCGCATTCGGGGCAACATTCCGGCAGCCCGGCGTCTCTAAAAGCTTTAAGCTTCAGTAGTTAAAAGGGACGTAAAACAATAACATTTTATCATTATTAAACTGAACATAAACTTGTTAAAAACAAACAACATCAAAATCTTCCGCGCATCCTTTTTACATGTTTACAAACCACCCATAAAAGCAAAAGTCGGACGATAATTACGGGTCCTTTATGTTTTACTGTTGAATACGAGTTAACCAACATAACTGCAGGTTGGCCACCATAAATTATACAGCGTGTTGAAATCACGAACTGAAACTGCTCATGTAAATGGGCATCGTACCGAAAACAGGATCGTATTCAAATCGATTTGAGTTCGCCACGTAAACGCACTAACGCAGGAAGTACCGTATATACTCGAATACCACCCGCACATTTTTAAACAAATTCGGACGTGAAAAATTGGGGTGCGGGTCTTATTTGAGTCATCCAAATTTGAAAGATCTAAATTGCCCGCCGCGCGCGATATCGGGTGTTGCGAGTATCCGCTAGATGGTGCTAGCCTTCTTCCGACTATAACTTTGTTTTACCGTAAGCACGCGGCGTCATAGTCACACGCACGTTCTCCGAGTGTAAATATGAATGCTACGAAACGTTTGCGGTCATTTACTGTGAGTGAGAAATGTAAAGTTGCGAGGGAAGCTGAAGTTATTGGAAATCGTGCCCGGTAGGAAATATGATATTGACGAGTCATGTATTCGTGATTGGGCGGGATGACGTCTATGCTGCGTGAACCGCCCGTTCAAAGCAGCCTTGAAACAGCTGTGTATGGAGCGGATGGCGGCCGATAAGCACGCACCGACTCCAACTGGTTGTATTCAGCGCCCGGAAGTTCAGCTGCTGTCTTCGTGGATTTTGACAGCATGGAATCGTATCTCTGGAGATCTCATACGGAAGAGCTTCAAGAAATGTAGTATTTCGAATGCTATGGATGGCTGTGATGACGACATTTAGTGGGAAAGTGATGGTGATAAAAGTTCCGAAGTTGGTACTTCTGATGACGATGAATGAAGTGTTTGTGTACTTTTATTTGTATTTTTAATCGTTTGATGTGTGTTATTTTAGGACGACTTCAAAACTGTTGGAAACTATTTTGGATAAATGCTATTCTTTTTATTTAGTTAAGATAGTAAATAATTTTGAGTAAAAATTCTTTTTTTAAAATTTTGTTCTTCAAAATCAGGGTGCGGGTCTTATTCGAGGGCGGGTCGTATTCGAGTAAATACGGTAACTGCCGTAGACACTGAGGCCGGACAGAACAGATGTGCAACATTGTCGGCACGTGCTTTAATACTGCCGCTATACCCGTTACATTGTTCTGTGACCTGTTATGTCGCAACCCTCGCCCGCTTGTTGGCCAGGAATGTTATCTCAAAGCGGCCAGGCTTCCATTCCACTAGGGGTGGACAAAGAATGCTTTCAGGGCTGACGAAAATGCGATGCGCTGCAAAATACGCAACGTGACCTTGTTTAAAGAAACAAGTCTCTGTCTTGCGTTCTGTCCGTGCGGGCGGTATAACTCACACTACGCGATGAAAATTTGATCGTCGTAAGCGGGAATAGAAAACGTATTAAGGGGATACATGAACATGTATTTAGCAGCAATGGGACTGGGACTTGAGAAAATCATCGCGTTAAACGGGAAAACGTCGTAACCGAGAACGTGCTAACGAGATTCCACTGTGTAACAGAGAGGAGGGCGAGCTTGAGCGAGAGAGCGGACTGTGAACGCGCTGTTGTCGTTGATGTAGCGTTTCTATGGGGAATATCAAATTCCCTTCATGGGCGCTCATTTTTAAATATCAGCATCATTTTAGGTAAATGGACCAGTATTTATTCACTTCGAGATTACTTCATAAGTTTCCACCAAAGCTCAACACCGATCTAATAGCCTAAATATGACAAAAGTACGTCACAGTCCTCTATTTCCTTCAGGTGCACTGCTTTTTTCAACTGGTAGACCCACACTTTTAAATATTTCCATTTAACTAATTCTATTAATCAAACAGTGTGTTCCAGACAGGCATAAGCTTGTATGTTAAACGGGAAATGAGTAACGTCCCGAAAGGAAAGAAAATTAGAAAGGATTTAAATAAATCTTTGCTGGTTCATTGATTATATTCATAAGAGTAATATTTCGAAATGTAACCTATGTTAGGTTCCCCATAGAAGGTACCATATGTTTCACATGCTTATTTGTAAATGTATGTCTGCCCCTTATTAATCCCGTTGAAGAAACGCTAGCGGGGATGATATGCGATGAAAGTGTTTGTGGCGGATGGCTTTTACGGTCGGATGCCCTTCCTGACGCCAACCACATGAGAGGGGTTAATGAGGAGAGATGAAATGAATGATGGTGAATGAAACTGGGGAGGGCCCTCTCCTCTTTCCCTTTCCTATCTGCCTTTCTTGGCTCTCCTTCAATATTGTGTACTAATGAAAAAATCTATTTTTGAGTGCTTTCTCTATATGGGTATTCTTGATAATGTTCTCGATGTTGTAGGTAGGTATTAGGAATTGCTGGTACTGTTAGTTGAATCCTAATCTTTTAATTCCTCTATTCCTGACATTACACTCTGAACTGAACCGTCACTGCTTGAATCATTTTCAGAGCCCGATTCACTGTCACTGTCATTGCCAATATGGATTATGAATTCTTCCATGTCTTCCAGCAATCCGTCCCTCTTCCAGTACTCGGCTCGTAACTTATCGACACGACCACACTCCTTTTTCCATTCTTCCTCCGTAACCGTCGCAAAAGCGTCTCTTGTAGTAAGCTCTATGTCCTTGGATGACTGGTTCACATTCTTGTCAGCAATGCGACGCTTCACAACACTCCATATTAATTCTATAGGGTTCAGATCACAGTGATATGGAGGTAATCGTACCACTGAGTGACCCAATGACTTCAAGTAATCGTCCACGGCGAATACTGGCACTGGTTTATGCAGTTTCACTACGTTCAGTAGTTCATATTTGCGTAGGCTGTAGTTCATATTTGCGTAGGCTCTCATCGAAAGTGATGTTATTCGTCGTTAGCCAGGTCTGGATTTCGTATTTCCTGCTGTTTGATGTAGGTGCTTTATTAATCTGCAGTGTGTGGTGCGACGCATTGTCCATCACCATGATACAATTACCTGGTATATTCGGTACCAGCTGTGTTTTAAGCTAGGTCATAAATTTCTTGCTGTTCATTTCATAGTGGTAATCACCAGATTTAGTTTTAGATTTGAACATGCACAGTCCGCCTGGTACAAA
This sequence comes from Meconema thalassinum, assembly GCA_946902985.2. Lineage (NCBI taxonomy): Eukaryota > Metazoa > Arthropoda > Insecta > Orthoptera > Tettigoniidae > Meconema > Meconema thalassinum. The sequence goes on from OX336390.1 coordinate 446,583,793, forward strand.
CCTGTTTTCACTGCCCACGTGAACTATGATCCACCTCTGGCCTGCACTGTCTGAAGTCAGGACACCTTCAGTTGCCTCGTCCTGCCAACACTTCTTTACCGTGTATGATGGATGGATATAAGTTTCGTCCAAGAATATAACAGGTCTTTTCTTGTCACCTAGCTCGTCATTCTCTTGTAAGATTCTCAGGTACACTGATCTCTTAAACACAAAATTGCCTTTTTCCTTTAATATTTCCCTTTTATTCTGACACTTCTTGAATTTGAAACCTATCGAATGAAGCACTTGACTCAGATGTTCACGACTCCCCTTGTGATCTATCTCATCGTGGAGAACAGATCGTAATTTCCCTACGGTTGGTATCTCCTTCTTCACTACGTAATACTCTTGAATTTTCCGCCTACTGATGCACTTATCCATGTCATGTAGTATAATCTTCTTATTCACCACTCTGTTTTTACCGGGAGTGGATAACTTCTCATATATGTCGGTCAATGTCAGTTCCTTTTGTTGCCTGACTGACCAGCAAGCTATAGGAATTTGCTGCCTTCTCTAAATCACAGAACGCAATTACATTGTTTACAACCTCTCTCGCTTCACTATGAACAACTTTGTTCTTACCACTTGCCATAACTTTACACTAAATATTTATTAAAACACTCTAGAAACGAAGTCTTCGACAATCTCACTCAATGCAGTGCGACACTCGGCGTACAACAATATAATACAGCTGGCAGCGGTGCATATTTGGGGTTGGTGATAAGGGCATCAAACTCGGTGTTGCCAAGCCGTTCACTGTGTGGCAAAGTGGAGCGAACGTATCAATGTTGGCTTTACGGAAACGTCTTCCGTGACGATTGGATGTGAACTGATATGCAGCCCGTCTTTGGCAATGCTGGCTTGTCAACTTATCTATTGGCTCCAGGCCAGCGATGGACTACACCCCTCTGCACAGATATTGGTCTTGCTTGAGTAGGTCAGAGCAGGCAGGGGGGAAGTACTTTTAGTTCGCATTTTTTCCGGGGTTTCAGTTAGAGTTGCTGAGCTCTATGATGTATCTGTTATGTTGCCACTGGTTGCGCAGATGAATATTATAATGGTGGTTCATTATACCAACCTTCATTTTGAGCACTTGTTTAGGACACGAGAAATAAAAACGTGATTTTAAAATTTTGCAAAGCCTCAATTTTTAAGTGCTCATAAAAATTAAATTAAATGCCAGTATACCGTATTTCCTCGCAAATCGTCGCACCCCACTTTTCAAACACTAAAATAGGTTTATAAAATTATTGTCGCATAGCATTCGTATTTGCGCGCCCGTCAATTGCACACACTGCCGCTAGCTAGTAACCTGGCGTGTCTTTGTCAGAAGAAACGAGTCCCTGCCTCAATGTCTGTGGGCTTGACCACGTGATGTGAGCGGGCAGCATCGTCACTTAGCACGTTCGTATTTTGTGCGCTGATCAGTTGCGCATGCTGCCGTGACTTTGTCAGGAGAAAGTAATCTCGTCTTTATGCCTGCGGGCTATGAACCGCGATGCGAGCGGCCATCGTTGTCACTTAGCACATTCCGCGACTTTAAAACCAGGCGTGACTTTGTCAGAAGAAAAAGTACTCTTCCTCATGCTGGCGGGCTATGAACTGCGAGGCGAGTGGCCAGTATCGCCACATAGCACATTACGCGAGATTATAATCTGGCGTGACCTCATCAGAAGAAAGGAGCCTGTTACTCCGACTGCAGGCTATGACTCATGCTACGCGAACGGTCGGCCTACGGCACGCCAAACAACTATCACGCTAAGCGCCATTCCAGGGGAGTGAAACTTGTGTGGACCTGTCGCTTCCATGAGTTGTCCTCAGAATGACGAGATTCAATAAGCTGCCGTACGAAGAGCTGCTAGTTCGCCGAAGTTACAACAGGCCTGACTGCTATTGGCGGAATCTTACGCAAGGGACACCCCGTGGCAGTTTAGCATCAGCCACTTCCGTGGAAACATCGCAACAGAGACCCGTGCGTGATCTTACACACATGTTGTCTACAATGGGAAAGTACAAGAATTATACGGTGATCTTGATGACAGTGAAATACACAGAATTACATAATAAACAAATAATAATATTAAGAAAGCGCACAAGCGTGCAGCAAATAATGATACCGTACAATATATATTTAAAAATTGCATTTTCTTCTTTGAACTTAAATATTCTTCGTATAATCGTCGCACCCTACTTTTTTCCACGAATTTTAGGCTACAAATATGCGACGATTATGCGAGGAAATACAGTATTAAGCCTTGTATGAAGAATCACTGAGCCCACTGCGCTCGGATGATTAAGTCGTGAGAAAAGTCCATTTAAATGTTCAAATTCTGTGTTGCCGCCATGTTGACTGTGTGCACATCAGGTTATTGAAAATCCCATAGATGAACTTATATCAAGGGCCTCTATCAACATGCAAATTTTCAGTTTTATTGTTGTAATAGATTCGTAGATATTGAGAACCGGTGAAATATTTCGGATGACTGCCACGTTGGATTGTTTTACATGTAGGTCATCGAGTTATGTACCAGTAGATGATGGCAACACTGAAAAATGGCTTTTATCTCTTCAAAGAGCATCAGGGTGATTATAATAATAATATGGAAGGTCTCATTTAATCACAAAAAATATACCTGTTGGCAAACAAGTGTGGGAAACTCCTCTCCGTGGCAGCCAGTTTCCAGACCAGCCAGCGGTAATGGTTATGGACCCAGCCAGAGGGCACCAGTGCTGGCACCACTCCAGGACTGGATAAGAAGGCTCTGCTCACTTCTTCCACCCCAGCCTGATTATTGTCATCTAAAATGAGCATAGCTCCATCTCCCACTGGAAGTCCAGAAGTGTTCTCAGAAGAGTACTTGGCACTGAAAGAGTTTATTTTATTTTCTGCATTAGTCTGGGAAGTGGCGATTGCGGTTTAAAGAAATGGAACATGAAGGTCATCTGTCTGCAATAGCTTTATTAAGTAATATAAATAGGTGATCATGCTGAACACTAGTTTTAGCACATTCTTCATGGAATTAGGAGATTTATTTTCTCTTCTTTTGTTGTAAAAAAACAATCCAAGAACAAATATATGACTCTTCTCTTCAATGAAATGTGCCCCCATATCTGGTCGTTATCTACCAGCTCCAGTACAAGCTCTGCCTTACTTTCTACATGGGCCTCACCTCCAAAACATTAGCCATGTGGTTAAATGGCAATCGTAGCACCTGCAAAGCCATTAACCCCAACCTCCCCATACCTATTCACATCCACAAACAACAGACCACTTTCGACGAGTGTTTTGTAGTCAAAATTGTTAACCACTATCCCCCTTCCTCTAACCCCGTTGTCTTGAAGGAGTCTTGCAATTTTCTTTTCCACTGATATTCCAAGCCTTAACACCAGATAATTCACCAGTTCCCCTATTTTTATTTATTTTGACTTTCCTTTCTCTTTCCCCCCTCCACAGCATTTAGCTATGATTCCTTTCCAGGGACCATTCTTTTCTCTAACAAACATTAACTCAAAAAGTTTGAATATGACACATTGTTCTTTTGTTTTTGAACAGTGCTCTCACCTTGTAAGTCACTGCTTTCCCTCCGTCATCTTTTATGTTTGTGTATTACCATTCCTTGCAAGCATTCGACCCGAGTATTAATTATATGCACTCGTTTCTACAGTCAGGGATAAAATGATACGGACCTCCGGTTTTTATGGCTACGTGCCACACCCAACACTATCCCCATATCAACCCACATCTTTACCTAGTCCAGATATACCTTGACATGTTAATACACACAGGAAAGGAAATTTTAATAAAAAGCTAAAATTACTTTCTAAAAAGTAACTGAAAACATTAGTTTATTTTCAATTGTCCAATATATTCATATCTTGCATACAGTCGCGAGCAAATTAATCAGAATACTGCAATAAAATACACATTTTACAATTTATGTATTATTCACACAATACATAACTTGAATCTTTTCTAATAGCTTCCTTCACACAATTTATCACTGATTCCACAAGCTTTGAGCATGTTCTATTTTACTTGTTGCTCCCACTTTTCAACACAACTTACTTTGTATGAGGCATTATATCCTCTTTAGATACATGTTTCAGACCGAATAATAATTTTAAAAAAAAGTTATAAAGTTTAAAACATTTAAAGTTTATTGAGAATCTAATTTCGCCAAATAACCGACAAACTCACCTTGTTTATCCAAACGTTATTATCAGCGATGTTTCGATCGGCAGATCATTATCAAGCTACAACACATATCACAGAGATGTTGTTTACAACCAAGGTCAATTGCACTTGTATCAAACATAACCCACCAAAAGAAGTTGAATGCATTAAAATCGGAGAAAAATCAACCTTCGCCTCAGATGAATACACTTTCTAACGAGAATTGGTTGATCAACCTCACTGATGTGCAGATTCCACAACATGTTGCTGATATAGTTTCTCTTGGACCAAAGTTCAACCAGGAAATGGGAAAGCTGAACTTGTAGGATAAAATTAAGATCATCAAGAACTGCATTGGCAACATAGAAGATGACAACCAGAAGGAAGAAATAAGGAACACTGTTGTTGAGCAAATCATCAAGGATAAAAACAGAAAGCAAAGACATCTGCCTCATCAAAAACTCATCCACCACCATCTGGACAGCAGAAAGAAGTTCATCAAGGAGCATGACATCTTGTTTACATCAGCGGACAAAGGCAACATGACTGTCAGTAAAGAAATCTACTTACACAGAATAGGTTAAGTCAATGTTAGCTGATACAAATGTTCATGAAAAGATCGATGAAAACCCCCTTGGTAAACTCACTAGACAGCTACATTCTTTGTACAAAAACTGGAAAGATGAGAACTACATTGGTAAGCAAGAGTATAATTTTGTTAATACAACAGATAGTAATTTACCCAAGTTTTATAAGAAAGATTACCCTTTACGTCCTATTATTTCTTGTGTAGATTCACCGTTGTACAATTTATCAAAGTTTGTAACCAAGTTGTTGACTATCAGTTTACCACCTTTGAAAACTAAAGTAAAGAACAGTTTAGAGTTTAAAAAACAGATTGATAATGTTACTATTGAGGAAGATCAAGAGATGATCTCTTTAGATGTCACGTCTTTATTTACAAACGTCGCACACGAATCAGTTTTAAATAGTTTGGAAAAGAGATGGACCTTGATAAAAAAGAAAACCAAGTTACCGTGGTTGGAATTTGAAAAGGCGGTCAAATTGATTTTAGATTCAACCTTTTTCACTTTCGAAAATGAAGTTTATAAACAAAACTTTGGTACACCAATGGGATCACCCGTTTCCCCTATTTTTGCTGATATCGTTATGCAAGATTTGGAAGAGAGTTGTTTTGATAAAGCTAATTTTCCAGTACCTTTTTATGTTCGACACGTACACGATAGCTTCGTGGTCTTACCTAAATCCAAAATCGGAAAGTTGGTTGACCTTTTTAACAACCAAGAAGAACATTTAAAATTCATGCATGAACTAGAATTGAACAACAGAATTGCGTTTCTTGATGTAGATGTGAACAAAGAAGGTAACAGATTGAAAACAAACTGGTACCAAAAAGCTACTTTTTCTGGTAGAATTCTACACTTCAATTCATTCCACCCTATCCATCAGAAAATAGCAATGGTTTATAACTTGGTAGACAAGGCCATGAAGTTCTCAGATGAACAGTTCCATGATGAGAATTTGAAAAAAGTTAGAGATATCTGTGATAAGAATTTTTATCCGGGGAAGTTTGTTTGCAAATACATGAAAAAACGCATTAATTATGTAAAAAAGTAATAAATGGGAATAACGCCATCTCAGAGAATGATCAAACAAGAGAGAGGAGAGCTTGGGTTGTTGTTCCCCATATCAATAGCACCACTGATATTATTTGCAATAAATTGAAAAAACTAAAGCTCAATGTCATCAACTCCGTTGATAATAAATTAGAAGGTGTTATTGTTAAGGGGAAAGATAAAACAAAGAGAGAAGATCAGATGTCATTTATCAAATTGAATGCAAAAATGATAACTGTAACAGCATTTATATAGGTCAAACAAAAAGGAAATTGTCTACGAGAATAAAAGAGAAGCGAAAAGGCCACGAAAGAAAACAATGTGTTGAGACAACATAAAATTGCCAACAAACACGTCTTTAATTGGGGTGGTGTGAAAATTATAGATAAGGAGATGGGTTTGAATAAATGATTGATAGCTGAAATGTCGTACATAAAGAGCAATTCAAATTGTGTTAACGCACAGACAGACACCGAAAGGTTGCACGGAACTTACAATCCAGTACTTGTGTGTAAGGCTGCAGATTGACTAACGTGCCAAAGAGACAGTATATGTTTTTAGGTTATGTTTGATACAAGTGCAATTGACCTTGGTTGTAAACAACATCTCTGTGATATGTGTTGTAGCTTGATAATGATCTGCCGATCGAAACGTCGCTGATAATAAAGTTTGGATAAACAAGGTGAGTTTGTCGGTTATTTGGCGAAATTAGATTCTCAATAATAATTATCTACGTACTGTACCCTTCCGGGCCTTCTAGGATTCAGACTCTATCTCGGGCAGTGGTCTATTCGAAGTGGCTCTAACTTATTTATACATCCTAGGGGTTTCATGAAGGATCACAGGAAGCTTAAATTAAATCAGTATGTCAGAGGAATATTTAAATGCAACAATAATTTATTCACAAAAATAACACATCTCCCCTTTTACTCCCTTCAACAAACAACACAACAACTCCCCTTACATTTACTGGAAATCACAAAAATAATAGCTCAAAAGCTGATCAATAATTAACCATCAACACTGGTTGATACCAGGAAAAGATGAAGTTTCACTAGCAGTCCTCTGCTTCTAAGTTCAAATATCAACAGACTCAAAATCAATCAAATTATGGCTTAAAACTGTCCAGCCATTCTATTAAACAAACGCGCACTCATTAGTATGATTAGGGTAATTTTAGGTAGGTTGGATAAGTCCTTTCATTACAATCATTTCCATTCTCTCAAAAGGCCGGCTAAGAAGTCATAGAATATTCCCGGTCACAGGCAGATATGTGCATCACTTCTTTACAGTTACAAAGAAACAAGTTAACTCAAATCAGAGCCACATCTCTGCCAAACTAAATGACAATCAACTGACGCTAGGAAAAACACACATGGATCATCAAAAATAAAACCACCACGGTGGCCTGCGCCCCGTGATTTAAAATACTCAATTAATTACAATGAATGCACAATGACAAAATATTAACATATTACTCGACCTACGTTTCCTGAAGCGGCAAAAAGAACAAAACCCGGGAATGCGTCGCAGCATCTGGACTATAAAGACAAACATTACCACGCAGATGTGGTGTATCTGATATTGTAACAGCCATTCTATATTTTCAAACAAACCCAGTCCTGGTGGGCAATGACCTTCGCTACACCTTAAGAATGACAGTCGGCTGGGGACCCTTATACCTGCTCAGTGAGTTGCCTCGGGCCACGAGTCGTACACAATACTCACTCTCCATGAAGAACCATCATGTGTTTCCTCAGGACATAAGTCCAATTATCACTTACCAATATCGCTTCATCGTATCTCGCAGGCATTTCATCTCCACTTCGTCGTAACTTATCAAGGTTACCAATTATATCATCGTAGAAAATGCGGGAATATAACCTCCGCTCACACTTTACAACTCGGCCAAGGGTTATCTCCCAATCTTACCTGATCCCTGTAATTTGACTGTCACCTTAACCATTGCACATCACCTCTTACCTCAATGATGGTTACAGTATCATCAGTTATTTTCCCCCCAATTCTCAACATTCTACTTTAAGGGTTTTGCCTATGCAATCAATCCCCATTATCCCTTATATTGTGCATCCATAAGGAACGTGACTGAACCACACACAAAATATAACACAAATTGATGGCCATGTAATCCTATCTGACAAAACACAAACAATCTATCACTAAAATATATACAAACTTGCACAAAAATCCTGCCTGCTGTGCCGAGAATACCTATTGATTATAATTGCTTATAATTTTGAAAGAAACTTATCCAACTCCTGTGATAGGAGACAATATGCATGCAAGCCCCATATTGGTTTACTTATCTAAACATCTTGTCCACGGTTTCCTTTGGTTCCACGAGTCCAACTTGCTGATTCTTGAGGTCCATGTTGAAGTGGGAGGGTGACTTTACACTCTGTCCAAATTCACAAAAACAAAGGTCCACTATGAACATTACTTTTTTTAGTATGCACGGTTTGTGTAAGCGGATCACTCTACTTCCCTAAGCTATGCATCAGCTTACTTAATTCAGCCAACAGTCTGTATAGCTTCCTGCGTATCTGACATTTCTCTATAGCACAGGTGGCTATCCCTAATTTTTCGAATCCCGAAATTCACACACTTTCGGTCTCGTTTTAGCATCAACGGTACACACACTTCGTAAATTACAAGGTTCAGCTTCGCGCTGGCGAATAACTGTGGCTCGTTTTGTGCAAGCTACTGCTTTTAAAACTCGATGCCATGTCAACTGGTAGTACTTATATTTTTTGTGGTAATTTTGGTCTCCCACGGGCAAAGGCTCTTGCCACCCGGGATGTGCGATATCAACTTGTATGTACTTATAAATTCACGGTAATTTTGGTCTCTCGCGGGCAAAGGTTCTCGCCGCCCGGGATGTGCGATATCAACTGATTTCACTGAAAGTCCTCCTACTATTTATATGGTTAATGAGGAATCTCTTTCACTTTTCATTGTGGTGATGGATGACATAATGACCCGAGTGGCACAAGTAATTGGGGACGGAAAGATGAAAGCAATGGTGTTTGCAGATGATTTGATGATTTGGGGAAACAAGGAGGAGGAGGTACAGGAACAGTTGGACGTGTGGGAAGGAATAATACAAGGATATGGGATGAAATTTAGCATAAATAAGAGTGAGATGGTGATCACAACAAGGAAGAAGGAAAGAACCACAACGGGAATAACAATTGGTGGGGAACAGCTGAAGAAAGTGGAGAGTTTTAAGTATCTGGGAAGCCTGATACAAGATAATGGAAGAAACGATAGAGAAATAAATGAGCGGGGGAGGCAAGCAGAAGCATTTCGGAGGAGTGTGAGAAGCATGTTATGGAGCAAGGATGTCCCTCAGAACAGCAAAAAGATCATATATCGGACGTACTATGTCCCTATCCTGACGTATGCCTCGGAGACCTGGGTTATGAAAGGAAGGGAGAAGAGCAAAATACAGGCCAGTGAGATGAGGTTCTTGAGAAGCAGTATTGGAGCTACAAAGATGGACAGAATAAGAAATGAGAGGACCAGAGAATTAATGAAGGAGGAACCATTACAGGATGGTATAGAGAAATCTAGACTTAGATGGTATGGACATGTAAAACGAATGGAGGAGAAGAGGATACCGAGGAGAGTACATGAGACGAAGTGGGAAGGAAAGAGACCGAGGGGAAGACCGAGAGACAGGTGGCTGAAGGGGGTGGAAGAAAGCGTGAAGAAGAGAGGAGAAGACTGGACAAGGGTGGAGGCTGAGAGATGGTGGGAAGACAGAAGACGTTGGAGAGGCTTGTGTTCCAAACAGACCCGGCCAGTGGCTGGAAACTGTGCAAGATGATGATGATGATGAATGAGGAATCTCACAGGAGTGGGGCGTTTCCAAAATTCATTTCCATAATATCACTCGCATGCTAATTTAACATAGTCCACTCGAATACTCTTGTTCTCAATGTCTCAAAACTGCTCTCTAAATTCAAATCGGATCATAGGATCAGTTGACAATTAGCTCCGTGATCACCACCTTTTTGGTTATTTCAAACTCACCCCTCATTCTAGTTTTTCTGCTGGCTAAAATCACACAATGACTTATTTTAAAATTCAAAATGACTTTTGAGAGGTTGAAACCGTCCTCTTTATGATGGCATGACTTGCATTCCTGTATCTTAATTGATTCTCTAATTCTTTTCAAGTAGGCGGAGCTTATCTCATAGATTATAGTTGAATTCATGGCTCCTTCCCTCCAGGTTGAATGACCGATTTCTCTTGTTCTTCCACATCTGGTCGCCAGGCGTTGGATCTCCGTTCCAGTGCTATTGTCAGTGGCTCGGTGAAAGTTACCGTAAGTCACGTACAGGCTGCTTCTTTGTTAAGCACTCTGGTTTGCGAGCTATGCCTTCCTTCCTCAGTTATAACATGAACATTTTTATACTGAAGTAATATGTAAAATTTATGCTATGACCAATGCATAAAGGTTACAATACCGACGATATTAAATTCATTTAAGTTTAAAACATTATGTCGCTCTAAATGTTGTTGTGTTTGGTGACAGCTCTCTATTTGACGTTTGTATGTTGTTGCTCGCCTTCGAGTAGGTGTAACATATATTTTTCAATTCATCCTCATGAAACCACACTGTAATTAGAGAGACTATCATGCATATTTTTGTGGAACAGTCAAGTTTTCCGAGTCTTCTTTTGCAAATAGTGCACAAGTTTTCTATTGGATTTATGTCAGGAGAGTTTCCTGTCCAGTCTAATACGCGGATATTATTCTCGCTGGGAAGAAATTTTGACTCTCATCTGAGAAAAGACATTTCTTCCAGTGCTCGATTGTCCAGTCCTGATGACTAAGTGCCCACAAAAGACGTTTCTTGCGCATTTCTACTGATAGAAGGGGCTTCTTTACAGGTTTTTGGGCTTTCCTTCCAGTTGCCCAAGGTCTGCGAAGAACACGTGTCAAGACCACAGCAGTGAGCCTAGGGTTTAATTTACTTCTTCTGAAGAGAAAACATTCATCAGTTGGCATAGTTTTCTTTTTCCTGCCACAGTTTCCCTTTTTCTTTGGTAAAATTTAGGCAGTTCGGGCCACTGAATAATTCTATTTATAGTGCCTACACACACAGACTCCAAATTCAGTAGCTAACGAATTTGTGTCATAGAAGTATTTTGAGATAATGCTAGAATCGCACTATGCTTCCTGGGAGTCATATCCATTGAAGAAATAGATATTACTAATTCCACAAGGAAGCCTCAAAAATCCTTTAAAGTGGCACACTTCCCTTTTATTCTATTACAATTGTCACACACATTAATCAGCACTGAATAACAGTACAAATAGTATGTAATGAGCATGGGATCTTAAGAATAAATAATGTGCAGCACACTGCTGTCAACTATTAGGAAAATATTTTTTAAAAATTCCCTTATTCCGATTAATTCACACAGAACTGTGTAACCAAAATACAAATACACATACCTGTAATAATACCATGCACAGAACCTGAAGTCTTTAGCATTTGCAGCAGTAACTTCAATGACATTTTCTTTCAAGCCATATCTGAGAAGCTGAAAAAAATAAAATGCTATCGTTATGATTTGTTTTTAAGGCAGTCTTATAACAAAGGAAGGTTATAAAATAAAAAAATAAAAAATAAAAACTACAATCTAAGGTGAAGCAGAGGCAAAATTGTACAAAAATTGTATAGCATTATGCTTTGTCTTGAGGCATCCATATAACGAAAGCTTATGAAATAAAAAATTAGCAAGTGAAAACTACAAGATGATAAAAGCTGCAGTATAATATAAAAATACCTCAGGGAAGTTACTGATAAACCCTAATGTTTATTATTTCATTCCTCCGGAGCAGGGGTCTTTGCACGCTTGGCATACCAGCTATGTTGCGCCGAATGCCGGCAGGCTGGATTCCGCCTCTCTTGGCTGGGCTGCCTGCCATAACTGCCGGCACGTCGGACTGAGTCAAATTGGAATTGCCTTCGCACCGGACTTATTGTAAACAAACAAACTGTTCGTCCAATGCGTTGGTTGTCCGACACATGTATATTGCGTTTCACGCTTTTCTCTGCATACCAGTACTTGAAGATTACGTGCTTAGCATTAAAACAGACAGAAATATTGATAAGGTATCATGGGAATCATTTAAGACATTGCAATTGCGGTCACATTTTTATTTTTCTTGTTGTCAATTTGTTTTCATATTTACTATCTCTGCAAGGCTCCAGCCTCCGGGGCTTAGGCGGCAGCATGCCGGCCTCTCACCGCTGGGTTCGTGGTTCAAATCCCGGTCACTCCATGCGAGATTTGTGCTGGACAAAGCGGAGGCAGACAGGTTTTTCTCCGGGTACTCCAGTTTTCCCTGTCACAAATTTCATGCCAGCAACACTCCCCACTATCATTTCATCTGTAATTCATTTACTCATTGCCCCAGGGGAGTGCGACAGGCTTTGGCAGCCGGCACAATTCATATCCTCGCCGCTAGATGGGGGCTTCATTCATTCCAATCCCAGACCCAGTCGGTCGACTGGTCGCAGGCTGTGGATTTTCATTTACAATATGCTCTATGTTCGGTACGATTGTTTGAAAAACAATGAAACGGAAGCTTTTTCGCAGGTTATTGTCAGACATCAGAGTGCGATGCTGTGATTTTGAAAGTTTCAATGCAGAGAAGAACGTTTCGCAGACATATGTTGCTCCAAACATCGATGACACTTGTGCGAGCTGTCTCTGCAATTTTGGATATTCTTGCTGCGGCAATTTTGAATAAATGTTGTTGTTGATTTATTTAGGGGCTTTGCGGCACCGTGGTCGAGTAGTCCCGTGTACTTGTGTGTGTGTGTGTGAAATTTGTATGATAAGCTGTTATAGTGATGGCTGTATTAGTGTGCGTATTTGTAATTCAAATGAGGATTGGGAAGGAGGTGGTTTTGGCCTTAAGTTAGGAACCATCCCGGCATTCACCTGGAGTAGAAGTGGGAAACTACGGAAAACTATTTCCAAGATGGCCAAGGTGGGAATCGAACCAGTCTCTTCTCACTTTTGGCTCACGAGGCTGCGTATACCTTGTTCCAGCCCTCAGACCAGAATTTCTTGGCAGATCCAGGAATTGAACCCGAGCCTCCGCGGTCACAGCCAAGAGTGCTAGCCACCATGCAATGAGGCGGACATTTTGAATAGAAATCAGGCAGATTTTTCACATAGTTAAAAATATCCTTAAGTCGAGTGCTACATTGCAGATCGAAGTTTTGTAAATTCTTGAAATCTGCTAGAAAAAAAAAAAAGCCAAACAAACAGCCATCATCAAACGTTACACTACATATCCCCACGATAAAATAATGTCAAGTGACATTACAGCTAGCAAAATAAGGGACACTGGTGCGCGACCGTTTGACGTTCGACACAGTGAAGGGCTGAAGGCAGTACGAGAGTGAGACGGGAAAGCGAGCGAGAGAGACAGACACATAGTCTTTCTCCACTATCGCTGCAAGGCCGTACGCGTCACCTCTGCTCCAGAGTATGCATAATGTTTTTATAGATGTTTCCTTAAAGTGTCCTCAAAAGAAAAAAATATAGGGAAGACAAATCCGACAAGCATGAGGCCCACAATTCTCTGGAAACCAGCATGAATGAATATGCAATATCACTTTCTGAGCACTTCTTGTACTGGTAAGTCTCCACAGGTTTTTGAAGGTGAATGCTGCAACGTATTCTCCACATCAGCCAGCTTAGCCTCAGTCAAACTGAATGACATCCTGAATCTCTTCTTGTCTGCCACGGACCCACATTCCCGAAAACAGTTGATTAATAATTGTTAGCAAATGCAAATGCGATATAGCAGGAAATGTTCATAAAGCCTTGTACATTTGTATTTTTATTTTTCATTACCTCTAAACCACATTTTAATGTGTTTCAAAAATGCAACAAAATGCGAAAATTATAGTAAAATGCGATATACTTGGGGCGTTCAGAAATGATTGGCACTACATTATTATTTTTCCGTTCACAGGAACCATTTATTGAACAAACTCATTCAGATTACATTACAGGTATTCTCCGCCAATGTCTACGCACTATGTCTATCGTTCTGGCAGCTTCCGTATTTGCGTAGCACACCATTCATTGGGAGTATCCCGGTGCCACTGTTGGACAACTGCATGGAGTTAGTCATTGGTGGTGAACTTCTTACCCCACATGCCCTCTTTCATTGCGTCGAATAGGGCATATTCACTTATAATGGGGTAAGGGGTCTCCGCCCAATCAATACTTTCTTTATAGGCAACTACAAGTTTATTGCCGTTTTTCAAGGGACATGTTTCGGGTCTTCCTGGACCCCTTCATCCATACAAATTATAAACGTGTTAACATCCATCAAAACATATTGACAACAAAAACATGCACATTTTAAGAAGAATATGAAAAATAGCACTCAAAACTATATACTCAAACCATTTAAACCATAGTGCAAGGGATACAATGCAACAATTTAAAGAGCTCTTTTCGAAACTGGAAACTACAGCCGTAATGCTATTCCCGAGGATATGCACCTCTCTATGCATAATTACATGTGATGATGGCCTCCTCCCTTGTAAAATTTCAATCCGGAGGTAAACTAGTCCCCCGTTCGGATCTCCGGGTGGGGACTACTCGAGAGGGGGTTAACATCACAAAAGTGACAAAGAGGAAATCTGACATTCTACGGATCGGAGCGTGGAATGTTAGAAGTCTGCTAGGAAGTGGAAGGTTAGAAAACTTAGAAAGGGAAATGGATAGGTTAAGGTTGGATTTGGTTGGGATTAGTGAAATGCGCTGGCAGGAAGAACAGGACTTTTGGTCAGGAGACTATAGGGTCATTAGCACTAAATCAAACAATGGCCAAGCAGGGGTTGGTCTCATGTTGAGTAGGAAACTTGGACAGCGGGTGGAATATTATGAGCAATATAGTGAACGGATTATAGTAGCAAAGATATGAACACTTCAACTCTATAAACGTTCAACACCCAACAGTTTGTAACTGCAAAAATCGATACTAAACCTACGTGCACCACAGTGGTACAAGTCTATATGCCTACCAGTCAAGCTGATGATGAGGATGTTGAAAAGGTCTACGAAGAAATAGATGAAATTCTGAGGTATATCAAAGGTGATGAAAATGTTATAGTAATGGGAGATTGGAATGCTGTGGTAGGAAAAGGGAGAGAAGGGAAGATAGTAGGAGATTTCGGATTAGGTGGAAGGAATGATCGAGGAAGCAGGCTGATGGAATTCTGCACCGAGCATGAGTTGGTCATAGCTAACACCTTATTCAATAACCACAATAGAAGAATATACACATGGATGAGACCAGGAGATACAGGGCGTTACCAAATCGACTTCATTATGGTCAAGCAGAGGTTCCGAAACCAGATTTTGGATTGTAAAGCATATCCTGGTGCTGACATAAACTGTGACCACAATCTGGTTGTAATGAAATGTAGAATAAAGTTGAAGAAACTGAAGAAAAGTCAAAAGTCAAAAAGGTGGGCAATAGACAGACTGAATGTAAAGGATGTAAACGAAAGATTCAGGAAGAGTATAAAAGAAGGACTGATGAAAAACCCTAAACAAACTTCAATTGCAGACGAATGGGCACTTTTGAAGAATGAAATAACAAAATCCGCAGAAGAAAACATTGGTAGGAAAGAAAGAATAGGTAGAAAACCGTGGATCACTCAGGATATACTAGAATTGATGGATGAAAGGCGGAAACACAAGAATGTAAGAGATGAAAAGGGGAAAGCAGAATACAGACGTCTGAGAAATGAGGTCAACAAGAAGTGCAAGGAAGCGAAAGAAGAATGGTTGAAAGAGAAATGTGCAGGTATAGAAAATTGTCTGAAATTAGGAAAAGTAGACACAGCTTATCGAAGGATTAAGAATATATTTGGGGAAAAGAAGACTAAGTGCTGTAATATTAAGGACACAAACGGAAAGCCTCTAACAGGGAAGAAAAGGTTGAGAGATGGAAAGCTTACATAGAGAGTTTGTATAAGGGAAAGGAGATTGAGAATCATGTAATGGAAAGGGAGGAGGAAATTGATGAGGATGCAAAAGGAGATTTAATATTGAGATCAGAATTTGATAGAGCTTTGGAAGACTTAAGCAGGAACAAAGCACCAGGCATAGATGATATACCGATTGAGTTGCTACGCTGCATAGGAGATGAAGGTCTGATCAGGTTATTTCACTTGGTGTGTAGGATTTATGAGACAGGTGAGGTACCCCTTGATTTCAAAAAGAATGTAATCATCCCTATACCAAAAAAAGTGGGAGCTGACAGATGTGAAGATTACCGTACAATCAGCTTGATTACTCATGCTTCAAAGATCCTGTCTAG
Organism: Meconema thalassinum; assembly: GCA_946902985.2. Classification (NCBI taxonomy): domain Eukaryota; kingdom Metazoa; phylum Arthropoda; class Insecta; order Orthoptera; family Tettigoniidae; genus Meconema; species Meconema thalassinum. The sequence continues at coordinate 446,600,041 of OX336390.1, forward strand.
AATAATTTACAAGAGGATTGAAAGCCAGATAGAAAGGGAGTTTGGTTTCAGGAGAAATGTTGGAACAAGGGAAGCTGTACTAAGTCTTAGGCTGATTTTGGAAGGTAGAATAAGGAAAGATAAGAGAACGTTCATGGCATTTGTAGACTTAGAAATGGCTTTTGATAACGTTGATTGGACTAAATTGTTTGACATTTTGAAATCTATTGGAATCAAGTACAGGGATAGGAGGGTGATCTACAATCTATACAGAAACCAGACAGCGGTCATTCGAGCTGAAGGACATGAGAGAGAAGCTGATATTCAGAAAGGTGTTAGGCAAGGCTGCAACTTATCACCCATACTTTTCAATCTTTACATTGAACAAGCAATGAAGGAAATTAGAGAAAAATTTTAAGTGGGAGTGAAGATTCAAGGAGAAATAATTTCAACTCTGAGATTTGCTGATGACATCGTCATCTTGGCCGACAAGCCTGAGGATTTGAATGAGTTTTTGAATGGTATGGACTCCGTCTTACGGAAAGAATACATGATGAAAATTAATAATTGTAAAACAAAATACTAGAATGCAGCCAAAATAAATCAGAAACCTCTATGGACATCAAATTGGCAGGTGAAAAGCTGAAGGAAGTAGGAGACTTCTGTTACTTAGGAAGCAAAATGACCAGTGATGGATGAAGCAAAGAGGATATAAAAAGTAGGTTGGCTCAGGCAAGGATAGCATTTCTACAAAAAAGGAATCTGTTGACATCGAATATAGATTTAGGTATTAGGAAGTCATTTTTGAAAGCCTTTGTCCGGAGCGTGGCGCTCTATGGAAGTGGACTATTGGTGCAGCAGAAAAGAGGAGAATTGAAGCATTTGAAATGTGGTGTTACAGGAGAATGATGAAGATCAGATGGGTAGATAGGGTTACAAACGAAGAGGTATTAAGAAGAGTGGGAGAGGAGAGATGTTTCTGGCGACTGCTAATGAAGAGAAGAGATAGGTTAGTAGGACACATACTAAGACACGCAGGAATAGCAAGCTTAGTTATGGAAGGATGGGTCGAGGACAAGAACTGTAGGGGTAGACCAAGGTTAGAATATTTTAAACAGATTGCCTCGGATGTAGGGTGTGGTAGCTATGTAGAGATGAAACGATTAGCTCAGGACAGGGAGGCATGGACAGCTGCATCAAACCAATCAAAAGACTGAAGACTCAAACAACAACAACAAAAAATTTTTAAAACAGTTCTTAAAAGTTTTTAGTAAGAAACTTCACTGGGGATGTGTTGGACTGTCCTTGAAGTTGGTGCCTTTGTATTAAATCTTCTCAGCTTGGTTCAAAAAGTATGTTATGAAAATGTTGCTGGGCGTGAGACCCATCCGACTTTTATAATTTATAATTGGTAAAAAAAATTTAAAAACAGTTCTTAAAAGTTTTTAGTAAGAAACTTCACTGAGGATGTGTTGGACTGTCTTTGAAGTTGGTGCCTTTGTATTAAATCTTCTCAGCTTGGTTCAAAAAGTATGTTATGAAAAAGTTGCTGGGCGCGAGACCCATCCGACTTTTAAGAACTGTTTTTAAAAATTTTTACAAATTATAAATTTTAAAGTGTTTTTTAAAGTGTGTATTAAGCCATAATCAGCCACTATGAGGACCATATGAGTTCGAAAAGAGCTCTTTAAATTGTTGCATTGTATCCCTTGCACTATGGTTTAAATGGTTTGAGTATATAGTTTTGAGTGCTATTTTTCATATTCTTCTTAAAATGTGTATGTTTTTGTTGTCAATATGTTTTGATGGATGTTAACACGTTTATAATTTGCATGACTGAAGAAGGGTCCAGGAAGACCCGAAACATGTCCCTTGAAAAACGGCAATAAACTTGTAGTTGCCTATAAAGAAAGTATTGATTGGGCGGAGACCCCTTACCCCATTATAAGTGACTTTGTACACGTCAATACGGACCTTACAAAATGGAAAACCTTCCAGTTAATCTTGAATAGGGCATAGTCGCTATGAGCCAGATCTGGCGAATATGGAGGATATGTGGCAGCACAGTAAACCCTAGATCACAAATGGTGGCAATGGTCTGGCGACTTGGTGCTGCCTCCCCACATATAGCTGCTAACCTCGTGTGGATGTCTGAAGGAGTCACGCCTTCCCTCCAGAGAAACCACACGGTCCACCTTTGCCCGTGCTTGTAGGCACTATAGTCTATCTTCATGCATACATCGATACAAATTTCAAATTGCTATTTTGCAGGAGTTATAGAGGGCGTGCTAATCATTATTGAACGACCTAATTAAATATAATTTTTTTAATTGACTTTTTCTTTTCCTTTTTTTTCTTTCCTTCTTTCTTTCTTTCCTGCTAGAAATTTCATCTCAGGAATGTTTATGATTCTGACGCACTTGTCCACCGCACCGTTTGGAAAGTGGAACTAAACCTTTCATTCCCATTGTGTGGTGAGTTTTTATGTCAGTGATGGTGATACACAGTTCAAAAGAATTAGGGGAACATGTTTTTGAACGTATGCCCTGCTCCACAAAACAATACCTCACACCCAGGTATATTACCAACTAAGCCTTTATTCTTAACAGTTGCCGTATACAATAGAATACCGATGGATTCCTGTCCATTTTCAGAACACAAACGGAAATGTCCAAATAGTGGTGAAAACAAAGTGAAAACAGTACTCCAGGGTGGATTTTATCACAGTTGGAGTGCTTCAGTATGGTGTATGTACTCCACGAGCATTTATCACAGCTTGGCACCTACATGGCATGCTCAGTATAAGTCTATGGAGGTCACGTTGCGGTATCAGGTCCCATTCTTCAATGCGAGCCTGTTCGAGGTCTTGGAGAGTCTGTGGTGGAACAGGACGCACATGAACACTTCTGTCAAGCCTATCCCACACATACTCGATGGGATTAAGGTCGGGACTCACTGCTGGCCATTCCGCATTGTCGTGCATGAGTACGAATTCAGGGCCAACACGGTATGCAGCAGCCAACACATGCCGTAGCAGTATCTGCTCGATGTACCCCGCAGCAGTAAGATTACCATGGATGACGACAAGATCCGTACGGCCATCAATACTGATGCCACCCCACACCATCACAGAACCTTGTCCAAATCGGTCGACTTCCTGAAAACATTTGGCCACGGCATCTCCATACACGTTGACATCCATCACGCTGTGTCAGGGGAAATCTGGACTCGTTTGTGAACAATACAGGTCTCCATTGGCGAAGTTGCCAGTTGACATAGGTACGGGCAAACAGTAGGCATGCTGCGTGATGTTGCTGCGTTAAACGGGGCACTTGATCAGGACGTCTGGATTGTAAGGACACTTCTCTTAACCTGTTCCTTACTGTCTGGTCGGACACCATGACTCCAGTGATCCTCCTGAGGTCTTGTTGCAGTTCTCTGGCAATTGCTGAACGACGCCGCAATGCACAGAGGGTCAGATATCGATCATCATGTGGGGTTGTTATGCGTCCACGACCTTGTCCAATCCTCCTTGTGAACTGGCCTGTCACATTGTAGTGATATCACAAGCGTTGAATAACTAACGGAGAGACACTGAGATCCACAGCAACACGACAAATAGTCCATCCTTCCTAGATCGAAGTGACAGCCCTTGCGACTTTAACCTTGTTAAGATGTCTTATGCCATGTGCTGGTTTACGTTAAACGTGCTCAAATGATTGCAGTAGTCTTGTACCTTACAACAACACACGGACGCACCACTATTCACTATGTTTTGAGGGGTCACCCGACAGTTTAATGCATGGCTACGCCTACAGATGGATTATAACTTCGATTTGACATGCCCTGAGTAGCTAAAGCATAGGTGGGCAATGAGAGAGCGCAGCTCCTGGAGCCAACTGCATGAGCATGAGCGGAGCCAAGGAGCCAGGACCAGCTGACTGCACGCTAATAGTTTGTGCTGGAATGACTAGATGGCAATATGCGCAGTCAAGGCGCAAGCATAGGTACAGCATTGTACCGGGCTGAGTAGGCCTATAATATGTGTACGGCTGTATGCTAAATACAAATCACGAACAAGCTTAGCACATTTTTATGAACAGTTTATGCAAACAGATTTCCCAAACATGCACAAAATGACTGTCAAACTTCTATCAATGTTTGGTTCAACATATCTGTGTGAGAAACTGTTCTCTCTAATGAAGATAAATAAATCTCTACGAAAAGCCACTCTAACTGACGCACATCTCACTGCCGTTCTTCGAATTGCAAGTGTAAGATCGATCGCTCCAAATGTAACCCGTCTACTTCAGCGAAAGGATACGCACACCTCCTCATCATCTGCAGAATGACAGTTAAGATATATAAGAACACATAGGCCTATGTTTTGTTTATAGTGATTGATACTTATTAATATATTTATTTCTGTACTCCTACATCAAATTTTCGTTCCTTGTGTTCTAAACAAGTTGTTAGGTTGGCTTATTGTAGTTTCAGGACTATCGGCAGTGGGCAAAGGATTGTGTACTTATCAGCTGTCAAAGTAATTATTTATGTTTCATACACAGAACCTAATAAAAGGAATATAATTAAGTGTATGTACATAGCACGATAATCTAATCATCTAATGTACAACAAACAGGGCACAAGTATCAAGCTGTTGTGATATGCCGCTTGTAACGGCAAGCTGTGCAAACAGCTACAAGGTTAACTTCGGTGAGAGCGCATACTCGGCTCTTTCTCCTGCCGGAGCGGGAGCGCTGCTCAATGAGCCGAATTGTGCCCTTCTCTGAGCTAAGGTCTCAAGGCATGCTGTACAACCATTGGAACCCCATCTACAAAATTTACATTCACATACCAGACGTTACAAAACTTGTTCCCCTAATTTTTTTGAACTGTGTATTTTAATGTGTAATCAGCACCTAGAGTGGCAAAAGAAAGACGTTCCTGTTTTTATGTTTGTTGCTTCAACCTATATTAATTTTAAATAAAGTCACAATTTATTTTATGCATTTTATCTCACTATTAACCCTTTATTAATGTGATAATTTCACATTAAAACTTTTAACAGAATTAATTCAAGATATATGTTTTTATTCAAAATACAAAAAAAAATGCTAAATGCACAAATCAAAATGCTAAATTTCTGATTTCTAAGTGCTAAAAATCACCACCCCTATTTATTTTCTAATTGTTAGGAACCGTATAATCCAGTTATCTTCATGAAATTAGCCTGCAGCTCGTGCATAAGAACTGGTGAAAGACTGTTCAACAAGAGTATTCATTGCACTTGGGAAAACAACATGTTTATCAAGTAATAAAGATATACTGCAAATGTTACATGACCTGTGCATGACAGATAGCATTTCTTATCACTATTCATACCCCAAAGGACAGTAAAACCGTGTTTATCCGGACCCCTTTAATCCGGATATCGCTTAATCCGGACAGGCTAAAAAAGTAGTCAGTAAATAAATAAACATATTTTTTGAAAAACATAAAATTCTACAACGAATTACCGCGAAGCAATGTCTTAATTTCACAAATATGGAGTTCTTATGTTGGGAAAGTAGGCTACTGTACAATGAAATCACGATCACCAAATCTGTCAAGATGGGTTGTCTTTCTCTTTTGTTCGCATAGCGCATTTCTCAAAACATGTTGCCTTCTCTCAGTTTATCGATCATTCATTGGCCAGTAGTGGCAGTTTGAAAAGAAACAGATGGAAGAATGCACTTGTCTGTGTTACCGCTGCGATGCAGTGGTGGGCTGTTGCCATGTGGAATATCACCCACACCACCGCCTAATAACAGGGGACGGGAAGCCACTTGACAAGTGCACAATGTCACTTAGCCAACTACTAATAACGTCAGGAAAACGTAAGCATAAAGCTCTTTCTTTACATGAAACGATGAGACACTTGCGTGCACTTATTGTAAAGGAGATGAGCAACAAGCCACAAAGAAAGATAAGACAGTTACTTCACACCAAAGGAAACCAATTTATAACTTTCTTGTTTCATCAACAGAAGGTACTGTACTAGTTCTTCTTCTTCTTTTACGGCCTCATTGGACCACTTCAGTCAATCATTTCTTGGTCCTCATCTTCAGTGAGTTTCCTATCCAAGTTGCCCAGTAGCTTTTCATTCGCTCTTGATCTTCTCAGACGTTCCTCAGCTGTAAATACCCTTTTTATTGTGTTACGTTTGTCTATTTTTGCCTAAAATCTTATTTTTATATCTTTCAGGTTTTTTTAAATTTTTTGTTTTGTTTTGCAAGTTATCCAAGGTTATTTCTAATTCTTTCATATCTTCTCTAATTTCCTTAATCCATCCTACTTGTTGTTTCATATTCCAAAGTTTCACTACAATTTTTCTAGATAACCTGGTTTCTGGTGTCCTCATGATCATCATCATCTTCATTTCCCATTTCCAGCTTCCTTGGTCGGGTTGTGAATTAAGGACCTCCAACGTTTCCTGTCTCTCCACCACTCCTCTCCTGTTTTTAGTACTTCTTCAGGTTTTCCTCCTCTCTTCTCTACACACTCCCACACTGTATCTGCCCATCTCTTTCGGGGCCTTCCTCGTGGTCTCTTCCCTGTCATCTTTTCACAGAAAGTTTTCTTTGGTACTCTCTCATCTCCCATTCTCATCATATGTCCATACCACTTTAACTTTGTTGTTTCTATCCTGTCCTGCAGCTTCAAGATTCCTGTCCTTTTTCTAATCTCTTCATTTCTAACTCTATCTCTTCTGGTCTTGCCCTCTATACCTCTTAGGAATTTCATCTCCGCGGCTTGTATTCTACTCTCCTCTCTTTTTGTAGTAGTCCACGCTCCAGCTGCATATGTTAGTATGGGTCTGTAGTAGGTTGAATATAATACATTTTTACATTTCTTTGGGACATCTCGGTTCCACAGAATACCCCTTATGCTCTGGTAAAAACTGTTCGCTTGTTGTATTCTCTTTCCAATTTCCTCAGTTATCCTTCCATCTTCTGTGATCACACTTCCCAAGTACTTGAAACTTTTAACCACTTCTAGAATTTTCCCATTCAATTCTATCTTTCCTCTTCCTTCCTTCCTTCCTCTTGACATTACCATTGTCTTGCTCTTCTCTGTGCTTACTTTCATCCCAAATTTCTCTATTTCTTGATTCCATACATCTAGTTGTTTTTGTACTTCCTTTTCATCCTCGCCCCATATCACTATATCATCTGCAAACAGCATGGCCTTTGTTGCCTCTTGTCCCAATCTCTGTTTAACATTCTTGTGAATTTCATCCATGACTATGATGAATAGTAAGGGGGACAATACACTTCCCTGTCTGAGACCTGTTTCCACTTTAAACCATTCTGTTTCTCCTATACTGGTCTTCACGCTACTCACACAATATTTGTACATAGCTTTTAACATTTGGACATCAGCTCCGTTAACTCTCCTTTTCCTTAATACATTCCAAACCACCTGTCGAGGCACACTGTCGTACGCTTTCTCAATATCAATAAATGTCATCACCATGTCTTTTCCAAATTCCCATCTTTTCTCCATCATTTGCCTTAATGCAAAGACTAGGTCAAATGTTGATCTGTCTTTCCTAAAACCATACTGTTCTTCCTCCATCTCTCCTTCTATCTTCCTCCTCAGTCTGCCTTCCAAAACTCTCTCAAAGATCTTAGCTACATGAGCGATAAGAGTGATCCCTCTGTAGTTATTGCATTCCTTTTTGTCACCTTTCTTAAAAATCGGGATAATTAATCCCTTTCCCCATTCTTCTGGAATCTCTTTCTTCTTCCAAATTATTCTAAATAATCTATACAACCACTGTACACCTATTGGTCCCGCTGCTTTTATCATTTCCGCGGACACCTCATCCTCTCCTGCTGCTTTACCGCTCTTCATCTTCTGTATGGCTTCCTCTATTTCTAGCATAGTGATCTCCTTTTCTTGTTCTTCTTCTACTTCCATTGTTTCTTCTTGCTCTTTTTCATCTTCCAGTTCAATGTATTTAACATTTAGTAGCTTTGAAAAGTATTCTTCCCATCTTTTTAATATATCATCTCTTTGATACAATATCTGTCCTGCTTCAGTTTTTATAAATTTTGTGTTTTCCCTACCTTTTACACTGTTTTTCACCAATCCATATAGAACCTTTTTACTTCCTTGGATATCCTCCTTCAAAGTTTCCGTGAAACCTTCCCAACTTTTCCTTTTTTCTTCTTGTACAATTTTTTGGCATGCCTTCTTTGCTTCTCTATATTTTTGCCATTTCTCTGCATTTTTACTGCCTATCCACTTCCTCCATGCCATTTGTTTTTCTTTAACAGCTTCCTTTACCCTGTTGTTCCACCAAGGAGTCTCCCTTTCCTTTTTCTTCCCTGATAGTCTTCCACAAGTGTTTACTGCACACTTCGCAAAACAATTTCTAAAACATGCCCATTCCTGTTCGACACTTTTTGCTTCGTCTTTGGGAATTTCCTTTTTCAAGTCTTCTTGGAACTTTTCCATTGCCTCTCTCTCTTTTAGCTTCCACACCTTTATTTTTCTTTCCCTTTTCTCCGCAAGCTTTGTGATTTTCCCAAGCCTTAATTTGGCTATCACCACTTTATGGTCTCCTTCAAAATCTCCTCTTGGCATAGCTGTCACATCTACCAGTTGTCTACGTTTATCCTTTTCCACTAGGATAAGATCGATCATTGTTTTTGTCTTTCTGTCTCCCCATCCATACCTAGTTATTTTTTGGGAGTTCTTTTTCCTAAACCATGTATTTCCAACAATTAATCCATTCCTTCTACAGAAATCTATTAACATTTCTCCATCTTCATCCTGATTTCCATAGCTAAAAGGGCCAATTATCTCTTCTTTTCCCTGCCTATCTGTTCCCACATGTGCATTCATATCCCCCATTATTATAACCTCTTTGTCTTCTATACCCTTTTCCAGTTCTAAGAAATCCTCTAAACATTCATCTACCTTCCCTGTCTGGGGTGCATAAATCTGTATAAAATCCTTTGTTCCACTCTCAAGTCCTAGTCTAATTTTCATCATTCTGTCATTAATTTGGTCTACTTTCTCAACATACTGCACTAAGTCTTCTCTCAATATTATTGCAACACCATTCATTGCCTTATTTCCTCCACTCCAATATATTCTATATCCCTTCCCTTTCTTGACTTCTTTCTCACCTTTTCCCTTCCATTTCGCTTCACTGACTCCCAACATTGCTATTTCCTTCTTTTCCATATAGTCCACCAATTCTTCTGTCTTGCCATTTAAGCTCATCACGTTTATGAAGGCGATGTTTGTGGTGTCTGGTAGCCTACTTCTCACAGTTCTCCCAGACCCCTGGGAACTGCGCGTCGCCTGCAGGGGACGCCCTAGCACTTTCCGAGGCCTCAATTCACACTCACTCATTTTATAGGCTATTAGTACGATGAGTTCGCCACACTCAAAGGCATTTTATGACCTACTGCCAGGTATTGTTCTAGGCCGATCCACTGGATAACAGACGCCTTTTGTAGCCGCTCCTCTGGAGTACAGACGCTACAGAATTCCCTCTTCCGCCATCGACGCCGTACCGAAGTCCATCCTCTCCGCCGCCGATACCGTTGGGGCTTCGCCCATAACCCTGGGCTCATGATGTGACCAAAAAAAGAAATCCGTTTCTTCCGAATAGTATCAGTGATGGGATCCACTTCATTTGGTACTATCCGCCACTGTCCATCTTTCTGATATTTTTTATTTATGCATGTTCTAGCTATTCTTCTTTCTACTTTTCTACTGTACTTCAATAAGTTATTAAACAATTATTTTTTCACGATAATGTTATTGATTCCTTTCATTTCAGTTAACCCGGATGTTTGCTAATCCGGACAACTCTCAGCCCCAATTAGTCCGGATAAATGTGGTTTTACTGTACCATCAAGAGTTCATCATCATCAGTGTCCATACCTGCCAACTTTCAAAAAGGGCTTTCAGTAAAACTCGCGCACACCAAAAAATCTAACAAATTTCGACATACCCCGGATTGAAACAATAATCCTCCTGGGGTACAAAATAGAGTAATTCATGCTTTGAACAGGATATTTCAATGAAATGGTATCTACTTACATCATACGCCAATTATTTGTAGACGAGCATGACCCTCAAGAAGCAGGTGTGATGAATTTTGGTTTGGAGCATAGATATACTGTAACAGGACTTCCTTGAAATAATATGCCTAGGTAATACACTCATCACTCACTGGAAATTACTTGCACTTTTAAATTCATACCTGTGGCCTTTTTTTTTAGCTTCCTGCAAAAAGTCTGGAGAAAAGGTGCTGGCATAACAGAGACTAGAACTCCTCGTCTTCAAAATAGATAGATTCCAGAGATTCATTCAGGACAAAAATCACGTATTTTCTTCACTTCGAAAAATTACGAGTTCAACTGAGTTAATATAAAACATTACAGTAACCAATGACATTATAAGGGTCTGATTTAATAGCTAAAGTTGTGGCTTGCTTTGCTTTCTTCAGAAAGTCAATAGAATATGTGTTTGTATTGCTTCAGAACTTCTGGTCTTCAAAATAGAAATGGCTTCCAGAGTTTCATTGGACATCGATGACCAGAACCAGGGCTATATCAGGCTAAAAATTTGTTCACATTCTGTCTTCGCAGTCAAGTACGGAGAAATATAGAGAAGTTACACGATGAGCACCGGTCTCAGCCATTGGACAAGATTCACGTAGTTTTCACGATAGAACACGGAGAAAAATCGCAAATAGCGATTTACATAATCGGTATCATTTTTAGTTGTTCAACGAGATTTCCATTGTCCTTGAGATCGGGCACGGGAAAATATTGAATTATTATGCAATCGGCGCCGCTGGCTGTCCGTTTGACAAGAATCCAGTTGAACTCATCATCGAATGCGGCGAAATATCGCGATGTATCGCAATCGCTGCCGCACTCGACCGTTATACGAGATTCACGTTGTCCTCACAGTTGAGTACTGAGAGCGCGATAATATGCAATCAGCGCCGCACCTGGCCGTCCTCGTGATCACAAGTTCGTGATCGGGCATGGGTTTTATGATTTTACGCAACTAGTGTCGATCTCGGTCCGTTTGACGAGATCCCTGCAAGGAAATCATGTGGTCAACCAGCCATCTTGAGTATGTGATTTTGGAGGATGAACGATCGAAGTAGGTATCCAATTATTCTGCGAGGATTATAATAAATAATACAAGAGGGCACATTTTAATTCGAATTCGAATCACGAGTTATACAAGTTTTCGAGATAATCGGTAGATTATATATCTGATAGAACCAACGTTCGAAGGAAAAAGACATATAACGAAATTTTGAATTAACCATACTAGATGTCGCAAATTTACGAAACAGATAGATTTTTTAAAAATAAATGTATTTCTAAGCCTTTTCGTGATTTTTTTCGAAATGGTATCATTTTACATGTTTGCGACATTAAATTATTTCGCGTTTTATATTTGAGATAAGTCTCCAAATTTAGAGGTCAATAACAGAAATGAGAGTTTTCTGTTTTGTTTCGAAAGTATTTGCGAATAAACGTGTCGTGAAAAGTCAGGTTTCCTAATAACAAAGAAAAATATTTCATACAAAACTAAAAACTCTTCTTGATGCCGAAAATATACGTTAAACCAATGTAGGCTATACCATTCAAGGTATCCTCAGTTTGCACTTCCTTGAGGTCGGGCACGGGGAAATACAGCTTATGCAATCGGCACCGTTTGAGTGAAACATGCTTCATCGCAATCTGTGAGCCTACCGGCGCGACTTTAAATGATTTTAACCGACCTCAGCGAATTTTCGTTACCTCCAAATATCCAGACAAAAATTACCGGTAGCTACTTTTTGTTACTTTTCTTTACCGGTAGACATCCTGATAATTCACATGTTATTCCGTAACTACAACACGACCTATGCTTTGTAATTCGTGGTGAAGAAGAAAAGAACTATTATTATACAGTACGGTAAAGGTTATAGAACTAATCAACGCATTAAAGAACAAGCAAACGGTTATCCCAGAGCTTTCAGTCAACACAAACAAATCGATACCGAACGACTAGGATTCAGGCAAATCAGGACGCATCTCGTATTCGCAGTCCAAGACTGTAACGATCGGATGAATCTAGTTCAGAGCGATGTATCGAATGTGCGCTGGTCACACAGCAATGTATCGGCGGCATGCAGAAGCTTGTTCTGGTACGAATTTTAAAAAGATGATCTTGGTATGTAAATCCGTAAAATATTATAGTTCATCCATAAAACCATAAAACACACTGCCTTTCCGTAAATTTTAAGGAAAAACCGTAAAAGTCACCCGGGTGTTGTAAACTTGCCTCTTCCACTGTTGTTAAGAGTTAGGAGAGATAATTACAAGAACCGTAAGTTATAACATTTTATTTTTCCATCCCTTAAACCAACAATAACTAACGTTTAGTTTGATTTTTGTGACTTTTCAATCTTCCTGTAAATGTGGGTTTACTCAAATCCCCTTCACCTTACACCCTGTATAAACATACAGTACGTCTCTCACCTGTTGAGCAGAATACCGAGCTGGTGGCTTGCCAGAAGTCACGAGACTCCAAGTGAGCTGTTTTTCTTCTTCATTGAGCTTCTGCAGAAGAAGACTTCCTTTACAGGGCCTAGCCCAATTGCTAGATGACTTCCTTTCTTCAATTATTTTCTCCTGCTCCTGAGCTGCCTTTTTGCGAGCCTCTAGCACATTATTGCAAGCAGGCAACTTCAATGGTGAGCAAGAGGAATCTCTATCTTCCTTTCTCCAAAATGGTGTTCCAAATGCAAGATTGGACGCAGCTCGCTTCGAGGGTAATTTTCTAGTTGGGGTATTACAGGCATCCAACTTCTTATATGGAACCTTTAGGGATGAAATACAGTGCAGATAATAGTAACTAGATTAATCTGTATTACATACTGTGGAACCAGTTGTGAAACCAGCTACTAAACACGCAGCAATAAATAAAATTTTCCTTAATGAAGAAGACAAATAAATATAATGGACATTGTCTGTTCCACTGATTTATATGTGGACCAGTTTCGGCTGTTAGACCATTGTTAGCACAAAGAATCCAATTAACACAATAACATCACACAGAGGTCATAACACAAACATTTGACTATTGAGCTCTTGTTGATACTTTAAGGGCGTTGCAACATTATGGTCATGTAGCCCTGGGTACTTGGGTGTGTGTGTGTAGAATCTGTCTGATAACCTTGTCACTGTTAGGTCTGTACTAATGTGTGTACTTGTAATTGAGGTAGGATTCGGGTAGGAAGTGGCCATGGTCTTAATGTATGTACCATCCCAGCATTTGCCTTAGTAGAAGTGGGAAACCACGGGAAACCCCTTTCACGACTCTTGAGGTAGGAATCAAACCTGCCTCATGAGGCTGAGTGCACCCCGTTCCAGAACTCTGACCAGAATTAAATTTCTTGGCAGTGCCGGGAATCTAACCCGGACCTCCGCGATGACAGCCAAGAATGCTAGCAAGGAATCTTATAATTTTCTCCCTTCTTACAAGGTTTCGTATTAATACACAATTGGATCCTGAGTTACTGATTTTGAAGTTTTAATAGTATGCTCAGCCACTATCTTGAATGTATGGCGGGGGCGAGAAAAATGTTCGTGATAGGTAAATAAAATATCCTAGGTGCTTTAAGCATCTTTAATCCTGGATTACTGACAGCGGTGGCTACGCTCGCTAAAAGGGCAGCATTAGGTCATGGGGCCAAGCTCTCTGCTGACTCGGTAGACGCGTAGGTTCGAGCCCACCGTCGGCCGTCCTTGAAATGGTTTTCCGTTACTTTCAACACCAAGCAAATGCTGGGACGGTACCTTCCGACAGGCCACGGCCGCTTCCTTCCACATCCTTGCCCACTTTCATCCATTCATCTCATCTCTCATTCCGATGCGCAGATTGCCCACGGACGTCGACTGGAAAGACCTGCACTTGGCCTCTCAGTAGGCACACGAAAAATAAAAGAAAAAGAAAATCCTGGGTTAACTTTGATTTGCTTGTAACTGACATGAGGCGTTGGAATTAGGAGCTCAAAAATCAGAAAAGAAAGATCCTGGTTCTTGTTGACAACTGTTCAGTGCATCCTATACTTTCAGGTTTGGAGAACATTAACATTAAGCAGGACTATTTTATTACACTGAGGGATGCGATCAGATACATTACCAAAGCTTGGAACAATAAAAAAAATTACAAAAAAAAAAGAAAAAAAAAAGAATTAAAATGCCTATAATTATCACAACCAAGACTATCAAGATTGGTTTCCATCACATGGGAATCACAACTGAAGAAACAAATGCTGTCAAAACTGAAGATACATTCAACGACAGTGATGATCTCCCAGTATCTACATTGATGCAAGAAATCAATTGTGTTTTGTACGTTGTATGTCCAGAAAGTAAGTTCAGTTTGGTAATAAAAACTAAACGAGTACAGATACAGACATTTATTGCAAAACAAACTACAAACTGTTAAATATCTTTCCACATCACTCCCATCATTTTGGAGACACTTGCCAAAGCGTGGCACCATGTTTTGTATGCTTTCTTCATAAATATTGTTGTTAATTCATTTTAGGGGCTTGGGACATCTTAGTCATCAGCCTCGTGCAGTTGGGTGTTAATGCTGAACTTTACTGATACATGTATGTGTGTGATGACTGTAGTAGTGTGTGCAACAGTATTAGGAAACAGGTAAGGTAGGTGCCCCGGGATTTGAAGTATGGTACTATCCCAGCATTTGTCTGGAGGGAGTGTGGAAAAACCAGAATTGCCACTGTCAGTGCCGGGATTCAAACCTGCGATGTCTGGACTTGCTCTGTAAGAGTTGTCTGTTTTGTTTGCAAAGAGGCCAGGCATTGCCATGAATGAAAACAATACACTTATTCTGAATTGCGTGACGCAGTTTCCTAAGCGTCTCACATTAAACATTTGCATGGATTGTTTCACCACGAGGTAAGAAATCCACCAGAAGATGCTATGTCAATCCCAAAAGACAGTACACATGATTTTTCGAGGTGTCAAGATTTGCTGGTAACAAAGTGTGCCTCCACTCCATTGATTGTCGTTTCGATTCAGGGGTTACAAACGTGACCCAAGTCAAATCTCCAGTCACTATCTTGCTTAGAAAATCATCACCAGCATCATTGTAACGTGTCAGAAAGTCAAGTGGACAGCCCTGACACTGTTGGTGTTGCTTAGTAAGAGATTTTGGCACCCAACAAGCTCACAGTTTCAGAAATTTCAGTTTTTCAGAAACAATATCATGGAGACGTGATCTTGAAATTGGCAGAAAATTCGTAGAAAGATCAGATAGTGCAAACCTATTGTTTTTCCTTGACGAATTCTTAAACTGCACGTTCTTAAGCAACGATTGACGCCCACTTCATTCGGCATCGTGCACTTGAGCTTAATTTAATTGTAAGTCAATACAGAATCTCAAACATTGACCAATATGATTTATCTCATGGAATTCTTCATTGAACTGTCGGACCTATCTCCTTGCCACTGAATCATTCATCGTATTTTCTCCATACACCTCGCAAATCTGTCGATGAATGTTGACTGGTTTAGTGTTCAAATATAAAGGGAACAGAATTCCGCCTGATCAATACAACATTTTCAATTAAGGGGCTATATTAAACCCATTTGGATGGTACATGTTTCGAGGCTCCTCTTGGCCCCTTCATCAGCCATACATACAAACATATTGTCAATACAATTATCAGAATACAATTGAAAAGGTTAAAACTAACATGAGATAACATGATGAAATAAAACATAAAAACCATAAGGACAGTGTGGAACAAATGACTTAAGTTAAGAATCATACAAATTACATTTTAAGTTTACATTTTAACATATACTGTTTTTTAAAGTGTTTTTCCATTTGTTTGTGACATTCGCAAGTCTTTCTTAGGTTAAGTTTTACTTAAGTCATTTGTTCCACACTGTCCTTATGGTTTTTATGTTTTATTTCATCATGTTATCTCATGTTAGTTTTAACCTTTTCAATTGTATTCTGATAATTGTATTGACAATATGTTTGTATGTATGGCTGATGAAGGGGCCAAGAGGAGCCTCGAAACATGTACCATCCAAATGGGTTTAATATAGCCCCTTAATTGAAAATGTTGTATTGATCAGGCGGAATTCTGTTCCCTTTATATTTGACTTTTAATCAATACGGAACCATGAATGATTGTACGAATGGTTTAGTGTTCTTCGCATTCAGAAAACAAATGACAGATCTAATCTCACAAGTGGAGGGATTTTCAATCAACGTTGCCATCCCAACCAAGCACTATAAAGCGTAAACAACAGACAGCAACCTCAAAATGGTGCCATCTTCTTCTTGTTGACTCAGGGCAACTACCACGCAAGCGCTGAACTGCGATTGTAGGAATGCCGGGGCAACATATAAAAACTGAACCTACTTTCTGGATGTGCCTAGTTGATTGAATATTGTATTTACCTGTATTTCTTTAATTGTGTATTTTATGATTTGATGTCTACCATATGTACATAAAATATTACCATGAAGAAATAAATTAATAAAGGAAAGGGCCACAACAAGGACTGGAAAAAGGGGCAAAATAAGACTTAACTAAGGAATCCCTCAGGGTCACCAACTCCTTAAGTTGCCAGCCATGAAACTTGAGGGTGTAGCACAATCCAGAGTGCACCATGCATTGTGGGGCTCCACACACATTGCCCCCTTTAAGGTCTTTAAGGCAGGTGATACCGTGAAAAAAATAGAAAGAAAAAAAGAGTGATGAAGTCTTCTGACCTCATGAAAAATTATGGTATCAGGAAAGAAAAGAAAAGGAAAGGGCCAATTAAGGCAGGAGAATGAAAGACGCCATATACCTCAGATACCCCAATACCAACAAGCTGGAGAACAAGTCGACAGGAGCCTGGCACAAGTGCTCAGCAGGGCTCCTGTGATCACCAACCCACCTCCCACAAGTTGTGAGCATGCAGCTGGTTTTGCAATTGTGCTACACAAATAGTACGTTGTGTGTAAATTCTTTCAACCTAAATTATGTAGGATGACAATGTACACTGAATGTATTGGGGGGAGGGAAAACCTCTCTTAGTAATTATCGCAGTCATTTAAATATTTAAGAAAGTCTTCAGAATTACCGTATATACTCGAATACCACCCGCACATTTTTAAACAAATTCGGACGTGAAAAATTGGGGTGCGGGTCTTATTTGAGTCATCCAAATTTGAAAGATCTAAATTGCCCGCCGCGCGCGATATCGGGTGTTGCGAGTATCCGCTAGATGGTGCTAGCCTTCTTCCGGCTATAACTTTGTTTTACCGTACGCACGCGGCGTCATACAGTCCCGCGCACGTTCTCCGAGTGTAAACATGAATGCTACGAAACGTTTGCGGTCATTTACTGTGAGTGAGAAATTGAAAGTTGTGAGGGAAGCTGAAGTTATTGGAAATCGTGCCCGGTAGGAAATATGATATTGACGAGTCATGTATTCGTGATTGAGCTGGATGACGTCTATGCTACAACCACTGGATGTCTGCGTGAACTGCCCGTTCAAAGCAGCCTTGAAACAGCTGTATACGGAGCAGATGGCGGCCGATAAGCACACACCGACTCCAACTGGTCGTATTCAGCGCCCGAAAGTTCAGCTGCTGTGTTCGTGGATTTTGACGGCATGGAATCGAATCTCTGGAGATCTCATACGGAAGAGCTTCAAGAAATGTAGTATTTCGAATGCTATGGAGGCAGTGATGACGACATTTAGTGGGAAAGTGATGGTGATAAAAGTTCCGAAGCTGGTCCTTCTGATGACGATGAATGACGTGTTTGTGTACTTTTATTTGTATTTTTAATAGTTGATGTGTGTTATTTTAGGACGACTTCAAAACTGTTGGAAACTATTTTGGATAAATGCAATTCTGTTTATTTAGTTAAGATAGTAAATAATTTAGAGTAAATTTTTTTTTTTTTTTAAATTTTGTTCTTCAAAATCAGGGTGCGGGTCTTATTCGGGGGCGGGTCGTATTCGAGTAAATACGGTAGTAATTGATTAATCAATTATTACAAAATATTCTGCACACTTAGGCTTAATTTAGGTTCAGTGGATATGTATATTATGTACAACAGTATTTACAATTAAGCTACAATAGTTTTTAATTAAACTTTGAAACGAGTCAGAAAATGGTTTCTAATATTTTAATGAGAACATTAGAGTTTGAAACCATGTCCAAAATAGTCATGAATTCTTCAGTCTCCATATCTTTGGAATTTGAAGAATTTTAAAACTATTTATTCAACAGCTGGCTTCCAGAACCTGAATCAGTTTTGACAATTTCAACACAACGCAAAATAATGTGCATATATGCATTCACCACATAATGGGAGACCTGCCAAACAGTTATCAAGTGTTCAATACAACAATTACACTTGTACTTATGAAGATCAAGTCAACAAATGTTTTTATGACAAATTCCAGAAATCTTTGTGATATTCAAAAAACTCGAACCTTTTCAATGTTTTTCAAAAGTTCTTTTTAAGTGTTCTATTCATATCAACCATCTCCTTTCAATACTGCTGTAAATTTATTTTAAAATTCATCTATTCATCAACACTCATCATTTGTTGATTTTCTAATGGACAACTATATATGGTCTGAAACGTGCACAAATACACAACCCATTTTAAATTTTCATACTGATAAGGCAGACCCATTATTTGCCCTTTTTATATGGTATGGACATGTTAAGAGGATGAGTGGGCAAAGGTAGCCAAAAATAATGGAAAAACTGAAGGTTGAGGGGAAAAAGACCTCGAGGGCTATCAAGAATGCGGTGGAGTACAGGAGTGATAGTCTGTATTGAAAGCTAGCTGGAGGAAGAAAAGGGGTGGGAAGACAGAATTAGATGGAGAGGACTCGTTAACACCCAGACCCGGCAATACCTGGAATGGGGTTTGGATATTCATTCATATGGTAAAACTGAATATACGGTATGTGTGTCAATATTAGGGGTCGACGGTGCACCGATTTTTCGGTTTCGGTACGGCACAAAGGAAATTACCGACCTCGGTTCAAGACGATAAAAAACTCGGTAAAAAGTTTGGTTCGGTACAAGAGACATAAATACCATAATTTAAGGAAACCTTCTTTTTTAGACATCCAAAGTATTGTCCTTTATCATCAATGTTTTACTTCAATAGTTAGTTAAATACAGTAAAACTTCTTGTATACGGTTCATATTTATACGTTTTCTATACGATTTTTTCCTGGTCCTGACAAAATGCCTACACTTTCCATGTTAATTTATCTCTGATATACGTTTTACATTTATTCGTTTTTCACACTTATACGATCATATTTTAAGTCCCTTGCAATATAAAGCGTCATTTATACGTTGCGTGTTCTGAGAAAGTACGTATGTTCGAATGCAAACTTTTGTTACCGCCTGTACTTCCGTTCGGAAGGATGCACCGCGTGCTATTTACGATGGCCTCGAGCGAAACCGGTGGTCACGGCAACACTCGCTTGCCCGAGTGTCGTAACAAGGAAGAACAGCTTGCGTAATAAGCAAGCGCTATTAATGTGTTAGCCTTTCAAAATAACAGGAAGCAGCCATAAAACACAGTTAGACAGCATCTGAAGCTTATGTTAAGATGAGCGGAAGTGTTTTACGATCGCCGATATATTAAAAAAAATATTATTTCCGCTTTTATAATTTTTATTCGTGTTTTTTTTAGGATTTCTCGTCAAACCATTAAAAATACGCGATTGATTCTGTGTTATAATAATCTTGCGTCTTCAGACAAATGAAAATCCATTAATTTAGGCCTACACTACGGTATTTTATTAATGACGATGAAGAGCCGCAGAATAATACAGTGGATTTTAATGATGCTGTCAATGCTCTATGGACTATCAAACATTTTGTGATGCACCATAACGTTTCTGAGGAAATAATGGCCGAATTATATCGGTTTGAAAATACTGTTCACGCCGTGGCCGCGGCCAACAAAAAACAAGTCAAGATAACAGACTACTTCGTAAAGTGACTCAATTTTCTTTGTTTTGTTATATCTGGGTGCATTTCTCTTGTAGTTGTTTTGTTACATATTGCCGATTATAGTTAAACAATCGTATTATTATTTCTTGTTTTTCACTTCTTAACGGGAACCCTCGCTCGCCCGTCGCCCTCGTTGCTAGCCTGTCTCCCGCCAGGCACTTTGCCGTAATGCGTAGCTCGCGCGGCACAGTCATTGAGTAGACTATAGCCTATAGTTCACAGCTGGTACTGAAAATGTTCGCCATTTCATTGCTACACATCGCTGGCACCTCTTCATGAAGTTGTCATTTACGTTCTGAAGTTCCTCAGCACCGATTGACTCAATTTCAGCTGTAATATACCGTATATACTCTAATACCACCTGCACATTTTTAAACAAATTCGGACATGAAAAGTTGGGGTGCGGGTCTTATTTGAGTCATCCAAATTTGAAAGATCTAAATTGCCCGCCACGCGCGATATCGGGTGTTGCGATTATCCGCTAGATGGTGCTAGCCTTCTACCAGCTATAACTTTGTTTTACCGTAAGCGTGCGGTGTCATACAGTCACGCGCACGTTCTCCGAGTGTAAACATGAATGCTACGAAACGTTTGCGGTCATTTACTGTGAGTGAGAAATTGAAAGTTGTGAGGGAAGCTGAAGTTATTGGAAATCGTGCCCGGAAGGAAATATGATATTGACGAGTCATGTATTTGTGATTGAGCGGGATGACGTCTACGCTACAACCACGGGACGTCTGCGTGAACCGCCCGTTCAAAGCAGCCTTGAAACAGCTGTATACGGAGCGGATGGCGGCCGATAAGCACACACTGACTCCAACTGGTCGTATTCAGTGCCCGGAAGTTCAGCTTCTATGTTCGTAGATTTTGACGGCATGGAATCGTATCTCGGGAGATCTCATACGGAAGAGCTTCAAGAAATGTAGTATTTCGAATGCTATGGATGTCAGTGATGACGACATTTAGTGGGAAAGTGATGGTGATAAAAGTTCCGAAGTTGGTACTTCTGATGACGATGAATGAAGTGTTTGTGTACTTTTATTTGTATTTTTAATCGTTTGATGTGTTATTTTAGGACGACTTCAAAACTGTTGGAAACTATTTTGGATAAATGCTATTCTGTTCGTTTAGTTAAGATTGTACATAATTTTGAGTAAAAAAATATTGATTTTTAAATTTTGTTCTTCAAAATCAGGGTGCGGGTCTTATTCGGGGGCGGGTCGTATTCGAGTAAATACGGTACCTTAGTCCAAAGCCGTGGTGTCAAGAAGCGCATTACGGCAAAGTGCTTGGCGAGAACCGGCTCGCAGCGCGAGCGAGAGTCCCGATCGCTTTTAAAACAAAGTCCCTGTATAACCCATATTGTCACATACATTTTGCAGTTTTTATCTACCGACTTTCATTTATGCGTTTTTTCACATTTATGTGTTTCTTTTCCCTTTGGTCCCCTGGATATCGTATAAGTGAAGTTTTACTACTAGAGCACAATAACTCTTCTGATTAATAAAATTAAATTATGGACTCAAGTGTTCCAGTGTGAGCCTAATGTCTATTTAATGTATGCATCAAGTGGCTTACTCCACACTAAAAGGGCAAGTTTGAAAGTTAATGGAACATTGTATGAGATTATTAGCTGTACATTTTTTCTGTATTTGAAATAAAAATTGTGCTATTTGGCAAGTATTTGGTTTACTGTATAATCATTAGAACTCATGTGTTACTTTTTTCTTAATGGTTTACTCTAATTTAGCATGTTAAAATCAGCTGAGCTGTACCGAACCGATTTTGTACCGAGAACCGAAGTACAATTTTTTTACCGAACCGAACCCAAATTTTCAGTACCAAAGACCCCTAGTCAATATGGATTCAAATTCAACATGATTACATTCATATCATATTATAGGTTAAGCTGATGATTGGGAAAGAAGGTGGCCCAGGAGAGAATGAAGGCTCTTTTGGTTTTGAGGCCATACAAGGAAATATTGCTATCTGTAAACCTCAACCAGCATGGTCAATGGAGGGATTCCCTGGCGAGGAAGTGTTCCTCAAGTTTCTCTATCAACTAACAACCACAAGGCAGGAATTAATTCAGAGTATTACCTTGAAAGATGATGTTGCCAATGGAACTGTTTCTTCAACTGCTGATTCATCATTTAACACTTGGCTGTTTGATTTCCTTTTTCCCCTTTTGAAACGATCAGAACGACCAAGGACTGGACTACCTGGCCGTGGAACTCTGTCATTATCTGCAGTAGTGAGTACAGGCTGAGGAGCATTTTCACGATCATAAAGCATTTCCGGACTTGTTACAAAGGCATTCATCCATGAAGGTGCTGTTACATCCTGATTTAATTTCAAATCCACCAATAGCTCATCTGCTATAAGGGCAGATGTGCATTCCTGCACTTCTTGCGATAAAGTAGGAACCGTGAAGAATTCTTTACTACCTTTGCGAGGTTGAACTCTCTTCACCAAGTCAGTCTTAAGAGGAGATACAAAAGTGTCCTGTACAACATTTTTCATTAACATTCCATTTTGAACCTCAGGAACCACAACTGGAATATTCCTTGTCCCAACAGACCTATTAGTAGTTGAGTTATCTAAA
The DNA here is from genome assembly GCA_946902985.2 of Meconema thalassinum. Taxonomy (NCBI): domain Eukaryota; kingdom Metazoa; phylum Arthropoda; class Insecta; order Orthoptera; family Tettigoniidae; genus Meconema; species Meconema thalassinum. Next base: position 446,622,743 of record OX336390.1, read on the forward strand.
AATATGTTTTGTGCTTTCATCAAATAATCCTCTGGTACATGACAAGCATGACCACCTGAAGTGGAGGAGCCCGGCACTTGACAGGAAGCCAAGTTGTCCTTAAACTTACTTTGTGAGTTAGTCCAGCAACCCTCCAACAGATCACCTTCTTTATTACTCGTCGTGGAAAACCCCTGCAATTCATACGGAAGAGAAGAATCTGAAAATATTCTCTGTTCATTCTTCAAACTCATCGTCACACCATCCCCTTGATCACTTGCTATGCAAAAGTCTTCAACTTCATGTGGTATAAAAGGAGCCAAATCACTTGAAAACAAAGTTTGGACTTCCTTCATAGAATCCTCCAACAAACAAACTGTTCTATCACTCATAGTTGAGCAGACCTGAGCTTCAGATGGTCTAACAGAAGAGGAATCATCTGCAAAAAGATTATGGGCTCTTTTCAAGGATTCTTCTGACACTGAAACAACTTTACCACTTACTGTAGAGAAACCCTGAGGTCCTGATGTTCTAATAGATGTTGAATCCTCTGCAAAAAGATTTTGGGCTTTTTTCAAGGATTCCTTCGACACTGAAACCGCTTTACCTCTTGCAGTGGAGAAGCATGGAGGAACAGATGATCTAACAGCAGTTGAATCCTCTGCAAAAAGATTTTGGGCTCTTTTCAAGGATTCCTCCGACACACGCACTGCTTTACCACTTGCAGAGGAGAAGTTCTGAAGTCCTAATGGTCTAACAGTAGTTATCTTTTCTATAGTAATATTTTGGGCTCTTTTCAAGGATTCTTCTGTTAGAGAAACTGCTTTACCACTTGCAGTGGAGACACCCTGAGGTCCAGATGGACTAACAAGAGTTGAATTCTCAGCAAAAAGATTTGAAGCTCTTTTCAAGGATTCTTCTGATACAGGGATGGTTTTACCACTTGCAGTAGAGAACCCTAGAGAACCAAATGGTCCAACAAGAGTTGTATCCTCTGCAGAGAAATTTTGGGCTCGTTTCAAGGAAGATTCCGTCACAGGAACTTCTTTGCCACTAACACTACAGAAACCCAATGGTCCAGATGGTTTGATTAAAGTTGAATCTTCTGTACAAAGATGTTGTACCCTTTTCAAGGATTCCTCAGACACTGCAACTGCATTACTGCTTGCAGTAGGGAAGCCCTGAGGTTGTGTTGGTCTAGCAGAAGTTGAATCCTCGGCAAAAAGATTTTGGGCTCTTTTCAAGGATTCCTCAGACATTGAAACAGCCTTGCCACTTGCAGTGGAGAAGCCCTGAGGTCCCAATGGTCTAGCAGGAGTTGAATCCTCTGCAAAATGATTTTGGGCTCTTTTCAAGGATTCCCCAGACACTGAAACAGCCTTACCACTTGCAGTAGCGAAGCCCTGTGGTCCTATTGGTCTAACAGGAGTTTGATCTCCTGCAAAAAGATTTTGGGTTCTTTTTAAGATTTCCTCTGACACTGAAACAGCCTTACCACTTGCAGTGGAGAAGCCCTGAGGTCCTGATGGTCTAGCAGGAGTTGAATCCTCTGCAAAAAGATTTTGGGCTCTTTTCAATGATTCCTCAGACAATGTAACAGATTTACCACTTGCAGTGGAGAAGCCTGGAGGACCAGATGGTTTAAGAAGAGTTGAATCCTCTGCAAAACGATTTAGGGCTCTTTTCAAGGATTCCTCGGACACTGTAACCGATTTACCACTTGCAGTGGAGAAGCCTGGAGGTCCAGATGGTTTAAGAAGCATTGAATTTTCTGCAAAAAGATTTTTGGCTCTTTTCAAGGATTCTTCTGACACTAAAAGAGCTTTACCACTTGCAGTAGAGAAGCCATGTGGTCCTATTGGTCTAACAGGAGTTGAATCTTCTGCAAAAATATTTTGAGCTTTTTTCGGGGATTCTTCCATCACTGAAACAACTTTACCACTTGCTGTTGAGAAGCCCTGAGGTCCAGACAGTCTAATTGGAGAGGAACCATCTACAAAAAGCTTTTGGGCTCTTTTCAAGGATTCCTCAGACACTGAAATAGCTTTACCACTTGTGGTAGAGAAACCCTGAGGTCGTGATGTTCTAATAGATGTTGAATCCTCTGCAAAAAGATTTTGGGCTCTTGTCAAGGATTCCTCCGACACTGAAACCACTTTACCACTTGCAGTGGAGAAGCCTGGAAGTCCAGATGATCTAACAGGAGTTGAATCGTCTGCAAAAAGATTTTGGACTCTTTTCAAGGATTCTTCTGACACTGAAACAACTTTACCACTTGCTGCAGAGAAACCCCGAGGTCCTGATGTTCTAATAGATGTTGAATCCTCAGCAAAAAGATTTTTGGCTTTTTTCAAGGATTCCTCTGATACTGAAACCAATTTATCACTTGCAGTGAAGAAGCCTGGAAGTCCAGATGATCTAACAGGAGTTGAATCCTCTGCAAAAAGATCTTGGCCTTTTTGCAAGGATTCCTCCGACACCGAAACCGCTTTACCATTTGCAGTGGAGAAGCATGGAGGTCCAGATGATCTAACAGAATTTGAATCCTCTGCAAAAGGATTTTGGGCTCTTTTCAAGGATTCCTCCGACACTGACACCGCTTGACCACTTGCAGTAGAGAAACCGTGAGGTCCTGATGTTCTAATATATGATGAATCATCTGCAAAAAGATTTTGGGCTCTTGTCAAGGATTCCTCCGACACTGAAACCACTTTACCACTTGCAGTGGAGAAGCCTGGAAGTCCAGATGATCTAACAGGAGTTGAATCGTCTGCAAAAAGATTTTGGACTCTTTTCAAGGATTCTTCTGACACTGAAACAACTTTACCACTTGCTGCAGAGAAACCCCGAGGTCCTGATGTTCTAATAGATGTTGAATCCTCAGCAAAAAGATTTTTGGCTTTTTTCAAGGATTCCTCCGATACTGAAACCAATTTATCACTTGCAGTGAAGAAGCCTGGAAGTCCAGATGATCTAACAGGAGTTGAATCCTCTGCAAAAAGATCTTGGCCTTTTTGCAAGGATTCCTCCGACACCGAAACCGCTTTACCATTTGCAGTGGAGAAGCATGGAGGTCCAGATGATCTAACAGAATTTGAATCCTCTGCAAAAAGATTTTGGGCTCTTTTCAAGGATTCCTCCGACACTGACACCGCTTGACCACTTGCAGTAGAGAAACCGTGAGGTCCTGATGTTCTAATATATGATGAATCATCTGCAAAAAGATTTTGGGCTCTTGTCAAGGATTCCTCCGATACTGAAACCACTTTACCACTTGCAGTGGAGAAGCCTGGAAGTCCAGATGATCTAACAGGAGTTGAATCGTCTGCAAAAAGATTTTGGGCCCTCTTTAAGGGTTTCTCTGACACTGTAACAGTTTTACCATTTGTGGAAGAAAAGCCTGGAGATCCAGATTGTCTAATTGGAGTTGAAGCTTCTGCAAAAAGCTTTTGGCCTCTTTTTAAGGTTTTCCCTGATACTGATACTCCTTTACTCCTAGCAGTAGAGAAGCCCTGAGGTCCTGATGATCTAACAGGAGTTGAATCTTCTGCAATTAGCTTTTGGGCTCTTTTAAACGATTCTTCCGACACTGAAACAACTTCACCATTTGCGGTACAGAAGCTTGGAAGTCCTGATGTTCTAATTGGAGCTGAATCCTCTGAAAATAGTTTTTGGGCTCTTTTCAAGGATTCCTCCAACACTGAAACCGCTTTATCACTTGCAGTGGGGAAGCTTTGAGGTCTAGAAGGTTGGACAATAGTTGAATTCTCTACAGAACGTTTTTGGTATCTTTTCACGTGGTCTTTTGACATTGGAACAGATTTACCCACTACAGTGAAGTTGTCTTGAGATGCAGGTGGTCTAACAGGAGTTGTATCTTCTTTAAAGGAGTATTCTGATCCACAGACAGCTTTACCACTTGCAGCGGAAAAGTCTAGAGGTCCCGACTGTCTATCAGGAGTTGAATCCTGCTCAAAAAAAAATTGTTCTATTTTCAGGGAATCCTCCACCACAGAAATTGCTTTACCACTTGTAATAGATGGCTTATGAGAAATTGTATTCATTGTGGAGTGATTTTGTACCCTTTTCAAGTAATTGCCTGTCACTTGAAGTACGTCATCGCTAGCAGTGGAGGAGCATTGTGCTTGAGGTGGTTTAATGAGTATCGAGCCACCTGGTCTCAAGGACGCACAAACAGGGTTATCATTTGTAAAACAGAAGCCTTGATCTTGAAGTGGTGTGCAATAGATATTTTTCTCTGGAGACATACCTTGTGGTTTCTTCAAGGAATCCTCCAACACACAAAAAGCTTCATTACTAGCGCTACTGAAATCTTGCCCATTACATGATCTGTCATCAGTAGAGTTATCTAAAAAAATATTTAGTGGCTTCTCCAGAGCATTCTCTGATATACTATAAGCTGTACTGCATTCAGTAGACAAACTTTGCACATTAACTGGTTTTAATTCAATCAAGTCATCTGTGAAACTATTTAGAGCTTTCTCTGACATAGTAAAGAAGTTGCCTGTTTTTTGCACTTTCTGTGTAGGAACCTTTGACAAGGAGGTAATTTTAATAGCTTTTGAGATTATTTGCCTTTGAGGCCTGTTGGAAGCTGAGCCATCTTCTGTACATGAAGTCGTGGGACCATTAACTCCTATCTCACCTTTGAAAGAAATCAAGTTAGTTGCATGTATCTGTCGAGTCTTTGGGACAGAGTTGTCAGCATGATCACTTACAAAAGTGGATCTTTGTATTACAGGTGCTTCAAAATGACTGCTACTGCTATCATGAATCTGACAAACTTCGGTAAGAGAATGACTGAGACAGGCAAGACCTGTCGCAGGAGTATTAGAAAAACATTTTCTTTCACAAGCTTGGCAAACACAGTTGTTCTGAGTTCCTACACAAGTACGAGATGGGTCATCTGTAGATGATCGTGAAGTGGAATCTTCAGTCTTCCTATTTAATACAGTAGTATCTTTCAAGTCAGTACAAAGTACAGAATTTGCACTATGTTCATATATGTCAGTCCTTTTGGGAACACCACCATTGGGTGCTGCATTCTCCAAAGACTTGGGAACAGTTGTATTCCTTTCGGCCCGAATTACTGGACCCTCCACGAAGCCATTGTTTAGCAAATCCTTTACAGAAATAATTTCACCATTTTTACTTAAAATCTTTTCTTGTGGATTTCCCTCAGATGGAGGGGACAACTGAATCTGAAAGGTTTGAAATTTTTTCACAGTTGGTAAATCAGAATGACCTTCTAATAATCTTTTAGCTTTGTTTAGTGCATCCTCAGACATTGAAATACTTTTTCCTGTTGCAGTAGTAAAGCCAGCTGTTTCACAAACATTGCTAGAGGAAGATTCAGTCATTTGTTTACAGCTCTTATATGAGTATTCAACTTCTTTGCATTCAGTCTGTTTAGAACACATACCTGTAACATTCTTCTCATCTGAATCTGTAACTGCATTATTTTTTGTTTCTGATAGGACTGCATTAACATCTTCAAAACTATAATCATGAGGTGTCCCCTGTTGTAGCATTGATCTGTTCTTCAAGTTTGTTTTCTCTTCCTCTAGCAACTGAATTAAAATTTCAATATCTTCCACAGCATGGACCATTTGAGTGTCTGTAATCAACTGATTATGATCTTGGATACTGTTATAGCTTTCTCGCTTTACTTCATTTCTCTCATTATTTATATATTCAGACATGGCACATCTATCTCCTGTTAATGTAGAACCTTTTCCATCATGTGTACGCTCAGTAGTATCATGCAGCTCATCAATAGATTTGACACTATCCATCAAACTGGTTTTCACCATCGATTTACAACCGTTATTGTTTGGTGATAAACACTGAGTTTTCACAGAATGCTGATTCTCATTATAAGCTTCCTCCCTCGAACGTTTCTTGTTCTTCTTCAGATTAGGATAACATTTATTATTAAATTGCTCATTAGTTACCTCTTTGGTAACAACCAATGGCTCTTTCATACAGTTTTGCAGCCTGCCAACAGTTGAAGTCAAGAGTATGCTATCTTCTTGAAGTTTGTTTTCACAAAATATTAAGGCGTCTTTAGATACAATTTCATCTATACCAGATTGATCAAGTGATGAATTATTTGTATTACTATTTATGCTTTCATAAGATTCAATAGATGGACCAACACTTTCTACACAGCTAAAATGTGTTTTATCCAAACCTGAGGAATTATCTGGCTGAGGAGTTGAACATTTAGACCTGGCATGGCCACTCACTTCTGTGGTTGGCGAGTAATAAAAACATCGAGTTTGTTTTATGGATTTAATGGATTTCACACGAGATATCACAGCCTTATCAGAATTCTTGCAATATTTCACAGGGTCAGCTGTTAAAGCCATTACAGAATTTTCCCCTTGTAATGAGTTGTTCTCTGAACACTGCTTTTTTACATCAACTTTTGGACTGTCATCAACCTCAATTTGTCGCTTTACACCAGGACTGAACAGCTCAGAATCACTGACATTATCATTAAAAAACTTTATTCTCTTTTTTCGAATCATACTTGAAACACACGATTTCAACTGCGGTGTAGAACTTTGATGCGCTAATAAGTTTTCTTTTTCTTCACCTGGACAACGTTTACCACTATCCAATACAAATGAGTCCTCTTCAGAATTGCTAGCAGCACTGACATCAGCTGACATCATTATTTCAGATGCTTGACAAACTTCCTCTAATGTACTGAATGATATATCGTTAAAGAAAGTCTGGGTCAAAGCACCTTCAATACTCCTAACATTTTCAACATTGTTGGGAGTCTTTGGTAACCTTGGCCTATGCAAGTCACTTCTCACTATTTCCCCCACACATTCTTTACCAATCATTTTAGAAGAATCGTCTTGAACACCTGTTACTGATGAACCTTTGGGCCCATATCCTAGATTGTCCTTGTTAGTGAAGAGCCTTTTAGAAACTGAAGGACACTCAAGACAGCATTCACTACTCTTCAGTTTATTGCTGCCTTTCACAAGAAGTGGTGTCTTTCTAAACTTCTTATGAGTACATCTTTTCTTCCTTCTTACACTGCAGGCAGGGGAACGTAATCCCTCCTTGATGGCCCTCTTGTGCTGACTGCAGGGAATAATATCTTGTTGCACTGATGATTTCTCCAAAGGACTGAACTGTGACAGCTTTTGCCACAGGACATCTTCACTTTCAGGAGACTGAGGCCCATGAGCCTAGAAACAAAGAAAACTAATAGTTTTAATTACAGAAAAAGACAATCAATTTAACACTTATGGATTAAGCCTTGCACAAATGACAGAATTTCACTTAAAATATCTCTCTATCGTGCAGCTACCAAGGTGCAACATACATATAGTACAATAGTACCAGTACCTACTTTGCTGTCAGAGTCTTCACAAGGAAGAAGGACTTTCTTTTCTTCTGAGTTGAGGTTCGTCCATGTGACATTAGCAGCCCGAGGAGTGGCCAAGGAACTGGTCCAAGAAACATTGCCTTCATCGAGCAGTGAGCCCAAGCTTTCTACTACCTTATCCTGAGTTTCACAACTGCAAGCATGACAAAAACATACAATGTATTGCTTATTAGAAAATATATGACGGATTTTACTATTTCAAAACAGGCAACTTGAGTTTCAAATGAAAGTACAGCTCAAGTCAATACTATTAGATATACAAAATGTCTAGCAAACTTTGGTCATTATATGTCCCTAATCAAGGTTATTTTCTTTCAAAACATTTTAAAACAGAAAATTTGGTTTCCAATTTTCACATCGTTAAAAAACAACATGCAATACAATAAAATGTCATTCAAAAGAAATCATGCAATATCTATATAAATAATAATAATATTTATTGCAGCCAAATAGCCATAATGCAGCATACACACACTTATATATACACACACATACATAAATAAAATTTAGTCTTTGCAAAATGAATTTAGGGATGTCCTTCTCTCGGTACACACCAGCACATGATACCTGTCACACTGTTTTCCACATAATCTGCATTGGCATACTGTGTCGGCCGTATGGAACTTCTCTGTCTTGCACTCTCGATGGTGGAAGCCGTGAACCGCTAGTCTTGTCACCAGATGGCAAAGGTCATATTCTGCTCTCATCCATTCCTTGTTGATCATGGCATCTGCAGCATAAAAATCTTGCCATATGTCTTTTTGTTTGCCTTCCAGCTCTTTTAGTAGATTGGAGTATGCTGCTGTACAGGGTAAAATCATGTTGAGTCGAAGTTCTTCAATTAGAAAATGTTCACTTGCCAGGATACAGACCAGTCGAGTTGGAGTATATTTTGACAGGCATAATGCTTTTTTAAGAAAAGCTCCTTTGGCGTTCTCTAAGTCTTTCAGATTCGATTTGCCAAGGTGTTCCCATATAATCTCTAAACCATACTTCAGTATGGGCAATATTTTTAAGCGGAGGAGAGTCAAAGCTGTGGTCAATGATAATCGTCTTAAATTTCTTATGCCGTTGATTGCCTTCGTTGCTGCTGCTGTTCGCTCTTTGACGTGCATAGTGTATACAAATCCTTTGGTTTGAAGGGTGATTCCTAGGTACTTAGAATTTGTTACATGTCTTAATGTTGTCTGCTTATACAGGGTGCCCGAGAATGTTCTCCGCAGTGGTTACATGCAGCTGTGAGTGGTTGCCTCATCGGTTTAATTGGTAGCACAGTGTCTTTGACAGGGTGAATCCCACACGTGTGGGCTGTAACCTGTCAAAATCGTCAGTGTGTATTGCAATTAGCGAGCGTATGTGTCATCAGCACTTCCAGCATCTGTTATGAATGGTTGTGGTGAGTACAAAGTATACTGTTTGCTTGTTATTAGAGAACACAGCAATGACAGAATGCATTGTGCACATAAGTCAAGCAGCATTGCGTGTCATAGGAGCTCATGTCATCCCGGACAGTTAAACGATGACAGAGGCTACTTGAGGTGAGTCATATCCTACTTGCGCAACTGTACCTGTCAACAAAGCAGGCTGACATGTGACACAAGTAAACAAAGAATAGTTCCCATCTCGACCGCCGGCAATCATTTCGTGAAAGGCTAATATGATGCAAGCGGCAGCCGTGCTGCCAACGTAACGTCTGTAGCTAGCTCTCGCAGACGCATGTAGGCACTGCGGAGCACATTCCCCGACTCACTGTATGTGATATTGTCGCTTGCTGTCCATCTTCCTCCTTTCCTGAAAGTCATTACCACAGTTCTGTCTTCATTTAAGTTTAAATCATTTTCTTCTGTCCATCTGGTCAATTTGTCAAAAGCTACCTGTAGGTTTTGTATGCTTGGTGATACAAGGGCCATCTATATAAAGTGTTGGTATTGAAATCTCTAAGATTGATGGCCTGAAAAATTAAATAAGACTAGATCTTAACCCATTCAGTGCCATGTTTACCTCAACAAACAAGGTAGGTGAACCAGGTTTTTTTCCAATGAAGGAAAAACACATAAAATTAACCTCTTAGAGCACATATTTGAAATATTACTTAAAGAAATGGAATGAAATAAATCTAGAAATGTGTGGTAATCCTTGAAGCAGGGATCAAGCCAAGTCCAAAATAACATTCACAACACATACAGTATATCTTGACTCTCTTGTCTTCCTTTCACTTCTTGTTGTCTGGCTACATACAATATACACACAAGCTGAATTTTTCTTCTTTATTGAAGGAGGGACCTTGACGGGATGTTATACTGTTAGTTGTAATCGGGTGTCAGTGGAGGTTGATGACTCCTCCTGTAGGTTTTATAGTAGTAGGTGTATGGAATGTCTCTAGAAGCTATTGGATGACTTCAAGATGAGAAATAGCATAGCTAAAGGTATTTTCTTTCCAGTTATTGCTAGGTTCAAAGATTGAACACTGAGCAAAATGAATGGCTATTTTTGGTACCATTTTACTGACTTTCTCATGGAATCAAGTCCACTCAACATCAAGTCTGATTTGTCCACTGAACCCATACTTTCATTGTGATCATTTGTACACTCGGACATCACTTCTGGTTCCTAATCTAGTCTGTGAGCACAGATTGCTTAGGCAACACTGGAGATGACTTCTAATATTTCAATATTTGTAACTCAGTGCAATTTTTCTGTCTGTGTCCTACTGTTGTCATGTGTTTGACATGATTACTTCCTGCTTGTTCATCCAATTCAGAGCCTCCACTTCACCTTTCTTCAGCTTCTTACTAAAGGCAGGCATTCCTTTTCATTTTTTCCTTATAGTTCCACAAGCATTGGCATTTTCCTTGTGGAAAATATCAAACAGCATTGGACTCCTGTACCAGTTGTCAACAAAAAGCGAATGCAGTTATGATGTAACCACTCTATCTGATATACTTAAATGGAATATGTTTTTGAATTCTGCCTAAAATAAAAATGATTTCAACATTATACAACATGAACAATTTTATGCCAAATCTATCCTATGACCCTTAAAAGGGATGTGCTGTTAGAAATTGAAATTACCTTTTAACGTATAATCTACAAGTTTTGATATGGAGTAAATTTCTTTGAAGAACTTTTTGACATGATCAATCAAGGATTTAGTTTATACAGTTTATTGTCATTACTTTCAAGAGCCAAATTGGAAATGTGAAGCATACTGAGAAGATTTAAGAATATATTTCTTGACATAACTTGAGAAAAGAAAATGGAGTGTGAAGTAGATCATTTCAACATCACATGCCAAATCTACAGGAAGCTTTATTTTACTCTACTTGATAGCATTGTGAGAGCAAAGAACACATACTTCTACTACTAGATCAACCCATTGCTATAGCCTTGAATTAAGAGAAAGTGGGAAATTTTGAATGACCTGTCTGTAGTAACCAATAGTTGCTTCTACAATGACCTGGACAAGGAAGTAAATAAGCCAGAACTAATGTCAAATTTATGAATAATAGAGAAGAACATCCCTGCTAACAAAGAAAAAAAATACAGTCAGTCTGAAAGACTAGACGTTATATCATTTCAAATGACGCATGCTACAAATGTTAGAAAGGCTCAGGAGGGCTTCTCGCTTCGCTCGAAGCCCCAGGACTCTTTCAACAGACTCCATTACCCATTAACTTAGGCTTCCCGCGCGGGCACCTCTTTAAGGGTCACCCTGTATTTGAGTCTGACATCTTTTACAACTCTTTAAGAGTCACCCATTATTTGAATCAGATAACTCGCAAACCTCTTTAAGGGTCACCCTGTATTTGAATTGAATCTAACATACTGAACACCTCGTTAAGTGTCACCCTGTAATTTGCTCTGACATCCTGCACACCTCTTTAGGAGGCACCCTGTATTCTTATCTGGCATCTTGTATATCTCTTTAGAAGTCACCCTCTATTCTTGTGTGACATCTTGTATACCTCTTTAGGAGTCACCCTGTATTCTTGTCTGACATCTTGTGCACCTCTTTAGGAGTCACCCTGTATTCTTGTCTGCCATCTGATCTTGTACACCTCTTTAAGAGTCACCTTGTATTCTTATCTGGCATCTTGTATATCTCTTTAGGAGTCACCCTGTATTCTTGTGTTACATCTTGTACACCTCTTTAGGAGTCACCCTGTATTCTTGTCTGACATCTTGTGCACCTCTTTAGGAGTCACCCTGTATTCTTCTCTGCCATCTTGCACACCTCTTTAAGAGTCACCCTGTATTCTTCTCTGCCATCTTGCACACCTCTTTAAGAGTCACCCTGTATTCTTGTGTTACATCTTGTACACCTCTTTAGGAGTCACCCTGTAATGTTGTCTGACATCTTGTGCACCTCTTTAGGGGTCACTCTGTATTCATCTCTGGCATCTTGTACACCTCTTGAAGAGTCACCTTGTATTCTTATCTGGCATCTTGTATATCTCTTTATGAGTCACCCTGTATTCTTATCTGGCATCTTGTACTGTATTTTGCTCTGACATCCTGCATACCTCTTTAGGAGGCACCCTGTATTCTTGTCTGACATCTTGTGCACCTCTAGGAGTCACCCTGTATTCTTCTCTGCCATTTTGTATACCTCTTTAAGAGTCACCTTTTATTCTTATCTGGCATCTTGTATATCTCTTTATGAGTTACCCAGTATTGTTATCTGGCATCTTGTACTATATTTTGCTCTGACATCCTGCACACCTCTTTAAGAGGCACCCTGTATTCTTATATGACATCTTGTATATCTCTTTAGAAGTCACCCTGTATTCTTATGTGACATCTTGTATATCTCTTTATAAGTCACCCTGTATTCTTGTGTTCGCTTTGCTCGACGCCCCAGGACTCTTTCAACAGACTCCAATAATCATTAGCTTCTGCTTCCCGCGTGGCTGCATGACGTCACCCGCTCGCTTCCCGCGCAGCTGCATGACGTCACTTCCGTCTCCATCTCCGTAACGCATAATGTAGGGCCCAAGCATAACGACGAAGTCGACAAGATCATTTGAAATGATAAAATGAAGGGGCTTGTATTGTATTTTTAGCAACATATATTCATCAGCATTATCAAAAGACTTCCATGCAGAATCACTACTTACCATGAAATATTCAATTTCTCCATCAGGAAGGCAAAATTGTTTACTCCCAGACACCATGTTGGGACAAAGATACGAACAAGATAACCACACTTACAAAAGAATTGCAAAGAAAAAGAAGAAAAGTAGCACATCTTGAGTGAAACTGGATGTCTTTTGAACATTCACATGCAAATTCAAATCATCATAACCTTTCCTGAGCATAAACATGTTTTGGCAAACTAAGCACAGCACCATAATGTAAATGTAACGATTTGGCCTATTGGGAATGGCATCGTAAAATGTATGTATACAGGATTGGCACTGACTGGATTAAAAATCTGTCAGTCTGTCAGCTAGTCAGCCCAGAGGTTGGTTGGATCCTCAAAAAGTACCGCCACAGGTTAGATCGGTAGATACAAACAAAAACCTAAGACGGCACTATAATGAGGCATACTAGGCAACTTGAGGAGTGAGGTAGTTTGCCATTACTTTCCTCACTGATCATATGATTACCAGTAGAATCTTTCACAGTACAGACAGGCACTAGCTGTGCCCTGAATGCCATTACTCAGCACCACTCATATCCCAAAGCTTCCATATAATCACAGCCATGACTGGGACTGAGACATTGGTGGAAAGTCACATTTTACTCTAAATGTGTACAAAAATGTAATAATGTAATAGGAATCCTTTAATGGCTGTTACATTACTTACGAGTTTCCGAGCGGATCTTGTCTAATCACTGGAGTTGAAGTCTGTGTATGAGACAGAATTCCAATTCCTACAGAAAAATAAAAAGAAGGCAAGGGAAAAAAGTATTATGTAATGCTAACAAGACCATCAAATGGAAAGTAAGGAATGTTAGTACACTACCTTTCCTCCTCGCTGAACTCTCTTAACAAAGGAAGTGATACTACTCTCATATTGTGATGACTCATGAGAGGGGTAATTGAGATAATGTACAACAAATATTCAAGGCCATGTTTATAACATAAAACATGTGGAGATCTAACATATACCAGTAAGATGGGTTGTTGACTATGAGGCATTTTGTGTAATGATATCTCATTACAGCATCGCTTGCCAGGGTGGGTGAGTGGTTATCGTGTCGGACTACCAACCCCAAGCTTGCAGGTTCGCTCCTGGCTGTGGTAAGTGATTTTTGAAAGACAAAAAAAATCACGATACCCATGTCATACGATGTTGACATGTTAAAGAACCCATTTGAATTCAGTAGGCCGCGTTTATAATGGCAACATTATCTCGGGATTTTCCGCCAATACAAAAAGTTCCTCCTTTCTCTACTAGAAAGCACTATAGTGTCAAGGAGCTTAGATATCTAACCTCCTTGACTTTCATAGCGCACCAAGGAGTGGTAAAATTCGACATGCAAGCTGCCCTCAGGGTATCAATTAACAAAGCTTGCACCCGGCACCCGAGCCCTTACAAAATTATTATTATTATTACAGCATCAAACTTGCAAAATGCTTGTACAAATTGTTAACTCTCTATGCAAAGTTAACCAACATTCTGCTTTCCTACAAGATGTGTGGCACCATTTGTAAGAAGCCTAATTTGTAGGATTATCATGCGTAGTATTCTAAGTCTAACAAACAGCTCCATGTGGGGGCCTCCTTAAATATTTGGGAATAATATATAGTATATCAATGTCTTTCAGTCACAATTTTGTACAATTATATTAGGCGGGGAGTACACATATTTAAACATCATAACCTGAAAGAAGTTACATGAATTATTTATCACTTAAGTAACACACTTTTTGGAGAGAAAAAAAAGGGGGGGGGGGGGAATTTAATTGGATGACATGTTTCAATCGTCATGCGATCATCATCAGATCTTATTCATCTAGGCTTAGATTAGGTTCAGCGGATATGTATTTAATTTACGTAGAACAATATTTACAATTATTAAATTACAAAAGTTTATTATAACTTGTGTAACGTGTCAATCTTATTTACAGATATTATTACTTGGTCTATAGCACTTCTATAAATGTTGCATTAATATTAAAATTGTTTACGTGGTTAGATATATTAACACTGCGATTTATTAACGTACTACTGAAACGAGCTTCAGATATGAATGTTGTCAACTTATCTTATTAATGTCCGTTTCTATTTAACGTTAGGTAAATAATGCAAATACACGACTACTACATACACTAGAATTTAATAAGGTTATGTAAACGTAGCTGGTACTTGGGTTATCTCGTACAGCGTCCATTTCCACTTGCTACTCACTGTGGATTGGTTGGTGTAAGCCCTGGATAGCTTCCTTGCTTAGTTGTTGTGGCGCTATCTACCTTGTTATTCCGTGAGCTGCACTACTGTACTATTGGTATGGTACGCCTAAGCAATACTCACGCCATCTGTTGTTTTGCCGGCTTTTGTTTGTTAATCTAACCGTTTGGTTGGTTCCTTAGTTTAGGGGCTGCGACAACGCAGTCATATAGCCCCGTGTAGTTTGGGTGTGTGTAGAATCTGTCTGGTAACCGGTGTTAATTATGATGACTGTATTAGTGTGTGTTATCTGTTTTCAATTCAAGTAAGGACTGCCGACATTGAATTTTCAAGTAGTTCCTACTTTTGCCACCAAACGCCACTATCAACGACCACTAGTTCAGACCTTGGTTACTAGATGCCACTGCAGTCAGCTCCTGGCGACAAATGTTGGAACCTAAGAGAGTTATTCAAATTTTTAACCTATAATTTAGCTTCACACAGGTGTAATTAGTAGAAGGTTTTTTAACATGCCATAAATCTATGACATGGTACCACCGTCTTTACTTCCCCTCCTTAGGAAGGCATACTGAGGGATTTTTAATGCTCTTAAAAAAAATCCGACGACTTTGGCCGGGTAAGAACCCGCGATCTTGGACATAGAAGCTCAGCATGCTACCAACTACGCCACCGAAGCCGCTAAAATCTAACTGTTTAAATGCATCAATACTGGCTTCTTGCCATGTTGTCTGAATGCAGTCAAGTATTATATAGCTTGTGGCGTTGCATTTTTCATCCTTTTTATTTCGCTGTTTTGCTTCTGAATGGTATTAGGATTATATACATTGACTGTAGAAAGTATTAACTAGTGGAGATTTGTTGTTATAATAGCACTTCAATCGATAAGATTTGTAGCAGTTAATATAGTTTTGATGCCATTTTTCAGTGTTGCCTTATTAACAAGTGATATTATAAGTTTCAGTCAGTCAACACTAAATCATTCCAATTACTGGAATATGCAAAAAAGCAACTTGAAATAAATTACATGCGATAAAGATATATATATTTTATGGGCTATATATTTTAATCACATGTGATTTATTTCAGGGTATCTTTTCACATATTCTAATAAAGGCTTGTTTCTCAATCGCTAGGCGAAGTTCAGAGTAACGTACTCCCTGCATGAAATGCCATATTGTGTTTATGAATTGCTAGGCAGCGCTACCAAGGGAATAAATGTGATGGGCAAGTGGGCCATATTTACTTGGTGCTATTTGTGCTGAATACACATTAAACCTTCAGAATAGTGACACTCCTTAGTGGCTTGTTTTTCTCCTACCAACTGTGAATATTTTGTATTTGATTGAATTTTTCTTTCATGGCTTGTTTTCGTTTATTGAAAGTGCTGTGATGGCTGCGCTAGAATTATCAGCTTTGGTATGCAAGCAGGTGACAATATTTGTATACATTATATGCAATAAAATATAAAAAATGTCAAAATTGTGAATTTACGATCTGTTTTCATCTTATTAAATATTGGTACCCTACTATGATGTATTGAGATATGTTACTGTCATACTTTTTTCAACAAACATCACATATTATTTTATGCTGTAAAGAGGAGGGTTGAAACAATAGTCTATATCATATCTATAGAATACTAGATGTCCAACACAATCAAATTTTTCAAATCCAGCTCGTTGTAACATATTGTAAATAAAAATGAGATAAATCGTAATTTCATGTGGATTCTGTTAAAATGAGTCATATTGATACAATGAATCTGATAGCAAAAATAAATACCCCGCCTGGGGGGTTTGAACCGGAGACCTCTTGATTCACAGACCACAATGCTATCACCACGGCTATTACAACCACGCAAATACCGAGCACAAGACGGCAACTTATTTTCATGTACCAGGAATATTTTAAGCTCCATTAATATTTTGCTCTTTTCGACAATGTACATACGAGGAATTGAGTTTTAAATTCCTTATGAATACTTGGACATAAAGGGAATGAGCACAGTAGTTCATAATGGGCTAGCCCAGTGCGTGTATCAACACATTGTTACATATTATGTTGATAACAGCATTCTCATAATGTGGGTCCATGTCTGAATAGTCATTGTGCAGAAACATAATTACGGTATTGACGACTAGATACAATGTTTCAAATTGAAGTACAGTGAGGTCTCTCCCTATAGAACGGGGCTTTTCAAAGGTCGTGCCGCCGGACAGGTCATAGCATTTATTACATAGTTATGCAGCTGGCAAGATACTTTAGTTGTGAATATATTTTAATATTATCAATTTTCCGTATTGATGTATTAATTTATTACAAATTTTCCACTTTTCAATACTACTTACTTTGTTAAGAACTTAAGTTCTCATGTGGTACATTTTTCGGTTTCTTGATTTTAAACAACAATTTTTTAAACTTTTTAACAAATCTTTTAAATCTTTTAAGTAACTGATCTTCTATAAGTCCAACCCCTCGTCCACGTCGTGGGAGACGGCCAACGGCACAAAGTAGGGGATTGCCTGTAGGGGCGACGTACAGTGGGGACTTCGTGTGCCCCGAGACCGTTACGGTAGCTGTGAAGGTCCTACAGGAACTCTGGAAAGTGACGGCTAACGGGGCTCTGATGAAGCTACGATAGGCCCAGCAAGCCAGTAGTGGATAAGACTTTTGCTTTCAAGAAAGGAACAGGCCTCGGACAGACGGATACAATGGACGACGACCTAGCTGTGTTCATGGACTAAGATTTGAAACTTTAAACATAAGAATGCTGACGGGGAAGGTGGAGGAGATAGTGGATATGATGGAAAGAAGGAAGTTGGATTTATTGGGATTGGCAGAAACAAAGAGGAAAGTGGAGAGAACTGAGAAAAGGCTAGACTGAACTGGAGTGGGAATGAAGAGGGAAAGAGGAATGGAGTGGGAGTAGTAGTACAAGATGGTTTAAAAGAAGAGGTGAAGAGAATAAGTGATAGGATGATGAAAGTGAAAGTACCACTGAGGGGAGAGACCGTAGAAATAGTGCAAGTGTATGCTCCACAAGTAGGCTGCGCCTCTGAAGAGAAGGAGGAGTTTGAAGAGGGATTGCAGAAGCAGCTGGGAGGAAGGAATATGATTGTTATGGGGGATCTGAATGCCCATGTAGGAAGAGAAAGACAAGGGTATGAGAGTGAGCTTGGACCAGAGGGTTGGGGCAGAAGAAATGAGGAAGGAAAGAGACTGTTGGACTTCTGTCAAAGGAACAGCCTGCTAGTTGGCTACTCCCGGTTCAAGAAGAGAGAGAGCCACGCAATCACATGGTAGAGTGATGACTTGACCAGGAAGTCGGTGGTCGACTATATACTGTATGAGAGAGAATTAAAGAAGAATCAAGGTTATACCAGCGGAGAACTTGGATAGCGACCATCAATTGCTGGTAATGAACCTGAGAGGGACTAAGGAGAAGAAAGGGACTGAGAACCAGGAAAGACGTATAAGGATATGGAAACTGAAAGAAGGAGATAGAAGGGTTGAATACCTCAAAATGGTAAAGGAAGGAATTCCAACAGATGAAGAAAGTGGGGGGGGGGGGGGGGAAGAGGAATGGGCTAGATTAAAGAAGACACTAGTAGGTGCAGCAGAAGCAGTATGTGGGAGGACTAGTAGTAAGAAGAGGTGGAATGAGAAGACAAAAGATATAGTAAGGGAAAAGAATAGAGCCTTTAGGAGGTGGTATCAAAATAGGTCGGTAGAGACAAGGGAAGAGTACCAGGAAAGAAAGAAGGAGGCAAAGAGAAGAGAAGAAAGTGGATGGAAGAGTGGACCAAGATGATGAAGCTGAGGATAGTGAAGGTACAAAAAAGGTCCTGCATGGGATGGTCAAAAATAAGAGGCAGAAGGATCCTACGGATTATGTTAGAATGGTGAACAAAAGGGGACAAGAGATACAAAATTGGGGTAAGAACTGAAGAAAATATGGAAAGAATATTTTGAAGAACTTCTGAACCCAAATGGAAACCATGGCGAGGAGTAAGAAATCGGGGAAGAGGAAGATGGACTGCAAACAGAAAAAGACTTAACATGGAAAGAAGTGGAAGATGCAGTGAGGAAGATGAAAGGAGGCAAGGCACCAGATGTGGATGAGTTGAGTATGGAGATGGTGAGAGCAGCAGGAGAGGTGGGGATACAATGGTTGTACCGAGTGAAGACAGCATGGAAGGAAAGGAAGAACCCAGAGGACTGAAAAAAGGGAATAATTGTCCCAATCTTCAAGAAAGGCAGTAGAATAGAATGCAGAAACTATCGGGGAATAACACTGATGAGTCATTGTGCAAAGATGTTTGAGAAAGATTTGGAAAGGAGAATTAGGACAAGGATAGAAGGAGGGATAAGGGAAGAACAACATGGCTTCAGAGCAGGAAGGTCCACAGTAGATTTGATTTTTGCTGTAAGGCAGTTACAAGAACAGTACTATGAGTATGGAACAGCCTTCCTGGACATTGAGAAAGCATATGACAATGTATGCAGAAACAAAGTGTGGAAGTCCAAGGAGGATAGAGGAGTAGAAAAATGGACTATAAGGAGGATAAAGGAGATGTACATGGGAAGCTTGAGCTGTGTGAAAGTGGGAGGAGAGAGATCGGACTGGTTGGAACAGAGAAACGGCCTGAAACAAGGAAGTGCACTGTCACCGTTACTTTTCATTGTGGTGATGGATGCCATAATGACCTGAGTGGCACAAGTAATTGGGGAAGGAAAGATGAAAGCAATGGTGTTTGCAGATGATTTGGGGAAACAAGGAGGAGGAGGTACAGGAACAGTTGGACATGTGGGAAGGAATAATACAAGGATATGGGATGAAATTTAGCATAAATAAGAGTGAGATAGTGATCACAACAAGGAAGAAGGAAATAACCACAATGGGAATAACAATTGGTGGGGAACAGCTGAAGAAAGTGGAGAGTTTTTAAGTATCTGGGAAGCCTGATACAAGATAATGGAAGAAACGATCGAGAAATAAATGATCGGGGGAGACAGGCAGAAGCATTCCGGAGGAGTGTGAGAAGCATGTTATGGAGCAAGGATGTCCCTGAGAACAGCAAAAGATCATATATCGGACGTACTATGTCCCTATCCTGACGTATGCCTCAGAGACCTGGGTTATGAAAGGAAGGGAGAAGAGCAAAATACAGGCCAGTGAGATGAGGTTCTTGAGAAGTAGTATTGGAGCTACAAAGATGGACAGAATAAGAAATGAGAGGACCAGAGAAATAATGAAGGAGGAACCATTACAGGATAGTATAGAGAAATCTAGACTTAGATGGTATGGACATGTAAAACGAATGGAGGTGAAGAGGATACCCAGGAGGATACACGAGACAAAGTGGGAAGAAAAGAGACCGAGAGACAGGTGGCTGAAGGGGGTGGAAGAAAGTGTGAAGAAGAGAGGAGAAGACTGGACAAGGGTGGAGGCTGAGAGATGGTGGGAAGACAGAAGACGTTGGAGAGGCTTGTGTTCCAAACAGACCCGGACAGTGGCTGGAAACTGTGCAAGATGATGATAATCTCAAAGGCATCATCATCATCCTCATTATTTTTGTGTGTTATTTTTGATTGACTCACACCCAATGGTGTAATGGGCTCTTGAGAGTGCTATAGGCTGAAGAAGGTTTCAAAGAAATTGAAACATGCACCACATGAATGAGAACCTAAGTTCTCAACAAAGTAAGTAGAATTGAAAAGTGGAAAATTTGTAATCAATTACCTTAGTTGTGATAATTAAGACTTGTGGTGAAGTACTGAGGTCTATCGCATATCACATGAACATAGTTAGGTATAGAACAAAACAACGAATTTTCCTAGTGGAAACTTATCTTCTCAAGAAGAAGTTTGCAGTAAATTTGTTCACTAGTTTCAGCACCATGTGATTTTTACTTGTGAGGGAACCTCAAACAAAAGGTATACAGAAACTATCTGCGTACTCTGGAGGCTCGCGAGAACGAAATATAAGTCAGGATGAATTACAGTGAGTGTACCAAAACTTCCTATGTTGGTGCAATGTGTATTTAGAAATTGAAAGACAGCATTTCCAGCAACTACTCTGTAATTCATGTAAGTAATTATGATTATGAAATACGTTAAAAAGAGTTAATGTATTAAACTAGTTGGGCGCTATGCTGCTGCTAGCGCGAATGCCTTGCTCGACACTCGACTAGCCACAGTGCCGCATCTGCGAGTCTCGGTTCTATAGGGAGGGCCCTCTCTCTATAATATCATTTAACTATTGATATGAAGACTGCATCACAAAGCAGTGAGCGTTCACCTACCAGAATTCAATTTTGACCAAACACATAACCTGTACTGTTGCCGTTTGTTGATACTTTTTTCAAGTCGTAGCCCGCTGAATAACTTTGCATTGTTAAACAAGTTTCGAATGCCGAAGGAATAAATGTGATGGGAAAAGTTACTCGAGGAGTAGATGTCCATCACTTTTATCCAGAGATTGGAAAACGGACCCTAATTGGAATTATTTTGTGTTGACCGACTTAAAGTTGTTCTGACTGTATAAACGCTTCTTTCTTGCTTCTTGATACATTGTCTGAATGCAGTGAAGTAGTAAATAGCTTGTAGCTTTTCATTTATTGGACCGCATTGTTTGGCCATTTGATTCAGAATAAAAACTTCCAAATGTACAGTCAGAAAGCTTACTTTATATACTGTGTATATAGATTATGTTATGGTCTTGACAGCATTAAAGAACAATCTCATTTAAACTATTGTTTCCCTTAATTTAAGATTGAGAAATAATTGACCCCTTGACAGTGATATTTTGTTTCTGTATAAATTAAACACTTATGATCAATTATACACGACATATCACTTTTTTTGTTTCCATTTCGACAATATATCATTTTCATACCTTATTTTATCTTTTGGGGGCACCATTATCAATTTTAACTTCCAACCTTGATCACATTTGCACCCGATATATGTGCTAAATCACGTAAAGATGTGTTTTATTTAACAATCGGAACAATGTTCGTCAAATGGTTTTTAGTATGTGAAACTGCCGCAGCGAGCGCTCACAACAAGGTGCACACATTAACATCAGTAGTTGCCAACATGTCCAATTCAAAATAAACCAGACAACACTTAATGTTGTAATTATGTGCAAAAATAAATAATTGGGCTTTTGTGTATTATTTGTATTTGTAACTAATGCTTGTATGAGGCAATGGTGCCAACTTCACGTTAACTCTATAAAAACCATTGATCTGGACGCGTTAGGCTGTAACCATTGTCAAAAACCATTGGATTGGACAAAACGAAGGTTAGAATGATCAGGTTTTAGTGCGGCCTTGGCCACTCGCAGCTAGTGGGGCACGGTTGAAAAAAAAAAACAATTGATCTGGGCGCGATAGGCTGTAAACATTGTCCAAACCATTGGATTGGACAAAACGAAGGTTAGAATGATCAGGTTTTAGTGCGGCCTTGGCCACGCGCAGCTAGTAGGGCACGGTTGACACAAAACCATTGATCTGGGCGAGTTAGGCTGTAACCATTGTCAAAAACCATTGGATTGGACAAAACGAAGGTTGGAATGGTCGGGTGTTTCGGCCGCGCGCAGCTAGCGGGGCACGGTTGACACTAAACCATTGATCTGGGCGCGTTAGGCTGTAACCATTGTCAAAAACCATTGGATTGGACAAAACGAAGGTTGGAATGGTCGGGCGTAGGTGCGGCCTTGGCCGCGCGCAGCAAGTGGGGCACGGTCGAAACAAAACAATTGGTCTGGGCGCAATAGGCTGTAACCATTGTCAAAAACCACTGGATTGGACAAAACTAAGGTTAGAATGGTTGGGCGTAGGTGAGGCCTTGGCCGCACGCAGCTAGCGGGGAACGGTTGACACAATACTATTGATCTGGGCACTTTAGGCTGTAATCATTGTAAAAACCATGGATTGGACAAAACGAAGGTTAGAATGGTCGGGTGTAGGTGCAGCCTTGATGTCCGGGTACCCTCTTGTTGCAGGTTACAGATAGGTTATGTTCTAACCACCTAACTTCCACTTCGCGATGGGATTTCGTGCACGGTAGTGTTTTTGGTACTAAAATGTGTTGCTGCAATAGCTTCAGCACCTTCTTAGGTTGATCATAGAACCGCCGATTGAAGTTACTGATTGTTATCGGGCAACTTCGACAATCCATAGTGAATAAATGATTCAATTCGTCGCACTATCAAATGAACTGAGTGCTACACACGAATGATGCGCACTACAGAATGAACTGGGCGCTTCTTTGTTTTATTTAGTACCGCAAGGGCGAGGTTGGTAGTACTGTTTCGATGATTATACTAGCGCTTAGAGACCGACCAGCAGGGCTAACGAAGAGACCCGAATACTCACGACCGCAACCGATAATGATTGATTTGGATTAATGGCGGCCACAGCTATAATTTTGGCTATATAAGTCGTGATCCTAATTGGGATGGCTGGGTGGGTCACCGATGGCGGAGGAGTAAACATCTATTGCTACATTATCTCCAGATATTTTCCTGACCATTACTACAGGTATTTTGGTTAGTTTTTCTACTTTTGAAAAGTTATGACGAAGTCATGTCTCATGCACTGCTATCCAATCATGTGTGTCACTACCGTAATGCTAGTCACTAAGTTATACTAGAGCAAAAGCGCTATGTCAGCTGAGAAATATGAATATCCATACAAACAATGATGGAACAGACCTTATATTCACACATCACAGATCCTACTTAAGTTGGTTCAATTAAAGATTGCGATGCAGCCACGTTTAGGGACGTCTGTGACGTCAGCCGCGAAGTCACGGCTGACGTATTGATGTTGGTGTGCTGTGGTTGCTGGGAGTTGGTTGTCACCTGATTACTACATCAGTTCCGTGCTCAGTTCGGCGCGGGAATTCGCCGAAGTATGTTTACCATTTTTGCCATTCGTTAGCGTTTAGTAAACGTACTATTAAAATAAATATTCCCTTGTATAACCTAATGAACAAGATTTTGATATTAACAGTGACGTGTGTGCGTGTTGTGTTGGAGATTTGTAAGAAAATTGTTGATTTCCGTAAGTTGTTGCATTTAATTGAAAAGCGAAAGTGACGAAAGTGTTATGTGAGGCATTGTGTGGACGATAATTACGGCTTCTTCCTCTAAATGGGGAATAATACGGCCTGTGGGATCCATTGGTGAGTTTTAATAAAGTTGTTCATATATTTCTTTTGGTTGTTGCAGTTAATTGAAAAGTTGCAC
Organism: Meconema thalassinum; assembly: GCA_946902985.2. Taxonomy (NCBI): domain Eukaryota; kingdom Metazoa; phylum Arthropoda; class Insecta; order Orthoptera; family Tettigoniidae; genus Meconema; species Meconema thalassinum. Next base: position 446,646,770 of record OX336390.1, read on the forward strand.
TGTGTGGGGGAATATGCCTGGTAAAATAGGAATGGGTGGGTAAAATATAGGCAGAAATTGGCATTCATAAGAACACTTGGAAAAGAGATATGACAGTGTTTTTTATTAAACCTATATAGGTCATTTTTTGACGTCTCATACAGTATGTCTGTGAGGCGTTATTAAACAGCATAATGTCAGTAATTGAGGGCCTTATAAACTAACTATATATTAGAAAGAAAATAAAGGGATTCTGCCTTTTCAATACTTAAATTGAACCTACTTTATAAAGGTAATTTATCTTTGTTTTTTTATGTACAGGCTGAGGAAGAAGGAGTTTTACCTTCGAAACATGTACCTGTGAGTAGGTTCAATGTAAGTATTGAAAAGGCAGAATCCCTTTATTTTCTTTCTAATATATTAAACAGCATGTTATTGATATTGATTTCCCCCCCCAGCAAAAAAAAAACATTATTGACAACAATGTTTTACAATGAAATTATAATGTTTTAGTTGCTTTTGCATATGTCATTGTGTTTGTGTATTTGTAGCCAACATTGGAACAAAAACAAAATGACAAGACCATTTCTTGCCATGAGGTGGGAGGGGGGATGTTGGGGGGGCACAGCCCCCCCCCCCCCATTATACAATAACATTATTGACCACAATGTTTTATCAGAGTATTATAATGTGTTGTGTTTGTGGTTTTGATGGAAATTAATGCATCTGCCAGCAGCTATTGCGGTGTACTTTTAGGTGGGAAATGTGTTTCACAATTACATTACTGCTTGTGGTCAGATTACGGGGATGTTAATGTATTGATGCCAACCGGCGATTATTACAGACCGATATCGTTTGTGAATAATATTTCTGTAAAAACAAATTGGCAGCTTTTGTGATGTTATCAACGACTTAGCTTAATTAAAGATTCTGATGCATATCAAAAAATTTCAATTTAAGGTTATATTTTTAAATTTACGTATCGAAATCTGTTATTGGCCTTTGTAGTTCAAATACATATTCCGATTCAAATTGTAATTTATTTCATTTAATAATTACAAAACATTTTATCGACATTTTGAATTGACCTGTGTAGCTCAATGAAAGATTTCGATGCAATGTTTATGATTATGAAATGAAAATAATTACGATGAGTATTGGAATCTGTAATTGACCTACATAGGCCAATTACAGATTTCGATACGGAAATTTAAAAATATAACCTGAAATTGCGAAATGTTCTATGCATCGGAATCTTTAATTGAGCTATGTAGGTCAATTACAGATTTCGATGCACATTTCATTTAGAAGGTTTTTGTTTAATGCAGCTTTGTTTTTTTGTGTTTCCCCACCGAAAAACCCCTATTACCCAGGCTTTTCCCGTAAGCTTGCTAGAGGAGTATTTCGTGACGTCGTTACGACGTCACGGGAGTCGCCATTTAGTTTTAGGGGAATTTTATACGCAGCTGCATCGCAATGTATAATAGTCCCCTTAAGTTAACAGGAATGTAAAATTCACAAGGTAAACAAGGTCACCATCAGTTAAAAGAATGCACATAACGGATTTCCAATATCCCATCAAAAGTGGTTTCTCGAAAGAGAAGCATTGAATTGAAGAACAAAATGCATTGTTCAAAATTGACTTAAGGCCTATAATTAAAATTTTAAAAACCAGATGTATCTAATAAGTGAGGTTGTAACTTACTGTACTTGATAATTTGAAACATAAAAATTTATGAGTATGTTTAAAAGCATCAATACAGAACAAAATTGACAAATGTTATAGCAATGGACATTATTCTGTAACATATGCTATAATGAATTTAGGAATAGGCCTATGTTCAAATGAAATAATATTTAGACATACCTATTTGTTCACAGTTGACATGAGGTGATGAGGAGAGACAGATAAGTTTGGGAGTTTTCCTTTTACAGGGCCTCCATTTCCGAAGGGGAGTTTTAAACGAAGGACTAGAGCATCGAGGCTTTACTTCTGCATCTTCATCACTTTCATTTGAAACTCGATTTGCTGCCAGTTTCTTCATCCAGCTACCAGGGCTCGGAGAGTCCACATCTTCCATAAATTTAAAATAAAAAGAAACATTTAGTATAGCTCCCTACACTTAGCTCTGCACTTCTCCATCCCATCCCCCAATATACTACCGCAGCGTAAAACATTTACCACGCTCAGCGTGTCTGATTGTGAGAACTACTGTCATGCGCGTCAATGTTCTCAGTAGGGAAGTATTCGTCCCGCTTCCAGCACAGCCCTACACCCCGCTCGTACCACTGAGATTTAAAGGTCAAATGCACAGCTACAAGCTGGTATCTATACAGAGCTGTTTCAAAGAAATATCATCATCTAAAGCAGCATTTTTCAAAGGATACAGTGGCCTACACTAAACAAAGTCATTGAATGCTCTGATAGTGTCACTACAAGAGCTGAACAAGGGATGTCGGGGATCCTCGCTTAAGAGAATCCAATGACAGGCTCACCATGGTGCTTGAAGGGAGGTTGCCCCTAAATACACTAGTGTCCAAAAGTTAAGCATAATCACTAAACAAGGCCATACAGCCTGATAGGAATGTCAGACGGATTGCTGAACCGACAGAAGCTGAAACACACACCATATGTCACACAACTGGTCCAAACAAACAGTGTCAGAAAGGTTCTGATAGCTAAGGTACACCTTTGACAACAACTAACAAAACTTGGCAATGTCTTCCACTACAAAATATGCTGTCAATAGGCTGTATGATTGCCCCTAACGGCCACTCATGCTTCGAGCGACGTGGCATGCTCTCTTATCAGATGGTCCAAGAGCTCTTGTGGCAGTTGATCCCATTCCTCCGAAAGGGCAATGCGGACGTCTTGGAGGGTCCTTGGTGGAGGCTGACGGGATGCAATTTGCCTCCCCAATGCATCCCAGGCATGTTCTATAGTATTCAGATCCGCAGACCTTGCTGTCCAGCCCATGCGATGAATGTCTTCCCCAGCCAGAAATGCATCCACCAGAGCAGCGCAGTGCGGTCGGGCACTATTGTCTATTAAGGGGAAGTCCGTACAGCCATTCAACATGATGCTGCCTCACATCAAGACGCCACCACCACCACCACCATACTGGTCCCGTTCCACGATGTCCCTGTGGTTGTATCGGCTACCCGGTTCTGTCCAGATTAATGTGCGACGGGAATCGTTCTGCAGACTGAAGCGGGATTCATCTGTGAAGAGCACATGCCTCCATTCATTCGTGGTCCAGTTTCGACGTTGACGGCTCCACAGTAAACGGGCCCGTCTCTGTGCTGGAGTAAGTGGGACGTACGGCAAACAGCCCTGCTGTTCTGAGCCTCCATTACACAGTTTGACGGCAAACGACAACCCCTCAGACGGCTGCAAGCTCCGCCGACAATTGTCTTGCAGGTGCACTCTCATTTCGCCGGGCGGGTAAGGCCAGATATCGTACCTACTGTGGGGTGGTTACTCCTAGTCGACCTGGTACTGGCCTACGACTAACATATCCTGTGTCTCGAAATCGTCTCCAAAGCCTGGAAATGACACTTTGTGGCACATTCAAGGATACGGCGACTTCGGTCTGTGTCTGGCCTGCTTCCAGGCGGCCGAGTATTCTACCCCTGCAAAACGGGGTCCAAATGGCGTCGTCGTGCCATTATGCTGTCACGTTCACCACGAGGCCACACTCTGCACACTATAACGGGGCAAACACGACTGAGGGAATATGGGGCGCAGGCACTGGCTGTGTTTACCTTGCGGTTACGCCACTAGTCAAAGCAGGGAAATACTCCTCTCCTATACAGAGCGAACACGTAAGGTTGGTAGGTGCATATGTAGTGCGATTTGCAGTCTATTTCCTCTTACCCTGCTTATTCGTAACTTATGCTTAACTTTTGGACACTAGTGTACTCGAGCCTACTATTTTTTTTTAAATTTCATGGTGGTTACACATGCAGGCTACAGGAAAGTTGTTTGATTTCCTCCAAAACAAGGATTGGAAGTCAGTCCCCCCATCCCCTTGTATCTCCACAATGAAAACAGTAGGCTATAGCTGGTAAGCATTACAAATGAGAGCAATATTTACTGTTGCCTTAAACAAACCAGTCAGGTCTCCTAGTTAGCTAATTCAGAATATTGTCAATATGCATGCTGATAATCCAAAGAAAAAACTACTCACCTGGAAACGATTCAGGAATATTTACAGTGGAGTTTTCAACGTTGATATTTGACTCCTTCGACATTCCTGGAATTTCTGTCATATTCATTTTAGGACTACATCATACGAATTCACCTTACACTACAGGCACCTTTCAAGGCAATTTTATCACAAACGAACAAAACCAAAACAAAAATGTCAAGTTCGCCTAAATTTCTATACGAAATACCACCATATACAACCATCAACACTAATCTCACGACGTCGCACGACAAAAACACAATGGCATTGCAAACCAAAGAGTATGTTGCAAACTTCAATTTGGAGCCAAATCAGAAGTTATGAAAGAAAGTAGAATAACACAAAATATGCCATATTTACAGAAAGGCAACTCAACAAACTCATGGTTTTTTAATCTTGGTGTACTAAAATGCTAGAATTATCACCTTTGTGTAGCAGTAATTAATACCCTATGCCTAAATACTTAATAATATTTATTATTGCATGCATTGTGTATCGGAGTGGTATTGTATTGTACCATTTCGCGAAAGAGCCAATTTAGAATACAGTTGGTATGTGCGCATCGCGCATTATGTTTTTCTCATCTTTGACCATGCGTGTGTTCTTTCAGGTACAGGACATGCATGCAGTGAGATTTTACACAGAATTGTATAGTTCAAGTGCAGCTAGAGTGGTTCGTGTTAAACAGAATATCACACATAGTTCAGCACTAATAGATACATATTGATGGGGGGGAAATTCGTTTCTTTTAAAGACCGCTGTGCTTTGGACGTTGTAGTGTATCAGCATGCATGCTAAGAGAAGAAGAAATGTGTTAAACCATTCGTTATCTGAACTAACAGATCTTGCCAATGATGTGAATTCGCATGTCGTTATTAAAACAAGAATTTTCCACATATCCCTTCACCCATCTTGTTTACGAGACATAAAGAATGCTGTACTTGAATATTTAGACACACTTTTACGTACATACGATGAGAAGTAAGGTTATGAGACTTGAAATCAGTGTTTACATTAGAGCACAATTAAATTTATTATATTAATTTATTCATTTTTATTCTAGGGTTAATGGAATTATACTTGGATACAAAAATGTGAAAATATTAAAGGATGTTGGTGCAATTTTCAATGATGATTCTTACATACACTTGAATTTCGAAGCTGAAGTTTTTGTATTTGCTCCTGTTATTGGCAGTGTTCTAACCGGTAAGTGTTGCACAACATGTGCTTTTGCTTCTACTCTTTCCAAAAAATTGGACCCTAACTCACAACCTTATGGAAATATACACCCACAGAACTGAATATCAGCACTATGGTTACCAGATGATCTCTCGACATCTCCTGACTTGTGAAACCAGTGGTTTCTTGAGCACATCATATGTTACAAGAGATCTATCGTGCTTTATGCATCCCCCACCATTTCTGCTTGTAGTTCTAAATGATAAATATGTTGTGTGTTAAACTTGGAGCAGTTGCATCTAGCGGCATTTTGTGCTGCAGAGATGAATTTTCTTGAACTAGGTTTATTATCGGCTGGAAGTGCCACTTGAGCCATGTATTCCTGGACTTCACAAGAGGGTTTCACAATGGTTTTGCCTAGACCAATATTTTCGTCCAGACCAATGGTGGATTGATAGCGTGGCCCTGTGGGCCGCGTTAGCTAATAGATAACACCCCTGGTTTTTGTCACGCACAGTGGGGGAAGTCGCGCATCAATAATCTTTATCCAGGCCAATAGTTTTGCCTTTTATTTCATGTCGTGTGGTGAAAGAAAACCCTCTCGTAAAGAATTAATGATGTTTGTCCATGGCACACTGTTGCTCGCGCGACTGGCAAAGTAGCCAAGTACGGTATAATAAACTTCAGGACCTCTCGGTTGATGTTCTTCATATTTATAATGAATAGCCTATATAAAATAATATCCTTATTTATGTTTTGATATAATGATTACTTCAGTTCACAATCTGAACTGATATTTTTATTTTTCAGGAAAAACGTGAATTCTGAAGGAAGAATCACTGTCAGTGACACTGAAGAGTTTGAGCATGTTATTCAAGACATTTTATTAATTCTGAATGAAGTAGGCCTATCCGTTTTCTTTTTCATTTTCATATCGATATTATATGATTTTCATACCTTATTTCATCTTCTAGGGGGATATTATTGATTGTAAATACTAACCTTGGTCATTTCTGCACCGACTGCTCCGGACATACAGTGAAACCCCTCAAATCCGAACCCTGGAAATCCGAAATCCCGGGTAATCCGAACAAGTTTTTTCGACAATTTTAAGTTTGAAAAACACACGCAAAAAAAGAGAAACTTATTTAGTCATAAAACAATTATATAGTCTATTCTACATTATAACTGTATTTTACATAATTAGTTGAAATATTAACAAAGATGTTGCCTACAGTTAGCATACCTAACAAAGTATAAATGTGCCTACATACTTCTCTCATCCAGGATTGAAAAACGGAAAAGTTGGTTGTTATAATTCCTTAGGTTAATCATTTTGCAAAAACAACATAATAAATATATAACACACAAAATATCACTTAATCTTTCTCTTGAAATCAGTTATCTTCAATTGTCAAAGTGACGGAAACCTTCCTGCGGAGGTAATTGCGCGCCTGCGTCACATGAACGTGACTGCTGCGTGTTCTACGATGCGCAATGCAATGTCAAGAGCAGATGCAGCTTCATACTTATGCATACTTTTCGGCTTGTCTGAATAGGCTACAGCCCCTATTTAGTTCTAATTTGAGGGGTTTCACTGGATGTGCTAAATTACGTAAATGTGTTTTTTTATTTATTGCTCATTTAACAACAGCAGCCATGTTCGACAACGTATTTATTATGTCACACTGCCGCCAAAGCACACACAACGAGGCGCACACATTGACATCACTAGTTGCCAACATCATCATCATCATCTTGCACAGTTTCCAGCCACTGGCCGGGTCTGTTTGGAACACAAGCCTCTCCAACGTCTTCTGTCTTCCCACCATCTCTCAGCTTCCACCCTTGTCCAGTCTTCTCCTCTCTTCTTCAAGCTTTCTTCCACCCCCTTCAGCCACCTGTCTCTCGGTCTTCCCCTCGGTCTCTTTCCTTCTCACTTCGTCTCGTGTACCCTCCTGGGCATCCTCTTCTCCTCCATTCGTTTTACATGTCCATACCATCTAAGTCTAGATTTCTCTATACCATCCTGTAATGGTTCCTCCTTCATTAATTCTCTGGTCCTCTCATTTCTTATTCTGTCCATCTTTGTAGCTCCAATACTGCTTCTCAAGAACCTCATCTCACTGGCCTGTATTTTGCTCTTCTCCCTTCCTTTCATAACCCAGGTCTCCGAGGCATAAGTCAGTATAGGGACATAGTACGTCCGATATATGATCTTTTTGCTGTTCTGAGGGACATCCTTGCTCCATAACATGCTTCTCACACTCCTCCGAAATGCTTCTGCCTGCCTCCCCGGCTCATTTATTTCTCTATCGTTTCTTCCATTCTCTTGTATCAGGCTTCCCAGGTACTTGAAACTCTCCACTTTCTTCAGCTGTTCCCCACCAATTGTTATTCCCGTTGTGGTTCTTTCCTTCTTCCTTGTTGTGATCACCATCTCACTCTTATTTATGCTAAATTTCATCCCTTATCCTTGTATTACTCCTTCCCACACGTCCAAATGTTCTTGTACCTCTTCCTCCTTGTTTCCCCAAATCATCTGCAAACACCATTGCTTTCATCTTTCCTTCCCCAATTACTTGTGCCACTCGGGACATTAGGCCTATGCCAACATGTGGGATACAAAATACACCACGACTACCCCACTGTGCGTGACTAAAACCAGGAGCGTATTTATGATTTACGCGGTCCGCTGGCTAAAATCATTGTCAAAACCTATTGGATTGGACAACACGAAGGTTAGAATGGTCAGGTTGAGGTGCAGCTAGGCCGTGGGAAACTAGCGGGGCACTGTTGACGACACGTTAGGCTGTAACCATTGTCAAAACCCATTGGTCTGGATTCAACAAATTTTACTATTAGAAAATACTCGATGGTAACTCACACGCGTATGGCGGACACAGTACGATTTTTACTATGCAAGTCGTGATCTAATTAAGGGATGGTGGGTGGGTTTTGAACTGCGGAGGAATAAACATTTATTACTACATCATTCACTAATTTCTTCATCATCATTAGGAAAGGTGTTTTTGGCTTTAGAAAACTTTATCGACAAGTGATATTTCATTCAGTGCTATGAAGAAGCCTGCGGAATAAGACGTCAAAGCCGTGGTTCGACAAACATTGCTATGAAGCAAGAAGAAACACCTTGGAAAAACTATCTAGAACAAGAGAAAGAAGGAACATACTTGACCTGGAAGAGTACAGACAACAGAGAATGCAGTACAAAGAGTTATTGAAGAGAAAAAAAAAAAAAATACACTCTATGGAAGATCAACAGTTAAGGATTATAGAAGAAGCAAAAATGGACCCATACAAGGCTCTGCGACCCAAATCGAGCAGAATACAGTCCAATATCGACATGGATACATGGAAAACACACCGCAGTACGACTGTTGCTTCGAGAGATACTAGACCACCATTCAGATTATAATGACCATACAGAAGTCATAACCGGAAATTGTACAGGCAGTCACAGAAGGAAAAAATAATAGAGCGCCAGGACCAGATGGAGTCAAAATGAGCACCTAAAAGATTCCATGAAGCAAATGTTACCGGTGTGGTGTGCTATGCTAAATAAATGTCTTGATACTGGTCGAGTCCCATTAGATTGGAGGAAGGCAACAATCAGAATGTTGTATGAGGGAAAAGGAAACGCAGATGACCCAAATGCATATAGAGGGATTGCGAAGGAGCAAACAGGACTAAAATTGCTTACAAGGATTCTAACAAAGAGAGAGTGGTGAATGGATTGGATCCTCTGTTATCTGAGGAGCAATTTGGCTTCAGACGGAAGAGGTCGTCAATGATGGCACTGGAGAACCTACTCAGTCATATTCGTCTCACTCTTGAAGTGTCGGGAGGCAAGTTATTCGTGGTTTTCATCGACTATTCCAAGGCGTTTGATTGGGTGATAGATAACCTGGAGAGGTTAATTGGAACATCTAAAGTCACAACACTCATGTCAAATCTCCTGGCCGAAAACTATGTACAGGTGGATGATGGTGTGGGATCATCAGATTGGATGTTGCAAGCGATAGGTGTGCTTTAAGGCGACCCACTTAGCCCTATATTATTTAACGCTTTCACCGCAAATGTAAGTTAGTGTCTGAAATAAAGAAAAAGACTGACACACAAATTTACCTGTATGCGGATGACATGGGAATTGCGGCTGAACACGTCAATGAGCTACAACCTTGCGATGGACTTGTTAGCAGATTGGGCGAAAAGGAATGACATGAAAATGTATGAAGAGAAGACAGAATTAGTTGTATTTAGAAATGGAGGAAAATACAAGGAAACAGATGGCATATCGTGTAATAACGTCCATCTTTGCAGAGTTAGCAGTTTCCGTTACCTAGGTGTAACCTTTCAGGCAACGGGCAGCTGTTTCAGGATTCTCCTAAGAGAAAGAATGGTCGCAGCATTAAAAGCGATGAATGACATCGAGAACATCTCGCTAATTGCAGTAGAGAGAGCCCTGGTGATATTTCGAGTAAAAGTATTACCGGTGTTAACCTGAGACGGGCTTGAGATTATAGGAGAATTTCTAAGTGTGAAGCAACTGGAGGACCTGGAAAAGGTAAATTCAAGGTACTTGAAGAGAGTCCTTAGTGTGTCAAAGTCTACAAGATCAAGACTCGTTTACGAACTTAGGGAGACTTTTCTGATAGGGGATCTGAGATACAACCTTATCTTGCCAACAAGTGCTGCATACAATCAGCTGTTGCATAGGCTCAAGGAAAAAAAGAAGGATATATGGGAAGACTTTTACACAACGGAGGTCATGACGGATCGAAGATGGATGGATACGAGCTATCAACTGAGACATTTAGTCACAAGATTAGCTGTTCACGGATTCCATTTTAAAATGTGTAGGAACAAAGCATTTCATGAACCAAACATAAACTGTGTATGTAGGCTATGTGAGCATGTCTGTGAAAGGTAACATATTCAGAAGTTTCTTCTTCTTCATTTCCCATTTCCAGTTCCCTGGCTCGGGTTGTGAATCAAGAACCTCCACTGTTGTCTATCCCTCCACCATTCATTTCCTTCTTTCAATACATAACGTAAACGACCGCAACAATCCCTCGTCATCGCCGGACTCGTGGAATGTGGTGGTGGCAAATCGCGGACGCCAATGTAGGCCTAAACCACGTGTGCGGGAAACAGTTAGCCAAGCTGTTCCCACAAAAAATATGTACGATGTTCTTGCTGAAACTGAATCCGTCTCAGAAGAAACACCACATACAAGGGCATCAACAAACTGTAAGCCGGAAAAAGTGCGGAAGTTAGCCACGTACATAACCTCAAAAAGGAAAGTACTCCTCCTCAGTGACAGTCATGGGAAAGGATGTTCAGAAGAGCTCAATTTAAAAGTATCAAGGGACTTTGCGGTAAGTAGCGTCACCAAACCAGGCGCTAGAGTTAAAAATGTTCTGGAAAATTGTGTTGAAATGTGCAGAAACCTTACTCATGAAGATTATGTTGTTTTGTGGGGGGGTACGAACGATGTAGCGAAAAACGAAGCGAATGATGCAATACAAACCTACAAAGATAAGCTCCCACTACTTTCAGGTACAAACGTTATACTCTTAGGCATCCCACACAGACATGATCTAATGGAAGAATCGTGTGTCAACAAGGAGGTAAAGAGGACGAACAAAAAGCTTAGAGCACTATCCAGACTATATCAGCATGTTCACTTTCTTGATATTGATGTACCAAGAGAACTGTTTACCCGACATGGTCTTCACTTAAACACCAAAGGAAAGCAACAGATCTGTTCACAAGTAGCGGAGGAAATCAACAAAACGTTCCACTCCCACGGACCAGTCATCCCACTACCTCATACTGCAAGTCCGACTACTGTAGAATCAGTGGATTCACTCGGTGGCGAGAGTTTTTTAGAACAGAGGTAAGTGCTCCTGCAAGAACTATAATCCCCAAGCTTAACAACAGTACAAATGCACAGAGTTCCTCAATCAGAATATTTCACCAAAATGTACAGTCACTTAATAATAAACTAGTTCATATCGATATGCTTCTACAAACATCACTCAAAGATATCCACATCCTGTGCTTGTCTGAACACTGGATGAAACCTGAATAAATCAATCATGCTGTCATACCAGGGTTTACTTTAGCTAGCTACTACTGTAGATCAACATCAGAGCATGGAGGTGTATGTATCTATATCAAAGGAAACATAGAATTTAAACCTATACCAATTCCCGATGACTTATGCATAGATAAACATTTTGAGGCAACAGCTATTTCTATCCCAAAAGAAAATTTAATTCTCATCTGTATATATCGTTCACCAGGAAATAGTGCAAAGTTATTTCTGAATAAACTAGAAGTGATAATAAATAAAATAAATAAATTTAATAAAAAAATAGTTCTTTGTGGAGATTTCAATATTAACTTTTTAGAGGAAAGTACGGAGAGAAGGGAATTGCTAAATTTGTTAAGCTCCCATCATCTAATTCACACAGTAACAGTACCCACAAGAATAACAAAAACTAGTGCAACCACACTTGACCAGATAATAATTAATGACAATGTGAACTGCAACTCTCTCGAAGTAATCAACACAGGTTTCAGTGACCACCAAGCTCAAATAATAACTCTAAATATTTCAAACCCAGTTTACAATGCTCAGTTTGATAAATGTCGAAGCTTTAGTCAGCACAATATAAACTATTTCAACAACTTGTTAAAAGGAGAAACTTGGGAAGGTGTGTACAAGTCAATAGATACAAACAAAAAATTCCAGGAATTCATTAATATTTTCCTGTATTATTTTGATATTGCATTTCCTTTGAAGAGTATCAGACTGAAAGTTTCTTCTCCATCAAAACAATGGCTTACTCTTGGAATAATTACTTCATGCAAAAGAAAGCGTTTCCTCCACGATTTTCAAAGTACGCACGAAACCTCCAATGAATTTAACATGTATTTCAAGACCTATAAGACCATACTTAACAAAGTTATAAAATTAGCAAAGAGAATGTCAAATGATAATTATATCCTGGAATCTAAAAATAAAACTAAGGCTATGTGGAATATCATAAAAAATGAAACCAGGCAAACAAAACCGGCAGTAAATAACATAACGTTATCAGAAGACTCCAAGAAGATCAATGACCCACAAAATGTCTCAAGAATTTTTAATGAGCATTTTGCTACCATAGCTGAAAAACTACTAAATGTAAACAATATACAAGCAATAAAATCAACTATCGCGAATATAACATTTAATGGAAAATCAATGTTTGTTGAAAATGTTACAGAAGCAGAAATCCTCAATATTGTAAAGAACCTACAGAATAAACATTGCTCAGGAGTTGATAACATTCCTGATATACTAATTAAAAAATGTATCCAAAATATAATTACCCCCTTAACACACCTCTGTAACCAATCTCTCATGTCAGGAATATTTCCAGATATCTTTAAAATTGCAAAAGTAATTCCATTATTTAAAGGGGGAGATAGAGAAAACGTAACCAATTATAGACCTATTTCTTTATTGTCGATATTTTCAAAAATTTTAGAGAAGATAATGTACAACCGTCTAATTAGCTTCATAAACAAATATAAATTGTTAACTGACTCTCAACATGGCTTTAGAGAAGGAAAATCAACAATGTCCGCAATTTATGAATTTTTAAATCCTGCTTTTGAGTCACTTGATGAAAGGAAGAGAGTATGTGGCCTGTTTTTGGACCTGTCTAAAGCTTTTGATGTGATAAATCATCAGATACTAATTGATAAACTCCATCAATATGGTATCAGGGGTATCGCTAGTAAGTGGTTTCAGTCATATTTAAATAATCGCCAACAGATCGTCGAACAAAAAAGTTTAGAAAATACCACAAACATATTTAAATATTACCACTCAGATCCTATGTTTTTGAAGTATGGCATTCCGCAGGGGTCCGTTCTAGGGCCACTACTTTTTCTCCTTTACGTAAATGACTTGCCATCTCAGATACCTGCATTTAAAACTGTACTATTCGCAGATGATACAAGTGTTTTGATGAGGGGTGAAAATGACACTGAACTTCAAAAATCAGTAGAGGAAGTAACAGGTCAGCTGTCCTTATGGTTCAACAATAATGGATTCCTTATCAACACTAGTAAAACAGTGGCTCTTAACTTTCACACAGCTCAGAATAAAAGTATTAATTCTCCCTCCATAATCTTAAATGACCTTAAAATTGGTAACGCCTCTTCTACTAAATTCTTAGGCCTTTGGTTGCAGGATGACCTAAAATGGAACTCGCATACCACTAAACTTGCCAAGAAACTAAGCTCAAGTTGTTATGCATTGAGAGTATTAAGACAATCGACTAGCTGGAGAACTGTTCTTAGTACTTATTTTGCTTATTGCTATTCGCTTATGAAATATGGAATCATATTTTGGGGAAATTCACCTGCTGCTCACCAAATCTTTATTATCCAGAAAAGAATAATTAGAACAATGAAAGGAACTACTAGATTGCATACATGTAAGCCTCTGTTTAAACAACTGAAAATTTTACCTTTGCCATGTATTTTCATCTTTGAACTTCTATTATTTGTCAAACAAAGCTTAGGAAATGAGGATATCTTTGAGATGAATTCAAATATACATAACTACCAGACCAGACAAAAGAACAATCTTCATGTACATGCTGCAAATACAACACTATGTAAAAATGGTGTATTCCATGCAGCTATAACGCTGTATAATCATTTGCCAAATAATATTAAAAGTACAGCAAATTACATAAAGTTCAAAATAAAAACTAAAGAGTTCTTGCTGGAGCACTGCTTCTACTCAGTTAAAGAGTTTTTAGAATATCAATAGTTATGTTTATGTATTCATAGGACTAAATGATGTAAGGTTATCCTTGTGTAGGCCCATATTATTATTGTGATTGTAAATTAGTATTAGTATAATTTGTGAATTGACGTGTCCTATATCATTGTACAATGTACATTATATGATTGAATGGATGAATAAAAAATACAAATACAAATACTTTTTCTTTTACTCCTCTGTTCTCTATGCTCTCCTTCACCGTATCTATCCACCTCTTTCTGGGCCTTGCTCGTGGTCTTCTTCCTGGCATTTTTTCCATAAATATTCTTTTTGGTACTCTATATTCTTCCATTCTCATCATATGTCCGTACCACTTCAGCTTACTGGTCTCTGTCTTATCTTGCAGTTTTGATAACCCAGTTCTCTCCCTAATGTCCACATTTCTGATTTTATGCCTCCGTGTCTTCCCAATTATTCCTCTAAGTAACTTCATCTCGGCTGCTTGGATTCGGCTTTCATCGCGTTTTGTTGTGGTCCAAGTACCTGCTGCATATGTCAAAATTGGTGTGTAATACATTGAGAATAGAACTTCCTTGCATTTCTCTGAGACTTCCTGGTTCCATACTAAACCCCTCACACACTGGTAAAATCCATTAGCTTGTTGGATTCTCTTTCCAATTTCTTAATTTCTTCTGTGAGTATGCTCCCCAAATACTTAAGCCTTTAAAAGATGGCGATGTTAAACGTAAGTCACGAACGGTTATCTCTTGAAAATTGTTCCCAATCAGGTGAAGTAAGTGTTCAATGTGATAACAATTCTTTATCTATTGAAGAAGTGTGCCTTAATTGTGAAGACAAAGCATGTAGTGGCGAAAAAATTGTGAGATGTGAAGGAAATCAACTGGGAAACAAGTTCGAGTTGCCACGAGCGGCGAATGAAACTGAACTCCTCAAATTAGAATTGACCTCCAAAGAGGAAATAATCAAAATGCTTGTGGTTGATTTAAAAAATGCATAGTCTCAAATAAGTCTCCTTAAAGATAGACTACAAGCAGAAGAAGATAGGCCTACTCAGGCAGACTATTTGGAGGTTAGGTCTAAAACGAATGCACGCTTTCCAAAACGTAGGCCTAACTTGGTGAAATCTGGGAATATTCCTAACAACTTTATCTCCCAGAATCCGTTTGAAATCCTCAGGCGTTCCGATTCCCAAGTAGAAGAAAGACAAGATACCGGTATTGAAAACGAGACATCCAGACGCGAAAAACCTACCCATAACCCTAAGAAAAGGAGACGTCCCCGTGTACTTGTCATGGGTGACTCAATCTGCGAAATGTAGGCCCAGTAGTTGATGATGCCGCAGTCTATTGCTATCCAGGAATGAGAACTGAGCAATTAACTAGAAAGTTATGGGCAAACGAGGTTCAAGAAGACCCTGAGGTGGTAATGATTCATGTAGGGACCAATTGCTTGAACAGTTCTCCAACACCAACTCACATTATGAATGACATGGACAAGCTCATGGACAAAGTGAAAAGTGTCTTTCCGAGTTCAAAAGTGTGTATTAGTGGTGTACTGCAAAGACGTGACATAGACCCACGATACAGTTATGCCGTGAATTCAACACTGGATTGGTTGTGTGGTGAAAAAAACATTTTTTTTTAGAAGGGAACTCTTGGTTACAAGACAGGGACCTTGCTTATGATGGTCTCCACCTCAATAGAAGAGGAACAATGAATTTTGGAAAACTTTTCAACAGAGTTGCCAAGTTTTTACTCTCGGAAAACTAATTGCTAGAACGAGTGATGATATTTTATTGTTTAGAGAGAAGAAAGCGCTGACTACAAGTGGACACCTAGGTGAAGTACAGTGCAGTGAACATAAATACAACTGTTTGGATGATTTCATGCAACAGGACTCTAATATAAGTGCATGCATAAACTCATTAGAATTAGGTGGAGAGGTTAGGTGTTTGTACATTAATAGCAAAAGTATTCAGAATAAGCTTGATGACATTGAAATTCTCTTGCAGATGATAGGTCAGATAGATGTATTGGTAGTTACAGAAACCTGGGTGAAAAGTAACTAGGCAGATTTTTATAACTTCAACAATTTCACAAGCGTGTTTGCTCATAGAGATGACAAAGTTGGTGGGAGTCTGGGTATTTATGTATCACACAAATGGAAAGTGAATGTTAAAAGAAAGTGTGAAATGAATCATAATTTGATGTGGATTGAGGTATTCAGAGATGATGTTAAAAGTAATAGACCAGCATATAAACTTTTTGACTTTTAAAGTCGGACATTTTTCCGTATTGACAGAATGTAATAATAAACAAAGTTTTTATGGTTCCGCCTAGTCAATACATTGTTTTATTAGAGATTTTATCGTGACATAATCACTTGTCTTTACGTATGTTGGGACATGTTTCGGTGTCTAGTGACATTGACACCATCATCAGCCTACGGTTATTGGCAACACTCAATGACATTAAAATAATTATTAAAACAACACACACATGACTAAAATAACACTTTAAAAAGTTTTTAAAACACTGTCATAATGAAAGTTCAATAAAAAGTCTTAGAAAAAGGCTTGGTGCACTGTTTTGGTTTCCAATGTCCTGCTTCCGATAATAACCTTTCATAACATTTCACCTACAAAGCCAACAAATCCCTGAAGAACACACTCCATTTCTGCGATGAAACAATGAAACTTAAATTAATGAGCAAACACTCCTTACACAGTGTAGATGTGAAGGACATGTATACAAACATTCCTATCAAACCTTCGCTTAAGGTCATTGAACAAAACCTGTCTAGCAGTAGCTCGTTATCGAAAGTAGAAATCAGTGAATTTATGACACTACTTGAGTTCACACTTATGAATAATTTTTTCACCTTCAATAATAAAATCTTCAAGCAAAAAGAGGGACTGTCAATGGGCTCCCCGCTCTCTGGCATAGTAGCCAATATATACTTAGATCACCTAGAGCATGAGGAAATCATAAACAAAATTGATGGGATATTTTTTTGGGCAAGATACGTGGACGATGTATTTGTAATATTAGATGAGACGACCCTGAACATATAAGGATTGGTACACACATTAAATAGTCTGGATAAAAATATACAATTCACGGCAGAATCAGCGGTAAACAATAAAATAAACTTTCTTGACATCACAGTCAGTCGGATTAATAATAGATTAACATACAAAATTTTCAGAAAGCCAACCCAAACACATACAACCATAAGGCAGGACTCTAATCACCCAGGTAATCAAAAGAAAGCCGCATTTCTGAGCATGATCAACAGAGCCTTCTCCCTTCCTCTAGACCAAGCAAGCCTAAACGAAGAGCTAAAAATCATTAAGCAAGTTGCTAAAATAAACGGTTTCGCACCACAGATAGTTAACAACATCATTAATAAAATTAAAAACAATCCGGTCACCCACCTAACGCCAGAGCAAAAAGAACCACCCAAGTACGCAGTCTTCACGTACTTTAACAACAAATCTTACAGCATTTCCAATATCTTTAAGAAACGCGGTCTAAAAATAGCCTACAAAACAACTAATACAAATAAAGATATTTTATTTAACACCAACAAATTGAACCACACGAACAAGTTTAGTAAATCAGGCATATACAAATTGAAATGCACCAAATGCGAAGCTAATTATTATGGACAAACCGGTAGGTCATTTGCTACAAGATATGGTGAACATTTTAACGCTCTAAAATACAATAAATTTTCCGCTATGGCCAACCACATGAAGGACAGTAAACATGAATTCACTGACATCAACAAAGACATGAGCATCCTGCATCTTGCTAAGAAAGGGACCACAATGAACATATTGGAAGAAATCGAAATAGATTTTGCCCAAAGAACAGACCCCCTAACCAATATCAATGAGATCAACTTTGAAAATAATAATGTACTCTTTGAGACCTTAACTAATTACAGAGTTAAATACAAACCACCTTAATTTTATCATTTAATCGAGGATCTACAAATCCGCTCATTCCACCCCTCAACCCCATACCCCCATCCCGCCCCTCAACCCCATACCCCCATCCCGCACCTGTCCTCCAAAATTGCCAGTATTCTTACCCTCCCCCCCGCCCCTCTCGACTGAAGCCTCGCCCGCTTCCCCCAAGCTATTCCATATCAGTACTGCACAGTCTCCGTATGCCTCAGCACGGCCCGATTTCTCGCTGCCACAACTACACCGTAAGTTCACCACACTCCCTTTTTTATATATTTTTCCACTTTTTCTTTGTTTAGCTTTCCACTTTTTCGGTTTTAATACTTATCATAGTTCACACAGGGATTTTCTTTTCCAGTTATGTATGGTCACCTCTTGCTGGATTTCGGAGGTTATTATCGGAAGCAGGACATTGGAAACCAAAACAGTGCACCAAGCCTTTTTCTAAGACTTTTTATTGAACTTTCATTATGACAGTGTTTTAAAAACTTTTTAAAGTGTTATTTTAGTCATGTGTGTGTTGTTTTAATAATTATTTTAATGTCATTGAGTGTTGCCAATAACCGTAGGCTGATGATGGTGTCAATGTCACTAGACACCGAAACATGTCCCAACATACGTAAAGACAAGTGATTATGTCACGATAAAATCTCTAATAAAACAATGTATTGACTAGGCGGAACCATAAAAACTTTGTTTATTATTACCAGCATATAAAAGCATTGATATTATTGCAGCATATAACCCCAATAGAAGCAATGCCATACCCTTCTTAAATTCATTTGAAAATTTTCTTAGCCAGATAAACAATAAATTATGCATCTTCCTCGGAGATACCAACATTGATATCCTAGCTGATGATCAATTAAGAAGGAAATATCTAAATCTAATAGCATGCTATGGTTTTAAACAGTGCAACACTAAATATGCTACACGACTTTGTGACACTGCAGCTACCTTAATAGATCACGTTGTTGTTTGAGTCTTCAGTCTTTTGACTGGTTTGATGCAGCTCTCCATGCCTCCCTGTCCTGAGCTAATCGTTTCATCTCTACATAGCTCCGACACCCTACATCCGAGGCAATCTGTTTAACATATTCTAACCTTGGTCTACCCCTACAGTTTTTGTCCTCGACCCTTCCTTCCATAACTAAGCTTGCTATTCCTGGGTGTCTTAGTATGTGTCCTACCAACCTATCTCTTCTCTTCATTAGCAGTCGCCAGAAATATCTCTCCTCTCCCACTCGTCTTAATACCTCTTTGTTTGTAACCCTATCTACCCATCTGATCTTCATCATTCTCCTGTAACACCACATTTCAAATGCTTCAATTCTCCTCTTTTCTGCTGCACCAATAGTCCAAGTTTCACTTCCATAGAGCGCCACGCTCCAGACAAAGGCTTTCAAAAATGACTTCCTAATACCTAAATCTATATTCGATGTCAGCAGATTCCTTTTTTGTAGAAATGCTTTCTTTGCCTGAGCCAACCTACTTTTAATATCCTCTTTGCTTCGTCCATCACTGGTTATTCTGCTTCCTAAGTAACAGAAGTCTCCTACTTCCTTCAGCTTTTCACCTGCCAATTTGATCTCCATCGAGGTTTCTGATTTATTTCGGCTGCATTCCAGTATTTTTGTTTTACATTTATTTATTTATTTTCATCATGAATTCTTTCCGTAAGACAGAGTCCATACCATTCAAAAACTCATTCAAATACTCAGGCTTGTCGGCCAAGATGACGATGTCATCAGCAAATCTCAGAGTTGAAATTATTTCTCCTTGAATCTTCACTCCCACTTTAAATTTTTCTCTAATTTCCTTCATTGCTTGTTCAATGTAAAGATTGAAAAGTATGGGTGATAAGTTGCAGCCTTGCCTTACACCTTTCTGAATACCAGCTTCTCTCTCATGTCCTTCAACTCGAATGACTGCTGTCTGGTTTCTGTACAGATTGTTTATCACCCTCCTATCCCTGTACTTTATTCCAATCGATTTCAAAATGTCAAACAATTTAGTCCAATCAACGTTATCAAAGCCTTTTCTAAGTCTACAAAAGCCATGAACGTTCTCTTATCTTTCCTTATTCTACCTTCCAAAATCAGCCTAAGACTTAGTACAGCTTCCCTTGTTCCTACATTTCTCCTGAAACCAAACTGGTCTTCACCCAACTCCGTTTCTATCTGGCTTTCAATCCTCTTGTAAATTATTCTAGACAGGATCTTTGAAGCATGAGTAATCAAGCTGATTGTACGGTAATCTTCACATCTGTCAGCTCCCACTTTCTTTGGTATAGGGATGATTACATTCTTCTTGAAATCAGGGGGTACCTCACCTGTCTCATAAATCCTACACACCAAGTGAATTAACCTGATCAGACCTTCATCTCCTATGCAGCGTAGCAACTCAATCGGTATATCATCTATGCCTGGTGCTTTGTTCCTGCTTAAGTCTTCCAAAGCTCTATCAAATTCTGATCTCAATATTAAATCTCCTTTCGCATCCTCATCAATTTTCTCCTCCCTTTCCATTACATGATTCTCAATCTCCTTTCCCTTATACAAACTCCCTATGTAAGCTTTCCATCTCTCAACCTTTTCTTCCCTATCTGTTAGAGGCTTTCCATTTGTGTCCTTAATATTACAGCACTTAGTCTTCTTTTCCCCAAAAGTATTCTTAATCCTTCGATAAGCTGTGTCTACTTTTCCTAATTTCAGACAATTTTCTATACCTGCACATTTCTCTTTCAACCATTCTTCTTTCGCTTCCTTGCACTTCTTGTTAACCTCATTTCTCAGACGTCTGTATTCTGCTTTCCCCTTTTCATCTCTTAGATTCTTGTGTTTCCGCCTTTCATCCATCAATTCTAGTATATCCTGAGTGATCCACGGTTTTCTACCTATTCTTTCTTTCCTACCAATGTTTTCTTCTGCGGATTTTGTTATTTCATTCTTCAAAAGTGCCCATTCGTCTGTAATTGAAGTTTGTTTAGGGTTTTTCATTAGTCCTTCCTTTATACTCTTCTTGAATCTTTCGTTTACATCCTTCTCTTTCAGTCTGTCTATTGCCCACCTTTTTGGCTTTTGACTTTTCTTCAGTTTCTTCAACTTTAATCTGCATTTCATTACAACCAGATCACATGTCACTAAACAATTCAGACTTAAGTTATAAAATATCAAATGTCAGCAATGATATTAGTGATCACAGTATATTAATTCTTGATATTTCCAAGACCAATTATAGCACGTACACTCTGTCACATAACTCGACAAAATCAACAACACATGAGGACTCTTGGGATAGGCAACACACTCCTGAAACTAATATATCTATAAACGCAGATTCCCATAATGATGCAGACAGTACTGTTATCTCTCTATATAACTCTTTCATCAAACAATTGAATCTAAGGAACAGGCATAGCCAAAGAAAAATAACAAACAATACTAACAATAAAAGACTTACCATGGGTCACAGCTGAACTCCTTTCACTTATAAAACAACGAGACACTCTGCATGCAAAGCTCAAAAATCCCCTTCACAAAAATAATAATGATATGAATCAAGAATACTGTAGATGCAGGAATAGTGTAACAAACTTAAAAAGAAGACTAGAGTCAAATTACTACTCAGAAAAATTCAGAACATATGGAAACAATTCCAATAAAACTTGGGAGACTATCAAAGAAATCATACACAACAAAAACCCAACAGTTGCGACATGTCATGCACTTCACTTGAAATAGACAACAAAATTATCACAGACAATCAAGAGCTATGTGAATCATTTAACTTGTTCTTCACAAACATTGCTGGAAGTCGAGCAAAAGCTATTCCTGAACAGAAGGGAATCCTCAGTAAGGACCACAAACAGTCAAATTCCCTCTACTTATATCCTACAGATGAAGCAGAGGTCAAGTCC
Organism: Meconema thalassinum; assembly: GCA_946902985.2. Taxonomy (NCBI): domain Eukaryota; kingdom Metazoa; phylum Arthropoda; class Insecta; order Orthoptera; family Tettigoniidae; genus Meconema; species Meconema thalassinum. The sequence continues at coordinate 446,668,846 of OX336390.1, forward strand.
ATCATCACAAATTTAAAGAATTAAAAGAGCTCTGGTTTAGATAGGATCAAGACAAATTTCATTAAAAACAATATGCTATCATTTATTAAAATCTTGGTTGAAATGATTAATGAGTCCTTAGTTACTGGCATGATACCAGATGACTTAAAAGTGGCCAAAGTAGTTCCTATATTTAAGGGTGGTGACAAAAGAAATCCAAATAATTATAGACTTGTTTCTATTTTATCGGTAGTTTCAAAAATTCTGGAAGAAGTGGTAAAAACAAGATTGCTTTCATTTCTGAACAAGAATACATTCTTTCATAATATGCAATATGGATTCAGGGAAAATTCTAGTACTGAGGCAGCAACTATTGACCTAATAACAATGCTACAAGAAACTATTGACAAAAATAATATGGCAGTTGGGTTATTTATTGATCTCACAAAAGCCTTTGATACAGTAGATCATAAAATACTGTTATCGAAATTAGAAAATGCTGGTGTCCGAGGTATAGCACTAAAATGGTTCCAAAGCTACCTTATTGGAAGAAAGCAGCATGTAGCTTTGAATAAATGCATAAGTTCAGGAAAATATATAACTCATGGAGTTCCACAAGGATCTATACTTGGACCTACATTATTCTTAATTTATATAAATGATATTGTGGAATGTAATTTGAGAGGGCATATCAAATTGTATGCAGATGATACAAATATCTTCTACACTGGGAAAGACATAATTGAAATCATACAAAATGTGCAACAAGATATAAATACTCTCTCACAATGGTTCCAGGCCAATAAATTTACAATGAACCTACAGAAGACCAATTACATGGTAATTTCAAAGCAAAGCATGAAAGAAATCACACATGACAAAATATATATAAATAATATTGAAATAAAAGAGGTTAATCAGGCAAAGTATTTAGGTCTAATCATCGACAAACACCCGACCTGGATTGAACACGTTGAACGAATTGCCAAGAAACTCTCACCTATAGTAGGGATCCTAAGGAAACTTCGGTATCTTATTCCCCTAAACCTTGTAAAACAAATCTACTTTTCACTTGTACATAGCAAGCTCCAATATTTAAATGTTATTTGGGCTCACTGCAGGAAATCCACACTGAATGATTTAATGACTATTCAGAATAGGGCTATTAGAAACATATTTAACCTTCCTTATTGCACTCCAGTAAAAGATCTGTACATCAGAAGTGAAATTCTACCCCTCAGCGTAAGTGCAGACCTCCGAGCAGCTATGCTAATATTCAAGATTAAACACAACACAATACTCTATAGCTCTCCCTACATCTTGAATTCTTATGGAACTAGGCATGCGAAGGACGTAGCCTTATATATCATTCACTCTTGTAAATACGGTAGAAATAGTTTCAAGTTCTCTGCATCACAGTCATATAATAAACTTCCTCCTCATCATCATCATCATCATTTCCCCTTATCCAGCTCCTGCCGGGTCGGGGTATTTATGGCACTTCTTCACTTTCCTCTTTCCTTCCACCATTCTTCTTCCACGATCTTGTCCCAGTCCAGATTTCTTTTTCTTACGCCGTTCTTCACTGAATCAATCCACCTTGTTCTAGGTCTTCCTCTTGGTCTCTTACCCTTGCACTTCGCCTCCAGCATCTGTCTTGGTATTCTATTTTCCTCCATCCTCTTTACATGTCCAAACCACCTTAGTTTATTCTTCTCAATTCTCTCATTTAGTTTTTCCATCCCAACTTCCTTCCTAACATCTTCATTCCTCACTCTGTCTTTCCTATCATACTTCTTAGGAATTTCATTTCACTGGCTTGGATTCTACTCTCTTGCCTGCTTGTCAGGGTCCAAGTCTCAGCTGCATAAGTTAATATGGGTACATAGTACACTTTATGTTCGACCCTCACTATTATGTGTCAGAAAACTGTGTCATAATGATGGTCATTATAACACTTATTTTCATTATGATACAGTTTCTCCAGCCAATCAGAGCTCGTTCATTGACCAATTAGGTAACGATACTTTCGCGCATGCGCTCAAAATCCAACATGTCGGACATAAACACAACATCGAACTATAATAAATTACCGACATGGAATACGCACCGTCCATATGTTCGCGTAAATAAACTGGCGAATATGAAACAAGAAATAGCACTGTACCTTAAAATCACCAACACTAATTTCTGCACAGCGCATTCAAACAACTCCGGTGACAATATTACTGAGGGACGGCAGATGTAAACATATGGCTTGCATATGTCATTGCAAGCACACAGAGGGCATTCGTCGGTCGTTCAAAGATCTTGAAAGACAAAGAGATGTCTCGCGCTCGCTCTCCGATAACATTCTTGTGGCTGACTCTCAACAGATATTTATGAATATTTATGTTAAAACATATAATAACATTATAATTATCGTCGAACATAAACAGTCGTATGCAACTCGCCTATAATGGTAATTAAGACACTCGTATGGAAATTATAAAACTCGCATACGCTCGTTTTATAAAAAATACTCGTGTCTTAATTATAGCCATTATAGGCTCGTTGCATAATGTACTATTATACATTACCTCCTTGCTTTTCCTTGGTACTTCCTTATCCCAAACAAGTTTTCTTACACTTTGAAAGAATGCATTGCTCTGCTGTACCCTCCTGCCAATCTCCATGTCCAACCTACCAGTTTGCATCAATTCACTTCCTAAGTATTTGAACGTGTCAACAATTTCCAAACTCTGACTTCCAATTTTCACAGTGCCCTTTCCTTGTCTTTCCCCTCTTGTCATCACCATGGTCTTGCTTTTTTCTATACTGATTTTCAGGCCATACTTCTGAATATTTTCGTTCAGTGCATCTAGTTGTTTTTGCACTTCTTCGGTGTTCCTTCCCCAGACCACAATATCATCTGCAAATAACAGTAACTTCATTTCTTTATGTCCATATGCTTCCTTTGTTTCCTTTACAATTTCATCCATCACCATTATGAACAAGAGAGGTGACAGCACACTCCCCTGTCTTAGTCCAGTCTTGTTCCTAAACCAATCTGTCTTTCCAACTGGGGTCAGTACCCTGCTAACACAGATGTTGTACATTGCTTGCACCATTTCCAACATTTCTCTTCCCAGTCTCTTCTTAACCATGGTTTCCCATACCTTCTCTCTGGGGACACTATCATATGCCTTTTCTAGATCTATGAAAGTCATGATCAAATCCTCTCCATATTCCCAGTTCTTTTCCATCACCTGCCTCAAGCTAAAGATTGGGTCCACTGTGGATCTTCCACTCATGAAGCCATACTGTTCCTCTTGCAACTCTCCTTCCACCTTTCTTCTCATTCTTCTTTCTAATATCCTTTCCAGTATTTTTACTATCCGTGATATGAGGGTGATCCCTCTATAGTTATCACACACCTTCTTGTCCCCCTTCTTAAACACTGGTATTATTAGCCCTTTCTTCCAGTCTTCTGGTACACATTTCCATTTCCACACACACTTTAGCAGTCGTTACAGCCATTGCATACCAACAGGTCCAGCAGCCTTTATCATTTCTACACTGATTTCATCCACCCCTGTTGCTTTTCCTATCTTCATTTTCTGTACTGCTAATTCCACCTCCAGCATTGTTACATCATCTTCTGTTATAGAGTCGTCAGGTTGTGTCACTTCCATCTCACCAGTACCATTGCTCACATTCAATAGCTTATCGAAATACTCCTTCCATCGTCCCTTTATCTCTTCTGGGTGTGTTAACAACTCTCCATCTTCCTTTTTCACTAGCTTTGTAGTAACTCTTTCTTTCCTCTTACTTCTTAGAAGCCCATACAGCATCCTTTTACTGCCACTTACATCTGTTTCCATTCTTCGTGTAAATTCTTCCCAACTTTTCTTCTCTTCTTCTCCTACCACTTTCTTACACCTCCGTTTGCTGTCGTGATACTTCCTTTTGCTTTCTTCTGTTTGATCTCGGTTCCATTCTTTCCATGCAGACTTCTTTTCTTTCACTGCTTTCCTCACTTCCTCATTCCACCATGGTGTCACCTTCTCTTTCACTCTTGTTGACGTCCTACCACAAACACTCTCTGCTGCACCAACAAATGCCTTTTTAAAGTGGGACCATTCCTCTTCTATGTTTTCCACTTCAGTAACTGGGATTTGTTGCTTCAATCTCTCCTGAAAATCTTCCTGTACAGTTTTGTCTTTCAATTTCCATACTTTTATTTTACTTTCTCTGATCTCCTTTAGGTTTTCCAATTTTTCCCATCTAAATTTTGCCACCACAGCTCTATGGTCCCCATCAAATGCTTCTCCTGGTAAAGCTGTCACATCTATCAGCTTTCTGCGATTAGTCCTTTCCACCAGAAAGTAGTCAATTACTGATTTTGTTCTTCTATCGCCCCAACCATATCTCGTAATTTTCCTGCTGTTTTTCTTCCGAAACCATGAATTACCCACTATCAGTCCATTCCTTTCACAAAAGTTTACAAGTTCCTCTCCTTCCCGGTTCTTTTTCCCATATCCATATGGTCCAATGACTTCTTCCTTTCCTTGTCTCTCGTTTCCGACTTGTGCATTCATATCTCCCATGATCACCACTTCTACATCTGAAATTACTCTTTCTACATCCTCCAGGAATACTTCAATATCTTCTTCTCTGTTTCCAGTCTGTGGTGCATACACTTGTATGAAGTCCATCACGTCATTTTTCATCTTCATTCTAATTTTCATTATTCTGTCACTCACACACTCGACCACTTCAACATACTCCTCCAGTTGTTTCGAGGTTATCAGTCCCACGTCATTTTTGGCCTCTTGGCCACCACTCCAGTATAATGTATATCCTTTCCTCAATTTCTTCCTTCCTTTACCTTTCCATTTCACTTCACTCAGTCCCATCAATCCAACATTCTCCCTCTCCATGAAGTCTACCACCTCCTCCACCTTGCCTGTCAGGGTCATGACATTCATGATTCCCACTTTCATTTCGGTTACTGGTCGCCCATTTCTCACAGTTCCCCCAGTACCAAAAGAACTGCGCGTCGCCTGCAGGGTACGCCCTAACCTTTTCCGAATCATTTGAAGTGCCTGATGAAGTAAAAAGTGCACCAACTTTGTCACTATTTAAGAGGAAAACTATGAAAGTATTGTGGGAAAAATTCGATGCATCTTAATACATCAAATAAGTTATGTATAAGCTTAAAAATCCTATGTGCTTATCATTTTAAGAGACCTTGGTCTAAACAATCTTAGATATAGTATAAACTTTACTAATAGGCCTATGTCCTTATTCATCAATTTGTGTTACCTTCAGAATTTTCTTCCTTGGTGTGTAAACACACATATTACTGTACAATTCCTCTGTACGAGCCTATGGCTCTTTGGAATTAATTTAATAAAATATCTATCTATCTACCATTTCCAATGGATTTCCATTGACTTCAATATTCTGTCTTCCTTCTCTCTTGTTTCTTGTCATCACGACAGTCTTACTCTTCTCCACACTTATTTTCATTCCATGTTTCTCTATCTCTTGATTTCATACAGTAACTTGTTCTTGCACTTCTATTTCATTTTCTCCCCATATTACTACAGGGCGCCCGGGAATGTTCTCCGCAGTGGCTACATGCAGCTGCAAGTGGTTGCATCATCAGTTTAGTTGGCAGCACAGTGTCCTTGATAGGGTGAAGGCCCCATCTGTGGGCTGTCAAATTCGTCAGTGTGTATTGCAATAAGCGAGCATGTGTGTCGTCAGCACTTCTAGCATCAGTTATGAATGGCTGTAGTGAGTATTAAATTTACTGTTGTTTGTTATGATAGAAGTGACAGCCGTACTGCCAACGTAACTGGAGACATAGTCTCTCGCAGCAGCTTGTAGGCACTGCGGAGAACATTCCCGGGCGCACTGTATGTCCTTAGTCTCCTTGCTTCCCATTTTTCGTTTCACACTCTTGTGGATTTCATCCATGACAGTTATAAACAGTATAGGGGATAAGACATTTCCTTGTCGAAGCCTTGAAACAGGCTTCAACACTGAACCAGTTTGTTTGTCCTAGCTTGGTCTTCACACTACTTACACACTTTTCATACATGGCTTTGATCATTTGTATTTTTGTCTGGCTGCGTGGCTCAGGGGTAACGTTCTCGCTTGCTGAGCCCAAGGTTGCAGGTTCGAAACCTGGCGCAGTCAGCTGGAATTTGAGGGTGCGCAAATGCGAGGGAGCCGTGTCAGTAGATTTACTGGCACGTTAAAGATCCCCTTCGGGGCAAAATTCCGGCACCCCGGCGTCTCTAAAAGCCAGTGTAGTTAAAAGGGACGTAAAACCAATAACATTATTATTTATTATCATTTGTATTTCTGCTCTGCCCACCCTGGTTTTTATCAATGCGTCCCAGACCAATCTTTGAGGTACACTGTCGTATGCCTTCTCAATATCTAGAAATGTCATCACCAAATCCTTTTTGAACTCCCATATTTTCTCCATCATGTTTCTTAGATCGAAGTTTTATCTATCTCTTCGAAATCCATGTTGTTCTTCCTCCATTTCAGCCTCAACTTTCATTCTCACTCTTTTCTCTAATATCCTCTTCAGTCCTGAAATGCATTTTTTGAATTTCTTTTTAAAAGATTAGGTTTCTAGGCAGGTTAAGGATCTAAAGTAAGGAGGAATTGGTTCGGAAAAATTATTACCATATTACTATAGCTTCTATAGTAGGTATCATATGTGATACTTCAGGACTCAATTCTGTTAATTTGGTAATAACCAGAAAATTACATTTTAGGTATATATTGTATCCTAAACACTAAATATTGAACAGACTATCTAAATAGCATTACACAAGATATTTATTTATCAAATTAAAGTAAAATAGTAAAGACACACATTTTGGCTAAGTATAAAAAATAGATAAAACTGACAAAATTATCAACAATTAGCTGTAATTTTTAGTTTCGAAGATAATGTTATATCATCAGTACAACACACAGTAGAGCTCAAACAAAAATTCTGAACAGGCAGTCAAACAGGTGACAATATATTTACATTAGTTACAAGAATAAAATAAATCATAGAAACCAAGAGACAAATTACTAGTTGAAGATGTGATGAAAACATCAAGTACAGTGTACAAATTGAACACAACATTTCATTAGTACAGTGTAATATGGTAGAAAACTCTTAAAAATTCACTGATCTTACAACACATTACAACTTATTTCTTGTGGAAATCCATGCAACAATTACGTGCACTTGTGAAGCACAGAAACACTTTACATATTTCGCACTGCACAAAAGTCAAACTTTTACATCCTGGGTTTCTACATTTGGACCTGTTATTCTGAATCTGATCCATCATCTGGAGTAAATGTTGTGCTTTGTACACTCTCATTTTAGGGAAAGGCAAGACTGTTGGGGTACTTGGCCTCTTCCTTTGGGGAGATTCTTCACATTCTTCATTTTCAGGATCAATTTCTTCATTGCCATTCTCTTCCTATTGAAAGAAGATCAAATTTTCTGCAATGACCAGCTTGAATATGTAGTATGTCGGGATATTCTTTCTCTTCCATTCTTGTTCTATTGCAGCCTGTCGATACTCTAACCATGATGCAGCAATAGCAAAATCGAAGAAATAGTGGATTACCTTTACAGTCCAGTTCTTTGTTCGAGACTTCATGCCATACTTTGCAATAACCCTGTTCAGTAAGTCAACTCCACCCATTTTAAGGTTGTACATTTTCACTAAGTGTGGTCTTGGAACACTAATGAACTGACCATTTGACCAACGTCGACATTGTTCAATTGGTTCCACACCAAATTCTGTTGAAGACAGCTTTGTTGTCGAACCATTTAACCACTGTGATCTTATCGTCCTTTCTCACAACCTGATCATGGGAGCCCCTGGGCTCCTTCCTCATGTCGACGTCTCTCTTGAATTCAATAGAACGAGGCAGACGACTAACCATTATTGTGCCACAAGCCAGAATACTTCTGTGACCCAACAAGCTGTCTAACAATCCTATTGAAGTGAAATACCTATCCATGTAGATTGAGCAACCAGATGGTAATGTATCTGCCAACTTTAGCACTACTCGACCACCTATGTCAAGTTTGTCTGGTAAGGGAACCTTTTCTGAAATTATTTCCCTTCCTTTGCCCTCGTACAATAAAAAATCTAAGGGCAATCCTTCTTGAGTTGCCACAACGAAGTTTTTCAGACCTACTGGGTGGGGTTTCCCTCTAACATATTGTCTCATTCGAACCTTGCCAGTGAAGGGAATCATCTGTTCATCAATGCAAACATCTTTGGGCCTGGGATTTTCCAAGCAAGCATTCCTTATTTGATTTAACATTGGCCTAACTTTCCAAAAGCTATCCTGCTTTTGCTCCTCTGGAACGGAATTATCATCTAATACCTTTAGGTTACTTCTTAGGAAGTAAAACCTGTCCCTAGATATAGCATCGGCAATTAATGGATATCTAGTTTTCCTTTCCCAGGACATTCTCAACCTTGGAAAGCCTAATAGAGAAGAAACAAGACTAGCTCCCCAGAATTTTCTTATCTCATCTGCAGTGCAATCTAATGACCTTCCTGTAATTAAAACATGCCTGATATTCATGTTCAAACTCATATCTTGAAAGAATGATGGCTGGATGTAGAGACTGAAGTACTTGAAAGGAGTATGCACAGGAGGATGCTGATCAATGGGTGGAGCATCATTCACCGAGCCAGTCCGGAAGGGATGAAAACTGGAAGAATGAAAAATCAAAATGAGGCTACACATAACTTCTGAGATAGCCTATTGCTAGCATGAAGTACCCACCTACACTGAAATTGTTCATGATATTTATTAGCATACGCAATTACGCCTAAAACACATTTTGTCATTTGTAGATCTTCAGTTGGTCAACACGATTTTGCTCACTGTTAAATGGGGCAATTAAGAATGATAATTAACTAATGCATGTAATTATTTTCAGGAGCATTTTTTATATTTTTATATTTATATCTTGTACCCCGCCCATTCAATGGTCAAAATTGGGTTGACCGACTGAAGAGTTACAAATGAAAATATTGTATAAGCAACACCTAAAGAATGGCTTCAAGTCTCTACATTAATACATATTTGGAGGGAGTAACTTACTCATTTTTGTGGCGCCAACCATCATTCCTCTTACGACATGCCTGAGTGGGCGCAAGCTCCTCTTCACTGTCACCTGCATCAGATTCATCAGCAAACTGGGGTTGTAGTGGAGCAATAACATTATCATCCTCACCATCACTATCATCATCCTGCAGATCCATCTCTACTTCAGAATCATTTGGATCAATTGTAACCAATTCTTCAATCTGTTCTTGAGTCAGCCCTAAAAGGGTTAAAAATAATAAAAATATTAAAAACTAACAAAGAAGAAACATATACGTAGCACTTACTGTGTTTACTGCAACTAAAATCATGGAGAAAATATCGTGAAAACACTACGTTAATGTATTATTTGCCCGGACAGAGTATTAACTCCGTGAGATACATTTTATTCCAAAATATGTGAATTCCAGAAAAATCATTATTTAGTCCTTAGGTATCATGTGTGATACCACGGATAAAACTTGTCACCATCACTAGAAATTAACATTTTAAACTAAACTTATATCGCTATATTACTCCAGAAGGGTTATGTAACATATTTAACAAGAGCTAACATCCAATAAATAAAAATATTCCGCTACTTACCTTCGTTTATTCCAGCCATGCTGATGAGCAGACTTCCCTCTGTTTATATCCGCCTGTCTCTACCTAGCGAGTAATGCAGGAAGCCGAAACAAGTGAATAACGCGCGTCGCACACGCTGCGGAATATGATACCTTAGGTCGCGCGAGTCATGAGCGCGGCAGAGTGCTGTAAAAAAATAAAGACCCGGAGTATCATATATGATACCTACGGCCTGAAGAACTCTCAAAGATCTTTGCAACATGGGAAATAAGAGTGATTCCCCGATAATTGTTACATTCTTTCTTATCACCCTTCTTGAATACTGGAATTATCAGACCCTTCCTCCAATCTTCTGGTACATGTTTCTCCTTCCATATCACTCGAAATGGTCTATACATCCAATGTAACTCTACTGGTCCTACTGCCTTTATTATCTCTGTAGTCACTTCATCCACTCCTGGTGCTTTACCATTCTTCACCTTCCTTAGGGCTTCTTCTATTTCCAACATTGCTATGTCTTTATTTCGGTTTTCTTCCACCTTTTCTTCTTCATGTTCTTCCTCTTCAGCCGGTTCCTTGAATTTGACGTTAAGTAATTTAGCGAAATACTCTTCCCATCGCTGAAGTATATCCTCTCTTTGTGTCAAAATGTGCCCACTGTCTGTCTTCACCAATTTTGTTTCTTCTTTATTTCTCACTTTGTTTCTAACCAATCCATACAGAAGTTTCTTACTTCCTTTAACATCCTCCTGGAGGATTTCTGTGAAGCTTTCCCAGCACTTCTGTTTTTATTCCTGTATGATTTTCTGGCATGTATTTTTGCTTCATGATATTTTTCCTTACTCTCTGAGTTCCTGCCCCTGATCCAGCTCCTCCAAGCCTTTTGTTTTTCCCTCACTGCATCCTTTACTGTGTCATTCCACCAGGGTGTTTCCTTTTCCTTCTTTTTCCCTGAAAGAAATGCACATTTACCATTCCTTGTTTGAACTTAGTCCATTCTTCTTCTACACTGCCAACCTCTCCTTTGGGAATTCCGTAGGGACCGGAAAAAAAAGTTTATGAAGTGCAGTTATAGTCCTCAAACGAAAGCATTGTCAGTACTTCAGCATTGCTAACTTTCAAATTGCACCGTCTGTCTGTAACCACTGTATTGTAATGGGACAACACACGCTCGCTATCTACATTGTTCGTTGGGGTCCACAACAATTCAAAACAGTATTTAGCAAATATGCTGACCTCTGTCTGAATTGCAGATTATGCAAGCATGATATCAAATTTTTCACGTTCTTTCATCTGGGTTTGAATAGCATTTTTCAGAGAACAGTAACCAGACCAGATTTCGTTTTGTGAGAGCACTCTGAACAATTTCTCAAGCTCAGCTAATTTATCAATGTTATTCAAAATTATATTTTTTGGATACTGAGCTTGAGAAATTGACACAAAATGCTTATGGTTGGGGTCTTTAGCTTTCAATGTGGCTAGCTTGCACTTTGAAGAATGAGCAGCTTTGACAAAATGTGTCCCTACATGCAGCCTGCTCTAGAGGAGTGAGCTTAATCAAAGCACTTTTAGTTGCTGCAGAAAAATTCCCTGCACAAATTAAGGTAAGACTGGTGTCAAGGTTATGCAATTTGGGGTAAAGGAGATGAGAGGTAGGATAGAGAGACCCTTCAATTTCAGTAAGGAGGTCAACCAATCCAGCTGCATGATCTGTGACAAAAACCATGTGGGAGTGAAGTCTATACTTCTCGGTCCGTCAGATCGGTCAGGTACTTAATACCACAGTTGTTGATGTCTTTCATGTCAGACATCTTGAAAAATGTAACAACATCTGTAAAGTAAGCACTTAAATATAAGATAGCCTGAAACCAGCTATTCCATCGGGTTATGACAGGTGCAGGAAAAAGCTTTGCTTCCTTTGAAGCCTCATACTTTGATTTTAAGAAATGTAAATAATTATATTTTCGCTTTCTTGTGTTCAAAAATGCAGACTTTACCATCGCAACCACATGATTTAAATCTGTCATCACTGCGACCCAAAATTTCCAACCAAGCTGATCTTATGGCCCAGCACTGTACATGCATTAAATGATCCCCTATGACCACTCTTAATGTTTCATAACAACGGGTCATGTATGGGGCACTGTCACTAACAACGCATCATATTACACTATAACTCCGCAGAGCTTCTAAAATCGCACGGGAGCAGTTTGTAACATTTCCTGCATCAAGGTAGTTCACAGAAACAATGTGCAGCTCTCTTTTCGATCCGGCTGGGACTTGGAATATGATGATAAAAACACAACGGCCCATTCTTTCTGTAGTTTCATCACAGAGTATGTTGATGTTCTTCCCCATCAGAGCCTGTGCTGTTCTTTTCTGGTGGTAAGATGCAACTTCTAGAAAGGAAGAAAGACCTCAAATTATAACAACAAAAAATAAAATTACTGGATCAATTGGGTACGGGTAAGATAGTTCGATATGGAAATCACGCTCAAATTCGGTCTCCTTCAATTCTGAGTGCGGTTTCGATATCGTAATGTCTAAACCGTACCTGATCAATGAAGTCGAAACTAACCTGGTAAATATTATTCACGTCAAGTTTTCACACATGGCAGCTCTTCATTTGAAAACTCGGTAATCCAGGCTCTTAGACCTTTGTTTTCGAGCTTTTCCAGAGGTATATTTGCTTTGGCAAATACTTCAACTGTGCGTTTTGAGAAGTTATCTCTGGAAATTTTTCATCGTTTACAACTGTCAACTGTGTAAGCACAGAAGTTTGCATTCCTTGAGATGTACTAGCAGCAAGGGTTGAACTCTTGTTATCGCGTCGCTTACCCACGTGTTTTTCTGACTTAATATGTTTCGCAATGCTATCCTTTTTTTCCCACGCAACTCGGCAATTACAATATTTACAAAACACTGTCACTGAATCTGAGGCATATAAATCATCCTTTGCATTCTGCTGAGCCCTTTCGCGCGCAGGTATCGTCGTGTGCCCTATAACCTAAACAATCGCTTGATTTTCTTCTCTCTACTATTCACATGCACCTTACACGAAAACAGTTTCAACTTTGAACGAAGAGTATGAACAACAGGAAAACAACGCTGTGTCTATTCCATGACACTCGATTTACTTTTCGAGAATAATCGATACATCCTATTCCCATTGTAAATATCGATTAAAGTCAGCAAGCAGTGATCGATCTACTACTTTTCTATATATATCGATCAGAGTGGTCGAAAGATTTATGCGTCATATTTGCAGTATTCCTCATGATTTCGCCGAAATATGTGGTTTCCGCTAGTAAAATAACACATTTTCACAGAATTCGCACCAAAATCCCATATTTGTACTAATTTCGCATTTTGAATTTAGGTACCACAGCGCTTCAGAACACCTTAAAACTATTTAAAAAATGGTTTTAACACATATTACAAAAATTTGCACTTATCGCAAATGCAAATTTTTCCGGTCCCTAGAAATTAGTTTTTTCACCTCATCTTGGAACTTTTCCTGCACCTCCTTTTTCCTTTAATTTCCATACCTTTATTTTTCTTTCTCTTGTCTCTTTTAACCTGACTATTTTACCAAGTCTTACTTTAGCCACTACAAGTTTATGGTCTCCTTCAAAATCTGCTCTTGGCATAACCGTGACATCTTCCAACGTCTGCGTTTCTGTCTCAACAAAAAAAAAAACTCAATCATTGATTTTGTTTTCTTTTGTCCCCATCCATATCTTGTTATTTTTTGACTGTTCTTTCGGAACCATGTATTGCCTACAATTAGTCCGTTCCTCTCACAAAAATCTAGTAATAACTCTCCTTCAGCATTTTTATTGCCATAACTGAAAGGGCCGATTATCTCTTCTTTACCTTGCCTTTCTGTTCCTATGTGTGCATTCATGTCTCCCATTACAATCACTTCTTTATCTTCAATGCACTTCTCCAGTTCTTCCAGAAATTCCTCAAGGCTCTCTTCGTGATTACCTGTCTGGGGGGCATAGACCTGTATAAAATCTTTCTGTCCACTCTCTAGGCCAAATCTAATTTTAATTATTCTATCATTTACCTGGTACACCTCTTCTATATATTTTACCAGGTCCTCCCTCACAATGAAACCTACTCCATTTTTGCAGTGCACCCCTCCACTCCAAAACAACTGAAACCCTTTGCTCAAATTCTTCTGTTCCTTTCCACTTGGTTACACTCATTCCCAAAACTGCAATGTCTTTTCCATAATATATTATATTCTATTAAGTTCCTCTATCTTGCCTTGGAGGGTAGCAATCTTCGTCACTGGTTGCCCACTTCACAGCTCCCCCAGGACCAGAACTCCAGGAGCTGCGCGTCGCTCGTGGGGGACGCCCTAACTGTTTCCGAGGCCTCGATTCACTTTCACTCATTCTATAGGCTATTAGTACGAAGTGTACCTCGAAAATCTGTTCAGTCAGGGATTTTGTTAAGGATTAACACTTAATGTGAAAGGTGTTTATAGTATATTATGCATATTGTACGCAATAAATCTATTATATTTCATTCAGTGTTACCAACATTTTAACAGAGTGCTCTGAGGAGGAAGAGCCAGTCGACTTCAAAGAAGTTTTTCATAAAAATGACGTCATTACTGAAGAAGTGGAACAGGACGACACCTACAGCTACTCAGTTATCCTCACGAGGCTTAGAGCACCCCGTGCCAGCCCTCAGTCAGTTTTTAGAATCTCTGACGGAGCCGTGAATCGAACCTGGGACATCCATGTGACCACCTTATCAATAAGACTACTTTAATGTGGGATAAAGTTTATTGTCCGCAAATGTTTCGGAGCGCTTTTGCTCCTTCTTCAGCAGAATGTTAATAAATAACAGAACAACTATCAGCTGGAATGCTAACAAAGTAGGCTATAAACAGAAAAAATCAATTATTGAAAGTTTAAAAAAACATAATAAGACTACTTATAACCCAAAAGTTTTAAAAATATATATAAAAAACTTGAATAAAGAAACAGCTAACAAAAATTATTCTGAAAAATAAACAGTGGGAGAGTTGTTCAATAATACAGTAAATATAAGCTATGTAAATAACATTTTCTTGAAGAGAATAAATACAAAAATGTCAAAGATAAACAAGGTGGAACACAGTAGAAACGTTATGCTGTGGTTCATTTATATCAAACAATAAGTTGTGTTAATTAAGTAGCATACTTATTACAAAACAACTTGCAAATCGAAGATGATGATGATGTTATTGGTTTTACGTCCCTTTTAACTACAAATCGAAGATGAAAAACAAGTAATGACCAAGACATTAAGGTGAAATACAGTGAACACCCTTACTTCTCAATTTTTTACATTGAACAGGCAATGAAGGATGAGAGAAAAATTTAAAGTAGGAGTAAAGGTTAAATGAGAAATAATGTTGACTCGGAGATTTGCTGATGACATTATCATTTTAGCCGATTCACCTGATGATTTGAATATGTTTTTAAATGGAATGGACTCTGTCTTGGGGAAAGAATTCATGATGAGAATCAACAATTATTGTAAAACAAAAATAATGGAATGCAGCTGAAAGAAATCAGAAACTCCTATGGACATCAAATTGGCAGGTGAAAAGCTTGAGGAAGTAGGAGACTCCTGTTACTTAGGAAGAAAAATAACCAGTGATGGACGAAGCATAGAGGATATAAAAAGTAGATTGCAAGGAAAGCATTTCTACAGAAAAGGTATCTGTTGACATCCAATATAGACTTAGGTATTAGGAAGTAATTATTGAAAGCTTCTGGAACGTGGCGCTCTTTGGAAGTGAAACTTGAACTGTTGGCGCAGCAGAAAAGAGGAGAATAGAAGCATTTGAAATGTGGTGTTGCAGGTGAACGATAAAAATCAAATGGGGTAGATATAGTAACAAATGAAGAGGCATTAAGACGATACGCATATATACTCACTGTTCGTAACCGCTTTGGCAAATGCCCATACTGGTATATACATCGTGCAATACTATGCGAGAATGCCAATTTGTGCTGTTGGTCGAGCTCTTATGAAAACTGCTTATGCTAATGAATTTTAAAAGCCTTCACATTACTAACCATGTAATTTCCGAACAAATATTTCATAAATTTTCAGTTTTATGCAACATTGAAATGAGAATCAATCTCCCTGCACCTGTTGAGGCAAAATAACAACTGATGACTTGTTTACATACTCCTTGATCTTGACTACCATCTGTGGTAAGAATTTTAACGTCTTGTAAATGATACGCATGGATGGCAAATATTGCCCGGGTAGTGACTAACGATTCCGTGAGAAATGGCAGGGCCTGCCTGAAATAGAACTTACTTTAGTTAGTTAGTTAGTTATTGTTGTTTTAAGGGGCGGAACTACGAGGTCATCTGCCCCTTTACTTTAATAAGTGAGGAAGACATTAGTATAAGTAATTTTGCTAGTGATTTCAATAATGCAGGAAGTGACATAGATTATGCCCTAGAAGAACTTTTGCCTCTTGAAGAAGATAAGAGTAGGACATGTCAGTGTGTCATCAGCTGATAGTGGCATCCAGTGGCCATGGTGCGAGTTCATTGTTGCTAACACAGAGCGAAAAATTCCTTTTTCTGGCAACCAGGCCCTCGGAATGATTTCGCAAGTGTTTTAGATGCTTCATTTTTGTATCATGGGCTAATAAATAAATAAAGGAGACCAACAGATATGCTGAGCAATGCATGATGGAAAGTGTCTAGAAGTCATGGTAACACTTTCAAACACAAATACCTGCACTCTGAAATGAAACTGCTTCAAATGCATCCATCATTTACAACCAGGGTTGTTCAAGACACCAAAGATAAGTCATCCTGATAATATTGTGTTATCAGCTTTAAGATCTACAAAATGTCACTCTCTAAGCCAATTTAAATACCGCCTGGAGTGCAGATGCTAGGACATTTAAATGCCTGCCTGAGAGGTTAATATATTATTCCCATTTCATTGACATAATTCATATTATCAGAAACCTGTTGATTTTACAGTATACAGTAAACTCCCGATTATCCGCAGAATTGGCTGGCGCGGATACCACGGATAATCGAATTTCGCGGATAAGCCGCAAAATTGCTGGTAATGGTTAAACAAAAGTCAAAGGCACTAAAAAACAACACACAAGTTTATTATACAATAAAAGGACGTACATGATAACAAAACTCAGTCGATGTTGTGTGTTATTAAAAAGTCTTGTTTACTGTTTGACAAAAAAATCGGTCATTTGCTTTTGCTTTTTCGTAGTGAAACACTTTTTCTTTATTTGTGATTTGAGTTTTCTCATCACCATCTTGTCACAAAGTGATGCGTCGTCTTGCTCTTCAAGGTATTGAAGAATCCTGTCATTGCTGCATCATGAGTAACGGTTCACACTTACAGTGTGTATACCGATATACAGTACAGTACTGTACAGTAATATTGTACTGGATTTGCGATTTACGATTTTTATTACGTTTAAGTATTTAGTAACTTTACTTCAATTTTTGAGAATAATTTTCGGTCTCAAAACCATCCTTTTTATAAAAAAAATCTCATACAGGCACCGTGGATAAACCGCCCGCGGTTAATCGAGAGTTTACTGTACTTGTTACTTAATTTAATAAACTTATGAATAAACATGAATATCTGTTTATCTTAAAACTTCTTTCCTCAACTACAAAGACTATGCAACAGAATTCTGATTAGCAGCACAAAATGCCGCATGTGACTCCCCTTGACGTAGTGACAGGTACGACTGCTCCAGGGTTTATCATTAATGATTCCAATCTTGATTTCGTGCCCCCACCATGAACCATGGACTAGTTGAACCACTCCACCCTACTGCCCACAGGCTCAGGTCCCCTTATGTTATTAAGCATGATATACAAAAGAATGCCACCTTGCACCAGCTCTTTTAAGAGCCAATTAACAAATCAAAGACTTCTGCATCAACATGTAGGAATCAATAATCTTGATTTAATCATATGAATTTCTCTGTTGCCTAGTTGATTCTGTCAATTATACTCTGAACGCTTGGAGAAAGGGATTGACATTTGGCCGGAAATTCCACGTCAGTCATCACCCCTCTGCCTCTTGACCAATCCATGTTCGCATAGTTGATGTCATAATACTCTGCGTTGCAATATTACAGCCCACGTGCGTCAGTGCCTGGTCAGCTGTATCTGTGGTGTGCAGTTTGGCATCCTCGTTGTCAGACCACATGGCGAGATGAGAACTGTCAATCGCATTCTCCCAGCTAACAGAGTATTTTATGACATAGCTGAATGGTGTAGTTTACCAAAAATGTTTCTGCTAACTTGAAAAACTCCAGAATAGTTACAATCTTCAAGAAAGGCGATCGCTGTATCTTTGGCAATTACCGTGATATTTCCCTGCTTGCCATAGCTGGAAAAATATTTGCTCGAATCTTACTGAATTGACTTCAGGTTGTTTCGGAGAAGTTACTACCTGAATCTCAGTGTGGATATCGGGCTTCTCGTGGTACAATCGACATGATCTTCTGCGCAAGACAACTCCAAGAGAACAAATGATACCTCTGTTCTTAGTGTTCTATGACCTTGAAAAGCGCTATGTGGATGGTTTTGAGGCGCTTTGGATGCTCCGAACATTTTGTTAGTTTGATCCAAGCTCTCCATGATGGCATGGTTGGTCAGGTACTATATCAGAATGATATCTCAGAGCAATTTCCAATTACAAATGGACTCAAGCAAGGATGTGTACTTGCACCTACACTTTTTTCCCTGTACCTGGCAGCTATGCTTTATGAGACATCGCCTGCAAACAACTCAGGTGTGGAAATTGAATATCGGTATGATGGGGGGCTCTTCAACCAGGCCAGACTCCGCTCCAAAAGATTAACCTATTCCACTCGGGTCACAGAATAGCAATATGCAGATGACAATGCTTCTCCTGCCCACACACCAGAAGAGCTCCAGCAGTCTGCCAACTGTTTCAACAGAGCTTATGAATGTTTTGGCCTGACTGTCAACATTCAGAAGACCAAAGTGCTAACTCAGCCTGCTCCTGGAACCATCCCTCCAGATTTTGAGATCAACATATCTGGCTCAGCTCTGGAAAAGGTGGAACACTTCTCGTACCTTGGTAGTATTCTATCAGCGAACTGTACCTCTGAAAAGGACGTGGAAAACAGAATACAGGCTGCCCATGTGGCTTTTGGACGTCTCTCACATCGTGTGTTTCTGAACAAAGATCTAAGTATCTGCACGAAAGTATTGGTGTACCAAGCTGTTGTTATTCCTACGCTACTCTACAGATGTGAAACCTGGACCCTATATCGCCGGGACATCAAGAAACTGGAACGCTTTCATCAACAAAAACTTAGATCCATCATGCACATCAAATGGGATGACTATGTAACTAATATAGCAGTTATTGAGAAACCAATGCTAAACAGTATTAAAGCCTCCATTGTTGGTCATCGGCTTAGATGGGCAGGCCATATCCACCGTATGAGTGACAGCAGACTCCCTCGGCAAATCCTGTATAGTGAACTCAACACTGGCAAGAGGCCATGTGGTGCTCCTTTAAAACGATATAAAGACCAACTCAAGCAGACCATGAGAAGAGTAGAGTTAAACCCAAATACTTGGCATTCTCTTGCACTGGATCGCCCTTGCTGGCGTGCTACCATCTCAGCTGCAGTTGCACAGTTAGAGCAGAAACACCGAAGACAGGAAGAGGAAATCGCCAGAGGAAGAAGATACGGTACATCAAACACTACCATGTCCTACACCCTCCATTGGATGCAACCTATGTGGTCGCATGCTTTATGCAAGAATTGGCCTGATAAGCCATCGGCGCCATCTTCATCGCCTGGACTATGGATTATGGAACTGCAGGCGAGAAGCGTAAACTCGGATACAAGACATCGGCCAACGACGATATTCTGCGTTATTATTTCGTTTAGCTCCCAGTATTTTTCTCAGAATTCGTCTTTCAGTTTTCTCTAATTTGTCTAAATCACCAAATCTTGATAATTTAAGTGTTTCTGCCGCATACAGAGTTTCAGGTCTGACCACTGTTTGATAGTGCCTTAATTTAGTGATCCAGGATCTTTTTTTTTTTTTTTAATATAATATATCTTTTGTCTTATGAAAACACCTATGTAATTTATGCATACGCGTTTCTATTGCTGTCTTTTCCTGTGAGTCGTTAATTATCCACTCTCCTATATTTAAAGGAATTTGTTTTACATACTGAACTGTCATGAATTGTGATACTTTTCGGGGCATCGGTGATGTTTGTCATGGACTTAGTTTTTTCTAATGATATTTGTAGTCCGACTTTGCCTGCCTGATTTTGCAACTCTCTAATTTGTTCTTGGGCAGTATCCAGTGAGTCGGTAAGTAATGCAATGTCATCTGCAAAAGCTAAACAATCTTTAGTGATTTTATTTGGATGTCTTCCTAGTTGAACACCTTTAGTATTGATGGCTTTCCTCCACTCTCGAATTACCTTTTCCAATGTAAAATTCAAAAGTAGAGGTGACAGACCATCTCCTTGTCTCACACCTGACTTTATTTTGAAAGATTTTGAAAGTTCCCCTCTAAATTTAACTTTGGAAGTTCTGTAGGCCCTACATTAATGTTGCTTGAATTATTTCAGTGTCTTGTTATCAAGTCCAAATTCCTTCAGAATGTTAATACCTGTTATTTTAATAAGTGATCTCTTTGTGGTTATTGGGGACATGTTTCGAGGCCTAATTGTTTTGGCCCCTTCATCAGCCGATATAGATCAAAAATGTCGACAAACATAACAGGTGGTTGAAAAGCTTAACACAATAAACCATTCTTATCAATAAACCTATTATGGTGCACCATGAGGAAAAATGGAAGATGTTTACCCTAAAGTTAAATAAAATAATAAGTCAATGAATATAAGTAAAGAATGAAATAGTTGAAATTTGAAATCTAAACACTGCAAACCTGCAAAAACATTTACAAAAGTAAAAGCTTGTCCCGGAATGTCAAACTTTGTCATTATAATACAGTAATTAGGCCGTCAGCACTGTATGCTGCAGAATGCTTACAGATGACAAACAAAGGCCCATTGAGAAAATTAGAACTTAAGGATCGGAAAATTCTAAGGAAAATATTAGGACCTGTTAATGATAATGGTACTTACAGAAGAAGACATAACAATGAATTATTTGAACATATAGAAGATTTGGTGAGTGCGATGAGAAAAAGGAGAATGTCTTTCTTTGGACATTTGGAGCGGATGGAGCATCATCGACTTTCATATCTAATCCACTCATCAATCTCTAAAAAAAATTCCTATTGTAAATGGTCGATGCAAGTTAAAAAGGACCTAACAGAAGCTCGAATCAATCAAACTCTGGTTTGGGATAGGAACCTGTTCAGAAAGGCGGTTAAATCAACCAGTAATCTACACCCTTTAACATCTGTGATGCCTCGCCCTCACTGCAAGTGGACGGAAGAAAGGAGAGCTGAACATTCGTCAAGAATGAAGATCTACTGGCAGACAAGAAAACAAGCTTTACAGTGATCATATGAGTGAAGAACATCGTGGTCCATTGATGGCCGAAACGACTCAAAAAAAAAAAAAAAACACTATATGATTAAACTTCAAAATGTCACTTTATCTTGTAGATCACTGTATTGGGCGTTCTTCATTTGGGTAATAGTTATGTGGTCCAATGCTTCTGAAAATATGCGGTGACTAATAAATTGGAAGGTTAACACACGCTACATTGTGGTTTCTTCACGTTACTGTGAAATAAATGGTAATGGTTCAGTTCTGTAGTAGTCACGCTTCACTGTGGTCTGTAGACTTTAACTGAGTCATAATTTGTATTGGTTTTGTTCTGTAGCAGTATTTGAGATGTTATTAACATGCTAATAGAATCCATAACTTACAACTATAAATTCTAGTTTAACCTCAAAATAGAGGCCTATTCATCATTGCATAAGTTTGAAGTTATATACTTCATAATTACGTCTTCCATAGCATTCTTTGTAAGATGTTATTTCAACACAGTGTCTTCATCGTTTTTTAGAGCTCTACATCTCTGGTGAAGTATTATAATTTTTCAATACATTTCCATTATCACTAATGGATTCTATTAGCATGTTAATATCATCTCAAATACTGCTACAGAACAAAACCAATACAAATTATGTCTCAGTTAATGTCTACAGACAGTGAAGCGTGCCTACTACAGAACTGAACCATTACCATTTCATTCACAGTAATGTCTACAAGGCCATGGCCTGGCCATGTTGAAACACCGGATCCCATGAGAACTCCGCAGTTAAGCAGCATTGGGCATGGTCGGAACGTGGATGATATGCTGGTTCTAAGTACTGCACGCAGTTGGCCAACATAAGGAGGAGTGGAAAGGCCCTGGCCACCCTACCGCACGTAAACTCCGACTGAGGATAGCCTCTTCAGAGGCTCGGACCTGCCTTCGGGCAGAATACCAATTAAATTAAATGTCTACAAACCACTATGTAGCATGTGTTTATCTTCAAATTTATTATAGTCACCACATATTTTCAGAAGAATTGGACCACATAACTATTATCCCAAGTTTCTGCTCCATACATAGCTACACTCCAAACAAAACATTTCATTAATGTCTTCCTGAGGCTTATTTTCATTGCTCCACAAAATAATTTTCTTTTCTTACTGAAGGCTTCTTTTGCTATTGCAATCCTTGTTCTTATTTCTTTAGTGCATATCATTTCTTGTGTAATCCAACTTCCTAGGTATTTTAAACTATCTACTTGTTCAATTTTATCCTCTAATTTTATTGTAATTTTTTCACCTTTTCCACATATGACCATTCATTTTTTCTCCTTTATTTTCATCCCATATATATTACCATCAGGTCAGGAGAAATCCGGCTACCGTATGACAGTAGACGGTACTACCTACGACTGTCTGGCCGAGGGTCTGGCGGCCAGTACCAAACCAGGCAAACTAAGGGGGAACCAACGGATTCAGGCGGAGGAGTTTTCCTTTAGCAGGTTTGATGAAACCTTTGTGTAGGATATGACACACAAATTTATCACAACGCTGCTGCCTTGCAGTTTAGATACGGGACTATCAAAGACTAAGGGAGTTAACCCCAACAGAAAATCTTCCTCGTGCGTTAGGCCCAGCAAGCCCGCTTGAGAAGTAAAATTGTCAAATTGCTTTCAACAGTAAAACTAGCCTCGGATGTAAGAAACGAAAACCAAGATATAGAAAACCTTCTACATGTAGTTCTTGTAAGGATGACGGTGGTAAGCCCGAAGTTAAACAAAACTATTCAAAGAAGAAAATTACTGGACGGAGGAACAATAAACTCAAAATAGCAACATTAAATACCATTACCCTGACCGCCAAATGTGAGGAGCTCGTAGATCTCATGGAAAGAAGGAAGATTGAGGCCCTTGGACTGAGCGAAACAGAGTGGAAACACTCTGATGTACCTGTACTTAGAAAAAGCCGATTAAAATCCAGACAGCCACCCATCATACTGGCAGAATCTTTGCAAGCAATGAATTTCAACATGAACAGGAAATGGTCAGGAATGTGTACTAGTGCTGCACATGAGGACTACCAGGCTCTCATTAGACCAGGTACACTGCCAGTTGGCATGGAACTACCGCGACGTGTTTGGAAGACACTTAACAGGCTCCGTACAGGCCATGGCATTTGTGCAGAGAACCTCCACCGGTGGGGATTGGCGACATCTTCCCAATGTGACTGTGGCAGTGAACATCAGACCATCAAACCCATTGTAACATGCTGCAGCAGAAGAGCTTATTTAGCGGCTTCGGTGGCGTAGTTGGTAGCATGCTGAGCTTCTATGCCCAAGATAGCGGGTTCAAACCCGGCCGAAGCCGTCGGATTTTTTAAGAGCGTTAAAAATCCCTCAGTATGCCTTCCTTCGGAGGGGAAGTAAAGCCGGCGGTCCCATGTCATAGATTTATGGCATGTTAAAGATCTTTCCACTAATTACACCTGTGTGAAACTAAATTGGATAGGTTAAGAATGTAAACAACGCTCTTAGGTTGCTATGTTCGTTGCCAAGAGCCGACTGCGGTGGCGTCTAGTAGCTAGTTCTGAACTAGGCCTAGTAGTCGTTGACGGTGGCGTTTGGCGGCAAAAGTAGGAACTATTTGAAAATTCAAAGTTGCAGTCCCTACTTGAATTAAAAAAACAGATACACACACTAATACAGTCATCACAATTAACACCGGTTATCAGACAAATTCTACACACACCCAAAGTACACGGGGCTACATGACCGCGTTGTCGCAGCCCCTAAACTAAGGAACCAACCAACCAACCAAGAGCTTATTCTGGGAGTCCAGAAGATTTCTGTGAAGTGACGGCTTCAGCCCTTCAATGGATTAAAAACTTAGACATTATGTAGATTTAGTATTTCTAATTTTATACAATTTGTAAACTATGTATATTAGTTGCTCTTCAGTTGCTATATGCTAAATAAATAAATAAATAAATGATGTAATGGAATTCCAGACTTGAGCATGTGACGACACCACCATGCAGAACAGTACAGTCCACGTCGAAGTATTGTGTGACGCGGAAGTACACATTACATAGTTACGAACAGAACGCCATTATATTTGCCAAGGACTGTAAGGTACTTCAGCAGTAGCGTGAGATAGTTTTGTCCATCATATGACCGCATGGGGCAGGTGACAACAACACAGGTACTGTAGTAACTCTCCTCCAGGCTTCCATTATGATTTTTCACTCGTCTAAAACAAACGTCCGGCCTGTACCTGTGAATGTACTTGAAAATTGATCGTGACTCGCCTATGCACTGGAGCATCTCTTCATTCTTGACCCAATTGATCCAAGCAATCTTTAAGGCTCCCCTCCAGCACTTGTTATCAAATGCTTCATTCTGTTTCTCTTTGGGATGGCACATTTACCCATGTTTCAACAGCTTACTGAGTGGTTGATCAGCAAAGTTTTTTTTGAGATGTTTCTAATCCCTATGATTGCTGTATTGGTTGTAAGTAAAGTTGGATGTTTTTGGATTACAATCCTTGCCATACTTATCCCTTCTTTTATATCTTGCTTGGAGTAACGGTTACTTCATATCCCAGATACTTGAGTGAGTTTACTTGCTCCACTTTCTTGCTGATTATTTCAATTTCTACAGTTGCAGTATAGTTCCTGTCTACTGTGACCTATGATAGCAGGTTCAATTCCCAACCAAGGGAGTGGGGTTTTGAAGTCCTCGCAAACGGAGGGGGGGGGGGGGTCAAATTTATAAACTGTGGTTGCCTACCTACCAGGGAAATTCTTTTTTAGTTTAAGGGTTTATGGCTTGTAATAACGTGGTAATGTAGGCCTATCACTACCGTATATTTAAAAAAGGAAAGGTGATTTTTATTCACTTTTGTAATTAAAATACAATCAGAATATGAATACAAAATACAAAACATTTGTTAACGTCTAGCAAAAGACCCGAACACTGACTGCCGTCGTTCTTTGTTTACGACGAGTAGGTGGCCAGTAGAGAGCAATGATTCCGTCTAATATTTCCCATCGTAGATCGGAGGTACCGTAGTCTTTAACCCTTCTCATCACCGAAAAACTTCTCTCTCCAGAACAGCATGAAGTAGGTACAAGAGCAGTGACAAAGTACAAATTTAAACTAAGTAATCAACAAAGTTGAGGCAGAAGAAACTGATGAAATGTTGGAGCTCCGCCGATTTGGGTAAACACGTCACAAGCATAGCACCAAATGTCAAACTTCTGACATCACGTGCATCACTGCTTTTCAAACTCTGTCGGTGCAACGCAGAGCGTACGTATGTGCAGGGTGTGCTTAAAACTCAAGATGTGCTGGGAAGAGTCCTGATATTTTACCTTGTTTGTTTAAAAAAAAAGACGCACACGCTGTTGTTTCCCGGCAGGTGTAATGATTTTGTGTGTTGTGTGTCACAGTATCTTAACTCAGTTTTAAACCGGCGCTCATAGTTCGAAAATGCACCTTTTCGGATTGTCATGGTGAGGGGGAAAAAGCTCAAAGTGCCTAGGCTCATGGCTCAGTTGGCGCCTCGGCATGAAACGGGGGAATAAAGAAATTACGACTAAGCAAGGCAAGATGGCTTTTCCTATTTTCCGCCTAACGCAGTATTAAATCAATTATAGAATAGTTTCGGATTATTTTACTTGTATTTTTTTAAGGGTATGGTACTTAAATTTGTCTTCCAGCTAAAACTTGATGGGAGCAATGCCCCCCCCCCTGCCCTCCCTGTGTTTTACGCCTATTTTGAAGGACGGAAAAAATCCATGCATTCAGAGTCGCATGATGTCGGCGTGTAAATAATCTCTTGTATCACATTTGGTGATTAAATCCCAGCCAATAGGTCTCCCAATAGAGTACCAATTTTGCTGCCTGATGGCAATGGTAAATGGAACATTAAGATTGGAGAGTAGAATGCCTAAATGGCTCCAGCTCAAAATATCTATACCAGGTAGCTGAAGTCATATGTTGTTCGTTTGTTTGTTGTACGAAAATTCGTTATAGTAATTTATTTCCTGAAACTCCTCTCTTACCCCATTCAGGGGCACTGAATGTTGGAACATCCTATGTGTATTTCTTAGGTTTATTCAATAGTTAAAATTTAGGGAAGTGTTTTGTGATTAGTGCCAGTATTTATGGGATTTTTTACTTATTTCATCAGTATATGGGACGTAGGGATGGATTCATGAAGTCAACTCGGATTTGATTACTCCGGGAGGTCAACTCGCACTGTAGGGACTAAAAGCGCCTTGTGAAATACAAAAATATTTAAATTACAAAATAATTGCATTAGGCGAACATAATTTGTATTTCAAGTGATCTCGATTGTTTTATCTACTTTTTTCTTACCTGTGAAACTAGAAATATTTTACCATATTTGCAAATTCTTTTGATGTAAGGATGATATTATGCTCTGCAAAAGAGTTCATTGAAAAGGAATTACATAACCTGTGTTCTGTAATATGCTGTCATGAATTTTAGAAGATGGAAGGTAAGCTAACTTATGAAAGTATTGTGATCCTTGCAAAGATTGTGTTAAAGCTGTCACATTCAAACACAGAAACAGAAAACAGTCAATATTGTTTGATACTGTTAAAAGAGGAGGGGAGGAATAAAAAGGAGCAGTGTCTAATTTTTCACTTGTGTAAGGACTTTTATTAATTCTTCCCTTGATCAGAACGTGGCTTTTACAAAATCTGGCAGATTATTAAAAATATATGATAAATATATGATTCACATCCCATCACTGTTGCCAACGTGTCAGATACAAAATACACCACACGACACACATAACATAATAATGTGGAAAGGAATTAATTGGCAAAAATATCTGTAAAAAAAAAAAATTGGCAAAAGCATTACCTTGGTTAAAGCTCGACTACACCCACTGTGCGTGACAAAAACCAGGGGTGTTTAAATTAGCGAAGGGCCCCACTACCTAACAATTATTGGTCGAGGCAAAAACCATTGTTCTGGATTAAAATATTGGCCTAGGCAAAGCCATTGGTTTGGATGAAAATTATTGATGCGTGACAAAACCACGGGTGTTTATATTGACGGGCCGTGCTACATAACATTAATTATTGGTCTAGGCAAAAATCATTGGTCTAGATAAAAATATTGTGCTAGGCAAAACCATTGGTTTGGATGAAAATTATTGATGCATTACTACCCCCACTGTGCATGACAAAAACTAGGGGTGTTTATATTGGCTAGCGGGCTGTGCTACCTAACAATTATTGGTCCAGGCAAAAACCATTGGTCTGGATTAAAATATTGGGCTAGGAAAAAACCATTGGTTTGGATAAAAATTATTGAAGTTCAGTTTTAGGGTGTAGGAGGATATAGATCAGATTATTATTGTAAAGAACTGGTGCACTCCGGTGGTTCGAGGGTGATTTGTTTTGAATAGGAGCTGCGGATAAGAAATAGTACCGAATGTGTGGGCTTGGCGATATTGTGCTTGTACATAATTAATGCTGAAAATGGCCGACACAGCTGTATTTTTTACTACACAAGGCGTGATCGAATTCGGAACGGCGGGGGGTTATAGACAGCGGAGGAGTAAACATCTATTACTATTGGGTTGGTGCATTAGTCCGCAGCGTTTTCCATAAGTTTATTCACAACAAGTTTATAAGTTTATTAAACACATCAGATACACATAAAAGAGAGGTTAATCATCAGTAACGTAGTCTTCTTCACTATCTACAACAGTCTGCCAACGCTGTGGTAATTTTTTGATTCAGTGCCTTTAGAAATCACATGGTCTTGAGTTGCAGAATTCGTCAAGCCATATTCAGAGCGCATCTTTATCCGGAAAGGAAGTTCCTTGAAGGTTGTTCGATAGAGAGCGGAAAAGGTGAAAATCTGAGGACGCAAGATCGGGCGAATAAGGTGCTTGCGGAATGATTTCCCAGCCCAACTCTTGTATAGTGTCTTTTGTCAGGTTAGCAGAGTGCGGGCGGGCGTTATCATAGAGGAGCATCACTTAACGCAGTCTTGCTGGTTGTTTTTCTTGGATTGCATCTGCAAGACGTCTCAGTTGTTGGCAATAAATGTCAGCAGTGATGGTTACACCTCAGGGGAAGCAATTCGTAGTACAGCACACCGCCGCGTCGGTGTTCCACCAGATGCATAACATTTTGTGGATACGCGCAGGTCTTTGTACGGGGAGTTGCTTGTTTGGGCTTAACCATTCCTTTCTTCTTATGTTAGCACATAGACACCATTTCTTGTCACCAGGAAGACACAGGATAGGAATAGTCGATGTTGTTCCCGAGCCAATCGATGACGAGCAAGCAGAGATGCACATATGGCCATCCGCTGATTTTTGTGATTTTGGCTTAGAGCATGCGGTACCCATACTCCGTTTTTTTTAACCTTATCCATTGAATGCAAATGTCGCACAATGGTGGAATGATCGGATTTCACCACATTTGCCAGTTCTCGTGTACACTGAGTGGATCATTGTGAATTAATGCGTTGAATCGATCTTCATCAAATTCTGATGGCCTTCCTGAACGTGGGGAGTCATTAAGGTCAAAGCGACCCACCTTAAAACGAGAAAACCACTTTCTTGCCGTGCTCTCTCCAATAGGATTGTACCCATACATGGCGCAAATGTTTCTGGCCACCTCTGCTGCTTTCGTCCCTCTATTGAATTCAAAGAAAAGAATATGTCGGAAATGTTCCAATTTCTCCACTTGGAACGCCATTTTCTAGCGTCCACAGCTCCACTCACTATCTGCAAATTACAGAACTTAATATGTTGCACCCCCGGTGCAAAACTGCCACAAGTCAAAAAACATGAATTTTGAAGTATGTGGTTCTTATAAATGCCTATGATCAAGTCCGTGTCCTGTAAAACTGCCACAACTCAGATCCTATAAATAGCTATTCTACAGCACTCAATAGAAAACTGCCATAACTCAAACTTCACTTATAATGGGGTAAGGGGTCTCCGCCCAATCTTCTTCTTCCTAGCATTAATCCCTTGCGGGGTCTGCTACTTTGCTACATCTCCTCCACTTCTTTCGGTCGTTGACATCTTCTGGTGTTAGACCAACAGCGTGCATGTCAGCCTTGATGTTGTCAGTCCACCGCTTTGCAGGTCTTCCACGTGGTCTTGTTCCACCTGGGTTGATGTGGAGTGCTCTTTTGGCAACTGAGTTGTTCTGTCTTCTCATGACGTGACCGTACCAGCGTAGACGAGCCTCCCTCACCTTCTCGACAATTGGTGCAATACCAAATCTTCGCCGGACGTCTGTGTTCCTTGCGTGGTCAAATCGGGTCAGCCCCATTGACCATCGGAGCATCTTCATTTCCATCGTATTCAAAATTTGCTCATGTTGTTTGGTCATAGGGCGACATTCGGTCCCATAGATGGCTGCTGGGCGTACCACAGACTTATAGACCTTTGCCTTTAAATGCAGAGGCATCTTTTTATCACAGAGAACTCCAGTGACTTGTCTCCACTTGAGCCAGGCTGCGTTTACCCTCATCCGAGTATCAGGAGTGGCGTCACAATTTGAAGTGACAGTGGACCCTAAGTACTTAAAATGCATGGTCTTCTGCAGATTTTCTGTGCTGATACTGATGGTACCTCTAGTTTGGGGGCCACATTCCAGGTATTCTGTCTTCTGGATATTGAGGTGTAGTCCATTTTCAGCCAGTCTGTCGTTCCACGTTTGAACCCTGTGCTGGAGTTCAGGGCGGGTTTTTTGGGCAAGTACCACATCATCCACATAGAGAAGGGTCCAGGGATGTGAGGTCTGTATGTCCGCCGTTGCTGTATCCATGCAGAGGATGAATAACAGTGGTGATAGAGCAGAACCCTGATGAACACCCACAGTGATTTCAAAAGGTGGGGAGACTCCAGCTGGACTCCGAACTATACTAGTGGCATTGCGATACAGAAGTTGCACCCAGCTTACATATTCCTCAGGGACTCCATGGCAACGAAAAGTTCTCCAAATAAGATCATGAGGGATACGGTCAAAAGCTTTCTCTAAATCGAGAAATGCCAGGTGTACACTCCGCTGCCTCTCTCTGTGCTTTTCCATTAAAAGGCGTGTGGCATGGACAGCATCGATGGTACTGCATCCCTTAACTAACCCACACTGGTTTGGTGTTACAGTGACAATATTTCTGAGTCTACAATCAAGCACACGCTCAAATATTTTAAACGTATGACAGAGGAGTCGAATAGGGCGATAAGTTGAGCAGTCACCCACATCACCTTTTCCCTTCCAGATTGGAACTGTTATGCTAGTTGTCCATGCATGGGGAAGTTGGTTCTCAGCAATGATCCGGTTAAAGAGTGTGGCAAGGAATTCTGAGGCAGGCCTTCCTAGAATTTTCCATATTTCCGTCGGTAAGTCATCTGGGCCAGTTGCTTTCCCACTCTTCATTTTGCTAATGGCAAGCATTACTTCCTCGGATGTAATTGGAGGAACGGGTCCTAAGGTAGGATCAGGACTTGCAATTGGTGGGTGTGGAAATTCTTCGTTGCAGATGCCAAAAAAGTAGTCTGCCCAACGTTGGAGGATAGATTTCTGTTCTCGTAGTAGCTTAGCGTTCGCATCCTTGATGTGCATGACATGTCCAATGTCCTGAGTTGAACGATTACGGGACTTAGCAAGACGATATACATTGTTTTCTCCTGATGGTGTGTCAAGCTGGTCGTACAGGTCTTGATAATAATTGTCCTTTGCAGCAGCTACTGCTCTTTTTGCTGCTGATTTCAGGTTACGGTATTGCTGGAGGTCAGTATCAAGACGCGAGTTCCACCAAGTCTTGTAGGCCATCTTTTTCTCCCTGATAACTTGCTTGACTTCATCACTCCACCACCAGGTCTGTTTATCAATGTATTTTCGTCCGGGTATGGTTTTTCCCACAGTTTCTTTCGCCGCCTGATGTATCTGTTTCACAGCATCCCTCCACATGCCATCAACTGATTGATCAGACTTCACCGAGAAGTTTGCCAAGGCTGTGACCAACTCATTGCGGTGGGCATTCAATCTCCACCACTTGATACGCTCAGGCCCAGTTTTAGGTTTTGTTTTGGGTCGCTTAACGTTTTTATGAATATCAAGGACAAGCAATGGGTGTTGAGGTGCAACGCTGTCTTACGGAATCACTTTGGTATCTGTCACCAGCTTCACATCTTGTTGCCGAACTAGCCAGTAATCGATCTGAGTAGCATGTCCTCCACTGGTATAAGTAGCTAGATGTGTTAGCCTCTTTTTGAAATATGTGTTGGTCACAATCAAGTTATGAGCTTCTGCACAGTCAAGTATCCTACATCCGTCATCATTGCGCACACCAAGCCCATGTCCTCCATGGCATCACATATATCCTTCACGCTGAGACCCAACATGTCCATTAAAGTCTCCTCCAAGAATAATGGACTCATCCTGGGAGATTGCTCGAAGGTGGGTATCCAGACTGTTCCAGAATTCATCTTTCTCATCCTCTGTACATCCAGTTTGAGGTGCGTAGCAAGATATAATGTGGGCAGTGATTTCTGTTGAATCAATCTTGATAGACATAAGCCTATCTGACACCCTGTTGACATTGGTGACACTGTTGCAGTAGTGCTGGTCTACGATTATTGCTACACCGTTTCGTGCTGCGCTGGTACCGTGATAGACGAGTTTGTAGCCATTTCCAATTTCTTTCGCCTTTGAACCCCTCCACTTGGTCTCCTGGATGCAGGCAATGTTGACACGCCTGTGTTTAAGCATTTCTGCTAGCTCACGATGTCGGCCAGTCAACGTTCCAATATTGAGGGTAGCGAATCTTAGTCTTAGTTGTTTGGGTTGAACTAACTTCTTTAACCTACCCCGTTCATGAGTAGGTAACCCTCGCTCATTTCTCACGTCACTCGGGCGCAAGTGGCGCGCGTCGCTTTGGGGGAACGCCCTAGCATGTTCCAAATTTAGAAGAGACGTAGCCATTGATGCGACAGGAAATACCTCAACAGGCGGGTCGCTTCGTCTGTCGTTGAGGGCATTTTAACGCTACTGCCAGCATATAATTCGGCCGCCCCTAACATGGGGTACAGACGCCGTGTGTAGCCGCCCGCTCCGGGTCAGACGCTACAACTGATATCTACCCCCCAAAATGAGGATGAATTTTTACTCAATTAATCCCGAGCACTGGGCTGCCACATCCGCCACTTACACTGTACCGAGGATTATCCTCTCCACTGTAACTGCCGTTGAGGTCTTCACCGTAACCCTGGCAAGGGACCCTTACAAGGGACTACCAGCCGGGTCAGCTGGACCAAGGTTTTTTAAAGAGGTGTTACTCCTCTATCACTCGCCCTTTGTCCTGACTTGTGACAGGCAGAGCCTGGCTTCCCAAACATTGGGTCCAGGTTGGTGGGGTCTCCGCCCAATCAATACTTTCTTAAGTTGCAGAATTCGTCAAGCCATGTTACCCCATTATAAGTGAATTTGTACACGTCAATACGGACCTTACAAAATGGAAAACCTTCCAGTTAATCTTTAACTCAAACTTATTATTATTTTTGATTAAAACACATAATTATAATCCATGGGAGAATTCTGTATGTTATTGCATAGTATTGGACAATGGTAGAAGTTAGTAATACGTTACTATCACTTTAATTATGTAAAAAAATTATGTTTTTCCTATTAGTTCAATATCTTTAAAATGCCCCCCCCCCCCCCCCCCCAGGTGCTCGCATCTAGTGGGACGTGGGTTGGCGACCACGGGGCCCCAGCTGAGTCCGGCATTGCTTCCACTTACTTGTGCCGGGCTCCTCTCCGTCTTTCCTGTCGACCTCACTTGGTCAACTCTTGTTCTCTTCCGACCCCGATGGTATTAGGGTATCCGAGGCCTAGGGAGTCTCTTCCTTTCCCGCCTTAATTGGCCCTTGTCTCATCTTTTCTGATGCCCTCTTTCTGCGAGGGGTCAGCCTTCTTTCTATTTTCATGTTATCTCCTGCCTTCTGCCCAAGTCCCTCAAGGAGGTAGGGTGTCTGTAGCCCCACCACTTCTGGTGCACCCTGGATATTGCTACACCCTCAGGGGCTCACGGCTGGTGAGTTCAGGAGTTGGTGACCCCAAGGGATTGCTGAGCTGGGTCCGGTTTTCCCCCTTTTATCCATTACCTTTGGGGCGGACCCTCTCCTCTTTCACTTTCCTATCTGCCTTTCATGGCTCTCCTTCCTTCCAAGTCCCTCAATCCGCATTCTTCGAGGGTTGAGGGCATTTCCTTTCCTCCTGTCCTTTATTTTATCAATTAGTATGATAAAATTGGTCCGGCTAGATCAAAAATAAAATGCCAGCGTTTCGCCCCGGTGTGCCGTTGGGCTCGTCAGTTGGTACAGACACACCTCACCAATACGCATGGCTAGCACATACTGAGAAGGCCATCACAAGACACAAAATACAAGTAGTATTGACGTCACGAGGGATGCCAATGTGGTACGGAAGTCAAGCTCCCTTTCATAAAACAAAAACCTTACCTTGGCAATCCAAATAGGTTATGAACATTCCCGAATGGGAATATGATGTTATTTCCGTTTGATCAGAAAACCGCACCAATTTTATCATACTAATTGATAATTTATCTGATCAAACGAAAATAACATCATATTCCCATTTGGGAATGTTCATAACCTATTTGGATTGCCAAGGTAAGGTTTTTGTTTTATGAAAGGGAGCTTGACTTCCGTAGCACATTGGCATCACTCGTGACGTCAATACTACTTGTATTTTGTGTCTTGTGATGACCTTCTCAGTATGTGCTAGCCATGTGTATTGGTGAGGTGTGTCTGTACCAACTGACGAGCCCAACGGCACACCGGGGCGAAACGCTGGCATTTTATTTTTGATCTAGCCGGACCAATTTTATCATACTAATTGATAATTTATCTGATCAAACGGAAATAGCATCATCATATTCCCATTCGGGAATGTTCATAACCTGTCCTTTATTTGCGGTATTCTCCTTTTGTTTTCCATTTCTTCTTCTAGTATATAATTTAGTTTTAGTTATAATTTACATTTCATTTTCATCGTCATCATCACCCAAACCATTAGAGGCCGATAACCTAGATGTTAGGCCCCTTAAAACAACAATTATCATCATCATCTTTAAATGCTTCTCCTGAAAAGGTGTCCTTTTTGACTTGTGGCAGTCTTCCACCGGGGTGCGATGTAAACTCAAGAACAAACATTGAACTACAAAGCAACAATGACAGTCGATAAATAAAACCATAGCAACCGGAATACCAACAAGCAAAACAAAAACGCTGCGGACTTATTCACCAACCTAATATACAGTATCATCTCCAGATTGTTTCCCTACCATTACTAGAGGTATTTTGGCTTATTTTAATAGTTTATAGAATTTTAAACTTTTATTCTGGTCAAGGAAAGTTGTACCAGAATTTTAACTAGAACTCGGGTCAGCCGGGAAGGCGGCCGGCTCTCCGGGAACTGCGCATAGAGAGACAGAGATACATGTCCACTGTTGCAACAGGTCCACCAGGTCCGAGCCCCCACACTGCAAGCTGCTGCCGTGAGTTGCTGCGGTGTGGAACACCGCCGCTTAGCTCATCGAGCCCGCCTCTTTCACGCTGCTTTACACTTTTAAAGTTTTTTTTTTTTTTTTTTTGAGTCGTTTCGGCCATCAATGGACCATGATGTGTTCTTCACTCATATGATCACTGTAAAGCTTGTTTTCTTGTCTGCCAGTAGATCTTCATTCTTGACGAATGTTCAGCTCTCCTTTCTTCCGTCCACTTGCAGTGAGGGCGAGGCATCACAGATGTTAAAGGGTGCAGATTACTGGTTGATTTAACCGCCTTTCTGAACAGGTTCCTATCCCAAACCAGATCTTGATTGATTCGAGCTTCTGTTAGGTCCTTTTTAACTTGCATCGACCATTTACAATAGGATTTTTTTTTAGAGATTGATGAGTGTATTCGATATGAAAGTCGATGATGCTCCATCCGTTCCAAATGTCCAAAGAAAGTACACTTTTAAAGTATTCATGCACTTTGTAAACTATTTCTCGGGCTAGCCTATGCATAACCTATCATTTACTTTCCTCTGCTTCCATAACACTCGAAATGTACACAATCACTTTCACTGGATCTTTAAATATTACGATATAATCACTTTGCTTTCCCTGACAACACACTAGCTCAAATTCTCAACTGTGATTGGTGGGATGGAAGTGAGGTATGACGTAATGGTAGCATTGTGTTCTGCGCACCGCCTTCCCGGCTGACTCGAGCTCTAGTACAGTATGCAAGGACATTTCAAATGTTCTGTAGGGAGATAACAATCAAGTTGACAACACTGCTTTGTTCTGTATCTTGCAACTGTCAGTGTGTGACCAATGCTGAAGTAGATAATTATGTGCCATTATTTTTATTACAGGAATTGTTAGCAAGAATGGTCAAGAAGACATAGGTTGTTTGGTGCTTCGAGTCTTTAATGTTGCAATTCCTCGTCCCCCTAATTGTGAACGAGAGGACTGGTGTGGAACATCGATAAATGTTGGAGAAGAGATATCTTTTATCGTGGACTACCTGGATTTAACATCTCGACTTCCATATATTCGTGGCAAAATTTTGATTACTGGGTAAATAAGATTTTATTTGTGGTAATGTTATGTAAATTAAGTATCCTGTGCAGTTGTCATTGCTTGTAAGCCAGTGGCATAACCATGCACCATGCCTGTGATACGAAACTGCAGCAAGTCTGGAGATTGAAGGCTTGAATCCCAGAGCTAACAATGGCCATCCTTAGCGAGTTCCCCCCCCACAGGGTTTTTCACACTCCCTTAAGACACCTACTGGGAAGGTACTGTATTTCAAGTCCTGGGACACCTATGCCTATCCTAGCCCCTAACAATTTCCCTATAGTCACCATAGAAACATAGATCATCTGATAAATTCAACTCTTCTAGGTTTTTGTTGAGTTTTAACCCCTCAGGCCGGCTATTTAATCCGGAGGTGTTCACTTCTCCGGTGGTATTTAAATTGAAGCTCAGCAGAGGTTTGGACACCATGTTAAAAAATTAATAATGTTAAATCTACGAAACATAACGTAATGAAAATTTTAGGATTACTTACCGAGATCATGTCCA
The DNA here is from genome assembly GCA_946902985.2 of Meconema thalassinum. NCBI lineage: Eukaryota > Metazoa > Arthropoda > Insecta > Orthoptera > Tettigoniidae > Meconema > Meconema thalassinum. The sequence goes on from OX336390.1 coordinate 446,705,237, forward strand.
ATGTTTCTCATAAGGGAAGTATCAGGTAAGACAGGTCGAAACCTATCTTGAAACTTTGTGGACGCAATTGTTGTACTATAAGAGGACATCATGCGAAAAATCAGCTGCCAATTTGAACTGCAAGGCCCCGAAATCGTAACTGACATCCTGGTATGCAGGCATGATGTCTGGAAGAGCTGGACATCCCTGTAGCACTCGGAATAGTAGCAAGGAGTGCTACGGAGTAGTATATGCTGACTGGAGCATGCAGCTGAATTTTGAAAAGCTTTTTAGGCACCGTATATGTATCCCGTGTAGAATTGTCAACAAAATGTAAATATGGCAATATTACTTCAAACCTGTACCTTGGCATTGTTTGAGGGAATATAGGGGTTTCTAAAAATTCATCCCTGGTAAAATAGCTCTTTAGGGTAGGTTTCTGCATTATCCCCATCAACATTACAAGCCCCAAGAACACATGAATGTCGTCCCGTCACTGGCTTCCACTTCCTGGCGCACGACCTTGGTTTCAAGGGCGCACCATTTATAACCCGCGTACATATTTGTTTCTCTAACAATTAGTTCAATCACTTTGTCGTCGCAAAACAGCAAAAAAGCATTTAAAACAGACATGAAATGCTTTATTTTACCCGGCATACTCGTGAAGGGGTTCTTTTGTGTGCTCATGACGAAATCTACCTCTCACCACAACCACTGAACAGCGGTCGACGTTATTACAGCTGAAGCTATTTCTTCTTCATCTGTGCTGTCTGCCACTTCTCCAATAGCATCATGCTGTGCATAGTCCGCATCACTACCGAAAATATCGCTTCCCGTTACATCACTTCCACTACTGTCATCTATCAAACCAATAATCTCTGCACCCGTAAGGGAATGAGACGGCCCAACAATTCCTATGCGACTGAGTAGCCTCTAGCCTGCGAAGCAAAAAATTATCTGTGAAGTATTTGCTTTCGGTGCTTTTCCTTTATAATTGGCAAGAATTTTCAAGTTAGATATAGTTCACAAAACATTTCTCAAGATGGCAGGAAAGGATGTGGTACCTTCTAAAGCAACTAACTTGAAACTCAATAGAGCATGTTTCATATTCTTTCCCTGATCGATACGAGTCGTCAAAAGCAACGGATATCGATCAATTTCGTATCAGTTCTAAGTTTGAAACAGAGATGGCATGAAAGTACATAACTTCTCGGTTAATAAGGTGCAAAAAGATCCCGCGAAGCAGCAGTGTTTCATGTGTAATAGGCATTCTAACTTCCGCCTGCACCAGCCGTTTATGGTACGTCGAACCGGCTGAATGAGTAGAGTCCAGCGGACGTACAGTGTACGGTGAACCGGCTTGGGGATTAATTTAAATGCAGTTAACGTATTTATTAGTGTAAGAGTACATACTAAACCCTTCTAAGCCGTAAGTACTCTAACTAAATAATATTATTATTATTATTACATCATTGTTGCCCTTATGGACAGTGTTTGAACTTAAGTATTTCATGATGTCACAATTTTCACTTCTTTCCCTTCTTCTCTTCCCAAAATCTCTTCATCCTTTGACTGTGCTCCTGTTTCCTTTGTTCCGTCCACAATGTTCCTATCTTCTTCCTTTCACTTACTAAAAATTTGGAGTTCTTAATTTTGTTTCTGAATTTTTCTCTGTCTTCTGTCATTTGCTTGTTGATCCCTAATTGCTTTAAATCGTTTTCTATTTCATGATACCAATTTGTTTTCCTTTTTGAACTGTTTACTACATCAAAAATTTTCTTTGTAAGTCGTTTATTGTTCATTCTCTGTATGTGCCCGTAGAAAGTTAGTCTGCGTTTTCTTATGATATCTGTTAGTCTATCTGTGTGTTCATATAGCTCTTTGGTAGGTCTTTTCATCCATATCCCATCTCTGTGTACTGCTCCAAATATTTTTCTCAGAATTTTACGTTCAATTTTTTCTGTTTCTGTGATGCCAGATGCTCCAATTGTGGTCGTTTCTGACGCATACAATGCTTCTGGTAATACAACTGTTTTGTAGTGTCTAAGTTTGGCCTGTCTTGATATGCTTTTCTTATTATAATGTGACCATGTAAGTTTGTATGCTTTCTGGAGTTTTTCCGTTCGTTCTATGTTAGACATCTTGTTTGATCCTCCTATTTGTATATATTCTCCTAAGTACTTAAATTTTTCATCTCTTTGTATGGATCCATATATGGTATGCATGGTTTGTACATTGTTGGTGTGTCGTTCCATGTATTGGGTCTTCTCATAAGATATCTGTAAACCTGTTTTAGCAGCTATTTCATGTAATCGTTCCAGTGCTTCCTTTGCCTCCTGTGTGTTATTGCTGAGTAAGGCTACGTCATCTGCAAATGCTAGACATTTTATGATTGTTTTTGTTTCACGGGTTCTTCCTAGCTGTATTCCTTTAACTTGTTCCTCCCACTGCTTAACAATTTTGTCTAAGACCATGTTGAACAAGATTGGTGAGAAGCCGTCTCCTTGTTTGACACCTGTGCGTATATGAAAGGGTTCTGAAATTTCACCCATGAACTTAACTTTAGAGGTGGTGTCCGAGAGCGTTAGTTGTATAAGTGCCCTGTTTTTTTTTTGTCAATGCCATATTCTTCCAGTACTGCAAATAGCGTTTGTCTATCAATACTGTCGTATGCTTTTTTAAAGTCCACAAAGGTAACTACAGTGTTTTTTGTCTGTCTGACTTTCAGTAGTGTTCTCAAGTTCCAGATCTGTTCGATGCATGATCTCCCTTTTCTGAAGCCTGCCTGGTATTCTCCTATTTGTGGATCTGCTTGTGGTTCTAGTCTGTTCAATAACACTTTAGAGAATATTTTGTAAGCGACTGGCACTAGAGAAATCCCTCTGTAATTATTTGGATCTGACTTATCACCCTTTTTATGTAATGGGTGGATCAATGCACATTTCCATTCCTCTGGCATTTTCTCTGTGATCCAAATGTCTGTGATGATCTTATGAATTGTTTTGGTGATGTTTTTATCTTGAAGCTTCCATACTTCAGCAATAATGCCATCTCTCCTGCCGCTCTGTTATTTTTCATTTGTTGTATGATCTCCTCTATCTCCTCTATTGTAGGTGGAGTAGAATCGGGATTGGATGTGGTTTTTTGGAAGGTCAATTTCTCCGTGGATTCTGTACAATTGAGAAGATTATTAAAGTATTGTTTGAGAATTGTACAGTTTTCTTTCGTGTTCGTTTCCAGGGACCCATCTGTTCTTCGAAAGCAGAGGCTAGGAGGCTGATAACCCCTAATATTTTCTTTGAATGTTCTGTAAAAATTTCTTGTGTTATTTCTCTTAAAATCTTCTTCAATTTCTTTTAGCCTGTTGTTGTCGTACGCTCGTTTTTCTCTTCTGATTTCCTTTGATGATTGTTTTTGAACTTCGTGAAATTCCTTCCATATTTCGGATGCTCTGTTACTGCTGAACTTCATCCATGCCTGTGTTCTTCTCTCAGTGGCTTGATCACAAATTACGTTCCACCACCTATGTTTTCGTTTTCTAGGAGGTTGTGCCCAACGCATTGCCTTTTGAACTGTGGTCGCAAGATCTGTCCAAGTGTCTGTTGGATGCCTATTAATTTCTTCAATGATTTTGTCCCTGTTTATCTTCAAATATTCTGGATCAGGCTTCACTATTTTGTTTTTTGTTGTCTCTAACTAAATAATAATAATAACAATAATATATTAAAAAGGAGACCGCACAGACCCAAACAACTACCGGGGAGTTTCAATACTACCTGTGTCTTACAAAGTACTTTCCAAAGTGTTACTAAGCATTGTAGAAGAACAGGTAGATCATCGCATAGGTGATTATCCAGTAGGCTTTTGAAAGGGTAGATCCTTTGTAGAACAGGTCTTTAGTCTGAAAAGCATCTTAAGAGTAAGAGCTCTACGAGGCAATAAACACAGTAGTTGTGTTTGTGGACTTCAAAAAGGCATATGATTCCATCGACAGGCAGACACTCTACAGGCGGCTTCGGTGGCTAGTCGGTAGCATGCTGAGCTTCTATGCCCAAGATTGCGGGTTCAAATCCGGCCGAAGTCGTCGGATTTTTTAAGAGCGTTAAAAATCCCTCGGTATGTCTTCCTTTGGAGGGGAAGTAAAGCCGGCGGTCCCATGTCATAGATTTATGGCATGTTAAAGAACCTTCCACTAATTACACCAGTGTGAAGCTAAATTGTATAGGTTAAGAATGTAAACAACGCTCTTAGGTTCCTATGTTCATTGCCAAGAGCCGACTGCAGTGGCGTCTGGTAGCTAAGTTCTGAACTAGTAGTCGTTGACGGTGGCGTTTGGCGGCAAAAGTAGGAACTATTTGAAAAATTCAAAAGTCTGCAGTCCTTACTTGAATTAAAAATCAGATAACACACACTAATACAGTCATCACAATTAACACCGGTTATCAGACAGATTCTACACACACCCAAAGTACACGGGGCTACATGGCCGCGTTGTCGCAGCCCCTAAACTCAAGAACCAACCAGACACTCTACAATGTTTTGGAAGAATTTGGAATAGATGGCAAGACGCGGGCGATTATAAAGCAGACTCTCTCCGTAACCATCTCCAAAGTAAAGTTTCATGGGTGTAATCTACTATATAAAGCTCAAATACCACTGACTCATTCATTCATCACGAAATCTCAGAAACCACCAAACGGATTGGAATGAAATTTGGTATCCAGCTTCCTCAAGGGCTGCAAACGCCCACTAAGAAAGGATTTTTGGATATTCAGGTTCTAAAGGGGTGTTAAGGGGGTAGACCTGCATTTCATTGAATAGCAAAATTTCCCGATTGGTTTCATTGGGGGATGTGATACTCGGCATATAAACTCGGCACAAAAAATAAGAAGACACGTGTCTGAGGGTTTTTCGATGTGGTGTATACTATGAGGTGAAAGGGGTGAAAAGTGGGGGTTGAAGGATTCCTAACGGAGCGTGTATCTCTTAAACGACATAGGCGAGGAGTTTGGAACTCAGCCGGAAAAAATCAGCATATAAAGTAACTAAACAGGTGTTTGACCGTTTTTTCATAAATCCAATTTAAGGGGCCCATGGGGAGGGGTGAAATTATGGGGGGGGGGGGGGGACGTAATATGTCTGTGTGTAAAATTATACATGGCCTATGCTGTAGACAATAACACATTACATCTTTTTTGTCTCTTGCTATTTCATCATACAACGAATACTTACGGAGTTATTAATGATTTTGTACTTTTTGGCCGGAATTTTCTAAGTCCCAGGAATGACATAAAAATTGATTTGAATGAAATTTCAAAAAATAGTTTTTTTTAATACTTTTATTATATTTTTCACGTCTTTTAGGGTCCGATACCAACATGATATTTTGATGTTTTTTTTTCGTCCCATGCATTTTTGGTTTCAGGTGTTAGAATTATTTTCCACTAGGACCCATGCTTATCTATCTATATAACTAATGTTATAACGGGATTCCAAATGTTATTGCGGGCGAAGCCGCGGGTAACAGCTAGTAAAATATAAAACTTACCCCTTGTTGGGCTACCATTATCCTCTTATAATACTTATCACTTCACATAGTGGGGCAATATATATGCTTATATGATATCCACACAGACACAGGACACCAACTTATTTTAAATATACACATTTATTAATAATTATTATTATCCACATTTGAACAGGCCCCCATTATCCTTGCCCGGGATCATACACCAAAAATCAACCTCATCGCCATGGTTACCTCACCATGTCAAAGAACCTTTCCAATATGTCCAAGGCCACCTGGTTCAATTGCAAAGCCACCTACCAGCAATAGCCAGACCACCACCGAGAATCTCTATGGCCCAAAGCACATAAGACACTCTGCGGCCTACCATTGTGGCCACAGCTGGCAACCAGACAAAAACAAAAAATAAATTAACCGAAAGAAACAAGGAGTCTCTGTAACCCACAAATGTTAGGTTACAGAAACGCCCCCTTGAGAGAGACTTTCTAACTGAAGGTTAGAAATTCACTCTCAACCCACAAACAAAAACATAAATTAAAAAGGAATACAAAAAATATACATAGATTAAAACAAAATGAACACAGAGAAACAAATATATATCATCATCTTCGTCATCATCAACAGACTTGGTTACGAAATCCTCCACTGCCAGACATATGAATGGGATTGTTGACATTCGTGTGTCACTACAAGCTTTATCTTCAGAAGGAACGGCTGAATCATCATCAGACCTGTCTGTACGGTTATCTTAATCAGCCTTGTCACCCTTCCGACCTCTCCGGAGCCCGTCTCCTTCTTAGGTGCTTCTCCTGCTTCAATCTTGGTTGCTTCCTTCTTCTTCTGTTCCAGTTTTTTCTGCTTCTCACTGTCCTCCTTCTCTCTCTTCTTCTGCGCCGCAGATTTCATGTTACTTCCTTCCACTTCCTCACCCTTCTTGTGTTCCGTGCTGCCCTCTGACGGCAGGGTGACCTGGTCTACAATCTCCACCTCCACCTTCTGTTCTTCTTGGTCAGCAGTAGCTTGCTGCTGCTTGGTTTTGTTGAGCCATGTCCTGGTGCCGGGTCGAGAAGGCTTGCGGTCGTCCGACGCAGGCAGTTCCATGCAAACCTGTAGCAGGGCCTGAGCATGCGCACGGTCTGCTTTGTGCTTGGGCGTCAGCCACTTGCCTTCCGCCTTCATTCTCTCCTTCTCCTTTCCCTTCTTTTTCTTCATCTGCCTTATCTTGCTCAGCAATTCTTTTCTTCTCATCTTTTCTTTTCTCTTTGCCTTTATCCCTTTTATCTTCTCCTTTTCTTCTTCTGATCCTTCACTCTCTTATCTCGATCTGCCTGACATCTCTTCCTCTTCTTACTCCTTCTCTTTGCCTTCCATCTGGTCCATTTCTTCCTCCAACTTGTTCTCCTGCATATCCTCATCTTTCTCCTCCTACGCTTCTTCACGTTATGTTCTATCTCATCTTCCTCCTTGTCTTCAGTTTTATTCTCCTCCTCCATTTGATGTTCTCTCCTTTTATGTCCGCGGTGACCTCTCATATTTGACTATTTCAACTTTCTCTTCTACAACGCATATGCTAGCCACCTGCTCTTTGACCTTGTCAAGCTTCTCAGACATATGCTCACTGACCTCATCAAGGATCTCACCAAGCTTGCTGGACCTTATCTTTTCCACTTCTTCACGCTCCCTAGTATCACGTACTTCACATTTCTTCTCCTCTTTATTCTCCTTCACTGACACACTCACAAATTCCACCATTTCAACTTTCTCTTCTACAACACATATGACCTCCACTCTCTGTTCTTCCAACTTGCCTTTTTCCTTCTCCTCCTGCTCCAACTTCTCTTTCTCCTTCACAGCCTTCTGCCAGTTGATCATCCTATCCTGCACCTCTAAGATCTTCTTCACTATGGCTATCATCTCAGCTTCAGCTTCAAAACTTAACTTGTTTTCCCCCATATTTCTACTCCTGTCTTTGTGTGATTCATTAATTCTTGCTTAAATGTTGGGCGCCATTGTAATGTTAATTATAAAACTTACCCCTTGTTGGGCTACCATTATCCTCTTAAAATACTTATCACCTCAGGTAGTGGGACAATATACTTGCTTAAATGATGTCCACACAAAGACACAGGACACCAACTTATTTTAAATATACACATTTATTAATAATAAGGTAAATGCACCAATGGTCGTCATGTTAAGGGAGATTTAGACAAGAAATCATATACACCGAACACATTTTGGTACATTTAATCAACAAAAGCACTGTACCTAACCTCAAACTCTACTCAAACACTAGGAAAGACCAAATATCAAAGATATTCGTTTTAGGAAAAATTACGTATTTTTAAAAAAGTGTGTTTTTGCGCCAGTGTTCGGCACGATGTATTTGGATTTTTCCTATATTCGTCACCCGTTTGCACAAATTGCCGTCACATTATTAATTTTCCTTGTCTGCTGTTTATAATGCATTTCTGTCAATTGTTGCGTAATACACCGATTTATCGACTTGGAGACTAACATTTACGAATAAAACAGTACCAGTAATTATGTTTTTTAATAAAAATAGAATATAAAAAAAAGAAAACGGCAACGGGAAGCGGGATTGATGGGTACGAGCAGGAAAATATCGTAATTCTGCTCTAAACAAGTGAGACCACGGCATAACAGCCCGGAAAATGACCATTCGCCGAGGCCTAACACCGATTGTTGCCATAGAAACCCTCTGAATTCGCCACTCGTGTACATTTTTCTTCCAGGCAGTCTTTAGTAGCTTAAAAACCCCTACATCCATGGGTTTAAGTACGTGTGTGACATTAGATAGTAAAGCGACCAAAACAATTCCATGATCCTCACAAAATTTACTAGTATGTATGGTCAAGTGTGAGAAGTGCCCGTCTATGAATAATGTCAGGGAGAGGAATCTCCTTCTCAACCAACCCAGGATGAAATACGTTACTGAGAAATTCGTAAAACACTTCCCCCCGTCATTCACCCATTTGGCGATTTGCCAATGCCCCAGTGTGCTGGCATTGAGGCAATAATGATGTCTTGCGGCAGACGTTCATACTTGAACACTACAAGGGAAGGAGAAATATCGCCGTGGGCATTGCCTGTTAGAAGTACCATCAAGCATTCTTTCTCGTCCGAATTCACTTGCTGATATATTGTCTTGTAACTCCTGTTCGCCAGCACTTTGTTACCTTTCGGATTGAGAAAGAAAACCGTCTCGTCAGCGTTGAACAGTCGCGGAGGGTCTGACAAAATAGACTGGAAGTCGTTTTCCACTGAATAGCTGTAGACTTCTGAAACCCAGGTTTTATTTTGATGTTCTGTAATTGCAGCACGGCTTACTGTCAAATTTTGAGGGGTTCGTAAAAGATAGACCTGGATTTCTTTTTATGAAAGATTCACGCCATTTCCTTCCTGGCGGCCAGCTTTGAAAGGAAAGTCCCTCTTCAATTCTTGTGTAAGGCACTGGACGCTTTTGCATATCGTCCTTTGTTACTGGGACCCCGCTTTTCGTAGTGAGATTACCCATTGAACTAGCATAGACTCAGCTACCTTTGTTAAAATGGAACTTTGCCCCATTTTCCTCTTTCTAGGAGATTTTCCTTTAATTTTGTCCGAGAGGGTGTTTCTCGGAACACCATTCCTCTCCGCGGCCTTTTTAATACTCATGCCGTCCTCCACAACGGCCTTAATAGCAGCTTCCATTTGCTCAGTATCATAATTCAGAACTGTGCGTTTCGACATATTGCCTGGGGCAGATGACCTCATAGTTCCGCCCCTTAAAACAACAATAACTATCTAACATATTGCCTGAAAGCAAAGATTTAGTCTTAGAATAATATATTATTTATCATCTCAATAAAAATAAAAAAATCCTCTGTAGCACACCTAGCCAAAAAAGCCTTGGCCTACTGAGGTGCGGCCGTCAGTAAGAGAGACCTATGTAATAATAACAATACCCTGTAAATGTTTATTGGTTGCGAAACGTTAACATAAACATTAACATTATCGTGCACTAGTGTTCGTCACGAATGTGCTCTAAAGTTCGTCAGCTATGACGACTACTGGACACGATGATCAAATGATAATTTAATTAATACAGGGTACTTTAGAGCTAGATTATAAGTATATTGCCGCTGTTAGTTAGGTCTTGCAAGGAGAACTGACAATGTGCCAGTTTTCGTCACAAATGACGAGCATTAGTAAAGTGCATTTTTTTAAATCCAGTGTTCGTCACCGGCATTTCTAACAAAACTAGGCACGTGAGCACGAAATAACAAATCACATATGTTACAGAAACAGTTACCAACTATATCACGCACTTGTAACATTTTAAAATGTCGGAACATAACACGCATGCACATAACATGATGTCCACAGACAGGAAAAGTCAGGAATTTTGTTTTTGGTCAGGAAAAATGTGAAAAATTGGCGTAAGTCAGGAAAAAATTGTGAAAAGTATTAGAAAGTTAGGAAATTTTATATTAACCATACAGTATTTTGTGTTTTTAGAGCCATATTTTGATAATACTAGTTCAACTAATCTCTGAAGATAAAAAGCAATAACTCACTAGACATTATGGTAAGTTTCCATTTTTACAGTAAATCATAGTAAAAACCTCTTTAACCTATTTTTTGTACAATTTTTTTGGCGTTGGCGTAGGGATGTGGCAACCCCATCACTGTAGCTTAGGTTATTAAGTACTCTGATTTACGTATTACTGCATTATAATTTACTTTATATTGTATTTTAAATGAATAAAGAGGCGAGCGTTGGGCAGCTATGGGGATGGTGGAGGCTGCAAATAGGAGAGATAATTATATATACTGTATATTTGCTCAATAGACCATTTTTCCGATGTTACGATGACTTCACGAGTCAGGAATTTTGTCGAAAAATGGTCAGGAAAAGTCAGGAAAATTGACATTGAAAATTCTGTGGACACCATGCATAATTAACTCGCGCGCGTGCTTAGCACATGCGAGAAGCAAATAGCGCGTCAAGACAGCTCAGCTCACAGGAGATGTTTGACGCAGGGAATCACCTATTACATCGCACGCATGATTTCGCAAAGTTGCTCCTTATCGGCAAGAAAGGTATGACGCATCTCGTGAGACTTCGTGTGTTGAGAAAGACCCGTTGACATGCTTATTTTTTGTACTTATATACGAGAGTGACGAAGACTGGATCAGTGACGAAAACCGGTACAGTTACCTTAATTATTATTCACATGTGAGCAGGCCTCCATTATCCTTGCCTGGGATCATACACCAAAAATTAACCTCTTCACCATGGTTACCTCACCATGTCAAGGAACCTTTCCAATATGTCCAAGGCCACCTGGTCCAATTGCAAAGCCACCTACCAGCAATAGCCAGACCACCACCGAGAATCTCTATGGCCCAAAACACATAAGACACTCTGCGGCGGTCTACCATTATGGCCACGGCTGGCAACCAGACAAAAACAAAAAATAAATTAATTAACAGAAAGAAACAAGGAGTCTCTGTAACCCAGAAATGTTAAGTTACAAGGAGAAATCTCAGAGTCTTTCGAGATTAAGACAGGAGTTAGACAATGAGACGGGCTATCACCAATTTTGTTTAACGCCGTCCTGGAAAAAATAGTGAGAACTTGGAGAACGGCTCTAACAGAAGATGGGATGGACAGAATCTGTTTGGGACCAAAAAGGAAAGGAGTGAAGGTGGATTGCTTAGCATTTGCTGACGATATAGCATTGCTAGCTGAAGGGAAAGACGAAGCCCGCTTAATGCTAGAAAAATTACATGAAGTAGCAGAGAAAACAGGACTAAGGGTCTTGTACGAAAAAACAGAATACATAGAGTACAAACATGATAAAGAAAAACATTTAGAAACAAGGTATTGAGACATAAAGAGAGCGGATAAATTTAAATTTTGGGTGAGTGGATTCAGCCGAATGGGCTTGATAAGGAGGCAAATAAAGGTCGAGCCAGGAAGATGGAGCTAGCCTATAGATTAGTATAATATACATACAATTAGAGGTCTATATCTTACCGGGCAAAGATACGACACTATACCACGGTTGTCCAGCCGGAAAGCCTTTACAGTTCTGAATACCTGATATTGAATTAAAAGGGAAATTGAGGAATTAGAGAAGAAAGAGAGAAAAATCCTGCGAAAGATACTAGGGCCTGAAAAACGTAATGATGGTACATGGAGAACGAGGAGAAATGAGGATCTATATGGACAGGCAGAGAAGATCACGGTCACCATACATAAGAGGAGACTGAAGTTTTATGGGCACCTCATAAGAATGGATGAGAATCAGATAATGAAAAGAATCTTTAATTACATCACCAAGCTAAAGGCGACTACAATGTGGGTAGAAGAAATGAGAAAAGACATGGAGGAAGTTTGCGTACAGCCAAAAGACATCAGGAACAGGGCTGTATTTCGAGCTAAAATTGATAACTTCAAGGGGTTCAAGGAAAGACCCGTAGAACGACCAAGAACACCTGGTCAGAAGAAAGGAGGAGGAACCACAGCGAAAGGATGAAGAAAAAGGAACTGACCAGCAAATCAATTGTCTCCCGTGGTCCACAGTAGGCCAAATTCGACGAAAGAAGAATATATTAAAAATATGAAATATTATTTTTCTGACTGGTTACAATATCAAATTATTGTGAAAGAAAATGCACTAGCATGTAGAATACTGTACTATTTTTTAATTCCATACAGGAAAATACAAGGTAGATGTTGGTTAGGCAAAGAAGAATAGAAGCACAGAAAATGTACGAGCACAATGCCATGCAAGTGCATTTGGAGGGAGAGATAAAAAGGAAAACAACGATGAAATAAACACATGGACGACCCCCACAGCTGGACACACCTCTGTCTTCAAAGGTATTTTCACGTCATCTACTCAATAGCTCTTATGCTATAGCCCCCAAAGAGCTTGTTTGGTGCCTGCAGTCTCCTCCGGAAGATGGGCTCCTGCCCATGAATTCCTGCCTTTGAAGACAGCAGTGTGTCCAGTCCAGCTGTTGGAATTGTCCTTGTCCTTTTGAAGTGTTTGTTTTTTCTCTTTTATCTCTCCCTCCCCCTGAACCTGATTGTGTGTTTCTAAACTTCTTTTCCTGTCCAATGATTGCTTGCTCTTGTTTTCTTTTTTAATTTAGTAGCTGTGGTAACAATGAAATAGCAGTTTCCCAAGCAGTGAGTACTAACAATATTGTCCAGTGCATATAATTACAGTTCACTTCACAATTTTCTGCTGGTGTACCATGGATGCTAATCGGAGATACCATACAGTCTGCAAGCATCTCTAGGGCATACGCATTGATATGTAAATTGTCAGTTGCGCAGAAACCTTGGCTGGGTCACAATTGTGTACAATTCATGAGCTATGTGTTCCACTGTTGGCCTGCAGCACCTCCAGTGGGCTGTTACTGGACTTCTTTCCTCGCTTCAATGTGCAAGCTCTCAAGGTCACCAGCAGAAATCTGTGGAGTAAACTACACTAAGAACCTGAAACTTAATACCGTATAAGACTGCAGGAAAAGGCATTTTGGGGGATAGACCTCGCGAGTGGACTCCAAATCTCTTGATGTTTTAAATTTTCAATACATTATGTGTTATTGTAGTATTGGAACTTGCAGAAGATTTTAATTTCATTGGTCAGATAAGGGAGCGGCTCACCAACTATGTCATTGTTTGCACATTATTGGTGTTTGCTGAACATGAAGAAGTTTGGACTCCACCAGAACAGCATTCATGTCATACCAATGATTTTGTAGCTCATCGTAACAGATGTGTTTCATGCGCTTCCCACTAATATATCTTTCTTTTGTCTTTAATACAGGACTAATCTGCAAAGAGAAGATACAGTAGCCAATGCTGTCAGCAGTGTTCATGAAGAAAGTGACATGCATACTAAGGAGAAGCATAAGAAGAGAAAACGGGAAAATGGCGACGAAGAAAGTGCCATCAAGCACAAGAAAAGACATAAAGGACAGAGCAATTCCAATAAAGATGTAAATATTCAGCAGTGTGATACTACAATCGTGGAATTTGGTGAAAGTCATGACATGCAAGCTCAGCCTAATGTTTCAAGAGGATTGGATGGTATATTGGGTACTGGTAAGAAGGCTAAGAATAAGAAAAGTGTGTCATTCCATGAATACATTTCCCCAGAAACTTTTTCTGCTGCAGATACTTCAAAGTTGGACATGACACCTCCAGAAAAGAAGAAGAAGAAAAAGAAGGTTGAACATAAGGAATCTTCCATGAAGGGAATTTCAGAGGCATACACTGATGAACCCGTAACAATCGAGTTTCATTCCATGAATTTGCCGAAGTCCAAGAAAAAGAGGCGGAGTAAGGAGGATGGAAATGTTGTTTCGATGGAAACAGATATTATGGAAAATAAGGATGTGCTTATCAGTTCTGTACCTGAGAGGATTGACATGAACTCTGGTAGTGCAGAGGCTGAAATGATGAGCACAAAGAGAAAGAAGAAAAAGAAACACAAGGCTGAAAGAGAAGGTTTCATGAGTCCGTTGTTTAAGGTCTCTGTCACTGATGATCCAGTGACTCTAGAAGTAGACCCTTCATCCTCTTCCAAAAAGCAGAAAAAGAAGAAGAAACATGAACATTTGTTTACTGAAGAGTCAAATTTTGGTACCTCAGTGATGAAAATAGCTGAGGATATTGAGCCAGAGGTGTCAAGGTACAAGTTAGCTTTAACAGAAAAGTGTGAAAGGAAGACGGGTACAGAGGAGTGCTCTGTAAGTCAGAATTCTGCTATAAATGATCCTTTAAGTGTTGAGTGGGAAACTTCTCCTAAATTCAAAAAAAAGAAAAGAAAGAAAAAAGATGAAGATTCTCATGTTTCCGAGTCAAATTTGGATTCCTCTGTGGAAAATTTAGGGGTGGATGAGGATGATTTTACTTCTAGATTGCTGTCAGAATTAGATAATAGTGTTTCAGAATATAAACACTTGGAGAAAGGAAGAAAACAAAGTAAAGAAAAGGAGCTTTCTTCAAGCCCAGTTCAAGAGCTCCAGATCTTGAACCATATAAAAGAGAAGAAGAAGAATAAAAACAAATTTAATGATTCTTCTTCTTTTGATGCTTCCATTACAAATTCATCTGAATCAGTTACTCTTTCATCGCCAGTAAAAAAGAAAAAGAAGAAAAGTGACAAGGAACGGAAGAAGAATGAGAATGCATTAAGCACAGTTCCTGATAAACCTCATGAAGAAACATCCCATCATCTTCAGCATTCAACTGACACTACTTGTAACTCGGAAACAAGCAGAGAAAAAAGAAATAAAGAAATATGTGAAATATTACTTGATGAAAAATCTGTGTTGGGAAGGTATGACACTAAAGTTCATGAACTGATGCAGATGCTTAATAAGGAGGGCAAAAACAAATTATTATATATCCTTGCTAGAAATAATGAAAAAATTAGTCCTGAAAAGAACACTCGTTTAGACGAAATAAGTAGTTCTCAAGAACAGGATATATTTTCTGGCAAGGAATCTGGTTTCTTCACATCCACTCAAATGGAGGATGGTTTGAAAGCTTCTATTCAAAACACCCCAGCCTCTTCAAAACAGAATAAGAAAATTGGTAAGAGAGACAAAGGTTCACATCTACCTCCATTGAGTGATGTTTCTTATACATCAAAAAATAATTTGTACCCAGTTGAGTGTGAAAAGGGAGAAAATAGTGCCAATATTAATGAAACTGAAGCTGAAGATTTACGAGATTCTATTATGAGTGACGTCTTATTAGGACTTAGTTCAGAATCAAAAAGTCAAAAGGGAAATGTTGAGGATGGGGAAGTGAAAAATAAAAATAAAAAGTGTAAAGAAAAATCAACTCCTAAAGAAAAGAAGCAAGTTGCCGATTTACATAATCCAAAGGGGGACAAGGCTGTTGCACAGTTGTTCCAGGATAAAAGTCAAAATGTTCTGAAGGATCAAAATCTAAATCTAGAAGCAGGCCCTAAGAAATCTTCCCTCCCACATGAAAGTGAAATAGAAGTCATTGAAACTCCTTTTGGTACATTTAAAATACCAAATTTGGATAGTGTTAATACATTTGGCTTAAATGCAAAATCAAAGCAGAAGTCAGCAAAAGGAAAAGCATCTGTAACTTCCCCCGTACAGGAAAGTGGAATGAAAGTCATTGAAACTCCTTTAGGTAAATTTAAAATACCAGATTTAGACAGTGTTAAAACATTTGGTTTAAATGCAAGCCTCAGCTCTGATAGCAGTGGTACAGACAATGAAGCTTCAGATGTTGAGGTTATGAAGCCTGCAGTGGTAAAAAGCCCTGAAACAATGGTGAGATCTGTACAAGGAGGCTTGTTTCAAAGATGCGATTCAAGCTTGAGTGATAATAGTATAGAAGGGTTTACGGGTTCTAAACCCTACATTAGCCAGGTAAAAGGAACTGATAGGACTGAACCTCTTAAAACAGTTGGTAAAAAACACAAGACGTCTGGTAGTGGCTTGCTGGAAAGTTTAAATGGTTTAGCATCTATACAAAGACAAAATAGACTTGCCCCAACTGACATTGTCCCTCTTTCCAGTAATTCAGAAATTAAACTCAAATCATTAGTGAATAATGTTAGAGAGAAAACAAGATCTCCTGTCAAGGGTGGCAAGAAGGGTTTAATTTCTGGTAATAGCTCTGTTAACAGTGATCCAATGAGTAAAGTTCTAGCTTTAAGTAGTTCTCAAACATCTACTCCTTCCAGTAGACCTTTTTCAGCTAGTGAAAGAAGTAGTTCCCCAGGGCTGGATATTTCTCATATACTTGAGGCTCTTAAATCACCTGCTTCTTCTTTTATTCAAGGATCACCAAAGAAGAGTGAGATCAATAGTCCAAGGCATAGGTTATCAAATTCTCAAGGTGATAATTCAAAAGGTGGGGATGGGAGGCCCATTTCTGATATGTCTCCAAACACTAGCGAGAATTTTCTGAAACATCCTAAGAAAGATGAAACTAAATCTCCTGACCATAAGAAAAAATCTAAGAAGAAAAAATCAGAGAAATCAGATTCTTCTAGTAAAAAGAAGAAAAAGAAGAAAGAAAAAACACAGAGTCTTGATAAAGCAACATCTGAATTATTAGCCAAATATCTCGAGAAACTTTGAAGAGTTTCTGTTATGATAGTGTGGTTCATATTATGAAGTTGTGAAGGAACAAGCTCCTGAGGTTTTACATTGTATATATTGGTGAGATTGCAGGTTAATGATTCAAATCTGAATAAACTTGTGAAGGAACAAGCTCCTGAGGTTTTACATTGTATATATTGGTGAGATTGCAGGTTAATGATTCAAATCTGCACCCATAGTAAGGGAAAGAAAGATGCATGTGGCCCAGTTGTTATGATTGGAAGATTTTATATGCAAATATATATTAATATACAACATCCAGATACTAGGTATTTTTATAGATCTACAGGCATGGAGAATCTGGCAGTGGAGCGGCGGGAGTCAATGGTGGTAGATGATATTAAACTGTTCATCAAGTTGATGTACTTCGTTCTTGAGATCTACCTCATATATTATTATCCACAAACGGGTGGTCATTTAATGAAAATGACATTTATTCATTATCCCATGTTGATAGTTATAATCAGTTTTGCTCGTCTTGCTCTGCAATGTAAGAAGACCCCTGGAAACTAAGGCCAGGCAACCAACAAATGTCAGTTACTGGCATGGTTCTTGAATGACAAGAAGATTGTTTCATTTCTGATCCTTTATTTTTGAGCTAGAACATTGTCCAGTGGATCTCCATGTCAGCAGGTATAAAAATGTAAATATGGGAAATGGAAACTCACTTTTGACAAGAGGCAAACAAAAAGTATAGTAAATTTCATTGTTGCAGAGTACATGCACATGCCAGCATCTGCCATCAATGTGGGATGTTCATGTTTATGGAAAGTATGGCCATTATTGGAAAAATATTGTGAAAATTGAGCATTATAACAGTTTCTAATTACATAGATAGTAAATATTTATGTATACTTTTCTACTACGATACCTAAATCAGTAGTGATGGTGAGTGATCTATAGGTGTGCAGAATTAATTCTTTACACCCTCAAAACAGGGTTCAATATGAAGTTGGACTCTCTTTTGCAGCTGGATCAAGACATTACTTCATATTGATTCTAAACAGTAATCCACACTGTTCTTCCTCCAACTGCCCATCATGTGTTTATGTAGAAGATGGATGTCAAAAAAATGTTGTCATTGCTCCTCCTTTAAGAGATCTGTGAGGGGCAAATGTGGTAACCTCACAAACTAAGGATAGTACCGGTATTTCTTTTGCAGCCAGTTGGCTGATGCAAGTTGTATGAGCATTACTCCATTACATTGGACATGTTGTGAAGAAACGGTAGGTTATGAGACCACGTCTTCAATTGTTACAAGAGGTGATCATTACTAAGGTTTGTGGTTTTAAGCATTTAAAATTCAAAATTTAGCATTTTGATTTGCAAATTTAGCATTTTGTAATATCTATGACTAATTTTTGCAAATTGGTTAAAATAAGGATTTTGTGGAAATTCATACGGAGGAATTTTTACAGGGTGTCTACCACCCGGGAAAACCGGGAATTCTCAGGGAATTATAAATTTCTGGAATAATCAGGGAAAAATCAGGGAATTTCTTTGTTAATCAGGGATTTTTCTCAGTTTGGCTATATCCCTTAAAAGTGGAAGCAATATTTTCGAACTTCGCGGGAAGTTATCGCTCGCTACTGATGACAGTGCTCAGCCAATGAGCAGTGATTTCTCAAGCTCAACTGAACTCATGATGTGGCAACCTTTCCGTTCGCCTTCTGCGCAAGAGCCAACTACGCCATTTTATTGGGCCTTGAGCATTTTGTTTATCGCGATCGTTATTGCCAATTTAGGGATTTTGTCGGTAGATGTAGCAACTTTGGTGACAAAATATTTCAAATTTAGTATTGTTTATACTAGCTTTGCTCGGAAACAGTTATGAATGCATTTCGTGACAAGCGCTTTTTTCCCCCCGATGTCATTGAACTACGACCTAGGCCTATATCCATTTTACGTCTCGGCATGATGGGTTAAAATCTCTGACTGGACTATCCATTATATTGTCATGGAGATAGCATGAGCAATGAATTCTTGTCAGACGTAATTTAATGGCGAGGTGCATGCAACACAAATCCCCCTCCCGTCCAATCTAAAAACACGTATAGTGGGCGATGTATTGAAGATAGAGATATGCTCTCGCGGACTTTTTTGTAGAACTTTTCATGCTGAACAATTCTTACACTCATTTATATTGATATTTTTAACGGTTTGCCCAGCGTAAGCTTAAAAAGCGCACGGACGCCTGTTTTCAACTTTTTCACTGATATCGTTACTGCTTGGCTTCCTTTGAACATAAATAAATTATTTTCTTTTTATACTAAGTAGAGATTTAGGGACTATTTAAACTCCCGTTAGCGATCGAATTTTGACTACTACTGGGTGATGACGGGCTACGTTAATTTACGTAGTTTTGTATTGATGAGCGGACAACCGGCTACCTAAATTAACGTTTTCTTACAGTGCTTCATTCTTGTGTAATTTTCTCCTCTCCGCCGTTCATTAAACAAAATACTACGTGTTATTTACGAACTAAGGTCTTCGTTCAACGAAATACAGATAGGTATATTGTTGTCTTGATAATGCTTTCGGTACTGGAAGTGAGGTTTTATAACAATCAGTTACCGCGTATATTGTCAAGTGTTAGCATGGCGCGCGGAACTGACAGTGCGATAATCAGTTCAGACAAGTCTGTTGACGATAATAATACGAGTGGAATTGACAATGACAGCAGTGAAAGTAGTGACGATGAGGTTGATGGATGGACAATTAAGTAAAGTTACACGTATTTATGTTTCATCTTACTTCTCATGCTAGGTGTACTTCAGTTGCCCGGTCCGCAGAAAGGAATAGAGTAGCTCGCGCCCGGGCAACAATGTGTTAGACCTGGGTTGACAATACTGTTTGCGCGGCTTTTCCATCCCGGTATTCTTTGATTATTGTCTGCTCCTACGTTCCTTAGCTAGGCTTATGTCCAATTTTGTTTTTAATTGTGCACAGGAAATGTGTTTGCAAAACCTTTCAAACTCTACCTTGTATTATCAAGCAGACTTGGTTAAATTACTTTTAGCGGCTTCGGTGGTGTAGTTGGTAGCATGCTGAGCTTCTATGCCCAAGATCGTGGGTTCAAACCCATCTATCAGTTTGTTCTTCCGTTCCTCTGTCAAAGGGCCTCTTCGTCTTCTGGGTTCTGCCTCCACCATAAAACTCTGATAGCTTTTCACCATCCTTCTGAAACTATTCCTGTCTTTGATTTTATCCTCCATAATGCCCACCTGTCTCATATCTTCCTCACACTCTTGGAACCATTTCAACTTGGAGATCTTCGGTTTAAGAAAATTCCAGATTTTCTTTGTGAGCCGGTCATTATTCATACGGAAGATGTGTCCATAAAACAGCAATCTTCGTTTTCTAATTGCTGTTGTTATCGGTTCCATCATTCTGTATACTTCTTTATTTGATACCAGTCGAACCTGTCCATCAACCCATCTGTTGCCCAAGATCTTCCGTAGTAGTCTGCGTTCTCTTTTAAGTAGCTGATTGACTTACCCTGTCCGATTCATACTCAGGGTCTCTGAAGCATATAAACCTTCTGGTTTGACAGCAGTGCTGTAGTGCCTTAGTTTGGCTCCGATACTTAGCATCTTCTTATTGTAGATGTTTTTAGTCAGTTGGAACGCTCGCTCTAGTTTCAGGATGCGGATATTGGTCGCTTCTTGTTCTAGCCCATTCTCTTGGATTACTTCACCAAGGTATTTAAACTTCTTGACTCTTCGAATCTTTCCTTGGTCGGTGAACAACCATTCTGGACCTTCACGGATGTTAGTCATATATTTCGTTTTCTCAAATTAAATTTGTAGTCCTACTTTCTCTGCTGTTTCTTTCAGATGGTTTATCTTCCTGATTGCTGAACTGGTGTTGTTTGCAAATATGGCTACGTCGTCTGCGAACGCCAGACAGTCAACATATTACACTCCTTTGTGTTTGGGGCCTTATCGAAACTGATCTTCATTTCCTTCTTCTTTGTTCAGTGATTTTCTCCATTCTCGAATTACCTTTTCTAAGATACAATTTAAAAGAAGTGGAGAAAGTCCATCTCCTTGTCTGACCCCAGTTTTTATCTCGAAGGGCTCTGAGATTTCATTCTTGAATATTACCTTAGATATTGTGTTGGTGAGAGTCTGTTTAATCAAACTTCTGGATGAATCATCCACCCCAAACTCTTCCAGAACATTCAATAATGACTCTCGATCAATCGAATCGTATGCTTTTTTTGAATCCACGAATACGACCACATATTCAAACCCCCCAGTTATAATATTCTATTGAAATAAATTTATTTTCACAACTGTTTCCCTTGAGCCGCCATTGCTCACATCTGTTTGGCTCCTGGAATTTCCGAGAACAGGAAACGTAAAACTTAATCCTATTTTCCATTTGCTCTCCTGGATTACATTTTGCTTCTTGTTCCTGGAGAGCACTAACCCAAAAATAGCGTGCATTTCATCACACTTCCTGTTCCCGGGCGAATGTGTGGCAGTCTTTACTCATGGAATTCTCTCATTAATCCTGAAAAAATCGGGGAATATTCAGGGAATTCTTTTAAGATGAGATGGTAGACACCCTGAATTAGGACTTAGTCCAATAATATAAAATTTTATGTCACATTATTTACAAAATATTGTAGAAAACTAAGACAGGAGAACGTAACACACAAATAAACATGCCAAACATTTACATCATAATTCTACGTACAAACAGTCGGTTAAATAAAATGTTTATTTTGGTCTTTTGACCGTGAAAGAAACCCCTTACATAGGAAAATTCCAAACACGGTCCATCCATGAAGAAAGCTAATTTTAGCTAACAAACCTTACGACTTTTCTTACCACTATTTTATTTAAGATACATATTGTATAAAATCCAGCATATCACATTTATTTTACAGAAAATTAATAATTTTGAGCAAAATTTTGTATGTTATCACTAATTGAGTACCAATAAAATCCACTCATAGTAGTTATAGAACATGAAGATGCAAATTTTACATCTATCGCAAAAGCTACAAACCACAAACTTTATATCATTAAACCACCTAAAACAATGTGGAGCTTGCTAATAAGTGCTGAATTGTTGCATTGATACAAACACCATCGGCCCTGATGTTGAAGATGAATGCATTCCTACCTTCAGTTGTCATCCTCTGACAGCACAGAGGATGCCATGGTCATGACGAATAGAATAAATAGTGTCATCACTCCGCTCTCGAAGCATTGTTCATGACCCTGCCAGTGTGTGCCGCTGAAGTCTCTCCGAACCATGAGCATGTGCTAGTACTGTAGTATCGTGCGTGCTAGAAGTCATTTATGCGAGGGAATTTGTTTCTTTTTAATATTTTTAAGGATATCATTGTCAGTATCTGTGGAGTGCTTTGTGTGTGCAATTTGTATTGTTTCGAGAAAATGTCGTAATGTTTCGTTCCTGAATGCAAATTGGGTTATGGAAGAATAGCTGATGGTAGACATTATTTCACACCACTAAAAGAAAAAAATCTGTTTGTGAAATGGGCGAGAGTTATTCCGCGGAAAGATAAGCAATTGTCGATCAAAAGTAGAATCTGTGATGTGCATTTTTCCGAAGATTTAATTATAAAGGCAGACTGTTTTGTAGCGAAATGCGAGAACGTGGAACCTCCTCGTTTGAAGTGGAGATTAAAACCAGGAGCAGTACCTGAATCTTTCCAAATTTACCGAAATATATATCCACCAAGGTAAAATCAAGCAACGCACCCAGTAGGAAACGGAACGAAGGCAGCATTAAGAGGACACGAGACAAGAATCACAGTGAAACAATGATTGTAACAGCAAGCTGTGAAGATCAAGGTCAGCCTATTTGTAGTCAAATTTAGGGTCAACCTAGTTTACTTACTGATGCCGAAAAGAAAATATTGTCTCTCAAAAGGCGACTTAAGTATGCAAACCTAATTTGGGTGTGTGTAATTTCTGTGATAACCTGTGTTATTGTGATGGCTGTACTAGTGTGTATTTGTAAATTGGGGATATTATTGGAAAGGGGGTGGCCATTAGGGTGGGCCGAAAAAAATCATTTTTTTATTTCGAAGTTGTAATAGTGCGGAAAAGTTGCAAATTATATAGATAAAAGGAAATAAAATAAAAATATCGAAATCGGTTGACATCTTCCGGTCGCACATAGGCCCTAAAGTTTGACAAAATATGAAGAAAACTTCATTTTTGCAATTATTTTTAAAATTTTTGAATTAGATGATATCGTAATGTAATATCTTGTGTAGTCTTCAAATAGAGCCTAAAATCATTGTATTTTAATTTGGTTTAGATCAGTTGATATCTTCCGGTCGCGCATCGGCCCTAAAGTTTGACAAAATATGAAAAACAAACTTCATTTTTGCGATTATTTTTTAATTAGTTGTTTTCGTAATGTAATAGCATGTAGCGTTTTCTAATTGAGCCTAAAAACATTGTGTTTTAATTTGGT
Organism: Meconema thalassinum; assembly: GCA_946902985.2. Taxonomy (NCBI): domain Eukaryota; kingdom Metazoa; phylum Arthropoda; class Insecta; order Orthoptera; family Tettigoniidae; genus Meconema; species Meconema thalassinum. The sequence continues at coordinate 446,728,389 of OX336390.1, forward strand.
TTAGATCAGTTGATATCTTCCGGTCGCGCATAAGCGCCAAAATCTGCCGAAATAATAAAAAAGTTACATTTTTATGCATTTTTGGTATTTGATAAATTATTTGTATTTAAAAGTAATAGCCGTAGTATTATTTCTCACGAACTAATAATGAGGTAAAGAAAACTGTCAATTTCAGTCAATGTTTTCTGGATCGCGTAACGGCACGTTGGTGACAGAGGAAGCTCAATCAAAAAGGTTTCGTAGAATTATTAAGGAAGAGCATTACTTGCTGATTCAAGAACCCGGCTCACTCTACGTTGGCCACGTTACTACAAATTCTGGAAGCTCTGAAGATATTGTCAAGTCTGTAATTTCTTACCTGTCTGAGCGTGGTATTTCTCTTGAAAATCTAATTGTCATCGGATGTGATGGTACTGCTGTCAATACAGGTTGGAAAACTGCGTCTTCGCTGAGTTGAACTTTTTTTAAGGAAACCTGTACAATGGGCAATTTGCCTCCTCCATTTCAATGAGATGCCATTACGCCACATGTTCGAACACCTGGATGGCAAGACAACAGGGCATGATTCTTCTAAAGGACCAATCGGTGAAAAGTTAGTTGGCTGCCAAATACTGCCGGTGGTTAACTTCCAGAGTATTGATTGTCAGATCCCAGAGATAGACAGAAACGTGCTTAGCAAAGATCAGCAATACCTACTTGATATTTCAAAGGCAATAAAATCAGGAACCTGTAAAGAAGCTTTAGCTGTACATTCAAGGTGGTTGACGAAAGCAAATAGAACTCTCAGATTGTACATACGTGAAGAAAGCCCCTCATCTCAACTTCAAGAACTAGTTTTGTTTATATTGAAATCATACATGCCAATTGGTTTACTATCAAAACAAGTAAACACTTTACAGACAGCCCGAAACTTGTTTACCAAAAAATACAATCTACCAGGTATTTGCCAAAATATTGTCAAGTCAGTAATTTCTTACCTGTCTGAGCGTGTGATCGAACGGAATGGTTTCTTCGTCCACCCAGAACACTTACTGTTAGCCATGACATAAGATGACAAGAAATACATAAGAGAGCTTGGACTTCGAAGAATTCTGAAGGCAAGTCAGATCGATGCAAGAAGGAAAACAGTAAGAACATTCAGGTCACCGACAATCAACTTCAATGGCAAGATTACTCAGAAATTATCAACTGGTTGGACTGTGAATGATCTTCTCCCCCATTGTTGACAGAAATCAGTGACAACGAGATCAAATCTAACATCAACCCTATCAACAGTGACTCAGTCCCTGACTGGAACATTATTTACAAGCAATTCCCAGTTCGCTCGCAGGCTGTTGAACGCTGTGTGAAACTCGTCACGGAAGCCTCAGGAAAAGTTTGTGGAGCTGAATCTCGAGATGGATTTATAAAAACTTCACCAGCAAATCAGTCTTCAAAGTACCTTCGTCTACAAAATAGAGAACAGTACGAATGAACTGGTTCAACTAACATGGACTATTTATTCAAAACTCTGTTTTTTCTTTTCTATAAAAGTAAGTTTGTTGTTAAAAACTATACTGTCACTTAAATATTTAAGCTTTTTAAATATAGAGCAAGTTGAAAATTATCATGCCCGTTGTTACTGTTATCACCAATCATGTCATAGGAATAACTATCTTTTCTTAGGTACTGTTTTCTATAGCATTGTTCTTTTGTTCGAAAATAAAAATACTGTAACTATTACGTTAAAACAAGTATATTAAAGATACAAAAAGAATCTCGTGAAAATGTGAAATTTTCAATATTTTGTCACATTTTGGGGGTTATGCATGACCGGAAGATATCAACTGATTTAAACCAAATTAAAACACAATGTTTTTAGGCTCTATTTGAAGACGCTACAAGCTATTACATTACGAAAACATCTAATTCAAATATTGAAAAAAATAATCGCAAAAATTAAGCTTTTTCATATTTTTTCGAACTTTAGGGCCTATGCGCGTCCGGAAGATATCATCCGATTTCGATAATTTCTATTTATTTTCTTTTATCTATATAATTCGCAACTTTTCCGCGCTATTACAACTTATAAATAAAAATAAGAGTTTTTTTGGCCCACCCTAGTGGCCATGGTCTTAAGTTAGGAATCATTTGCCTGGAATAGAAGACATCTTGGTCAAATAGCCCCATGCACTTGGGTGTGTATATACTGTACATTTTTTAAAATTGACTGATAACCTGTGTTGTTGTGGTGCCTGTAGTAGTAGTAGTAGTAGTGTGTATTTGTAATTCAGGTAACGATTGGGAAGGAAGTGGCCCGGTATTTACCTGGAATAGTAATGGAAAATCACGGAAAATCACTTCCTGAATGGCTGAGGTGGGAATCGAACCCTCGTCTTCTCAGTTTTGCCTCATGAGGCTGAGTGTACCCCTTTTGAGCCCCCACCTCTGGGGCGATACCCAAGAACGCTTGTTGCTACTGTTCGAGTCTAAGCTGCGTGAACCTGAGAGGAATGTGCATCGCGGACTATGAGTCGTGGTGTTGACGAGTGATGAGGTTTCTCGGTCCGTACATAGTACAGAACCAAATACATTGGTCGGTGACTCACTCAGTCATTCCTAACACCACAGTGGTTTTAGCGACGGCCGAATGTTAGCAGTGTTGGAATAGAAAGGAATACCATATATCACTGTGGGCTGTTGACAGATCCTTCCCTTCATGCCCGACCCTTCCCTGCTCTTTCTCCTCGCCCCGCAAGTTCATATAACTTGGACCCGAGCAGTATACCACGAGGTACTTAATTTGAGAAAAGTTCTGTTATTTACAATCTGATGACTGTATGTGTTCAAAGCAACAAGCTCTGTTTAAAAATATTCTCTTATAGCCTAGTTGTTGCTTATTTTAGGGGCTGTGACATCTTAGTCATATAGCCCAGTGTATTTGGGTATCTCTGAAATTTTCATGATAACCTGTGATATTACATGGCTGTACTAGAGTATGTATTCGTAAGTTGCGGGGATAGGATTGGGAAGGAGGTGGTCGTAGTGTTAAGTTAGAAACTATGCCATCATTTGCCTGGAGTTGAAGTGGAAAAACCACGGAAAACAACTTCCAGGGTGGCCGAGGTGGGAATTGAAGCAGCCTCTACTCAGTGTTGTTTTGCGATGCTGAGTGTAGCCTACTCTGTTCCAGCCCTTACTCCAGAAATATTTTTTTTGGACAGAGCGGGGGATCGAACCCAGACCTCTAAGGCGACAGCCAAGAACGCTAGCTACTTCTATTCTCTTATAATTTGATACGGTAATGCAGAATATTGCTTTCGCTTTTCGTAGTGTTTCATTTTATATCTTATTTTGTCTTATTCAATTCAAAGATGTTACTACATGGGGACTGGGAATATTAATAACAACTGTTTGACAGCATTATTCATAACTCTAAACAAATAGTGTGTTGCAATCAGCATAAAGAGGTTTATGAAGGCCGCGGCGTAACCCATGTTTAAACAGCTGACTGTGTAGCGTCGGTGTTCTGCGCCACTCAGCGGAGCGCTCTTGAACTCGGTCAGTGATAACCTAGATGTTAGGCCCCTTAAAACAACAATTATCATCATCATCATCAACACTATGTATTCTATTCGTCATGCCATGGTTATTGTACTGTAGTCTGGACTCATTTCAACATTGAATAATGATTCTTGAAATCATCATCATCATTGTAGACCAACTCCCGTTTCCCGGGTGTGGTTAATGAGCCTCTTCCATCTTTGTCGGTCCAGATAGATCTTGGTCTTCTCAATCTCTGTCCAATCCATTCCTCGACTAGTTAAATTTTGCTTGACTGTATCAAGTCATCTACTTCTAGGTCGAGTGCCTTGAACTGTTTTCTCCAGCCATACTTTTGGTATTCTGTTGGGTGTAATTCTTTTTACATGTCCAAACCACCTCAAACTTGAACTTTCAATTTCTCCTAAAAGAGATTCCTGTGTTGCGTCCCTTATACTTTCATTTCTGACCTTGTCCCTTCTTTTTTCTGGACTATTGTCCTTAGAAATTTCATTTCTGCACTTTGCAGTCTACTGCCATCCTTCTTCAAGATTGTGCTGGTCTCAAGTCCATATGTTGTTATGGGGACAAAATAGCTATTATATAGGATGTGTTTAACTTCAGCTGGTATTTTGGTGTCACAGAGAAGATTTCTTACTCGATGGTAAAATTGTGCATCTTTTTGTACTCTGTGTGATATTATTTTCTTTATCACACCTTCCATCTCTCGAGAGTACACAGCCGAGGTACTTAAAGTGATCGACTGCTTTTAGACACTTGTTTTTAGGACAAACTTCTTGAACTGGTCCCATTCATCTAACCTCTGTTGGACTTCTTCTTCAGAGTTTCCCCCTTATGACTACATCGTCAGCAAAGGCTGCAGCTTTCAGTTCCTCTTGGTTGAATTGGTATTTTACTTTTTTCATTGAAAATCCACAGCCTGCTTCCAGTCTCCGACCGGGTCAGGAATGGAATGAATGAAGCCCCCATCTAGCGGCGAGGATATAAACTGTGCCGGTTGCCGAGGCCTGACACACTCCTCTGGGGCAATTATTAATGAATGACAGATGAAATGAAATGATAGTGGAGAGTGTTGCTGGAATGAAATTTTGATGGGGAAAACCGGAGTACCCGGAGAAAAACCTGTCTGCCTCCGTTTTGTCCAGCACAGATCTCACATGGAGTGACTGGGATTTGAATCACGGACCCAGCGGTGAGAGGCCGGCTTGCTGCCGCCTAAGCCACGGAGGCTTGTTTCATTATTATTCACTATTATGAATAGTAATGGTGACAATGCGCTACCCTGCTGAACTCCTTTTGTTGTCTTAAACCAACTCGAGTGGCCATCACCGATCTGGATACAACTCTGACAGTTCTCATAAAGCATTTTGATTTTATTTATTAATGATGTGGATATACACTGTATAACAAAAAAAAAAAAGACCCACCAGGAAGGAATTGTCCGATGGCGATAAAAATCGGTGGATAATGGGTGTGTTATGCATGCCTGTTCATGAAGCACTGTAGCCCAATGGGTAAGGGCTTAGGTTCACTGTGGGAACGTGGCTGATTCGAATTTTTTTTTTTTTTTTTTTTTTTTTTTTTTTTTCAATCCACCAGTAGCAACAGCAGGCAAAACAATAAAAATGCAGAATGCCCCCTCCACACTTATTACACTCAGGCACGCCGGCCCTGTGGTGTTGGGGTGGCGCGCCTGCCTTTCGCCCGGAGGCCCCGGGTTCGATTCCTGGCTCCGTCAGGGATTTTAGAAACTGACGTGAGGACTAGAACGGGGTGCACTCAGCCTCGTGAGGACAATTGAGTAGTTTTCTGACAGTGAGGCAGCGCCCCGATCACGAAAACCAAGATTAACGGCCGAAGGGACCCGATGCGCTGATCACGCGTCACTCCAATATCTGCAGGCCAAATGGCTGGGCAGCCGTCGCTTGGTAGACCTGTGGCCTTCATTGGCTCTAGTGCCAGGGGTTATTATTATATATAGCAACAATGACACATCAAACACCTCGAAACTCTTGAATGGGTAGTTTTTCTCGTTGAACAAGGAAATATAACTGCAACAGAGGCTAGATGATGCTATGACATCCCACAGAGGATAGCTACGTGTTGAATAAGATGTTTTTGAGAATCAGGTGATGCAAGCCAACATACTGGCTTGGGTTTGTAGCGGTTCTCAAATGGAGAACAGGACGATCGCTTGTTTGTTGAAGTCTATTAAAATCTGTTCATAAACACCATTCAGCTATGCCAGGCCATGCATTTTCTTTGCTAAAGATTCTATGTTGTTAAAGATTTAATGTCTTTATGGAAAGAAAAAGTTATATTGTTCTTATAGTGTCGATTGATCTTAAATTGAATAATGCTGAAGAAGGGCCTTGAATATGACCAGAAACATGTTCATGGCAGAACTCCCGATTAAGCATACATAACTATCACTTTGGCTGATAAAGCCTGCACGTTCAGAGACACTTCACAAAACCGTAACACAAACGCCAGACAAAATATAGTGCACACATTACGACGAATGTGGCTACTGGATGGGTATATTATGTCTCAGGATGAAAGACGTAACAAGCCATGTTCTGTGCCCCTATAGCAACTAAATGAAACCTAACTTGGCCATGCCACGTTGCATGTCCTACCCTCCCTCCCCCTACTGTATGTGTGGTAGGCATTTATACCTTTCCGGAGGACTTCAATTTTCTCCATCGGCGACTGTACAAGACACGACCTAATACAGTAGCTTCAAGCCTCCTTGGTCATCAGTAGGGTTCGGAAGTTTAAGGCCTAAAGTACAAAATATGCAAGCAAATATGCCCTAAAAACTAGCTAAATATGACGTAAAAACTATAAAATATGACCTAAAAACATGGCATATCCTTGTTTGCTAATAGCTTCTGAACTAAATATCTACTGGAGTGACATTCTATTGATAGGCGGAAGCACTCGATCGTCATGTTCCGTGACCTTGTGCGTACAGTGTCGCAATCTAACTTGTCCAGAAAGATGTGCTAAAAGACGTCCGTAGAGGGGCGCCTTCTTGGAATTTGGTCTTCTAAACCTGCTATCTGCCTATTCCGTGAAAGGAAAGAAAAATATATCTACTACACTATTCGGAAATCCTGTGTTTGAAACTCGACCCAGATATCACGTACCTTGTTAACGACGCCTCAATTTAAACACAAATGCTGAAATTATAACAAAAAATGACCTTATATCACTAAAATATGATGAAATATGACCAAAACAATAAAAATGGCCGAAATATGCATTTATAGGCAACATCAAATTGCTTTAAATGTGGTCAGGGACCTGTCATTCAAACTTATTTTTCAGATTTCGGGTAAAATGATATCAGGAAAAAAATATGACTTTTCCTTAACATCCGAACCTTAGTCATCAGTGTGATCGTGAAAATTCAGTTCTGTTTTATCGAGGGTGGGTTACCAGTGCAAAGCCATTCTAATACTGTCAGGTATGTTCTTACTGTCCAACACACAACCTGTTGTATACAGAGGCTTGGCAACTAACTCGCTGTGTGTATTATACATGTGACTTTTATTTGTTCCACACTGCTGATATTTTTGTGTGCCGTCATACATTATCAAATGGGTGGTTGGACTAATGACAATTTTTGTGTCCAGTAGTGTACTATATGACACTTCACGTACCTGAAGGGCTTAAGCTAATACTCATAAGGCATATTATAAAGCAATCCAGTATTTTTTAAATTCAATACTGTATTTTACATGAAAAGTTATGTAGTGTTGATAATTTTTGTATAATATTTGACAATATTTCATTTAATTAAATATGGAAGAATGACAGGTTACCTTAGTTTTCCAAACTGTGCATTATTGAGATTTAAATTAATAGGCATTAATGCAATTAATGGGAAAGAAAAGAAAACCATTGAACAATTATGACAATTGCTATAAGGCAAATACTGTCGTATTAAGATTCTTTTTTTTTTTTAATCGGTTGAGGCACTGTAATTTTGTAAATGTTTTATTCACAATTTGTTTGTGTTGTTTTTAGTCACAATGGTAAAATATAGATGATGATTTTGTTTTAAGGGGTGGAACAGCAAGGTCATCTGCCCTTTGTAATGGTTAAAAATACAAATTTTGATTAAATGTGTGATGTCTTTTGGGGCATTTGGTGCTCATAATTTTTGGCAAATTTCAAACCTTTTTCATTTTTTCACTTTAAGGTGTTTTTCTTTTAGCATTAAAAAAACTATTTTGGTACAAATATAGATGACAGATTTTTCTGTGAAATGCTTTACATTCTGCTTGGTTTCCAGATATGTTATCTGGTTAGATATGCCAGCACTTAAGCCTACAGTACGGTGCTTGCCCTTGTGTGTGGCAACTCCTGAAGCTCTCTCCCAAAACATTCCCCTCTACTCTATATTGTCGTGCCTCCTTTGCTCAGAGAGCTAATAGCAGTTGAAGGTTATGTTGTATATGAAAACACTCTAAATTGCTTGAAGATGGTGGCACAAGTTAGCTCAATTAAAAGCCATGAACTGGCCATGTTGGCATGTGCTCGAATTAGGCTCCAAGACGAAACTTGATCTAGGCGGCTGAATGTCAATATTGTACTTTAAAACTTGCAACCATAAGTTTAGTGGAAATCGTAGCTACAGGCTAGAAAGTAGCGCCGGCCGTATAATATTGCAATATGCTGAAAATTCACGCTATTCTCACTAAATTTAAATTGTCGAGCCATATGTAAAACTGTCCCCAGAACGCAGCAAAACCCCATGCCTAAAAACTGGACCAGGATATGCAGAGTAATGTTTCAAGAGTCTAAATCTTAATATTTTACTGACCACAACACATTTATTTACCACTTTTACACAATTTCATTTACCAGATGTGTGTATTTGTAGGTAATAACTACAATTATTATAGAGCAGAAATTGGTACTTTGGTAAGATATCAGTGTGCTGTTATCTCATGGGTATTGTTTTTCTTTTCATAATAACAATACTCAGAATATTCAAGGCATGAATTTAATCAATGCTGTATGACCTAATCATCACCAAAAAGAAACTTGGCAGAGTGACATGGTTGTTTAGTACAGTATTCTCAAATTACATGGGTCGATTCCTTGAATACTTGCTAAGTCTTTCTTGTTGTTATTATTGTCTTTCTTTCAAACACTCGTTCCATGGTAGAAGTGTTTCTCCCATATAACTTAACCGTCAAAGGAGCCATGATTTTGAGAATCATATTGGATCGTAGCAGAACACTAACCTATTTGGGGCTGGCATTGATACATTTCTTAATTAAGGACAATAAATGAGGGCTATTCCTTCGGAGGACATCAGCAAAATGCTGTGTTGAATGAGTTAAATCTTCTTCTTCTTCAAGTGCCGTGTCCTTTCAGGACGTTGGCGATCAGTAGCATGATCTGTCTTTTGTCGATAGCTCTTCTGAACAGTTCAAGTCGTGTCACCCCAAACCACTGGCGTAAGTTGTCGAGCCACGATATCTTTCTTCACCCCAGACCACGTCTTTCATTAATTTTCCCTTGGAGTATTAACCCCTCAGGCCGGCTATTTAATCCGGAGGTGTTCACTTCTCCGGCGGTATTTAAACTGAAGCTCAGCAGAGGTTTAGGCACCAACAAGGTAAAAAATTAATAATGTTAAATCTACGAAATATAACGTAATGAAAATTTTAGGAATACTTACTGAGATCATGTCCAATGTTTCTCAGTAATATATGTGACGACTGCTTTTCAGGGTTGTCCATGATCACACGCAATATTTACAAAAATATTATAATTTGATAAGTTTCACTTTTGGTATTTGTTTCAGGTATGTTTACAATGAAAGCAAGATATTTACATGATAGTGCTGAATCTACATAATATACATAATATTCGGGTAAAATTTCCAGGAAATCTGAATTTTGAAAAGCTTTTTAGGCCCTGTATACGTATCCCATGTATAATTGTCAACAAAATGTAAATATTGCAATATTAGTTCAAACCAGTCCCTTGGCATTGTTTGAGGGAATATAGGGGTCTCTAAAAATTCATCCCTGGTGAATTCGCTCTTTAGGGTAGGTTTCTGCATTATCCCCATCGACATTACAAGTCCCAAGAACACATAAATGTTCCCCCTGTCACTGACTCCCACTTCCTGGCGCACGACCTTGGTTTCAAGGGGCGCCAACTATACATTTTGCCGCGTACATATTTGTTTCTCAAACAATTAGTTCAATCACTCTGTCGTCGAAAAACAGATAAAACGAATCTAAAACAGACGTGAAATGCTTTCCTATTCGCTGCATACCCGTGTAGCTCTCGCCACAAACTCTGAACAGCGGTCGTTGTTATTACAGCTGAAGCTATTTCTTCTTCATCAGCGCTGTCTGCCACTTCACCAATAACATCACGCTGTGTGTGCATAGCCCCTATCACTACCAAAAATATCACCTCCCTGTACATCACTTCCACTACTGCCATCTATCAAACAAATAATCTCTGCACCCGTAAGATAATGAGACAGTCCGGCAATTATTTATCTGCGACTGAGTAGCCTCTATCCTAAGAAGCAAAAAATTATCTACGTATTATTTGCTTTCATTTGCTTTGCCTTCATAAGTGGCAAAAATTATCAAGTTAGACATAGTTCACAAAACATTCTCGAGATGGCAGGAGAGACTGTGGTATCTTCTAAAGCAACTAACTTGAAACACAATAGAGCGTGTTTCATGTTATTTCCCTGATCGATATGAGTCGTCAAAAGCAACAGATATCGACCAACTTCGTATTAGTTCTGTTTATAAAACAGAGATGGCATGAAAGTACGTAACTTCTCGGTTCATAACGTGAAAAAAGATCCCGCGAAACAGCAGCGGTTCATGTGTAATAGGCATTCTAGCTTCCGCCTCCACCGGCCGTTCGTGGTACGTCCAACCGGCTGAACGAGTAGAGTCCAGCGGACGTACAGTGTACGGCGAACCTGCTTGAGGGGTTAATTGAAGGAGTTGGTATTTACAGTTTTACATCATATGACCAAAGTATTCTAGATTTCTTCTCTTGATGGTATTGAGAATTCCAGGTTTTTTGTTCATTCGTTGCAAAACTTTTACATTGGTAATTTGGCTGTCCACGGTACAGTATCTTCAGCATCCTTCGATACGTCCACATTTCAAATAGTGGTTGCCATAAAAAACAAGATATTTGAAAAGACAATATCACACAGTCCTAACACATTTCTCACTAACTGATGCATTGAAAATATAGTGTACACACCCTGCGGTGTAGCCGTGCTCATTAAATTGTGCACCATGATCGTGCGGGCAGCTGCAGCAAGTTCGGAGATCGTAGGTTCGATTCCCTGCGCTGATAGCAGTTATCCTGAGTATGGTTTTTTACCCCAGGTTTTTCCACACTCCCATCTGGAGAATGCTTTCAAGTTCTGGGGCATCTACCCATCAGTATCTAATACAGCTACACTCAATCCTACAGTCATCACCTAATTACATATTATCAGACATATTCAATACACACTTAATTGCATGGGGCTGATGACCAAGATGTTCCAAGCCTCAAAAATGAATTAACAACAACTAAAAATATACACAAGTTAAAGTGCAAATATTGAAATATTGACTTCTTTGACTTACAGTTAAGAAGTAAAGTAAATAGCATTTTTAGGAACAGCCCTCAGTTATGTGATTTTATTAATTGAATGTTACTGTGTGTTAGCTTTAAAAGTGACTCGTAGCAGTGTTACAAGTAATACATTGGCCTACTTCCCTTCCCTTTTCGAAAACATATGCTTCATCAAGAGCACGTATGCAATGTTTTGCGGTCTAGGCCGCATGGATCGAAATGTGGTTCGTAAGCAAAATGCTCTATGGCTTCCAGACACATTCCCTTAACCGGAGTTCAAGTGCCTGGACTGAAATTAGCATTTGTAAAATGCAGGTATTCTTTATCACCTTCTTTAAATTATTATTAAAAATGAATCAAGGAATTCATTAAATGAGAGCTTTGTTAAATCAAGATCAGACTGCCTTTTATATGTGGGAAAACGAAGCATTAGAAAATATAATGTTTTCTCTACAAAAAAAAGTTTTCTCTTAATTATGATGTAATATCTTTTTTCTTTCTTTCCTGCTTGTTGAAATCCTTGCCTAATAAAGCATAAACAAGTGCAATATCTGTATTGTAATTCTCTGATTTTTAGTAAAATTTGAAATTTCATAATATTTCAGTCTTGACTCATATCATTGATCATTTTAGGGTTACAAGGGGAAGATGACCTCGATGTTCATACCCTTAAAACAATAATTATCTTCAATCTGAATGGTTATTGGTCCATCTCGTAGTATCTGTAGTGTTAAATCGAGGACAGGGGTTACTTTGAATTGGTAATTTGTTGTGACGGTAATTTCTGTAGCATAGCAAGAGCAAAGATGAATGAAGAAATAAGAGAAATTACCCTAAATGTTTATTTTAGCAGCAGTCATGATTTAGGAAGTAGTTGCTGGGAAGATCATGGTGTTACATGATTTAGATCACTGCAGTCCCATGAAGGGATCACTACTGGCAAGCTGACCGGACCCATTTTCTATTTTTAGCCTATTTTCATTTACGAAAAAATAGGCTTATGAGATCACCTTTTGTCCGTGTGTGTCCCCCACCCCTAATAACTTCTAAATGGCTAGAGCAATTTCAATGAAACTCGGTTAGGTCATAGTACTATTTTGGCCGACCCCGATCGTGCCCTTCAAATTTGATCACGTCTCACCAATCCAACTTGGCAGCTGTGCGAAATACTTCACCGGCATTCTATATCTCCGAAACTATTACTGATATCACCCTGAAATTTTGTTCGGTTAATAAGGGCACTACTAGAAGTTCACCTATATGACCTTCATTAACCTGTTAAGCACGAGTACAAAACGAACATGGTGGCTAAGCGAAGTTGAAACATTTAAATAGACTTTTCTCGCTATGTAACCATCCGAACGCAGTGAAACTTGGTACAGCAAATATTTATACACACTGTAATGCACTGACATTAATTTAGTTCAATTGTTTACATAACCTCGAGATGACGAAATTTTAAAATAACGTTTTTATTTCTTGTGTCTTAATCATGCGATCAAAGTCAACGTTTGAATAATGAACGTACACAATAATCCTCATTTAATAGTACATAGCTCGATGGCCTACATATATTAAAATTGAACATTGCGACCATCCAAAATATTTGGGACAGCAATCAAACTGAAATTTTGCATGTGTATAGAGGCTTTAAACATAAGTTCACCTATGGGACCTTTAATAACCTGGTGAGCATAAATCCAACATGGCGGCAAGGCAAAATTTAAATATTCAAATGGACGTTTCTCGCGATTTAACCATCCGAGCGCAGTGAAACTTGGTATGGTATATGCTTATATACATTTTAATCCACTGGCATCTAATTCATTTCAATTGTTTTCATAACCACAAGATGGTGGCTGAGCAAAATTTTAAAATCACGGTTTTATTTCTTGTCTCCTAATCATGCGATTGAAGTTTGAATAAAACACCTACACAATAATCTTCATGTAATAGTATATAACTCTAAGGCCTATATATAAAAATCCAACATGGTACGGGGGGAAGACGAGAGTTTAAGACTCCCCACTTTAAATAAGAGACAATTATGGCATTTAGTAAGTAAAGCATGGTAAGCCTCCGTGGCTTAGGCGGCAGCACGCCGGCCTCTCACCGCTGGGTCCGTGGTTCAAATCCCGGTCACTCCATGTGAGATCTGTGCTGGACAAAACGGAGGCAGTCAGGTTTTTCTCCGGGTACTCCGGTTTTCCCTGTCACAACTTCATTCCAGCAACACTCTCCACTATCATTTCATTTCATCTGTCATTCATTTAATCATTGCCCCAGAGGAGTGCGTCAGGCCTCGGCAGCCGGCACAGTCCATATCCTCACCGCTAGATGGGGGCTTCATTCATTCCATTCCTGACCCGGTCAGAGACTGGAAGCAGGCTGTGGATTTTTTTCAGTAAGTAAAGCATGCCTCCTTAGCACTCGTGTAGTATGCCATGAAGTCAATATAGCACCACTGTCACACTGTCAGGAGATTGAACTGGGCAAGACTCAAAACTCCTTGCATGGAGGCATAGCTTGCTACTGCTACTAGCAGGTTCCCTGCCACATTATGTGCTCAGCTTTAGTCCACTAGGAGTCGAGCTCAACCCAGTGATGTAATGGTCTAACATACAGAGACTTCTCAGCAACTTCCACTAAGCATTGTGTTTGGCAGAGCTATCTATTGACGGTGCAATGTACAACACTACTGTGAAGCAATCAAGAGGCTAAACGAGTAAATTATAGGGGCTGATAACTGCCACTTTTAGCCCCTTATTATCACCATCAGGCCCGACGAGAGGGGGTCAGGCAGGGCTGGTGCCCCGGGGCCCGACCCTCCCAGGGGGGCCCGGCCTCCTAGGATGATGGGCCTGATCAGGCATTGATTTATTATTGCCTCTATGTGACTTGAATTGTCTACTGGCCATCATTTAGTGAATGCAATGAACTGTCTGTGAACCAAGTTACAAGGATTGAAGAACGTATTCTGTCAAGTGGACAATATTTTCCTTTACAAAGCTCTTGTGTGAAGAACAACTGTCTCAAAACGGTCAACTTAAGCGATGGGGCTTGGCTATGTATTGTTCTCAGATTCTAAATTTAGGTTATTCGGCTTTTGCACCAATCCTTCAAGTAACTTTCTCATCCCTTCACTTATTTCGCCAAGGCCACGAGAGCCTGGGCTGTCCTGGTGTGTTTGGTGCGTCACGTCGAGCTTAAATATTTTAGAGGTGATAGTGTCTGAAATGAATATATTGTCTAGCTAGACGTATCGTATGCCGTGCAGGTAGGTAAGCAAAATAAATTTTAAAGTAGCTTCCACACAGTAATTCACTTTATAGTTATTGTTGATTTAAGGGGTGGAACAGTGAGGTCATCGTTCCCTAGTAATTCACTTTCGCACTATGTGAAAAATTATTGCTGGCTAAATATCTTGCGAAAGGGTGGGATGATTCTGTTGTCAAACGTAGATACAGTAGAAGAAATGCATGTGAAATTGTTCATCTACTCGTATACTGAATTGAGAAAACAATGCTAATATTTGAATAAACTGTAGGTGTAGGTGCAGTATAATAAAAGTATTATTATTACTGGTTCGTTCAATACAATCAACAATCCTAGGTACTTGGGTTCGTGCGAAAATCATTTCTGATTAAGGAATTTATTGAAAACCTACATTACTATTGGTACTAGAGTTGGGAAATATATCCAAAGGATGAAACTAAGGTAACATTCGAGTATTTTTCTGGACTGAGTGTGGGGGGCGTGGTGGCTCAGCGGTCTAGCTGTATGCCTCTCACCAAGGCGGTCCGGGTTCGATTCCCGGCCAATGCATGTGAGATTTTCGAAGTGAAATGCCATGTCCTGTGGTTCGGATTCCACGTAAAAAGGAGGTCCCGTGGTTCATGATCTCAAGATTAACGGTCACGTTAAACAACAAGCTTCCTTCCTTTTTGTTTAATTAACCAGGAGAAAAATGACAATTAAGCTAGGGCACTAAACTTTGTTTTCCAATTCCTCTCATGGAACATCAGTGGTACGGGCAGATGACCTAGCTGTTTCGCCCCTTAAAACAATAAGTAACATCAGTGGTGTGCATGGCAATGGATAAATTAATATATTGCATGTAGGCAACCGCGCAGAGCTTCCTAAGACTAAATATTTGAACTCTGCTCAATTTAGAAGAAAATTGAGATGAAGTATTGTCGAATATTAATATACCGGTACTGTAAATACAATTTTGTTTTGAGCTGGTGCTGGCTGTTATTAATATTGGACATTTCTACGCAGTTTATTCCAAAGTGCAGCATCGATCTGCAAAGCACTTTTCTTTTTTTTTTTTTTAAGCGTATGGCTTTTAGTGTCGGGAGTGTCCGAGGACATGTTCGGCTCGCCAATTTGTAGCTACTTCTAAGCGGACACCCATTGGGTGAGCTACACGTACCGTCGCGTGTGGAGTGTTGTCTGGGGGGGAAAGTTTGAATCTAAGGACGAGGAGTTGGAAGGTAGCGGCTGTGGCCTATAGTTAGGGACCAACCCCGGCATTTGCCTGGAAGTAAGATGGAAAACCACAGAAGACCACCTTCAAGGTTGCCGGCGGGGGGATTCGAACCTCCTCGCCTCCCGGATGTGAGTGACTGCCAGCAGTCATGCCGTAACGACCACGGCTAACTCACCCGGTTGCAAAGCACTTATTTATCAGGACGCGAAGAGATACTTTCATTTATTTATTTATTTGGATTTATTGTACTTCTAACAGGCATATACCTAATCAAGCCCTTTCGTGATACGCTTTAACGTCTCAGTACCATTAAACATAAAATGAGTTGCTCTCTTTATCTACGACTTAGAAATGGCTCTGGGTCCTGACGAAGCCACGGCAAGAATGCAGGATTTGGCTTCCCGACTGCAGTGTAATTTGTAGCCTTACTCAACAGTTAATAATAGGCCTATTTGTCGTTAAAGTTGTTAATTCAATTAGGGGCTTGCGACATTTAACCCGTGCACTTGGTAACTAGTAGGTCTAGTATCACTGGAGGGTAATGAACCATTGTCGCTCGGTTGGGGATCGTTTGCATCAACTAATACTGTAGATATAATTCGGTATTTACTGACGCATTAATTTTCCGGTTTGTTTCTGAAGGCCTCAACGTTATTGAATGAATTTGACCGTAAAGCAGTAGTTTTCACAAATATTAATGAAGTAAATTACAAGATTCTCACACAGCGAACAGAATCGAAAACCAAAACATGTGCGAATTGTGTAGACTGAAGGGGGAGGGCTAGTGGTTGATGTATAACAACATAGTTGTAACTATTTGTTTTGGTGAGTAGAAACTTTTACCCTCTTAAAACCAACCACTGCTGGACGAGAAGCAGCACTATGCTGTGCTATGGCCTCTGTGACATGATCAACCGCATGCCGTATTCTTAGTTGCCGACTGGGAAAGCGTTAGCCATTGAGACTATTACTGTAATTCTTAGGGTTAAGGGTAGGTGTCCCTGGACTTGAAATAAGGCACTATCCCGGCATTTGTCTGGGGGGAGTGTGAAAGACTACACTCAGGATGGCCGCTGTCAGCGCCGGGATTCGAACCTCCGATCTGCAGTCTTGCTATAGACCCTCATTACGGTCATTGG
Source organism: Meconema thalassinum (assembly GCA_946902985.2). Classification (NCBI taxonomy): domain Eukaryota; kingdom Metazoa; phylum Arthropoda; class Insecta; order Orthoptera; family Tettigoniidae; genus Meconema; species Meconema thalassinum. The sequence continues at coordinate 446,745,198 of OX336390.1, forward strand.
TGAGATACGCCTCGTGGTCTTACTTGAAGGAGCGAGAGCTTTTACTTCAATATCAGAGAGTCTTTTCTATAGCCACCAAAATTTACTCCAAAATATCACATATGGCCTATAACTCAATAATTTGGAGCTAATGTTTGCAAAATTTTCTGGAGGTGGGCCCCCGGACCCCACTCTGAGCTTGGTGATATTCCATCCCCCAGATCCTCTGTGTCCACTCCCTCATAATCTTGGCTTAAATTCGCCCCTGATGGTCACCAGTCATAGATAGGGTTGGGGATTTTTAGGAGAACCTGGCTCCAGTTTTGCTTACTGCAAAGCAATATTAAATTATAAGAAATTACTGCAAATTAGCTTGCCACGGTGGGTGAGTGGATAGCGTGTCGGTCTACTAACCCCAGGATTGCAGGTTCGCTCCTGGCCGTGGTAAGTGATTTTTGAAAGGTGGCAAAAATACGACACGCATGTCATACGATGTTGGCATGTCAAAGAACCCATTTGAATTCCGTAGGCTGTGTTCATAATGGCAAAATTAATCTCGGGAGTTTCTGCCAACACAAAGTTCCTCATTTCTCTACTAGAGAGCGCTATAGTGTTCAAGGAGCTTAGATATCTAACCTCCTTGACTTTCATAGTGATTCAAGGAACAACGAAATTCGACATGCAGGCTACCCTCTGGGTGTCAAATTACAAAGCTTGCACCCGGCATCCGAGGCCATACGATATTATTAATACTGCAAATTGCAAAATATAGTTCAGTTTCACATTTTCATCTTTTGTGAAAACAAATCACTGATCAGCTGCAATTTACTGATAGCACATAATAACTTGACTTGCGTATGAGTACTGTACCTGTGGCTAATTACGAAAATATATTTTGCTTTGTTTAATGTACAAAGATGTGTGATCACCATTCAACCAAGACACTTACCAGTGTTTAGGCTTAGACCCAGGGGCGTGACTCTTCAAGGGCAGCAAATTGTAAGAATGTCGACATAAAAACACTATAAATGTAAAACGTATTTTAAAATAGGTGTTGACTTTGAGTAAAAATCGTTTTTTCATTATGAAAAGAGATTACGTCATATGTCACAGAGGCTGTAGTACTGCACAGTGTATAGTATACCCTTTCCACCTCTTTAAACATGCATTTCAGTGAGCTGAACTTCCTATTGATTAATTTTTGGGTCTAAGGATGTCGTGGTTATCAGTCCTTTCTACTTACTGTACGTGTAGAACTCCGTCCGACAACCTATATCTGAAGTTAATAATTAATTTTTAATTAATTTGGGATAGAATTGGGGAGGAAATGAATGTACGATGGTGCAACTACAGCCTTTGGCTATAGGGTTAAAACTATGAATAATGGAAAATAAGCCTAGAATCACTGACGGTGAAATTCGAATCCACCTGTTTCCGAGTTCATGGACAACAGCTTTTTTTCAATGTGAATTTTTACCCAAGTTAAATACCGTAAAAGCGATGAAATTACGGTCCAGTAAATGAATTTTCTTTTCAAATTTGTGTACGATAAACGAGCATATTGCTTTTACGAGTATCACTGAAGCTCTAAAATAATTGATATAAAGAGGATCTGCAGAACTTTAAATCTGAACACTGTGCATGCTTACAGTGTTACCTCATCGGGGCAAATTTAGATCTGTCAAACGCCAAAACTAAACAGAATAGTGAATTTAATGACAATTATTACCTAGTTTTCGATGGCTTTACTCTGATATTTATTTTTGTTAATTGAAAATAATGCATTGGTACGCGCTTGTCAGGTATAAACATTGAATTTGCAAATAATTTTGCGTGCATTCCTCCAGTTTCACTGTTGTAAATTTAACATAACAGCATTATTTATATTGATGGTAATTCACGCTCTGCTTGTGATAATAAATATAGCCTGGATTTAGTGGAGTATATAATTGAAATATTATTATACAGTAGCCTATTTATTGCAGCCAATGATAATATCAGGACATTTCAATTGAACGCCCATAGGCTACCTAACAAGTTCAATTACAAGTAGTTCCAACTTTGTCTACCAGACGCCACTGTAACGCACACCCAGCGGCGAACGTTGGAACTTGAGAGCGTTTCTTACCAAATAACCTAAAAATTTTGGCTACACACTACCAATTGAAGTGGTAGGTTCTTTTACATACCACAAATCTATGACATGGGCCCGCTGGCTTTACTTCCCCTCTGAATAAAGGCATAAAGAAGGAATTTAACGCTTTTAAAAATCCGACGACTTCTGCCAGGTTTAAACCCAAGATCCTGGGCATAGCAGTTCAGCATGCTATAAGTATTATTATTATTGCTTGCTGTTTTTTATGTTCTTGTAATTGATTTCATGCTGAACATTTTGTGCAAAAAATGCGCAAAATCAGTTTGTACAAATTTACAAGGATTATAATTTAAATTTACAGAATTTGGTTATAGAGGGGGGGCCCGTCGCCGCTCTCCACGGCCCTGATCACCATCACCGTCACTACCACCCCTGTCCGAGCATAGATTTCTTAAGTTGCTTGCTTAAGATTCAATTTTTGCAATTTTGAGAAAGTTCTGCAATATGATACACAAGTGTTCGAAGTGACGGATCACAAGAATGTTTGTCTCAGTGATACAACCAGTTAATGTTTTTAACAAGAAGTATGATAAAATATATATGTTTTCAACATATTACGTTTATGATATCAATGAATAATGTGTACATAGTGTAATGAGTACACACAACTTTCAGTGTTGAACCCAGATTATCCTCAGTGGTTTGATTCTGAACTTCTACTCCCCTGGGTGAGAGACCTAGCTTCGCCACTGATGGTAATACTCCTACAATACATAGTAAACAGCTGTGCACTCCACAGTAACTTCCAGTATTCACTAGTGTTGTATACAAGCATGTAGTGTATTTCTTAAATCTGATGTTTGTCTCTTCGAGAAATGCACAATGTTTAATAAATCAGTGTACAAACCTTAATAAAATTGTGCTCTGTTATATTGTAAATAAGATTATTTCTACAAATTGTATGGTATCATTTTACTCTTGTTTCCAATTGTTAAAAGTTCACAAAATTGTATAACACATTGTACTGTAAATTTATGGTAGCTTTGTATATAGTTCCTTTTTTATACTTTTAATCACCAGTAGAATTTATATTATGTTACATAGGGTGTTAGATGTACGAATGTGCTTCTTATAACAAGGGGAAAAAATGGACAGAAAACATTTCAGCCAATTTCTCTGATGGTATTTTATGGTTATTTACAGGTGCAGGTAAATAACAGTATTACAATGATTCATAAGGTGTTGTATCCCTCGTTGCTTGGTATTCCATTCCTGTTCATACGTCTACCAGGCTACAGAGGTTTTTCCAAACTAAGGTGCACTATCTCGATTGATCCTTGTATCCCTGGAAGGCAGTACTGTATTATTACCTCAGAAATACCCTGTATACTTTTGATCATCAGCACTTACAAAAGTCAAGTCTTTTTTTCCCCTCTTTTTTTTTCTTTCTTAACTTAACAGAATTTTGTAGTCTTGTGTGACCCATCTTCAGCATTGTGATGATTTGCTTACCAAACAACAGCTTTATCACAAACTTCTATAACCATCATTTTTATGTTCAAATATATGAAAAAATGAAAATCCACAGCCTGCTTCCAGTCTCCGACCGGGTCAGGAATGGAATGAATGAAGCCCCCATCTACCGGCGAGGATATGAACTGGGCCGACTGCCGAGGCCTGACGCACTCCTCTGGGGCAATGATTAAATGAATGACAGATGACATGAAATGATAGTGGAGAGTGTTGCTGGATTGAAATTTTGACAGGGAAAACCGGAGTACCCGGAGAAAAACCTGTCTGCCTCCGTTTTGTCCAGCACAGATCTCACATGGAGTGACCGGGATTCGAACCACGGAACCAGCGGTGAGAGGCCGGCGTTCTGCCGCCTAAGCCACGGAGGCTTCCATGTTCAAATATATAATTATGTGCAATGCATGACTGTAATTTAACACCTAATCATTACAGTACATAACCAGCTCACCAAGAAGTATAGTTCAATGTAATTCCAGTATTGGTTGCCATGGCACTGTATTTGCAACCACACGCCAGAGACTGTGCAGAGGGTTAGTGGCTGGTATAGAACGACTTTTATAGAAGACTGTTTCATTTGTGCAGATGTCAGATAAATATGTTTAGGTGAATACTGTCTGGTAGTAAGATGACTGCTTCAAGAGCAATTAGTGAACATCAAATTTTGTGTTAAAGGAGATCTGAACTACAAATTTATATTTTTACGTGTTCAGACAGCAAAGCCATTTTCTAGGAAGAGCTAAGAGAAATATTTATGCTCCATAATTGTGATAGCACGCTGCTAATTAATTCTCACAACCCAGTTGTATCGCAGTAATAGCCACTGCAGTTTAGTCTAGGCATGTCCTTGGTTTGAGTTTCGATTACTTAACTGTTTAATCATTTCTTCATTGCCATTTCAATTTATTAGGGTTGTACTTATTCGAACATCGAATTATTTGGATTGTCCGAATAATTTTGAGTACAATTATTTTATTTGATGATACAAATAATTCGCCTATTCAAATTAATTGCACATTCAATTATTCAAACATTCGAATATTTGAATTATTAGAATTTCCAACCTATTCAAATATAGAAATATTCACCTTAGTGAAATAACTCTACTATTCAGTAAATAATTGAATGATTCGACGAACAAGTAGAATCAATCAAATGTTCGAATTATTATAATTAACATAGAAACACAGAGAAAAGAAAGAAATAACAAGAGATGCTTGTTTCGAATTATATTTATTTGTAATGATCTATCAAATATTTCATCTGTTAGATTTATTTTAATAATCGACTATTCTAAATACTCGAGTACTTTGAATGGTTCTGCATTGTCCGAACATTCCAGTAATTATTTGAATTAGCGAATATTCTAAGTAGTCAAATTGATCGAATATTTGAATACGGTATGTACAGCCCTACAATGTATTAAAAATTGTTCTTTTTCTCGATGTACTATGCAGTTTTAAATGTGATATGTCAGCATGTTCTGTTTTTGAGCTGTAGTGGCATCATTCTGTTATTCTTGATGTTCTACATGGAATCTAATGCGACCCTACCAGGATTCGAACCTGGAATCTTCTGATCCAAAGTCAGATGTAAGGATCATGGAATATTATCTTTCTATCTCGACAGAGGAAAGATGTCATGCAGAGAGATCCTAGGGATAATTTATGCTGGAAGTAAGTGAAGTTTAATGAACATCTTGGAAGACCAATGCTCAAATCTATAAAGAAATAGTTTTCACAGATGCCTTCTGTACAATATTATTACTATTTACATCCAAAATAAATCCTTAAAAGATTTGCAAAACCTCTTAATTGATTTCACACCCTCATATACTATAACACATCCCCCCAATCCTCTTAATACTACATCTGCTTTATTTTCTCTATGGCCTATTTTACTTACTCAGCATGCCGTTCATTCATTCCTCCATTCTCATCCTCTAACTCTACATCTACAATTTTCTTTTCTTTAACTACTACAGCCTGTTACTACTACTGTTAAGTTTTTCATTTGCATTCTCTTTTTCCTTTTCTTTTCAATTATAGCCTTTGTTCTGTCTTTCTCCATCTATAGTAATGCCTGCCCTTAACATGATCTTTAATTGTGCTTCCACTTTTCAATAAGCAAAATTAACTTAAAGATCATAAATTCAATACGGGAAATAAATAATCATGACCAAAGTAATTGACATACATGCCCTTAACATATTATACTCCTTTCCAATTGGAAGCAAAGCCGCCTTTTTCAGACATACTTAACATCTCCTAAGAAACTAGAGATTATTTTCGAACGTCCTATGCCTTCACATTTTACAAGAGTTTTAATACCAATATTTTCAATTAACTGACTGCATCTATATAAGTGTTCAACTTATTTTATCCCCTCTGTCAGCTCCCCCTTCTTTTTAGGGGAGACGTCAGTAGCAATAGAGCCATTCATTATAGAGTTCTCATCTTGTTCTGTATGCTCTCTATGGACCTCACAAGAACAGCAAATTTCAAGTTTTCCTTTATGGCAGGCACCCCTTTTCAAGATGCCCTATTATTGCTGTTGCAAAGTAAGTTCTCATAAATGGCCTGCCGTCGAGCATCGTATGCAATATTTTTCATTCTTCCCATTGTTGCAGTGGTACCTACAAACAGGACCATGTTACAGTAAAGAGCAGTTTAGTCAACAAATCATCTGACATTTGTTATAGCCACTGTACTTGCCTACAGCTCGACTTGAACTCAATGCCTCACTTTATGTTACAACCTACCAAGGTCCTGAATATTACCCAGCTTTCTAATCACTTTTCTTTTACTCAGTTACAGACCCTGTATCAATTTTCTGTGTTTATATAGTTCATAAATTGGTTTTTAGATCAGAAAAACATGTTAAAGATGTATGACTTGGGATAGAGGAGAGAGATGAAAGATTCAAATTAGTTTTTAAACTCAGCAGAAAGATGCACTGGCTTGACAACCCTGGCGATGATGTGAGCAGAGCAACTCAAACTTGACTGTAGAACTGTTGAAGAAATCAGCTTGAAAGTTTTCTGTCCAATTTAACATTCGGAACTCCCTGCTACAAGCTCATATCTCGTAATCCCCTGTAGTCTATGTTCAAGAACTTTAACTGTGTTTTTATTATGTGTTTTATTTTTTATTTAAATTGCTGTTCTGGATGCTCCCGTTTGCATTATGTTTGTTATGGATGAGTTACTGACTTTATTTTGGCAGTTTGTGAAATGTGCCTTCAGTCTCCAGTATATATTTGTGACAAAAACTTGCAAAGGCAAAATATTAAGTTAAAGTTTTTTTCCTGAAAACAATAAATGAATTGTTTTACAAACCTTTAGACGTATTTAGTTCACCTTCTTGGATTATCCAATATATTGAATATGTTCATCCTACTTTCCTGCCCATGTCACCCTGCTTTATGTGGAAGGGATGCCACCCCATCCTGCTTTTGAGCAAAGGCTGCCTGCCACTAAACCAAGTTCACCCTGAAGTTTGCATAGGGATATCAAGCTACTATTATGGGTAGGGATTAATGTTTTTAATGGTAGCAACATGAGTTTCTGTTCAATTCATTTGATGCTATCGAGTGTTTTATTTTTACAAAGATATTTTGGGGTATTTATCCTGTGAAATTTCATAAAATCTCCATGTTTCTATTTAGCACATAATAATAAACACTATTGATCTACAATTCAACCTACAATATGACCAACTATTACCAACGTGACTATATGAGCGTGAATATTACGTGCCTCCGCCATCTTGAAATCATGAAATATAACGATAAATAACACTCAAACCTTAAGAGCTACAGCAACAAAAATTAGCGGCTAGTTAGGATTGTATATATGACTGATTGGACAAGGCAAAAGAACACACTCTCCATGCATTCAAGATGGCGGCTGCATGAACTATTAAAACATTAAAATTGCCAACTCTGAATGAAGTTGGGTGATTAAGTCAAATCTTGCCAAGAGGCGAGTATTATATAAGAGCTCTCACTTGCATTAGTTAAGAGATTATTATGCTGAATATAGTGCACAGTGGCTATCTTGAAATTTCAAAATAAATTAGTAACTTTTGGTATCCTAGGGCTATAATAACAAAATTCAACAATAACATAGAACCCTGTAAGTTGCTTTGTGTGCCCAAAGCAAAAGAACAGTGACTCTGTGGATTGAAGATGGTGGCTAGTCATACTATTAAAGTACAGTACACAAATTAGTAACTCACGATGTTAAGGCGATACTTTGTACAAGTGGGGTATTATATAAGAAGTGTCTATAGCATTTGTGATAAATTTATCACACTGAATATGGTGCACAGTGGCCATCGTGAAAATTCATATTTAAAAAATAACTTCCTACATTTTAGAACTACAATAACAAAAATTACTGATACTACGGTAGAAACATATACTGAATGTGGTATCGTAGTCTTCTTCTTCTTCTTCTTCAAGTGCCTCATCCTCCAAGAACATTGGCGATCAGTAGCATGATCTGCTGCTTGTCTATAGCTTTTCTAAACAGCGACACTTTATTCAGTTCAAACCACTGGCTTAAGTTCTTTAGCCAGGACCCTGGACCCCCAATGCCGTAAATCTTCCCTTGAATAATTAATTGCAACAGGTTATGTTTGTATTTGTGCATGAAATGATCAAAGTATTCTGGTTTTCTCCTTTTAATGATATTTGCTCATATGCTGCAGTATTTCCACATTTATGATTTTAGCTGTTCATGATATTCTTAATATTCTGCGATATGTCCACATTTCAAGTGCCATCAGTTTCTTACTTAATACCTTGGTAAGTGTCCATAATTCAACTCCATAGAGCAAGATACTAAAAACATACCTTCGAAACGGTTTAATAGCCTACGCAATGCGAGTCTTAAATCACAGGTAGTCAAAACTTTCCTCATTATTGCAAAGGAACTTCAGGCATGCTTAATTCTTCAGTGAATTTCTTGACTAAAGTCCTGGTTATCATTGATTTGACATCCTAAATATTTATATGATGAAACACTGTCAATCCTTTCATTACCAAGTGCAAGAAAGCCCTGAATTCCATCTTTGTTTCTACTAACAACCATCTACTTTGTTTTCTTGACATTTAAAGGTAATCCCATGGCATTACTCTCTTCAGTAATAGAATCCATTAGTTCTTGTAGATCATCCATAGGCCCTCATTGCAGGGATGACAGTGTCATCAGCATGTTGGATGTTATTAATGATAACTCCATTTACCACAGCCGTATTATTATATTGTCTTAAGACAATTAAAACAGATTAATATATTAGTTTCCATGAACATTCAGATAAATATACGTAAACAACAAGCAGGACAATCTTTGAAAACGCAGAAGACGTTTCAAAAACATTTATACATCCATAGTCACATAATTTTGATTCTCAAAAGAAGGTACAAATCAGCTAAACAACCATTTTATTGAAAGGGACATTTCCCAATTATCATTGATTTGACATCCTAAATATTTATATGATGAAACACTTTCATTACCAAGTGCAAGAAAGCCCTGAATTTCATCTTTGTTTCTACTAACAACCATCCACTTTGTTTTCTTCACATTTAAATGTAATCGCATGGCATTACTCTCTTCAGTAATAGAATCTATTAGTTCTTGTAGATCATGCATAGGTAGGGTTACCAACTGAAAATTTCCAAATGCTGTACATTGCTCAGCAAAAAGTAGGACATTTAAGAAAAATGCCTGACAAAGTTCAATCGATAACAAAATGATTCATATATTACACATAACTTTTTACAAAAGGAAATACTTTACTTAATGATAAGTCCTTGCTGCAGTTCTTTTCCTTAAAGCTGTATTTTTTAACTGAACCTACTTTTGAAAGAAACCACGAATTATTTTCTTAACGCACATATTTATAAAATTCTTCCCATGACATACCTTTGAAATTGAACTCCACAAGTAACATTCCTTTCACTGATTCTACCAACAAATGGTTTCTTGCTTTTGTCCACTGAGCATTGATGAATGAAAACACACGTTCATTTGAGGTATTGCTGCCTGGTACGGCAAAGAAAAACTGGCAAATGTTCAAAAGTTCAGAAAATGCCTCAATATTCTGGCACTTATTAAAGAAAACAGACCATTGTTGGTCTAGTGCTGTCTTTTTTATCCAAAGTTTAACTTTTAGAATAAGTCCTTACGTTGCAGAACTGGTCGAATAATTTTGAATTATCTATTTCTACACCCTTTGACTGTAAATAATGAATACATGGCACAATATCCTCAAAGCTGAGGTCCTTATTGTTTTGGAAGTCTCAACCATTCGAAAGACTTGAATTCCCCCATAGGATGCATCCATTTATCCAAGTACTCAGTACTCAAGATTCATTTCCCATAAACACCTTACATTCTTGATCCAAACCATCTACTGAAATTGTATTTAACATCTGTCTGACTTTAAGGGGAAAACCTAAATGAGCAATCTTGTAACAAAAAATGCCGGACATTTTCGATAAATTAGAAATGCCGGCCGGACATAACAAAAGTTAATGAATGGAAAGCAGGATACGTCCGGCTGGTAACCCTATCCATAGGCCCTTGTTGCAAGGATGCCTGTGTCATCAGCATATTGAATGTTATTAATGATAACTCCATTTACCACAGCCATATTATTATATTGTCTTCAGACAATTAAAACGGGTACAAGCAGGAAAATCTTTGAAAACACAGAAGACGTTTGTTTCTCCAAAGAAGGTACAAATCATCGAAATTAACGACCAATTTATTTGACGATAATAACATTTTTTAAGACATTTTCAATACCGTTTCCTACTCCATAAAAGAAGATTTCTTTAATTTAGAACCTCAAAAACAATTTTTATAAGCAATTTATATTTTATATGTTGTTTAAAATTTCAATAATAATTCAATTGTAACAGATCTGATTTTTAAAGAAAATTTACATTGTATTTTTCCATATTTTAAAGATTTATTCTAATTAATATTTTCGATTATAATTAACCCGGGAGAGGTCGCGTTGCGGTCTTTTAGACCAGCTTCATGTTGTTCATGCACCTTTGTTGTTTGCTGCATGCCTCCACCACCATACTTGATGTAATTGTCGCGGAGAGTATTAGCAACAGTTTCCTGCTATCCGCCAATCCAATTTTGCGTGGTAAGTTGAACTATTCACCAATTATACCAGACCTGGTCTTTTCCATCACATGCGACCGGTTGAGTTTTGCATTTTATGATGGACTCCGAAGAAAAAGATTGCATTAGGACGCTCTTAGAGAGTGTAGAATAGAAATAAAGTACTCAGAGTGTACGAAGGGAACTGTTTGACGTAGAACAGGGAGCAGGGAAGTTTGAGAAGATGATGATTGAAGTGCAGAGGACAACTTGCCTTGTAGTGAACTAAACACAGACTCGGAGGAATCTGTGGATGAACAATATTGTGGTAACCTATCGCATAAATCAAATACGGTAAAACACACAGAAAACGCACCATCTTTTGCCTCTACCGGAAGAAGTACTAGTACAGCGTACATGGCTAAAGATGGTGTTACAACATGGCAAGTACATTCCTCTCAACGAAGAGCAAGTACACGCATCCGCAATCTAATTTCTCACCTACCTGGATTCGAGGGTGATGCTCGCAATGCTCGCTCTCCGATAGAAGTTTGGAGTATTTATTTTCCAGACTCTGAAATCGAAAAGATTGTGGGATTTACAAATACAGTATGTGGATTGAACAAATACGAGCGAACTCCACACGAGAATGTGATGTTCTTTCTACAGATGTTCGAGATATGAAAGCCGTGTTGAGCTTCTTTACTTGCTGGCGTTCTTCGTTCGTCGCATCAAAATCTTGAAGACATGTGGGCAACAGGTGTAGAAATATTCAGAACGACTATGAATCTGCGTAGCTTCAAATTTCTCCTTAGAGCTATGAGATTCGATAATGTTTATGACAGAGATAAGAGAACTCCACACGAGAAAGAGATAAGAGAACTCGATCAGATCGTCTTTCTAAAATCCGTGGGATATTTCAGGTTTTTGATGATCAATGCTCTCAGGCATATTCACCAGGTGAATATTGAACAGTGGACGAAATGCTAGAGTCGTTTCAAGGGAAATTCGTTTTTTGCCAGTATATACCAAGCAAACCGGCCAAGTATGGCAAAAACAATTTTTTCTTTAGTTTGCGCCAGAACATATTACACAGTTCGTAAAGAAATTTATCCAGGTCATCAACCAGAAAGACCCTTTATTAGTGAAAATTCACCACAAGCCATTGTTGAGAGAATAGTACAGCCAATGTCAGGCAGTGGGAGGAATGTGACAATTGATATGTCCTTCCCCCTAAACATCTCTCTTCTTCAAAACCACCGTCTAACAATATTGTCGGAACACTCCGAAAAAATAAAGAGTTTCCTCCAATATTTATTGCACCAAAAATGCCAAACAACAGCAGTATTTTTTAATTTAGAGTTGACAGTACGTTGCTCTCTTATGCTTCCATGAAAAATAAGGCCATGCTATTGATTTCTACATTCCATGATTCTGACACAATCGATGAGAGTTCTGGAGAATCCAGGAAGCCTGAAATCCTAACCTTCTTAGTTCACAGTTTCAATATGACTGTATTATGATTTTCAGCAAATTTTATAATGGGGTTTTAATTAGCAAAAATCCACAAGATTCCCTGTAATATAAATTAAAAACAATAAAGTGAATCCCAAAACAAACTAAAATCATAAAAAATATATACAAAACTAGGAAATAATCATCACAGTCAAGTAATGCGTGATTTGAAACAACCTGGTCTAAAAGACCCAACGCGACCTCTCATTTCCAACGAGTCGACGCGACCTCTCCCGGGTTAACAATGCTTTTAACAGAATTTTAATATTTGAAGATAAGTCTATGATTATTGAGATTATTTTTTTTGTAGTGAATATTTTATTTCTAGTCTTCAACTCTTTTTTCATTGAATGTTAATGTTAGATTGATGCTCTTGGTTTAATATCTTTATTTTTACTATAACTGAAGAAGGATACAAGTTAACCGAAACTGGTATTACATTATAATTAGTTTCAATACATTATTGATTAACTCAGGACAGGGAGGCATGGAAAGCTGCATCAAACCAGTCAAAAGACTGAAGACTGAAACAACAACATTGACTTTAAGGTGGATTATCATTTATTACCTATTCATTAGGTAAAATTTTAATGTATGTGTCAATTCGGACAAATTGTATGTAACATGATGAATTTCATATCGATGAATTTATTTTAATACTGTATCTACAAGGTTGCAAGACTGAGGAATGACAATCCCACCCACAAACAAGTCTCCCTCCACCTACAAATAGACTACCTATGATCAAATTGATTGCACTAGTTTTCATCCTTGATTTGTGTCAGAATAACATGACACAACATTAGTAAAAAAATTCCTCTCGGCACGCCGGAAGGCGGAGGTAGATTTCACCGGGCAAACTAGGGGATAGGCTATAATAGGCAAAATATGCAGGGTTTCGTAGAAGGATCAGTCCTCGTTTATTGCCAGAAAGTATTTTACAATTGGAGCTTAATTAACTTTGTTTTCGTCTTTCTATGCATATTTTTAACATTTTATTGTCTTATGGGGATGGTATCCTTCTTGTCATTTGGGATTCATTTTTATTCTTGTGGTCACACTGTCCTTATGCAAGGTTACGACACTGATGTGTAACGTTCTAACAGTCTAACTTCTTCACTCAAAATTTTATCTCCCGCAGAGATGTTGGTTGGTTCCTCAGTTTAGGGGCTGCGACAACGTGGTCATGTAACCCCGTGTACTTTAGGTGTGTGTAGAATCTGTCTGATAAACGGTGTTAATTGTGATGGCTGTATTAGTCTGTAATTCAGGTAAGGACTGCAGGCGGTCAATTTCAAGTAGTAGTTCCCAATTTTGGTACCAAATACTACCATCAATGACACCTAGCTGTGAACTTGACAACTAGATGCCACCACAACCATCAACTCGCAACGAACGTTGGAACTTCCCCTCCTAAGGAAAGCATACTGAGGGATTCTTAGCGCTCTTAGAAAATCCGACGACTTTGACTGGCTTTGAACCCGCGAACTTGGGCATAGAAGTTCAGTATGCTACCGGTTACGTCACCGAAGCCGCTTCCCACAGTCAGTTAGAAAACTGAATGTGATCTCGTGCAGTGGCGTTGTCATGACAACCTCTGATAGCTCATCCCTCATCAATTTAGAAGCGTTGTCATGGTAACCTCTGATGGCTCTTTGCATTTTCTTCTAATTCCGAAATCATTTTGTTCATCCCTTGGCGTAATAGTGGGTCATATCAAAAATTCTTTCAGACAAAAGTTTTAGGTAATTATTAGGGGAATATTATCCATTTTGTACAATTTTGATATTGTGCCTATTAAGAGAGATATGATTAATGTTTCCCGAAAAACCCACTTTTTCCCACCCCTTTGGTCAATGGTTGGTGCTATCAAAAAACTTTTCTAACATAAATTTTTGGTCCTTATCCGACACATAGTATGAACTTTGAATGGATTCAATATTTCAAATATTAAGAGAGTTATAGCGATATTTCTCTTTTTCGAAAAAAGACTCCCATTTTCACCCCCTTCGACCGATTGTGCCCATTAACGAACTCGACCGAGATTTTATAGGGATACATATTATGTAAAAAAATCAAAGTGATTGGTGCAAAATTGCGGTAGTTATCGTGTCCACAAGAAAGTGATATATATGTACGTACATGCATATATATATATATACATAAATTATATATAAACTTTTGAACTGACGGTGGTTTTGGGGTCTAGGGGATGTGAAACGCGAAGATATGTCTAAATTTTCCGGAAGTCGAAACATGGTACCCATTGCAATAGTTAGTTTTCTAATGAAATCTACCTAAAATGGATAAATGGTTCCTTCTTCTTTCCTCGATTTTGGCCAACTTTGGACCGCGTAAAATAACCCATTGCATTCACTGTCTCTTATTTCCTTTATCTTTTCTTGCCTTCCTGTAGTTCTTCATTACTTCACTTTGTATCCTTCTTCTCTCTTCCATCCATTCTTGCTTTTGTATACATGACTGAAAAAATTTGCTTTGTGAGTCTGGTGTTATTCATCCTCATCCCGCTTCTTCTTTTCCTTCTCCTGGAAACCCTTGAAATTTTTGATCATGTTTCTGAAAAATGGTCTGTCCTGAATAATATCTATTGTTACTCCCATCTCTTCCATATTCCTTTTTATACTTTGTATGGTACGCATTGATTACCATTCTTGCTTTTGTATACATGACTGAAAATTTGCTTTGTGAGTCTGGTGTTATTCATCCTCATTACGTATCCAAATAAATTAACCCTCCTTTACCTGGTTGTATCGTAGATTTTTTCGATTTCTTTATTTTTGTAGAGGTGGTCATTTTTTCTGTATTTGAACTGTCCACTTTCTATTTTTAATGGCCCCATTATTTTTCTAAGTATCCTTTGTTCCTTTTTTTCTAGCTCTTCTATTTAGTGTTTTTTAATGGAAAACATACATTCTGAAGCATAGAGACTTGCCGGCTTAATTAGCGTATTGTAATATCAGATTTCAATTGCAATAGAATGATTTTTCTTATTGTAGGTATCCTTCGTCAGTTTAAAAGCTTGTTCAAATTTTCGTAATCTTGCTCTATTTGCTTCTTTGTCTAGTCCATTAATTTGAATCATTTCTCCCAAATACTTAAACTTTTCTACCTTGTCAATTTTTTCGGAGTCTGTTATTAAAAGTGTAGGAGAATTTCTAATATTAGTCATAAATTTGGTCTTCTCAAAAGATAACTTAAGTCCAACTTTCTCTGCTATCTTTCTCAAAAGGTTTATTTGGACACAAGCTGTTTGTATATTTTCTGAAAGAATGGCAATGTCATCACCAAAGGCCAAGCAATTAATACCTACCCCTTAAAATTTTGATCCAAGTCTGATTTCATGGTAGAGTCCTCTTTTCCTGAACCTTTCTTCCCATTCCCTTATTACCTTTTCTAGAACACAGTTGAAAAGAATTGGAGTCAGTCCGTCTCCCTATCTCACACTGGTATTAATTAAAAATTCCTTTGAGATCTCTCCCATAAATTTCACTTTGGATTTTGTACCAGTAAGTGTATCTTTGATGATGTTGATGGACTTCGAGTCTACTCCAAATTCCTATAACACATTGAATAATGAAGTTCTATCTATTGAATCATAGACTTTCTGGAAGTCCACAAATATTATTTTACTTTTACAATACTTATTTCTCTAAGAAATTTGTTTTGCCTTCCCAGTCAATACAAGTCAATTGAAATAATACTATAGGAGGGACATGTTTCAAGGATTCTTCTTCAGCCCTGATCAAATAAAATCCACAAAATTTCTTACAGATATGTGTCAGATACCAAAAGAAATAAAAGTGAATAAGATGCATAAGTTCTTGTGGCCAAAAACAAAAGATAAAATTTCTTGCACCATGAAACAGGTACTAGATATACCATTTCCTGTGAATAATAGAAGACTAGATTATTTCAGAGGATACAGTATATTTAATTTCTTGTAATTATCTGAAATATCTGGGGTGATATGTTGGCAGAGGTGCAATGGCACAGTGGTCAAACTAATTGCCTCTCACCAGGGCAGATGGATTCCTGGTTAATGCATGCGAGATTTACAAGGTGAAATGTCATGTCTGGTGTTTCAGATTCCATGTAAAATAGCTCATGATTATGAGATCCAACAGTCGTGTAAAGCAACAAGCTTCCTTTTTTTTTAACGTTGGCAATTAGATTGAAAAGTCAGAAAATCATTCATTCCTCTGAATTAATATTTTCAATCGGTATGCAAAATTTCTGTTTTCCTGTGGAAACATAGATATTTTAATTAGAATCATCAGACAAGCGATTTTTTTGAAATGGAGATCCACTATCTGGCTATACATTAGAACTAACTACTCATGGTATTTATGTCATACAGTGGCCTACTCCGTATATGCTGGCCAGCATCTTGGTGAGGTGTGCCAAATCAACTGACGAGCCCAACGGCACTCTGAAGCGAAATGCTGGAGCAAACTGTTGAGAAATGTGTGCAAAAATAAAATATTTGTCTGTCTTTTTGCACTTTTATAACTTGACAATGGCCGGATGGATCAATGCAAAATTTAGTATTTGTATCCAATACAGGCATGGTTTCGATCTTTGCCTTAGTTTTACTGTACCCCTCTTTAAAAGGGGAGAACTCACTTCAAAATTAGCTCTTTTCTGTCATACTTAAACCAGGCTAAGCTGAATTTAAGCTGTTTGACATGAGAAACAAAACAGAATGTCCAAAACCTGAGAACCTGATTTTAAGGCCAGAGATATTTTAACCATTCTGCTCTTTCATTGGATAAACATTCCTTAGACATGCTTCTAGACAAAGTCGCCAACAAATGCACTTGTTATGATATCCAGTGAGCTTGCTATTGCGTTGTTTTTTGTGTGTGATGGTTGCATTTACCATTTAACTTACATCTGCTATGACATCAAGTGAGCCTGCTATTACATTGCTCTTCTTCAGTAGCTGATGGTTCCATTCACTATTGCAATATTATCTTACTCGGTGAAAAAAAAAAATGTCTGGCTATAACCATGGCAAAATACTTTTTAGGGATTACTTTTCACTTGTCATTTATCTTTGTAAAATACCATTTACAGACTATTTTTACCTTCTCAGTCAATGGACAGGAAAAGGAGGTTAGAAACACAGATAAAGGTCAGGTAGATACAGTGATTAAAGGGGAAAATCAAATAAACAGGACAGAGATAATCTCTACAGCCACACATCTTCATCTTCACTCCAGCACATTTCTGTGGACAGGGACACGGGAGGTGGAACGATTGCTAGTAATATAAATAAATGTAACCAGATTCAAAGAACATTATAAATATAAATATTTATCTTCAAATTCCAACATTTAAAATACAAATTTAATACACATTTTTACAAGACTCAGTTCAAGGTGCTATTATAATGCTTTGCATTACATGATTAATTATCATGGTAGGCTATTGTCCATTTTCTTGTTAAAAAGTGATGGGATAGAGGAGATATTTATGCCACATTTGTAAAAAGAAAGGTAATTTGCACTGATTTCAATGAGCAAAGGCTTCTTATGTAAGGTCCAACAGTATGTAACCACTTGCCAATTGAAGTTGACATATTATCTCTAATATTGCACTAATGTCATCATCATTGCATAGTATTTAACAAAGTTATGCTAACTTACTACAAATTAAATACCCTGTTCTCTGTCATTAAGGGCTAGGGCCTTTCGTGACTTTCCTTTTTAGGAAATTATTACCCTCTAATAATAGTCATCGTCGTCATCACCTCCACCAAGCTTATGCATTTTATAGATGAACAAAACAGTAAGAAACAGAACCAACATGATTATTTATAAAGAATTCAGCCATTTTCATTTTGAAACCCTTCCTTGGTCTTGAACTAATGGATACATCATCAAGATAAAGCAAATGAAAACTGACAAAACTTGATGTTGGAAAGTCAATTAGGGAACAAGAGTTTAGTGCTTTTCAGTCGGTCAACACGAATGTACCCAAAAGAGATGGGTTATTTCAGGATTATGGCATAACCCATCTCTTTTGGGTACATTCGTGTTGACCGACTGAAAAGCACTAAACTCTTGTTTACTAAGGCAACACTGAAAATATGGCTTCAAACACCACAAAGTCAATTAGTACAGGATACATAAACAGTGATTCCCTGTGTACCGGTACATGTTAAGTTTCTACTTAATAATTTCAATAGTCCATGAGTAAAGTCATTTAACTTTTTCAAAAATCATAAATGCAATATGGTATTACATTTATGCATACTTTTCTAGAAACACCAGCACCTAATCTGATTATATCTAATACAGTGCACTCTCGTTAATTCGCGGTAATTAATGCACGAACTTCCGCGAATTATCCGCAATTATTTTTGTTAAGCCTAGTAAAAACAAAACTATTGTTTAAAATATTGAAATAGGCTTGAACACGCAAAATAATAGTTATAACACTTGATTGTACTAGGTAGTGTCTTATAAGACATGCTAGGATAGAGGTAGGCCTATGTGGATTATGCCTACATTAATATTTAAAATAACAAAAACAGTCGTCACGTTTTGTTTCTTAGATCGTTTATTCTAATTTTCGATTACACATTTCCGAAGAAAACATTATATGAGAACGAAAATTAATCTAGTTTTTCTATATAAGAGATAAGTGTGACTAGAGACGATAGCTTGATTGTGGGAAACTTTCGGGATTTCCGTTGCATCGTTCCCGCACTCGATATCAACTGGATCTCCGTATTCCTTACCAACAGTCAAATTCCGTGCTATTTCTTCTTTGTATTCTTGTCTTAAATCATAATCGTCTTTATCGACGTCTAGCTTGCCCGTTCGAAATATCGTCGTCACAGAAGTCGACAAGAGCTTGCTTTTGTACGAGCGTAGTGGTGGTACTTTTCTCCCATGACTTGTTGACTGCATGAAGAGCATCCAACAAACACGCTCACGGTGTCGCGTAAGTTTGCGCCATTAGGCGCTGTTTACAATACGCTGTCCGCGCATCCACCCTTCACAGCTCACAGATCAGTGACCTCGGAGTTTGGCTGTCGGGAAGGGAGGGTAGGTTCCGAGTGAAAGTGCATTCCTCTTGTATTGTTTGGGCTTCGAAGATAAAGGAAATCTGTGCTATACCACTCGCGACAACATGCTCGTATGTTTCGAAGATTGCGCAAGTAGGCCTACTGTTCCATCGCAGAGAAATGCAGTTCAATCTTCTCGAATCTCAATGATTTCGTCTTGACGCATTGCGTCGCATCAAAATTCTTTTCAACGACGGAGAGATTGCTTTACTTAGCGTAATGATTAGTTGCTGTGAGAATTTCTATTAAAAAAAAAATCTTCTTGGAGACCCGCGAATTAACCGCAAAACGAATTGTCCGCACGCGAATTATCGGGAGTGCACCAAGGGAGTAGGGGTTCACAGTCAGCTAGGTTGGGGATTAGTATGGGGTTGTCATATACAGGCTATGCTGAATTTAGTGTAGTATCCTATGACTTGATTTGCCATATGATTGTCATGATGAATTTTCCACCCATCTCAAAGTTGTATCTCAGTCTTGTGGTATGCAAAATACAAGAAATGCCCACAACAAAAGCATTGCTGCTAGCTAAAGGATAATATCTTACGCCTTCTATGGGTATTGTATTTGAAATCCTTGTTCTTTACAAATATGCTCGTTACATATATGTAACTGTTCAGTAAATTGAAAATGAAACCCGAACTATTATAAAATATTGGCAAAGAGTGACTCGTGTGGATAGAATTTTAAATTCAAAATAATAAATACATAACAATGTGGGAAGAATTAAAAACTAGAACAGAAAGGGCATGGTTTAGAGCAGCAGCACGAGTGGAGGCATGACAAGGTACTGAGGAAAGGATGGACATGGAACTAGTATATAGAGGAAGAAGACAAGACCATGTACAGTATGGTAGCTGTATCTTATAGTAGGAAAGTCTTTATTCTCTTTGATGGATCAGCATCATACACTCATGGAAATGGATATTGTAATACCATGAAGGTGTGGAGCTGCAATTGAACATGCAGGACAAATGTTTGGCTGTAAAACAATATTACTTTTAGGTCTCACTGACCTCAAATGTTAACAAAAATCAATACAGGATGTGCCCACTGTCCTCCCATATCTTGAAAATCAGCACAAACGACCAATTTCCTTCGAAGTGTTGCAATTTCAATTTTCATGTTGTTATACTGATGGAAAATGGTTAAGATTTAGAAGCAGGAAGGAAGATATGAGAAGGTGCAATCTTTTTGCAGTGCATTGACTTTCTGACCACCATTCATACACAGCATGTCACTCAAATTGATGATTGTTGTTTTAAGGAGTGAAGCATCATGGTCATCTGCTCTTGTAACACATTTATTTTACAAATTTTGAATTTTTAAATCTTATGGTAAGTGCCAAACTGGCTCATGTACATAAACAAAAAACTATGGAAAAAGAAAAGAACCCTATTTTAAATATTAAAAAAAGCATTTTGTCAGCTCACAAGTGAAGCACACTAAGTCAGAGAGCAAATTCTTGAGAAGATATGCCTGGAGTATCTATTCGTAAAGCTCATTTCCTTATGAACCTGTTCTTTGACTTAGCATATTTTACTTGCAAGCCGACGACTTGTTCCTTGAGTCACGAAATTTTCTGTTGTCAATTTAGACATGCTGCTCCAACCTACACTCTCCCATAAAGTGGATGATACAATCTGTGCTTTAGTCCAATGTTTTTCATCCACTACCATTTTTTTTATTTTGTCCAATGATGTCTTGTTACTCACAATTCATCCAACAACATATTACATCCATATGCATTTCGTCCACTTCATTTTGCCCACACCTTTACATTGATAAACTTGTTTTGTCCTTTGTATAATCATTATAACACAGTTAGAAAGGAGTCATGCAAACATCCTAAATCCAATAAAAATACTCATAATCAAATTGGTGGTCACTATCAAACATATAGTGTGTATCTACATTGAGAACAATCAGCTATAAAATCAAATTGTATTCAGAAGCAGGAAAATGAATAAAAAACAATAATAACCTACTAAACTAGAAATTTGTCTGCATGCTATTCAATTTTTGTAATGAGTCAGTGAATGGGAAGATCTTGGACAAATATATCATAGATAGAAGAAAAACTATGATGGACAAAAATCACAGTGGATGAAGAGAATGTGGATAAAACATCTGAGAACCCAATCAGCAGTCATTGCATCATCAGCTAATATGAGACTGAACATATCTCACATATTAAGGGTTCCTCGTAAGTCTGCAAGATCCACACACTTGGTTAAAATATGGACCAGAGTGAATACAGTTCCACAGCTACAAACTGGGATTCTTCCCTTTTCACCAGGTTCGAGTGAGTGAACCTTGCAGGATCTTCCTTAATCTGCATAAAATGTCAGACTCTTCGTGACCAGAAGGAACTGTGTCAAACTCGAGTAGTTTCTTTAATCACTTTCAGTTTACTGGACTTTGGATCAGCTATCCACAGTATAACAGAGCGTAAGGTTACTAGATTTTTTCAATGAATTCTGGGATACTTTTTGACTTAGTTTTAGAAAAATAAAATAGTTGACTTAATTGCACTGAAATTGAAATTAAAATCACTCTTGCTTAATATAGGCCCCCATGGAACAAAAATAGATTAAACAAGAAAGAGAATGCTCCAACAGTGGCTAATCTTCAAGTCTTAGATGACTGCTCCAAGGAGAGCTATCTCTATGTTTAAATGGTTGTTAGGTTTACTTTTTTAGGCAGATAAGATATTAAATTTTAAGTTCATATAAATATATTGAGGGCTATCTGGGAACAAAAAGGTCACCTGACAGACTGCCACCAGGAAGCAGGGACTTCCACTGGTTGAGTTGGTAGTGAGATGCAGTCTTAATGAGCCAGTCCCTTAATTGGGTCAAATTAATTTAGACCCTGACAGAAGAATTTTCAACTGCAGCAGTTCTGTAAATGGGCAGAGAAGAAAAGATGCTCGAAGATGTACATTTGGAAACAGTGGACCAGTATCAGTACCATGAATTCTTAATTTCAAGCAATAACAAAATAGTGTGAACTAAACAATCATCATAACGTTCAATACCTTCTCTGGAACAAATAAGTGTCCCTAAGATCAAGGCAAACTCTGATTCGAATGGACCTCATTCCTCTATTAACTTATGGATTCGAGACATACCATACATGTCTGTAAATAGATGGTTGCTGAAACAAAGTTTCTAAGTACAGTATTCAAAAAACTAGAAAAGATAGATCAAAAATATGATCAGACTAGAGGAAAAATTGCAATAAACCTTTCCTTAAATGAAACTGTAACTAGGACACATCTGCGATGGTTTGGCCATATCACATGAATGGAAGAAGGAAGAGTTGCAAAACAGTGGCTGCACACCAAAGTTGCTGGAAGGAGGGCTTTTGGAAGACCTAGGAAGAGATGGCTGGATCAAGTGAAAGATACTGTACAGGGTCATTCATATAAAATAAGAGCGCCAAGCGGCGGCTTTGTTAACCGCAGCCACGGTCACCTTGGCCGACCTTTTGGCGCACCAAGGCTCCCTGCTTTAAGCGTGTGTACAATCCTATATGATGCAGCGGCCTTGCTAGCGTGTTTACAATGCTGAAATCCTACTTTCTTTAGTTAGTTATTGTTGATGAAACTGAAACCCCTACTTGTGCTAATTTTGTGAGTGATTTATTCGGAGACTGTTCAAGATTCTCGCCAATTCTAGCTCATCCTCTGTTAAAACTGTTCGTGTGCGGGCATGTTTTTATTGAGCACCGAGCCAGTAGTGTCAAACTTATTTGCAATTATGTGAATCTGTGCTAGTGAAGGTGGCACTTCATCAGGAAATTGCTGAACAAATGCATCACGTACCCGCCGAGCCGACTCGTACATAAAATAAGTTTTACATAAAAAAGTACGATGTTGCAATGATAACTGTCTCACCATGTTAGCACTCGAGGTTTAGACTGGTGACTGAGCACCTGCACGCTTATTGCAAGGTCAAGTTTGGTAATGTCAATCTGTTATTTTTATACAGTTCATCGGAACTTGAAGAAAAAAAAAGAAACAGCCCTCGTATGTACTATGCGCGTGCTTTCAATACTACAGCAGGGGGCCGTGGCACACCACAAGCTCGGCCAAGGTGACCTTTGCTGCGGTTAACAAAGCCGCCGCTTGGCGCTCTTATTTTATATGAAAGACCCTGTATATAACAACCAGAGGGTTCAGCTGGTACACTTTCATAGGGAGTAGTAGTACAAGGAAAGACAAAGGTGAAGATCGCTTGTAAACTACACCTGGAGTTGATACATGATATGGACCAATAAACTGGAATTGATTCTACTGTACTTCTATTCATTAATTTTCTTTGAGCTCTGTCACTTGACTTAACATACCCAGAGGAATCACTAAGTACAGTAGTAAGTTCAGCCTCAGTTTTACTCACGCTACACAGGGCTACATGACCATGATGTTGCAAGGACCCCTAAAGAAATCAACAACAACATAACATGAGCTATCTTTATCAATTAACTTAATTTCAACTAGTCACATCCTTCCCTTCATAATAACACTAGGAAACTGATTTGAGTCATGATCTAGGCAAGGTCACATCATGTTCAATGTTGTGTTCCCAGTCGACACAACATAAGTGCCAAGAGCTTATTATGAGCATGGCTTCCTTGCAGCCACTCACACTTGTATTATTCAAAAATGTCCCACCTTTCATTAACTGCCAAGTCTCTCACCAAATTCATACAGCCCCAGAATGCTGGAGACTTGTCTCTGGACTTAAAATCTGCAGACTCACCAACCATACGGTATGTCTACAAAACCTGGTTTGTGCCGACATATCTCTAGAAAAGTCTGATTGTTAGTGGCGAATTCTCCCATACACCGCATATACCGGCGGTATACCACCCGAGATTTTAAAAATGTAAAAATATTTTCTTGTCACTTTTTAGACATGTTAATAGTGCAGTCATGAAAATCGTCCTTGTCATATATTTTCTGCAGATTGTTGTCACAAAAGTAGGCGGTCATAGCACCATACTTATTTTTATTTGTGGTGTACAGTTTTAGTTATGAGTGACTGTACTTGAGTTACCGCAAGGGTCTCCCAGTGGCGCTCGCTGGCTCGTCAGAGGCACGAGGGGAAGGGGAGGGGTAGCATAAGCCCAGCAAATTTCAGCCCGAGGTATCGCGCTAGGACCATGCGGTTCAACTATGTCTAATGCTGATTGGCTGTTTCAAGGGGAATTTGTTAACCAGCAAAGGCTTGCCAGCGCTCAGCCGCTTCAGTTATTTGTTCTGTGTGTGAGACAGTGTTATTGTACATTTGTTTTAAGTCAACCTTGAAGTGATTTAGTCAACAGTGAATTAATATAGAAATGTGTAGTGTGAGTGAAGCTCCGGTAGTGGATTGTGGCTGCGTCATTGAGGACGTGCTAACCAAGGGATTTAATTTAATTGGATTCCCTCAGAAAGTGGAAATTAAGGAGAAAGGAAGGCCAACACCTGACCTTCCAAATTTAGTTTCAACTTGTGTAGACCATAAGCGAGAGTATACTAGACATGGCCATCAGTGGTTAACTGGATGCAAAAAACTTAAACTATTCTGCTGGCCTTGTCTCCTTTTCAGTCGTGAAGGAACGGCGTGGTCAAAAGATGGATTTGACAACATTGCTGGTCTTACTAGTAGCTTAACGAAACATGAAAAAGCGAGGAGTCATATCGCGTGTGCTTTAGCATTGTGTAAATTCGGTACCTCGCGAATAATGTTCAGTTGAATGCTCAGAAAGCAATGGAGGTCTCGAAGCACAATGAAATGGTAGAAAAGAATAGGCAGGTATTATCTAGGCTAATAGATGTCGTTTGTCATTAGGGCAAGCAAGAACAGGCGCTACGAGGACATGACTAATCAGACCAGTCTCTGAACAGAGGTAACTACATAGAAACCTTAGATTTGCTGAGCATGTATGATCTTTTGCTACATGACCATTTACTTAATTCTACTATATTTCGAGGTACGTCATATCTACCATTCAGAACGATTTAATAGAAGCCATTAGAGCTGTAATGGTAGATGCTATTGCGAAGGAACTTGTCAGAACAAAATTTGTAGCAATTCTTGTCGATGAATGTTCTGATGTGATTAATAAATCACAGCTATCCACAATTTTGTGCTATGTTGACAGTGCTGTAGAAGTTCAAGAATGATTCATTGGCTTCACGGACGTTAGTGCTAACAGGTCGGCTGAGGCCCTGTACGCCCACGTTTTGTCAGTATTAGAAGAGTTCGGATTAGGTAACAAGCTTATAGCACAGACGTACGATGGCGCGAGTGTCATGGCTGGTCATTTAGGAGGACTACAGGCTAGAGTAAAACAAACATTTCCACGAGCGCTGTTCGTTCATTGCTACTGTCATGTGTTGAACTTAGTATTGCAACAGGCAGCTATGGGAATAACAAAATGTCGAGTATTTTTCTGATCTCTTTCCGGAATGTCTAATTTCTTTTCCCATTCTTCCAAGAGAACTGAATATCTCCAAAACTTTGTAGAAAAAAATTACCGAGAACTGCACCAACTTGCTGGAACTTTAACTCGAGACTTGTTAACACAGTTCAAGAGCAGAAAGACAACCTACTCACGTTTTCCAAAAGCTTAACGGACGATGAAAATAGTGGAAACTAGGAAAACGATGCTATAGTACAGGCTCAAGGATTTTTGTATTTTTTGAAAAAATTTGATACAATTTTTCTTCTTAATGTATACTCATTTATTTTCTGCCACACCGATGTTCTTTTTAACATTCTGAAAAAGGCTATGGATATTGCTTTCTGTCACTCAAAGATAATAGGACCAGGGACAGATTAAACAATTTCAGGAGGGAAGGCTTCCAAAATGTCTGGGAAATAAAATGTTCTAGCGCAGCCGATGAACCAGCACAGAAGAGAATTAAAGGCAATGGATCACCCGAAGAGGGTTTAAGGAGACTCTTCTGTGAAGTTCTGGATAATGAATGTCATTTGCCAGATAAATGACAGATTCTGTGATATAGAGCTTTTAACGTCTTTTTCCTCCTGGATACAGGAAAATTTAGAGAATTTGGCATTTCGTTCCCAAACAAATTGTTTTTCAATCTCTTAGAAAACTACGGGTCAAGTTTCGATCAAGTGGGTCTGAAAAACGAACTGATAAGTGCTCTATTCGGCTAATGATCAAGAATTTCACGAGAAATCAGTGGTCGAAATCGTAAGAATTATGAACCAAATGCAGTTAGTTAATGTTATGCCTGAACTGTACAATTTAGCGTGTTTAATACTTACGATACCATCTACTACACTACAGCCTCTGTTGAACGTACCTTCTCAACACTCAAACGAGTGAAGTCACACTGCAGGTCCACTATGGGTCAAGAGAGACTTCCCTATCAATGATGACAATTGAAAAACAGCTCCTTTGTTCACTCAGGAAGCAGGCAAACGCTAATTTTACTGATGCTGTCACACAAGTGTTCCTGAAGAAATCCAGACGAATGGAACTTACCTTCAAATAGATTATTCCTGGTTTTGGCAGAAGACGGTTGGAATAAAGATATAGAGTTATCGCTCGAATTATTTTATTGATTTCGACCAGTTTTTTTTTTAGATTTATCTTAGAAGTGCTCTTCACTTTTATTGTATTAATACCTTGGCTATGAATGTTTTAGTAATCTTTGGATATGTCTAACGATGTGCAAATGGTTTAGAACGTTGTTGTTAATAGTTCATTTTAGGGGCTTGTGTTGAACTTGTATAATAAGCTTCTATGATGAACTGAGGTAGTATCGCTGCATTTGCCTGGAAATAGTGTAGGAAATCTCGGACAAAAGACACACTCATGGTAGCCTCTGTCAGCGTTGAGATTCGAACCTCTGATATGCGGACTTGCTGCAGCTCCCCATGGCGTGATTTAACGTGCACGGCTATGCCACGGGGTGTTCTACGAACGCAAATACAGGAGGCCAGTGTCATATTTCCAAGAAAAAATACGACACTTGTCTGGAGCGGAGAGAGAAGGGTGGAAGTGCGAAGATGAAAGGAGCCGCTTGAAAGATGTAACCAAAATAAACTGGGGAATGAGGGGATGTGGCAAGTGTTCAGGAGTGAAACAGAAATTCTTTACGTCTATAGACATAATCTTTCTTACAAATTACGGATATGTTTTTCTCCAATTCCAATAATAATAATAATAATAATTCTGACTTATTATTATTATTGGGCATATTGATATTGGTTGCAAGGGGTGAGTAAAGAGGAAGGGTGCACTTGCGGTATACCAGGTACGGAGACCAGCAGTCGCCACTGCTGATTGTATATGGAGCCCTTTATAGTGTGGGTGAAGTCAGTGACCCTTTTTCTGCTCTTAGTGGGCATGTAAGTGACAGGCAATAAATGGTCTGGAGTAACCTAGAATGGAGCACAATTTGAGCCTACTCAATCCAAGAGGGAACTACTACAAGTTATAGTCTGATATAGTTTAAGTCACACTTATTAATACAGAGTATAAGGCAACCTTGAAATCAGAGTTGCATCTCCAAAGATAAGATGGGAACTACTCTTTTATACCAGAAAAGAGTGGCCATATCCTAGTCTTCACATAATTTAGTACCACCTTCTACGAATTATCCATATGAGAGAAAATTTAAGCTACAGTGTGTACATTTCTGAGCACCATAGCAGATGTCTTTGTTGCTCTCAGTTAAAGTTATTAGTCATCTCTCTCAAGTGTTCTTCTAAAATCTTTCTAAAGAAGGTAATACACATCGTAGAAATTACTCTATTCACCCTGCTCTAACCTTCCTCCCACTCAACTCAAACTGTAACCCAAAATACCAGTAGCAAGATGCTGGTGAAATATCGAATGTGTTAGATATTATGTGCTGAGCATGCTAGCCAGTTACAGTAACAGCACGACTTACAAAACTTGGCATCTTTACTCAGTGTACATTCATAACATTTCTCTCCACCACCACCACGCCATGCAATTTGAACTGTCCAGAGGATTGTATGTTTGTGGGAAGTTAGTCAATGGAATAGAGTAACATGTATGAAGAGATAAGAAAATCAGAAGGAAAACTAATCTTCTATTTCTAGTTTCTGGAACAGTTTAAAAGGTGTTGGAGATCACCAGGGAATACCTCAAACAGATTTTAATTTTCTATTAATTCAAAGGAGAGATTATCTTGGCATATGGTATTATATCTTGCTATTGACATCTTGTATGATGCATTGCTACTGTGTCTAATAATGCTTTAGGACACTTCGAAAGAAAGCTAACTTTTAAAACACAGTGATAATAATCAACTATACAATCACTTTACACATAGGAAATCATAAAACTGACAGTAGAATTAAGACATCACAGTCCATCCAGAGAACCATCACTTTAGATCAAGGAGTGTGATTTCAATTCTTTTTTTCTGAATACAACAAGATTTTTACTCATTGAGATGTATATTCTCCCTCACCTTCTCCTACCTTTACCAACCAAAGAAAATTAATTATTCACCAGTCATCAAAATCATAAAATACGATGGCCTAGTTATATCATGTACTGGAGGGAGCTGACTTGACTCCTAGGCAGAGGAATGTAACTGCCAAGAACGTGGCACCTTGTTGTCTGACTGAGGCTAAGCAATATCTGCCTTCCCAAAAACATTGCACCATAACTCATTCACAAAGAAACTTGTTGAAAAGTCTCAAGAGGAAAGAAACAAAACAGTGAGTGATACTAGTGCCTAAATAAGAAAATAAAAGCCCAGATATGTACAGCAAAAAGCCACTCAGTGTGTACTGAGTGTCTGCGCAACGGGTTGATATATTCTATCGAGTAGTAAGCAGGTTGTCATAACCCCAAAAGGAACGCTGTGTGGAGGGAAGCCTCTTTCTCTTACTCTCCACCTCTCCCCATGCTCACAAACAAGTGAGCCCCCCACAGAAAATTCTGTTTAGAGGACAGAGGAAAATTAGCCTTGTGATAATATTGGTTGATTTTTTTTCTTTGTGGGGCCTCTTCAGTTCTTGTTCCCACACTTGAAAAATGGGCAGGAGCTGGCAAGGGGTCAGTACAAGTTTAACTCTGGGAATGTATGCATGTGTTCTTGTTCTTGGATTAAAGAAGTGTTAATTATTCATTAAAGGGATAATCTTAGCTGCAGAATTTCTGGCTCCCATTCACCGCAGTTACTGACTTAACCAACCGAGCAGCCGTTGCACATGGAGCCATCCCATGAAGTAAAAATCACATTATAGATACAGATTCTGTCCAATGGATATGTTATGTTCTGTCCTTAACTGTGCGACACTCCACACAGTTAGACTACGCACTGTCGGCCTCTGAGAATCATATCACTGGAAATGTACCTCAATCTGGAAGAAGGAGTGGCGACTAGTCTATATAAGGTTCTTTTTCTCTTGTTCACTTGGTATCAGGATGAGCCCATTGATGAATTAATCTAATTAAAAAGTCATACCTTGACTATTTGCTTTAATTTTCTAAGTTACTATAGTTTTCTTAATGCTTGGTATGTATGGACTAGGTATTAAGAGCCCATGCTAGCAAGTGGTTATATTCTGTTACACCTTAGAATTGATGACTAACATTTAATGATGTGCCAACTTAGCCTTTCATTTTCAAGGTCTATAATCACAGAAGGTTTTACTCATGATGTTGCAATATTATGTGGCCATCAGCATAAGGCTAAAGAGAAAACATCCATTTTGTCCACTGGTCCAGAAAGTCCTACCAGTACCACTAGTCGAAACTCCCACAAACAATGACATTTAGCTCTTCAATTAGCATTCTTATATATCTTCGTCTAAAGGTTGAGCAACCAATTTAAAAAGTGTTTATTTAAAGAGCAAGACACATTTAGCCTAATCCTGAGACCATATGGCAACCCTGAGAAAGTTCAACACCCGCCTGTTACTGGCAGACACTTTGAACACGCACTGTTCTAACTGTTCTGCACTATGGTTTCTCTTATGTACATTTCTTGGAATGTTTTTCTTGGAAACAAAGACTAATTAAAAAAAACAATAATCAACTACTGTATACGGATCACTTTCCAAATGGAAAGTTCATATTAAAGCTGACAGTAGAATTTTCAACATCACAGTCCATCCACAGAACTTACTGGCCTCTACTTCACTTTCCACCGACCATGCATCACTTATTCAGAGAAACAAATCCCATGCTGTCTTGAATCTGATCCAGAACCAAACATTGATTTGTCTTTGTGCTCAATGCCATGGAATGATGGTTCGACTCAGGGTAAAGGCCAGGGAAGTCCTGAGAAGTCAACTGGTCCCCCTAAGCCCGCATCAGCTTCCAGGAGACTCATGATGACGGCCATTGCTGCCTCGTCATTGCCATCGTTAGATGCATTAGGGTTAGGTGATTCAGGTAGCCCACCAGTCCCACTTATCATGTCCATCATATCATCATTATCTCCGCTTGCTAAGAAAATAAGAAACAATACAGAATTAGTATAAAGTAAGATGGTTATATATTCTGAGACTAAAGACCAAATCATTTTGTTTAGAAATATACATGAGTAAGGTCAATAATAGACTCGTGTAGCCCATTGGCACTTAGCAGAGCCATGAATCAAACCCAGAGCCATCAGTATTAACCACTAGACCAAGAGGCATACAGTAAGGTCAACATCTAGGTTCTGTCATTGCTGAAGATGGCACAATTACCACCGATATAATCCATAGGGCCTCGTCTGGGTGGAACAAATGGCACGAACTAACAGGAGTTTTATGTGATCCAAAAATACCCATAAGAACCATAACTGCCGTAAGGCCAATCCTACTCTATGGTAGTGAAACATGGGCTACTACAAAGGCACATGAGCAAAAGCTACATACCACAGAAATGCGTATGTTATGTTGGGCAGTTGGAGTTACCCTCAAATATAAAATCCGTAATGAACATGTGCGAGGCAGTTTCAAAGGAACGCCTATAACTGAGAAACTTATAGAGTCCAGATTAAGGTGGTATGGACATGTTATGCGTAGACCAGAAAATCATGTAGTGAAGAAGTGCCTTTCCATGGCTACACAAAAGAGAAGGAGTGGCAGACCTCAAACAACTTGGATTATGAATGTCCAAAGGGACATGAGGGTATTGGGTCTATCTGCTGATGATGCTTTACAACGAAACGAATGGCACTTCAGGATTAAGAAAGCCGACCCTGCATAACAGGAAAAGGCGAGGAGGAAGAAGAAGACTTTGTCGTAAAGGAGCATGACGGAAGTTAGCAACTCAATAGCTCCCCACTTTAAACATGTGTTGAAAATGCTATACGTTACTTATTGTGTAGACACATTTACACACACAATAATTTAAGATGTAATTAAGAAAGAGAAAAAGACAAGAGCTAGGTCAATATGGGCAATCCAATGCACTGTTTGTGAGGGGGCACTAACGGAATCTTCATGAGGACTCGGGGAAGACTCAATCTCGCCTCTGTCACAGTATACTATCTGAACTCGGTGATCTCTCTCACATTTGGTGTTGGGCGAGAACCTAGACCATAATGCAAGAGTTGCCAAGACTAAGTACGTGAAGCATACAGGAAACACACACAAGAGCCTCCCTTGGTCACACATACACTCCACCATAAGGTGTTGTTGTTCTTGTTTTAATTTATAGACTTGGACATCTTGCTCAGTCAGTCCTGTTTACTAGGGGGTGAGGTGGAATGTGTACCTTACTAAGGTGTAAGTGGGTGAGTGGTTAACGTGGTGGACTACCAACCCCAAGCTTGCAGGTTCGCTCCTGGCCATGGTACGTGATTTTTGAAAGGCGACAAAAATAATGACATGCATATCATACGTTGTTGGCATGTTAAAGAACCCATTTGAATTCAGTATGCAGCGTTCATAATGGCAAAATTAATCTCGGGATTTTCCGCCAACACAAAGTTCCTTTATTCTCTACTAGAAAGCGCTATAGTGTCAAGAAGCTTAGATATCTAACCTCCTTGACTTTCATAGCATACCAAGGAATGACGAAATTGGATATGCAAGCTGCCCTCTGGATGTCAAATAACAAAGCTTGCACCCGGCACCAAGGCCATAAGATATAATCTAATATATAGTTAAGTATCATCCTAGCATTGCAGTGGGAAACCATGATCAGGCCTAATCATTTCTAGAGTGGTCAAGAGTGGGATCTGAACCTAGCTCCCTTCTAAATTGCCTCATTTAAGGTCAAGTGATTGTCGGCAGATAGTGAGTCCCAAGAGAGAAGGGGAGAGAGACATGCTAGGCTAGTAATGCTTTGACCACCTTGTGGTCATCATGCTGGTGAGGGTCCAAACATGTTCCAATGCAAGAGTCCCTCTTTGGAAGTTTTGTTTTGAAGGATTTAGTGGCTAATACATTTTCCAGTTGACTGTCTTTGGTTTGGTTATTGCTTGTACAGCAAAGTGATTATTTTGCTTTCACATGGCAGATTTGTTCATTTACTGCTCCTAGAAAATTGTAGGCCACATGCTTGTAGAAATCCAAGTGGAGCAAAACATTTTTAGGGTAGTGTATATTAAATATAAAGAGAAATGAGTGACTGAAATAAATTAAAGTCTGCAGTATGCAAAACCATAATTAATCTCAGATAGCCTTGAAGGAAGCGATGTAAAAAGTGCAGGAACACAGAATGTGACCATGAGGTTGACAAATGCACCTCAGTCTAGAAGAAATGGAAAGTGAGCAACAGTAAGACTGGGAGGATTTCACAACAGTGCAAAACCAGTCGATTAAGGCCATTGGACATGAGAGGAGATCCTATGATCAATTGAGACTGGAGGATCTGGACAAATTTATTATACAACACCAGGAGGAAGTTTCTGGGTATGATCCACTGTGCCTTCATGTCAAAAACCCAGACATGAAGCTGGTCATCTGTAACTGCAAGAACATGAAACTTCTGTTGAATTACTTCGAACACTTGCTCAAGATTTTAGATACACAGTGTAGTGGGTCAACTTGCTTACTGTCCCACTGGTTACTAGAATATTCAAAAGGAACTCAAACTGACATATTTGGGATCAAGACCACATTGTGTACAGTTTGCATGCAACTCAGCACACCAAGCCATGACATAGGCTTTAAACATCAGGTAGTTAGTTCGGGGCAGAACTGCAAGGTCATCTGCTCCTAAAACATCAGGTAGCCGTTTGAGTTGTACGTTGTATTACTGTACGTTCAGGCATTCACCTATGAAATCCCAAAATATTTATATACTTCTCAATAATATACCCATTTGAAAATAAATTTACCTGTCTACCTGTCTTTGTGTTTAATTTACGTTTTCATAAGGCTAATAGGAATAAAAGCTGCAGCATTTCCAGTAAATATTTCAACACCATTTCTACAGACTTCGTTAATCATATACAGTATGCTAGCTTAAGAGAGAAACATAAGCCTTGATTTAAATATTTTCTAAGACAGCTTCTAAGAATTCCTTATACAATTCTAGGGGAGCATGATAGTGTAGTGGCATAGCTGCTGGTCTTTGAATCCTGGCAAAAGGTGGTGAAATTAATTGTTTAAATCACTGGCTACAACTAAAATAAGCCAAGATGGCTCCAGCAATCCCAATTAATTGGGATAAGTAGTTGAAAACTTTTCAGCCTTATGGAACTCCAGTAACATGATCCCAACAAGAACTATTAACTAACTTTTGTTTAATTGCTCTGAATGTAGATCAACATCACTGTGATGTTGATGTAATTTACTGTATGCTTCAAAGTAAACGTAACCATTATAGCTGATTGATAGGGAAGAAAACAAAATACTGCTACCTGGGTCACTTGCAATAGACAGCTGGACATTATTCCGGATACTGCTGAACATCGATGCAGGACTATGATTCGTACTAGGCCGCTGTAACGTTCCATTTCCTTTCTGTGGTCCTAATTGCTGGTCGCTTGAATTGCTATTGGAAATTTGGGACTGGAAAAGAAACATCACACAATGAATACATAGGTTCGAATTTGAACTAAATTCTTGATTTATCTGTTTCTAGACTGAAAGGATCTGAGGGGAAAGGAACTACTTGGCATGGTCCTACTTATCAAGAGGCCTCAGTTCCATTTATGACGGTGTCAAATCATTTCTAAAGGCTTACAAATATGCAATAAATTAATAAATTCCATAATATATTAACTAAAGCAAAGCAATCTTTTTTATTTGCTTGTATTTCATTTTAATCCATTGACTCAGTCAACATTAGCCTCACAGACAATCCTATAGTTTTCTAACTTCTCACAAGTTTCTTTATGCAGAATTTTAATGGTACCGCACAGATAAATATTTTAAAAATATGTAAAATGTTTTAAGCTTTTAATAAAACATTACTTTTATCAAAAATATACCATAGCCTATTAGAGATTTGTTTAGAACAATTACTGCAGTTTATGGCCAAAATATTCATAGTTTTTAAGGTACTGGTCCTGTATTTTTAGAATATCATTATCCAGGCTCATCATCATCATCTTGCACAGCTTCCAGCCACTGGCCGGGTCTGTTTGGAACACAAGCCTCTCCAACGTCTTCTGTCTTCCCACCATCTCTCAGCCTCCACCCTTGTCCAGTCTTCTCCTCTCTTCTTCACGCTTTCTTCCACCCCCTTCAGCCACCTGTCTCTCGGTCTTCCTCTCGGTCTCTTTCCTTCCCACTTCGTCTCGTGTACTCTCCTGGGTACCCCCTTCTCCTCCATTCGTTTTACATGTCCATACCATCTAAGTCTAGATTTCTCTATACCATCCTGTAATGGTTCCTCCTTCATTAATTCTCTGGTCCTCTCATTTCTTATTCTGTCCATCTTTGTAGCTCCAATACTGCTTCTCAAGAACCTCATCTCACTGGCCTGTATTTTGATCTTCTCCCTTCCTTTCATAACCCAGGTCTCCGAGGCATACGTCAGGATAGGGGCATAGTACGTCCGATATATGATCTTTTTGCTGTTCTGAGGGACATCCTTGATCCATAACATGCTTCTCACACTCCTCCGAAATACTTCTGCCTGCCTTCCCCGCTCATTTATTTCTTTATCGTTTCTTCCATTATCTTGTATCAGGCTTCCCAGATACTTGAAACTCTCCACTTTCTTCAGCTGTTCCCCACCAATTGTTATTCCCGTTGTGTTTCTTTCCTTCTTCCTTGTTGTGATCACCATCTCACTCTTATTTATGCTAAATTTCATCCCATATCCTTGTATTATTCCTTCCCACACGTCCAACTGTTCTTGTACCTCCTCCTCCTTGTTTCCCCAAATCATCTGCAAACACCATTGCTTTCATCTTTCCTTCCCCAATTACTTGTGCCACTCGGGTCATTATGTCATCCATCACCACAATGAAAAGTAACGGTGACAGTGCACTTCCTTGTTTCAGGCCGTTTCTCTGTTCCAACCAGTCTGATCTCTCTCCTCCCACTTTCACACAGCTCACACTTCCCTTGTACATCTCCTTTATCCTCCGTATAGTCCATTTCTCTACTCCTCTCTCCTCCAGGACTTCCATACTTTGTTTCTGCATACACTGTCATATGCTTTCTCAATGTCCAGGAAGGCCATCAGTAGATCTGTTCCATACTCTTAGTGCTGTTCTTGTAACTGCCTTACAGCAAAAATCAAATCCACTGTGGACCTTCCTGCTCTGAAGCCATGTTTCTCGAAGATCTTTGCACAATGACTCATCAGTGTTATTCCCCGATAGTTTCTGCAATCTGTTCTACTACCTTTCTTGAAGATCGGGACAATTATTCCTTTTTTCCAGTCCTCTGGGGTCTTCCTTTCCTTCCATGCTGTCCTCATCACTCGGTACAACCACTGTATCCCCACCTCTCCTGCTGCTCTCACCATCTCCACACTCAACTCATCCACACCCGGTGCCTTCCCTC
This sequence comes from Meconema thalassinum, assembly GCA_946902985.2. NCBI lineage: Eukaryota > Metazoa > Arthropoda > Insecta > Orthoptera > Tettigoniidae > Meconema > Meconema thalassinum. Next base: position 446,781,455 of record OX336390.1, read on the forward strand.
CTTTCATCTTGTTCACTGCATCTTCCACTTCTTTCCATGTTAAGTCCTTTTCTGTTTGCAGTTCATCTTCCTCTTCCCCGATTTCTTCCTCCTCACCATCTTTTCCATTTGGGTTCAGAAGTTCTTCAAAATATTCTTTCCACATTTTCTTCAGTTCTTCCCTATTTTCTATCTCTTGTCCCCTTTTGTTCACCATTCTAACATAATCCGTAGGATCCTTCCGCCTCTTATTTTTTACCATCCCATACAGGACCTTTTTTGTACCTTCACTATCCTCCTTCATCATCTTTGTCCACTCTTCCATCCACTTTCTTCTCTCCTCAGCCACTACTCTATTCGCCTCCTTCTTTCTTTCCTGGTACTCTTCCCTTCTCTCTACCGTCCTATTTTGATACCACTTCCTAAAGGCTCTATTCTTTTCCCTTACTATATCTTTTGTCTTCTCATTCCACCATGGTGTTTCCTTCCACCTCTTCTTACTACTTGTCCTCCCACATACTGCTTCTGCTGCACCTACTAGTGTCTTCTTAAATCTAGCCCATTCCTCTTCCACCCCTCTTTCTTCATCTGTTGGAATTCCTTCCTTTACCATTTTGAGGTACTCGACCCTTCTATCCCCTTCTTTCAGTTTCCATATCCTTATACGTCTTTCCTGGTTCTCAGTCCCTTTCTTCTCCTTACTCCCTCTCAGGTTCATTACCAGCAATCGATGGTCGCTATCCAGGTTCTCCGATGGTATAACCTTGATGTCCGTGATGTTCTTATTTAGTTCTTTCTCATACAGTATATAGTCGACCACCGACTTCCTGGTCAAGTCATCACTGTACCATGTGATTGTGTGGCTCTCTCTTTTCTTAAACCAGGAGTTCCCAACTAGCAGGCTGTTCCTCTGGCAGAAGTCCAACAGTCTCTTTCCTTCCTCATTTCTTCCGCCCCAACCCTCTGGTCCTAGAACACTCTCATAACCTTGTCTTTCACTTCCTACATGGGCATTGAGATCCCCCATAACAATCATATTTCTTCCTACCAGCTGCTTCTGCAATTCCTCTTCAAACTCCTCCTTCTCTTCTGAGGCGCAGCCTACTTGTGGAGCATACACTTGCACTATTTCTACGGTCTCTCCCCTCAGTGCTACTTTCACTTTCATCATTCTATCACTTATTCTCCTCACTTCTTCTTTTAAACCAACTCGTCCTACTACTCCCACTCCATTCCTCTTTCCCTCTTCGTTCCCACTCCAGTACAGTCTATAGCATTTTCTCAGTTCTCTCCTTCCTTCCCCTTTCCACTTTGTTTCTGCCAATCCCAATAAATCCAACTTCCTTCTTTCCATCATATCCACTATCTCCTCTACCTTCCCCGTCAGCGTTCTTAGGTTTAAAGTTCCAAATCTTAGTCCGTGTGTACAGCCGTGTCGTCGTCTATTAAATCCATCATGTCCGAGGCTCGTTCCATTTTTGAAAGCATTTGGTTTCATCCACTACTGGCTTGCTGGGTCTATCGTAGCTTCACCAGAGCCCCGTTAGCCGTCACTTTTCAGGGTTCCTGTAGGACCTTCACAGCTACCGTAACGGTCCCGGGGCACACGAAGTCCCCACTGTACTTCGCCCCTACAGGCGATTCCCTACTTTGTGCCGTTGCCCATCTCCCACGACGTGGACGAGGGGTTGGACTTATGGGAGACCATTATCCAGGGTCTAGTAATGAAATGTTGTATGCTTTTTCAATGGGAGTGTTTTGTAGATAAGATCGCTTGTTTTTGTTTATCTGTTTACCTTTCCAGACCCTATGATTTGGATGATCAAAGTTTGCTATTCTTATTTATAGATCCTCAATGATACAGCCATATTAAGTACAGTACTTAATCCATGGAAATACATACATTTCACACTGGGTTATGTCAGGTAACGACAACACTATTGGGTAACCTGTGGTTGAGATGTACTTAATCAATTATGTCTGGAAATCACTAAATATGATATTAGAGGTTTTTGACAAGCCAAAATCGCTTAACTCGGATTGCCGAGAATTTTTTGCCACCCTTCAAAAATCTGACTTCCTTGGTTGGGAATCAAACCCATGATGTTAAGTGGATGTTCCAACATGGGGATCTTATACATCACCAGAGTCTTGACTGACATTGTGTTGCCTTGGTGAAGAATCAATAAGTCAGTCTACATTACAGTCTTCCTTTCAATAATTTCATGAGAAGTATCTGAAATCTCCTCATAACAGACCCCAAACCATAAACAACTTTATACTGAAGGGGTTCAGGTGCACAAGGCTGTGAGCCACATATGCTTGGAAGTGTAAAAGTACACAAAGGAAATAGCACTTAAAGTGCCAAAATTCACAGTCTGGTAGGTAGATACCATAGTTCATCTTTATATTTAGAATGCAATGTTTTACATTTGGATGTACAGAGCACTTCACAAAGAGAAAGTAACAACCAAACGATAAAGAAAATAAATAAGGAATTTACATTCTGAGCAATTGGGTCACAATCCAAAACATTAAAAAAATGTAACATTCCTTTTGTATTTCCCATACAAGATAAACTAGATAAATGCATACCTCTATACTAGGAGGTGGCTGGGAGCTAAGTGGACGGTCTATTTCTGGTGAAGGACTGCTCCCAGGTGATGAATCTACACCACGCCGTTGCAAGTCCAGGACCTCTTCCGCTATCTGTCGACCAATCTTACTTGCTTCCACATGGGTGGAGATCAACCGCTGCATGTCTCGCCCACCATTGGCTGGAAAGAACACATAAGTAAATTGCAATATTACAGTCCAATTGTCTACTGTGATACAGTATATGAGTACTGCCAACTCACCTAGCAAATGCATGCAAATCATATGGACAATTGTGAGAAAATCTTTAACAACTCAAACATTGAATTAAAGTAGATTCAGGAATGTTACAAGAATTTTCAAAATATTGTGTAGATGCAGTGCTTTTTTCCTAAAATAAAATTAAGGGGTACTCTCAGTTGTAGTCGACAAAACATCACAATCTTGCAATTTTTGGCAATTTGCAAAGTCCAGTCATTGTGTTTCAGCTTTTGGTGAATGTTAAATAGTTTGTTATTTTCCTCATCCTTCAAAACTAACCTCACGCACAAAATAACAACCTACCCCGCCTCCAAACACTAGCCTGCATGCTTTATAAGAACGGAGTGCCAAGTTGGCGACCGAAAGAAACTGATTCGATAATTCGATTTAAATCGAGGATAACTCGAAATCTCCTCCAGCTGTTGTGAACAGCGCGTCGACGCCAGCTGATTGATGAACTTTCAAGTCGGAAGTTATATTTGCCGGAGTAGATACAAATGTACCAATATTTTTTCTTAAACAGTTTTCAAATGTTTAAGGGGTACGCGTACCGCCGCGTTCCCCATGATAAAAAAAAAAGCATTGAGTAAATGTATGCAGTATATGGATGTTTCCTTCCTTTAACTACATTCCAAGAACCAACCAACCAAAATATTATAGAGATCTGAGGCTGAATGTCACGGTCCCCTTCATAGGCTCTTTTCACTGCAGATCACCTTTATCATTAGACTCAAAAGGATTTTCTACAATAAATCTCATTCTAGCACAGGGATCCAATTAACACTAGGAAATGTGAGTTGTAGTGATATCAACAAGGAATGCTTAATTAACTCAGGAGAGGAGGAAAAATGCTGACTTTGGTGGTTGGGCTTTGTGATTTCCCCACACCTCCCTGCCCCAGTGTAGCATTGGGTGTGAAGGATATGACATCCAAGTACAGTTCTGTTTACTGTAATGTTGTTTTGTTTATCAGCTCTGCTGCATGCCACATCTGAGATCAGTCTGATAAAAGTGGAAGGATGAAGGAGCCACAATAATAAAGTTTTGAAAACTTGCTTGGCATCTGAGAGCTGAGGTGGAAGAGAGAAATGCTTTTCCAGGGCACATTAATGTGGGACACATCGTTTGAAAGGTTTTTCAGAACAGAGTTAGGTAAAACATGTGTTGTATGTCTACCGTACTACTTATAGGCAAGGGATGAGTTTCTCTGTGGCATGTGTTTCTTTTACAGCTGGATGCTCTTCCTGATGCCAACCTCATGAGAGGTTACAGAGAGTATAGAAAATAGGGGCAGATGACCATGCTGTTCTGCCCCTTAAAACAACAATAACCAAGTATAGAAAATCCTGAGAAAAACCACTCTTAGATGACTGCTGTTAACACCTGGATTCGAACCTTGAATCTGCAAATGGCAGTTCCCCATTTCAGTCATGGGGCGTGACTTCATAAGTTCTTCTACTCTACTGGGTATTCAATAATTAGTAATCATAGTCATAGCTATTATATAACATTTGAAAATGAGACCACTGTACTGTAGGGATTGCATTTCAGGTAGGAGGACTGACTGCTCACACTACCACAGCCGTTTCCTAAGAAATGAATTTAATTCAGTTTACCCGACCATTACCTATTTCCAAGTCTTTGATGAAGAGGGCACAGCAGAGTGTCGCACTAGATATCAGGGGTGTAAAACACCTCGCAAATGTAGGGAGGGACAAATTTATAAACTGTGGTTGCCTACTTACCAGGGAAAACTATCTTTTTTATTTGGGTAAACATGACACCAAATATCGAACTTCTGACATCAGGTGCATCACTGCTTTTCGAACTCAGTCAGTGCAATGCAGGGTGCATGCGCATGGTGTGATAAAACAAGAGATTTGCGAGGGAAGAATTATGTTATTTTACCTTGTTTGTTTCAATTTTAAAAAAAGGTGTGGGCTCTGTTACTGGCAAGAGTAATGATTTTGTGTGTTTGTGTCACAGTATTTAGGGCAGATGTCCTCATAGTTCCACCCCTTAAAACCTCAATAACTAACTATCTGTGTCACAGTATCTTACCTGAGTTTTAAACTGGGGCTCATAAATAACAGTTTGAAAATGCACCTTATCAGATCATCATTTGTCCTCCAGGTAGAACATATCCTATAAATATTGTTCCTATAACAAAAAATAGAATAATAACTCAAAGAGCCTTGGTTCTCTGCTCTGTTGGTGCCTCAGCGGGAAATGGAGGAGGGGGGGAAACAGACTGTTTGGTGCAATAAAGAAATTACGACTAAGCAAGGCTGGCTTTTCCGATTTTATGCTTAATATAGTATTAAATCATTTATAGAATATTTTTGGGTTATTTTATTTTTAAGGGTACTTAAAAATGTTGTCTTTTGCACCTAATACTTGAGAGGGGGGGGGGGGGGGGGGGAGGGGCAATGCTCGTCCTGCCCTCCTCGTGTTTTACGCCCCTGCTAGATATTGATGCTATATTTTTTGTATACAGGCGACAAGAACATATTCCACTAGGAAGCACTGTCATCTTCTAAGTTCAGATTACTAGACGCCCCTGATCACTGGGGATAGTCCATGAATTGACCTTACAGTGTCCGGTATGTCCCCAGATTTTCCTCATAATCCATGGATTTACAATTTAATAACTTATCTGCCTTATTAAAAACAAATATGTGATATAACGAACATTTCTGCCGCAGATGCTGTTTGGGCGGGCGCACCTTGCCTCATGCCTCAACCGAACTCATTTCCAAGTCTTAGAGGAACAGCACCTAGTGGTTGAGGAGAAGATCTTGCTTTCACAGATGACACTGGAGCCACCTGAGTGCAACTTGAGGTTAGGAATGACTTAAAGGTAATAACTATGCTCAGAGCAGTAAGAATTGAGTGGAGGTATGAGCCACAGGGGTATAAGTAATTTGCACACCTGCCCTGGATAGCAGGAGATTCGTGTACAAATCCTTTCTGCAGTCTTACACAACAACTGTGACTGCTTCAAGAGAAGATATTCTTTAAAGTAGTTTGACATTTTGATAACGATTGGAATAAAGTACAGGGATTGGAGGGTGATCTACAATCTATACAGAAACCAGACAGCAGTCATTCGAGTAAGGACATGAGAGAGAAGCTGGTATTCAGAAAGGTGTAAGGCAAGGCCGCAACTTATCACCCATACTTTCAATCTTTACATTGAACAAGCAATGAAGGAAATTGGAGAAAAATTTAAAGTGGGAGTGAAGATTCAAGGAGAAATAATTTCAACTCTGAGATTTGCCGATGACATAGTCATCTTGGCCGACACCCCTGAGGATTTGAATGAGTTTTTGAATGGTATGGACTCCGTCTTGAGGAAAGAATTCATGATGAAAATTAATAAATGTAAAACAAAATTATTGGAATGCAGCCGAAATAAATCAGAATCCTCTATGGACATCAAATTGGCAGGTGAAGAACTAATGGAAGTAGGAGACTTCTGTTACTTAGGAAGCAAAATAACCAGTGATGGACGAAGCAAAGAGGATATAAAAAGTAGGTTAGCTCAGGCTAGGAAAGCATTTCAACAGAAAAGGGATCTGTTGACATCGAATATAGATTTAGGTGTTAGGAAGTAATTTATGATGGCCTTTGTCTGGAGCGTGGCACTCTATGGAAGTGAAACTTGGACTATTGGTGCAACAGAAAAGAGGAGAATTGAAGCGTTTGAAATGTGGTGTTACAGGATAATGATGAAGATCAGATGGGTAGATAGGGTTACAAACGATGAGGTATTAAGACTAGTGGGAGAGGAGAGATGTTTCTGGCGACTGCTAATGAAGAGAAGAGATAGGTTGGTAGGACATATACTAAGACACCCAGGAATAGCAAGCTTAGTTATGGGGCAAAACTCCAAAGTAACTTTCTAAATATTGCGATATTTTAAAACTCAGTTTTGAATTCAACAGGTTTTACTGTTTTAAGGCAAGTCCTCGCTTCACATGTAAATTACCAGTAGCCATTTTCCCAAAATTTTGTAAACTTTAAACAATACAAATAGAAAGAGACACACTTTATAAAATGGTACTGGCAATGGATAAAATAAAATTGTGAATTTTTTAATGAATGTTTGTATTGAAGTGTCTCTTCTTTTTTCTTTTCTTTTGTAAATTTGTCAGTATCGCGGATTTTCAAGGATTTGTCCGTCTGTATGGTGCGACTCTCTTGAGGGAAACTGTTCAATACAATGGTTTTGCATTTTTTTTTTTTTTATTCCTTTTCATTTGTAACCTAGTTATTTGTTGCACCGGTCTGTATGAATAAAGAGTGATGTTAATTTGGTTTTCTACGATCATAGGAGAAACGACATAACTTTAATTTAATCTATCTTTGCCAATGTCATATTCATATAAAGATTGTGTTCAATATTAGCAATTTGATTTTTTACATTAAACACCAATACATAAAATGGTTGGATATTGTAAGAAAAGGTAAAATTAAGCTATCCATTTTCTAAAGTTACCGTATGCCAATGAAATTCAAAATGTATCCCGGATTCATAGAAAAGAATCTGGTACCATAACCTTATTCTAAATGAGAATTCACACCATCAATAATCTCGGTAGTTTTCTAACACTGCAACCCCCAAGCAGAAATACAGTAGGCTATATACAGTATATGGACAAGATATATCAAACTGCACTTACACTGTGAAAAGAAGTCAAATCCTTGTGTCTGGTTTGTACCCTCGGCTCTCACGTTGTTGTTTTCCATTTTATTTACATCAGACCTGAAATCAATATAGAGCTCTGTAACAGTCTTATTCATCTAATGCAAGACAGTAAATCCCCTCTTGAAATATAAAAATTATGCCCATCAGCCATATGAGTGAGCACAGAAATGGAGGAGGATCTTAAGTTGAAGAAATGCATAGTGACAGAGTCAATGAAAATACCTTGTATCTGACATTTAAAATGTATGTGGTATTACCTGTTAAAATATGAAAATTAAGGATCATTACCATGCATATTTATATGTCTATCTCTTATCATTCCAACTTCGATGGCGTCGAGGATGAGGTAAAGTGAGTTTTTTATGTGGCAGATGACTTGAGATGAATGAAACCAGGTGAGGAATTAGCCATGGTCTGGTATTTGCTTGGAGATGAAGCGGAACACCACAAGGGCAGCTGTCAGTGGGATTCAAATCCACTTGGCTACCAAGTCCAGAGATAGCCTGGATCCATGACCTTGCATCATGGCATGTGTAGCTGGTTACTGTGTATATTGTTTCAAAATATTATTTATTACTGTTCTGAGTGTTGCACTATTTTCACTAAGAAGGGGTATTAGGGTAAAAGACTGCTTGATATCGGAGAAGACGGTATACATTTGCATTGTAGAACTGATGTAGCTCATTTGTCACGAATGCTGCAGTTCAGAGAACATCACATTCAGCTCGTGATTAAATGGATTGTAAGTTACATGAAAAACTTCATGAATACAAAACAGCTTAAGCCATACATGAGGGCAAGAAAAAACTAAGTGTCACACTCCAGCCAAAATTGCATTGCGAGACAATGGTATCGTAGACAGAGCATCTCGGATGTCTTCATCCGCCCCTCTCCTCCCTGGTTGGAATCAGCAGGCAACGACCAGCTGAATTAACTGTTGGGATAGGACTTATTTGGTCTAGCATCTGGACGGTGCTCGAGCCTGGCAATGCTCGTATACTTTGCTTTCTCCAACAGTTCACAGTACTGAATTATTGAAGAACAAAACTATGACCTATGCGTGTAAGAGGGAACATGTGGCTTTTTATTGCTGAAAGATTATTACGGAGTCTGAGAAGAATGGGTTGCCATTCCCCAGAAAACTATCCGCCACCTGTTTGAAAGTATGCCTGCTAGGACAGATGCTGTCATCAAGTGAAGGGTAGGCCAACACCATATTGACGGCCGTGGCTAGCAGTGGAGCGTCTGGATACCTCTGATCATTGAATACGAGTATCTCACTGTTGTATTGAATTCTACACAGCCCAAGAGTTCCCTTGTCAAGCTGTAGGCCTGTCTCACCCTTGGGTATAGAATGAAACAACTCTGTAATAAATAAATAAACAATAAACATCAGCTACGCAGGCTTATAGGCCTTAAAGCTGACTTGAACAAGTAAGAACTTTGTATTTCATGTAATCCATTGATTGTTAGTGGAGTACCAGCAATTGTATACCTTAAGCCACCCTTAAAGACACATCATTGTGGCGTTTGAATAGAGAACAAGCCGGAATGGGGCACTAGAAGATGTCATGAGCACGAATTAAATTCAACCTTTCTCAACTGCTTACATTAATTTGTTGAGGCTAGGAGAAACACTGAAATGCTTTTAAGTTCAGTTCGTTTTGAAAAATTAATGAAAATGGGCTATGGATGAGATCTACTACTTTTCTTTTGCCAATTTCTTTATTTATTTAGTGTATGGCTTTTAGCGCCAGGAGTGTCCGAGGACATGTTCAGCTCGCCAGAGGCTGTAGCTGCTTCCAGCGGACAACCACAAGATGAGCTATTACCCATTTAACATTTGATTGCCCCTGAGCATGGCTGTGCCACCGTTTGTTGATTATTGTAGCAGGAGCCCTGCAGGGTAAAGAGCAGAACACAGTGATGACAGAGTGCAGCATTGCGCGCGCTACCTGTCTTAGAAGCACAGATAAGTGTCACAGGAGCTCATGTCTCCACGGACAGTTACTGGAGCTGAGTCATATCCTACTCGCGCAACTGTACCTGTCAACGAAGCAGGCTGACGTGTGACAGAAGTAAACAGAGAATAGTTCCCATCTTGACCGCCGGAAATCAATTCGTGAAAGGGTAATACAAGTTCTGTTTAATTTCAAGTAGTTCCAACTTTTGCCACCAGATGTCACTGACACCTAGTGGTGATCGTTGGAACTATGATAGAGCGTTTCAACGAAATCTAACCTAGACATTTTTTTTTGCTCCACACAAGTTTAGTTAATGGAAGGATCTTTTACATGCCATAAATCTATGACATGGGACCGCCGGCTTTACTTCCCCTCTGAAGGAATATTGAAGGATTTTAACGCTCTTAAAAAATCTGCCGACTTCGGATGGGTTTGAACCCACGTTCTTGGGCACAGCAGTTCAGCATGCTGCCGACTACGGCACCGAATTTTAATTTTTAATTTGAATAAATAACCATTATGCATTTCTGGCTCATGTATAGTCTCAAAATGACCAAAAATTAATTACTGTGCTCTAATTTATGGGCTTAACTTCCATTTTAGAATGTAACTGATACTCACAATATTAAACAGTTCTTGGCCACCAGGTACTCAATCTCTTTTGTCCAAGGATTCCGAAATGACTTCCATTCACTCTGCAGTCTTACAAAGCTACCCTCTTTACTGCGAAACCGATACGCCTTGGAAAAGGAAAAAAAAAGTTCACATGAGTAAATTCATAATATTTCTATAAAACTCTACTCCAAATAAGTATTTGATTCTAGAGAAGGCACTCACTTGGGTAGTAACTCTGTCAGCCAACTGAAGAGCTGCTTTGTGGGACTCGGCAAGATGTGGAATATCTTCGTGATGGTAATATTCATACATACTTGTTCCCAACAGCTCCTGAGGGAGGAAGCCCAACACCAGGGTTGCCCTGGAAACAAACATTTGCCTTTGAGCCTTTGGAGATGTTGGATCCCACCAGTTCTCAGGAAAATTAAGATCGAGCATTGTCAGTAGTTACACTGGTGACCACATACCATTGGTTGGTGAAGAAGTAGAACTCTTTTTAATTTTTTAATTGTGAAAGAGTTAACATTATATTACAGTTATTATTATTATTATTATTATTATTATTATTATTATTATTATTATTATATATATATATATATATATATATATATATATATATAGTATTTGACCAATTATAGACCGCTTAGAATCTAAGACAATGGTACATTATTTTTCCTTTTCTTTTCTTCTCAGAACTGTTTCATTCGGCGGCTAATCATTTGCCGTTGTTCCACTGACATCACCCTCGTAGGCCGTCGTTGAACGTGTAACATCTGCTGAATGGACCCGTCGCCGAAATTCCTCCCTGTCTGAGATGATAGCATCCGTGATCTTCAGTTGTTGCAGTTCCCATTGTATCTCCTCCAGCCATCCTGTAATGTATTTTAATTTAGAGATGTAATCAAAAATGTTCTTCAAGAGCCGATTACTGTACTGTTAATCTTGTAAAGATGTCCATAAAATTTTAGTCTTCTCTTTTTAATTGAAACTGTAATTTCTTCTATATGACGGTAAAGGTCTTCTCCTCTTCAACCACCAATTTTCTTTATTCTTTTGGGGACCCAATATTTTTCGAAGTATTTTTCTTTCTTTTTTCTCTAGTTCAACTTGGTTTCCTTTTTTATTCAATGTTAAGCATTCAGAACCATATAATACCTCTGGCTTAATGACAGTTGCATAGTGTTTAATATTTGCTTGGAACGATATCGATCGTTTGTTGTAACGGGTGTGAGTAAGCTTATAGGCAAATTCCATCTTCCTCAATCTCTCCTTCCATGCTGTGTTATCAAGTCCATTTGACTGGATCCATGCACCCAAATACTTAAATTTATCAACTTCTTGAATCTGACCATATTGTTTTAGTAAATACTTTTCCTTATTAAGTCTCTCTAGCTCATAAACATGCTCCGAAGTTAGTAATTTAAATTTCCACTGAATGGAGATTGTTGGAAGAAATGAAAACATAAAAACACTTATAGTGGGGATGTATTAAAGATAGAGATATGCTGTCACAGGCTTTTTTTTTAGAACTTCTCATGCTGAACAATTCTTACACACATAGTATATAGATATTTTTAATGGTTTACCCAGCGTAAGCTTAAAAGGTGCATGAACAGCAGGTTTTTCTTTGACTCGATTCAATGAAATCGTTACTGCTCGGCTTCTTTTGCTCATAAATTAATGTTTTTGCATAGAAACCTTCCTCGAGAAATTCTTTACAGAATGTTGAAATCCGTTTCAAAATCCATCCAGTGGTTCTTGAGATTACCCGTGATTATTGTTTATATTATTATTATTATTATATTACAGTTCTTCCAGTAATTATATCTTTGAAGCTGCATGCCAACATGACCTACTTTAAAAAATAGAGATGAATATTGCTTTCCAGTATTTTGTAAAATTCTTCCCATAACATTTCCCTGAAATTAAACCATACAAATAGCATCCCTTTCACTATCAACAAACAGTTTATTTCTTTTATGATTTGAATACTCAAGAAAGAAACACATGTTTAGTAGAGGTATTGCTGCCTGAAAAAAAAAAAAGAAAAACAAACTGCAAGATGTGTTCAAAAGTTCAGAAAAGTTTCTCCATTTTCAACGAAAATTAAATAGCGTTGACCTAGTGTTTTCTTTTTCAAAATTTGAACTTAAACATAATTCATGCTGTGGAACTGGTAAAACAATAGCCTAATCTGGAATAATTTATTTCTACAACTTTAGATTGTAGATGTGGAAGAATGTACTCAAATGCCAGATTTTTTGAAAATTTAGAAATGCCTTCTAAATTCCTTGTTTTTCTACTGATGATTTTGGAGGGTCTTTACTGTGAAACACAATATTATAATAATTAATTTAATTTTATCATTGTGGCCACTAGGGACTGCGAGATCTTAACTATTTTTCTTCTTGTTAGCCCACCATGCCTTCATCCTTTCAGAATGGGATTTCTTCCATTCATCCAAGTGAACCTATCTCTTGCTGGGTTTTACTTCCTCTTGATAAACCTGACGAGTTTTGTTTCAATGGGGTTCTGAGCAAGATATCTGATTCAGAAATTTCAAACTTTAATAAGTCCTTATCCACTTCCACCAGCCAAAGAGTCATCACCTTTAAACCTCGGAATTATGATAATAGATGGTTGGAGAATCTACTGACTGGCATTCTGAGGAGGTGGGCATAGAATGTTATTCTCCGTTTTCGGATTACACTTGATATGTTTTCAGTGTGGGAGTATATTTCTGAATTACTCCAGAGCTTGTAACCTCCATCTTTGAACTTAGGACCAAGAATTTTCCTAATGATCTTTCTTTCCTTAACTTCAAGTCTCTCGAACGGTCCAACTGTGCAGTTTGTTAGGCATAGCGCTGCATACAGTGCTTCCGGTCTAATCACAGTTTGATAGTGTCTTAACTTTGCATTCCTAGAGATGGACTTTTTATTGTACAGTTGGTGTGTGAGGCGGAAATCTGTTTCAAATTTATTGACTCGTGTTGAGATGGCAAACTTTTCAGAATTATTTGGTTCGATCCACTCACCAAGATATTTAAACTTTTTAACTTTTATGATCTGGCCGTAGGTGGTTTGAAGATGAGCTGGAGCTTCTTTTATTTTAGAGATGAATTGGGTTTTAGTGTAAGATATCTTGAGTCCTATTTTGGTTGCACAATCATGTAAGTAATTTACTTGTTGAATGGCTATTTCTGGAGAGGAAGCAAACAAAGCGAGGTCATCAGCAAAAGCGAGGCAACAAATATTGATGTTAACCCGAGGTCTGCCTATTTGTACTCCATTAGTAAATCCTTTGGATTGAAGAAAGTGTCTCCATTCTTTTATGACTCTCTCAAGGGCACAGTTGAAAAGCAGTGGTGATAATCCATCACCCTGTCGAACACCTGATTGAATGTGGAAGGGTTCAGAAATCTCAGAACTGAACTTTACTTTGGAAGTTGTATCAGAAACCGTACTCTGGATTATCATTGGAGTCTTATTGTCAAGACTAAATTCATGGAGCACTTGGAGAAGAGTTGCTCGGTCAATGGAGTCGTAAGCTTTCTGAAAGTCTACGAAGACGATGATAAATGGTCTTTTTCTCAGTTTCTGATAAGCGATGGTTTTTTTCCGATTCAGGATCTGTGTAGCACATGGTCTGGATTTTCTAAAGCTGGCCTGGTACTCGCCTACTTGTGAGTCTAGTTGTTCCTCAGCTCTAGTAAGTAAGGCTTTAGAGAGGATCTTGTACATGATTGGAAGGAGAGAAATGCCCCGATAGTTATTGACATCTGACTTTTCACCTTTTTTATGAAGCGCTTGAATAAGAGCTGTGGTCCATTTAGATGGTATCTCAGTAGTTTTCCAAATCTGTTGGAGAGTTGGTATGAGAGGTTCCAGTGCGTTATCATCCAGGAGCTTCCAGTGTTCTGCGATTACCGAGTCCTCACCCGGGGATTTGTTATTTTTTAGTTAAGTGATGATCTTTCGCAGCTCAGAGACGTTTGGCGGAGAAGAGTCTGGATTAGTTGAAACTGGATTCGAAATTGGAGTGAATGCCGACTCCGGTGGATCACAGTTGAGAAGGTTTTTAAAGTATGTAGCTAAAATTTGACAATTACCCTTGTCACTGTGAGTGATCTGGTTGGTGATCGGGTCGCGGAAGCACAAATTAGGAGGATTGTATTTTGTTAGATTCCTCTTGAACGTTTGGTAGAAACTTCAGGAGTTATGCTTCTGGAAATTCAACTTGATATTGGTAAGTTCGGTTTTGTGGAATTGTCTTCTTGCGTTCCGAATATCTTGAGAAGACCTCTTTCTCGTTTCAATGAAGTGTTCATATTATATTTGTATAAAAAATAATTTTTATTTTGTTTGCAAGGATATCCATTTTGATTAATTATTTATTTCAATTATACATTTATTATGTAGTTTTTCTTAGCCAACATTCTTATTAGAATATAGTTTTTCAACAATTTTCAATTTTTATCACTGACTGAAGAAGACCTCAACGTAGGTCGAAACATACATCTTCATTAATATCGTACTTAAATTAGATATGTTTCAAAAAGTATTGTTTGGCGTATTCTTTAACATCTTATCCATATCAACAAATAATTGAGTATTAAAACTGAAAACCAAGAGGAGTGTCATGTATAAAACAGATATTTTTCTGTTATTACTAGAAATCAAACATTCAGTGATATGTATTAAATCTTCCAGGAGCTTTACCTCTGGTCGACAAAGAGAAACTTGCCGTCCATGGCATGCCTGGAGATGAACTGGATGGTTCGGAGATTCGGCCGTCTCGTCGTGGTCATGGCCGGATGGAAGGTGTTGATCTGTGGTTGAACACGTCCCACAGCAACCAAACACGATAGGTTGCACGCCTCCCCATCTCCTTCCCCCTCCTGTTCTTCCAGCCCTATCTTGGCTGGAGCCCAAGACTTCAGGTACCCTGTGCACTGAATGACGCAGTACTTGCGATCTGGAAACATAACAATACACTCTTATTACCAATATTGACAAATTCATGCAGGTGCATATTCTTTATTAAATGTGCATGTAGATGAAGACACCAACATTTTATTTCTTGCAAAACTGAAGAGTAGGTTTGTTGTTTGTGAGAAGCTGTGCATTATGCAGTTCTAAACCCAACTGAACATTGTGAAATATCACAAATATGGTTCAGCTTTATAATAAGTGAAAAATATTTGTAATTTGCATGAAATAAAATTGGTAATCCTTTCTTGTATTTTTAGACATATGTTATGGTGAAGTGTTTTTTATTACATTTTTGTATCAATCCAAAGTAACTTTTTTGTTTTCTTTTGTTTGTTTGTTTGTTTGATTGGTTTATACATTAAAGTGTTAAGGTTATTAATTGAATTATGAACCTTCTGCAATATTGATAACACATCAACCGAGATAAATGCCTTGTAGTACCAAAATCAAGAAAGGTAAGTTTACACTGAATGTGCCTTCAACCACTGAAGATGGTGTATCTGCAAGGATCCTTTGTGTGCCACTTGGAATAAAACTAAAAACATGATGAAATGCTCCCATTTCTGAGAAAATTTCAATGAAATGAATCTTCCTTAACTGGAAATTGTTCATTTATTTTCACCTAAAAACCTGCAGTTCTAGCTATAGTCAATCAGTGAAGGCTGGTGATTTGAAATGTAGGGAGTTACAATTTTCAATGCAATTTCATGAAAACACCGAAGTAATACCTAAACAGGTGTAAATCTGGACCATCAAGATAAGACAATCATTCTCGACAACAACTGCATTCAGCAGATGTGTTCCATAACTCTCACCATGCTTGCTGTTCTCCATGTGATTCCAACTGATACTCAAGGTCCTGGAACCATTATGTGGTAGATGGTTTGGGATACAAGATGATATTTCAAATGATGTGCGACAACGGAAGACCATATTCAGACACTGTGTAGACACATTGACTGACCTAAGTTTTGCTGCTTTTTCCGCCTGTGACAGCCAGAGTTTGTGTCGGTCTCTTCCTTCACTTGGACAGATACTTTACACTTCATTCGACAGAAGAAAGATCTCCGAGCACCAGGACATAATCTCGAAACCCCTTGAGGAACATCCGTCTTCACTGGCAACATAGCTGTGGGAACAGAGTATTGTTAGCAGTACCAGACCAATTACAAACATGTGATGCAAGTGAAGAGGTTTGAGGAATGGTGTTCAGCGACTTCCAAGAATTGAATTTTGTCTGAATATCTACAAAAATATTGATATAAAACAACAATCAATGGACAGGAAAAGATTTGTAAAAAGGGCAACAAAGACAAATATTCCAGGTGAATCAGCTGCCCCTAATAATATTGTTTTATGCAGCCCAACGAACACGTGTTATAAGGAAGGACGATATTTCTCTGCTTGCATCCCATATGGCAATAATGCACTGCAAGCATATCCCACAGGCAATACTGAACACTATTTTTTTTTTCCCTTTGTAATAGTCTGCAGTCACATCGAGGGAAAACTAATAGTGTTCAGTATCGTTTGCAGGATATGCTTGCAGTGCATTAGTAGCATATGGGATGCAGCAGAGAAATATTGACCTTCCTGATAACAACGTTATTGATATTGATTGTATATATGCCCAACTTGTGTTTCTTGATAGATCGATATACCGGTACTGTTAAACATTAATAGTACATTATGCAACGAGCCTATAATGGCAATTATGGAAATTATAAAACTCGCATACACTCGTTTTATAAACATACTCGTGTCTTAATTACCATTATAGGCGAGTTGCATACGACTGTTTATGTTGCGACGATAATTATTATAAATATTTTATGTTCGAACATAAATATTCATAAATATCTGTCGAGATTTCGCCAGTTTTATGTACTGAACAGAGTGCATGAGACGCAGAGAATGCCTTGTATTTGACCATGGCCTCCTCGATTACCCTACTATGATACTAGGCTACGCAGTGAAATTTAAATTAGAAGGCCATGGAACTGAGCGCAGGTGCGTTGCTAACCTTATCTAATTGGTCGAACAACTGTTTCTTGAGCTCTGATTGGTGGGAGAAACTGTTTCATAATGAAAAATAGTGTTATAATGAGCCTCATTATAGTACAGTTTCCTGACATGTAATAGGCAGGGTCGAACATAAAATAATTTAAAAATGTGGCCTCACAGTTTTTATCAGCCTTATTAGGTGGTATGCAACTAGTAGGCCACCAGGTTTTCAGAAAGGAAATATGGGATGGTTTTGCCATAAGAAGTTCAAAGTGAAAGAAACTCCTTAGCTGCCAAATGGAAAGTGAAATACATTCTGCACAATAATTAGAAAACAAACAAATTCTCCTTAAATAGAAATGTTGAAAATATGTCTGTCCCTGGAATGCAACACATTCTCTAGTACTGGTGTGTTAACCATTTATATAACCACACATGGTAATTCCACACTTAATAGTACAACTTCAGAAGGATTGAATATCAGCTCTTTCGTTTAGGAATATTCCATGTTATAAAACCCATCTGAGGTAGAGCACATTTGATCCAACAAACACTAAAATACTAAATTTATTCAATGAGGAAATAATTTTAGGATTTTTAAGCACATGTGTTTACTAAAAGTAATTCTTATAAATTGGATATCTTTGAGAAGTCCTCGGAGTAAACAGTAGAAAAGGATTAGTACAACACTTCAATGCAGTAAAACCCTCAGCATTTACAGATCCACCACTCAGAGTAAATAATGAATGATCTAGAAGCACACACAAGGACTTACTCTTGGCATCAATTAACCTTTCTCGCGGACTGAGATCAGACGATGAGAGCTGTTCCTTCACTTTCGCCACATCCTTAGGATGCAAGATATCGAACCAGCTCTGTCCTAGCAGATCTCCCTGGAACAATGCACATGGTTATTTTAAGAGATAAAATTACTCCCACGAAGAAAAGTCCTACATGATGTGTTAACAACTTCATTTCTCCTACAATATTGAAACAAACATGCTGTGCAAATGCTAGTTGGTTTGATAAACAGGTAGGCTATGACAGATGCTGTTTAAGTGTGGTAAGAAACTGAATTGACAAATATTTAATTATCATGTACTTTTTATCAGATGTTACATGCCTTTAGCTACTTGTGTCTTTTTAAACATATAGCATAGTTTTGACAAGCTTTTATATGCCTTCCTCACATGTCCTCCGCTTGTAAGGAAACTCGAATTACAGTGTTTCTCTCTGCGGTTTTCGGCATCTACTGCATGCATCAAATTATTACTGATGGCCAGCCAAAGCATGGATCTATCATGCACATCCCCAAATAATCTGACTCATTCATGCACTTTGCTTACACTCACTGCACTGGGGCTGTATACTTCACAAATCTCCCACTGCAATGTTCCTAGCTGTCAAGAACCAAATAACTGACAGTAGCTCACTGTTGGTGGGTCGTTCAAATGTGTTAAACATTGTAAATGATGTCTGCTTGTGCCGCAAAGGATGCCAGATGTCTTTGGTGGTGGTGATTATTGTTTCAAGGCGCAGAACTTCAAAGACATCTGCCTCAGAGTCTGTGTGCATGCAAATTAATACAGATGAATGGTCCATTGGCTATTGAGGAGTGATGACAGGGATATCGCATGGCAACATTCAAATACTGTACTTCATTTATAACGCTTGGTATTGGTATCAAACCTGGGTGAGAGCCTCAAGATTAAGTTTCTTTCATACCCTAAGCCTGAGAGGATGTCATGAAAATCGGGAAGGCCAATTTGATGAGTGTTCCTTGTGAGACTAATGAGACAGCTCTCATGACCTTGCCTCAATTGTAATGAGAGCAAGACTCAAAACCACGTATAGTGAGTGAGGGGATGGACTGTATATCACAATGGTCCTGGAATGTGTCCTTTCACTCCAGCAGCTTCCTAGTCTTCTCATGACTAGGGACATGCAGGTGGCAGTGCTCGTTTTCAGATAAAAGTGGTGCTATTTTTTAAAATTAAAAAGCAGTGTTATTTTAAAATTCAGTCAACAACCTTTAGCTGCAATAACAGCAAGACTTTCTTCCTTAAAATTTATTTTTCCAATATTCTATGAAGATACAAATTTTCCAAAGTGTAACCACACCAATATTCAAAACACTTTACAATGTTTCCCTCTATGGGCTCCTAAATATGGTAGAAAATCTCTCACATGTCAACACCCTTAAATGTTAAATGTTCCAGGATTTGATCCCCCTCCCACCTCGAATACAATAAGTACAATAAATGAGTGTATACACTACACAGCCAGTCAAAAGTATCTGGCAGTGTCAGATGACTTCAGATGTTTTGTCCCTTAAAGGAACCATAGCCATCATCGCAGAAGGATTTACTTCACAGCTTTATAAGTCATTTGCACATTAGGAGTTAATGGTTAGGTTTTGGTAACTTCTCACCTGGAGAAAGTTCTAAAGGCAGCTGATTGTCAATTTAGTTCGTCACTAGAAAAGAATATTATGCTGCATTTCCTCAAAACGAAGTTTAATCTTTCCTAATCTCTATAAATAAAGTTAGCTTTATGTCTGAACATTTTGAATTTCTGGCTAAAGCTTTGTATTTACCCTGGACGAGGTGTGTTATGACTAGAGCCCGGAAGTTTAGGCATTAATTGGATGAATTGCAACACATTATAGACATTTCAGTTTGTATGGTATGCATTCAGACCTTTCTTAATGCGCTCTTTTTGTCTAGCAGTCATTCTTGCAAAATGCAATTTATTGAGCAAAAAAGTTGCCATTTTGCTTAATTAAAAATCAAAATTGAAGTCAAAAGTTTCTAAAATGTCATAAATAACTGTTTCATATTTAAATAAAATATAAACGTACCATTATTGGAAAACCACCATTTATTGTGTGTTCTTTTATCAAGCCTATTTTATCTGAAACATCATAAAATTCCATTAAATATGAACCTTCACTTCACATATTGTTTCAAATTCTAAAAGCATTTTTGTGTACTGCTTCTGTAACGGCTACCCAGAAATCCAATTTTAATATGTGAAACTTCTTTTTTTTTTACCATACCTGCACCAAATTGCAATTAGGAAGTTGCAGTCTATCCTATTAATGCCTGAACATCTGGGCTCTATGACCAAATATACCCTTGGTTTGATGTTTGTTATGGGTAGCCATCAACATTGGAGCAAATGCCCTGAAAATTTGTATGAAAGTAGAAGACATCCCTGGAATAGAATTAGGCTACAAGTTATTTATGTGATATGAAGGGGGCAGGGAGTTAACAGGAAGTCTCAAATCCCAGCAGGATGCCCATTACACAATCTGTATCCTTCTCCTGACATTGCAATGTCAGGTGTGAGAACACTCTGGTGACTCACTTGTAGATCGGAGAATATCGCGAGGTGACATGTCCTGACATGGAAGTCACAACTCACTTCGAATGCATGTGAAGTCTGCAAAAATTCACAAGTTATCTATCAACCACTTCACACCAATTGTGGAGTGAGAAAATATTTCTTACTTTTTTCTTTATGCTGGCTGGCTTGCTTGCTTGGGTCAGCGCTAAAGAGTTGTTGAAACTGAACTTGAGCTCGGCTGCCATGGGCAGGGATATGTTGACTTTAAAGTCCATTTAATTTCTATGATGTAATATGCAGACCACCTCATGGTTAGTGGTCCCGGAGGTCTGGGTTTGATTCTTGACTCTGCCAAGAAAATTAATTCTGGTCTGAGGTCTGGAACGGGGTACACCCAGCCACGTGAGGCAATACTGAGAAAAGGGGGGGAGTTTGATTCCCATTTCAGCCATACTGGAAGTACTTTTCCTTGGTTTCCCACTTCTGCTCGAGGCGAATGACGGTATGGTTCCTAACTTAAGGCCTCAGCCAACTCCTTTCCAATCCTCACCTGAATTACAGATACAGTCATCTCAATAACACAGGTTATCACACAAAAATTCCACAAACAACCAAGTACATGGGGATAAATGATCAGGATGTCTAAACCCCTCAAATGAGCCAACAACAACACATATAATATGTAGAGTACAATCATCTTTCATCATACCAATACACATAATAGAAGTAAAATCAAGATGTTCAACAAGGAACATATACCGGTAGCTTTCTTTATCCTAAATGTATGGGTATAGTTATACAGTAACTGTCTTTATCAAGGAGTATAATAGAATCATTTCTTGGTTGAAGACCTTACAATCTATTTACCTCTACCAAACACCAGAGGGTAATCTGTGCACCAGAGCCTCGGAAAAACTACTAACATCATTGAAGAAAAAAAGAGAAGACATACCTCAAGAATTTTATGGAACCGGAGCCATGATCGACCGGACGTGGACAACAGCCAACTTTGAGTTGAAGCATGTGTTTACACGTCTGGCGGTCAATGGTTTTCACCACCTTATTTGTATTAACAAATCTTTCCATGACCCTACAGTGACGTGTGTATGCCAACTATGTGGACAAGCATGTGAACGCTACCACTTAGAGCTCTGTAGCAAAAGAAAACAATCAATCAAAGACTATGCAATTCAAAGCGCCAGAGCACAATTTTAGTGTACATGTTAATTCCTTATTTTCGATGGCTATTTGGCTGCAATAAAAGTATTGATTAATATCCTGAACTAGCACCAACAGATAGCGTACAGGTACTATGTGGGATTGTTTTGTTCTTTAGTTTAAATAGCACACAATAGGCTGTTACAAACGCTTTAAAATAAAAAATTATCTTATTATGAACTTGTCATTCTTCAAATTCGATGCGTATAGAATGCCAACGGAAGGCAAACCAATGGAGTCCCACATAGAACAGTCATGACATCTGGCGGAAAAATTTCGGATAACATAACCCTAATAGGGCGAGTGCATTCTAGCGGCCATAAGAGGAAACGTTTCAATTTACCTTTAGCATGGGTTCCAACTGTGAATGTCCAGACTGGTGTAGAGCACAGCTCGCATCCAGTTGGCCGTGATTGTCACCCGCATAGTTCATCTGGTTGCTGTTAGATGTCTCTCATGGTGAACGTTGTTTTAATTAAATATATATTTTCCATTGCACAATATAACGCTTAATTTTATAATGTCTGAGTAATTACAAAACAATAAATATAAAAATATTCAAGCAAAGAAACCCAACTCTGATAGGTTTTGAACCTCGGCTGAACGGGTAAAAAGACTAATGCTCAACTACAGAGACGAACATGTACACTAAATTTTGCCGTTATCAATCGACTTACATACGTCTTAGCAAATAATGACTTGGAGTAAACTATTCCTTCAGTGCAGTATACAGACCGAGGGATAAGAGCTGCAGAATCCTGGAAAGGAAGAATTTAGTGTGTCTCCCGGACACGGAAATATAAAATATAATATAATATATTGTAAATTATTTCATACAAAGTTTATATTATTTCTATCAATAGGCTATATTGCATGCAATACTCAAACAAGTGAACTATAGTTCAGGCACGAGAGATCAGCTGCCATATTGTCATGTGACAGAGACAGCTCAGCTCTTCTAAGTCAGTGGTACAGTATAATATTATAATAATAAAATGATAATAGCCAACAGGTCATCATTTAGGATAGCTTAAACCACCCTCGGTTCAATAATCGGAATTGGTGTGTCCTAAGTTATTGATTATAATGCTGGAATGATTCACAAGGCCACCATATTGAAATGGTATGGCTGATGACCTTGTAGTTTGGGCGCAAGACGCGTCCCATAATGAAGGTATGTTGTTACCAAATTTGGTAGAGATCGGATGATTAGTTTAGTCGTAATTTGATTTTATGTTTTGAACGTTTGAATGGCCGCCATTCAGTTTTGGTAAAGATGGCGGTGATATAAAACATGACACTGAGGTGTCCTTTGCTAGTGCTATCTCTGTACCAAATTTTGTTCAATTTGGTTTCGTCGTGAATTGATAGGGGGTGGGGGACAGATATACTCACACACACACACACACACACACAGACAGACTGGCAACTTTTGGCACATGCAGATCTCATAAGTCTACTTTCATTTTTTTTTTTTTTTCAAAAATCGGAAGTAGGGTAATAAAGTATATTGGAGCTGGCTGCATTGCTTAAAAGGCCAAAGCCAACAAATATAAAAAAAAAGAAACATGTTTTTTTTAGAATTTGCATTCTGGTGATAGTTAATTTCTCTTATCAGCGGTTTAATGTTTATTTTAGTCACCCAACTGCTCTTTCTTTCAGTACCTAATTCTAAGCAAATTCCTAAATTGCAGGGGTGTCGGCCAAACAAGGTCTGAGAATCTAGCCGTAACTACGCTAACCACTATCACCAGTCTCCCGAACGCTATTCCTGTTACCCTCACAATGCAAACCCGTCAACAATGAGTGTGAAGAGCTAGCTCGCTATATAAATTATGGGTTGCAGGGTAATAGGAGACCTCAAGTTTTGTGATTAGATTTACCAAGTACTGACAAGAACTACATCACTCAACATCATGCTGTCAAATTCAAACTGTTTCAACTAAATACAAATAAATGACAAGCAGTTAGGTTTGTAAATAAAAGGGATTAAATTGCTGGTATTCAGTTTGGTGGAGATTGTAGATACACTGCCGGAGAAAAAATTAGGTCACCTGAAAAGACGACGTCGATTTTGATCCGATGACGGCAGACGCCACCTGGGGGATAGTAGATGTACTGATAAGGGTTTCAACGTTGTTTGCTAACAGATGGCGTAGTGGCATAGCTACCAGAGCGCCATCTGTGTCTACCATTTAATAGGGAAAGCTCACAGCCATACGGTTCATTGTGGTGCAAACGTGTGAAGCAAGCAGGTACAATGCCACGGAGACGCACTCATGCTTCCTACAGCCAACTGAGCGAGTTTGAAAGGGGTCAAATTGTGGCTTTCCATGTGGCGGGATGGCCCTTTCGGAGAATTGCCACTCAAGTTGGACGTGCTGTGTCCGTTGTGCAACGATGCTGGTATTAGTGGTCACGTGAACATTCTCACACCAGTAGACGAGGTTCTGGAGTGCACTTGTCCAAGACACACCGGCCCCACCCCAAGCCATAAAAGGCCTGGATGGCCTGGGGTGCGATAAGCTACATCTCTCGTTCACCTTTGGTGTTTGTGGAGGGAACGCTAACCAGCGCTCGGTACATGTAGGATGTTGTTAGACCCGTTCTTTTGCCGTTCTTGCAACAGGAAGGGGATGTGTTGTTCCAACAGGATAATGCTTACCCACACACTGCCCGTGCAACTCAACGTGCACTGCAAGACGTACAGCATCTTCCCTGGCCAGCACGATCGCCGGACTTGTCGCCAATCGAGCACGTGTAGGACATGATGGGCCGATAAGTGACTCGTGCGACTGGTCCACCCACAACTCTTACAGAACTGTGTGAACAGGTCGAGCAGGCATGGATTAACGTAGGTATCCATAGACAGTATTCGCCATCTGTATGATCGACTGGATGCAAGAGTCTGTGCCTGCATTGCCGCCCGTGGAAGCTACTCCTCGAACTAATATGGGTGTTTCAGCATGGGTCGACACCTGGTATCTCTGAACCGCTTGACCTATTGATCTGTATATTTAATCATTTCATGTACTCCATATGCACTGTTGCCACAATAAATATTGAGTGAATTGGTAACCTCTAAAAGGGTGACCTAATTTTCTTTTCCGGCAGTGTATTTAGGGATTATTGTGCAAGGGGGTAAGTTTAATTGGGGGAAGCTCAAATGGTTAAGAATGCATACATACAAGTCACTGAGCATGATTATGCAGGTGTTAAAGGTGATGGTAAGGAGATTTTGGAGAGGACTTATCTGAGGTTAGTGAGACCTCAGTTGGAATATGCTGTAGGTGTGTGGGATCCATAAACATACTTCTTGATAAATGAGTTGGAAGGGGTGCAAAGGAAGACCACCAGATACATAACAGGGACCACAGGTGAGTGATGAGTTGGTTGGTTCCTCAGTTTAGGGGCTGCGACAGCACGGTCATGTAGCCCCGTGTACTTTGGGTGTGTGTAGAATCAGTCTGATAACCAGTGTTAATTGTGATGGCTGTATTAGTGTGTGTTATCGTAATTCAGGTAAGTACAGCAGATGATCAATTTCAAGTAGTTCCTAGCTACCAAGTAGCTACCAAATGCCACCGTCAAGGACACCTAGCTATGAACTTGGCTACTAGATACCACCAGAATTGGCACCTGGCAGCAAACTTTGGAACTTATAGAGTGTTAATCAAATCTAACCTATAAATTTATCATATCACAATTGTAGTTAGTGGAAGGTTTTTTGACATGGGCTCGCCTGCTTTACTTCCCCTCCGAAGGAAGGCAGACTGAGGGATTTTTAACGCTCTTAAAAATTCTACGACTTTGACCGGGTTTGAACCCGCGATCTTGGGCATAGAAGCTCAGCATGCTACCAACTATGCCACTGAAGCTGCTGTGAATGATGAGAATTTGGGTTGGGAAAGGTTAGCTCATATACATTCTAGAGCAGTGGCATCCAGCCTTATGCTAGCTTAGCTGCGCCGCATGCCCACAGGCTGGCTCCTGCCTCTCTTGGTTGGGCTGCCTGTCCTGACTGATGACAATGCGACAGCTCTTTGCCGTGTCCGACCGAGTCAAGTTGGGATCGCTAGAGCACCACGCATAATGTAAACAAACAAATTGTTTGTCCAATGCGTTGATTGTCCAACAACTTCTTCTTCTTCGGCTTTAACTCGAATCCAAGTATAAATCTTCTTCCTTCAGTCCAGTTTGTGGATGTGTATACGGTGACTAAAGAGTCCAATCGTGGCATGGAACAAGTGTCCACACAAGTCACATAGTATTGCTGGAGGAGGACGTGGTTGGGCTGCTCGAAATTTCCTAGCTTGACGCTTGGCCTCTTCCTGTGTGCGTCGATCCCTTTCAAACATTTTTACAGTATCCGAAATGGTACGGCGCCAAGTTGAGCGGTCTTCAGCCAGCATGTCCCAGGTTTGTTAATCAAGACCTGTCAAATTCAGGGCTGCTTAAATTGGTCCTTGTAGCGCCTCTTAGGATACATAACATAGCTCACCATATAGCATTTGACGAGGTAATCTCACATCATTCATCCGATGGACATGACCAATCCATCTAAATTGGTGACCTATTATGGATGATTCTATGCTGTTGATTTGAGCCTTTTCAAGAACAGCAATATTGGTAATGCGGTCTTCCCATTTAATCCTCAGGATTGATTGAAGTTTTTGTAGGTGGAAGCGCTCAAGCTTCCTAAGATCACGTCGGTAAAGGGTCCACGTTTCACAGCCATACAACAATGTAGAAATGACTACTGCTTTGTACACCATAAGCTTTGTACTCATGGACAGATCTTTATTCATGAAGTCCCGGTGCGCTAATCATCCATATGCTGCATGGGCTGTGCCAATTCTCTTATCCACATCCTGCTTACAGGTACAGCTCACAGAAATGGTACTGCCCAGGTACGAGAAGTGATCTACCTGCTCTAATGGCAAATTTGAGATGGAGATATTGAACTGAGGAAGAGGTGTGCCTGGTGAAGGTTGTGCCAAGACTTCAGTCTTATTGACATTTATGGTAAGACCAAAGCGATCACATGCACTTTTGTAACAATTAACTGACTCTTGCAGCTCTTCTGGTGTGAGAGTTGGCAACGCAGCATCATCTGCTTACAACATATTAGTAACATTAGTAACCTGAGTTTTCCTCAAGGAGCAGAGACGAGTTAGGTTGAATAGCCCTCCATCAAAACAATACTTGACCTCCACACCCGGGATGTTTGTGGGTGAATCATAAAGCATTGCAGCCAAGTACAGCGCAAAAAGCATTGGAGCCAGTACACATCCTTGTTTCAGTCCATGGGTAATAGGAAATTCATCAGACATCTTATTCTGATGGCAAACCTGACCTGTCATGCCATCATGGAGAGCCTTGATTAGATCTAACAAACGCTGAGGGCAACCAAACCGTTTCAGCACCGCCCACATGGCTGGTCTTGGAACCGAATCAAATGCCTTTTCCAAGTCATAAAATACTAAGAAGAGTGGATTCTGTTGTTCTCTACATTTTTCTTGTAGCTGTCTCACACAGAAAATCAAGTCAATTGTGCTTCTGGAAGCTCTAAATCCGCAATGTGACTCTGGGAGGATCTTCTCCGAGATAACCTTGAGGCGGTTAAGTAGAATTCTTGCAAGAATCTTCCCCACAATTGATAGCAGTGATATACCACAGTAGTTGCCACAAACACTGTGATCACCCTTTTTAAAGAGAGTGATGATAGTGGCATT
This sequence comes from Meconema thalassinum, assembly GCA_946902985.2. Classification (NCBI taxonomy): domain Eukaryota; kingdom Metazoa; phylum Arthropoda; class Insecta; order Orthoptera; family Tettigoniidae; genus Meconema; species Meconema thalassinum. Next base: position 446,808,879 of record OX336390.1, read on the forward strand.
CTTTAGGTCTCCAGGTACCTTTCTTGATTCCCATATTCTGAGGATAAGGGTGAAAATCCTTGTAGGGAATTACCTCCGGCTTGAATTAGTTCCAGAGGGATGTTATCTGGGCCAGGTGCCTTTCTGGGTTTCAATTGGGTGAGAGCTGCACTGAATTCATGATAAATTGGAGGTACTGCCAACCACAGTTGTTCAGGTTGTTGCGGCACATCACAAAGGAAGTCTTCAGTAGCTGCTGATGGACGATTTAGGAGATTGGAGAAGTGCTCTTTCCAGCGTTCCAAGATTTCTTGACTATCAGTAAAGGTAGTAGAATTATCAGCGCTTTTCAGTGTACCTGATGATGAGCGAGATGGTCCATATATTTCCTTGAGTACTGCATAGAAGTTCCTCAAGTCTCGAGCATCCGATAGTCTCTGCAGTTCCTGAGCCTTCTGTTGCCACCAAGTATTTTTAATCTGCCTTATCTGCGTCTGACATTTACCCTTGAGGTCCAGTAGTTTATCTCTCTTTGTGTTGGAAGTTGGGTCTTGAAGATGGGCAAGATAGGCATTCCTTTTGGCATTGATGAGAGACAGAATTTCTTCATTGTTGTCATCAAACCAGTCTTGTCTTTTCCGCACTATAAAACCAATGGTTTCCTCAGCTGACTGTGTGATAATCTTCTCTGGTGTGGCCCATTCTTGCTGAATGTCATTCGTTACTGGGTTTTCTGATAACTGGGTGACGATCCTGTTTCCAAAATTTTTATAGATGGATTTATCCTGAATTTGGATGTATTAAACTTCCTCCTTGGCAAATTTTTGATGTTCCTAGGTGGTTTAGGTCTGATGGATATCCTGAGCTTACATATATAAGGATATATAAGGTAAGATCTGTCCAACAATCGTGTATATTCCTTGCTGTTCTGGTAATAAGAGTGTCCTTCTTATCACATTGCCGGGTAATGATATAATCATGAATGTGCCAATGTTTGGAACGAGGATACATCCACATGGTTTTGAAGTAGTTAGGTAGGCGGAACTGCGTGTTGGTAATGAAACGTTCGTGTTCTGCACAAAGACCAAGAAGCAATAGTCCATTGGGATTACATTTTCCAAGTCCCTGTTTGCCCATCACATGATTCCATAGCCTGTGATCTTTCCCAACTCTGGCATTGAAATCACCGAGGAGCAAGAGTTTATCTGCAGATGGTACCTTGGTGATGATTTCACTTAGCTGATCATAGAATTGAGTCTTTACTTCATCATCGGAATCTAAGGTAAGAGCATACTGTCGGGGAAATAAGTATAGATACTCGAGTTTAGAGGTCAATAAAACCATTACCCTTAGTCTTACAAAAGAACAACCTACACCAAAATTTTCCTTGTTTTATTTGTCGTTTAACGATATAGAGTAAATATTTGCATTGTCTCTCGTTAAAATTTTATAGCAGATTGAACAAAAAAAGTACCGGTTTTTCTTACCAAGTTTTTACGGAGCGCTCACTTAGAAAGATCATTACGTTAAAAGTATCAATCTGATCGTAACGAAACTTTAATACGTCTTAAAGGAACTTATTGTTAACGCGTTTATGAAGTTTTAATCAGATCTGACATTTCTTAAAATAGTTGTGAATTTTGTAAAGCAACTTTTTCTCGGGCCTGGGTGGTCATAGCAGTATGAAATATGGCTTGTTATGAGGCTCATAGCAATGCAAGGAATAACGTAAAACTACATTTTATCTACTTGTGATTATCGATTTTATATGGATTGATATTTAATCGGACCATTGTGGGCAGCGATAGTACATTAGCAGCCTGGCAATGTTGCCAGTTGACTACCGTATTTCAAACTCGCTGCGCGCTCGTTCCTACGCACACCAAACTCTGACCTTTGTTCTTCGTTGAGTCATTAGCAACAAGCAGCAACTATCACTGTCTGTATTACCTACATCGATCAAGATGCCAGCTAAACCACAGTTAACGGAGAGAGAATTTGCCATGATTATAAGTGCAATATGTTTTTTTTAGAAGCGAGAGAGAAAGTAATAATGATAAGAGGGTTTAGCAAAAAGTATCCAAGTGTATTGGAAGGTCGATAGCCACGGTGAAGAGATGTGCCGCTGCAATGAAAGATATTCCTCTTCCTCCCAGAATCCAAAAGTATGAAAGTATGACGAAAGCAGAGCTAATTGTTCACGCAAACCTCACTGCAGGGCAACTAAAAAGAAGCTGGAACAGATATTCAAGAATGTTCGTCCTGACGTCGAACTCGTCTGCCTGCCAGTTGCTCATTGTGAGCTCAACCCCATAGAGCTGGTTTGGTCCTACGTGAAAAATAAAATAGCTAAAGTGAATATGAGCAACCAGGCGAAGAGAGAAAGATCAATGGAGGTGATGCGAGATCTCTGTAAAGAAGCCTTGAGGTCCGTAACACCGGAGCTATGGAAAAAATGCATCGAACACACCAAAAAATAGAGAAACATTACTGGGAAAAGGATGGGCTTACAGAAGTCGTCCCCGTTGTTGAGCCACTTGTTATAAACTTAAATGACAGTTCATCTGATTCATCGGGCAATGATTTTTCAGACGGTTAATAAGGGAGCAGTTTTATAATCTTATAATCTCAAAGTGTAAATTACTTCAAACAATTAATCTTATAATAATAGACAAGAATCAAATCCAGATCCTAGCTGTGCAAGAGACCAGATTCTTAGACAAGAATGTTGTGGACACTGAACACTACAGAGTATTTAAAGGAAAGCCAGCAATAAAAATAATGGGAAACATGCCTCTACTAGGGACTGCCTTTTACGTAAACAAAAAGATAGTGACTAGTGTCACAGAATTCACATCGAAATCAGAAAGGCTATCGCTACTTACATTCAAGTGTAAAAACAAGAAGTACACGCTTATCAACTGCCATGCTCCCATTAATGAAGACAACAAAAAGAATCCACAGAAGGTGGACGATTTCTGGGATCTCTTAGACACTGAAATCTTGCAGATACCCGAGAAAAACATAAAAATTCTCCTGGGAGATTTTAATGCACAAATAGGAAAAGAGAGAAAATACAGGGACATCGTGGGAGATTACCCAGCGCATAGGAGGACAAACAGAAATGGGGAAAGGCTCATAAGACTCTGCAGAGCATTCCAGTTTAGAATAATGTCAACAAATTTCAGGAAACTCCCAAGAAAAGCGAAAACCTGGGTATCCCCAAATCCAAATTTAGGGGAATTCCAACTGGACCATGTAGCGATATCAAGGAAAAACGCAAAAGAGGTAATGAATGTCAAGGTGATTAGAAACGGTGACTTCGATTCAGACCACTACCTTTCCAAAGCCAAAATCCGCTTCCTTCCGCTACGACAAAAGAGAGACCCACCTAGAATAACCAAATATAACATGAGCAAATTGAATATTTCCCACGACATTGTTAAGAACTTTAGGGAAGAAATCCGCAGCACCAAAAAGGAAAGTTGGCAACAACTCTGTACAGGAATCAATGATGCCGCAAAGAAGACACTGGGGTTGGCAAAGAGGAAAAGAGAAATCTGGTGGAACGAACACTGCGATGTAGCTCTCAGTAAGAGGTCTGAGGAATGGAGAAGATGGAAATCTTCTGGAAAAAGGGAACACTTGGAACAATTCAGACAACAGAGGAAAGAAACATCCAGAATTTTCCGTAGGACCAAGCGATCTTTTGAAGCAGCACAGTTAGAAAATCTTCAGAGCAACTTCGTTAAACACAACTCCAGAGACTTTTACCAGACATTCAAAAACAAACTTAAGGGTTACCAAGCCCCAAGTATGAGTTTTAGAAATGAGCAGGGAAAAATTGGACTGAACAACCATGAAAACTGCGAAATACTAGCTGGATACTTTCAAGATCTTTTGAACTGTCCAACCCCCACTTCTAGATTAGAAATAGCAGACTCACCAGAAAACTCAAAAGAGGATGCACCACCAACAAAAGAAGAGATCAGGGATGTCATCAAGAACCTAAAGAACAACAAAGCAAGTGGAGAAGATTCGATAACAGCAGAAATGATTAAATGGGCAGAGCCAGAAATTCTAGACGACCTTCACAGAATCCTTGGTGCAGTCTGGGAAACCGAGAAAATTCCAGAAGAATGGAAAACAGCGCTGATCCATCCGCTCCACAAGAAAGGGGATAAGCAAGACGTGAACAACTACAGAGGTGTGTCCCTCCTTTCAATTGCTTATAAAATTCTCTCCAAGATTCTTCTAAACAGAATAGAAGATACGCTGGACAAACAACTAGGCGAGTACCAAGGAGGGTTTAGGAAAGGACGCTCCTGTGTTGAGCAGATCTTCAACTTGAAATCAATAATCCGTCACAGACTGCTGAGTAATAAGAAAATTGTGGTATCCTTCATAGACTTTAAAAAGGCATTTGATTCAGTGGACAGAGAGACCTTAGACAGGATCCTAAGGGAATTTGGAATCAAAACCAAACTAGCAAATATAGTCAAAGAGACCCTAACAAACACAACTTCCAGGGTGAAGTTCATGGGAGAGCTTTCTCGGCCGTTCGAAATTAAGACAGGAGTCAGGCAAGGGGATGGCCTATCACCAATCCTTTTCAACTGTGTCCTAGAGAAGGTTGTGAGAATTTGGAACTCTGAATTGGAGAGTCGAGGAATAAACCCAATCTGCCTCGGGAGGAAGTCGGTAGGAATTAAAGTCAACTGCCTGGTGTTTGCAGATGATTTTGCAGTACTATCGGAAACCACGGAAGAAGCAGTCATACAAATCAACCTCTTGGAAAAGATCGCTAGCCAAACAGGACTAAGGATATCAGTTGAAAAGACAAAATTTATGACAAATGACAAACATGGACCAAAGTTCCTTGACACGGAGATAGGACGGATTGAAAGGGTAAAAAAGTTCAAGTACCTAGGAGAGACTATACAGGAGAATGGGTTAGAAAAAGCAGCTGTTGGAGATCGAATTATAAAAATGGAAAGAGCGTATGGATTAACAAAAAATATCTACAACAAAAAGTGCATCTCCTGGAATGCCCAAATAAGGCATTATAACACTGTCGTAAAAACAGAGTGCCTCTTTGCCAGTGAATGTCTCTCGATGAACTATAGCCTCGAAAAGCTAGAAGTCATGGAAAGGAGAATTCTTAGAAAAATCATGGGTGCAGTTCAGACTGAAGATGGATGGAGACTGAGAAGCAACGGAGAAGTCTACCAGAACGTGGAAAGAATCTCCGCGTCTATGCGGAAGAGAAGGCTGACATTCCTCGGACATCTCTATAGAATGAACGACCATAGATTAACTAAACAAATATTCGACTATCTCTGGAAGAAAAAGACCACCACAACATGGATTAAGGAAGTTAGGAAAGATTTAGAAAAGTTAAACATCACAGAATCTCAAATGCTAGAAAGAAATGTATTTAAGAGCAAAGTGAACAATCTGGAAGGGTTTCAAGATGAAGGAAGACCTAAGAGAAGTGGACGAACTTGGACAGAAGACCAAAGACAAAATGCCAGTGAACGCATGAAGGAATATTGGAGACAGAGGAAACTCCAGGCAAAGAATAAGAAAAAGAAATAAAGTTGTTGCGTGATCCTAAGTGGTCAATTCGCTTGAAAAAAAAAAAAAAAAAAGCTTTTCAGCTGACACACCATTTTTAAACCTGCTAATGGAGTTCCAAAGTCCTCATTAAAAAAGGTGTTGGGAAATGTTTCACTTCTTGCGGAAATGAAATAAGACACGTTTCTCTAACTTGTAGGTAAAATTAGCAGAGGATATTAGCGCTGTACATAAGGGACGCATATTTCAGGATATAAAGAAGAATTAAATAGTTAAGTTAAATAGACGTGAATGATAGTGTTTTTTTTTTTTTTTTTCTTAGTCGTATTACCCTCCAGGGTTCGCTATTCCCTCGGACTCAGCGATGGATTGCGCATTTACCGCCTCCATTTTGAAACTTCGGGATCGGGTACAACTGGGGTGTGTGACCAGCACCTCGCCCAGACGGCCTCACCTGCAAAGCGAACAGGGGCCTCATGAGGGATGGGAAGATTGGGAGGGATAGGCAAGGAAGAGGTAATGAGGCGGCCGTGGCCTTACGTTAGGTATCATCCCGGTATTTGCCTGGAGACGAAGTGGAAAACCACGAAAACCACTTCGAGGATGGCTGAGGTGGGAATCGAACCCCCCTCTACTCATTTGGACCACCCGAGGCTGAGTAGACCCCGTTCCAATCCTCATACCACTTTTCAAATTTCGTGGCAGAGCCGGGAATCGAACCACGGACTTCCGGGGTGGCAGCTAAGCACGCTGACCACTACACCACGGAGGCGAATATATATTATAATATTTGTATTATAATTCGTCAATTTCACTTATGGTTTTTAATTTATTTTAATTAATGTTTTTTTCAAGTCCTCGTACTGCAGCTCCTTCACCAAGATATTACTCGTATAAAATATCTTCCTTGTCACATGAGCGACCCATGGTTTAACCCATAGACATTCACTTTATCTTTTCGTTTCTTTTATATACCGGTATTGCCACCACAGAATTTCAATTACCATAATATAGTTAAGTGAACAAGGAACTGTCCTTAATCCATTTTGCTGAACTATGATAAAATATTTGATGTAGTGTCATGGTGTGATGTTTGCTTTGTATAACTTTGATAAAATTTCAGTTTTATAAAATATTTGATAAAATTTATTTGACAAATTTCTTTGCTAGTGTATACCGGCCTAACACAAATTACAAAACAAAAACAACAGAAATTCACAGACCTTACGGCTTGGAACGCGCGCCTATTATGTTTCACAGGGCAACGTCGCACGAGTTTCCTCGAACGAGCGCATTGTTCCCGTCGCTTGCTACGATACATTCTTCTCACATAACCAATTGATTAAATATCAATCGATATAAAAGCAATTATCAAAAGTAGATAAAATGTAGTTTTTTGTTTAGCCTTGCATTCCTATGAGCCTCATAACAAGCCATATTTCATACTGCTATGACCATCCAGGCCCGAGAAAAAGTTGTTTTACAAAATTCACAACAACTATTTAAAGAAACATCAGATCAGATTAAAACTTCATATATGCATTAACAATAAGTTCCTTTAAGACGTATTAGAGTTTAGTTACGATCCGATCAATACTTTTAACGCAATGATCCTTATAAGTGAGCGCTCCGTGAACTTGGTAAGAAAAACCGGTACTTTTTTTGTTCAATCTGCTATAAAATTTTAATGAGATACAATGCAAATATTTACTCTATATCGTTAAACGACAAATAAAACAAGGAAAATTTTGGTGTAGGTTGTTCTTATGTAAGACTAAGGGTAATGGTTTTATTGACCTCTAAACTCGAGTATCTATACTTATTTTCCCGACAGTAGGTAGAGATGAGCGCCATAAAGGAACCTCCTGAGAGTGGTATGCGGAGGTTCATGAGCCTTTCGCTGATTTCAATGGGCGCAAATTGGTGATAATTTACCAGTCTGGTCTTTACAGCGAAGCCCATTCCATGAATACGACATTCACCCTCCTCCTTTCCTTTCCAGAAGATGGTATATCCAGTTCCAGATTCAGTAATCTTGCCTTCAGAAGACATCCTAGTTTCACTGAGAGCAGCAGTGTCAACGTCCAGTCTTGATAACTCATGGGTTGCAAGAGCTGACCTTCTCTCAGGTCTAACGTTATTGTCCATATCAAGCAAAGTTCTGATGTTCCTTGATCCAATAATCAATTTGTGAGTCTTCACTGTTTTTGAGTTTTGACCGCATGAGGGGTGACCTGCTGAGTGCGGTTGCCCAGCCAGACCAAGATTGTGACTTCCGATGTTTAGCCCACCTTTTCTAGGGCCTTCCCCATGAGGGGTGGGCAGCGGTGATCCTAATTAGGCCTGCCCAAACACAGATGCAGGACCGAATTTGTGAGTAGTCACAGAGTCTCCGGAAGACGACCATCACACATCTGCTGCCAACGTTTTGTCCGAACTAGAGGCGTCCAGTTACACCCACAACCTGCCCTCACCGTTGGACTTTGAAAGTAAGTGACGTATGGAAGAAGTGCCATTGGCGTGAATTTATTTAGGGTGAATCTCAGCTTGCCAGGACGAGACCCACACACTGCGGCTCACACAGAATGAAACATGCAGGACCGAACACAGAGACTGCAACAAACTACCACATTCTCAAGTACTACTGAGGTGCGCCTTTACAGCCAGTCCGTCTGGCATGACCGTTGGGAGCCATGAGGGTGATTGGCTCCTCCTCCGCTCATTTTGCCGTTGGGCCAAAATCTGCCCATCATAAATATGGACAATAGTTTGACCTAATAAACCTGAGCAATAGGCTGCCCCTTCCGCCAACCACACTGTGCCAGGGTTCATCTCTTCCACTGCAGGTACCGTTGAGGACTTCACCATAACCTTGGCAAGGGACTCTAACTAGGTACTACCAGCCAGGCCAGCTGGACCAAGGATTTTTAAAGATGTGTTACTCCTCTATCACCCCCTACTATATTGTAGAGCCTCCGTGGCTTAGACGGCAGCACGCTGGCCTCTCACCGCTGCATCCGTGGTTCAAATCCCGGTCACTCCATGTGAGATTTGTGCTAGACAAAGCAGAGGCAGACAGGTTTTTCTCCGGGTACTCCGGTTTTCCCTGTCACAATTTAATTCCAGCAACCCCACTATCATTTCATTTCATATGTCATTCATTTAATCGCTGCCCCATGGGAGTGCGACAGGCTTCGGCAGCCGGCACAGCTTATATCCTCGCCGCTAGATGGGGGCTTCATTCATTCCATTCCCTGACCCGGTTGGTCGACTGGAAGCAGGCTGTGGATTTTCATTTCACATCTATATTGTGTTCCACGTACTGGTACTTGAAGATTACATACTTAACATTAAAAAGTCAGGAATACTGATAAGGTAACATGGAACTCATTTAAGGCATTGCAATTTCGGTCACATTATTTTTCCCCACCTTGTTTTCGTTTTGTTTCAATTTGTCTTCATATTTACAATATTCTAAATACCGTTTGATGTTCGACAGATCAACCACAACACAGCAAAGGCAGTATGGGAGGGAGTGAGACGAGAAAGCGAGTTAGAGTGACAAACATATAGTCTTCCCCCACCATCGCTGCAAGATTAGGGGAATATGATTTTAGCTTATACAGTAAGGGAGAGAATGCATGAGAAGATGTTCATGGAAGACTGCGCATGGTGGAGGTATTCAGGAGCTGATTGGATCATTCTTGTAAAGTTTAACTAAGTCAATAGAATAGTAACTGGGACAAGTACCGTATTCAATTGTAAATAGGGGAAATAGAATGGAACCCTTTGCCAGAGGACATTTTCTGCCCTATGTCTTCAAATGTTTGGAGGTTTAAGAAACTAGCCAGGCAGTGTCAATAAAAAGAAGAAGCTGTAGTTAGATTAGTGAGCTTATGAGTGTTGGAGGGCAGGGGATGGATCAAAACTTGTAGCCATTTAAATTGTTGTTATTTATTGATTCTAATGAAAATTGATTTGTTTTTCATTATATTTAAGCTTACTAGTATATTTTAAACTGTAGTTTTACTATAATTTTGTCACCTGGGAATATGTCCCCATTTGCAAATAAATCTATCTGACAGAAGATTATAGAAAATACGATTTATCAATAAAAAATTCTGATTTCCTATATTTCAAAATATTAAAAAAGTTAGCAAAAAGACACAACAATTTATTTAAAATTTGCAAATACAAATTTTACACACACCAGTCAGCTAACACAATCATGCTGTTGTTGGTGAGCTTAGAAAAATTACACATTGGTCCATCCCTAAGTTCAAGGTGATCTTACCTGGGAATAATTGAGGATCTGAGATACAGATTCAGAAACGTACAGTATCCTGCCTCTATCACAGCCTACAACAAAGAGGAAGCCCTCAGCTGCCTGAAAGAAACAGAACAAAGTAAATTTGCCAAGTTCTCTCAACAACTTTCCACAGATATGAACTTAGTCATGATGTTAGTTCCGTGTTGACTTACAATATTATACAATTTATTTCTATAGTGAGAGCCTTCCCTATATAACGGAGCTTTACCTGCGCCGTGTGACAATTGACTAGCATCTACCGTTACACAGCAGCGCATCGGGAAGCCCCAGCATGCGGTCATAGCTTGATTACACTCCCAGCTGGCAAGATACCTTAGTTGAGAGAGTTAAGACTTGTGGTTAACTACTGTATCCCGTGAATATGCTTAGGTACCGTATAGAACAAAACATCAAATTTTCCTAGTTAAAACTTGCTTCTCAAGAAGAAGTCTTCCAGTAAATGTGTTCGTACTGTCTCTTAACATTCTAATTTGATATTGGATTATTGGAAAGAAGTTCACTAATATGTATGGACGGGGTAGTTGCGTATAGGTGACAAAAGGAGATTTTGATGTAAGTTATTTAACTTAATGATTAATCAAATACAGGAACATGGCAAAAAACAAATAAATACCTTGTATAAGTGTTTACAGTTTATGTTTCTAAACTTTGTTTGAAGTGGTATTCAATGGGTCTGTCATCATTTTAGAGTAATTGCTGGGAAGAATGTTTGATGCAATTGCAATTATTGCCAAAGATACATGTATCTTCAATGACATGACGCATACCTGTGTCAAAAAACACTTCCTCATGCAATAAATCGCTATTTATTTTTACCGACTAATTTATTTTATTTAGCATATGGTACTAAACACATCACAATACAATGATAATTAAAACAGCATGAAACAGAAAGAAAATACTACTGTATATACAGGGCTGAACTCAGATAAGGGTAACAATGTCAGATTTGCATCCTTTATGTAGTCAATGCATTTTTGTGTAGCCATCAGGAACTCAACTGAAGCCCCAGAGAAGGCAGTTAGTGGACAATCTTGTGTGATATGCTGAATAGTTTGTCTACCAGCACCGCAGGTACATTTCGGAGATGGAATTTTCCCCCACCTGTGAAGAGAGTCCACGCATCTGCCACAATTTGTTCTTATCCTATTTAGGGTGGACCAAATTCTTCTAGGAAGCTCAAAACCTGGAGGCTTGGTTGTGATGCATGGCATAGTTTGTTGTTCTGGTGAGGAAGAGATCGACCAGAACTGCTTCCAACGGGCAGTCACATTGAACTCACTTTCAACGAGCCTTTGTGCAGTAGTCAGAGGAGGGTGGCGTGAGCGAACGTCCGTAGATTTCAACCTGAAATTACCCTACACGTGTTCCCTGGGTGGTGCTAACTGAGCAACAACACTGGTAGCCAGATAATCCTTTGGATCTCCTGGCATATATCACATCACACACAATGGATACTGACTAATTAGTACGTCTGTATGAATGATTTATGTGTATCTGTTTTGCTTACACTGCTTAAATGCCAACGTAGACATGAGAAAAGTAGCTATCATAGTTCATGATCAATCGAAATGATTAAATATTGATAAGAATTGTAACTAGTGTTTGCTTCTGGAGGGGAATGAGCTGAGTCAAAATTACATTGAGGACTCTGACATAATGAAAGCAAGTACAGTATTGTATATGATCCTGAAGTTTCAAAACCTCCTACCTACACTTCTTAAATGTTTTATTTCATTAGCATTTGATATGTTGTATTTGCACTTATCAATGCACAAATGATCGGCAATTAACAGTTTTGTTGGTATTAAATAATAATGTCCGGTTTTCTTCCCATGATCATCTGGCCATTTCTCGACATTGTATAAATATTGATAAACTAATATTTCCTACTAAAGTTTTAACACAATACTACCGGTATTCACTTTCCAAAATGACACTCACACTCGGATTCTAACATGAAGGCAACTGACAAATTGTGTATTTTTGGCAAGGGATGAGGAAAAATACTGCTCACCCACCTCAATGCTTCCTCTCTTGCTAACTGAACAGCTGACTATTTTGCTCAGTCAGTAAGTGTTAAGTTAGGGAAGCACTAAACATTTCAAACGAGTGAAAAGAATAATTGCTTTCAAATTTGTAGATTAACTGGAAAGTTTTCCATTTTACAAGGTCCATATTGAAATGAAAATCCACAGCCTGCTTCCAGTCTCCGACCGGGTCAGGAATGGACTGAATGAAGCCCCCATATAGCGGCGAGGATATGAACTGTGCCGGCTGCCGAGGCCTGACGCACTCCTCTGGGGCAATGATTAAATGAATGACAGATGAAATGAAATGATAGTGGGGAGTGTTGCTGGAATCTAATTGTGACAGGGAAAACCGGAGTGCCCGGAGAAAAACCTGCCTGCCTCCGTTCTGTCCAGCACAGATCTCACATGGAGTGACCGGGATTTGAACCACGGACCCAGCGGTGAGAGGCCGGCGTGCTGCCGCCTAAGCCACGGAGGCTTACAAGGTCCGTATTGGCGTGTACAAATCAATTTTAATGGGGTGAGGGGTCTCCACCCAATCAATACTTTTTGTTATGGACAACTAGAGGTTATTGCCAATGGGACATGTTTCGTGTCTAGGAAGCTCAAAACCTGGAGGCTTGGTTGTGATGCATGGCATAGTTTGTTGTTCCGGTGAGGCAGAGATCGACCAGAACTGCTTCCAACGGGCAGTCACATTGAACTCACTTTCAACGAGCCTTTGTGCAGTAGTCCCATTGGCAATAAACCTCTAGTTGTCCATAACAAAAAGTATTGATTGGGCGGAGACCCCTCACCCCATTAAAATTGATTCAAATTTGTAAGCATTAACTTACATCTTCCAATCATGAGTCATCAATCCGAAGATTGGTTTTATTAAAAATTAAAAACTTCAACAAATTTAATATTTTTATCATTTGGCTCTGAGGGAGGGATTGAACCCTCTGATCACTTCCCGTAGTTACGCCACTGATTGTCAGACCCCACTAGTATCAACGTACGATTGTTGTTACAGGATTAAGTTACAATAAACAACACATTTAAATTTTAGCAAGTGTCTGAGGTTTACAAATCATAATGCAAGAAGCTTTGGAACAATGCAGAAGAGCAGCCAAGTGTGATAAGATTCGAGAGCTTACTACTATTTAATATTATAGAATAACGACGTTGAGTCAGGAGCTGCACTTACGTTTACCAGATGATTAGCCTTCCCTCTTGGGTCTACTTTAAACACTATTGCAAAACATGTGAGTATTAACCCTTCGCTAGTGACGTGAATTTTACTCCCAACTTTAGTGACTTCGGTCCAGTAGACCGGCCTTAAATAATTCCATACTCTTCATTATTTTAGGGTATATTTTTAAGGAAGGGTATAATACATAAGTATTTTATCATCTTAACATTTATTTAAAATACACTTAAGTAATCTATAAGCAATAATAAGGAGAAATTATAACTGAGCAATGCAAGTGAAATTAGCGAAATATCCAATGATAAACTCTGTTGAAAAGAAAACAAACAATCATGATTGAGATCTAAAGTTTGTAAATTTGCATCAGTACACAATTAACCTTCAAGACAGTCATGGCATACAACATTTGCGTGTTCAAGGCACAAATACGCTCTTAGTGACCTCGGTGTGTGAGACCGAAAAGACTTCCACTGACCTGTACGGTTATCATTCGAACTTGTGCAGCGGTGAGTATACTCGAGAATGAAATTGATGAAGGTAACCTGATGCGCAGCTAGCCCACTCCAACGGGCAGGAGGCGCAATCGTTTATGACGTTGGTCTGTGACACCGTGCGTCACTAACGGAGGGTTCAAAGAATATATGCAATTTTAACACCATTCATCACCATGCTTACCGCTCGCCACACATGGGCTAGAGTGCAGGGTTACCGCTCTGCTATGGGCAGGGCCTTCCTTATAGGTGGCTATGATGAAAGACATACCTTACAGGGATACTAACCTGGCACCTGTAGTGAAAGGCTATGCTGACAATTTCAGCCCAAATTTCACTTTCGTGGACGATAACGCTCGCCCGCATAGAGTTGGCATTGTCAATGACTTTCTTCAGGAGAATGGTATTCACAGAATGAAATGGCCTGCCTATTCTCCCCATTTCAATTGTGTAGAGCATGCGTGGACCTGGACACTGCTTAATAACTAAGTCCATCCTCACTGTCATCGTCACTGTGCTCCATGGCAGTATGCAAAACTTTTTTTGATATGTGTATTTGATTCTTCTTCATTAATTTCGTCTCTTATTGACTTATCTCATAAGATTGGCACCAGGAGGGCCATTCCGCTGTAAAAACCCTCCGGTACAGTGAAAACTTATCTCATCTCATCTCTGACACCGTAGAAACAATAAGGAGAGAAAAAAACGAATACGATCTGTTGCTTTTGTAATAATTTAAAGGAGATCACAACACAAAAACACATATTTCATTTTTATTCCTAAATATGTAACATGGAAATTTAATAACAATGTCGTTAATCCGGTGCCTCTACGTCCAACCGTTCTTAAGTTATGTGCGAAAATAGTAACTGCTCGGGACGTCACTGCGCTGTCCAGTCTACAAAGCAGCCTTGTTGCTGTGCATAAGCTCGGGCAGTTTTTTCCTGCACTCCATCTGCTGCTATCGTGTTCTTCTGTTGCCATTGTTAGTTTGCTTATTTTGACTTATAATGGATGTAAATAACATTCGTCCGTATCAGTTTGAGCCAGAACGAACGACATTTGCTGATGTCCATTCAGATAGCGATCATGACATGGATATAGTAAACACTACAGGCCGAGCCGGCATGCGAAATTGGTGTAAGTGTAATGAGTGTACCATCATGGTTATGAATGAAGAATGTGTATGCTGTTGTGACAGACAATGTAAAAGTAGTGAAATCGGAAGAATTTGTGTGTATAACAAGAAATCCCTCGTTTACAAGGCTTATTTTAGACCATGAAGTGTTGACAATGGCAAGGCATAACATGAGCTTAAAATCAATGAACAGGGCAAAGAAACGTTTACTGACAGCTTTAAATTCATCAAATAGAACTTGGCGATTTATTTGTTACAAATAGTTCACTTCCTGGGTAAATTCATGGACTGCGATTGGTAAAAATAACAGATGTCGCACCATCATGTGTTGTCAACATCATAAGGAACACATTTCTGGAACCCAGTGGCCCCTATGTGGGCTTCAAGCTGTAAATTAAAACAATGAGAGGAAGATTGTAGTTTTGCGTGACCATGAATCTTGTGATTATAAGCACAGCACCTCCTTTTTACGTGGAATCTGAACCACAGAACATGCCATTTCACTTAGAATATCTCACATGCATTGACTGGGGATGAAACCTTAGTGAGAGGCTAACAGCTTGACCGCTGCGCCACCACGCCCCCCCCCCCCCCCCCCCCCCGGTAAATTAGAACAGTAGAATTATGCAAGAGTGTTCTAAGATTGTTTAATGTATGATAAATATAGACATATTAATTTGATATGCAGTATGGTACCTCATGTATTGTTGCATGTGAAATCGTTAGTTGTACATCTTCATCAGTAGTCCAGTCAAATTAGACAAAAAGTAGCCCTGACCTGGACATTTGGAATAGCAAGCTAAAAATTGGTGGAAATGTCGAGGATGATGTCCTAATCAAAATATCCGGGTTGGAGAAAATCCGCCATCTTGAAAAAACAGCGGCCATTTTGGATTTTTCGAGTTTTGAGCATAACGACCGAACGAACGGTCCGATTTTCTTTGTTCTTGTGACAAATTGTTTATTTTGCCGTCTATTATCGTTAAAACAATACATAATTAAAAAATCAGCAATAATATGGGGCTATATTGGATTAAAACGTATCTTTAGAATATAAAAGGGCCGAAAAGTGCATGATATGTACTTTGGCAGCATGTGAATGTTATTGAATTAAATAGTGTGTGTGTGTGATTGAAATAAAAATGAACAGAAGTACGGACATTTTAAAAGATTTATTGACATTCATAAATACCGGTACCATCCTACTGCACTCTCAAGACAAAAAAAACAAATAAAAAAAAACGCAGTTGTGCACAAATCACATTTACCGCCTGAAGACGCCTCGGCCGTCGTGGGCGGTCTTCTTTCCGCTGTGGAGATGTGCAGAGATGGACAGCAGTCTTGTATAGTAACCTTCGACCAACCACTCGACGCGAAGGCGCTGGACATCGTTCATGCAGCTGAAGAAGGTAGCCCGTTGTCATGTGTCGTTTTGGGTCTCGGTGGTTTTCACTTGCTCATGTCGTTCATGGGTGCAGTGGGAACCATCATGGGCGGGAGTTGGTTTGGAAGAACTCTGGGAGACTGTCTACGCAAGGAATACGGTGACCCACATGATGGCCGGCCATGCGTATGCTCGAGCTATCCGTGCGCATTTCTTAACACAACTCTCATTGGCGATCTTGATCCTTCAGGATCCTTCAGGAATGAAAGACCACTTTCTAAGGGGTCGTTTGAAAGAGGAAAAAAAAAACAGATTTGCTTTCGGGAAAGATTTCTTTGGACGACGTTCTTTCGTCAGAGTGCATCGGCGAAGCAGCAAGTTTGTTCAACGCAAAACTAAAAAGCTTACTCTCATCTGAACGACGGATAGCGAAACTGTGGGTGCAATATTTTCAAATGGTAGGCATCATTTGGCTGTTTGTTAGAGCTGAACGTTCTGGAGACTGGGCCCTTCACTTATTCTGTGTCCAAAGAATGATAACGTATTTCCACTCTGCGGGACACCTCAATTATGCGAAGTACGCTCACAATTATCTTCGGCAATTGCTGAAGCTGGAGGACGTTATGACACTCTCGGAATACCACCAATTTGTCAACCAAGGCTACTTCAGTATTAGGAGATTTGACAAATTCTGGTCGGGCATATGGACTGACATGACCATTGAGCAGGTGTTGATGAGAAACATGAAGACAGCTAACACATGGACGTGAATTGACGGATAGCGTTATTGCTCGACGGGTTTTGCCATGCCTGCGTCTGCAAGAATAATTGATGCCATTGAAAGTTTTTGCGGAGTCTTCTCCGAAACATCCGACCAACATGTGGAACTAAGAGAGTCTCGGCAAGTTAGAGATAAGGCAGACGTTGGGAAGATGCTGAACTGGATCCAGTCTCACCATCCTTTCGACAGTCCAAAGGACTACGGGTGAGGTTGCCGACGATACTGTTTACTGTGACGAGGCTCTTCCCCGACGTCTGCATGTAATGAAGTCGATTGAGGGTCAACGTTTCAGTGATGTTCACTTTAAACGAAAAACGAAAGTTGCGACTCTTGCCAGTATGTCTAAAACAACCAAGATCAAAGACAGTGTCGTTGAAGTCAACACTAATCAGCTTTTTCATCGACTCCTGTGTGTCGTACGTAACGAAGATGACCTTGCAGGGTACCGTACCTGACGTACGAACTTGCAGCGAGGCCTCCTTCTCTCTTTGACGGAAAATTGATGCGAAAAAGAAAAAGGTCCGCATTGATCGCCGTTCTTGAAGAGATGACGCCGTCCAATAATACCTTACCAGACAACGCGGTGTTCACAGTTGACGGTGGGTTCCTGCTGCATCGGGTTGTGTGGTCGCGCCCAGCAAATTTCAGCCAAATCTGCCTCCAGTACGTCAAGTACGTGAATAATCACTTCGGTCGGGATGTCACTGTGGTCTTCGTCGGGGAAGAGCCTCGTCACAGTAAACAGTATCGTCGGCAACCTCACCCGTAGTCCTTTGGACTGTTGAAAGGATGGTGAGACTGGATCCAGTTCAGCATCTTCCCAACGTCTGCCTTATCTCTAACTTGCCGAGACTCTCTTAGTTCCACATGTTGGTCGGATGTTTCGGAGAAGACTCCGCAAAAACTTTCAATGGCATCAATTATTCTTGCAGACGCAGGCATGGCAAAACCCGTCGAGCAATAACGCTATCCGTCAATTCACGTCCATGTGTTAGCTGTCTTCATGTTTCTCATCAACACCTGCTCAATGGTCATGTCAGTCCATATGCCCGACCAGAATTTGTCAAATCTCCTAATACTGAAGTAGCACTAAGGATGAAGAGCATTTCAAAAGAGACGTCAAGGGAGTAGCGGCAGATGCTGTGATTGACGATGCTACACCTTCAACAACGCCGCAAGGAGCGTTCTTGGCAAACGTCAAAAACAAGGCGCGCTTCATCGCTGTTTTAACAAAATACCTCACAGGAGCTGGTATCAAGGTCGTTCAAGCCTCCGATGACGCGGATACACTCATAGTGAAGACGGCTGTGCAAGCTGCAAACAACGGTGCGGCATCAATTATCGTAGGCGAGGACACCGACCTTCTCGTCTTAATGGCTTCTACGTCCAACCCTGGAAGTAACGTCCGGATGTTACCGGTAATACCAGGAGGAAAAATGCAGAACCTCAGATTTTCAGCAGTGAGGAGCTGATCGCCGCTCTTGGATATCTCCGTGACTACCTTCTGTTTTTCCACGCAGCAACTGGATGCGATACCACTTCTGCTCCGTTCAGAAAAGGTAAAAAAGGATCCTTCAAGAAGCTCCAAGAAGATTCTTCTTTAAGGGGAAAGGTGTCGGTCTTCAACCAACCGAATGCTGCACACGAGGAAATCGCGGCAGCAGGAGAATATTTCCTTCTCGCATTGTACGGCTGTGATATTCAAGACAACCTAAACAACGCCAGGCATCGTATCTACCTGAGGACAGTTGCTAAGCAGTCCGTCAAAACAACATTTGACTTGGCTGCACTTCCACCGACATCCGCAGTGGCTAAACTACATTCGTTCCGGGTTTATCACCAGGTAAAGACAGATATCGGTAATGTCTTCTTGATTTTAAAACTGAGGTTTTAACTAGCTTCTTTTATGAACTCTAGGTTCAACTTGGTTCAAGGGTGGAGGGGTAATCGGCTGCCGGAGAAAGAATGGGGATGGATGGTGCTTAAAGGTCAGCTGAAACCCACCCCGACTGAAGGAGAACCAGCACCTGGGCGTGTACTCCAAATTATATCCTGCAACTGCAAATCTGGCTGCGAAAGGAAATGCCAATGCAAAAGAAGTGGTCTCAGTTGCATAAGTATGTGCGGCTATTGCGCTGAACATGGATGTGCAAATCACATGGACTTGGTGGACTCAGACATTGATGACGACCTCACACCTTTAGCTGACATGTTGCCATAGAAACGGTAAAATACAACAACAAAGATAAAATGAAGCCCTTTCCCTTTTTATTTTTACTTTTGTTAATCAAAGCAATGCTTATACAGTTTATAATCTCTTTCAGGTCATGCATTCCGTCAAAAGTTTCAGCAAACAAGTGAACACCGCGTCGTTTCACCTAAAAAAAGTATTGCTTGTTGCGTTTTTGTGTTGTTTTTTGTAAATAATGAATGCTGCTCAAAAAATTTAAAGCACCAATTTTTTCAAAGGCCACCAAATGTTGAAACGTTAACCGCACAAGCCTTAAATCTCAGTATGACATTTGTCCTGACGCCTACCAAGTATATGCTTCAGCACAACTCTCCAACTTGAGTAGTTTCAGGGTAGCGCCCCCCAAACCAGCCCATTTTCGAAAACCGCAAATTGAAGTTTGCGAAAAACGCTGTAGGACTTGTCGCAGGTTGCCAAAGCAGTCGATAATGAATCAGTCTTGCTCTTAAAGGTTCCACAAACACGCTGAAATCGTTACATTTGACGTTTGAATATTTTCAACCCCCTTCATCATCCCCTAAACATGGACTACCATTGGGGGCGTCTGAGAAGGTACCGGGTGTGTTTAACCACATGAAAATCTGCACACCGTCCTAAGTTGCTGATTGCAGTAAGTTCTTAAGGCCTATGGCCTGAAGCATATGCTTGATAGGCGTCAGCACAAACGTCATAATGAGATTTCGAGCTTGTGCGGTCAACTTTTCAACATTTGGTGGCCTTTGAACAAAGTGGTGCTTTAATTTTTTTTTGAGCAGTTTATATTGTGCCCACCTTCACTGTTTTTAATGGTTTGTACTCGTAGTAATTTTCTTGATAAAATAGGATTTAAGTTAAGTAATGGTAATACATTTGAGGTCAAAACGCATGTTTTTGAACTTTTTTAACTTATGGAAACTAAATTGTTGTTTATTAAAAAAAGATCCATATTCAATCGTTTTTGTAGTCTATACGATAAAGTACCGAAAGTTAGTTAATTTGACGCAAAAACGAACGCGATCGGGCTGTCCGTTCGGTCGCTATACGGAAAACTGGAAAAATCTAAGATGGCGGCTGTTTTTTCAAGATGGCAGATATTCCCCAACTCGAAATTTTTGGGACTTTTGGGATTTTCATTAGGACATCATTCTCGACATTTCCACCAATTTTTAGCTTGTTATTTCAAATGTCTGGACCATCCATCGTTTGACGCTTCGTATTTCTGAGTTATCACCTAGGTTTCTGTTGATTTTCAGTACTTTTTGGTACCGACTTTCAATTTATTGATGCTCCAAATATAGTCCAGTGCAGCAATCATTGACCTGAGCTTTAAGCCACTGTACGAGAAATGAACGAAGATTGTGATAAGTGATAACTTTCTAAGCTTCCAGTGTGAACGTAGTGTAAATATTTTCTTTAAGGCTTCATATGCACTTGAATTTCCTTTAATCCACATTTTCTTTCTCTCTCCTTCTTCTGTTAATGTATCGTGCTCACCGTTTTCTAACCACTTATGCTCATTTTTTACGTGGTGCAAAATTGACGTAAATTTAACCATTGACACAGATCTATTTCCATTACATGTTTGAGCTGCCCACCATAAATAATTATTTATCCACGCCTGAACTTCTGGATGCTTTTTATCGAGTGCTCTCATCGGTTTCATTAAACTTTTTGATATGTGCCAAACGTCAAATTCGTGTTCGATATCGGGATAGTACGTACTGAACCCTTATTCTTTATTGCATTAGAATAATTGTTCATATATTTTATTTTATATACTGCATTGTGGCCGCAGTCAGTTGAAGCAGAGTGCAAGCTAGATGTCGCGAGGAAGAGGGCAGTTGAGCGTGCCTGACAGAATTAAACCTTTTCCTGGAAGAGAGGTGAATGGCCGTGACCTCGAAGCTCTAGCCTTTGTCAGCCAGGTCGAGCATTGAGGAAAGAAAGAGAAGGGTGCTGGCAACTGGGGGAAACGACTTACGTTACTCAACGATTTTACGTTTGGATGGACGAATCAGATGCAACCACGCCAACCTCGGCATCATCGTGGCGTACCCTCTGAAAAGCCCGCGATTGCGGTATCTAATTAATCATCGAAGCGATTTTATTCCGCGAGGCATCATTTTGACGTTCAGAAGAAATGCTGAAGTTTGACACTAGCCGCGAGTTTCTACGATGTTTGGTTCAAATTTTAAAAAAATATGTCCCTTCTACCACACCTCTGGCCAGATTGTATAAATAAGATGTCTGTGTTAGCGATCATGTTCATACTTTGACGTAGCGGTGCGCTACAACCACGTTCTTATTTTAAAGTAGCCAAGTACTGCGAACAATTGTAAACACTTGTCTTCGATCTCTATTGAGAGATGTTTCAAGTTTGTGGACTCTGTTTGAGAGCCGTGTGTAAATATCATTGTAAAAGTTTATAAAATGTTTGCGTGTGAAATTAGCAAATGCTTATTCTAGGGACAGTATCGACGTCTTAATAATTGCGCAGGACAAAGAGTGATTGTGTAGCTCTATTGCAATTATAGTAGGAATAGGAGAGATAATTAATTTTGAACTTTGTTTTTCACCACCGACATCAGCAGCAAGATGACGAACTTTGGGTCGACTGTTGGAGTGATGTTCCTGCAACCAACGACGATGTGTGAGATGGTCGGTTAAGATCCATAGTGGGCCATGGCGGGGGACATCCGCTGACGTGGCGAGTAATTTGGATGAGTACAAATATTGAATTTATTCATTATAGATATTTTGGCATGGGAACTATTGTTGTAAATAATTTAAGTTCGTGATTTTTGTATTTCTTGTGATTTTTGAGTAACGTAGTGTAACGATACTCAACTATGTAAATGCGTGGGGAAGCGTGACCAATGTTGATTATTGTATTGTATATTTTAATTGTGTACTCGTGTAGGCACATATTTGGTTTGGCGTAAGCATGGATGCGGCGTCGGCAGATAAGTAGTGCTTTTGTAATTACAGTTAAAAATAGCAGAGGGGGGAAAAACTTGTATTTGATTAGGACTTTGGGAGAACAAGTCTTTATTTGAATCGTCTTGTCGCAATATTTTGATAGTTGTAAAGAACCGTCTGTTCTTTTATGTCATATTTTTTATAGTTTGCCTTTGAGATAAAATTCTTGGTCAGAATAGCAGATCAGGCGCAGTGAGTGTGAAAAAATATTTGTGTGCTTTATTTCAGGTGTAATCAACCCTAGCGTGTGATTCTTGTGTGTGTCTATTGTGTCTATGTGTCTACGTGTATCACATGGTGTGATTATTCTGCGCGGGAAAGATTGCTCTAGGCAAGTCCTCTGACTGCTGCAAGGTTGTTTTTAAGGATGGAGAGTTGTGCCTGCGGGACCTCTGCCAGTCCAATGTTGGTCTTACAATTCCAGGTGAAATTGATGAGATATTGTATACGACACACACACAGTTGAGCTGCTGTGACAGCTATGTATTCTTCGTGGATCTTGGGAACTAGGCGATTAGCGCTGGCCCTAGGATATTCTGCACGCTGGGTTGATTTTGACAGAAGATAACAGTTCCACTTTGAGTGCTGATCTATGGTATTGTCTGGACACCTGTGTGGGGGGTAGGGGAGCGGCCAGGCCGTGACCTACTTTTAAAGAGATAGCTTACTTGTTCATTTTAAAGAGCGATATGACATTAAGGGGATCAGTTCGCTACGCCGAAGCGGTATTACCATGTTGACGTCCAAATGAAATGTTTCTTTGTCTTGCTTTTAAGTATGTGTTTATTTAATAATTTAATATTAGTAATTTTCTTGTGACACCTTGTTGTGTTGTTCTGAGTAAATGACATGCGGTCATTCTTTGTTGTTGTTTCGTGGTCACGTCACTCACTCCTGTGTTTCATTGAAAAGTCCTTGTTGAGGCAGTAGTATGTGTGCTGTAGCACGCTGGTCTAGATTTCGGCGGAAATCTTCATTGTTGTAAATACTGAAGGTTAGCGAGTGTCGGGTTTGTGTATTGATAATATCTGTACTGTTAAGTTTCCATCGCTAATTTATCTGAGGTGCGGATTTGTAGCCTGACGGTAGTCGCCGAATGGCAACAAATCTAGCATCCAGTACTCTTCAAGATTGCATGCTCGTCATATTACACGCACACATGATTTTAGATGAGACAGGCCATATTTCAGGACCTGTAATTTATTTTGACATCATTCTGAGATGAGTCTTTGCTTTACACTGAAAATTTGGGTGTAGATTTAAGAGGGTGTTCCCTCGTGGTGTTTGTTGTGTTTTGTTATATGTATCCTTTTATTCTGAACTAAATTTGTTATTGTCTAGTTTGGCTTCACTGTTGTTCTTTCTGTCATACATTTGGACTATGTTACCTTGCACCTTGTAGAAGCGTAAATTTAGCAACGACGTTATGGACTGTACACTACCCGAAGAAAAGAGTCTCATAAAAAGCTTCTCGCAACGGTTCATAGATCTAAAATGGCGCCCAACGTGGGGATTGTTCTTGCTTTTGCTTACCTCGTAGTATTTTGTGGAAAAATAATACCAGGCTTGGCATAGTAGTTAGTAGAATCAGTAAATTAGGGGAAGTCTTTCCACCATGTGCATAAGTAAAATCAACGAGTTCATTTAAAGTTAGAAATACGGAACACGGTAGATTTGACATTGTATTGAGTTATGACGTGTTCCTGGCGCCCATTTAAAAAGTAAAATAGTGATTGTTTTGATTCAATGAACTCAGAAATATTTAAATGACAGGAAGGTGTTGCCTAGAAATTTTAATTAACACTGGTTAATTAAAAGGTGTTATATGTAAATTCAGTCAGATTAGGAATTTATGATCAGAATAATGAAAGGAAATATTAAATTAAAAGTAAATTCAAATACTCATGATGTTTTGATTGAGGGGTGTGTTTTAACGTAAAATTAAATGAGTGAGTATGAATAATTATTAAATGATGAAACATGTGTGTGAGTACGTTGGTGGTTCCTATGTGCATGGCCCTTTATTCTCCAAGTGATATATATTTTGTTGTGATGGCAACGATTGCTGCAATCAGTGAATTGTTGGAGAGGTCGGCAGCGAAGATACAAGAGAGCAATAATGAACAATTAATGACACTTGAAACTAGAATGAGGGAGCGTAGTCACGAACAATTGCTTACGTTAAAGAACGAGATTACGCAGAGTAGTAGCGAACAAATACAAACATTAGAAACTAGAATTCAGGAGCGTAGTAACGAACAATTGCTTACGTTAAAGAACGAGATTACGCAGAGTAGTAGCGAACAAATACAAACATTAGGAACTTGAATGCAGGAGCGTAGTAACGAACAATTGCTTACGTTAAAGAACGAGATTACTCATAGTAATAGCGAACAAATACAGACATTAGAAACTAAAATGCGGGAAAACAATAATGAACAATTATTGACACTTGAAGGTAGAATAAAAGAACGTAGTGAGGAACAGGCGATAGCACAGACTGAAAACTTAAATAAAATCACACTTGAGATAAATCAGAATATGAAAGTACGGTACAATTAGATAAACTGGCAAATGAAATGGAGGGTAATAACACTAAACAATTGGGACAAATTAAAGCAATAGAAGCTAAATTTGGATCGAAAATGACGGAGTTGGACAAGATGGTCACCGCGAAGCTAGAACAAATAGAGCGAGCATGTATGACTAATACAACGGGAATAAAGATAACGCAGGAGAAATTGCAGGGAGAATTTAAGAAAATTGAGTCCAAAACAGAGAACATACAGGAGCAAATAAAAGCAGTAGACGACAACGTACTGGTGTTAATTAAAGAACTCGATCGGTTGGAAATTAAATCTACGGAGAGATGGACACACTTAAAAGCTGATCAGCAGCAGATAAAGAAGCACATTGAAATGAATAGGATGCAATTGGACGAGCGTTTGGAAAAAATTGAGATAGGGCAAGATAAGAGTCAAGAACAAATGGAGCAGGTAGAAGAACGGATAGATAAAAATCTAGTGCAGCTCGAAGACAAGATAGATAAAAATCTAGTGCAGCTCGAAGACAAGATAGATAAGAATCAGGAGCAGATGGAGGAACGTTTCGTAGAAGGTTGGAAGACGATGAAAGAGAAGATCCGAAAAGATTGGAAGCAGCAGGTAGAAGAAAATAAAGGAGATAGATTGTATATTTTAAAGAGATTAGGAGATAACAATTCTCGGATGCAAGAGCTGGAGGACTGTATAAAAACTAAATTTCAAGAGCACTCGGATCTAATTATCAAAAATGAGATACGATCACTAGAGAATGCAACGTTAATTACGGCAGGACAGACAGCATAAAAACTTGTTAGTATGGGAAGCCCGGAGGCATTTAAATCTACAGGGAGCACGAGCCAAGAAAATAGCGTGAAAGCAGGGGTCGACACGGAAGCGTTTCGTAATTACAGAGGTGAGACATCCACTCCGCAACCTAACGTAATGACACCGCAAGTTATTCAGGTGATTCGAGGGAATGATTTCAAACCATCGAAATTCATAGACGGGCAAGGAATTACGCCTAAAGCTTTTCTCCGCGAATTAGACGATTATTACAATGATAATCAAATAAGCCCAATAAAACAGCTAAGAATGGTAGAGAAGTTTCTTCAGGGATCAAGTCTCGTATGGTATCAAAGTTTCAAATACACCTTTGAAAACGTGACGCAATTTAAAATGGCGTTTTGGAGACAATTTTTGAGTCCCGCATTGCAGCTAGGATTAAAAATGGACCTGTATGCTAGAAAGTACCATAGTACGCACCCAACAAAATTTTCAGAATTCTCCTCGCAACAGATGATTAGGCTGAAAGATCTGGACGAGCCGCCATCGGAGGAAAATTTAGTATTGACAATAGGCAAGCAGTTACCTATGCATATCCAACAATTTTTGGTAACGGCAAACGTAAAAACCGCGATAGAAGCAGAAGAGATCCTTCGCCATTTGGATGAAACAAACATGGTTTCAGCCCAAACTCGTCAGAGAAATATTGAATGCGTTAATGCAGCAGAAGTAGTCCAGAGCAATAATAATAATAATAACAATCAGAATTCAAGTAAGAGAACACAGGCAACGAATACGCAATTCACGCCTAGGAGACAAGATCAGTATGATAACAGAGGTCGGTATGAGAATAATAATAATAACAACAACACAATCCCTATGAGAATAATAATAACTATAATCGGCATGAGAATAATAATAACTACAACCAGTACCAGAATAACAATAATAGAAGACCGTACCAACGAGGATACTCTAATTGGAGAGGGAATAGGCAGAAGGATAGGCCTTATCAGAGAAGTGGTGACACGCACCAATGGAAGAACAGACGGGATAACGTGCAAGAGGATCCAAGGGAGTACCGGAACAACTGGGATGAACGATACCAAGAATCGCAGAAATATCTACAAGAGATACACGCTGAAGAGACAGAAAAAAGAAAAATGGGGGCGTGCGATGGAAAACAGACGAAATCCGCATAATCAAGATTCTAGGAAATAACGCCTACAGGATTGAAGATATGACCACTGGAACGAAGTCAGTTTTCAACATTGCAAATTTGAACTTGTATTTTAGAAGAGATCCGTGGGAACAGGCAGAAAATGGCGCAGTTGCAAATTCTGGTGCAAACTGAGAAACGTTCAAATGTACGGGGCTACTGGACGGAAGAATGAATGAGAGAGCATTTGTTTACAAACATGTTGACAAGTCAGGGAGGTCTACAAGTTGTTATGACACAGAGAGAGGGAGGCCGGAATGTGACAGGGGGTGACGGCTCAGCGAGGCCAAGGTACACTTAGTCATCAGTGGAGAAGCAATTAGTAGGCTGAAAGATGCCAGATACTCAGACTGCACTGGAAAATTTAAAGAGCTGGTGAGGTCCAGACTCAATTGGGAAAATGACTATGTTGATCATTAAAAATTCAAATCTTGACTTTTTCGAATTTTTAAACTCAGCTGGAGGAAAATGAACCCTTATTCTTTATTGCATTAGAATAATTGTTCATATATTTTATTTTATATACTGCATTGTGGCCGCAGTCAGTTGAAGCAGAGTGCAAGCTAGATGTCGCAAGGAAGAGGTCAGTTGAGCGCGCCTGACAGAATTAAACCTTTTCCTGGAAGAGAGGTGAATGGCCGTGACCTCGAAGCTCTAGCCATTGTTAGCCAGGTCGAGCATTGAGGAAAGAAAGAGAAGAGTGCTGGCAACTGGGGGAAACGACCTACTTTACTCAACGATTTTACGTTTGGATGGACGAATCAGATGCAACCACGCCAACCTCGGCATCATCGTGGCGTACCCTCTGAAAAGCCCGTGAGTGCGGTATCTAATTAATCATCGATGAGATTTTATTCCGCGAGGCATCATTTTGACGTTCAGAAGAAATGCTGACGTTTGACACTAGCCGCGAGTTTCTACGATGTTTGGTTCAAATTTTAAAAAAAATATGTCCCTTCTACCACACCTCTGGCCAGATTGTATAAATAAGATGTCTGTGTTAGCGATCATGTTCATACTTTGACGTAGCGGTGCGCTACATCCACGTTCTTATTTTAAAGTAGCCAAGTACTGCGAACAATTGTAAACACTTGTCTTCGATCTCTATTGAGAGATGTTTCAAGTTTGTGGACTCTGTTTGAGAGCCGTGTGTAAATATCATTGTAAAAATTTATAAAATGTTTGCGTGTGAAATTAGCAAATGCTTATTCTAGGGACAGTATCGACGTCTTAATAATTGCGCAGGACAAAGAGTGATTGTGTAGCTCTATTGCAATTATAGTAGGAATAGGAGAGATAATTAATTTTGAACTTTGTTTTTCACCACCGACATCAGCAGCAAGATGACGAACTTCGGGTCGACTGTTGGAGTGATGTTCCTGCAACCAACGAATATGAGTGAGATGGCCGGTTAAGATCCATAGTGGGCCATGGCGGGGGACATCCGCTGACGTGACGAGTAATTTGGATGAGTACAAATATTGAATTTATTCATTATAGATATTTTGGCATGGGAACTATTGTTGTAAATAATTTAAGTTCGTGATTTTTGTATTTCTTGTGATATTTGAGTAACGTAATGTACCGACACTCAAATATGTAAATGGGTGGGGAAGCGTGACCATTTTTGATTGTTGTATTGTATATTTTAATTGTGTACTCGTGTACGCACATATTTGGTTTGGCGTAAGCATGGATGCGGCGTCGGCAGATAAGTAGTGCTTTTGTAATTACAGTTAAAATAGCAGAGGGGGGAAAAACTTGTATTTGATTTGGACTTTGGGAGAACAAGTCTTTATTTGAATCGTCTTGTCGCAATATTTTGATAGTTGTAAAGAACCGTCTGTTCTTTTATGTCATATTTTTTATAGTTTGCCTTTGAGATAAAATTCTTGGTCAGAATAGCAGATCAGGCGCAGTGAGTGTGAAAAAATATTTGTGTACTTTATTTCAGGTGTAATCAACCCTAGCGTGTGATTCTTGTGTGTGTCTATTGTGTCTATGTGTCTATGTGTATCACATGGTGTGATTATTCTGCGCGGGAGGATTGCTCTAGGCAAGTCCTCTGACTGTTGCAAGGTTGTTTTTAAGGATGGAGAGTTGTGCCTGCGGGACCTCTGCCAGTCCAATGTTGGTCTTACAATTCCAGGTGAAATTGATGAGATATTGTATACGACACACACACAGTTGAGCTGCTGTGACAGCTATGTATTCTTCGTGGATCTTGGGAACCAGGCGATTAGCGCTGGCCCTGAGATATTGTGCACGCTGGGTTGATTTTGACAGAAGATAACAGTTCCACTTTGAGCGCTGATCTATGGTATTGTCTGGACACCTGTGTGGGGGGTAGGGGAGCGGCCAGGCCGTGACCTACTTCTAAAGAGATAACTTACTTGTTCATTTTAAAGAGCGATATGACATTAAGGGGATCAGTTCGCTACGCCGAAGCGGTATTACCATGTTGACGTCCAGATGAAATGTTTCTTTGTCTTGCTTTAAGTATGTGTTTATTTAATAATTTAATATTAGTGATTTTCTTTGACACCTTGTTGTGTTGTTCTGAGTAAATGACATGCGGTCATTCTTTGTTGTTGTTTCGTGGTCACGTCACTCACTCCTGTGTTTCATTGAAAAGTCCTTGTTGAGGCAGTAGTATGTGTGCTGTAGCACGCTGGTCTAGATTACGGCGGAAATCTTCATTGTTGTAAATACTGAAGGTTAGCGAGTGTCGGGTTTGTGTATTGATAATATCTGTAGTGTTAAGTTCCCATCGCTAATTTATCCGAGGTGCGGATTTGTAGCTTGACGGCAGTCGCAAGATGGCAACAAATCTAGCATCCAGTACTCTTCCAGATTGCATGCTCGTCATATTACACGCACACATGATTTTAGATGAGACAGGCCATATTTCAGGACCTGTAATTTATTTTGACATCATTCTGAGATGAGTCTTTGCTTCACACTGTAAATTTGGGTGTAGATTTAAGAGGGTGTTCCCTCGTGGTGTTTGTTGAGTTTTGTTATATTTATCCTTTTATTCTGAAATTAAATGTGTTATTGTTTAGTTTGGCTTCACTGTTGTTCTTTCTGTCATACATTTGGACTATGTTACCTTGCACCTTGTAGAAGTGTAAATTTAGCAACGACGTTATGGACCGTACACTACCCGAAGAAAAGCGTCTCATAAAAAGCTTCTCGCAAGGGTTCAGTACTCAGTAAATAATAACTTACTCCTTTGTGTCTGTCGGAAAGAGAGAGTTATATATTACAACTTTCTTCCTGTACAATCTTTTTCAACGCAGCCCTTTCAAGATCACATTTCACCATCACTTTCTGAACAAGTTACAAATGAGCTATAGGGCCTTTATTATTTCCAAGAGCGAATACACTAAATATTTAGCTGAAAAGGCGGGAGACTCGTACTGACCATCTACGGCTAACCAAATGGGTTTGACACTGCTTTTCAAACAATCAATAACCTTAGTTCTTTATTGATTCCAAGTATCCGCCACTATCTATAGGACCAGTAACTCTATGAATAATTCTATCATATACCGTACTGATCGTGACATCGTAAATTAATGGACTTGCAGAATGACGGAAAGGGTTCAAACAGAATACCTTTCGTCCTGCTCTGTTCAGTTCCTGACGAGTACTCCCACAGTGTACTTTGTGAAGTGACTTGCGTATGAATTAGCATTCCTGCATGATAAGTATATCCATCTGTCGGCGTCGGACATCTTATTGAAGTAACAGCCCCTGGCTTCAATTTTGGATCTTGTAGCTTTTCCGTAGGCATCAACTTTAATTTCAAAAGTTACGTTTCATCATAGTCTGTATTTTAAAAATGCACTGAACACACAGTAGCCCCATTACCGGGAGAAAAATGTTTCCTCTTGCAAAATTGGACCCAACTGCTAAATCTACGTGGCGACTTAGGCCTTCTTCGATTTGGAAATCGATGGAAATGTACAGTATTTCTTTCTCTCTACAGTTTCGGTTTCTACTCGTTGTGTTGTTACAGCCGTACACACTACAGGTAGGCATTTTGACAGCTAGCTATCTCACTCGATTATAATAAACAACACTTATAAACGGAAGAGTGGCAGCGCGCGTATTGCAACAATCAACTGAATGGAGCGGATAGCTCTCTCAGCGCTTACAGCGCTGTGACGTCACAGCTACTCGTGTTTCCTTCTTTTACCAGCCTGCGAGGCGGCCCACAGAAAAAGCAAATATATACTGTAGTTGAACACTACCTGATACATACCTTGATTTTGAGGCAAGTTGTCTTTTGTGTTTTTGGTCTCCTTTAAAGTCAAAGTATGGGAGTTGTGATTTCAAAATTAGTGAAATGGGAGGCAAAATGTAACCAATGTGACGTATTTTACGCCACTTAGCTTACATAAAAATATACCTAACCTAAGATATTCTTTCCTGCCAAATTTACCCGTCCCTGAATTTCCAGTTGGAGCGAATGCTTCATAAATTCCTTCACTTACCCAAAATCTGAAGAAAGTTGTGGCCTATGCCGACTGTCGCAAATTCGACCTGTGAAGACCTTGTAAACTAAATCTTCATGGATGAAACACCGCACTCGCAGTCCAAACATGCGAGGTGTTACTCTGGACCTGATGTGCACTGATTCTGGAATTCAGTGTTCCCTAACCTCAAAAATAAACATTGGATTTGCGCATTTAAAAATACGTCAATATCAGCTGTATCGATTGTTCCAACCCCAACCATCGCGAGATGTATCGACCGCCGTAGATGACAGGTGACGTACGCATGGCGATCGACCAGGGTGGCCAACTCTCACGGAGGTGAACGCGGAGGTGTCTTATGGACTACGTTCAAGAAGCCAGGGGATTCTAGTGTGCGTGTGTGGCTACAACTATTGCTTTGTCAAAAATCTTAGTGTTTGATATATGTACTGGTTTTTGGCGTGGGTAACGCTCTCTTACATTCTGACCATCAGGAAGGACACTTGCTTTGGGGGACTCGGATCCCCCAAGGTTGGAAATCACAGGTATCGCCACCTTAATTGGTTGGCTTTAGTTATAGTTTAATTTGTTGAAATATAAATTTGTTAGGTTAGATTTCGTCAGAACGCTCTATCAAAGTTCCAACGTTCACCACTAGGTATCATTGATATCTGGTGGCGAAAGTTGGAACTACTTGAAATTGAACGGAAATTGTAGCTCACCCTTTAGGGTATCCGCTGGAAGCAGCTACAGACTCAGGCGAGCCGAACATGTCCTCGGACACTCCCGGCACTAAAAGCCATACGATAAATAAATAATAAATAAATAATAAATAAATAAATGTTGAAATATGTAGCTATAGTTTGGGTGTGTTCTGGGAAGTGTGATTTTTATTTATTGTTTGTCCATTTATTTTGGGGCTTTGTTTTCCTTTTCCGTGTAACTACGTCGTGAAAATACGTACCTCGTGGGTATGGCAACAGGTTGAACTTCGGCCGAGTAATGGATTGATGTCGCCCACTGTTTAATATCTAAATTGTTTACCAATTTTTCCTTCTTCGGAAAGTAGTGTTCATAGTGGGAAATCTTTCTCGTGTTCGGGCGAGGTTTTTTTTTCTGTGTTGCGTAACCGTGTGCGTCTGTAGTTTGGGTTCCAAATTTATTCATTTATTTCCCCGTGATCACGCTTCTTGGAATTTTCCTAACTGCAGCCATGTTGTGTTTTCTATTATTTTAGTTTTAAGGGGCCCTGTTCTTGGTATTTGCATCACCTTACGTCCACGTGCTAGTTGTAGGTTATGTGACGCTTTGCTTTGGTTTTCCTCCCTTATGCCCATGTGCGTTTCACTTTTGAATTTCGAATTGCTGTATTTCTGTTTAACCTATGGGATTGGTTCAAATCCCAAATTTTGGGAGAGCGCCTTATGGTGCAATCGTTCCTTGGTGTCCCGTTATGAGTCCGCCATTTGGAGAGTCTAGTTTGTGTCAGGGCCCATGAAGGTCGTGTGATACCGTCCGCTCCGTTTTTCGGGAGTTTGTCATTCGTAATGTAGTTTTTCATTTAATTTCTTTTTATTGACTTTACGTTTATTCCCTGGTATGTTCGTGCGTGTTAGTTGATCCTAATTTTCTTTTACGTGCATAACTTGTAAATTTGCCCTCTCTTGGTGTAACCTCACGGTGGCATTCTCAAGTTAGTTTTCGTTTCAGGGGATTTGTGTGCATGTGTTTCCAGTTCGATTCTCCTGTCATTCCATATTGCTAGGGATAGCTTCCTCTTATGTCTTAATTAATTGTAAGATATTACCCGATGTGTACCTGTTTTTTAAAAATTCTGTTGAGGTCCTAAAAGCATGTTACGTGGTGTGTCGTGTCACGTGACGTCAACGACGTTATCATCCTCTCAAGTACCAATTTCTCATGAAAAATAAGTTTGTAACCAAATGTTCCTATTTATATATGTTTTTGATACTTTATAATACAGACCCCTTTATATTTTGATTGCGACTTCATTACGCCTTTAACGTCCCATCCCCTCCCTCAAGACAGCTGCGGTGGAATGAATCCTCACCAGGTAAGTCTTCCACTCTTCAAGCTTGTGGATAAAACGACGTATTTTACTCTCTTGTCCATCTGAGGGTGTCACCCGAATACGTCGTCAACACCGGCCGCCGAGGCAAAACCATCAAGTCCCGTAAAGGATGGTCTTGGGGTCGCCGTTGGTAAGTTTCCTTCAGGTTGGCAGGCCCTCTAGGGAGTCTGTCGAGCTGAGCGCGATAGTGTAGCGTGTAGGAGAGGGGGGGGGGGGGAGGGGGGGGGGGATGACAACCAAGATCCAGGACAGTGAAAATCCTACCAAACACTGTGATAACCTTACAATAGAACACACCTGCAGTATGAGGGTCTTGAGCTCCTGGTCGGAAAGGAAGGCAGGTTTGTAGTGACCTTCTGTATATGAGTGCACAGCTCCACGTATTGTCTTCAGATGTTGGACAGCCATCCGTAGCACAGTCAGCTTGTCCAATTTCCGAGACATGGCATGACACATGGGGACCATCGAGGACAGCTCCGTGATGTAGGTGTTCATCTTGTCACGTCTCCGCTTCTCGATCTCGCTGTGGTTCTGTCTATGACAGCATCGCGTTTTATTATTAAAATACAAGAAATGGCACATAATCAAAACTGATGTGATAATATTTCTGTTGCCGAATGTCTCACACAAGAGTCATCAGTACTGTCTTTCCGTGAATGAAATCTTCAGTGTGGCCTTTGTAAACGAAATATTAAATGCTTTCCAGTCGGCCAACACGATTGTACCCAATCGTCACTTGGTCCGAATGAATTTATTAATCTCATATATTTTCTTTTTAGGTTTAAGGAATAACATCTATGAATAATGGGTACACTCGTGTTGACCGACTGAAAATAATTTTTAAAAAATATAGGCCTACATTGAAGAAGCAATTAAGGAAAAGTGAGAGAAATTTAAATTAGTAGTAAAGGTTCAAGATAAAATAATTACAACTCTGAACTCTGAAATTTGCTGATGACACTGTTATCTTGGCTAATTCACCAGAGTATTTGAATGACTTTTTAAATGGTATGGAATCAGCCTTCAGGAAGGAATTCATGATGAAAATGACGAAATATTAAACAAAAATAATGGAATGCAGCCGGATGGAAACAGAAATCTCTATTAACATCAATTTGCACGTGAAAATCTAAGAAAGTAGGAGGCTTCTGCGCTTGGGAAGCAAGATAAGCAGTAATAATAGACAAAGCAAAAAGGATATAAAAGGTAGGTTAGCACAGGCAAGGAAAGCTTTTCTATACCGGTAGGTATTAGAAAGTCATTTTTGAAAGCCTTATTAGGCATTCCATCGAAGTGAAACTTGGACTATTGGCGCAGCA
Source organism: Meconema thalassinum (assembly GCA_946902985.2). NCBI lineage: Eukaryota > Metazoa > Arthropoda > Insecta > Orthoptera > Tettigoniidae > Meconema > Meconema thalassinum. The sequence goes on from OX336390.1 coordinate 446,843,433, forward strand.
GAAATGATGAGAATAAAAGCATTTGAAATGTAGTGTTACCGGAGAATGACCACGATTGGATGGATTGAGTAACAAATGAAGAGTTATTAAGACAAGTGAGGGAGGAGATATATTTATATCAATTATTAAGTTGGTAGGACACATACTGACTCCCAGGAATAGCAAACTTGGTTATGGAAAGAAGGGTCAAGGACAAGAACTGTAGGGGGTATGCCAAGGATATAATGTGTTAAACAGATTGACTCTGATGTAGAGTGAGGTAGCTATGGAGAGATGAAACGATTACCGGTAGCTTAGGACAAGGAGCTACATCAAACGATCAAACCAGTCTAAAGACTGAACACTCAAACACACACATAGCCCAAATATAGGTTGATTTTATCAGCTATGTCCAGTTTAAATAGAAAATGGCTTTGTGTTTGACATTGGAAACAAAACCTTGTTTAAAGTTATATTTGATTTGACCAACCTCAGATTAGTTAGTCTGTTGTGATATCATTCAAGAATATTTGTTGATGGAGACAGTGCAACAAGGCAACCCGTTTTTATTTTAAACTAGCATCCCGCTCCGGCTTCTCCCGGGAACAGTTATGAATGCATTACGTGATAAGCGCCTCTTTTTCGATGTCAATGAACTACGACCAATATCCGTTTTACGTCTCTGCATGTTGGGTTAAAATCACTGACTGGGCTATTAATTATATTATCATGGAGATGCATGTGCAACGAAATCATGTCAGACGTAATTTATAAATGGCGAGGTGCATGAAACACAACCACTCTTCTCTGAAGTCTTAACTCAACACGACTCGACAGTTTGCTGCTGGCTGTATCTGGGGTAATAGGCTAGCCCGCTAGCTAGGCTGTTACTGGGGTGGTAGGCTCGGCCGCAACTAGTTCGTAAACTGTAATTGAATGACGATTGTTGGACGAGATGAAAACGTAAAAACACTTAAAGTGGGCGATGTATTGAAGATAGAGATATGCTCTCGCGGATTGTTTTGTAGAACTTTTCATACTGAACAATTCTTACACTCATATTATAGTGATATTTTTAATGGTTTGCCCAGCGTAAGCTTAAAAAGCGCACGGACGCCAAGTTATTTTTTCGACTTTTTCACTGAAATCGTTACTGGTTGGCTTCCTTTGATCTTAAATAAATTATTTTCTACAGAAACCTTCCTTGAGATATCCTTTACAGAATTGTTAAAACCGCCTCAAAATCCATCCAGTGGTTCTCGAGATTACCCGTGACATCCAAGAATCGAGGACTTTGTTTTATACTAAGTAGAGATAGTGATTGAGGCTTGATCGCCGATAGCACTGTGTAGTGCTGTGCAGTCAGCCTCACACAGCCACTGTTCGAGGCAAGAGCTCTTAACGTATTGTATCATGGCGAGAGTCAATACATATCATTGAATTGAAATTGCTATAGAAAATTTGAGGTTGCTCTATCAATTTGATTTTGATTTTAATGGCAAACACAAATATGTTTAGGGCAGATTTCATTAGAAAGCTACCTATTGCAATGGGTACCATGTTTAGACTACCAGAAAATGTCGACATATCATCGCGTTTCACATCCCCCATATCCCCAAACCACTGTCAGTTCAAAAGTATATCTATCTATCTATCTATCTATCTATCTATCTATCTATCTATCCATATATACAACTTTTATGTGGGCACAATAATGCATTGACCGGGAATCGAACCCGGTATGCCTCTCACCAAGGCGGTCCGGGTTCGATTCCCGGTCAATGCATGTGAGATTTTCGAAGTGAAATGCCATGTCCTGTGGTTCGGATTCCACGTAAAAAGGAGGTCCCGTGGCTCATGATCTCAAGATTAACGGTCACGTTAAACTACAAGCTTCCTTTCCTTTTTACAATAATCTCCGCTATTTTCCACCAATCACTTAAAATGTATACATAACATATTGCCCTATAAAATCTCAGCCGAGTTTGTTCATGGGAAAAATCGGAACAAGGGGGTGGATTTGGGGGGCCTTTTTTCGAAAAAGTAATTATCGCTATAGCTTTCTTAATATGTGAAAATTCGAACCCATTCAAAGTACAAACAATTCTTCGGATAAGGGCCAAAACTTATGTCTGATTTTTTTTGATAGCACGAACCATTGACCAAAGGGGTGATAAAATGTTTTTTTTTTGATAAAAAGAATTACCGCATACCCCCTTTAATAAGCACAATATCAAAACCGTAAAAAATGTTGAACAGTCCTCTAAATATTACCTAAAACTTTTGTCTGAAAGATTTTTTGATATGACCCACCCTTACGGCAAGGGATGAGCAAAATGTTCTGGATGAAGATGCCAAGTTAATGAGGGAAAAGCTAACCCGAAGATAGGTATCACAAATTATTGCTGACTGTAATAAGGATGTCAACAAAGCAATATTGATGTTTTGAAAGCCATGTCGTTCTACAGGCAAGCGAAAGATAGCGTTATCTCCAACTCCTGTTCGGCTAGTCGGCAGTTGTGCTAGTGCAAGGTAAATAGCAGTAGACATAATTATAAGGAGTTTTCTGACCGCAATTTTTCTACGTTTTTCGAGCTTTTTGAGCCGAATACCTTTTAAAAATTTGTGAATTTAATTAAAAAAATATTAACAATTTTGAGTTATGGCAGTTTTCTATTCAGTGCCGTAGAATTGCTATTTATAGGATCACATTATTCAAAATTCATGTTTTTTGACTTGTGGCAGTCTTGCACCGGGGGTGCGAAGTGTTCTACATGTTTAGCACACGAGAAGCACCATCTCCTTAGGCATGCAACAATTGGCAAATTTAGTGAATTCGAAATATTTTTCTTTGCCCAGTGAAAGCTACCTCCGCTTTCCGGCGTGCCGAGAGGGATATTTCATTTAAAATAGACATTGCACGATTACAGTTCGTGTTTTTTTTAGCATTTTAAAATCCAAAATTTCGCAATTTCAATTCCGAATTTAGTGTTTTGTAGCAAATTTGTTACAAATAAGAATTGTATGCAATATTACATGTAGCAACAGGTCTAAAATAATACAACATTACTCGTAATTGTGAATTATTAACACAGTTACTAATTTCGTATGGACTGAAACCTACCATAAATACCCCAATAAGAACATCAAAATTTAGTAAAACAACTCCTGATCATTTTTTTTTTTATAAATAAAGATAAATATAACCATTCAATAGAAGTCTATTGCCCGGGTTTTAGTGACCACCATGGTCAAAAAAAAAAAGAGCTTTGAAGTACCCGAAAAAATCAATAATAATGATAATGGAATAAAATCAAAGTACAGGTCATTACAAATTTCAATGACTTATTAAATAAGGAAACATGGTCAGAAGTTTATAAACTAGAAAATGTAAATGATACGTGTAATGCATTTAACAGTACCGTACCCTAAACAACTATTTTAAAACAGCATTCCCCTTTAAACAAATAACAAAACCAGCAATTCTGGATAACAACTGGGATTATAAATTCACGTCAAAGAAAGAAGTTTATACACAAAATATATAAACAATACCACCGAACACAAGCATTAAATTAAAAAAAAATATATATAAACAATACCACACAACACATACATTAAATTTATATTAAAAAAAACACTAGCATATTAAGTAAGGAAACAATACTAGACTAGTAAAGAAAATGCATAATGATAAATTTATTTCCAAATCATCTAATAAATAAAAACAGGGCTATGTGGACCATGATAAAGAAAGCAACTGGAAAATCTGCTAAAATACAAAGAAACATTACACTGACCTGCAATAATAAAGTGATTAATAATCCAGAGGAAATAGCAAACACTTTTAATGACTATTTTATGGAAATTCCACAAAAATTATTAAATACACTAAATTCCAATAATAACATAAATATATGCAGTGATTCTTTATTTATAAATCATGTCATACGTGATGAGGTAAGAATAGTTATAAAAGAGCTAAGCATAAATTCTGTGCTGGCATTTTGGCATCACTGATGGAATTTTAAAGAAATGTGCAGAAAGTATAATAGATCCACTTACGCACTTAATAAACAGTTCATTTCACTCAGGAACTTACCCGTAAATTTTGAAGTTATCAAAAGTAATTCCATTTCATAAAAATTATTCAAAAGATGAAATAGATAACTATCATCCTATTACCTTACCGACTGGTATTTCAAAAATTAAGGGGAAAATCATGTATAAGAGACTGATAAGTTTTATAGTAAAAAATAAAATACTATCCAACTCACAACATGGAATCGGAACGAAAAAATCTACACAGACAGCAATTTATGAATGTAATAATAATATACTGAAATTAATTGACAATAAGGAACATGTAACTGGCCTATTCTTGGATTCATCGAAAGCGTTTGATGTTGTTGACCATAGAATCCTCCTTACAAAACTAAATCAAAATGGTATTAGAGGTCTAGCTAATAAATGGATAGAGTCTTACTTAACAAGGCGTAAGCAAATAGTAAGCTATAGACACAAGGATGATGGAACCAAATTACTTAATGAAACATTGTCGAATGAGGGTATTATTAAATTTCTAGTACCCCAGGGATCGGTTTTGGGCCCATTACTCTTTCTTCTATATATCAACGATATAACACAGAACGCTGATTCTCATAAGGAAATTTTGTTTGCGGACGATACAACACTCGCAATAAAAGGTGAAACTAAAAAGGTCTTACAGCAGTCTGCTGACTCTGTTACAGAAGAGTTAACCAAATGCTCACAAGATAACCGCCTCATAATAAACTAAAAAAAAAACAACAACAGTATCTCTAAATTTCCACACTCTACAGAATCCTGCGACGCCCAATATAACATTAAATGGTCATCAAATAGAAAATAAAGCAGAAACAAAGTTTTTAGGACTATGGATACAAGATGACTTGAAATGGAATAAACATATACAATATCTGAATACTAAACTGAACTCGATGTGCGTTGCGTTACGTATTTTGAAAATTTGCACAAGCATGCACACATTAAGAAATACATATTTTGCTTATTTCTGTTCATACTTAGATATGGGGTCATATTTTGGGGTATGTCACGAGATGTACTAAACACGATTAGGATACAAAAGAGGGAGATTAGAATTATGGCAAATGTAAACACTAGAGAAAATGTAGACCTCTGTTTAAATATTTAAACATCCTCCCACTGCCCTGCATTCATATCTTTGAAAGTATTATGTTTTTTAAAAATAATTTAATGAATAAAGACGTTTTTCTTAAAACAAACAATGATGTCCATAGGCACAACACAAGACAAAATCAAAACATTCATATTTCACACACACACACACACAGGCATATATCAAAAAGGAACTCTTTCTAACAGGAGTTAAATTATACAATAAACTACCCCAGTACATAAAATTGCCCCCAACAGTAAGAACCTTTGAAAGAATGTTGAAAGCTTATCTGCAGTGTCATTGTCTTTACTCTGTAGTTGAATATCTTAGCGTATAGGAGCGATTACATCTATAATTATATTTTACTTTTCTACTTTAATTGTACCGTAATATCTAGCTGTAAGTTGTTGTATTTATAGAATTAAGTTTTCATATTGTGATAATAGAGTAAGGTATAAATAGTTGTCCAATAGGATTGTATCTCTTAAGGTCTATTATTATAATATGTTATAAATAGTTATTGTATTTGTAATATATACCTGTAAGTTCTTTTATTTTATAGATGTATTTTCTGACATGTCATATATCAAAAATGTATTGTATACATGTAATTGATCAAATGGATAAATACAAATCTAATCTAATCTAATCTACACCCTACGGCGTGTCCGTACTCGTTAAATCGTGCACCACGGCAGCTGCAGCAACTCCGGAGATCGCAGGTTCGAATCCCGGCACTGACAGCGGCTATCTTGAGTGTGTTTTCTCCGGGTTCTCCACTCTCCCTCCATACAAATGTAGCGATAGTACCGGAACCTTATTTCAAGTACCGAGGCACCTACCTCATTCTTGTCCCTAATACAGCTACAAACACCACTACAGTCATCACATAAATACAGGTTATCAGGCAAGTTTACCACACACCCAACTACACGGGGATGATGACCAAGATGTCACAACTTATTAAAATGAATTAATAACAACAAACATATTATCTTCAAAATATTATAAAACACTAAGACAGAAGAACGTAACACACAAAAAATATGCTAGTTTACAGCGTGATTGTGTTCATACAACATTGAGTTCTGCATTTTGATCACTAAGAGTGGAAGGAATCTCTTCCGTTGAAGAATTCCGAACACAGACCACTCAAAAAAAGGTAAATTTAGGTAACGAATACTTTAGTTCTTACACAAATTAGTTTGTTCCACTTATAAATACTATTTTAATTATGTTTAATTTTTAGTGTGCGTTTAGGCCTTTTATTTGGCCTTCCTCAGCTAAATACTTAGTGCACATTTCGCCCTTTCATTTGGCCTTCATCAGCTAAATATTTAGTGCAAGTTTCGGCCTTTCATTTGGCCTTCCTCAGCGAAATATTTAGTGCAAGTTTCGGCCCTTCATTTGGCCTTCTTCAGCTAAATATTTAGTGCAAGTTTCGGCCTTGCATTTGGCCTTCCTCAGCTAAATATTTAGTGCAAGTTTCGCCCTTTCATTTGGCCTTCCTCAGCTAAATATTTAGTGCAAGTTTCGGCCTTGCATTTGGCCTTCCTCAGCTAAATACTTAGTGCAAATGTCACCCTTTCATTTGGCCTTCCTCAGCTAAATATTTAGTGCAAGTTTCGGCCTTCCTCAGCTAAATATTTAGTGCAAGTTTCGGCCTTTAATTTGGCCTTCGTCAGATAAATATTTAGTGCAAGTTTCGTCCTTTCATTTGGTCTTCGTCAGCTAAATATTTAGTGCAACATTCGGCCTTTCATTTGGCCTTCCTCAGCTAAATATTTAGTGCAAGTTTTGGCCTTGCATTTGGCCTTCCTCAGCTAAATACTTAGTGCAAATTTCGCCCTTTCATTTGGCCTTCCTCAGCTAAATATTTAGTGCAAGTTTCGCCCTTTCATTTGGCCTTCCTCAGCTAAATATTTAGTGCAAGTTTCGGCCATTAATTTGGCCTTCGTCAGCTAAATATTTAGTGCAAGTTTCGGCCTTTCATTTGGTCTTCATCAGCTAAATATTTAGTGCAACATTCGGCCTTTCATTTGGCTTCCCTCAGCTAAATATTTAGTGCAAGTTTCGGCCTTTAATTTGGCCTTCGTCAGCTAAATATTTAGTGCAAGTTTCGGCCTTTAATTTGGCCTTCGTCAGCTAAATATTTAGTGCAAGTTTCGGCCTTTCATTAATTGGTCTTCATCAGCTAAATATTTAGTGCAACATTCGGCCTTTCATTTGGCTTCCCTCAGCTAAATATTGAGTGAAAATTTCGTCCTTTCATTTGGACTTCCTCAGCTAAATATTTAGTGCAAGTTTCGGCCTTTCATTTGGCCTTCCTCAGCTAAATATTTAGTGCAAGTTTCGGCCTTGCATTTGGCCTTCCTCAGCTAAATATTTAGTGCAAGTTTCGCCCTTTCATTTGGCCTTCCTCAGCTAAATATTTAGTGCAAGTTTCGGCCTTGCATTTGGCCTTCCTCAGCTAAATACTTAGTGCAAATGTCACCCTTTCATTTGGCCTTCCTCAGCTAAATATTTAGTGCAAGTTTCGGCCTTTCATTTGGCCTTCCTCAGCTAAATATTTAGTGCAAGTTTCGCCCTTTCATTTGGCCTTCATCAGCTAAATATTTAGTGCAAGTTTCGGCCATTAATTTGGCCTTCGTCAGCTAAATATTTAGTGCAAGTTTCGGCCTTTCATTTGGTCTTCATCAGCTAAATATTTAGTGAAACATTTGGCCTTTCATTTGGCTTCCCTCAGCTAAATATTTAGTGCAAGTTTCGGCCTTTAATTTGGCCTTCGTCAGCTAAATATTTAGTGCAAGTTTCGGCCTTTAATTTGGCCTTCGTCAGCTAAATATTTAGTGCAAGTTTCAGCCTTTCATTAATTGGTCTTCATCAGCTAAATATTTAGTGCAACATTCGGCCTTTCATTTGGCTTCCCTCAGCTAAATATTGAGTGAAAATTTCGTCCTTTCATTTGGACTTCCTCAGCTAAATATTTAGTGCAAGTTTTGGCCTTTCATTTGGCCTTCCTCAGCTAAATATTTAGTGCAAGTTTCGGCCTTTCATTTGACCTTCGTCAGCTAAATATTTAGTGAAAGTTTCGGCCTTTCATTTGGCTGTCCTCAGCTAAATATTTAGTGCAAGTTTCGGTCTATCATTTGGCTTTCCTGAGCTAAATGCACGTAGTGCAAGTTTCGGCCTTTCATTTGGCCTCCCTCAGCTAGATGGGGGCTTCATTCGTTCCATTCCCTGACCCGGTAGGTCAACTGGAAGCAAGCTGTGGATTTTCATTCCGAAAATAAGCTTACCTCAATTTAAGTGATGACCTCTCATTTAAACTTATTTTCTTATCTCGTGTCTACTAATGAATTAATCCTTCGGTTAGCCGAATAGGAACTCATCAAGAAAGGTAACCTTCACTTTATTGTAATGGAAAAGAACCATTGAACATGCGACGCTACTTTGTTTAAGATAAACTCTCTGCGGTATCCTGAGAGCCAACCCAGGTCACACATGTATGAGAGACCACGTTCCTCTTGACCCTATCCAGGTCTAACCAACTGCACTTGATTGTGAATAAGTGCATTGGACTAATGAGCTATTGATAGATTGACAGATGGCACACTATTCAGCGCAAGTTCACCAAATATTTGTAAACATTGATGCAAATACACCAATAAGAGTGGAATAAAGGCAAGTGAGGAAGTTTGGGCAGGCTGATTCAAACCATACATCCATAACACCCCTGAAATTCTGATTTCTGAAATACTGTATAGCTAACCAGGTTCGAAGAGACACTTTGAACTCAAAAGTGTATCTATTTGAACAATACTTACTTTTTACTGTCATCGTTCGTGCGAACCGACCGACTGTCGTCCCCCGTGTCATCATCCAGGTCACTACCTTTACTGAAAAATAAAAATACATCCATTTTTAGTTATTAGGTAAAACATGTTTCAAACCATATTTACAAGACGTGATCCACCTAGCTCTGTGCCTATAATTAGGCTACATAGTACCTCTTTCTTGGCTACAGTGTTTCTGTACGGCAGATGGGGCTGATGCCCACAATGTCACAAGCTCATAAATGCAACAGTAATAACTCTCCAAGGCATGATGGCACAGTGGTTAATCTGCTTGTTTCTCACCAAAGGGAACCAGGTTTGATTTCTGGTTAATGCATGTGAGATTTTCAAGATGAAATGCTACATCCAGTGGTTCAAATTCTACTTAAAAAGGAGAACCCGTGACTTATGACTGAGGTGTTTGGAAACACATAAAACTACAGGTTAAGTCTCAAAACTCACGAGTCACAAAACTTCCGAACTAAAAATAGTAACAAATAGCATCAAAACTCACGACTACAAACTAGTAGCTAAATTAACATTCTAATTAGTCTCAAAACTCACTACTCCGGAGAGCACGTGCCTGCGATGACCGGAGGAAGTATGAACTGTATGGTGACTCGCACTGCCCTTCAACCTATGTTAGGGGGCGTGGTGGCGCAGCGGTCAAGCTGTATGCCTCTCACCGAGGTAGACCGGGTTCGATTCTCGGTCACTACATGTGAGATTTTCGAAGTGAAATGCAATGTCCTGTGTTTCGGATTCCACGTAAAATGGGAGGCCCCGTGGCTCATTATCGCGAGATTAACAGTCACGTAAAACTACAAGCTTAGCTTCAACCCATGTTTGTCCACCCAGTTTTAGAATGGGGTTTCCTTTGAGTTGTTTTTAACAGGAATTATCAACCTAGCACAGACAAAATTCTCCAACTATAACACTGATTTTTACACAGTCGTTCTGCTTGGTATCATCAAGCAGGCATTACATTGGATCATGGAGGTCGTTATTATGTGTTTGGATACAAAGCGACAGCCCATGGCCATTAGCAAAACAATTGAAATGCGCCTAGTAAGCAAGTGGAATGCTCCTATCTGCCAGCACTATCAAGTGACTTAAGTATCTATTGTGTTGGTCCTGTAGAGAAACAAATGATTAGCGGCTTATTGGACAGTAAATAGAAGAATAATTATGTTATGGGTTTTACGTGCCTGTTAACTGATGTGTCTTTCAGAGGCACCGGGGTGTCGGAATTTTGCCCCGAAGGGGATCTTTATCGTGCCAGTAAATCTACTGACACGGCTCCCTCACATTTGCGCACCCTCAAATTGCGCCAGGATTCGACCCTGCAACCTTGTGCACGGCAGGCGAGACCGGTACCGCTGTGCCACGCAGCCAGTATCGTGAGTTTTGAGACTGGCCCAGGTGTACCAGTTAGGCCCTACTCTCACTAATCTTCTTCTTGGAATTCGTGAGTTTTGATACTCGTGAGTTGAGACGACTCGAAACTACAAGCCCCCTGAACCCTCAGAGGTAGCTATTAGTCTCCTTCCACAGAAGTTTCAAGAAAAGAGCCCGCTCAACACTGTCCAAAGATTTTAAAGTTGTGCAGAAACATTGAACACCGGATGTTGATGTCAAAAGACAAAAAAAGAAAACAAAAGGCTGCGGCATAGCCGTGCTCTTTAAATCGTGCACCACGACCGCGCGGGTAACTGCACCAAGTTTGGAGATCATAGGTTCGAATGCTGGCAGCGGCTATCCTGAGTGTGTTTCCCTCCACCCCACACTCCCTCCAGGAAAATGCTGGGTTTAGTACCTTACTTCAAGTCCCGGGGCTCCTACCTCATCGCTGTCCCTAATACAGTTACACGCAGTACTACAGTCATCAGGTTATCAGACAAGTCCATCGCACACACACCCAACTACACAGGGCCGATGACCAAGATGTCCCAAGCCCCTAAAATGAATTAACAAATCAAAACACAGAACCGATTATGTTTATTTTTTAATAGTTAGTGGGTATAGAATGTATATAAATATGCAATTCCACCAAGTATTGTCAGTCACTAGTCACTACTATTAGTAGTACAGTATATTGTACTTATTGTACTTTCATTTCGAACCGACAGTAGTGGCTACGCTGGCTAAAGCGCAGCATTAGGTCAAGGGGCCTAGCTCGCTGCTGACTCGGTAGACGCGTGGGTGCGAGCCCCACCGTCGGCTGTCCTTGAAATGTTTTTCCGTGGTTTCCCATTTTCAACACCAGGCAAATGCTGGGACGGTACCTTTTGACAGGCCACGGCCGCTTCCTTCCACATCCTTGCCCAGTTTCATTCACCATCATTCATTTCATCTCTCATTAACTCCTCTCATGAGGTTGGCGTCAGGAAGGGCATCCGGCCGTAAAACATCGCCACAAAGACTTCCATCTCATCTCTTCCCCGACCCCGTTGGAAAAACGGGAATAATAAGGGGTAGACATACATACATTGTACTTTCATTTCGAAAGAACGTGAAAGGTATGGCGGGAGCTTGGAACAGCTGAGCTGTGTTGCCAAGTTTTATTGTTGTTGTAAATCAGCGGATTCGAATAATACACAGGGTTACACTTCGGACATTATTTCGGCACAATTATACGTAATAATATTTTAAAAGTCGATCCTGAGTGAAAGTCGAGAACATTCAAATGAAGAAATACGGTACTTAGATGAATACATAAATATTACATACCGAAGCTATGCTAACTTCAGCACCGGTATCACGGCGATGCCGGTATTCAATTCAATAAATACGACAAAGAGGGCAAACATTCTACAGCTAATACAAAGTAATCTGATGAATAGGCCTATATCAACACTCACCATGCAATGATTATCCTTCAATATGAAACAAGAGTGTGGGTGGAGGTCGTTCACAACATACAGTACAGTAGTTGACAGAAACAAAATATCATGATAACACCAAGCACACTCACTGAATCGCGACTCTTTACGGTTAAGAATAGCTTTCGTGATAATACAAAAGTAATGTTAAGGTGACGGTATATTTAGCACAGTCGAGTTGTAAGCTATTGGGTGACAGGCGGTAATTTGAACACTATGAAGGGAAACAATATACCCTGTGCTCTATAACGACTACCGCAAGGGAAATGACACCAATAAATAAATTATCCTATCTCACTTGGCAAGGGTTCGACACCTTCCCTCCCTTCACTGTCCCTATCATCGTCATCATCATCATCCTTGTCTTAGTCAGAGCTTGATGAATTGCTAAAGTTAATAATCATTTCATCCACTGCGATATCCAGAACTCCTCATTTAGTAGCCTTCAGTATTTCTTTCAGTACATGCTGTACGGCATGTGTCCAGTCCTCGGGTCGAACCTCAGCGAAGGAAAAGTAAACGAAACAATGACGATGAAAGTAACTCCGACACAGACGGTTAACAAGTGACTGAATGAATGAACAATGCGCTGGCAACGTGTTGCTCTAGCTGTCAAAATCTAGCCAATAGGAGCCCGCGGTGGCAAATATAATTCCCGCCAAATACTTCAGGTTCTTTCTTTAGAATTACAATTCTTTTAAATAGTTGGTGCATGTCTATGAAAATATGGTGCTAGAAATGTAATTGAAAAATAGTCAAAGGGCAGCTGCTTTAGAAACACATACAAATGATTAATGATATGATTTTTAGCCTATTTTCATTTATGAAAAAAAAAAAAAAAAAAAAGGCTTATGAGATCACCTTTTATCCGTGTGTGCACGTATGTGTCCCCCCCCTAATAACTTCTAAACGGCTGGAGCGATTTCAATGAAACTCGGTAAGGTCATAGCACCATTTTGGCCGACCCCGACCGTGCCCTTCAAATTTTATTACGTCTCACCAATCCAACATGGCGGCTGGCATTCTATATCTCCGAAACTATTAACGATATCACCCTGACATTTCGTACTGTGATATAGGGCACTACTCGACGTTCACCTATGAGATTTTTAAAAACCTGTTAATTACTAAACGAACATGGCGGGCAAGCGAAGTTGAAACTTTTAAATAGACTTTCCTCGTAATTTAACCATCCAAACGCAAAGAAACTTGGTACAGAAAATGTTGATACATATTGTAATACACTGGCTTCTAATTTAGTTCAATTGTTTGCATAACCTCAAGATGGCGGCTGTGCGAAATATTACACCAGCATTCTCTATCTCCGGAACTATTACTGATATCACCCTAAACGTTTGTACAGTGATAAAGAGCACTACTACTGTCGACCAAAATATTATGTGCACTCGAGTTTGAAGGTTGTTTGTGAAGTAACCAATAGACCTACATAAAATCCAATAACATCATCATTTTCACTGTTCTATTTTACGTTAGTTCATGTAGGTTTGGATTTTTTAATTTATATTTTAATAATTTTTATCGCAGTTGAAACACAAAAAGTGCCCGTTTTTAAGCGTGTTTCAACCATGCGTCACATTTAAGAATTATTATCTCACAAACCCGTCATCAGATCGAATCCAAATTTTAACACAATATACATTGGAATGTTGTATGGTTTATTAATTTCAAAATTTTGTGTCTTCAAGAACGAAAGTTGTTATCATTTTTGTAAGGTAACTTTTTCTCGGCTCGGGGTCGTTGGAAAATGTAGTTCTTGGTTGCGTTGTAATCCTTATACATCAAAATGGTATGCTGTATGATGGTGAAATTCGTAAATTAATTCACTTATTTTATATCGGTTTGTATTTGTACGGCGAATTCAGACATGGTTCACCAGTTAGCCGCTCCAGTGAAAGCTGTACAACGTTGCCAAGATGGGCTCCATCACGCGTCATGGCGCGCCTCACTCGAAAGTGATGGGCTCCATATCAGCAACGCTGTAGAGCATTTCCCGGAGCGGCTAGCTGGTGAACCATGTCTTAATTCCCTGTACAAATACAAACCGATATAAAATAAGTGAATTTTATTAATTTACGTATTTCACAGTCATACAGCATAACCTTTTGATGTATAAGGATTACAACGCAACCAAGAACTACATTTTCCAACGACCCCGAGCCGAGAAAAAGTTACCTTACAAAAATGATAACAACTTTCGTTCTTGAACACACAAAATTTTGAAATTAGTAAACCATACAACAATCCAATGTATATTGTGTTAAAATTTGGATTCGATCTGATGACGGGCTTGTGAGATAATAATTCTTAAATGTGACGCATGGCTGAAACACGCTTAAAAACGGGCACTTTTTGTGTTCCAACTGCGATAAAAAAAATATTAAAATATAAATTAAAAATTCCAAACCTACATGAACTAACGTAAAATAGAACGACGAAAATGATGATGCTATTGGATTTTATGTAGGTCTATTGGTTACTTCACAAACAACCTTCAAACTCGAGTAAACAAAATATTTTGGTCGACAGTAAACGTTCATCTATGTAATTTTCCAAAACCTGTAAAGTACAAAACGAATATGGCTGCCAAGCGAAGTTGAAACTTTTTAATAGACTTTTCTCGCGATTTAACCATCTGAGCACAGTGAAATATGGTACAGTAAGTGTTTATACACATTGTAATGCACTGGCATCTAATTTAGTTCGGTTGGTTGGTCGGTTCTTAAGTTTAGGGGCTGCGACAACGCGGTCATGTAGCCCCGTGTACTTTGGGTGTGTGTAGAATCTGTCTGATAACCGGTGTTAATTGTGATGACTGTATTAGTGTGTGTTATCTGTTTTTTTAATTTAAGTACTGCAACTTAGAATTTTTCAAATAGTTCCTACTTTTGCCGCCAAGCGCCACCGTCAACGACTACTAGGCCAAGTTCAGAACTTAGCTATCAGACGCCACCGCAGTTGGCTCTTGGCAACGAACGTAGAAACCTAAGAGCGTTGTTTACATTCTTAACCTATCCAATTTAGCTTCACACAGGTGCAATTAGTGGAAGGTTCTTTAACATGCCACAAATCTATGACATGGGACCGCCGGCTTTACTTACCCTCCGAAGGAAGGGATACTGACGGATTTTTAACGCTCTTAAAAAATCCGACGGCTTCGGCTGGGTAATTTAGTTCAATTGTTTACATAACCTCAAGATAGCGGGTTTGGGCAATTTTAAAAGTATGTTTTTAATTCTTGTGTCGTAATCATGCGATCGAAGTGAAAGTATGAATCAGGAACTTTTACGCAATAAATTTCATTTAATGGTACATAACTATATGGCCTATACATATAACAATCCAACATGGTGACCATCCGAAATATTTAGACGATTCTCAATATCTACGAATCTATTATAGCAAACAAACTGATTTTTTAAAATGTTCATAGAGGTTATGAGCATAAGTTCACCAATGGGACTTTTAATAACCACAGCACAACTCCAACATGGCGGCGGCGCGAAATATAAATAATTAAATGGACGTTTCTCGCAATTTAACCATCCGAGTGCAGTGAAACTTGGTACGGTAAATGCTTATACAAATTTTAATCCACTGGCATCTAATTTATTTCAATTGTTTTCATAACCACACGATGGCCGCTGTGCGAAATTTTAAAATCTCGTTTTTATTTCTTGTGTCCTAATCGTTCGATTGAAGTTTGAATACTACACCTACACAATAATCTTCATGTAATAGTACATAACTCTAAGGCCTATATATATAAAAATCTAACATGACGACCATCCGAAATATTTAGACGTTCTCATTATCTACGAATCTAAGTAATCAAACTGAAATTTCGTATGTTGGTACAGGCAATTGACATAAGTAGGATATATGAAAATAGGCTATATAGTTCTTCACGGAACTACGTGTTACTCTCTGTGAAAATATAGGCCTGTCACAATGGATAGAGATATAATTTTGGAACATGCCCACTGGAAAGAGACGTGTTCCAAAGATCTCAGGTTTGATCCAGGTGCTCACAGTGATCATTGTGAGTCGGTTTGCCTTGGGGTTTCCCCACATGGCACACTACAGGAAAATGCTGAGATGTTACTTCACTTCACCTTCTCCAACTCTATCTCGAAAACAATTACAATTACATGCTAATATAACAAAAACAATTTGACAACATGCACAGTAAATAGATGGGACTGATGATTTTATTGTCTCTTGCAAAAAAAAAAACGAAAGAAAAAAAACTACTTTCCTATTACGGTAAGAGACACAATTCATCTACCTTATAATAGCTCAGATACTAGGTCGTAGTGCCATGTACATGCAAAGGACGTAAAAAGCTATAACCTCTCTCGGAATTTAATATACGGTGTTTGAAAAGCGCACAACGTGCATAATACAAATTTTGACACTGACGTCTCTGATATACTTACACGACTTATGTTCTCCAAACCATTGGTCAGTCATTTTTACAGTAAGCTGTTATAGGGATACAACTCTCTTCTGACACATTATGACATGATAGCGGTCGCAAAGTTTAGCACACAGCTCACACATACACTAGGAGTCTGGGTCATGGCGTTTCTTGTTCATGCATATTTTGTGATCAAACCCGTGTGTTGCTAATCTCGTCACCAGATGTATGAGGTGTTCTGCCTGTTTCCATTCCGTTGTTATCATTGCGTAGAGTAGAATTCCATCCAGATTTGTTCTTTCTTTCCTGGAAGAAACACTGCTTGGGTGATGTGTGATAGTGGAGACTATGAAACATGATTAGTATACTCCATTGTTCTGTATACAGAGTTGGATAACAACTTACTGATCTCCTACTCTTCTTTCTAGTTCGGCTGCTTGTGCTTCGCACAGCCAACGCGCTAAGGTTTTCGTCCACCATGCCCACGGGTGTGAGAATGAATACGGGCACAAATGGTTGCCATTTGAGAGTATGTACCGAAATGTGAGAGATCTATTTACTGGCACTTTAAAGTTCCCTTTCAGAGCAAAATTGCGGCACTCTTGCATCTCTAAGGACATATCCTAGTAGTTAAAAGGGATGGAAAATCCATTACAGTACTTTTATTTTTTCCGTTCCTTAATCCTTCAACCAAACCTAGGACAACAATGCAACAATAATGTTATGGCTTTTGCATCCCTATTAATAGAATCGCTTTTCAGTCGGTCATCACGAGTGTACCCAATTTTTATTTAAAAGGCTGAAATTCCATAACAAGTGACCCCCATTTTGACATTTTTTGTTTGTTTTTGTACCGGTAGTTTAAAGAATAGAAAATATGAAAGATTAAATTTTCAATATGCATTTATTTCTATTTAAAGTGTATTCATGTATTTATTTCAGGCACTACTATAGGTGATTAAATTATTACTTGCCGCCCAATCTAATTGGGTACGTCTACACTCGTGTTGACCGACTGAAAATCGAATCTGCTATCGTTGATTACTTAGACAACAGTAAAAAATGACCTAATATTTCTTTTGTAAGATTGTGAAAATCAAAACACAATTATCATAGGTCTATTTAATAGAAGTGGATATTTGCCAGTGTTAAGAAAACAACCCACAAGTCAATAGAATATTACTTCAGAGCTGAATTACACAAGTCAAGAAACAAAACAGTTTGTGTTGAGTCTATTATTTAATGCATATATTCTGATTGTTTACATCGAAAACGCCATTCATAATTAATAAAGTTTGCTTTTGTACTTTATGCATTGATAAATAATTATATGAAGTTTTGTCAGACTAGTTTAGGGGTAACGGCTTTGAACACGTCAAGATTCTGAAGCTTTTCAATATTTAAAGACTTTTTCCCTAAATTGTCAGAAGCTAAAATTAAAGCTGGTATTTTCGTCGGTCCTCAAACAAAGAAACTAATGGCCAGTGAGGAATTTCCACAATTACTCTGATTACAATAATTACAATTAATCTGATTACATTTGGGAGCTAATACGAGAAAGTTCGTACCCACACAGAAGAAGTACCTACTAAAATATTCATTTTTAGCATACTTTCTATTTTTGAAAAAAATAATAATAATGAAAGTAGACTTACGAGATCTACACGGGCCAAACGTTGTCAGTCTGTGTGTGAGTGTGTATTATGTCCGCACCTATCAATTCAAAGAGGACGAAACCGAATTGAACGAAATTTGGTACATGGGTAGCACTAGCAAAGAGCACCTCAGTGTCATGTTTTATATTGCCGCCATCTTTACCAAAACTTAATGGTGGGCACTCAAATGGTCAAAACTTAAAATAAAATTACGACCAAACTAATCATCGGATCTTTGCCAAATTTGGTAAAAACATACCTTCGTATGTGACGCGTCTTGCGCCCACACTAAAAGGTCATCAGCCGTACCATTTCAGAATGGTGGCCGTGTGAATTATGCGAGCTTTTTAATCCATGACTTGGGAACCACCTGTTCCGATTATCGAACCGAGAATGGTTCAAACTGTTCTAAAGGACGTGGCCCGTGTTGTGACTAGACTTCTTGTTTCTCGTTTATGTACATATGTACATTTTACTGTGCGCACTCAGAGTATTCTGTTGCTACGCGTTGGCTGCCCTGTTAAGACCAGCACGATCAAGCAGCGGCAAAAATGAGGTTCGCTATTGTTGACTTTCTCGGTACACATGGAATATGGACATGCTGGCAAGTGATTACCTGACAGCGTACTCGTGCACGCTTCCGTGGGATCATACACATGCCTTATTCAGCGTTGAATGCTGTAGTATATTGTTTCTGTATATAGTTGTGAATATATCTATAGTTCGTTCCATTCATTGATTATTAAGTGTGTTTCGGTATGTGATTCCTTGTCTCGTGAACCTGCACCACCAGTGGCCTATTGCATGCTACCTGAGAAATTGCGTTCCAAACAGCCTGTTCGAAATTTAAAGTTTATATTATAATATTATACTGCAGAAGTGACTTTAAAAAGCTGAGCCGTCTCGGTTACAAGACAAGATTGCAGCTGATCTCTCGTTCTGACCTATATTTCACTAATTTGAGTATGTTGCATGCAATATACCCCAATGATAGAAATAATATAAACGTTGTATGGAATTAATTATAATGAATATACAGTATACTCCTGTGAAGAAATCGATTAGTCCAAGTCATTATTTGCTAAGACGTTGTATGTAAAACAATTGATAACGTTTGACCTGGGTGGACACATTTGGATCTGTGGTTATAGCCGTCTGGTATTCAAAATCTATCGGAATTGTATTTCTTTGCTTGAATTTTTATATATTTATTGTTTTAAGTACTGACACGTTATAAAATTGAGCGTTATGTTGTGCATTTTGCAATGGAAATTATATATTAATTAAAACAAAGTTCTCCACCGGATCTGTACGAGTGACATATACTAGCAACCAGTTGAACTATGCGTTTGCTAACCACGGCCTACTAGATGTGAGCTGCGCTCGCATGTTCACCGATCCCACTTCCTATAGCATAGGCCGTAAAATAATTAATATATTTATTGCAGCCAAACTGGCCATTTAGTGTTAAAGTACAGGGATCACAAGTCTTATTCACTACAGAATTTCAACAGCGATTCTGTTCTCAATCTACAGTTAAATACATGGTATCTCTCACACTGGTCAGTTCGTGCAGGGCTCGTGAAAATAACGGATTATGATTGGTGGAAGTATGAGCTAGCTCTGATTCAGACTCTCGTCTACAGATAGCGCGCCACTCGCGTTTACAGAGAACGAGAGGGAGCAGCGGATGTACTAATGTTGATTTCAGGTTATGTTAGTTCATTGAAGTAAGATGTCACGTCCGGAGGTTCGGAATCCACGTAGAAATGAGGTCTTGTTCCTTATAATCGTAAGATTACAAGCCATTTATTTTTGTTGGTTTGATATAAGTCAATACAGTACATCTGTGTACACATGTACACTGACTTAGAACAGGGGCGTATACAAAGTGCATATAAAAGGCACATGTTGATGTTGCGCACTCGTCAACCATATCTTGGTAACTATGGACATAGCATTAATTTTTACACTGGCGTTGCTTTAAGTTTATAGGCAAGTGATAAAACGGTTTACAACAGAAACGTGAAACATGAAATATACGTTCTTTGATAAATTCGAAGGGATATGTGTTTGATAAATTTTCGATTTGTTGTAGGCCTATTTTTGGCGTTTATACCAACGCAGTTTTGTTTCAGTTTCAATTATTGTAAGTAGTCGGTATTAATATACTGAATTCCTATGTTGTTTGGAGTGTTTGCTGATGAAATTGTAAATTGCTGGGGTAAATTATAAACTATGGTTTGAACGCCCCTGCTCAAATTCAGTATGCCATACTGTAACCTATATTTTATGAGTTCCCCATGACAGTTTTAATGTAGGCTCGTAGGTTTGTTATTTCTTTATATCGTGTTATCGTGTTGGCAACGTGTTCAATTGCATTGGACACGTCTGCAGTAGACGCAGTGTTATTATTATTATTACTACTATTATCATATACGTATACTTTTTATTATTAATTATTCAAAGTATTTTAGGTCACTATTGACGAGATTCTGAAGCTAGCTCTAATCATATGTTGTCTAAGAAAGTTTATTAATATTGTTCAGACCACAGAACCAGGAGTCAGGTTCATGTTCTGGTCACACGTGCAGGAGGAAGCACGTCATGGACACTATTGTATCGAGCAGGTATGCTCGCTCACCCCGGGGGGGGGGGGGGGGGGTGATGAGAGAGCCGAGCAAGGGGCTTGCTATGAGTGGCCTGGACAAACAGGCGTATGACAATAGCGCTTCTGAGAAAGACTTCCTGGTAGGAGCTGTGGCTTTCAGACGTGCGGTAGCAAGCTACCTGAGTGCACTGCTACAAGGCGATTGTCTCTCTGGACTTTGAGATGACTGGTTGTGTAGTGTGTCTCTCTTGAGCAGAGTGCTTCGTGTTTATACGGAAAGAAAAAAAGCTTGAAGACTCCGATTTGTTTTAGTATGGAGGGCACCACGTGATTGGGTTCATACTGTTATGCCACAATCACAGTAGGGCTGATTGTGCAACGTTGAAGAGAACCGTCAAACGTGAAGTCATGGCTGACCTGCTTCAAAGTGGTGTAGAGGTGACATGGACATATTGGGCAGACGACGGCATTACCGGTAATGTGAAAAACAAATAATAAATCTTTACAGGCCTAAATATTATTATTATATTATATATTTTTAATTGCATTTCTTGTGTGTCACTCCTTTTTATTATATTTATCCATTTCTTGCATGCAGCTTCAGAATATAAAGTAAATTTAAATTGGATAGTTTCTTTTTAGTTAGATGCATGTAAACCTTCCTTCGTCTTTATTAATTTATAGGAGGTTTTGGTAAGGCCCATGTACGAGCCAGTCCTTTCAGAATATCTGCACACGCCCGGAGATAAGAAGAGTTTCAAAAAGGTGGATTTGTTCAATTACAGTACTAAGTATGTCATTTGCTTAAATTTTAAAGAAAGGCCATTTATGAAGCAGAATATTCATTTTTATTTAATTTTTGTATCTTCAAAGTTACAAATGGCTTATCTGGGTGAAGCCATCTTGTGGCAAGAATTGAAAGAGTACAATACAATACAGTTGTGTGCCATTATGCACTTCGAATAGGAAGAAAATAGGAGGTGATAAGGACAAAGAGTTATAGGCCTAACTATACCCATACATTTAGGAGAAAGTAGGCTATATGTTATTTCCTGAACATCTTGTTAAAGCTTGTTTGTATTGCGTTTTTTAAAAATTTGCTAATTAATGCTAACTATGTTTTGTAAATAAACGTGATGTAAATATATAAATTAACGTTTGTTTTCGTTTGATCTTATAAAAATAGAGAATTTCCTTCAATTTTGAACTTTCGTTGTTGTAGTTACTATTTTTTCTTTCATTAGTTAAGCAGGACAAATCAAAATCAGACATACAGAACTCAGGGAATTCGTGTAGTATCCGTTGCCCGCCGCCATTGAAATCCGAAAAATTTTCTATAGAAATGGCCAATGTTACTAATATACAGGAGTTGAATATTTTATCGCTAGAGGGTGAATTTTTCAGAGTGCCAACATTATTGTTTCCAGACCAATATTTTCATCCAGACCAATGGTTTTTGCCTAGACCAATAAAGGTTAGGTAGCGCGGCCCTGCGGGCCGCGTTAAACTAATATAAACACTCCCTGGTTTTTGTCACGCACAGTGGGGGTAGTCACGCATCAATAATCTTTATCCAGGCCAATGGTGTTGCCTAGTAGTACAATCAGTAAGTTGGCAGCAAACATGGCGACGTGCTTTTTGATAAGTTTATTACTTGAAAGTTAATGTTGACAATTTCCTTATTTTGAAAGTGTGAACGTGGTGTTTGTTAATGCCAGTTGGCTTTAATAACGTGGCACAGTAAGTACAAACCATTTTCAGAGTGCTACTAAGAAAAATAACGCACTTTTGAAACGGGCAACAGATACTACACGAGAGCCAAAGTGACCCTCAGTTTGGTATTTTCTTTTATTATTAAATAGTTTATAGAATAGAAAATAAGACTAAATTTTAAGAATGAGAAAAAATGCATTTATTTTTATTTAAGGCGTATATGTACAATTGTTTGCAGAGTCCGTCTCTAGCCACCTTCCACGTGCTAAAATATGTTAACTTGTACATTTGTATTAATCAACTGTTTCCCTCCAAAACTAGTTGTTGAATTTAGTAAACATACTGCAAAGTTGTTGCATTGGTGTGGAAAAGATCACTTATAAGTAGCAGTGTGCCCATTCCAGTATAAACTACCATCCTACCTAGGTCACACCTGGAACTTCTACTTATTCAATATTAGGCTACTGTACAGAATCAACATTAATTAATCGAGGTACCGTATTAACTTCAGTGATGAATCTTTTGCAAAGGCCATGGATGATGTTTTAAAGTTGTTCATCAGAAAAGGTCCTGAAAGATATGAGACAAAATCAATGTTGCAAAGAATGCATGCAACTTGCAAAGGAAAGGGGACAATATGGAAGGCAAACTGGTTGGTTGGTTCTTAAGTTTAGGGGCTGTGACAACGCGGTCATGTAGCCCCGTGTACTTTGGGTGTGTGTAGAATCTGTCTGATAACCGGTGTTAATTGTGATGACTGTATCAGTGTGTGTTATCTGTTTTTTTTTATTTAAGTACTGCAACTTAGAATTTTTCAAATAGTTCCTAATTTTGCCGCCAAGCGCCACCGTCAACGACTACTAGGCTAAGTTTAGAACTCAGCTACTAGATGCCACCGCAGTCGGCTCGTGGCAACGAACATAGAAACCTAAGAGCGTTGTTTACATTCTTAACCTATCCAATTTAGCTTCACACAGGTGCAATTAGTGGAAGGTTCTTTAACATGCCATAAATCTATGACATGGGACCGCCGGCTTTACTTCCCCTCCGAAGGAAGGCATACTGAGGGATTTTTAACGCTCTTAAAAAATCCGACGGCTTCGGCCGGGTTTGAACCCGCTAGAAGGCAAACTGTGAACTGCTCTGTCTGTGAAGGGAGAGTCCTTTCTTACAGAAGTCCAACAGACTGTTAGAAACAGCAAAATGGGGATTTCTTTATAAGAAATATATCTGATTACTAGTAAAATCATATCTTAGTAGAATAGGTCATACAGTGAAGCACTTCAATAGAATCTATAGACGACTGAGTTTGCTGCACTGAGGAGAACTTAAGAGCAGCCTACACATTCTAGACAGTCATGCAGTCTGTTCAGAAACTATAAATGACTATTTCGACAATCAATGACATTGAAAGTTCAGATAGTTCCATTAGAGAATGTAGTTCATTATGACGAAAGAAAACGAAAATTTGATGTTCCGCGATTGATATTTTTAAAAGTAAAAAAATGTGTCCCAAGTTAGGTACCTACTGTAAGTTATATGAATTGCTTGCATTTAACATAATTTATAAAGTGTATCCCAATTCACCACATAATGCGGTGTGACTTGGACCACTGTATTGCTAATTATTAAGTACCGGTAAATGAATTGTAAGATATATAAAAAAAAAACATCAGTGAAATGTTCCTGGTAAAAGCTTACACTGTGATAATCACTTGGAAATTTTGAATTTAATGTTAAGAGGTGTTCTGAATGTTAAGTCAACCACTTTGATTGCTACCATATCCAGTTCCAGATTACAGCAACGCCACGGGGAGACCCAATCTTCATGCTTCCATAGCAGAACGGCTCATGGCTGTTCACTATACGTTGCACCTACCATGCCGGTGTGACATAAAAAGCTCTAGCGGTCGGTCAGGCTGTCACATCAGAAAACTACTGTAGTCCAGCCATGACAATTACACAAGTTATCAGCCGAATGCAATAAACACAGAAAACATGGGCCTGATGACCAAAAATCTCCCAAGCTTTTAATTTGGAAGCGACGACGACAAAAACAAGAAGCCTAAGTAGGAAACATGCATAATTTTATTCCAATATTTACAGTATACAGTCTGTTGAGTCCATGCTACATACATCTAACAGTACACAGCGAGAAACATAATGCATTGAATGGTTCAAGCAAACAGAAGCATGTGTGGCCCCTCGCTCTGAGGCATGCTAAGCACCAGGCAGTCCAACCTGTCCTGGGGCTGATTGTTCCATTCTTCGATGGCAGCTGCAGTCAGTTCCTGAAGGGTCACAGGCCGGCCCACTGAGGGGGAGGGGCAAACGGGGCTGCAGGTCCTGGGCTCAAGCGCAATGAAGGGCTCGGAGGACTCAACTTCACTTTAAAAGAAACAACATACTGTAACCTTCACAATTCGACGAATACTGACACATATCAAACAGAAATTCAACTGATTTTTTCAAACAGTGTATTTCAGTTAGTGACTCGTGTCCCAAAACGGTGAAGCGACAACCATAGATGGTTTGTGCATGGGAGAGCTATTTTTCTTAATCTTGATAATTTAATATGAAGAAAATAATATGTACTCATTGGATCGTTGGAAGTGATGAAGCCATTTTTCAGTGTTGCCTAGTTCTATTTAAAATAAAAAATAGCTTTCCTGTCTATCAACACAAATTGTGCCCAATTACATTAGGCGGCAAAACAAGTATTTATATACCCTAACCTGAAAGATGCAATACCTAGGTCACAGTATGCGCAACAGAAGCAGATACCATCTACTGCAAGAAATTCTGAAAGGAAAAATACCCGGAAAGGGAAATGTTGGCAGGAGACGAATCTCCTGGCTAAGAAACCTCAGAGACTGAACTCGCAAGACATCGGATGAGTTATTCCAAACGGCTCAGAACAGAGAAAGCACAGCCAAGATAGTTGCCGACATCCGGAACGGATAGGAACTAGAAGAAGAAGAAGAATCCGAAAGAAATATTACATAACATATTTATCACAAAATAGCACGCTTTTATGTACAAAAAAGTATAAAAGTACCCCCCATTTTTCTACATAATATTGATTTTGCGATACATATCTTATGTAATATTTCTTTCACGTTAGGGTATATAAATACTTGCTTTCCCGCCTAATGTAATTGGGCAGAAATTGTGTTGACCGACAGGAAAGCTTTCTCATTGGATCGGCCACATTTTAATACTGTGAGTTATTTATCTGCATTGCAGAAGTGGTTAGGTTCCCTGGGAGGAATAGTAGATGACCAACCTTTGTAACGTTCTGTGGTTCAAGTGGAAGGGAAAAGGAATGTGGGGTGAATTTTTTACTAGGATTTCAATAGGCTGTGACTTTTCGATATATATATATAAATCTTGTTCATAGTGATCAGACCTCCAGAGCATTTACATTCTTCCCACTATTTTTTCTCTTCCTGTTCATGCTTCTTCACATATTCCACCAAAGTTTTTTCTTAATTTAGTCTGAGCCAAATGTTTTTCTATGCTGCATTATTAATTCTTTCAGATAAATATTGCCAGTTACCATGTCGAGTTACGTTGATTTATTCTTTGAATTTTTCTATTGTTTCTCCTGTAATTTATAGTCTGCATTATATTTCATTATTTTCCCATTTCTTTTTACCTATGAATTAATGCTTATTTTCATTTTGCTTAGGGATTAGTCACATGGTCCAATTGAAATCCACCTAAATGTAAGGTTTGGAGATATCAATGCTTTAACTTTTCTTGGAAACTTCTTAGAAAGTTTCATTATTATTACTACTATTACAGTATAATCATCATCGTCATCATTATTAGATGAGCTGTGCAACTCCACGGCATTCATTTACTCAATCCTTTAGCACATCTCTCTGCAAGACATTTGTTGTTCTCCACGTTTGTCTTGAAACGAACGCTGAAGTATTGGACAGGACAGAACACATGACTCCTCCCCTCACTATGACAGCTAAATCCAGATGAATTTATAGCTAGTGCCCCACGCAGATAAACAAAACCTTATCCGGATCCGGATCCGCCTCGCATCCGCACGGCTGTTATCCGCATCCGTCCCGCGTCCGCACGACTGTTATCCGCATCCCCCCTGCAACCGCACAATTTTTTTCCGCATCCGCACGTTTATACGAATCTACTGGCATTACAATAATAGTTTTAAAGTAGATAAAGTATTAGAGCAACACATTTAGACACTTGAGGAGAAAATCGTTCCCTTAGGCTTTGTATATCATGTGTCATATTTAAAATGAATGTTATACAGCCAGAATTGCAACTCTGTACAGTTCGGAGTGTTGGTTGTGCTTAATGACATAATTGGAATGAGATTAGCGTAAATCATCATCTTACATTTGTCATTAAGAACCTGACGTTGCTCTTACTCTTTCAAAAAAAATCTATTTTTTTCCTACGGATTCTATTTCCTGGTGAACTAATTTGGAATATTATTGAGATTTACAGAAGTAATTTAACCGTATTTTTAAATTACCGTACTTATATTACGGGATTCGCAATAATTTGAACTGATTTACTAATGAAAGAAAATAGCATCGTCTCTCTATCTCTATCTATATACTGATATCTTCGTTGCTAATAACCCCATGATCAAATCACGTTTTACTAGCCCATTAATTCCATAAGAATCTGCAAATAAAACATTGATATCTCAACTGGATTAGAAATTATTCGGATGTAACATCTTTGGTGAACAACCCTGCCTGTATGTCAATCAACAGTAACGGCAAGTAATGAAGGCAATCAGATAGTTCAACTATACTAGGCTGATGACCAATATATTCCAAGCCCCTAAAATATCACGCTATACTTTCCCTAAAATACACGTCACCAGCGACGGTGGCCGAGAGCACTAAAGCATTCGTGCCTCGCTGGCATAGGGAGAACGAGGGTTTGAATCCCACCTCGGCCGTCCTGAAAATGGTTTTCGATGTTTCCCATTTTCACCACCAAAATGGCGGGATGGTTCCTTTCAATAGATCCACAGCCGCTTTGCTTCCAAAATCCCTTCCCTGATCCGTCCTGAAAATGAAATAAATGGCCATTGGCAGCATTAGCCGGCCCAGTGGCGTTGGGGTAGCGCGCCTGCCTCTCACTCGGAGGCCCTGGGTTCGATTCCCGGCTCCGTCAAGGATTTTAGAAACTGACGTGAGGGCTGGAACGGGGTGCACTCAGCCTCGTGAGGACAATTGTGTTGCTGTCTGATAGTGGGGCAGCGCCCCGGTCATGAAAACCAAGATCAACGGTCGAGGGTATCCGATGCACTGACCACGTGTCACCCCAATATCTGCAGGCCAAATGGCTGGGCAGTGGTCGCTTGGTAGGCATTGGCAGCATTAATACAATTGTTCCCTTTAACGGGCTTACTACAACAGTAAACATGGCAATAGAAAACAAGTAGTTCCGTAAAGAACTATACAGCCTATTTTCATATATCCTACTTATGTTAACTGCCACTAGCAACATACAAAATTTCAGTTTGATTACTGTAATAGAATCGTAGATATTCAGGGCCGTCTAAATATTTCGGATGGTCGCCATGTTGGATTGTTAAATGTATAGGCCATAGAGTCATGTACCATAAAAAAAATATTGCGTAGGTTCATTATTCAAACTATCACTTCGATCGCATGATTACGACACAAGAAATAAAAACTTAATTTTAAAATTCGCACAGCCGCCATCTTGAGGTTATGTAAACAATTGAACTAAATTAGATACCAGTGCATTACAATGTGTATAAACATTTCCTGTACCAGATTTCATAGCGTTTGGAACATTAAATAGCGAGAAAGGTCTTTTAAAAATTTTCAAATTCGCTTGGCCGCCATGTTCGTTTTATAGTTAACCGGTTTTTGAAAGTCTTATAGATGAATTTCCGGTAGTGCCCTTTATCTTCGTACAAAATTTCAGGGTGATACCGCTAATAGTTTCAGAGATATAGAATGCCGGTGAAATATTTCGCACATCCGCCATCTTGAGGTTATGTAAACAATTGAACGAAGTTAGATGTCGGTGCATTACAATGTGTATAAACATATACTGTGCCAAGTTTTATTGCGTTTGGTTGGTTAAATCGTGAGAAACGTCTATTTAAAAGTCGCAAATTCGCGTGGCCGCCATGTTGGTTTTGTAGTTACCAGTTTTTCAAAAGTCACATAGGTGAACTTTTAGTAGTTCCCTTTATCACCGTAATAAATTCCAGGGTGATATCGGGAATAGTTTCGGAGATATTGAATGCTGGTGAAATATTTTGCACAGCCGCCATGTTGGGTTGGTGAGACGTAACAAAATTTGAAGGGCACGGTCGGGGTCGCCCGAAATAGTGCTATGAACTTACCGAGTTTCATTGAATTCGATCCAGTCGTTTAAAAATTATTAGGGGGGACACACACACACCTCACACGCACACACACACGGACAAAAGGTGATCTCATAAGCCTATTTTTTCAAAATTGAAAATAGGCTAAAAATACCTTAAAGACGTACATCTCTACATAGTATAAAACAATGTCCCCGATTCTTGGATGTAACGGGTAATCTCGAGAACCACTGGATGGATTTTGATGCGGTTTATACCATTCTGTAAAGGATTTCTCGAGGAAGATTTCTGTAGATAAATATTCATTTATGACCAAAGGAAGCCGAGCAGTAACGATTTCAGTGAATCGTGTCGAAGAATAAACTGCCGTCCGTGTGCCTTTTAACCTTGCGCTGTGTAAACCGTTAAAGATACCGGGCGAAGTCGGGGCGGGTTGCTAGTTTATTTATAAGTGAAGTTACTTTCAAACAATGCATAGTCCCGCGGTGTGGACGTGTTCGTTAACACATACACCACGACTGCGAGGGCAGCTGCAGCAAGTCCGAAGATCGCAGGTTTGAATCTCGGCGCTGATAGTGGCTACCCTGAGTGTGTTTTCCCCCCGAGTTGTTCCACGATTCCTCCAGGCAAATGTACCTTGCACCTTACTTCAAGTCCATCACATAAATACAGGTCATCGGACAAGTTCAACACACACCCAACCATACGGGCTGATGACCAAGCCCCTAAAATTAATTAATAAAGACGACCATAACAACAGCAAAACAATACATAAACAATTTTTAACAATTTTTAAAGTAATATTAAACTATATTAACGGCATATTCTAGTATTATTTCGCTAGTTCTATGCCTAGAAATCTGAAATGTAATGAAAAATTGCATTTCTTTATTCCGTCCGTGTGCAATCAGGAGGTCCTTGACCTTATGGGATGTCTACAGGCTAATTTCATTATTCCAGTGAACTTGAGTATAATAGTTCTCAGTTACTTCTGGTATAAATATTTCACGCGTGCTTAATGTGGCCATACTCTTTTATCAACCATCCATATTCTTAAATTTCTATGCCAAAAGCTGTTAGCATATCACATTTTTGAAAATAACCACAGAGATGTACGAGGGAAGTTCAGAAAATCAGAATCGTCATTTTTTCCCAGGGACCCTTTATTGCCAAACTGACATACTCTATGGCATCATGAGTTATACACCTTGCACTATTTTTCGACATAGTTGCCATCGATATTGAGACTTGTCGCAGTGTGCAATCAGTTTGAAGAAACCACTCTGGTCAAACTCGGTGCCCTGCGATGCAAGGGATTGTTGCACAATCTGGGGTCAGGTGTTTCGGTACCCATCTTGTGGACACTTTTCGGTAACCAGCACATCACGGAGCATGTGATAGGCCCGGGCACGACCAATATGCAGTGAGGACGCCACGTCTGCCAATGTTATGCGCCTGTCCGCTATCACAATGTCCTGTACTCGAGCAATGTTGTTTCCATTCGTGGATATGGAAGGACGCCCATTTCGATCTTCATCCTCCACACTCTGTCGTCCTTCACTGAACATTCAACACCAGCGACCGACCGAATGATATCGGACACGCCGGTCTGCTGCTCCTCTCATGCGCATGCGTATTCCCCCTCTGCTGGCGCTCCTTCCGTCGTTGAATCAGTCACGGGTGTGTATTCTTATGTCGATTGTTTGTGTCACCTAGTGCAATAAAATTACGAAACTTACTTTCTGAACTTTCCTCTTACCTTGTACAGTGCAAAGAGATACGGTATAAACACAACAAATTCATTTCTTTGAATAGGCTAAGTAAATACTACACACGAGAGAAGATTTTGAGGTTTCAAATATTATACAAAATATTGTTTACGTAGTCATGTCTCCATTGCGACAGCTACCAATTCGTGTATGATAAGATACTGGTACAATGGTGACGAACATTGGCTAAAATGAAACTTTCACCTTGCAAGAAATGAATATATTTTAAAATAATTAGACTTGATTGAATATATGTCAGGTAAGTTGTTCAGGAACGTTAGAGGTTTAACAGAATATCTTCACAAACAATAATGTATTACCTTTGTTGTTGTTGTTGCAACTCGATCAAAGTGATTCGAATCACTGAATTTATTTGATTCATGTGCTTCAGAACCAAAGAAAATAAACATGCGCTGTAAATGCGACTTTCGTGTCTTTTATTTGCCTCATATAGACGTTAAAATGTCCAAATTGTGGGTCTGATTTGATTTAGGCCTTTGACGTCATTGTAATTCTCTCCTATTTAATGATGAATTATGCATGTCCATGGAAAATGTGCGACATTCTCAAAGCCAACTCTTCTCGTGTTCTTTAAGACAAGTTCGGTAAATTAAGTTTGCAAATGTTAACAAGATGTAAGCTATTATTTTGTTAACTGAGGCAGAAAGCAAGTACTGACTGATAAAGGGCACGAGTTAAACTGGGAAGCCCTACGCTCTTTGAAGTTGAGTAACCTCCCGGGAGTTTCTTATGCAGTAGATGAGAGTTGTCGGAAGTAATCAGAACCCAATTAACACCCACAAATGCCAATATGGTTCACTCGCTTGTATGGTTTCTCACGCTGTATACATTAGTTAATTAAGTTTCACTCACAATACACGCAATGTGCACTTAGAAGCTAGTTTTTATTTGATTCTATAAATTTTAAGTTATTTTCTTTCACATTACACCGGTTTGTTCGTTATCAGTGGCACAACTTTGCTGACCTTGGCTACTTACAAACTTGTTTTTCAAAATGTGAAGACGTAATGTTATATTTATGAACAGAGAATCCTAAGTTACGTCACTGATTGCGACCTAAGCAGTGGCATTTGGATTACCTCCGCCAGCCCAATTTCAAGTTGCACGTCTAAAACTTCCTTGGTGACGAGGTTGAAATACAAATAGTGATGTTTTATGAGAAATCGCCGTAAATCCCTGCAAGGATACGAATATCCGCAAAATTTTTCGCCATGTGGATATGGTTTGCATGGCTGTGCGGATAGCGGATAAGCTGCGGATAATGTTTGGAGTAAATTTGTGGATAGTTTTTAGAATACATTCCGAACTTGTTGAATATCATTACTAAGACCCGGATATTTATGACATAGCATATTTTCGTTATGTTTTCTTTTTCATGACAAATGTGAGATGATGATTTCGCTAATCTCATTCAAACTATGTCATTAAGCATGATTAAAACTCCGAACAGATAAGGGTTGCAGTTCTGGCTGTATAACATTCATTTCAAACATAGCACGTGACATACGGTAGATAGCCTAAGGGAATGACTTTCTCCTGTGTCTATATGTGTTGCTTTAATGAAATGAAAATCCACAGCCTGTTTCCAGTCGACCGACCGGGTCAGGAATGGAATGAATGAAGCTCCCAACTAGCGGCGAGGATATGAACTGTGCCGGCTGCCGAAGCCTGTCGCATTCCTCTGAGGCAATGATTAAATGAATGACAGATGAAATGAAATGATAGTGGAGAGTGTTGCTGGAATGACATTTTGACAGGGAAAACCGGAGTAACTGGAGAAAAACCTGTCTGCTTCCGCTTTGTCCAGCAGAAATCTCACATGGAGTGACCGGGATTTGAACCACGGACCCAACGAAGAGAGGCTGGCATGCTACCGCCTAAGCCACGGAGCCTATTGTTGCTTTAATGAAATGAAAAATCCACAGCCTGCTTCCAGTCTCTGACCGGGTCAGGAATGGAATGAATGAAGCCCCCATCTAGCGGCGAGGATATGGACTGTGCCGGCTGCCGAGGCCTGACGCACTCCTCTGGGGCAATGATTAAATGAATGGCAGATGAAATGAAATGATAGCGGAGAGTGTTGCTGGAATGAAATGTTGACAGGGAAAACCGGAGTACCCGGAGAAAAACCTGTCTGCCTCCGTTTTGTCCAGCACACATCTCACATGGAGTGACCGGGATTTGAACCACGGACCCAGCGGTGAGAGGCCGGCGTGCTGCCGCCTAAGCCACGGAGGCTTGTTGCTTTAATACTTTATCTAATTTAAAAAATATATTGTAATGCCAGTAGATTCGGATAACAAACGTGCGGATGCGGATAACAGTCGTGCCGATGCAGGGTGGATGTGGAGACCAGTCGTGCGGATGCGGGGCAGATAACAGTTGTGCGGATGCGAATAGTAGTCGTGCGGATATGGATAACAGTCCTGCTGATGCGGGGCGGTTTCGGAGAACAGTCGTGCGGATATGGATAAAAGTCGTGCAGATGCGGGGTGGATAACAGTTGTGCGGATGCGGGGCGGATGCGGATAGTAGTCGTGTGGATATGGATAATAGTCGAGCGGATGCGGGGCGGTTTCGGATAACAGTCGTGCGGATAAGGGGCGGATGTGGATAACAGTCGTGCGGATGCGGGGCGGATAACAGTTGTGCGGATGCGGATAACGTTTTGTTTATCTGCGCAGGGCTCTAGAAATCGGACGCACAATCACTGCATTTTATTTTCTTTAACTTATCTCCGGATGTATTGCAAATGTGTTGTTGTTCTTGTTGATTCATTTAGTGGATTTTACGATGTAGCCCCGTGAATTTGGGTGTGTGTAATTTGTCTGATAACCTAAGTTATTGTAATGGTTGTATTAGTGTGTGTATTTGTAATTGAGACTAGGATCAGGGAAGGAGGCGGTTGTGGCCTTAATTTAGGTATCAACCAGGCTTTGATTGTAGTAGAAGTGGGGAAAGCACAGACAAATACTTGTAGGATGACTGAAGTGGAAATATGGGTAGAACCCACCTCTTCTCAGTATTACCTCACGAAGTTGAGTGGGCCCCGTTCCACTCCTCCGACTAGAATTAAATTTCTTAGCAGAGCCGGCAATCGAGCTATCACGCCTCCTACCAAAGATTGATACGTACGCAGAAGCGGCTGGCGGATTGTTCTGTTTTCACTTAGGAGGTGAACGGGTGGGGTTGGTAAAAGACGGCTTGATATCAGCGAAGAATGTATACACGTGGTTGGTTGGTTCTTCAGTTTAGGGTCTACGACAAAGCGGTCATGTAGCCCCGTGTACTTTGGGTGTGTGTAGAATCTGTCTGATAACCGGTGTTAATTGTGATGGCTGTATTAGTGTGTGTTATCTGTAATTCAGATAAGGACTGCATACGATCAATTTCAAGTAGTTCCTACTTTTGCTACCAAATGCTACCATCCACGACACCTATCTGCGGACTTGGCTACTAGATGCTATTGCAACCAACACTTGGCAGCGAACGTTGGAACTACTATAGCGTCAATCAAATCTAACCTACACATTTGAGCGTCACACAAGTGTAGTTAGTGGAAGGTTCTTTTACATGCCATAAATCTTTGACATGGGCCCGCCGACTTTACTCCCCCTCTGAAGGAAGGAAGGAAGGAAGGAAGGAAGGATTTTTTAACGCTATCAAGATATCCGACTACTTCGACCGAGTTTGAACCCGCGATCTTGGGCATAGAAGCTCAGCATGCTACTAACTACGCCACTGAAGCCGCGGTATACACATGTGCAGTAAAACTGATGTAGCTCACTCGTCACGAATGCCACAGTCCAGAGAACATCACATTATCTCGGAAGTAAAAATATAATATTTAAATAACTTCACGAGAACAAACCAGCGTAAACACGAGAGCGAGAAAGATACGCAGGTGTCGCACTCACGTGCAAATTACATTGCGAGACAATGGTATCAGCAGTAGGCGGAGCATCTCGGATGTAATATCATCCCTTCTCGCCCCTTGTTGCAATCAGTGGGCAACGGTTAACCAATTTAATTGTTAGGATAGGACTTACTCTGCCATACCCTCCACTATTGAGATCTCGTCGGTGCTCGAGCCTGGCAATGCTCCTATAACATACATACGCGCTTCGCTGAATTATTAAAGAACAAAACTATGAATTCCTATGCATGGAAGAGGGAACTCTGAGATTTTATTGCTGAAAGCTTGGTATTACGGTGTTATTATTTTTATTGAAACAATCTGGTCGTTATGGAACACTGTAACCTTATTACCGTCCGCCACTGGTACTTAGCATTCAGTATGTTATTAACATAAGGGAATATGACCTCACTGTTCCACCCATTAAAATAACAACAATCGTCGTCGTCATTGCCAACATCAATAATAAGTACTCTGAACTACCGGGTGAGTTAGCCGTGTTCGTTACGTCATGACTGTTGGCAGTCGCTCACATCCGGGAGGCGAGGAGGTTCGAATCCCCCCGCCGGCAACCTTGAAGATGGTCTTCTGTGGTTTCCCATCTTCCTTCCAGGTAAATGCCGGGGTTGGTCCCTAACTATAGGTCACAGCCGCTACCTTCCAACTCCTCGTCCTTACATTCCCACGTTCCTCCCAAACGGTACTTGTAGCTCACCCATTGGGTGTCCGTCTCGAAGCAGCTACACACCTGACGAGCCGAACATGTCCTCGGATACTCCCGGCACTAAAAGCCATACGCTAAAAAAAAAGTACTCTGAACGAAGTTTATTTCTGGATTGAGGGGTGGAACGGCCTACACTCAGCTTCGTAAAGCAAAACTGAGAAGAGTTATGATCGATTACCACCTCAGCCATCCTAGAAAGGGTTTTCCGTGGTTTACCATTTCTCCTCCAACCTAATGCTGGAATAGTACCTGAATTAAGGCCACGGACACCTCCTACACAAATCCTAGCCTTAATTACAAATGTAAACATTAATAGAGCCATACAAAGGCTATCAAACAAATCCCACACAGAGACGCAGGTTCACGGGGATACATGACAACGATGTCACAAAGCCTCTAAATAAATCAACAACAACACACATCAATATTATTATTATTTTAATAGCTTTTCCTCCCAGCTCGGCTTCTCCTGCAGACTCTGCGAGGGATCATTCCTCTACCGTCGCAAGAACGGGGTCTGGGAGCTGAACACACTTTGTCAGCAGAGCAGAAACACCTCGGGATGGTGATAGACCGATCGACCAGGAGACCGCTAACTTGGGGCTTTAAGAAAGAATCAGGGATGAGATTTTGGAAGGACTTATTGAAAGGAACCGTCTAGGCATTTGCCTGGTGGTGAAAATGGGAACCCTTAAAAAACATTTTCAGGACGGCCGAGGTGGGATTCGATGCCAGCGAGGTACGAACTAGCGCTTTAGTGCTCTTGGCCACCATGGTCAGTATTATTATTATTATTACAAAACGTGTATACAATAAATACATAAATAAATGAAATGCACAAATTGTGCATATATTACAGATCAGTGTGATAACAGGAGACTCACTCTGCGCTCGTACAAAATTCTTTGGGAGTCTTCTGCAATTGCCAACGTGATATCGTTCCGAGTAATTGTCACAGAGGTCACACACGCAATATTGTCATCTGGATCGTGGAATGTACTTGACTTTGCACACTCTGCGGTGATACCCATGCACTGCCAGCGAAGTCACAAAATGTCGTAATTCCTGGTCTGTGTCTGCCCATGATTTGTTCATCATAGCCTCTGTAGAGTAGAAGTCTTGCCAAATCTCGGACCTCTTCGTTCCCCTTTCATGCATTAGCTGCGTCCAAAGCTTTTGATATGAAGAATTCGTGTATTTTTTGATTGTACCAAGGTATACTTGTTTGTTCAAATTGTACGAGGAGTATGAGTTAAATGCGAAAATGTATTGTCCTATTAAGTAGTTTAATGTCATCAGTCCCATAGTTCTAACTTCATACATTATTATCGTTCAGCAGCTTTCTTATTGCAGCAGATCGGTACGTACAACATCACCTACACTCACCTCTAGGAAAATGATGAGACAGAACTTTATTTCGAGTCCCGGGGTACTTACTGCTTTATTTCGAGTCCCGGGGCACTTACTCCATCCCCAATACAGTTTCACACACTACTACCGTCATCACATAAATACAGGTTATCAGACAATTTCAACAAACACACAACTACACGGGGCTGATTACTAAGCTGTCTCAAGCTTTAAAAATAATTAGATTAGTTTTATTATCTTGTGTCTATCTGTACTCTTGTTCAAGGGCGCTGGAAGTTAATAATGTCACCTCAGCTACAGTAGATGATAAAGGAAACGGAAAGTTTAGAGAACCAAGGTCCATTCGACAGACAAACTAATTAACAATTTCCAATTAGAATATCCCGTGACACCTGCTTAATGCAGCAAAATCCTTCACATTTATATTCCAGCAGATATATCACAAGGCCAAGATATACAGTAGTACAACACACAGCTATGCGGGATAATAAATAAACTGATTTCATTCACGGATAAAATGTTCTGTATGCTTCTACTTTAGAGTTCCGTAACCATATGGGGCATGAGCAGGATAAGCTGGCTATGACGTCACAGGACCTTGGGTACCCACGCGCCTCTCCTATCGATTTCGATATATTCTGGGTACCATTAGGTAGTCTACTCAGGGGTAAAGCACACGTACATTCCTGAACCATCAAATAATAATAATAATAATTTTGAAATCAAATGAAGAGTTGTAAAGAAAGATAGAACCAGTCACGCCAACAATGAAAATGAAAAAGTTGTTGTTCTATAGGAATACTTACAGAATGTGTGATATAATATAATAATATCGTATGGCCCCGGGTGCCGGGTGCAAGGTTTGTTATTTTCGCCCAAAGGGAAGCTTGCATGTCGAATTTTATTGTTCCTTGAAGCGCTATGAAAGCCATTGACACTATAGCGCTTTCTAGTAGAGAAAGGAGGAACTTTATGTTGGCGGAAATTCCCGAGATTAATTTTGCCATTACTGTATGAACACGGCCTACTGAATTCAAATGGGTTCTTTAACATGCCAACAACGTATGACATGCGTGCCGTGATTTTTGTCGCCTTTCAGGAGCGAACCTGCAAGCTTGGGGTTGGTAGTCCAAAACGATAACCACTCACCCACCGTGGCAAGCAGAATGTGCGATGATTTGACTGACAAAGAAAGTTTGGAATTTCGTGAAACCAAATGCAAAAACAAAATTCGGAGGCGTAAAATGAGCTTGGTCCGGTTCTTCTACGATAACTTCATTACTTCGCCTATTTTAGTCAATGTCGAGTGCCAAAGAGCTGAAACCAGAAGAATATTAGCCTATATTGTAAAATAATAATAATAATAGTCCTATGTTTTTCCAGGTATATAAACGATTGTGTAGTGGTCAGCGTGCTTAACTGCCACCCGGGAGGTCCGAGATTCGATTCCCGGCTCTGCCACGAAATTTGAAAAGTGGTATGAGGAGTGGAACGGGGTCTACTTAGCCTCGGGAGGTCCAAATGAGTAGAGCGGGTTGGATTCCCACCTCAGCCATCCTCGAAGTGGTTTTCCGTGGTTTCCCACTTCGTCGCCAGGATGGTACTGTACCCGATTATATCAAACCAGAATTTGTTTAATCCGATAAAATCAACTGGATCGTAGAACCTGAAAATCCCCTGCTTTGAAAAAAAAAACCAGATCCTACCAACAAGTAAAGGATGAAAATGGGACATGTTAATCCTACCAAGATTGCGTTAGGAAAGACCATAGATTAAAAAAATAACTACCGGTAGCTCAAGAAAAACACACAAGACCCAGACAAAAGAAAAGTCTCAGAGCGAAGGAAAAGATCAGAAACACTCAACAATGGCCTTCCTAACACAACCTGCCATCACGATTATATATCGCTTCTTCAAACTTATCTTAGGATAAAATTACCATAATTTTATTCACCAAAGACATAACACAAAATGAAAATAAAGTGTCAAAAGACTATCCCGTCGGATATCATAGACGAAAATCCTGGCTATAGTTACTTATTGTCCCATTGGACGCATAGACTGTAATATGTCCAATATCACATATTATTGCATCGATATCATACCAGAATTACGATCAAAATTCACTCAAGCAAATGACATCATAGATCCATCATATCCCATTTCTTACGAAATAATTTTCACTTCTGTACACCAATTTACATACATATATACATGTACACCCTTAAACGCTTCCATTATTTCACACGATGTTTCATCATCCATGTATTTGCTCATTTAACTCAATTCGTGTTCATTTCAATATTGTGCTCACATTCAGGTATAATTTCAACCAAACAGTTAAGCTAAGTCAAATATAAACGTCATCCTCTTGATAAATATGTAATAACGATGATGGAAGAATATCTTTATTGGCTTTGCAATTCCAATTATCTTATAGAATTAATCAACCAGGATACAATTCAACCGTTCAAACTGTAGGCCTACACGTAAAACCTTCAGTTACAAATATTCCCATTCTGCATAAAAATGCAGACTAATACGCTTGAATAATCATACATGTCACACCTGACATTAATAGTACTTTCAACATTCATTATTATAACACTATCATCTTCCTAAGGTTCCAAAAACTCGAAATACCAATATCTACTATAGGCTCACACACCATTTGTATCACACTGTACTGCTTTCATAAATACCATTAAATTCGATGGTTATATATCACTCTCATAATTGCCATTATCTTTTCACAAGCTTCAACTAACTTCAACAAACATTCCGCAAATAAATATGCCAATTGAAATTCGTAACACCATCTCACTTTGTTCAAATTGTTAAATAATGGTTGCATGATTATTCCAGGGAATGTAAGTCGCATCACCTATCAAAAATACATCTCATCATACATTTAATAACAAATAGCTTAAACACTCATATTCAGAAAAGTTGTTCGAAAAGAAAATTGCTAATAAAATTATATCCTCAAATCGAAAATTCTACCAACGATCAGAAGTAATTAAACCTATATCCTGAAATTAGATATTCAATCCTTACAGTACTGTGACAAGTTTTAAAGCAAGATCTAAAATCTGACAAGCGAGAAAAGATCTCTACTCAACTGAAATCGAAAATCTACTCTACACCATGAATCTCACATTAACAGAGTTACTCAGTGTGATTCATTAGAGCATTTCAATGACTGATCCACCTCAAAAGAGTCATGAGATTTCTCAAAAATAAGAATGGTCAACACCTATTTCTCAAAGACAAAATTCTCATAATAAGACTTCATGAATGGGATTTCCAATCAAAATTCTATCATCAAATTGTTCCCTAAATACTGCAACTCAAAACAACAATTCCTAACATATTTCGTAAAATTCATCGCAATGCCAATCATAATTGCAATTTATGCTAATATACACACGTATATCTTCTTCCCATTGGCGGTCTTCTCAACGATTAAAAACATTCATAATAAATTAATTAAGTTCAAAAGCCCGAAATCAAAATTATCGTAAAATACAAAAAGACAAAATTGAAGTAAGGATGCGTTCGTTATTCGAACCAAAATCCGATTTAAGAACATCGAACTTACACCTCACGCCTAATCATTCTAATAAAAGAATCACAACTGGTTACAACTCAATACTCTTACTATTACTGCTACTGATAAGAATGTCGTTTCACTACCTTAAATATCATTCTGGTAGACTGCATACTTAAGTAATATGCCAGTACGTCCATTTGAATCCAATGCTGGTGTCTAGCACGTTCATCCATACTGGGCTCGAACTAGAATAGCTCTCGCAAGCTACTACTTCCCTCCTTGGAATTGAACAGCATCTCATGTACATCATTGGTCTCATACACCCGATTGTAAACGGCATCTCTCTTGGCAGTAGATTCAATTCTTGTAGAAGCAATTTATTTCAGAAGCAATTCAGTGGTTTCCACATGTTCCCCCCATGAATTCACATATATTATTTTTCTGTTCGAAAATATCACTAGTTATTCTGAAAAACATCACTAACTAAGTAATTGTAG
Organism: Meconema thalassinum; assembly: GCA_946902985.2. Classification (NCBI taxonomy): domain Eukaryota; kingdom Metazoa; phylum Arthropoda; class Insecta; order Orthoptera; family Tettigoniidae; genus Meconema; species Meconema thalassinum. Next base: position 446,883,941 of record OX336390.1, read on the forward strand.
CTTCACTGGTACTTCACGATGATTCATGCACCACTTCGTGTATCATGTTCTTTGTTTCATACTTATCCCACCATGGCTGTAGATTCAGTTACAAGTTGAAGTGTTCCTCTCGACGTCATGCCAAATAACATCTCATATAATCGTAGACGAATATAAGTAGTGAAATACTCTTCCTTTAAAGTGATGTTCTCGAGATTCAATAAAACATCTGATATCTTTCACAACATCAATCCGGTGTTAAAATACGAGTCCACTGTAACACGTAGATTTCAAGTATAACAACTCGTAACACTCGTATAAATGCAGCATCAAATATGCGTAAAACTCAATAAGTGTCTAATTCCAATATGTTCTATCATTCGACTTTACTGGGAAGTAACAAATCCAGATATATAAAGGCCTCTCTGATTATTTCAAAGTATCCTCGCTCGCACGCGTAAAAAGGTGCTCAACTCAGCGCAAAGAATGTTCAAATGACAAACACGAAAGTCTGTTTACTAAGCATGGTCTCGTTCCGAGATACAAAAACATTTGGTCTCTCTTCTGTCATGCAGGCTTGAGGAAAACTCGCTTCTTCCATGCAAACTAATCGATGTATATCACAGGTACAGATACATCTTACGTCGAACTCAGAGTCAGTTCCAAAGAAAACTCAATTGTAGTATCTTCATAATAACAAGTGTTTTTTTTCTGGCACAAATCAGACTGCAAATACCGCTCTGCATTCCTCTTAATTCATATATGGACGTCTCAACAAGCGTGCATCTCGAATGAGAACAGGTTATCGATGAGAATTGGCCTTTATTCCGCCGTCTGCAATGCACTGTGGAATTAACCTTGGCCTCCAAACACACAGGGTTTCGGAAAAGAATGCATTGCTCTCCTGTTCTACATTCTCAGCTGGGCATAACAAAATAAATACATCGTAAAATCACGATCGCAGCGGCTCTGTGCGCTGTTTCAGAAAGTTCCAATAATTCCAACTACAAAATACCGGCACAGTACCTACCGTCATACCACGGCCGCCTCATTCCCTCTTCCTTTTCTATCTCTCCCATTCTTCTCATCCCGTCCCATCCCACATGAGGCCCCCTGTTTGCTTTGCAGGTGAGACCGCCTGGGCGAGGCGCTATTCCCGCCTCCCCTATTGTATCTCCCAACCTGATGTCAAGCTCCAGGACACTGCTCGTAGAGGCGGTAAAGGTGTGATCCCTCGCCGAGTCCGTGGTAAAAGCCTACCTGGAGGGTAAACTGAATACGAAAAAATATAAACGATGTTCATGCAAACTTTCTGCTTAATATGTCGAGAATCCTCTTGCTTGAAACAGTAGCAGACAAGACACCAATAGATATTTATATATTAGTATAGAGAGATATTAAAATAGAATATTCGGCATCTAGTAAAACTTTAAATACGAAATTTGACGAAGTAGTAGGTTCGTATAAGAGACTTAGTAAAAGTCTTGCGTACAAATATGAACTACAAATGAATACAACTTTTCCCAGCGTAATGTTGATGATGGAGAATTATGACCACCGTAATTGTACTGAATCTCATAGCACAAATAAGAACAGAAGAAATAAATTATATCAAAAAATAAGCTCTATATTCTCTGCGGATTATCTTGTTTTTACTCATAGTACTGTCTTCCGTGCGTTACGTTCTTTTAAAAGAAACACCACTCTACACCTTCAGGGTTGCAATAACTGTACCCTTATTAATGGTTTCATACCCCGTAAATAGGAGCATTCCTCCAGCAGATTTCATTCCAAGTACATTTATCATCGGACGATAAGTTTCTAGCAACTATTGCTATGCCCATGCAATGCAACCTATTAAACTTACCTGTACGAGTTTTTTCTTTTACGCGAGTGGTCTCGGAGACTATCCACCGCGTGTAGTTCCATCTCCATGCCGCTAGATGGGGTCTGTGTTGGACCGCCTCCGAGGTACATGGATGTGGAACAGGAACTTCTGAAACACAAAAATATGAAACATCATTCCCATACACCCGAACAGGAACATAAGGAGTACTTATATTTGTTGCTTGATTTTAAGAGCTTGGGGTATCTTGGTCACCAACCCCGCACACTTGCGTGTGTATAGAGTTAGTACTGTATGATAACCTGTGTTACTGGATAACTGTAACAGCGTTTATAATTATTGCACTTTAACCTCAAGGATTGGTGGTAGTAGCCTAGGAGGAAGTGTCGAAATACCTAGAAGAAGCCACACATACGATGGCCAATGCTACTGTCGGGATTCGAACCTTGGATGTCTGAACACCAGCTATCTAGTTGAGTCTGTGGTAAGTACCTTGGGCCACTAAGTTACGCTTCTGGGTTGACAGAATTTCACCCCCTTTCCCATAAATAAGCAACTTCTCTAAAAGATTTGAAGTTCAGGTGATACTGCTATTTACACAAACTAGCAATCAACCCCGACTTCGCCCGGTACCTATAACGGTTTACCCAGCGTAAGCTTAAAAGATGCACAGACGGCAGGTCCCAGACGTAATTCAGAAAAGCCGAGTGAACAGTGAAACTCCAAACACATATACTCTTCTCTGAAGTCTTAATTCGAAACGACTCGACTGATGCTGGCCGAAGCTGGGGTGATAGGCTCACTCACTTCGAAGCTAGTAATTTAATTTTCCCCTGAATGGAGATTGTTGGAGGAAATGAAAGCGTAAAAACACTTACAATGGGCCATTAATTAATGATAGAGATATGCTGTCGCGGACTATATTGTAGAACTTTTCATGCTGAACAATTCTTACACTCATGGTATAATGATATTTTTAACGGGTTGCCCAGCTTAAGATTAAAAAGCGCACGGACGCCAGGTTATTTTGTCGACTTTTTCACTGAAATCGTTACTGGTTGGCTTCCTTTGATTATAAATAAATTATTTTCTACAGGAACCTTCCTCGAGATATCCTTTACAGAATGCTGAAAATCGCATCAAACTCCATCCAGTGGTTCTCGAGATTACCCGTGACATCCAAGAATCGGGAACTTTGTATTATTTTATTTAATCGTATGGTGAATTATATACAAAATTTACATTATACAACATTATCCACATTCTGCAACCAAATTATGACATTTGGAGTGACATGAAAGAGTTAAGCAGGGTTCCCAGGGAACGAGAACAGAGGGCAGCGTCGGAGCAGATGATCCATTGTCTGCTCCTCTTGATCACAGTCGCACATTGCTGAATTGGTCCAGCCCCATCTGTGTTGAAAGAATTTACAGCAGCCATGGCCGGTTCTGAATCTGTTAAGACGGCACCACAGTTTCCTTGGGAGGTCAGAACCTTTCAGTTCCTTTGTAGGATCAAGAGAATGGGCACTTGTCCCCGCTGTTTTAGTTGACCACTCGTTTCTCCAACTTTGGTTTAAATTAAACCCATCCACATATAGTATTTCTGCAGTAACACATGTTGGCCTCCTAGACCGTAGTCGCTGTTGTGAGGGATGGCAAAATTCATGGTATAGTGGTAAAGTAGGTGAAGCCCTGATCTTCTTAGCCTCTCTCAACAATGCTTGTTTCCTTCTTAGATGTGGTGGAGGAATGTGGCTCAGCACAGGCAGCCAATGGCAAGGCGTTGACTTAATAGTACCAGTGATGCATCGCATTGTATCATTTAATCTTGAGTCTACTTTATGCACATGTGCACTTTCCAACCTCACGGGTGCACAGTATTCTGCTGTTGAATAGACAAGGCTAATGCCAGTTAGGCGTAAGCAGTCGGCAGAGGCTCCCCAGGAAGTACCACTAAGTTTATGTAGGATGTTGTTTCTTGCAGCAATTTTATGGGAGAGCTTGGTGAGATGCTCTTTGTAGGTCAGGGAAGATAAGTAGGAAAGGGATTGTATCTAAGTTGTTGTCCGTCAAGCAAAATGTTTGGTTTGTAATTAGAAAACCGATATGCAAGGTGGAAGCAAGATACTTCTGTTTTATTCAGGCTCGGAATCAATCTCCAGGACTGAAGGAAAGCTGACATTCTCTTAAGGTCTTCAGTAAGGGTGTTTTCTGCATCTTCAAAATTTCTGCTCTGCGTTACAAGCGCAATATCGTCAGCATAAATTAACTTTCTTGCCTTAGTATTTGGCAAGTCATGAATATACAGGTTGAAAAGGATTGGGGCCAAAACAGATCCTTGTGGGAGTCCATTATTCAGCTTCCTCTTGTGACTTTTAGAGTCACCCAAGAACATCTCAAGCTGTCTTTCACTGAGAATGTTTGATGACAAATTCACAATTTCAAAAGATGGAATAACTTGAAACAGTTTGAAAAGTAACCCTTGTCTCCAGACAGTATCATAGGCTGCCGTGAGATCAATGAAGACAGCTGTGGATTTTAGATGGTTTTGGAAACCTGCTTCAATATGTGTTGTAAGGGCAAGAACTTGATCTGTGCAACTACGACCGTTTCGGAAGCCAGCTTGTTTTATACTAAGTATAGACTAGCAACCCACCCCGGCTTCGCCCGGAAACTGAAGCATCATTTATATACTTTATGGAGGAATCATAATTCATAGCAGAATTCTCTTCGTCAGATCACAAACCATGAACGTTTCTTCCCTGTCATATGAACTTTGGGGTTGACTCCCTTTGTCTTTGTGATTCTTTCTTTCTCTCTCTTGTGACAATCGAGAAATTATTTGTTGTTTAGTGTCATTGTTCGTGATAAGCGTATTTTATTCGGTTCAATGAACTACGGCCTATATCCTTTTTCCGTCTCGGTATGATGGGTTAAAATCACTGACAGGACTATTAATTATATTTTCATGGAGATAGCATGTGCAACGAATTCTTGCCAGACGTAATTCAAGATGAGTTGCATGAATCACAAATCCCCCTTCCGTCCAATCTTAACTTGACTGTGTATTCTGCGGAACGAAAAGTTCACAGACGAAGTAAAGAAAAGGCGAGTTGCACTTCCAGGGAAACTCCAAACCCATCCACTCTTCTCTGAAGTCTTAACTCGACACGACTCTACAGTGTCTGGGGTGATAGGCTCGCTTGCCAGCTAGCTAGATCGTTAACGTTCTCGAAGCTAGTAATTGAATGGAGATTGTTGGAAGAAATGAAAACGTAAAAACACTTATTGTGGGCCATGTATTGGAGATAGAGATATTCTGTCGCGGACTTTTCTGTAGAACATTTCATACTGAACAATTCTCACACTCATAGTATATAGATAATTATATTTAACGGTTTGCCCAGCGTAAGCTTAAAAAGCGCACGGACGCCAGTTTCTTTTCGACTTTTTCACTGAAATCGTTACCGGTACAGCTTGGCTTCCTTTGATCATAAATAAATTATTTTCAACAGAAACCTTCCTCGAGATATCCTTTACAGAATGGTGAAAACCGCATAAAAATCAATCCAGTGGTTCTCGAGATTACCCGTAACAACCAAGAATTGGGGACTTTGTTTTATACTAAGTAGGGATTAGCTGCTGGTGACCGTCATATCCACGTAATGGTTTCCCTGCACTGTATGCTCCAGGCAACTAGAAGCTCACGTTCCGGGACAAAGACCTTGACACCCCTGGCGTAAAGCAACATCCAAAGACCTTGGTTACGCATAACTCTTCAATTGAAGAGCTTATATCCAAAGTGACGTAAATCCATGAAATGCAAAACTTCAAAAATAGCGTTTTTGTTTCTTCCTATTGTTACGGCTGCGAGTTTGTTTCATCGCTCGCCGCATGAGTCACAACTGCCCCCGGGCTGATCTGTGCTCAGCCTCAGTGTATTGCGTGCGCCTTATGCAACAGGACTACTAGGACAAAGGGATGGTCCAGAACATTCGTGACTCAGCCAGTGATGGAAACCTCGAGAAGCCGTGAACCCTGGATGGGTCTAGAGGCATTTATTGAGTCACCGGCCTGCTATATAAGAGCGACCTGTCAAGCAGTGTGTGTGTGTGTGTTTTCGAGCTAGTGCGAGCGTTTATCCTGAGCGACAAAAGTGTGGTGACTTGCGAAACCCCTAGTGAAGCTGATTCTCTTGACAGCGAGGGAGTGAGGAGCATACAGGGGACTGCCTGTGTTTTGAGCGAGTGTGATTACACTGAGCGACAGAGGTATTGTGGCGAAGTACCGTGCGAGTTACGAAATCCAGTGACATTGTTTCCAGCTTGTGGACAGCGAAGCAGCGTGTAGCAGGTTATCGTACGTAACTGTAGTTTGTGTACATAAGGAAGAGGTGCAGGTATTCCACGGGTCTCATTAGTGGAGGATTAGCTGCATGACTAAGTGAAAGGGGCAGGAGCGCTCCATAAGGAAGAGACTTGAGGAAACTGGAGTAAGGTTCTAATTGCTTGTATTTGCTGTTGAGTGGTGTATCTTTCTGGCCGCAATAAAGTTAATTATTCTTTAAAGGAACAATCTGTGTTGTGCTTCAACCCACCGTAATCCAGTTAACAAAAGTACCACTAGGGGGGTGGCACGTAACACTATAATTAAATTCAGATATGATTATGAATATAATGTAATTTTATTCATCAATTTTATGCACATTTTATGCACTGTGTTTTAAAAATCCATATCAATGGAAATGGTGGTAATAGTCTCCTGTAAGTAGGAGTTACGACGTTTTGGAGATAAATCCTATATTGACATACGCTTTGAGTGACATTTATGAATATTTAACAGGTTTAATCACAACAATGCATACCTACATTTCGCATAATCAACCTAGCAAGATGGGGCTATATCGATGCCAGCAACATCACATGTGACTGTGGAGTAGAACTATGCAGTAGCGCTGTTACTTTTAATCGATTAATTTCAAATTTCGATTAATCGAAACAGAATAATCGATTAATTATCACTAAAAACGATTAATCTATTAATTTATTAATAGATTAATCGTTATTCAGAATAATCGATTAATCGGTTTTTGATTTGTTTTGTCGATTAATAAATGTATTTCGCACTTTTAACTACGCTCTCGCAGAATCAACAAACTGACACAACTTGGTTTCTTAATGCTATCACTCGACATGGTTAGCCGGGGCAGTCCCATGATGGATGATTTTTTAAATTCTTTTAGGGGCTTTTCAACATCGTGGTCACGTATCCCCGTGTACTGGGGTGTGTTTAAGACTTGTCTGATAACATGTGTCAGTGATGTCTGTACCAGTGTGTGTATTCGTACTCGTAATTCAGGTAGAATATGGGTAGGAACCGACCGTGGCCTTAATTAGGTACCTTCCCTGCATTTGCCTGGAGTAGAAATGAGAAACCATGGAAAATCACTTCCAGGATGACTGAGGTATGAATCAAACCCGCCTCTTATCAGTTTTGCCTCACGACGCTGAGTGCACCACGTTCCAGCCCCCACACCAGAATTAAATTTCTTGGCAGAGCCGGGAATCGAACCCAGACCTCTGTGGTGACAGCCAAGAATGCTAGCCACTGCTCAACACCCGCTTTGAGGTTTCATTTAACTTCACTCCAAGGATTACCGTGTTGGAAGCCCTTTTTCAGGCTTGCCTTAGAAATCGAAATTTGTTCGCTAATCCTGAAAAAATACTACATGATGTTAATAAATACATTTGAATGACTAGTTTCGATCGTCAAGTGATCATCATCAGATCACTTACACGTAGGCTATTAAATCTACTGTATATGGAGAAGTATGGAATGATAATTACAATATATACACTTATTTATTTGCAGTAGCAATTAAACTAGCAAAATAGTCAATATAGGTGCTTTTTGTTGAGATACTGATAGTTATTAAATGGTGCACTTAGCAGTTTGAGCGATGTGTGGTCCGTTTTAGTGCACAGCGTGTGGACGTTTTTGCTGACATAATTGGCAACTCAAACTAACACTTGGGGCGCTGCGGTCGGTCTGGATAAGTAGGGTTTAAAATACTCAATAACACGCGTTTGATATGGAACACTTTTAATTTTTCGGTTATAATCAGTAAATATGGTCTAGAAAGTAATGACAGTGTTATTTTTAATTGTATATATGTATAACTGTGCGATACACGTGACCTAATTTGTGTGTTCCACTGGATTTTTTGGTGTCATTTGCATATTATCAAGCATCAGTTTTTATGGGTGATGTAGATCAGCTGATTCAAATTTACACAGGGCTACACTTCGGACATTATTTCGGTACTATTATGCGCAATATAATGTAAATGTCGATCCTGAGTCAACGCCGAGGACATTCAAATAGAGAAATACGGTACATAAACAAATAAATAACACACCGAAGCTGTGCTACTTTTATCATTCCGAGACTAGCATCCATGCAAACCAGACGCCACTGTTCCAAGCTCCGACTTATATCGTGAATTGATGTCAAACTGATGATCCGCCAGCCTTTCCGCCAAGCCTACACCTCGTAATCGCTAAGTTCTTCGATATTCGAGCTATTCCACTACGAGTCATATAGGCCTAATTTGCCTCCCCGTGGGCACTGTAAAATGAGTGATTCCGCTACCATTCAAATATTCAACACCAAACCCACCTTTTAACCATCCAAATCAAGCAATCCCTGTCACCTCCCGAGTTTTAATACAAGCTAAACTCATCCCTTCTCCCTACCAAGCAGCCAATAATTAATTATTTAATTAATTATTCAAGTAACTTCAATCTTACCAGCGCGCCCATCGTAACAGCTGTTTATAAACTGAATAACCTTCGCTGGCTTTACGTCGCAGGTCTTCTCTGTCTGTCTACCTCGACAAGTGTTAGATCCTTCCCGGGGTGGAAAGGTATTATTATTAGGTATTAGGTATTATTAGGTATCATCACATTTCGGCTATTGCTATTTGCATCTTTTGGAAAGTGATGAAAACGTATATCCGCAGCCCTCTTATACATCGACTTACAGCCGTAAACTGAGCAATACACTTTGCTTTTACTCATTTTTCACTCTATCAACGAGTAAAACTTATTACTTATGTATAAAGACACGAACAATTTACCACGATCTGTTTACCAATACAAGAAACCATATACAAACAGTCACCACGTGACAAATGTACCCTACTTGGTAAGTTTCTCATTTTTACCGCTAGATGTCATATCAGATAGCTGGAGTTGCCAATAACCTGACCATTTAATAACAATCACATAATGGCACAAATCAAGCAAACTTGAATATTAATCACCACTATCAGTATCTCAACAAAAAATAACATATCTTTTATATTTGTGCTAGATTAATTACTACTGCCACTAAATAAGTGTATGTATTGTAAATACTTGTAGACACAGATTAATAGCCGAAGTGTAAAGATCTGATGATCGCTTGACGATCGAAACTGGTCATCCAATTGTATTTATTAATCTCATGTAAAAAGTCTTTTTCAGGATTAGGGAATCACCCATTAGACAATTGGTTACTGACCGTCCGAAAAACATTAAATTTCGACTCCATAGATACGAATGTGATGTCTTACGAACGGAGGTATGTCTCAAGCTAACACTTAGGCATGCTCGATAAAAACTCAATGTTCTCATGGTAGGGCGGTTATAAAAAGCGCGGTAAAAATAGGAAATCTTGTAGATGTAGCGTAAATATTGCAATCATAAAGACGTGCCGGACGTCTATCTTGGGAATTCACCACCTGACTTGCATACTCACCCTTTTTCACAGGTGGAAAATGAATAAACAATATATCCAAGGCCCGCTAAACTAGCACAAAATACTTGATATTCCCCGCGACCACCTTGCAGCGCTGAAGGAGTATTTTCAATTACTGGAAACATTGTGACTGCAAAGCGGAGCTGCCTGGCCCCAGAAAATGTGTACTTGCTAGTATTTTTGCACCAAAACAGACCGTCAATTGAAATATATTGTCACATTTATTTTTAGCCTACTTTTCACATTTTGCAAAAATTAGGAAAAAGTAGACTTATGAGATCGGGCAAATGTCTGTCTGTCTGTCTGTCCTTCTGTCTGTCTGTCTGGCTGTGTGTGTGTCCCCCCCCCCTATCAACTCCTAAACCGCTGGAGCAATCGAAACAAAATTTGGTAGGAGTAAATGTCTACACCCGAATATCTCACGGCCATATTTGAAAATGATGTCAGTGCTACCAACTGCTAAAAAATCGCAATTGAAATTTGAGCTCCATGTTGGATATCTTGGAAGGTATGAATGGGAGCTATTTCAAAATTGGCACACGTATAGATAATAATATTGCAGTTTAATTTCCAGGAGGCCATACATGGCAGTGTTGCCAAAATGATTATAAGCCTGCTGATTGGTCCAATTTTTAAATGCATATAACTTCTACACTATCAATTGGAATTCAACCAAATTTCGTATGTTGTATGTGTACATAACCAGATACGACTGAGCGTATTCTTGAGACCCACGAGGGCTGCCAACTGTTAATAAATGCTCCTAATTTATTTTATCCAAATACCAATATATCAGAAAGTATGCAAGCCGACAGCTTTAAACTATGCACACGTATAATACCTGACATTCTATTTTAATTTGGAGTAACTTATATACGTCAGTGCTACCAACATGATTCTAAGCCTGCTGACAGGTCCAACTTTAAATACATGTAACTTCCATACTATCATTTGGATTTCAACCAAATTTCGTATGTGCTATGTGTACCATAACAGATACGACTATGCGTATTCTTAAGAGCAACCAGGGCTGCCAACTGTTAATATGTGCTGTCCCTATTTTTGTTACCCTAATATCAATATACAGTATCAGAAAGTATGCAAGCCAAGAGCTCTAAACTTTGCACACGTATAGTACCTGGCATTCTAGATGAATTTGGAGTAACTAATATACGTCAGTGCTGCCAACATGATTCTAAGCCTGCTGATAGGTCCAATTTTAAAATGCATGTAACTTCTACACTATCTAATGGATTTCATTCAAAATTGGCACAACAATAGATCATATTATTTCAGATTATTTCTGACCAATACATGCATGACATTGTTGCCAACATGATTTTACGTGCGCTGTTAGATCCAATGTTTAACTGCATGTAACGTCCATGCTATTCATTGGACTTCAACCAAATTTTGTATTCTGTACCTTAAGATATGGAACTAAGAATATATTCAGTCATCAGGTCTGCCAACTGTAGTGCTCTATTAGGCAACAATATGCAAGTTATACAGTATTTCGAACTAATTAGAAATTTTGATATTAGCAACTTAATTTCGTCATTATTCTAGATAGGTTCATATACTGTAGAATAATCATTGGCATGAAAAGTAGGCTCTTTAGTTCGTCACGGAACTTCTTGTTAAATAATGCATCTTGTTTGTGAACTGTTGAAGCCATTCTTTCAGTGTTGTCTATACAAACTATCAGTTGTAACTCCTCAGTCGGTCAACATGAATTTGTCCAATGACTTTGCGGAGTGCAATGTATATGTGAGTAATAAGTAAATAAATTCTTTGAAAAATTACACGTATTAGTTATGATCACACTGACCCCGGCGGGAGTAGGCAGGCAAAAGCGTAAGAACTGTACGACCAAGGTTCCGCTGAGATATGTAACCTTATGCATAATAGAATTCATGTCAATGCTCTAGTTTTATTTTGTTTATTATATTGTGTTATTCTTATTTGTATACACGATCATAATACTCATAAGTAATTCACAAACGCTTATTAAAGAAACTAAACTTATACAGAGCTCAAAAAAGGTTTCTCATATTGTGATTTAGTAACTTGTTTATTTTGCTATGTGTATGTTATCATATTATACACAATATACGGTACATACAAAGAAAAACCACACACAATCTGCTTTGCAAAAGAGACAGAAACACACCGAATAACAAAAGTGATAATGTGGGACTGAGCACACAAACGTCCTTTTCATATTGGGACATATCAATACCGTGTATGGCCACCACGAACTCTAATCCATGCTGGCAGACGACGAGGCATACTGAGCACCAACGAATCCAACGTGGTTTGGGGCAGATTACCCCACTCTTGGACAGCGGCTTCAATCAGTTGCTCTTTGTTTGTTGGAGGATTGGGACGGTGCGAAATTGCCCTCTTGGGCTCTTTCCATGCATGTTCAATACAGTTCATGACCGCAGAATAGGCAGGCAACTCCATTCTCTGTATGCCATGCATCTGAAGGAACTGATTGACCACCCTAGCTCGATGGGCTCGAGCATTATCGTCCACTAGTGTAAAGTCCTCACCAATTGTGGCAGCAAATCCTGTAACGACAGGTTCAAGGATGTTGTCCCTATACACCAGACCAGTCATGTTACCGTGGATAGGAATTAGAGGCGTACGTCGACCGAACATGGTTCCACCCCAAAACATGACTGAACCTCCTTGCTGTTGGTGGCTTTCCTGGATGAAGGGCTCGTGAAATCTCTTACCCACCCGGAGCATTCGAGTGTGGCGACGTAATAGTGATAGTGATTGTAATAGTGATCATAACTAACACGTATAATGTTCCCAGGAGTGCATTGGACTTCGCCCGGTCTTTGGGCAAATTCAAGTTGACCGACTGAAGAGTTACAACCTACAGGTCGTTATGGAAATGAGGCTAAACCCGAATAAAACAAAAATGTTCCTGTCCTAAATTGTAAACAGCCTTCCCAACAAAAATTGAACACATTCAAAAGCTTTGCTGAAAACTCTTCGTTTTCTTATCCTGAAACCTTCCCAAATTGATTGATGTTTGTCCTTCCACGGTCACTGACTGTTATTAGGTTATTGTTAACTTAAACAAGGAAGGACACGTATCTTTACGCAAAATTTATTTTTATAGATATCTATCGGCTACATCATTCCGAAAATAAGCCTAACTCAACTTAAGCGATGACTTCTCATTTAAACCATTTTCAAAACTTATTTTCTTATCTCATGTTTTCTAATCAATTAATCGATTTTTCGGTTAATCGATTAATAGATTATTTGGTTAATCGATTTTAAGAATGTTCGATTAATCGTTTCCGATTAATTTCAAATTAATCGATCAATCGATTATTAATCGATTAATTGAAAATCGATTATTACCAGCTCTTCTATGCAGCATATGCTCCAGTGTCCATTTTGCCTATCTTCCTGCACCGAAGATGATCTTTTCTATGCAACACAAAATGTAGCCTACTTTTGCTGCTAGGTTCTGGCGAGATCGCTGTGAAGTGCTTTGCAATTTATTTGTGTTATGTTTTTTACTCTGCATAATTCAACAGACTGTTGGTTGGTTCTTAAGTTTAGGGGCTGCGACAACGCGGTCATGTGGCCCCGTGTACTTTGGGTGTATGTAGAATCTGTCTGATAACCGGTGTTAATTGTTATGACTGCATTAGTGTGTGTTATCTGTTTTTTTAATTTAAGTACTGCAACTTAGAATTTTTCAAATAGTTCCTACTTTTGCCGCCAAGCGCCATCGTCAACGACTACTAGGCCAAGTTGAGAACTTAGCTACTAGACGCCACCGCAGTCGGCTCTTGGCAACGAACGTAAAAACCTAAGAGCGTTGCTTACATTCTTAACCTATCCAATTTAGCTTCACAAAGGTGTAATTAGTGGAAGGTTCTTTAACATGCCATAAATCTATGACATGGGACCGCCGGCTTTACTTCCCCTCCGAAGGAAGGCATACTGAGGGATTTTTAACGCTCTTAAAAATCCGACGGCTTCGGCCGGGTTTGAACCCGCTATCTTGGGCATAGAAGCTCAGCATGCTACCGACTACGCCACCGAAGCTGCCTGAACAGACTGTGTAAATGGTATTTCCGATACCATAATAATAATTTAAAATAATGATCGTAAAGATAGTTCACCAGTTATTACAGCACTTAAATGAAGAAAATACATTTTAAAATATTGTTCAAAACATGGAGTCCATTACATCATCTTCAATTATAGCCCTCTCTATCACTATCATTATTAATATTGCCAGTTAGATCAGACACATGCTGATAAAACGGCATTGCAGGCAGTTTCTTTTCTACCCTTCCAAATACGCGGTCTGCAGGCAAATAACTATGCCCCCTTGCAGGGAATGTTATGTTAATAATAATGGAACACTGATCAACAACTTTGCTAAGCATTGCTAGCGTAACGTAGTTTTTATTCTGAGCACTGCATCCGTCACAAAATAGATTCAATACTTTAATATGTAGATCCTCAGCACAAAATATTTTCGCGTCATATCACGTGATGTCCAGAGGGCCAGCGGATTGGTCAACATGGATATAAGACACATTGGAAATAAATGCACGTTGGAGTTACGCCACTTTGCAAATAAACTTAGTTTTTAGAACTCTGTTAATATGGGATATAAGACGTATTGTGGCTTTAAACCTATGCTATACGTTGAGAGAACCTTGCTTGTAAAAGAAAAAACTGAAAAACCTATCAATTTTGGATTACGTCACTTTGGAAATAACCTCTTCAATTTCTTTTGACTCCTCACTATTCAGACGCAGCAGGCACAAAGCTCGGTGCACTCCCTGCTTATTGCGTCACAACATACACGAGTTGCTTGCAGCCGATCTAGACCAGTTGTGTTAACGAAAAAGGACGCTGGAAGGCTTTGGGTATATTCAGTGGCGTACGCAGGATTTCCTTCTGGGGGGGGGGGGGGGGTTCATTCATAGTAATGTCCTATAATAAAAATGATAATTCGAATATAATTCATAAAAAGCAACAACTCAGTTAAATAAACACTACCGGACCCAAGCGAGAAATCTCGCATGTACATAAACCACCCTTCCCCGATAGGTTTATAACGAGAGAATTAATTGCAGCATGTTAGAGCTCCAGTATTTGCAAATCGCACACTTCTAACAAAAATTGATATTTATGAAATTAGAATGGAATTCGTCACTGCTAATGTCACCGACAGTAGTGGCTACGCTGGCTAAAGCGCGGCGTTAGGTCATGGGGTCAAGCTCTCTGCTGACTCGGTAGACGCGTGGGTTCGAGCCCCACCGTCGGCTGTCCTTGAAATGGTTTTCCGTGGTTTCCCATTTTCAACACCAGGCAAATGCTGGGACAGTACCTTCTGACAGGCCACGGCCGCTTCCTTCCACATCCTTGCCCACTTTCATCCCTTCATCTCATCTCTCAACCCGACGCGCAGGTCGCCCACGGGCGTCGACTAGAAAGACCTGCACTCGGCCGCTCAGGAGGCTACACGAAAAAAAACTGCTAATGTCATTTGTGTGCTGAGTCCATTGATTTATCTTAGCTGTAACACTCACCAGTTATTCGATATTTTTGAAACTATACGATTTGAGTACGGTACTCATTCCTTTGACTTACTGTTTCTGAAATCCATGTAAAATGATAAAGGAAAGACCTCATAATGTTAAAATGACACGAAACAGGAGTCACAGCGTCCAAAATGTGAAGTGGACAGCAATTACGGAGCATATTTTCCTACAACAACAGTATCGACAAATCTCACACTTAGTACATTTTTTAAAAGTCAATTTTTTAAGAAATTATTGATATTTATGAAATTAGAGTGCAATTCGTCACTGCTAATGTCTATTCTCTTTCATTTGAATGCTCATTTGGCACGATCGGTCGCTTGTGAGTGCCACAGGAGGGATCTATACTAATGAAAGAATATATATATATATATATGATGATTCTCTTTGCATGAAAACTATTTTAACTATATTTTTCAGCACTTTAAACAATATTACAAACACAATTGAAAACATAAAAGATTAATAAAAAATACGGAAAAGAGTTTAGCCCAATATAGATATTGCACTAGATACAAACGGACAAAAAGAAATGTCTAAATTGTCAATCGGGCTAAACCAAAGAATCTGATTAAGTAGATATTTGCCCTGGAATTTGTTGAAGGACTTAGGTCTACTTCAATCGTATATCAAGCCTTCTAGGTTTGACAGACAAGTCATTCAGTACTTCCTCAATTGAAACATCAACAGTATCATGAATGAACATCAAAGCTAATCCATTAAGGCGTTCTTCACTAGTTGAATTCCTTAAATAGTTCTTCAAGAATTTTAAGGACGAAAACGATCTTTCACACGAGCAGGTTGTGACAGGTAAGGTAGCCATTATGACAAGCAGGTTATACACAACTGGAAACATGTTCTTATTGCATATTGACAAAGCATCTATAGCACTCTTGGGCTTCTTTTCAATAGATTTGAGAGTTTGTTTCCAGAGAAGTAGCTCGCCTCTAATATTAAGGGGAAGTCCATAAAATTCAGCTACATTTTCTACTTCAGCTATGCTTTGTTTGGATAGTTCGTCTTCAGTTGTGGTAACTAGCGTTTGCAATGGCTGAAGAGTTTCTTTATGGGAGACAAATTTATCATCAAGTGATGAAATAGTTTCTTCAAGAAATGGGATGAAAATAACCCGCCTATAATATTCTTCCGGATCGTTAGATGAAACGTTGTTCCTCATCGTTTGTCGAGCAACAGTTCGAGGCTGAACTACAGGCACTCCAAATTCTTTGCAGAACTCTAAAACCGAATTAAATGCACACAAAAACCTTGCGTCTGCATCTGCCCTCATTTCTTCAAGAGACCTCTTAACATTCATGGAGGCGTTGATTGCTTGACTGAGATCCAAATTTTCAGTTTGAAGGTATTTGCTGAGAGGAAGTGTGATTTGAAATGCTTTATGAATGACAAATACACTTATCAAGAACTCAAATTTGCTGATAGCGCACAGAAGAAGTTGCGCATCTGTAGCTGCCTTCTTATCAACCCATGCTGCTATTTTTTCTAATGTCAACAATAACGGTTTCAGAAGTTCAATGAATGAACGAACTGACTCGTGCTTTTCAATCCATCTCGTTGCACATAACTTCTTGAGTTTACTCACTCGGGGTTTCTCTTCCATACTTTCAACTTCATTTGTCAACACAGCCTGCCTCTTTGGTGAAGTACTAAAAACGGCATAAGCTCTTTCAATTGTCCCCATACAGTTCCTAATCTCTGCAACACTACACCCGTCAGAAATGGCCAGGTTTAAACAGTGAGCACTACAGTGAACATACTGGGCTTTGGGAAACTGTTTTCGTACAATGGCCTGAGCACCTCTGTAGGATCCACTCATGGCACTAGCTCCATCATAACCTTGGCCTACGAGATATTCTGCATCCAGTCCCTCACTTCTCAAACCAGACAATATGCTATTCGCAAGGCCTAACCCAGAAGCATCATTGATAGCAATAAATTGCAGAAACTCCTCATGTACGGAATTATCTTGAACGAAACGGACACATAGTGACATTTGCTGCTCACCGCTGATGTCTGTGGTCTCGTCAGCAAGAACAGAAAAGTATTTAGCTTTTTTCACCTGATCGACTACCTTTTCAATATAATGTCATTCAAAGATGAAATAATTTCATTCTGAATCCGTGGGCTTACGTATGTTGCATTTAAGGATGCTGTCATCAAATGTTCCTTTAGTATTGTATCACCAGCTTCTGCTCGAAACTTGAGAAGAGACCTGAAATTTCCCTCCCCTTTCTTGAGAGGCTCATCTAAATTTACAGGTCCCGAATCCCTGTGACCACGGAAAGCAATGCTCATTCGAGCAAGGAAAATCACAGATTTAATTATTGGTATGAGTTTCTCCCTGTTGCATAATATGTTAGATTGAACACCCCTATCCAAGCTTACGTCAACAGCGAGAAAGTTCGCAGCCTTTTCTGTACATGCCATATGATACTTGGTTTCTTGGTGTTTTTTGAAATCCTCCTTCGCATTTTTCCAGTTCGAGTAAGAAAATTTTACTAGTTTACCTGGCGATGAAGATTGTTTCCCAACAACGGTGCAAAACATCGAACAATATTTACAAAAGGCTCCGTTCATTGAAGGAGAATAAACTAGCCATTTCCACTCTGATAACCAGTTCAACTGAAATTTCAGATTCCTTGGACCAGATAAAGGGAAATTAAAATTGCATCCAGGTGTCCAGGCATTTTCCAACAGTTCATTTTTCAGATAATCATCAATCTAAAGAAAAAAGTAAATCACAACATTGAAATAATTAACATGTACCGACACATACGTAGGCCAAGGCCATACAAATACCGGTATAACATAATAGGTAAAGCATCGAAATGCAAATCAGTTACAGAAATAGCGATTATCATGAATCATATTGTAAACACACGTTTCCGCTGAGTTTCAAACTCTTCGCCTATGTCGTTTAAGAGATACACGCTCCGTTAGGAATCTTTCAATCCCCACTTTTCACCCCCTTTCACCTCATAATATACACCACATCGAAAAACCCTCAGGCACGTGTCTTCTTACTTTTTAATGATGAGTTTATATGCCGAGTATCACATCCCCCAATGAACCCAATCGGGAGATATTGATATTGAATGAAATTCAGGTTTAACCCCCTTAAGACCCCTTTAGAACCTGAGTATCCGAAAATCCTCCCTTAGTAGACGGTTTTGACACACAATGAACATATCCCCAAACTGTCATATTTCTAACTTCAATAATTTTGGCTGGGCGATGATGAGTGAGTGAGTCAGGACATTTTCTTTCAATTTTCTTTTTTCAGAATTTCACCCCTCCCCATGAACCCCTTAAATTTGATTTATGAAAAAAAAAAACTGTCGAAAAGCTATTTACTTACTTTAAAGCAGTTTTTCCCCCCTGAGTTTGATGAGTGAGTGAGTCAGTCAATCAGTTAGGACACTTTCTTTCCTGTTTCCGCCCCAGAATTTTACCCCTCCCCATGGGCCCCTTAAATTGGATTTATGAAAAAACGGTCGAACACATATTTACTTCTTTTTTATGCTGATTTTTTTCCGCTGAGTTTCAAACTCCTCGCCTATGTCGTTTAAGAGATACACGCTCCGTTAGGAATCTTTCAATCCCCACTTTTCACCCCTTTCACCTCATAATATGCACCACATCGAAAAACCCTCAGACACATGTCTTCTTATTTTTAATGATGAGTTTATATGCCTAGTATCACATCCCCCAATGAAACCAATCGGGAGATATTGCTATTCAATGAAATGCAGGTCTACCCCCTTAACACCCCTTTAGAACCTGAATATCAAAAAATCCTCTCTTAGTGGGCATTTGCGGCCCTTGAGGAAGCTGCATACCAAATTTCTTTCCAATCCGTTCGGTGGTTTCTGAGATTTCGTGATGAATGAATGAGTGAGTGAGTGAGTGGTATTTGACAAATATATAGTAGTGTCAAGTCTGTGTTATGCTAAACTCGGTTGACAGTGCTGTGTGAGCAGTTGAGTAACTAACGGGATTTCAAGTAAAGATCCTCATTTTCCATACCGGTAGTGCAGAGCGCAACTGACATCCAGTCGGCCGTGTCTCGACTTGAGCTATGTTGCCATGGAAACTATCTGCCTTGCCATTCCTTCATGAGTATATTTTATGATTTGATTAGCCTGTGCTTGAGTGCAAAAGGGACGAAATCAGAAGAACGAGAAAGACTATCGAAAATTCATGTAGCCAGCGGTTCCTTCTGGGTCCAAAACTAGGCGTATGCAAAATTTGGTTGTGATTGGTGGAACGGTGTAGATTTGTATACGGAACAGACATACATACCCACATACAGACTTTCACTTTTATATATTAGACTAGCTGAAGTACCCGTGCTTCGCTACGCGTCATAAATAAATTAAAATGTGAAGGTGACAGTTAAAACAGGGGATAGGCGAGGTGCTGCGCAGAGGGAGATTAAGGATGGAACATTTTGTCCAACTACACCGTTCGGCGATGACCGTGTTTTATAGCACAAATTTAGGTTTTACTCGCTAACCGTTGGAGATACCTTTCGGATAGAAAATGTAATTTTAGACCTCGCATATGCCATCAAAAGTTTGCTATTTCTTAGCGTTCACTTTTTATTTGAACTGGAAATATGAAAGTTTGAAACCAAAGGGTGTAGTGACGTCACAAAAATGGTCGCCATCTTTAAATAGTGCAAGGTATTGAAATCAAAAGTAGCCTATATGTTAACCAGGTAAATCAGCTACTTCCATGTAAAATTCATGTAAGTCGGACCAGTGGTTCTTGCGTGATTGAGTAATACACAGACACACACCATCTCTTTTTTAGCCTCGCTTCGCTCGCGTCATAGTCGTGTCATATTGTTATTCAATGACATGCAGGTTCAACCCCGTTAACACCCCTTTAGAACCTGAATATCCAAAAATCCCTCCTTAGTAGACTTTTTCGACACACAACAAACAAATCCCCTTCTTCTAACTTTAATAGTTTTGATTGGTCGATGAGAGTGAACATCCAAAAATCCTTCCTTAGTGGACGTTTTTCTTCCTGAAATTCACCCCTCCCCATAGGCCCCTTAAATTGGATTTATGAAAAAAAAAACCGGTCGAACACCTACTTATTTTAATGATTTATTCATTTATTTAAAAGCCTCCGTAGCTTAGGCGGCAGCACGCCGGCCTCTCACCGCTGGGTCCGTGGTTCAAATCCCGGTCACTCCTTGTGAGATCTGTGCTGGACAAAACGGAGACAGACAGGTTTTTCTCCGGGTACTCCGATTTTCCCTGTCGAAATTTCATTCCAGCAACACTCTCCACTATCATTTCACTTCATCTGTCATTCATTTAATCATTGCCCCAGAGGAGAGGGAGATTTGATTTGATTTATTTTCACTGCTACACTTGGAGCTTAAGAGCTCCTTTACAGTAGTGCGTCAGGCCTCGGCAGCCGGCACAGTTCATATCCTCGCCGCTAGATGGGGGCTCCATTCATTCCATTCCTGACCCGGTCGGAGACTGGAAGCAGGCCGTGGATTTTCATTTTCATTTATTTATTTATTTATTTTTAAGCTGATTGAAACTCGGAGAAAATCAAACTCCTCGCCTATGTCGTTTAAGAGATACACGCCCCGTTAGGAATCTTTCAACCCCACTTTTCATCCCTTTCACCTCATAATATACACCACATCGAAAAACCAGTAGACATGTGTCAGCTTATTTTTAATGATTAGTATATATGCCAAGTATCACATCCCCAAATGAAACCACTCATGAGATATTGTTATTCAATGAAATGCACGTTTACCCCCTTAACACCTCTTTAGAACCTGAATATCCAAAACCCTTTCCTTAGAGGACGTTTTCGACATACAACGAACTTATCCCCAAAATTTCATGTTTCAAACTTCAATAATTTTGGCTGGGCGATGATGAGTGAGTGAGTCAGTCAGGACATTTTCTTTAATTTATTTTTGAGAATTTCACCCCTCCCCATGAACCCCTTGAATTGGATTTATGAAAAAAAAAAACGGTTGAACACCTATTTACTTATTTAAAGCTGTTATCCCCCTGAGTTTGATGAGTGAGTAAGTGAGTCAATCAGTTAGGACACTTTTTTTCCTGTTTTTTTTTTCCCCGAATTTCACTCCTCCCCATGGGCTCCTTAAACTGGATTTATGAAGAAATGGTCGAACACCTATTTACTTATTTTTAAGCTGCTTTTTCCGCTGAATTTCAAACTTGTCGCCTATGCTGAATAAGAGATACAGTACACGCTCCGTTAAGAATCCTTCAACCCCCAATTTTCTCCCCTTTCACCTCATAATATACACCATATCGATAAACCCTTAGACATATGTCTGCTTATTTTGAATGCTTAGATTATATGCCGAATATCACATCCCCAAATGAAACAACTCTTGAGATATTGTTATTCAATGAAATGCAAGTTTAACCTCCTTAACACCCCTTCAGAACTTGAATATCCAAAAATCCATCCTTAGTGGACTTTTTCGACATACAACGAACATATCCCCAAAATTTCAAGTTTCTAACTGCAATAGGTTTGCTGGGGGATGATGAGTGAATATCCAAAAATCCTTCCTTACTGGACTTCTTTCCCCATTATTTCATCCCTCCTCATGAGCCCCTAAATTGGATTTATGAAAAAACGATCGAACACCAATTTACTACTTTTCCAATCTGATTTTTCTCCCTGAGATTCTTACTTTTTTCCTCTGTCTTTTAAGAGATACTTGCTCCGTTAAGAATCCTTCAACACTCACTTTTCACACAGACACCTCATAATATACACCACATCGAAAAACCCTCAGACATGTGTCTTCTTATTCTTAATGATGAGTTTATATGCCTAGTATCCCATCCCAAAAGTAAACCAATCGGGAGATATTGTTATTCAATGAAATGCTAGTCTACCCCCTAACACCCCTTTAGAACCTGAATATCCAAAATTCCTTCCTTAGTGGACGTTTTCGACATACAACGAACATAGCCCCTTAATGTCATGTTTCTAACTTCAATAAGTTTGGCTGGGGGATGATGAGTGAGTAAGTCAGGACATTTTCTTTCAATTATTTTTCCTAATTTCACCCCTCTCATGAACCCCTTAAATTGGATTTATGAAAAAAAAACGGTCGAACACCTATTTACTTATTTTTGAGCTGTTCTTCCCCCCTGAGTTTGATGAGTGAGTGAGTTAGGACACTTTCTTTCCTGTTTTTCCCCCAGAATTTCACTCCTCTCCAAGGGCCCCTTAAATTGGATTTATGAAAAAAACGGTCGAACACCTATTTACTTATATTTTAAGCTGTTTTTTCCCGCCGAATTTCAAACTTCTCGCCTATGTCGTTTAAGAGATACACGCTCCGTTAAGAATCCCTCAACCCCCAATTTTCACCCCATTCACCTCATAATATACACCACATCGATAAAATATGCCTGATTATTTTAATGATTAGCTTGTATACCGAATATCACATCCCCAAAGAAACAACTCATGAGATATCGTTATTCAATGAAATGCACGTTTACCCCCTTAACACCTCTTTAAAACCCGAATAACAAAAATCATTCATTAGTTGACGTTTTCGACATACAGCGAACATATTCCCAAAATTTCATGTTTCTAACTTTAATAGTTTTCGCTAGGCGTGATGAGTGAGTGAGTCAGACAGGACATTTTCTTTCAATTATATTTACCAGAATCTCACCCCTCCCCATGGGCCCCTTAAATTGGATTGATGAAAAAACGCTTGAACACCTATTAACTTATTTTTTAAGCTGTCTTTTTCCCTTGAGTTTGATGAGTGAGTGAGTGAGTTAGTCAGTCAGTTAGGACACTTTCTCTCCTCCCCCCCCCCCCAGAATTTCACCCCACCCCATTGGCTCTTTAATTAATTTATGAAAAAACGGTGGAACACCGATTTACTTATTTTTAAGCTGATTTTTTTTCGCTGAGTTTCAAATTTCTCGCCTATGTCGTTTAGGAGATAGGCCTACACGCTTCGTTAGGAATCCTTTAACCCCCAATTTTCACCCCTTTCACCTCATAATAATACACCACATCGAAAAACCCTTAGGCACATGTCTGCTTATTTTAAATGATTGGTTTATATGCCGAGTATCACATCCACAAAAGAAACCACTCGTGAGATATTGTTATTCAATGAAATGCATGTTTAACCCCCTTAAGACCCCTTTAGAACCTGAATATTCAAAAATCCACCCTAAGTGTATGG
Source organism: Meconema thalassinum (assembly GCA_946902985.2). Classification (NCBI taxonomy): domain Eukaryota; kingdom Metazoa; phylum Arthropoda; class Insecta; order Orthoptera; family Tettigoniidae; genus Meconema; species Meconema thalassinum. The sequence goes on from OX336390.1 coordinate 446,907,425, forward strand.
CTTTGACATACAACGAACATATCCCGAAAATGACATGTTTCCAACTTCAATATTTTTGGCTGGGCGATGATGAGTGAGTGAGTGAGTCAGGACATTTTCTTTCAATTTTTTTTCTTCAGAATTTCACCCCTCCCGATGAACCTCATAAATATGGTTTATCAAAAAAACTGTCGAACACATATATATTTATTTTTAAGCAGTTTCCCCCTGAGTTTGAAGAGCGAGTGAGTCAATCGGTTAGGACACTTTCTTTCCTGTTTTTTACCCAGAATTTCTCCCCTCCCCATGGGCCCTTTAAATTGGATTTATGAAAAAACGGTCAAACACCTATTTACTTATTTTTTATGCTGATTTTCTTCCGCTGAATTTCAAACTCCTCGCCTATGTAGTTTAAGAGATACAGGCTCCGTTAGGATCTTTCAACCCCCACTTGTCACCCCTTTAACCTCATAATATACATCATATCGAAAAACCCTCAGACACGTGTCTTCTTATTTTTAATGATGAGTTTATATGCCGAGTATCACATCTCCCAATGAAACCAATCGGGAGATATTGCTATTCAATGAAATGCAGGTCCTCCCCCTTGACACCCCTTTACAACCTGAATATCGAAAAATCCTTTCTTAGTGGGCGTTTGCGGCCCTTGAGGAAGCTGCATACCAAATTTCATTCCAATCCGTTGGGTGGTTTCTGAGATTTCGTGATGAATGTGTGAGTGAGTGAGTGAGTGAGTGGTATTTGACAAATATCTAGTAGATAGTGTCAAGTCTTTGTTATGCTATACTCGGTTGACAGTGCTGTGTGAGCAGTTGAGTAACTAACGGGATTCCAAGTAAAGATCCTCATTTTCTATACCGGTGGTGGAGAGCTCAACTCGGATCCATTCGGCCGTGTCTCGACTTGAGCTATGTTGCCATGGAAACTATCTGCCTTGCCATTCCTTCGTGAGTATATTTTATGATTTGATTAGCCTGTGCTTGAGTGCAAAAGGGCCGAAATCAGAAGAATGAGAAAGACCATCGAAAATTCATGTAGCCAGCGGTTCCTTCTGGGTCCTAAACTATGTGTATGAAAAATTTGGTTGAGATTGGTGAAACGGTGTAGATTTGTATACGGAACAGACCCACCCACCCACATACATACATTCATACAGACTTTCACTTTCATATATAAGATATTATCACCTACCGTGTGGTGTATTCTTTGGAATACACGGTAAGACAGAGTAAGCTTTTGCTTCTGTTTGCTTTAGTTCATCCCTTCCTTTTTTCGCAAACACCAACAGTGATCTCCTGATTTCTCTTTGTTGGTATATGTTTCTTACACTACCTGTAAGTCTGTTCTAGATATATATCTTCCATGACCCACCTAGCGTCATCTAGCAGTGAATCTCTGAAGTTCCTCAATGTTTCCCTGCACAAGAGAACTTCGTCTACTTTTTCACCCACCAGGCTGCGCTAGTGACGCCTGCTATCTACTCTTTGAAGACCATTTCATCAGGAGAAATTATTATTTCAAAGTTGGCTATTCTTATATGTATTCCTTTTGTCTCCTACCCCCAACTTTTCCCTTCCCTGGTCTCTCCGCGCTCCGTTGAGCTGGCCTCACTTGTGCGTCTGCAGTCAAACCAGTCAGTTGGAGCTTAACTAAAGCTGGCCTCCTCTACTCTAGAGGCAAACTTTTAAATTCGACGCCATGTTCGAGTTTTAGAATCAACCGTCAACAGCAACATCGCCTTCTTCATGAAGCAAAGATAGGTACCGACTTCATGTTTTAACCACATTCTCATCGCTTTTAAAAGGCTCAATGCTTTTATTTGGATTTTATAGACAGTGAAAATTGCTATATGTGATAAAATAACTGCTTTCAAGAGATCTTCTTGATCAAACTCGAACTATCAAGTCTAACTTTCAAAATGAAAGATTTTCTGAGATGCTATCTCATATCGAGGGATATTTCTAAAATACCCACTGTCTATATAATCTAGTTTTCCGCCGAGGGATTCTCTACCCAATTTAAACAAGTCATCATTGCTCTGGAACCTTCCAGAACCTACACTCTATCTACCAGTTATACTGTCATGTATTTTCCACTTGATATGGGAATACTTTCTTCGCTGAGATACTTATGTGGAATAAACTTCTAATCCAGATAAACTGTCTTCCTACGTGGAAAATTTTCTGCCGTATTTAACTGCCGCCCATAGAAACTACAACTCATAATTCTCTCAAGCCAAAACTCAACTTTTACATAACTGCAATAACTTTTCTTTCTATAAACTTTTTGTGCTGGTACAGTGAACTTTCAACTATATCAACAGACTATAGTGGTAACAGTGCCTGTTCAACTTTTTCATCCTCGTCGCGCTCGTCCGAGTACAATAAATACGGCCATGAACACTCTTCCACAATCCCATTGATCTTTCCCAAACCCTTCACTAACAAACTAAAATAATAAAATTGTTACTTTAGGTCTTTTTTCAATGAGGTGTCACTCTCAATAAGTGCCCTCCCTTACTTGTTCCACGTACAACGAATTAATGTCTGTAAAACTTCGTGTCTTGTACACGCCTTAAAGTATATTGTTTCTCCCTTCTAATGAGGGAATCCAATTCTTTCTACTCAAAAGTTATTTATCTCTAGGTTTCACGAAAGGGAAATTTGCCCCATTTTTCTCGTGATCCCTACTTAAACATAGGAGTTCTAGAAACTTCCTTTCAATTTTTCTCTTCAGGTTTCACAATAAGTGACCTGCCCTATTTGTATAATCTCTAAAAGTAGTTCTGTATTAATACAAGAAGTTATAGAAACTTCTATTTCATTTCTTCCTGTTTTTTGTTGTTATTACTTTCGAAGTTGTTATTTGCTCATATTTCTAAGATACCTATCTAGAAATCCTTAAAGTACTCACCTTGTACTTGATTTATTGTTTAACCTAAATTACTTTAATTATCTTAAAATTTTCTATTTATTAATCTTAGCTATTTCAAAATCTTACGCAGATTGTAGCTCGTATAAAAGGTTTGAAACCAAAAAATTATCAATTGCCTGGCGCAAGATTTAAATGATTTCGGAGGTCTGCGACCCCAATTGTTTGTAAACTCAAATTATATATGTCTTAAATTCATTACACCTTTTTGCATTGTTAAATAAATTTGATTTTTTTCTTTTGCTCTATCATTTCTCTGAAATAACGGTTAGGCAAGATCCTGTCTTCCCTGACTCTTCCTAGGTTTATGCCCTCTTTAATAAAAATAAATCCATTGATAAGGTTTTCACTACTTGTTGCATTTGAGAAAGAACTCTTAGTTATTAACTTATTAAAGTCTCTCTTAGCTTTGATAGCTAATTCTAACTGGCCAGTAAGGCAAGCATAGCTCGCTACGCCAGCTTCCTGCTTGTGGAGATTCTCTCTACCACTTATGGTTGGTTTTCAAAATTTAAGTGTTTCTCATTTTCTAAACTTTTAGTCGGAGTCCTGCTGGGTAAAAGCTTAGTCATTTCTAAATGCAACTATTGGTGCTCTTACCAAAATTATTCCCAAGGGAATAATTGCTTTATCCCTAGCCTTCTTGGAAGCATTCGGTCGCTCTTTAGAAATTCTACAATTTCAAGAACTAAAATATCACGGCTGATTCAAATTATTTGTATTCTTCAAAATACTTGTTTAGAAACTAACTCCTTTGAACAGATACACAATAAATCTGTTACTCTTTGTCTTGCCAGACCACCACCCTTCCCCATAGTAGGTATATTTATGCTTGAGAGGGAATACGCTATAGCAGCTTTCTTGCGAATAGCCCAAATTCCAGCTGCGTTTCCTGTTAGCTTCGCCCAGGTCCCTACCCACTTTAGGTATCGGAAAGCGGATTAGCAGTGGCAGCTGCCTTTGAGCATACTTAAAGGTAAAATTATAACTTCTGTTGGACTCTCGTCCTATTTCTCCATCCTTTTTCTCCAGTTCGAAACCCACTTCTTTTTCTTCATCATCTTCCCTTGGGGGTTAGGTTATTCCCAAGCTAATAATCTACCCACCGTGTCGTATAGGATGGAGAATTTAGTATTATTCTTATAAGAATTTCAGAGAATGCCCAATGTGTTTGCATTCTAGGTATATTAGTGCAAACTATGTAAACGAGCTGTAATAAGAGGGCTTGAAAAATTACGTCAGTGAGCAATGAGACAGACATGAAGAGATTTGAAGCCATTCTTTCAGTGTTGCCTATACAAAACTGTCATCTGTAGCTCTCCAGTCAGTCAACATGAATATGCCCAATGAATGGGCGGGGAACAAGATATAATAATATGTAAATACACTCTTGGAAAAAATACAAGTATTAGCTAACTATCACAATTAAATGGCGCAAGTTAGGATTACGCGTTTCGACCCTCCAGTGGCCGTCATCAGATCCTAATCACTGTGCTTAGCTTTCAATTTACACTAAAAATAATTACGGTACTGTTATCGTACTTAGTCTTGGGTGTACTGTATATATTGAACCCTTATTAATCTATCGATGAATAAGTATTCATGATTTTATTATTATTATTACTGATGCTCAGGCAGTACATGTTGAAATTGACAAAGGGGGAGCCAAGGTAGTGTGTTGCAATGATTACAACAGAAGCAAGCTTGGTAGTTATTCCTGAAGACGACCGGTTAAGCCGAGTTCAAGGACAAATTTTGTAACAGCGCGCACCTAAATTAGAGTCATTGAGGGAGTGTCATGAGTAAAGTTTCAACCGACCCAGGATTGAATCACCCAATCAGAAGAGACCACGCCAAAAGCCACGCGGTAAGTTGCGTACCCTGGAAAAACGCGCGAAAACGTGTATCTAAGGAACCGCGGATCCGAATTAAATCCTCAATAGTGCACTGAGACGTTTGGATAAAATGATGAAGATTGATACTAGTCCCAAGTTTGTGTGATGAAAACTCCAGATTATTTTTTCAAATTCTCCCCAATCTACCTCATTCTGTCAGTTTCCAATAAATTGATCGGTGAGAAGCTGTTTCGAGGACAACTTTATTGAGCTCTGGTGAGCAAGGTTCACGTTACTCTGCGTCACGATTTTCAAACGCTAATGAGCGTACTTTACTAACATTTTACTTTGTGCTCAAGTGAGCAAGGTTCACGTACAGCAGTGGAGATCTCTAGGCGAGATAAGGACTGCAAGATAGTCATGTTTAAGACTTGTTTTCAAGCCAGTGGCGATGAGTTTGAAGTGTGTAATTTTATGTAAATTTGTGTATATTATTTTTGAGTGATATTTGTGCGTGTGTGAAGCAAATGCTAAGATAGGGCAAGTCTACGATCAGTAATCGCATTAGGACATATTCGTGAGTGAAAGTAGTAGCTCACAGCGATTATAGCTAGGCAATATTATTAACATTGAATATTTCTGTCCAAGAAACTTCGCCAAGATGTCCGACGTTTGGTCAGGTGATGGATTGATGTGCATCGCTTCTACAACGACGTCAACGATGGAGAGCTAAATTTCCCGTAGGGAAATGCACCGGGACGGAGGTTAATGTTGTGCAAGCTGAGACGGTGATGTACAAAAATTGATTTACTCAATATGTAGTTAGATAAGGCGCGGGAACATTGTAAATAGTTCATCCATTCTTTTTCTTGTGTTTAGATTTTTTTTCGTGCTGACACTATCATCTTTAAATGTACGTTGGCGCGTGGCCAAATTTGTTTGTTGTATATTTTTCTTTGGAGTCATATTTAGTGTACACGGCGCGTGTATTTGATTTTATCCATGCGAATGCGAAACTCGTTACATTCGATAAGTGGTGCTTTATTAAAGTTCATTTTGTTATAGGAAAGGGAGGTAATTATTGTAAGATGTTTTATGAACAGGTTATTACTCATACTAGGTTTGCCGGGCGCAACAAATTAAGATGTAACTGTAGAACACTTTAGTTCTAATTTTTTTTAGCATTTTTTTAGTCCTTTTCAGGTTTGTTAGTCAAGGACTAGAACGGAAGCGCAAGCTGGTGGAAAAATATCTATGTCATTTATTTCAGGTTTATGTCAAACCCATACGTGTGATTCTGTGTGTGTTCATGTGTCAGGTGTGTGTATTGATTCTTCGTGATGAGGGGTAGGTGGTGCTACCACCCTCATATTGTTGTTGTTGTGGTATTCTTTTGATGGAAAGGCAGAGCGCTCCGTGGAGGCTACTGTGCATTGTCCAGTGTTGATTTTCTTGGAATTCCTAGGGGAAATGCTGAGATATTTTATTCTGACACACACACGTATATTGTGCTTTGGGAGCACGCTTCTTCGAGACTCGATCCCGTGCCACGGGAGGTCGAGGTTATTGACACGTGGGTTGACAGATGTGCAGATTTCCACTTAGCGCCCGTCTAGGTTCGGTGACTCATTGTTAGGCAGTCCTGTTGACCGACTGACCCCTATAAGCTATCATTAGCAAACCTGTTCTTTTGTGATGGTCATTTGGACCGTAATTAATTGGGGAGTTCGCCATGTCTGTTACGAATTATCGCATATCGTATGAATGGAATATTGTTAATGATGTAAATGTTGGCTTTGAGCCTAGTGATTTTCTATGACTCAGGTCATGTTAGTTTGTCTGTTGTGACACCCGTGTGGTGTAGTTGTATTTACTTGTAAAAATGACAGGCGGTCATATGTGTATTTCTTTTGTTGGTCACGTGCTAATTTACTTGTGTTGATTTTGAAAAGTCCTAATTTTAAGCATTAATGTTTTTTGCTACGGCAGTTCTTGATTCCAATTTCAAGCGGAAATTAGTTGTTGTTTATTTAGTGTAGGAAGTGTCAGATTAATTTAAGTAGTGTATAGTTGGTTCCCCGCGTCTGTCTAGCTCATGCAGATTCGTCCTCTGAAGGTTTACCGGATGACGACGAATCTCGCATTTATTTGTACTCATCGTTAAGCATGTAGAACAGCCGCACACGTACACAATGTCATTGAAGCATTTGGGACATTTGGTCCAATTTATAATCTCTCCTGAGATTAGCCCAGTTATGGCAAGTAATTTATTCAGTTGGGAGTCATTTGGGAGTTTTGTTTTGTTTATTTTTTTACTTGTAAATAGTTGATCTGTTATTAAATTCATTTGTTATAACCCTGGTATTCACTTCTTCCTGCATGTTATTTTGTTATGTGTTACCCTGCATGTTAATGAAGCGCTTTAACAACAACTTACGAAATGGACTGTTACACCCCCCGAAACTGAGTCTCATAAGCTTCTTTGCATGGGTTCAATATACACAAAAAATAAGAACAATGTGTTCTAACTTGAATGCTTAATTTACGAAATCATTTATTTATTTATGTTCGACGATATCGAAATGTAAATATCATATGTCAGAACAAGTAGTTCCGTGAAGAATTAAATAGCCAATTTTCATATATCCTACTAGTATTAATTGCCTCTATCAACATACAAATTGTCAGTTTGATTGCTGTAATAGATTCGTAGATATTGAGACCCGTCTAAATATTTTGGATGGTCACCATGTTGTATTTTTATATTATAGGCCTTAGATTTATGTACTATTACATGAAGATTATTGTGTAGGTGTTTTATTCAAACTTCAACCGCATGATTAGGACACAAGAAATAAAAGCGGGATTTAAAAATTTCGCTCAGCCGCCATCTCGTGGTTATGAAAATAATTTAAATGAATTAGATGCCAGTCGATTAGGATTTGTATAAGCATATACCGTATCAAGTTTCACTGCGCTCGGATGGTGAAAACGCAAGAAACGTCCATTTGAATATTTAAATTTCGCGTCGCCGCCATGTTGGATTTGTGCTCGCCAGGTTATTGAACGTCCCATAGGTGAACTTATTCTTATAGCCTCTATACACTTACAAAATTTCAGTTTGATTGCTGTAGTAGATTAATAGATATTGAGAACCGTCTAAATATTTCGGATGGTCACCATGTTGGATTTTAATATATATATATATATATATATATATATATATATATATATATATATAGGCCATAGAGTTATGTACTATTAGATGATGATTATTATGTATGCTCATTATGCAAATGTTGATTTCGATCGCATGATTAGAATACAAGAAATAAAAACTTAATTTTCGAAATTTGCACAGCCGCCATCTTGAGGTTACGTAAACAATTGAACTAAATTAGGTATCAGTGCATTACAATGTGTATAAACATTTGCTGTAGGCAGTTTCATTGCGTTTGGATTATTAAATCGCGAGAAAAGTCTACTTAAAACTTTCAAATTCGCTTGGCCGCCATGTTCGTTTTGTTGTTAACCGGTTTTTGAAAGTCTTATAGATGAAATTCCAGTAGTGCCCTTTATCTCCGTACAAAATTTTATGGTGATACCGGTAATAGTTTCAGAGATATAGAATGCCGGTGAAATATTTCGCACAGCCCCATCTTGAGGTTATGTAAACAATTGAATGAAGTTAGATGTCGGCGCATTACAATGTGTATAAACATATACTGTACCAAGTTTCATTGCGTTTGGTTGGTTAAATCGCGAGAAACGTCTATTTAAAAGTCGCAATTTCTCTTGGCCTCCATGTTGGTTTTGTAGTTACCAGGTTTTCAAAAGTCACATAGGTGAACTTCTAGTAGTTCCCTTTATCACCGTATAAAATTACAGGGTGATATCGGTAATAGTTTCGGAGATATTGAATGCTAGTGAAATAATTCGCACAACCACCATGTTGGATTGGTTAGACGTAACAACATTTGATGGGCACGGTCGGGGTCGCCCGGAATAGTGCCATGAACTTATCGAGTTTCATTGAAATCGCTCCAGCCGTTTAGAAGTTATGAGGGGGGGGGGGCACAAAAATCCAATACACACACGCACACAAATACAGACACACGGACAAAAGGTGATCTCATAAGCCTATTTTTTCATAAATGAAAATAGGCTAAAAAAGTATCATAATGAGGGTCATTATAACACCATTTTTCATTATGAAAGAGTTTCTCCCACCAATCAGAGCTCAAGAAACAGTTGTGTGACCAATTAGGTAAGGATAGCATCGCATCTCTGCTGACTTCACGGCCTTCTATTTTAAATTTCACTGCGTGGCTTCTAGTGTCATAGTGGGGTATTCCAGGAGGCCGTGGTATTCTGCGTCCCATGCCCTCTGTTCAGTACATAAAACTGACGAAATTTCGACAGATATTTATGAATATTTATGTTCGAACATAAAATAGTTATAATTATCGTCGAACATAAACAGTCGTATGCAACTCGCCTATAATGGTAATTAAGACACTCGTATGGAAGTTAAAAACTCGCTCGGCTCGTTTTATAAACATACTCGTGTCTTACTTATTGCCATTATAGGCTCGTTGCATAATGTACTTGACGTCCGAAACGGGGGAGGAGCTTACGGTCAGCTGTTTGCAATATGGCGGCGAGATAGTGACGAGAAGTAAGCAAGACAGAGATAGGGTGTGCGTTTGTTATGGCTTCTAATTTATGATGGCAAAATACTACATATTTTCTTTCATTGATAGAAATATTTTTATAATCAATTTAAATGCAGTGCTTAATTACTACCAGTTAAAAATATTACCCACCTGTAGATAGTTAATTTACTGTCTGCTGTTACATATATGAAGCCTGTACTTGGGAGCCTAGCGGTATCGATGTTTTTATTAATTTCACAATATATATATATATATACCTCACATAACACAAAGGACGACTCCCTAATAATAAATTGAATCCAGCAACCCTGAATTTGCATGAATGTTTTGGGTTCAAAGAAGCGTTACTTGGGATGCTCAAATCATACTTCAATATTCCTAATATTGACCTACATACTTGCTGTTCAAAGGCAAGAATATAAATTTATTAATATCTTGCCACAGGCAAGTTAAAATGGAGGCATCCTCTTTATCAATATATTTAATTAAATATTTAAAATACACATATTTAACAAAGCTGGAGTCTCCATTTGAACTTGTCATAAGCAAACGGAACAGATCATAAACTACACTTTAAGCCAAATCAAATTCACTCCTCAGCTCGACATAAACCATAATACCAATTAAAACCTATACAAAACATACCCTCCTTACTGTTGTACAACTTTCAAACCAACTATTCGCACCCAAAACTGAAAAACCCTGAAATGGGAACTAATTAAAGTTAGAATAGCCTAGGCCGATCAGGTCTCCTGCTACATTACCGCATATGTAAACTTAACATCACTATAACTTCTAAATTACGGCTAAGTGACCTATCTGCCTGAGTAGTATAGGTGTTACCGGCCTGCCAGGGATGATGGGTCACCAAACCGGTACTTAAAACTAAGATTTTACACATTAATTAACTAAATTCAACAGTAAGGAGATCATAGACAAAAACACAATCTAAGCCTAATTCTACTTCAATATTGCAAATATTGAGCTACATACTTGCTGTTCAAAGGCAAGAATGTAAATTCTCTGGCAAATTAAGGCTAGGAACAGCATTTTTCTTAATTTTTCTAACCATTCGACTATTGTCAATCGGAAGAAACCCTAAAATTAGTTTACGAAGAGCGGATTACATTTGGTTCTATGTACGGCACAGAAGTATTAGGCTACAAGTTTATCAGTATTTTTGATGTAGCTAAATCCTTGTGAATACAAATTAGAGACAATAACTATCAATAATCAACAGTAGACTACCGGTGCTTACGCTGTGGAAAGAAGTCGTCTTCCAAAAAATGCAGACTGCACACTGTCATGTAATGTGTCACATGTTTTCCAATTGACAGCGCCGAAGCCCATCTTTCTCTCTGAACTTTTTGTACAGGAAAGTAGTGAAGAGATTTCGTACCCATTTTATACGATTTGCAACCGTATACAGAGCAGCACCTCCTCGAACTTGACAAATTCCTTTCTGTTTCCATCACGACATCAATGCTTCACCATGAAAATAAACCTACCAGTCACAATGTTACAGCTTCAACATTCTACCGCGTGGCTGCGCCATCCAACTTTTCTGACGTCAGCTGTAAAGGAAATGTCTGAGTGATATCGGTTAGAACGCATTCTGGTGGTGATTTTCTAGAAACACTTCAAGAGCCTCCTTTTTCTAGAACATCTGTCAGCTCTTGTGTTAAGAATTATAATTATGTAGGGGCAGATGACCTCGTAATTCCGCCCCTTAAAACAACAATCACTAACTGATTGTACCCCAAGTGAACCAGCTCAGTTGTTGTGAAGTCATGTGGTTCATTATGTTCGATTGTTTTTTTTTAATTCCTATTTATTTATTGTTGCTTTAACTCGTAGAGTCATATCGCGACATACAGAATTTTGTACATAGCTATAACAATGTTGGATACAAACATTTACTTAAGGTGCGGTATTACCACTGCCGGCTGGATCGCAACACTCCTGGTTGCTTTAAACTGCCTGCCCATTCGACGATTACAGCATTGGTTTGAGCGTACAATCTCGTTTCCAAATAAAGGCGCTAGGAAGCAGCACCAAGGCTCTGTGGCAGACATAAGTTTTGTATTGATGCTAATGGAGCAGTTGTGTTTGGAATGTATTCTGAATGATTTTATAATGCTGTACTGCTGCGTGCCCTTTTGTAAATCAGAACAGGGCAAGTTAGAATACCGGGGAATCTCATTTCATGAGGTACCATCGGACAATTCACTGCGTGGGATGTGGTTACGTGCAATTTCCAGAGAAGGTGACGCAGGGGAAGCAAATAAACAAATAAATAAATACATACCGGTACATGAATGAATGATTGAGTAAATACGTGAGACAATAAATATGTAAATAAATAAATATGTAAGTAGGTAAATATGTAAGCAAGTAAATAAATAATTTAAGAAATATGTAAGTAAATACATAAGTGAATAAATAAGCAATAAATAAGTAAACAAATAAATAAGAAAATAAATAATTAAATAAATTAATGAGTAAGTAAATAAGTAAATAAATACGTGAATAAATAAGCAAATAAATAAGCAAATAAATAAGTAAACAAATAAATAAGAAAATAAATAAGTAAACGAATAAATAATAAAATAAATAATTAAATAAATAAATGTGTAAGTAAATAAGTAAGTAAATATGTAAATAAATAAGTGAATAAATAAGCAAATAAATAATTAAACAAAGTAAATAAGTAAAAAATAATAAGATAATAAATAATTAAATAAGTAAACAAATAAATAATAAAATAAATAAATAAATAAATAAATGTGTAAGTAAATAAGTAAATAAATATGTAAGTAAATAAACAAATAAGTAAATAAATAAGCAAATAAATAAGTAAATCAATAGATAAGAAAATAAATAACTAATAAATAATTAAATAGATAAATACGTAAGTAAATAAAGAAGTAAATAAAAAATAAGTAAATAAATAATTAAATAAATACATATGTAAGTAAATGAGTAAATAAATATATACGTGAATAAATAAATAAGTAAATAAATAAGTAAACAAATAATTAAATACATAAATATGTAAGTAAATAAACAAATAAGTAACTAAATAAATAAGCAAATAAATAAGAAAATACATAATTAAATACATAAACATGTAAGTAAATAAACAAATAAGTAAATAAATACGTAAATAAATAAAAAAGCAATAAATAAGCAAATAAATATGTAAAGAAATAAGAAAATGAATAAATAAATTTGTAAGTAAATAAATAAGTAAAAAAATAAACAATCTGTCCAAAAAATCTGTATAAATGTATAATACAGCCATCACAATAAGACGGGTTATAAGACAAATTCACCTCACACCCAAGTACATGGGGCTCATGACCACGATGTCGCAAAGCCCCTAAATAAATCATCATCCCATTTTTCGGGGGCCGGAGGCATTTCTTTTCCCTGTCTTTTATTGTCCTTATTCTTTTCTTTTCTTTTCATCTCGCCAAGTATGTAAGTTAGATTTAAGTCAGTTAGAAGTAGTTATATTTTTATTATCGTCTGCATAATTACGGGAAAATGAGCTCGACATTTCGCCCCTTAAAAACAATCGCCTCCACCACATGTATTTTTGCTTTCCTTTATACTGAAAATTTGCCCGTAAGTATGTGTCTGAATACTTTTAGATGTTAGAATAACAAAGGAACTAACTTAGTGTAATGTTTTCACGTCCGTCAATCTCGATATTAAGCCTCCAAACATAACAATACTTCGTTTCAGGTATCTTCCCCTTTAAAAAGCCGCGGCAATCTCAGTGCCTTGGTGCTGCACCTAGCGGTGAATTAATGCATATATCTTGTACGCCTGTGAGTGTCGAATGGGCAGGCAGTTGGTTTAAAGCAACCAGGAGTGTTGCGATCTAGCCGGCAGAGGGTATTACAAAAGTTGTTACAGAGGTTATATATCTTGGTACATATTCGTCAGTTTTAAAAAAAAAATATGTTTTTGAAATGGATGTGTTCATTTAAGATCTCACTTAGGCTTCTTCTCTGATGGAGGTTGCATAGAGTTCTTTGTTGATCGTACAAAGGGCATTTTAGTAGTATGTGGTTAACCGTTTTCCGTTCTTGACAGTTCTCGCATACCGGTGGAGATGTCTTGCAGAAGATGTGTGCGTGGGTCATTTTGGTATGACCTATTCGTATTCTGGTAATGAGGACTTGTTCTCGGCGTGGAAGGAGCGGGGTGTCGGATTTATTTGTAGAATCATTCCGGACGTCATGAAGCTTTGAGTGTGGGGACCGGATCCAGTCGGTTAACCATTGTTTGTGGATTTTTGGTTTAAGAGAAGAGGCCACATCATTGTAGGGGGTGAGAAAGTTTGGATCCTTACGGGAGAGACGAGTTGCTTCTTTGGCTGCTATGTCTGCTTGTTCGTTGCCTTTTATCCCCTTGTGTGAGGGAATCCACATAATGTAAATTTGCTGACCATTATTTGTTGCCGAGTTACATGACTCCAGTATATTTTGGGCTAAGGAGTTGGAAGGCGATGAATCTTGAAGGGAGTTTATTGTAGATAAGGAGCCACAGAAGATTAAAAAGATTTCTCTTTTTGTGTAATTCTTGATGGATTCTATAGCTTTTAGAATGGCGTATTGTTCACATGTGAATATAGAGCATATTTTTGGTAATGTATACTTTATCGTATGATCTGGATATACAATAGCGCAGCCGCTACCATATTCTGTCTTTGATCCATCTGTATAGATTAAGGTAAAGGTGGGAAATCTTTTGGTTTTCTCTATAATGAGTGTCTTGAAGGTGCTACTGTCAGTTGATTCTTTATTAATTTCACATAAGTCTAAAATAGTTGGTGGAGTTTTAATTCTCCATGGCGGAATTGACATGTTTGTTGTAGTTCTCGGAGCAATTGGGGGAAAATGAGAGTGGACATCGTGTAGGAGTCGTGAAAGTCTAATGTGGATAGGAAGATGTCTTCTTTGCTGCGTGGGGTAGCGAAGAGATAGATTATTTGGGAAAACATAGGTGTAAGTTTTGGAGTGCGGAGACGCTGCGACCTTTGTTGCATAATTGATAGTCTAGTTTTCTGCGAGATTGGAGCGGAGGTTCATAAGCTTCCATTAGTAGACTGGAGATCGGACTGGTTCTAAAAGCTCCTAAGATGATCCTTAGAGATGTGTTTTGAATAGGGTCAAGTAATTTAAGTGCTGATGCTGGGGCTGAATTGCATATAATTGAGCCATAGTCTAGCTTAGAACGGATGACTGCTTTGTACGTGGACATTAATACATGAGCGTTAGCTCCCCAGTTGTTAGCTGCTAATGATTTGAGAACATTAATTCGACGTAGGCAGTCGTTTCTTAAAGTTTTAAGATGGGAGTTCCATGCTAGTTTGCTGTCAAAGGTCATTCCCAGTATTTTTATTTCTTTTTCCACTTCGATTTTATTTCCCTTGATATATAATTCTGGTTGTTCATTCTGTCTTCTCTGTTTGAAAAATAGAATGCATTTGGTTTTGGTTGCAGAGAAAATGAAGCCTGTAAGATTCTCCCAATTGGCAAGATTGTCGAGGGATTTTTGTATTATTTCTTGGGTTGTTGATAGATTACGGCCTTTGTAGAAAATGGTGATGTCATCCGCAAAGAGGCAAGAGTTTACTGGGAGGTTGATGCAGGAAGTTATGCCATTTATGGCTTCTAAGAAAAGGGTTACACCAATGACTGAACCCTGTGGGACTCCTTTCTCTAATCTGATTTCTTGAGATAGGGCACCATTAACTCGGACTTGGATGCTTCTGTTCTGTAGAAAATTGTATATAAATCCAATCATATTTCCCTTGATAGTGTGTTGTTTTAGGGTTTCTATGACTTGAGTTTTGCGTATCGTATCATATGCTTTATGTATGTCTAAACTGACTGCTAGGAGATGGAGTCCATGTCGAAAAGCATCTAGAATTTCTGATTCTAAGGTTATTAAGGTATCAGTTGTTGAGTGAAATTGTCTGAAACCACATTGCTCTTGTGTAAAGAAATTCTGCTGCTCTAGTATCCATTTTAGTCTTTTATTAATATTTGTTTCCATTAATTTGCACATAGTACATGTTAGAGCTATTGGTCGATAATTATCAGGAATCATGTGGTCCTTTCCTGGTTTGGGTATAGGAATCACTATGGCTTTCTTCCAAGCATCTGGAAATACTTTCTGAGTCCAAATGAAGTTGAAAATTTCGGTGAGATATTCTAATCCGTCAGGGGGAAGTTCTTTCAAGAATTCATATATTATATCATCAGGGCCAGGACTAGAGTTTCGGCAGTCGTTGAGTTCTTGAGATATTTCGTTTATGCTAATTTTATCATTGTAACTATCATTGGTATTATCAAAGAGGTCTCAGAGTGGGTAATTGTCAGGTCCACAGAAATTTGAGAGTACTTGTTCATTATTGGAATCACTTGATATTTTTGCAAAGTTTCTGGCTAAGGTATTGGCAATGTCTAGATGGTTGGTTATTGTTGATCCAAATTTCGTTGAGAGAGTTATTGTTTTTGAGGGATTTTGGATTCCTTTAATTTTCCTTAAGTATTCCCAAACAGAGTTCTGAGTGGTCTGATTGGAAAGAGAGGACACGTATTTTATCCAGGAATTTCGTTTGCTTTCTTTGATAACTTTTCGTGCTTTTGCTCGACTACTTTGAAAATTTAATTTATTCTCAAGAGTAGGGTGTCGTTTGTATTTGTAAAAAGCTTGATTGTTGATTTTGATCGCTTCTTTACATGTGTTGTTCCACCAAGGAATTACTCCTTTGTGGGTTACATTGTTAATTCTAGGGACTGATTTTTCTGCGGCTTTGAGTATTGCCTTAGTGAATTCGTTTACAATATAGTTGATATTGTAATTTTTGATGAGGTAAGATGGCGGTAATCTGTTGAGCTCAGTCTTGATATTTTCTCTGTATTGACTCCAGTTGGCATGTTTTGAGTTCCATTTCTTAGGATTAATTTGAGGGGGAAGTTTGTTGTTTTTATTAATTGATATAGGGAAGTGATCACTTCCATAGAGGTTTTTACTAGCGTTCGATGTGAATGTTGCTGCTATGTCTGCAGTGCATAAACATAGATCAATTGTGCTGAACGTTCCGTGCTGTATGTCCCAGTGTGTAGGACCATTGGAGTCTAGTAGGATGAAATTTTCAGAATCTATTAGTGTTTCAATTATTTTTCCTCTTTTATTTGTATAGTCATGGTTCCAAACGGTGCTGTGGGAGTTGAAATCGCCCAAGAGAATAAATGGTTTGGGAAGTTGGTTTGTTAGATCTACTAGGTCTTGCAGGTCTATTTTCTGGCTGGAGGGGAGATATATATTGCAGATACAGAAGGAAAGTGAAAGGAAGATCATAGATGCTACTGCTTCCAATTTTGTATTTAGTGGAATTTCTTTTTGAGGAACTTTATTGCTAATGTAGGTGGTAACTCCTCCGCTTGCGTAAGTAGGATTGTTGCGGTTTTTGTAATATGCTGTATAATGATTAATACTAGCCACATTGTGGTCTCTAAAGTTGGTTTCTTGTAAGCAGATTATTTGAGGTTGATGTTCATTGACTAAAATTTTCAAGTATTCGTTTTGGGGGTAATACCCGTTTATATTCCACTGTAATATACTGGGATTCATGAAGATTATTTAAATAGAAGGATTATTGGCTTGGGTTCATTTCGGTTTGAGGAGTTATAGGAGGAGAGGAGTTGCTGTCATTATTAAGTGCATTGAGTAGTTTCTTGATAAGTCGAGTGTTACTATTCTTGATGTTCTTGTCTTGATAGTAGGGATGTAGTTTGCGCATAGTCTCGATGAGTTCTTCAATATTAGATGTGTAAGATAGTGCAATGGATAAGGTATTAGGTGCTGATGCACCTTTAGTATTCTCAAAAAGACTTTTTAGTTGTAAAAAGTCAAGTGAAAAGTTAGAGGGAACAGCTTCTATCACTTCTTTCACAGGGAGGAGTTGATTTTCAAAGTTGAAGGAATTCGGTTTCATTGGTTTTTTCTTGGTTTGGATTATGTCTGGAGTTTTTTTTTTGGAGCCCAGAGTAGGGAATTCATCATCTGTTTTATCATCTCCCGATATAGAGAGGTCATCACAGAAGGACTTGATGTCAGCTCTGGAAGAGATATCTGAGGAGTCACTTGGAGGTAAAGGTCGTTTTATTCCATGGTGTATGGTGGTAGACGATTCTTTGTTGATTTCAGGTAGCGGTAGTTGTCCATTCAAGGACGTTTCCATTAGAGGAGTGTTTTGATAAGTAGGAAAGGAGTCGGTATTATGTTCAATAGTTTGAAGAGGATTCTTATCCTGTTCATGCTCCAAAGTATTGCCGGCTGGATTGGATGGTTGCTCCTTGGAAGGGGTTGGAGGTAGGTTGAAAGGTTGGTTTTCTTCGTCTGAAGGATTAGTTAGCAATGGACATGCACGGGCCAAGTGGCCTTCTTCTTTGCAAGTAAAGCAGGTTGGGATATCAGAGGAGGTGTATATCCAATAACTCGTTCCTTCGTAGCATATCTGGAATGAAGTTGGTAGTTTATTAAAGTCACAGGGTTTAACATAGAGTTGTCGGCGGAAGCTGAGTATATGTGCAAAACCTGGGATATTAATTCCAGCCTTGAGGTTAGATATGGAGGACATTGGTTTGATATTCAGTTGTTGAAGGTAGTCTGCAATGACTGAGTTAGGTAAAATAGGACAGACATTTGATAATATCACTCGTTTGTTTGGAACTATTAGTGGACGTAGGGAAAGGTCAATGTTGTTGATTACAGGGTGGTTTAAGGATAATTCTTGAACAAGATTTTTATTCGATAGGAATATGCAGATTCTCGAATTAGAAATGCGAGATACATATCGTATGGTATCAGGACTAGTTATTTTACCAACAGTGAGGATATAATCCTTTAATGGGATTCCGTCATATGCGTCTATGATAATTGCTTGTTCTTTACTTGAGTTGATTGAATTACGGATGCGTAACTAGGAAGGGATTTCTTTGGTACATTGTAGAACGAACTATTAGTAGGGTTATGTAATGGTTCTATGCCATTACTAGTAGCCATTCTTGAGTAGCGTAGGGCTTTGGACAAGCCTCGCTGAATTACGTTATTCAATTGTCGACTACCGGGTGAGTTAGCCGTGGTGGTTACGGCATGACTAATAGCAGTCGCTCACATCCGGGAGGCGAGGAGGTTCGAATCCCCCCGCCGGCAACCTTGAAGATGGTTTTCTGTGGTTTCCCATCTTCCTTCCAGGCAAATGCCGGGGTTGGTCCCTCAATATAGGCCACAGCCGCTACCTTCCAACTCCTCGCCCTTCCCTTCCAACTTTCCTCCCCAACGGTACTTGTAGCTCACCCATTGGGTGTCCGTCTCGAAGCAGCTACAAAACTGGCGAGCCGAACATGTCCTCGGACACTCCCGGCACTAAAAGCCATACGCTAAAAAAAAATGTCGACTTTTGTTGATTTGATCTGGCACTCGTAAAACATAAAATGATATTTTTTCACTCTATATTAACAGTATATCACAGTCCTGTGTTCAATTACATGAGTAGACTCGTACTCACAATTAACCTGGAAAACTTCCCAATTGAAGTCCTGCGACCAATCAATTCGAGAATAAATCACCACACTTAATCAACACGACTGAACTCGTTCACTGCCACTTGGATTCTCTCTCTGTTCGATTGTTGTACAAGAGATCACTAGTCCTAGTTGCTGGTTTGTCATGGTGATGATTTATAATCACGTTAAGTTGGTGAAATTATTTCGGAGCCTGGTTTAGTAAAGATGTATTTTATTGTTACCGAGTCTTATTAAGGGGACGTTTGTTTGAGAGGCGGTGTTGCCCGTCTGTTACTCCATCCGTGCGTCATGTGACATGTTTTTATTAAAACGTGTTTGTAAATATTTGTTTCTATTTTTGTTTGTTGTCGGTGGGATTTTGCATTATTTTGGGAGTCATGATTGATAAACAGAATCATAGAGAAGTGGAAATTAAAGTTAGAATACAGAATGCTAACAAAGTGTACTTCTCGCTGCAGTTTTTATTGGGATCCAAATTTTTGATGAGAAATACAAAACTGAAAATATACAATACCATCATTAGGCCAGTTCTAACTTATGGTGCAGAATCAAAGAGCTTAACTAAACAGGAAGAACACCAGTTGCAGGTTTTCGAAAATAAGGTTTATAGGAAACATTTTGGACAATATTATGACCCCGCATTTCAAAACTGAAAAAATAGATCAAATAAATACATTAGACTCATTATCACAGCAAGAACCAATACTCAACATCATTAACTCCAGAAGACTTCAATGGGCTGGTCATTTACTAAGGATGGGAAATGATAGGTTGGTCTTACAAATCTTTAAAGAAGAACCAAGAGGGAAAAGGCCAGTAGAAGACCACGAAGTTCCTGAAGAAAAAAAAATCCAAACTTTGTAGACATCTGAATGTGAACAATTGGCCTGAACTCGCCCACATCAGAGTTCAGTGGAGGCATTTGTTGAAATCGACGCGAGATCTTCGAGTCCCATAGAAGCCTTCTGAGTGAGTGAGTGTAGTGTCAAGCTGCGGACGACCGATTTGTTTTGTATAGGGTAAGATGACTCGCGTGCACATGTGTAGATTTGAGAAGGACCCCTGTGGTGGGTTTAGTCGCATTGGCGACGTGTCACGTTCCGTTTGGTGTGTTTCTGAGGAAACAATCATTTAATTTGTTCGTGAATAGCTTAAGGGTAGGGCATGTCATGAGTTTGTGTTTTTATGGGTTTGTTATTTTTATGTTTATTCGATACCAGCCAATACTCGACAACAAATCGTAACCGGACATTTATTTTGGAAGGGAACGATTTGTCCAGTGGTATTTCACCGAGCCCAGTAAAACCATAATAGTACATTATGCAACGAGCCTATAACGGCAATAATTAAAACACGAGTATGTTTATAAAACTCGCTTCGCTCGTTTTATAATTTCCAATATAGGCGAGTTGCATACTACTGTTTATGTTCGACGATAATTATAACTTTATTATAATTATGTTCTAACATAAATATTCATAAATATCTGTCGAGATTCTGTCGGTTGACTTCTTCTTCTTGGGAATTGTGTGGGCTCAGCAGTTGCTCTCTACCCAATAACGAATTCCAAAGCTTTGAAACATTGTTTATCCTGAAGTAGCACCAACAAATAGCGCACAGTTACTACGTGGGATCATTTTGTTATTTTGGTTAAATAACACAAAATTGGCTCTTACAAACTCTTTAAAATTAAAATGTATCGTATTATCAACTAGTTATTCTTCAAATTCGATGCGCATTGTCAACTGAAGGCAAATCCATGGAGTCCCAAATAGAACAGTCATGACATCTGCGGAAAAGTTTCGCATAAGAAATACCTTTGCTAAGAGACATTATAGGACATTTGAGTAAATCATTGCGAACATTTTTTGCGTTTGAGTGATTTTAATATTGTGTTTTTATGTTCAAGCTGGGATTTTACAATTTACTGTATTTTGTTTGTGGTTTTGATTTTTTTTCGAGCATGGCATTTTAGCCATAGCGCGGGGGTTCTTACAACACCTTCTAATACTTCTAATTAGAAGGTGTTGGATCTTATCAGGACTCCCGATAGGTTTGTTTTATTTAATTAATTTTTCAGGGGATTTTTGCTTTACACATAGTTTATTAGCCTATTTTGATTTATAAAATCACCTCTTGTCCGTATGTGTATGTGTGTGTGTGTGTGTGTGTGTGTGTGTGTGTGTGTGTGTGTGTGAGTGTCCGTGTCCCCCCATCCCTAATAGAATCTAAATGGCTGGAGCGATTTCAATGAAACTCGGTAAGGTCATAGTACTGGTTTGGCCGACCCCGACCGTGCTCTTCAAATTGTATCTCACCAATCCATCATGGCGACTGTGGCGCAGCGGTCAAGCTGTTGACCTCTCACCAAGGTAGACAGGGTTCGATTCCCAGTCAATGCATGTGAGATTTTCGAAGTGAAATGCCATGTCCTGTGGTTCAGATTCCACGTAAAAAGGAGGTCCCGTGGCTCATGATCGCACGATTGACGGTCACGTAAAACTAAAAGCTTCCTTCCTTCCTTTTCCCTTCCACGACACTTGGAATGTATCCGTGTTTAGATATCGGTACATATTTTCCCTCCTTTTCATGTCGCCTCTTCATATAATCTCATATCAACCAAAATAAATACAACCTTCATGGTCCAATCAACATCGTTTACCTTACGGTTATAGATACGAAGAAAATTCAAAATGACCCAGCATTTAAACTGTCTATATCATTTCCCCGATGCTGGAGGATAGAACACACTATCGCAATGGCCACGAACGCGAACGGGATCGGTCTAATCCGGTTAAGAGTGCAGTTAATTTACATAGTCATTTTGGGTTTACTCGTTCTGACGTAATCTGGATCAGAGCCTAGTCGGCATCGCGAACGAACCGTCTAAACGATGTATTCGGCTACTAAGCACTGTTGGACAGAAGCAGCCAAACAGTGAACTACAATTAATTCAGAGCGGTTGTATTAGCTCCATTTTATTTAGCTGTAATGTTCATAACTAGGGGGCGGATTTCTATTACCTAAAAATGTATGAAATATGTATGCATTTATGACCTAAAAACATAAAAATATGACCTATAAAATTCAAAATATGACTTAATGAATAGCATCTAGGTTACATAGAAACACTTTTATTACTCCATCCGTACTGAATATGTTTTCACCTAACTCGTGAACAAAACTTCGCAACTTCCCACAAATTGAGACTTTTGTTTTAGGCATATTGAAAGGAACTGAATGACTGAAGCTCCCTAATGAGTGACCAAGGTCATTCAGTGTGTTGAAGGTGGAAGAGGGAAGGGGGAAGGAGAGAGATAAGAACGATGACAAACAACTGCGGAATTACCTCTGCTTCCGTGTAAACAATAGCCCGGTTTCCAGGAATTGACCCAGCTAGCAAACAATAGCTCCTACCTGTTTTAGAAACATTCCACACACTACTTTAGAATGGTTCTTCAGTAGTATATTCCAGTCTATCCTGAACAATAATTTCTAGAGCTTATTCTGATTTTTATAAAACTAAATTCAAATGAAAATTACCAAAATATGCCGTTTATAATGATATTTTGTTCAAAATATGCCATAAAACTTAAGAAAGCCTAAATATGCATTTATATGCCCAATAAAACCTGTTTAATTTTAGTTATCATGCTTGGAAACGTGTTGAAAATACACGACTATAAGATATAAAGTTAAGGGAAAAAATATGACTTCTCTTAGAAACCCGCCCCGTATTCATAGCAATTAAAGCTACTGCAGTGAAATTTGATAAATTGAGGCAAAAATTCAAATATTATGGCTCTCTTAGTTTAGAATATCGAGATTTCACTGACGGGTAACGTTTAACAGACCGCTTCAATGGTTATAACTCACACCATGGCAGCTTAAGCCGTTATCATCATTATTGTTATTAGACTATTATCATCATCATTATAATAATAATAATAATTATTATTTCTGGACTGTCAGCCGTATTCTTAGATGCGACTAATCACCAAACATCCAAGATATTTCAATTGAAGTTGATGATCTTCGTACTATGTGGCATGTACTCAGGATGACAGCTATCTGTATTGCAGCGACCAGGTGTTGAAGCTCGAGCTCGTTCATTTGACACTTGAGAGTCTTTAGAGGCAAAATGAAGGGGTTAATATCCACTCGTTTCAGCTTCCATAATATAATCCTAGTTTCCTCAGCTAGGTTTGAAAATGTTGTTATCTTCTGTGTAACAGCAGGTTGAAGATTATTGTTTACTAGCAAAGCTATATCAAAATACAATAGCTGTTTTATGCTTCTTGTCCAGTAGAATGCCAGGCTGTTCTGTGCGTATTCCAGGGTATCAGAAGAACTGCAGTAGGGTTATTCTCATAGCATGGCACACTTGTATCAGACAGCTACGTTTTCGAAGCTAACTCAAGCCATTGTTATGTCGATGCAAGTATTAATATTTTTCTACGATTGAGTTGAGCCTCTATGGACTGCATATTAACAATCGATTTCATTTTTGGTATATTGGATTTCACGGCCAAGGAATTAAACCTCAGCAATTTTTCTAGAATTATGCCGAGTCTTGCGCGGGGTTTTGCCTAGGAAAACCAAGATAGGCTCATCAGCGGGTTCTTGGTGTCCGTGCCCGAATCCCCACAGGAGTAGCGAACTGCGCGCTACCTCCCTTCTTATGATAGCACCTGCACTTATCTACTGCGAGAGCTAATATATATATATTTTGGAAGGGAGGTGAAAGTCTGCCTGAGCGTTAGCTCTCGCAGTAAAGAAGCGCAGGTGTGCTTGCTCAATACCTAGCCAGAATGAACGACTCAGAGTACATTGCATTTCTCCTGCCCTTTGAAAAAACCAACTTCCACGGCCAGGAATCGAAATTTCAATCCTGGGATCAGATCCACTGAGGAAACCTACTTGAGTGCTACATACTGACGATGAGTGGTCTCGCGACAGTCACGTGCCGACTCTATTCCTGGTCACAAAAGGTGTATAACTACCGACACACCATGCATTAGGGTACCGTAATGTAGTGGAATACTGTAGACTGTTGTCATATCAAGTCAGTTGATAAGAACACCGACCTAGCCAGCCAACCGAGGAGCAAGGTCGTCCATGAACAGATAACGTGTTTGCTAGTCAATAGGCCTATGCTGACTAGGGGGAAATGAATGGTTCCACTCAGTGGGTCATCAGAGCCGTGCTTTTCTCATATCTGTGTGTATTTGTCTGACAGTAGTTTGTTTTTCAAACTCCAATGGTCCACTACCCTTTGAGTGCCAACATGTAGAGATGAGTTTCTTCATTCACATGTGAAAAATAAAAATATAAAAATGTAGAAGCCGTAATTTTTAACTTACTGAACAAAGATCTGATCTGCCACCAGTGAGTTGACATGAGCCTTAACGTCATGAGTCCAGCGCGGGCAGCTGTAGCAAGTTCGGAGATTTTAGGTTCGAATCCCGGCGCTGACAGCGGCTATCCTGGGCGTAGTTTTTCCCCGTTTTTTACACAGTCCCTCCAGCCAATGCCAGGATAGTACCTTATTCCAAGTCCCGGGGTGCCTTCCCCATCAACTACAACTTTCTTCGGCTTTTCCCAATTAATTGGGGTCGCCGGAGCCAACCAGGCTCATTTTGGTTTTGACCGGGAATTTAAGGCCGGATGCCCTTCCTGACGCCACATGATTTTTCAGGTGAAAATTCCACCCCGCTGTCACCGGGTGCCTTCCCCATCCCTGTCCCCAATACAGTTATACACACCACGGTACTACCGTCATCACAAAAATACAGGTTATCAGACAAATGCAACACACACCCAACTACACGGGGCGGATGACTAAGACGTCCCAAGCTCCTAAAATGAATTAACACCAACATTAGTCCAGAATCTGTGTCCTCCTAACCACTTTTCCAGTTGAGGGAAAAGGTAAAAGTCGCTCGGCGCTAAGTTGGGGCTATACGCCGGGTGTTCAAGAACTTCCCATGGAAATTGTTGAAAATGCTATCGGATACAGCAGCACTGTGAAGACGAGCGTTGTCATGAATCAGAAGAACTCAATCTTCCATGAATTTCCACTGTACTATTCCCTTCTGTTTGAAGAAACTGAATTACTCGACGCAATTCGCACTTGGCGAGAGAATCATTTATACTGTACGCGGACTGTACGATGGATGATCAAACAGTTCCCAGGCAAACTTCTGCAGAGCAGTTGTCCTGATCTTGCTCCCAGTGATTTCCACCTTTCCTTGTACCTCAAGAAATTTCGGTTCTCCGGTCAGTATTTTCAGACTGACGAACATCACACGCTGGTTCCATACGCAGGCGGCAAACTTCTATGACACAGGACTACCAATGTTCATACCACGCTATGACAAGTGTCTCAATTCGTTCGGTGCCTATATCGAAAAAAAAAAAGCTGACACATTGCTGTACCTGTTACTAATAAAAGTTTGCCTATAACTATGTTTTCTTCTTCTTTCTAAATAGGGAAACTTACTTTCTGGATGCACCTCGTATTTTGATAAATTGTGAGATCAATAATAATTCAAATAACGTTTTTAGTTATCAACAAGAGTTTAGTGCTTTTCAGTCGGTCAACACGAATGTACCCAAAAGAGATGGGTTATGCCCTAATCCTGAAATAAATTACATGAGATTAATAAATTAATATTCAATTTATTAATCTCATGTAATTTATTTCAGGATTAGGGCATAACCCATCTCTTTTGGGTACATTCGTGTTGACCGACTGAAAAGCACTAAACTCTTGTTTACTAAGGCAACACTGAAAATATGGCTTCAAACACCACAATGTTTTTAGTTATATTTGTCATTTAATTTTTTGAACAACAAATTAGATTACGGAATGCAAACAAAGTTTACTATTCCCTGCATAAATTACTTTACTCCAAACTTTTAACCAGGAAAACAAAACTAAAACTATACAACACGATCATCAGGCAAGTACTGCTATACGGAGCCGAAACATGGAGTGTGACCAAAAGGGAGGAACACCAACTTACAGTCTTCAAAAACAAGGTATATAGAAACAAATTCGGCCCCATTTTTGACCAGGAAACACAACTATGGGTTCTCAGATCAAAGCATGAGCTGTACAAGTTAGCCAATCAACCCAGGGTAGTGAACATCATGAAAGCGAAACGGCTAAAATGGGCTGGGCATGTCATCAGAATGGACGCTGCCAGAATAGTTCGCCAGGTGTACGAGAAGAAGATCGAAGGCTCGAGACCCCCTGGACGACCTAGGAGTAGATGGCAAGATGAGGTGACCTCTGATTGCAGACAGATGGGTATTACTGGATGGGAGAATACTGCGCTGGATAGGAGGAGATGGAGGCAGATAGTGAGAGCGGCACGGAATCGTCACGTCCCAGAGAAGCCAACGGAGAGAGAATATTGAATATTGTTTCCATTTTTAAATTAAGCCACGGTTTGTAAGGATATCCAGTTTTCACTTTCTATATGGATCAAGAGTAGTGTTTTCTTTATTTTATGTTTGTCTTATGTGAATAATACGCATTTTGCTTTTAATGACTTCTTCGAAAGCTGAAACATGTTCCAAAGAATAATATACGTTTCTTTCTAGTATTGACTCTGCGTACAATTATTAAAGTATTATTCAACTGTCAATACGGATTCTAACTTATCTTTACCATACAGTACATATGTACTTTATCGTAAGAAGGATACTAGATTTATGCTGGACCCCAGTATCAGATGTGAAGTAATCGTCAGCATAACAAGACAGGTCGTTTAGAGCAAACGATAGAAGACTTCAAATAGAATGAACACTTGTGGTATATTTCGAATAAGCGAGATGAACTACATAAACATTGTTTGCCCGTTCATTAAGTTCATTAATTCATTAATTTTTCAGAATCCATCAACAGTTTCCTTGGGAACAGTATGAGACGTAGTCTACTGGTACCTTATAATAACATTTTATTTCTTAACATACAATGATAATAATAATAATAATAATTACATGAAAAGGCACAACCAAGTGGCCAAAATAATGCACCCACGCCTTGCTCAAAAGCACTCATTATCTGATAATATTTTGCTTATCAGTATGTTCCTGACGCCGTTTTGGAAAATCCTAGTCACAAGTTATGGGACCTATCAGTTATTACTGATAAAACCATACCAGCAACCAAGCTAGATAACGTTCTTGTGGACAAGGTGCAGAAGAGAACCTTCCTAATTGATATTGCAGTGCCCAATTCCCATAATCTGCAACAAACCTGCTGTGATAAGATCACCAAATATCTGCCCTTGGCTGAGGAAATACGGCAAATGTGGAGACAGGAAAGTGTAGTGGTTCTGCCCATAGTAATTTCTTCTACCGGCATCATCCCCAAATCATTGGCTCGCAATCTACAAATATTGGGAATACATCCTGGTCTACATATCACCATGCAGAAGGCTGTCATCTTGGAGACCTGTTCCATTGTTCGCTCGTTTCTCAATGTGCCACCTTAAGAGAATTAGCCATAGCGTCTTGCAAACAAACCGACGATATGTTGATATGTCCCACTTATGTGGTGAAATAAATGTAATAATAATAATAATAATAATAATAATAATAATAATAATAATAATAATAATTCCAAACGGCTTTGAGAAACCATGCTGGGGGGTAGACTGGCCTGTTCTACAGTGCGCACCCCTAGATTGTGGAGTTCCAGCACAGATGGCTGAGTTGGAAATCGAACCCACCTCTTCCCAGTTTTGCCGCACTCACGAGGCTGAGTGTACCCCGTTGCTGCCCTCAGATCAGAATAAAATTTCTTGACAGAGGCGGTGGCTTAATTATTAGACTGTCCGTAAGAGTGCCACAGGCACTAGCTACGCAGGACCCTGACACACACACACACATATTACATAAGTATTACTCGCGTGTTATTGTCAACATACTACACCCATTCGATGCTGAGACATCACGCATTAAATCGCCCACCACGGCCGCAATAGGGAGCTGCAGCAAGTCCGGACATCAGAGGTTCGAATCTTGGCGCTGACAGTGTGATTCTTCTCCGGGTTTCTTTACACTCCCCCCATGCAAATGACGGGACAGTACCTTATTTAAAGTCCTGGGGGTACTTTGCACTTTTTTGACCCCAATAATTAGATACCGTACTAATAAAGTCACCACAACAAAACACAGGTTCACACAAATTGAACACACCCAAGAACACGGGGCTGACGACCAAGTTTCTAAAAGGATTTATAAACAGGTCCACCTCGAAGCACTGTGTTTTATGTTACCTTCGAGGTCCGGATTCAATTCCCGTCTCTGCCAACAACTTTAATTCTGATCAGAGGGCTGGAACGGGGTTCACTCAGCCTCGTGAGGCAGAACTGAGTGGAGGTGGGTTCAATTCCCACCTCAGCCATCCTGGAAGTGGTTTTCCATGAGGTTTCCCACTAATACTCCAGGCATATGCTGGAATGGTTTCTAACTTAAGGCCACGGCCACCGCCTTCCCATTCGTCACCTGAATACAAATACACACTAGACTACTACAGTACATACACAACAAAAACACAGGCCATGAGACTCATTCTTCGCACTCATCCACCCAAGTACACGAGGAGAAATGATCACGAAGTCCACGAAAAAAATAACAAAAACAAAACAACCTTATTTAAAATCCTGGGGGTATTTAGCACTTTTTTTTTTACCATAATAATTAGATACGAGGAGTGATCAAAATCAAAGCCGATACTCCTCGAATTTTGTCTGTTATAGAGAAGTTAGTAGTGTGGGGGTAATTCGAATACATAAGGTTGGTAACAGTGCTGAGTTATGAATCATAACAACTGAAGAGAAATTTCAGAGAACAATTTGTTCGTATTTGATGGACAACTAAAACTCCTCAGATCGTTCTTCCAACTACAATAACACAGTTCAGTGGCGTTTTCTCCAATACCACGGGGTAAGCACCGCTTACCCAGCATATTCTCATAAGAATAAAGTATATAATATCACTTTCTAACGCGCAAGCAACTGCAAAAACGCCGCTTTGAATGACGTTCCTCGTTCTCTACCGCAGTTCTCCACGATCAGACAGTACTACTTTGGAGAGAAAGAAGAAAGAGTGCGGCTGGTCGCTATGACAACGGCTTGTTTACCTCCAGGAGCCTTCTGGCCCGGAACACTGCTATGCCCGATAGAGTGGTACACCAAGAACGCCAGGTCGTCCTTGATTGGCTAAGACAGGGGGTGTGGCGTTCCATAGCCACAGGGCTGTCGTCGAGACAAGTCAAAGCGGGTAGCAAGGTCTGCTTCGGTTCGGGCGGCTTACCCTAGCGAGCCTGGACACCAGCACTGCTTAAAATTATTTGGCGCGCCTCTCCAGTCCCCACCCTCCATCTGACCATCAGACCCGACCTTTGCTGGGCGCGGTAGTTAAAATTCTTCTTCGTCCGGTTAACTCACAACTCTATGTTTTTGAGTGCAATTAGCAAAATTTAGTATACCGTAATTACTGTTGATATTATTGTGTTGGGAGTGAACAGTGCGTTGGAATCTTCAGAGTGACCCATCAACCCGAAAAGTTCCTCTGATTATCATTCAAATTATATTCAAAGAGTAGGTGTAAAGGATACATAATTTTAAATGTATGTACATCCGTATAATTTGAATAATATTTTAAAGACCTATCACATTATTTTAAAAAATATTCGGTAATTACGGTAGGTAGGGTCTATCAAATTCTCATTTGTACAAAATTAATTAATGCCACTATTTACTGTACCTTGGCGGATCATTTGTAGCGAAGTTCAATTCTTCTCTCCCTCTTAGCGAATTCATCAATTACATGGTCGTGAAAATCAGTGTTCCCCTGAAGGCTGCACAATAACACCTTTTCAATGGAAAGAAGCGCGAGATGTGAAAGTACTTCTTGATGCATTGAGTTTCGGGTGAAGGTTTTTATACGTTTCATGGTAGAAAACATGCTTTCCACTGATGCACTAGACGCCGGAATTGTCAGTACTAGTTTAAAAAAAGAAGGAAGCTTTTAGTTTTACGTGACCATTAATCATGCGATCATGAGCCACGGGACCTCCTTTTTACGTGGAATCCGAACCACAGGACATGGAATTTCACTTCGAAATCTCACATGCATTGACTGGGAATCGAACCCGGTCCACCTTGGTGAGAGGCCAACTGCTTGACCGCTGCGCCACCACGCCCCCCTTAGTGCTAGTTTGCATAGGTTATAGGCCTACGCTCCAATTAAGTCATTCAAACTAATGAAGCCGTGAAAGCCTACATCAGAACAATTTGAGTGTTTGCAAATAAATATTAACTGAACATGCAATGCAATGACATAAGAATATCTATTAGTCTACTAATAGCATGTTTATTATTTTAATGTTCACTTAGGTCTCATAATAGAAAATAATAATAATGTTATTGGTTTTACGTCCCTGTTAACTACTGAGGCTTTTAGAAACGCCGGGGTGCCGGAATTTTGACCCGAAGGGAATCTTTAACGTGCCAGTAAATATACTGACACGGCTCCCTCGCATTTGCGCACCCTCAAATGCCGACTGGCTGCGACGGCATTCGATCCCGCTATCTTAAGCTCAGCAAGCTAGAACGTTACCAATGAGCCACGCACAATAGAAATTTTACGGGTAATAACCTAAAAGTTTAACTCCTTAGGCCAAGAAATGCGAACAACAAAAACACAAATTGCCATACTGTTCAATCGTCAAATGATACACGATAAGAGAAGCTCGCCAACCCTATTGTTGAATAATTTTCTCCGCACTTAATGTACATGGATTGGCATGCCTAAAGTTGAAAAGGGAAAAATGAGCTATGCTGTATTACAATTCTTTCTATTTTTATTCTTTAAATGTGAAAGACTAATAATTATGTGTGTACTGTAGATTAATTGTTGCTACTTCAGATATCAACCTCAACATTGACAAGGGCATAGCTGGACCCGGGTGCTGAAGTTGCTTTATGGTGTAAGTCTATATTTTGAGTCTTCTTCACAGCTTACCCTCGAAAAAATTCCACGCCACGCCACTGATACAGTTTGTTTTCAGTTAACCCTCTGAAGTCCTCGAGCAATGGCTACCTCTAGACACAGAGGTAACGTCCTGTGTCCAAGGTTGTGGAATCGAATTTCAGCACAGTCAGTTGGCATTTGTGGCTGCTTCAATGCTAGTAGATTTACTGACACGTTAAGGAACTCCTTCGGGAAAACATTCCGGCGTCTCTATAAACCGTAGTAGGTAAAAGGGACGTAAAACCCATATTATTATTATTATTATTATTATTTATTATCGTTTAAACCATCTATGGGCCGCGATTACACAACTTTCAACACTTTCGCAAGATCTCTTTCTTTTTTCTTTATCATTTGACTTGCTCGTGCTCGTTCTTCTGCCAAAATTACTCTGTTCTTTCTCGTTTTCTCGACGAACAGGTCCTTCTCTTTCGCAACTTTCCTTCCGAACATTTCTCAGTTCGCTATGTCACACTTTTATGAATCCCGGTGAACGTCTTCCAGTTTTCCTGGAAAGTGAGAACCCTGTTGGCGAGCCTTCCTGGTCCCATCCACTATTATTATTATTATTATTATTATGAACACACACAGTAAACATGATACAAAATCTAAGAGCAAATCTTTACACTTTCTACAATCTCCGATGCTACCTAGGTATGTAGATAAAAATACTTACAAAACCGTTTATAGTGCTCTGATTGAAAGCAAATTAAGATATGTTATATCAGCTTGGGGAAATCAAAACACAACTTTAATAATCTGCAATATAGTCAAAATAGATTCTTTAAATATTTCCATTATTTTAATATTAAAGAGTTGTTTCAAATTACTGCGCTGAATCTATACTACCATGATGCAAGATTCAGGCATGAGGTCTCTCACAACATACAAACAAGAGCCATAACAAGTATTAAATAAAAAAACTTTATGTATAAATAGCTATGGTTTCAAGAGACTAAATTATATTATATCATATCTACTTAATGAGTTACCACCTGGATTGTCGAACATGAACAGCAAGCTACTAGCTATACGTCGCATTAAAAAATATTACCTAAATAAACATTAGCTTATAACATGAATTTATTATTATAACTACTATAGTCTAACTATCTGTGTTTTTAACTATTTTCATTAATATTTTTCTCATTATCACCTAACATGTTAAATCAAATTATATATATACAGTATATATAAAGAAAAAATTAAAACAAAACAAAATAAAATATCAATAATTATAATTAAAATATATAAATATAAAAGAAAGTTGATAAGTAAAATAATACACATCTTTTGCATGCACTCTTGTATTGAAATACAATATGTATATAAGTTTTAGATAATAATAAATATGTCTCACAGTTAATCTGTACTGGATTTGACGTCAGATTTTGAGACATATCACATTAATGTAATATCAATGGTATTTAATAAATAAATAAAATTATTATTATACCTCTGGGAGAGCACTTTCTACCCCCTCAGATGAGTGCCGGGAAGTAACACCATGGACCCCCAATCCATGAGAAACAGGGATAACAAGGGTTTGAATGCATAAATAGATTCTCCAGACACAAACTAATGAATATGTGTATCAGGCTGAGGAAATACCAACCTTAGCCTTTCATATAAAATCTAACGAGAGAATGTCTGCCAACGAAACTCGTCTTGTAAGGGAAGGTGTTTTCCTTGTACTCATATATTTATATATTGGCCTTGCCATTTATGTGTAATGACTTTATATAACTGAGATAGGTTTCTCCCCTCCAGCGCGAACCATTCGTAACCTAAGGGCCCTCGTACACGAGAACACAATAATTACTATATCTACTGGGATACGTTGCCGTCCTCCGGCATCTCGTTCTAAAATACAAACGATATTCTTCACGAGAATAGTGTAGTGGATAGCATTCCCTGGAAGTCTGGGTTCCATTCCCAGCTCTGAAAAAAAAATGGTCTGAGGCCTCAGCCTCCTGACGAAAAGGTGAATAGAGGTGGGTTCGATTCCGGGGTTGTTCCTAACTTAAGGCTACCGCCGTCTCCAACCCAATAGTCGCCTCACAAATACACACATAAAGACACCACAGAACACAGGTTATCCGACAAATCCTACGCACACAGGGTTGAAATGACCACAATGTCCAAGCCCCTAAATGAAACAACAACCACAACCTTCACCATGAAAATCAACATTTAAGTGCATTAGTCTGGGGTCGTGATAGTGCAGTGGTCAAGGCGCATGCCTCTCACCAAGGAGGAACGAGTGACTGTATGTGAGATTTTCGAAGTGAAATATCACGTCCTGTGGATCATGATCGCGAGATTAACAGTCACTTAAAACTACAAGCTTCCTTCCTTTGCATTAGTCTGAAGCATACAAACTATGTTCAAGATGAAATGTCAACCGTAACATTACCCAGCACGCTAACTGCCATCTTGAATCCAAGTCACAGTCTAATAGCTCACGTTATTAGTGATGACTCGTGGCTATTCCTTGACTGTAATGAAAGTGATAATATTGTAGCACTGCTGATATTGGTTTAAACTACAATACAAATCTAACTTAACCCCGTGGCACTACAGCCTACTACTCTCTACCGCTCCAGAAGAATTTCAGCAAATTATGACAGAGATACTTCACGACATTCCAAATTTAGAATGCGCCATGGACGACATATTAATTCATGCCAGTACAGACCAGAAACTTCGAGATACCACTAAAATAGTACTTTGAAGACTACATGTAAACGGCTTTAAAATCTGTTGGTGAGATTCGGCACCCGCCGGTATCGACCTCCATCCTGATCGATAGGCGCAACTAGCGCCCTCAACTAACTTTTAAACAGTTCGTTTTATGATATGTTCACGGCACAACGCATTTAAACAGTTCATGTATTTTGTGTTAAATAAATCAGTTGAGTTACATTTAAACGAGCGTTACATTTCATTGCCGCTTTAAAACCTCTAATAGGTTATGGACCCAGAACGATTGGCTCAGATTTAAATTAACTGAAAACTGTAAACAGCGGAGACACAAAGAGAAGAACGCGTCGAACCGGCAGACATCTTGCTCCTTCGAGAAACTTCTGAACATCGACAAAGCGAGAAGGAACAAACGCCGTCTTCTCGAATATTGTGTGCTTGATCGTGAGTGAACAGTGAAAAAGCCAATCGCGAGCGTTTGGACAATAACACGCGACGCGAATGTTGGGTTATTGCGAGTGTTTTGGACTATAACACGTGACGCAAGAAAACGTGCTTAGCGTGCGAGTTGTGTACAAACGCGCACGACACAAAATTCCGTAGGCCTATTTGCGAGTGTTCCGGACAATAGCACGCGACGCAAAATGTATGGCCGGTTGTGAGTGTTTCAAACAATAACACGCAGCACAGCAAATTTATTGTGAACAATCGTGAGTGTTCCGGACATTAACACGCGGCACGATTGAAGTGAGACAATGAATTCAAACGGTGTAGTGCGCATCGAGGCCTTAGGGCGCGATAATTACGACACCTGGAAAATGCAAATGCGCGCCATTCTGATAAAGAATGACGCGTGGGGTTATGTCAACCGCAAGATCGTCAAACCCGAGCCGGGTGAGGTCAATGCAGCCCAAGTGACCGAGTGGACGACTAGGGATGAAAAGGCCATGTCAGACCTAATCCTATCCATCGGACCAAGCCAGCTCAAGTTGGTGACGAACTGCAGGTCGTCAAGCGAGATATGGCAGAAACTTGAGGATACGTTTCAGTCGAAGGGGCCGGCTCGCAAGGCCACGTTGTTGAAGAGTCTAACCTTGCAAAAGATGACTGAAGGTGGCGACATCCGTGAGCACCTCAACAACTACTTTGACTGTGTCGACAAGTTGGCTGACATGGACGTAGTTATTAACCCAGACCAACTTACCATCATGATGCTGTACAGTTTGCCGACAAGTTTTGAAAATTTCAGAATTGCCATCGAGAGCCGGGACGATCTACCGAAGCCTGAGAATCTACGTACAAAGATAATCGAAGAACACGATGCCAGAGTTGCCTCGTCAACACCGATGGAAAATCAAGGCGTCATGTACGTGAAGAAGAAAGGTCCTTCAAGGAAACCACAGTCGAAGCCTCAAAACAAAAACCACGGCTACTCCGGTGGTAAGAGTGACAAGGAGAAATCGTTTCCGTTCAAATGCTCGAAGTGCGGAATCAAGGGACATAAGGCAGTGGACTGCAATGTTAAGGTCAACAAACATCAGCTGTCGGACGCGTCACTCTTATCAGTTGAGGAACCTGATACGTGCCAGATCGCGACGAGCAGCGTCAAAAACCTGTGGTGTCTCGACAGTGGGTGCACGTCTCATCTGTGCGGTGATGCGACTGTGTTTACAGAGATGGACAAGGGCGAGACTGGCAAGCTGAAGTTAACGAGCAGCGCAACCGCAGAGATAAAGGCCATAGGAACTGCAAAAATTGCAACAAGTGTAGACGGTAAAACTTGCAACGTTACTCTCAATGAGATTTTGCACGTTCCTGAGATCCGCACTAATCTCTTATCAGTCTCGAAGATGACAGACCGTGGTTTCTCGGTTGTGTTTGGCAAAGAGAAGGCGGAAGTTTTTGACCAGAATGGACTGACGAGGTTAGTTGCACAGCGCAAGGACAATCTGTACTATGTACAGGGCACCCCACTGGAAAAATGTCGAAACGCAGTGTCAGAAGACAAGCGCGACGAGAATGTGGCGCAGCTGTGGCATCGAAGGATGGGTCACGTCAACTTTCGTGATCTAGATACGGCAGTGAAGAGCGGATCCATTCGAGATGTGCAACTAAAAGGGAGATGTGGAGATCTAACGTGTGACATTTGCACAAAATGCAAAATGACTCGAATACCTTTCCCGAAAGAGTCAAATCGTGTGACCGGTAAGCTCGATATTATTCACACAGACGTTTGTGGCCCTGTGGGTGTTGTGTCGAACGGTGGATCCAAGTACATGATCACATTTACGGACGACTATTCGAGATGGACAGAGGTACGGTTTATGAAGACGAAGTGCGAGGCGTTGCAAATGTTCCGAGAGTACAAGGCTTTCGTCGAGAAGCAGCACGGTCTGAAAATAAAGTGCGTACAGTCCGACAATGGACGTGAATATGTCAACGGGGAATTTGACGAGTTCTTGAAATCTGAGGGGATCGTGCGCCGTCTCACAAAACCATATACGCCTGAACAAAATGGTGTGGCCGAGAGGAAAAATCGTACCCTTGAAGAGGCAGCACGATGTTTACTCCTGCAATCTGGCCTACCGATGACATTCTGGGCGGAGGCGATCAACACCGCAAATTATCTGAGGAACCGATGTCCAACCAAAAAGCTAAACGGGAAGACTCCATTTGAGCGCTGGTTCGACAGAACTCCGACTGCACACTATTTCAAGGACTTTGGGAGCAAGGTGTTCTGCCTGGACAAGACCCCAAACAAGGGGAAGTTTAGCCCTCGCTCAAAAGAGGGAATTTTTGTTGGATATTCGGAGCAGTCGAAGGCCTACCGCATCTGGATTCCTGAAACGAAGAAGATCGAGATCACGAGAGACGTTGTTTTCCGTGAGGAGATGACCGCGCCTAAGAAATCAGTCGATGATCTGTTCCCGCGTGACTCTCCGGACAAAGTACGCATTGAACCAGAGGATCCGATCCATGAACTGGATTTCAAGCTGGTGTCGAGAGACGAAGTTCTGGCAGAAAACCAACCTGATGTTGCTGAATGGGAATTCCCCGATGGCTTCATAGGCTTTCCTGCCGACGATTACTTTGTTGAACCGGAGATCCAATCCGATGAGCAACAAGCGGCATCATCTAGGAGAAGAGGCGGACGGCCTCGTTTGATTAGAACTGGAAAATCTGGGCAACCCCGCAAGAACTACGGTGATCGACCAGGGGAAGCGGCTAACGTCGCTGAAATCCCAGTGACCCAGGCTATCTCCGGAGAGGACTCACCTGCGTGGATCGAAGCAATGTCAGAAGAAGCAGTTTCACTGATTTGGAACAATACGTGGAAGCTGGTCGACCGTCCCAAGGGGCAACGTGTGATAGGAAGCAGATTCGTTCTCCGGAATAAGTTTAACCCTGACGGCACTATCAGCAAGCGGAAGGCGCGCGTGGTAGCGAGGGGTTTTACGCAGAGACCAGGAATAGAGTTTCACGACACGTTCGCTCCAGTCGCAAGGCTGAGCACAATAAGGACTGCGGTGGCGTTAGCTGTACAAGATAATCTAAAGATCCGACAGCTAGACGTCAAGACGGCGTACTTGAATGGAGAAGTCGAGGAGCAAATCTTCATGGAGGCCCCGGACCACTTCGAGGACGTTCTTGCCCATACCGTCCAAGACGAGTCGGCTGACGAGACTGTGCGAAAGACCGCAGATGAGATGCTGGAGAAGTTGACCAATCGTGACATGGTGTGCTCACTAAACAAAGCGTTGTACGGACTGCGACAGGCAGGACGCGCTTGGTATCACCGTCTCGAGGAAGAGATGAAAAATCTCAAGGCGACTCGCTCGGATGCAGATCCATGCATGTACCACATCGGACCGGTCGAAGATAGGATTTATATAATCATCTATGTCGACGACATGATGATCATGGCTCGAGACGACAAGAAGATCGACGTGGTGAGAGACTATCTGAATACCAAGTTCGAGATCAAGGGGACGTGCGGCATTGTCTGGGGCTCGAGTTCGAGAGGAGCGCCAACCAGATGAAACTCAGCCAGAAAGGATACATAGACGAGGTCCTGGAGAGATTCGGAATGGCAGAGTGCAGGCCTGTCAGCACTCCCATTGAACCAAGTACGAAGCTGCAGAAGGAAGACGTGAACCCTGGCGTACAAGCGGAGAGCGTCCCCTACTGACAGTTGATAGGAGCTCTAATGTACCTGTCAGTGGGTACGAAGCCGGACATATCCCATGCAGTCAGTTCTCTCTCTCAGTTCAACGACTGTCATGGACAGCAGCACTGGAAGGCTGCAAAACGTGTCTTGCGATACCTCGCTAACACACGTGATCTCGGCCTCATGTACTCCAAATCCAGCGGTCCAGGGGTGATGTACGTGGACGCTGACTGGGGAAACTGCCTGGTGAATCGAAAATCGTCCACCGGATACTCGTTCACACTAGGCGGCGCTGCAGTGAGTTGGGAATCCAGAAAGCAGCCTACTGTGGCCCTGTCGTCGACGGAGGCCGAATACATGGCCTTGACAGAAGCAACCAAGGAAGCTCTACACATGCGAGAACTCCTGAAAGACTTCGGAAAACCGATAGATGTTGTCCCAGTGAAGAACGACAATGTAGGTGCGCAGAAGCTAACGTCGAATCCTATGTTTCATTCACGGACGAAGCACATCGACATCAGGCACCATTTCGTCCGAGATGCCGTGGCCAAAAAGGTGGTTTCGGTGGAGTAAACTCCAACGGATGAGATGCCTGCCGACATATTGACAAAAGGATTGTCAAGGCCCAAGCACGAGAAATGTGCTCAAAGCCTTGGCTTGAGACTACATGCACCAGGATGACTCCGGCTGTTGGTCGAGGGGAAGTGTTGGTGAGATTCGGCACCCGCCGGTATCGACCTCCATCCTGATCGATAGGCGCAACTAGCGCCCTAACTAACTTTTAAACAGTTCGTTTTATGATCTGTTCACGGCACAACGCATTTAAACAGTTCATGTATTTTGTGTTAAATAAATCAGTTGAGTTACATTTAAACGAGCGTTACATTTCATTGCCGCTTTAAAACCTCCAATAAAATCAATAAAGAAAAGTGCATATTTAACGTACAAAGAGTTCGTTTTATAAGACACGTTTTGTCAGACAAGGGACTTGAAATTGATGAGAAAAATTCGATGAGATAAAGAAACTCAAAGTACCGAAGAACAAAGGAGAGCTACAGAGACTGTTGGATATGATAAATGACTTGGGAAAATGTATTCCCTGTCAGTCAAAATTCACAGTTCCATTGCGTGTACTATTGAAGAATGATGATGAGTGGATTTGGGGTACGGAACAGGATTAGGCGTTCAAAGAACTAAAAAAAAGCACTGTCCAGCACCCCCTTTCTGAGGTACTACGACTTAGATGAAGACGTAACATTATCAGTTGATGCATCATCGAGGGCATTAGGAGCAGTTCTAATGCAAAGAAGACAACCAGTAGAGTATGCTACTAAATCATTCAACAGCACCGAACAAAATTACCCGCAGATTGTTAAAGAGGCGCTTGCGATTCGCTACGGCTGTAAGAAATTTCATGACTATATTTGGGGTAAGAAATTAACAGTCGAGTCGGATCACAAACCCTTAGAGTCAATCTGGAAGAAGCCGCTTGTGAATGCACTACCGAGACTAATATGAGAAGAATATTATTAGATCTCAAGGAGTACAACCCTATCATCGTATACCATAAAGGAAGTGAACTGAAGATTGCAGATACACTTAGTAGAGATTGTGAAGATTCTTACGAAAAGGATGAAGACGAACTCGAAGTTCTAATGGTATTATCAATGTCTGAAAGCGCCACTGAAGACTTCAAAGGATCAACGCTTCAAGATCCCACTTCTGAAACTATGTAACATTTACATGAAGGTTTATATGGTAATCAAATAATAGCTAACACGATATTATTGAGTGTCAACATTTATTATTGTAGGTACAGTATATATTGAAGTAACATAGACTGGCATAGTTGCGCAATGTATTACAGGGATGTGTGTTTCGATTATCGAATCTCGAATCCTAAGGTTATCGTTACAGCATTGGCCAAGACCGACTACAAGATTCTTTACAGCCATAATTTATTGTAACCCTTTTAAGTTCAGAGTGTTACTTGACATAATTTGAATGAGATTTGCTTAAATCATCATATTACATCTTGTCTTGGATAGAATGTAACGGTAAGAAATATGATATGTCATAAATATCCGGGTCCTAGTAATGACATTCATAGCTTATCCGCTATCCGCACTGACATGCAAACCATATCCACACGGTGAAATTGTTTTTGGATATCCGCATGGGTTGCTTATCTTCGTCTTCCTCTATCCTTATAGTTCCTAAGAATTACAGTACTTTTAGTATGGCTAATTATTGTTCCGCCTGATAGTTCGAGCATTTGTCTTGTGGTTTAAATTTCAGTTTGTTTATCAGTTGGTATGATTTGTATATGGCTACGCATGCTCCCACTTATTCTTCACGTTTGCTTCCATCCGTGTAGATTTGCCATCCCACCTCGTTGCGTAATGGCTAGCGGAGGCCCGGGTTCGATTCCCGACTCTGCCAAGAAATTTAATTCAGGTCTGAGGGCTCGTGAGGCAAAGCTGAGAAGAAATGAGTTCGATTCTTACCTCAGCCATCTTGGAAGTGGTTTTCCGTGGTTTCCCCACTTTTACTCCAGACAAATGCTGGGATTGTACCTAACTTAAGGCCATGGCCGCTTCCTACCCAAATCCTACCTCAATTACAAATACATACACTAGTACAGACATCACAGTGTCACAGGTTATCAGACTAGTTATACACGCACCCAAGTACACGGGGATACATGACCACGATGTTGCAATGCCCCTAAAAGAACCAACAATAACAGATTTGCCATCGGTTGAGTTCAGTTTCCTCTATTTTTGTGTCTCTGGTGCCTAGAAACTCTGCTGGATGGAACCAACTCTCAGGTTTTTCTGGGCGATCCATGGCATAATCCGTAGTTGTTTTGTCTGTTTTTATGTATTATTATTATTATTATTAAACCAGGTGAGTTAGCCGTGGTCGTTACGGCGTGGCTGCAGGCAGTAGCTGACATCCGGGAGGCGAGGAGGTTCGAATCTCCCCCGCCGGCAACCTTGAAGACGGTCTTCTGTGGTTTCCCATCTTCCTTCCAGGCAAATGCCGGGGTTGGTCCCAAACTGTAAGCCACAGCCACTACCTTCCAATTTCGCTTCCTTACATTCACAATTTCCTCCCCAGATAAGATTCCACACGCGACGGTAATTGTAGCTCACCCCATCGGTGTTCGCATAGAAGCAGCTACAAACTCTGTCGAGCTGAACATGTCCTCGGACACTCCCGGCTCTTAAAGTCATACACTAAAAAATAAAATAAAGAAATGCAATGAACCACAATACATGATTGTCTCTTGCTGGATGTGATTTAAACTCTTGTCCTCGTGGTAAAGGGCCATAAGCTGCCACGTGGATAGAAGCAGGTCATATTCTAATGGCATTATGTTTAAACATATTGAGCTTTGTGTGTTCGGCGTGCCTGATCAAGATACAAGACTGAACCCTGATTAGGTCACCACGTGTTCTCAAAAGCTGGGGGTTGTCTAAAATCTCCGAGCCAGGTGAGTCTACTGTACCTTCTATTCTTGCCCCCCATAGTATTGACGATCAGTCTTGCCAACTGGAGGTCAGTTGATTTCACTAAATCCAAGTTACCATCTCGTGGTGTTCTTGCTAGCATATTTGGCTGTTATTACTGAGGTCTGGAATCGATTCCCGGCTCTGCCAAGAAATTTAATTCTGGTATAAGCATCGTGAGGTAGAACTGAGGTGAGGTGGGTTTTGATTCCTACCTCGGCCTTCCTAGAAGTGATTTTCCGTGGTTTCCCACTTCTACACCAGACTAACGTAAGACAGCCTATACCCATTCTTGGGCCCAATTACAAAATAAAACACACTCGTACAGCCATTAAAATAGCAACCCAAGTCAGTGCCGGAATTCTAACCTCCGATCTCCGGACTTGCTCCCCATCGCGGTCATGGTGAGCGTTTTAACGCGAGCAGCGGCTACAAATCTGTCCTAAAGTTTTCAACACGCTTACAAATGGTCATACGTATATTATCCCTGCATGAAGGTTAGAGCTATACAGGGCTGGAAACCCCTTTTCTCTACAACACTCTGTTTGAGTGCAATTAAGAACATTTTGAACGAAGGAGTACGGTACTAACGGCACTGCAGAAGTTATGAAATGTTACCTCGCTGTTAGAGCGATGAGTTTATAAGACTATGAAATGATAATAGCTAATTATGCAAGGATATGATTTATATTTTAACTAACGGTACGGAGAAATATATTCCTATAATTGGAAGATAATCATTTCCACATTAATGATTCAAGGATTGACATCTGCTAATTAAGGGAAACTTTAACATTTCTTCATTCACTGATATTCTGGATATATGCTATAACCTAGAGAGCAGGGTTGGGTAAGTTAGCTTCAAAAGTAACCAACTTATCGTTACTTACTGAAGATAGTAACGAGGTTACAGTTACCGTAACTTACCAAAAATGGTAACGAAGTTACTTTTACAGGCGTCGAAGTAACGCAACGTTATTTTTGTATAAAAGTGTAGTTGCACGTTTTCTTATTCTATTTGTTATTTTCTTATTCTACTATTTGTGTTTGCCAAATGCCGGCCCCGTGGTATACCAGCCCCGGCTCTGTCATGTTACGGTAGTATGACACCTGTAGAGGACAGTTGACATGAGTGGTGGGTTCGGATTCTATTCTCAGCCATCGCACACGTGGTTTTCCGTGGTTTCCCAAAGAAAATTCAGATCCTCCTTCCCAATATTAGACCGTAATTACAAGCACACGCACTAGCACAGTCACTTCAATATCGTGCGTTATCAGATAGCTACCCGGCCTGATGACCATGAAGTCGTAAGCTTCAAATAAAAATAACAATAATTCGCACGAGTTGGCTTTGTTTAGAGCAATGGATTCCAAACGTTACCACCCGGACCCCCCCCCCCCCCCTCTTGTAAATTCTAAAAATTCCACTTATTACATTTTGTTTTTCAGAAACACCTACTTTTGTGAATAAGGTGTTGTAGATTGTAGAACAAATGAGAGGGTTTCAAAGTTCAAAACATTGAAATAGCGTAATTTTAACAAGAGAAGGGACTGTTAAGATTTATTATGAAGGTACCGACTGTCTTTTACCGAAGTAGATAATCAAATATTATTTTATAAATATCAAGAAAAACGTACACGTAACAAAGAAGAATGTAAATTGAAATATTACAAAAATGATCATAACAAAAAAAAGTCACCATCAACTTCTAGAACCATACAATTTTCAACCTTCCTCTATCCGTTACAGGTTTTTTGTAATGATTTTATTAATGTAGCCATTTAGTTCTTTTTTTCAGGACGTGTCAGGGAAGGGGTTTTGAAAGGAAATCGGCCGTTGACCTATTGAAAGACCTATTGTAAGGAACAGTACCGGTATTTACCTGGGAGTGAAAATGGGAAACCAAGAAAACCAATTTCAGAACTGCTCTCCCGATGCCAC
The DNA here is from genome assembly GCA_946902985.2 of Meconema thalassinum. Classification (NCBI taxonomy): domain Eukaryota; kingdom Metazoa; phylum Arthropoda; class Insecta; order Orthoptera; family Tettigoniidae; genus Meconema; species Meconema thalassinum. Next base: position 446,950,863 of record OX336390.1, read on the forward strand.
TCGGCCACCACGGCAGGTAGCTTGTTTGAAATACGCATTAGATATCTGCTTTCTTTTGGAATAACCCTGTATATTAATTTCTGCATTTATCTTCAACAGATTACATGTTTCTTTTTCTTTCAAGTTGTCTACACCCTCTTTCTAAATGTTGTAAGACCCCCCCCCCCCCCCCTCCCAGTTTTGGAACCACTGGTTAAAGGTTATTCACCACTGTTATTTTATGATAATTAATTTGCTGAAAGTTACTAACGTAGTGAAGAAGAATCAATCAGGATTCGAAACATGTACATTTTTAATTAGAACTTTTGTCATTAAACTAAGTATTGATATAGTTGAGAAATCTGAATATGTTGTTATTATTGTTATAGCTAGAGGCTTGGAACCCGTGTTATTGTGATACATGCAGCAGAGTGTGTGTAACTGTAATTATTGAGGTCTGCCCCAGGACTTGCAATAAGAAGCTATCCCACCGTTTGAATGGTATAAATGGGAGAGGGAAAACCTCAATCAGAATAACCGCTATCAGAATCGGGATTCGAACCTAGCTAACTATCCAATTGTGGAGAGTGGCTATGCTAGTGGGTTCTGAAAACAATGCTCAAGACTGAACTGAATGAGTTCCATGACGAATTTCGACGCTACGTTCAGTAAGATTGTTACTGTTGCTAAAAAATATTCCAAGAAGATGGGATGGTAGGCTACTGTATTTCATGTAGAGATTTGAAGCCATTCTTTTTCAGTCTTTTCGTTATACGTTAACGAGATTCAAATGGTGCATCAAATCATATTTACATGAGTGAAAATTTAAACTATAACACAGTGATCAGGATCTGATGATGGCCACTTGAAGGTCGAAACGCGTAATCCTAAATTGCCCCATTTAATTGTGATAGTTAAGTAATACATGTAAGCCTCCGTGGCTTAGGCGGCAGCACGCCGGCCTCTCACCGCTGAGTCCGTGGTTCAAATCCCGGTTACTCCATGTGAGATCTGTGCTGGACAAAACGGAGGCAGACAGGTTTTTCTCCGGGTACTCCGGTTTTCCCTGTCAATATTTCATTCCAGCAACACTCTCCACTACCATTTCATTTCATCTGTCATTCATTTAATCATTGCCCCAGAGGAGTGCGTCAGGCTTCGGCAGCCAGCACAATTCATATCCTCGCCGCTAGATGGGGGCTTCATTCATTCCATTCCTGACCCGGTCGGAGACTGGAAGCAGGCTGTGGATTTTCATTTTCATTTCTTGTACCCCGCCCATTCATTGGGCTCAATCGTGTTGACCAACTAAAAGCTACAAATGACAACATTACAAAGTATGAAACAGCTCGGTGTGCTCGTCCGCCGGATCAGGGATCTCATGATAAATATACTTTATCATATTTTTTTTCATTTTACTTAACGATGTATTTGAAATACTCCGATACAAGCAGCAGCTTACACATTTTGGACAACTATTGTTTTCTGTAAACACTTAGCCTACTTTCTCTCGTATGTCTTTCTTCTTTGTACGACAATACATAAATCACTGTAAACAGACAAGAGTGCTACAGTAACAAGTTGACTTGATAAGACTATTACAGTATTACGTCGTTACAGTAAGTGGTCTTTTAATTTTATAATTAGATACAATTTTCAAAGATTTTATCAACAGTAAATATTTAAAATATGCTTTTAAGCAATACAGCTCAATTGATATTACAATGGCAGAGTTGTTTGGCAGATTATGATAAAAACGCGTGCTTTGTCTAGTCGATGCTTATCTAAAGTAGCAGTTACTTGCAATAATTTCTTGTTTCTCAATGCACAGTCAGTTCACAACTGATTAGGAATTCAGTAATGAATAAGAACCAACGTCAACGTCCCGAATGAAGTGTATCGGGATGCCAGGGTGCTATAATAGCACCGAGACAAATAGGATCGCTAGTTGAGATCTGAACACAGTGAATTTGACAAAAATTTGGACACGGACTACAAGGAAAATTCCAAAGACATTATGTCCCAAAATTCACTTGAACCATCTCTCGAGCAGGGGAAGTGTAGCATCCAATACGACGTTAGTAAGACCCACTCGCTGAATTCCCTTGTCATCCCCGACCAACCACTCTACTACTCCATACCTCAGCCTGTTTACGGCGAGAAGACCTGCACTGGCTGATAGAATTATATACTGCGCATGTTTCATGACCTCCTAACGTCAAAATACCGAGAGCCCTAAGGCCCCTAAATTGAAGCCAACATACGTGGGCGTGGGCCATGATTTGAGCTTAGTGTTGCATTTATGGCAGTAGTGAATATGTGCACTTTTCTACAAAGTTTTAAAGGAATTATATTTTAAGTTCAAAACGAACACGTTGGGGGTCATTCAAAAAATACACACACCGAAGTACACGGGGCTGATTGACCACGATGTCCAAGCCCCTCAAATGAAACAATACCCGTAGAATATGCTGCATCTCAAGCGTACAATTTCTCCCTCTGTGGGGATGATATAAGGGAATTTAATAATAATACTAATAATAATAATAATAATCGTATGGCATCAAGTTACCGTTATGTAGATATGTAGATCCCTTGAGTTGGAGCCATTTAGGCGGCCTACTCTCTAATTTTGACCTTCCTTCTTGCACTGCTTTTTGGCAGAGAAACCTGAACTCCACTGGACAACAGTGACGGAATTAATTAATACTGTACATACATACATACATGCAAACATACATTTCCATTTGAGACTGTTTTGCTTATCAGCGTCCAATCTAATCTGCAAGTCTTTTATTGCGTACAAGTCGTCTCTATGATCCCCTATTAGCAGTTAGCACTGCGGCCTCCTCTGTTTCTACACCTCTCACTTTGAAATCATTCAACACTGATTCTAACAGTCACCGTCTACCTCTGATTCTCTTACCCTCTACAGCCGAACTCATTAACCTCTTAGGTAATCTCCCCCCCCATCACTTCACATGACCCCACCATCTGAGTCGGATCATACGAACCGCTTCATCTAGAGTGTTCATTTCTAATAACTTAGCCTTTATCTCTTCATTACGAGTACCCTCCTACCATTGCTCCCATCTATTTGTCCCAGCAATCATTCGTGTTACCCTCTTATCAGTTACCTCTAGCTCGTGTATCAGATATCCTGAATCTACCCAGCTCTCACTTCCATACAGCAAGGTCAGTCTAAATACTGAGCTACGCAGGGAGAGTTTGGTCTCTGCACTAACTTCCTTCTTACAGAATACTTAATTTTGTCCATTATGAGTCGAAATACTACGTCACTTAAGTGTCATTAATTTTTCCCGCCATTGAACCATCCAACTTCCTCGGGCAGGAATCGAGCCCATAACCTTGCGATCTGGAACACCAATCCAGCAGGGTAACTAATTGGGAAATAAAAGATGATGGCTTGTAATTGTGACCAACATGTGAGCCAAGTTTTCTCAATGTTCGATAGTTGACGTTCGCAAGCTTCCTCTGTGAGTGAAAGGCATAACTGTACTTGCGATCTTAATCAGCCCAATGAAGGTTGTCACACAAGGTATCGTTAATTAGTTTCTTCTTGGGGTGCTGGCTGTACTCTTTGCACATTCACTCATGAATATACCTGACCTTGACGTGTTCTTACTTTTAAGAACCCACTACTTCCGCTTCATCATCCATACATTTATTCATGAATCAGAACATGACGCGCTGCCGCCAGATGAAATACTTTCCAGCAGGGAGGATTCACAAATTCAACTACAGACAAGAAGAATCAGGTCTTGACTTTCAATACTAGCACTATTACGAGTAGAAATGTTTCGCTGTCAGTGGGAAGGGGCAACGGACATTCTGAAACGGTTCACAGGAAACATAACACTGTCATTTAAGAGGGCATAGCTACACAGTTTTAGCCTACTTATCTCATTTTGCAAAACTAAAGAACTAATCAGCATATTTTCATAATTATAATTACCCATTATGTTTCAGAACTCTCCCTTGAACTAAATCAATGCGATCAAATCAATATGCGCGTAGAAGACCCATTAATATACTCGTACATGATCAGGATAGTGGATGTATGTACTCTGAGTAAAAAAATAAATAAAAAATAAGCTAATGAATTCTCTACCAAAATATTTTAAATATGTCTGTCAATACTTATACAAATTTCACTGTGATTAGTTGAATGAAACGCGGGATGTACAAATAGTGTACATTTAACAAAATAGGGCACATCTATTTGTGATTGATTGGTTGAGTAAATATGTGGATGAATGAATGGTTGATTGATTTTTTGAATGAATGTACGATCGACTGAAGTAATGTAATCTTTTGTTTTCCTAGATCCTCGAATGTTACTTTTGTGTTGTGTTTTCTTTTCTAGTTTCTGAACGTTTTCTTTCTATGTTTTCATTTTATGTTTTTGCCTTATTCCGTTTTCTGTAAATAGTTTTTAGCCTATTTTCATATATGAAAAAATGGGCTTATGAGATCACCTTTTGTCCGTGTGACTGTCTGTGTGTGCGTGTGTGTGTGATTGATTCGTGCGTGTCCTCCCTAATAACTTCTAAACAGCTGGAGCGACTTCAATAAAACTAGGTAAGTTCATAGCACTATTCCGGACGAGACCGACCGTGCCCTTCAAATTTTGTTACGGCTCTCCAATCCAACATGGTGGCTGTGCGAAATATTTCACCAGCATTCAATATCTCCGAAACTATTACCGATATCACCCTGGAATTTTGTACTGTGATAAAGGGAACTACTAGAAGTTCACGTATGTGAATTTGGAAACCTGGTAACTACAAAACCAACATGGCGGCCAAGCTAAGTTGCGACTTTTAAATAGACGTTTCTCGCGATTTAACAAACCAAAAGCAATGAAACTTGGTACAGTATATGTTTATACACATTGTAATGCACCGAAATCTAACTTCGTTCAATTGTTTACATAACCTCAAGATGGCGGCTGTGCGAAATATTTCACCGGCATTCTATATCTCTGAAACTATTACCGGTATCACGCTGAAATTTTGTACGGAGATAAAGGGTACTCTTGAAAGTTCATCTATGAGACTTCCAAAAATCGGTTAACTACAAAACGAACATGGCGGCCAAGCGAAGTTGAAAGTTTTAAATAGACTTTTCTCGCTAAGTAATAATCCAAACGCAATGAAACTTGGTACAGCAAATGTTTATGCACATTGTAATGCACCTCTATCTAATTTAGTTCAATTGTTTACATAACCTTAAGATGGCGGCTGTGCGAATGTTTAAATTAAGTTTTTATTTCTTGTGTCGTAATCATGCGATCGAAGTGAAAGTTTGAATTATGAACCTACGCAATAATTTTCCTTTAATCGTACATGACTCTATGGCCTATACATATAACAATTCAACATGGCGACCATCCGAAATATTTAGACGGATCTCAATGTCTACGAATCTATTACAGCAATCAAACTGATATTTTTTTATGTTCATAGAGGCTATGAACATAAGTTCACCTATAGGATCACAAAACCAACGTGGCGGCGACGCGAAGTATAAATATTCACATTGTCGTTTCTCGCAATTTAACCATCCGAGTGCAGTGACACTTGGTACAGTAAATCCTTATACAAATGTTAATCCACTGGCTTCTAATTCTTTTCAACCACAAGATGGCAGCTGTGCGAAATTTTAAAATTTCGTTTTTACTTCTTGTGTCCTAATCATGCGATTGAAGTTTGAATACTACACGTACACAATAATCTTCATGTAACGGTACATAACTCCAAGACCTACATATGTAAAAATCCAACATGGCGACCATCCGCAATATTTAGTCGGTTCTCAATATCTACGAATCTATTACAGCAATTAAACAGAAATTTTGTATGTTGATAGAGGCAATTAATATAAGTAGGATATATGAAAATAGGCTGTATAGCTCTTCTCGGAACTACTTGTTAATTGTCTGTGAATCGTTATTATTTTAATGTTTCTTGTACATTTAGGATTGTATGAATGAAAGCGAGAGGCATTTCTATTCAAGGGTGTTTGAGTGCTTGTCTGTATGGTTGTGGTTGTTGATAGATAATAGTGTGTCTCTATTTGTTTTCGTGTTTGCTGTTTTTGTTTTCTTTTACTTTTAAATGTTATTGCTAATTATTACATTGTCACACGTCTGGCAATAAAGAATACATATATCAATACATACAGTACATGCATGCATACATAAATACATACATACAAAATACATATATAAATAAATGTATACATAAATACATGCATACAAACATAAATACATGCTCACATACATAAATAAATACATACATAAATACAGTACATACATAAGGTCATACATAAATACATACATGAATACATACTTACACTCATAGATACAAACATACACAAATACATAAATAAATGCATAAATACATACACAAATACATATATAAAGGCACAAATGCATACATACATACATGCATACATACATAAATAAATAAAAACAAGGTTGAAGTATTTATCAATTACTAGAGGACCCGTGCGAGAACTCTCGCATGTGTATAGACCACCCACCTGGCTCTCGTGCTATGCGGCTGGACGCAACACAGTTCTGGCTGCGGGACTATCGTCTTGTTTATTTGTTTAAACACACCTTTTAAACAAATAAATATATTTCCGTTGACTTTCCAAGAAATGCAAGATGTTTCCTGTACTATTGAGACGATTTTGAAGATTTTGGTTCAAACCACACCTTCTAACTCCTTGAGCTTGAGTTTTGTGAAACATACACCTTAGCGTATAGATTTTATCAAGTCAGTGGTGGTAGGAGCTGCACAATAACGGATGCCACAAAGCTCAAACCATCAGATAGGTTCACAATCCATTCTAACCTGATTATTTAGTAAGAATCACACAAAGCAAGTAAAGCTGAAAGTCAATCACCACTAACTATATCTTAATACAAACCACACGTAACTAACAAATCTTGACAATTTGCGCAAGTTTATAATAATGTAACGAAATTAGTGTAAATACCATCATCCACATATTCGCAGACATAGATTTAAGAGCCTAAGTGTAAAGGATCTGATGATGATCGCTTGACGATCGAAACTGGTCAACCAAGTGCATTTATTAATCTCATGTAAATATTTTTCAGGATTACCCATTACAATTGGGTGTAATCGTATTCACCGACTGAAGAGCATTACATTTCGATTATTTTATCAACTCGTAGTATCGGTTCAGTATACCAGGTATCATTGGGATAAGATCATTCCATAATAGGGCTTTATACATTATGAAATCTTTAGAAATAGCATTTTACTTTTGAGTTCATCTGCAAGGACACAGTCATGGTTCTGTTTTTGTACCAATTTCCATGTGAATAGTTCCAATAGTTTCTGAGATATTTGGGTTTCAGTCTTAGAAGACACAGTATGTTGAACTTTGAAAGATGTATCTTTCATTCAACAGAATCGCTTTTCAGTCGGTCAATACAAATGTGCCCAATTAGATTGAGCGGGGTGAGCAATTATTTTATCCCCCTCCTACCAGAAAGAAAAGAAGTTACTTGCATTTTTATAGAGTTATTAACACACTTGTGTAACTAATGGTGGGGTTTAATTGGATTTGGGGCTTCTACCACAGCAATACATCTTCATGGATTACTTGGTGGAGAGACTGTTTGTGGGTGGGGTTGCCACTTATCAGGCTTGCAACCTTGTAAATATTAAAATAAATACGAAGGGTGATCAGAAACTAAGGTTACAAAGCTGATATTCCTGCAGATTCGTCTGCTATAGATAAATTAGTAGTGTGGGGTAATTCGATTACATAAGGTTGGTAACTGTGCAGAATTTCAGCCACAACGCTTGTAAACAACTAATGGTGACTCGTTTGGAAAACTGGTCTCCTGTTCAGCACCTCGTAGGTGCTCCCTGAACTGAGGAAACAGGTGAAAGTGGCTTGGAATGAGGTTCAGGCTGTAGAGAGGGTGGTTAATTATGTCCCAGTGAAACCACTTCAACAGCGTAGTGGTCTTCTGGGCTGTATGAGGCCGCGCGTTGTCATGAAGGAAGATGACGCCCTCGGCGAGAAGTCCTGGCCGCGGTTACATTTTTCGCCTACAGAAGCGAATGACTGAGGGGATTTCTTCGCGAGGCCAAACAAGTCGCCATCTGCATTTTCAAACTTGGACATTTTCCGTTTAAATGCATATTTTGATTTCCATTGTACGCGTAACACATTTTCCATTTAATGAAGCGAATTTAACACATTTTCACCCCTAAGTTCTCGGGACCGTCAAATATTTCCGTTTAACCCTTCGTTGGTCGTGTGGATTACTATTGTACGAGGCACGTCCAGAAAGTAAGTTCCGTTTGGTAATAAAATTAAATTGTGTACAGATACCGAAAAAATATTTATTGCACAACATTCTATACCTCTTAAACTGCTTTTCCACATAACTGCCGAACTTTTGCAGGCATTTGTCATAGCGTGGCATAAGTTTTTGGATACCTTCTTCATAGAAGTTTGCCGCCTGTGTCTTCAACCAGTTGGAAACATCAGAAATTCTTCGCCGCCTTCATTGTAACGGGTCAAAAACTGAAGTGCACTACCCATCCGTTTTGTTTTGTGTTGCTCCGTAAGAATCTTTGGTACCCAACGTCGGCAAAGTTTACGAAAGTTCAGTTTTTCGGTAACAATTTCATGAATTAGTGATCGTGAGATTTGGGGAAATTCCATAGCGAAAGCACTAATTGTAAACCTGCGGTTTTCCCGGATCTTGTCATCAATCGCGTGAACCAGTTCTTCTGTAACCAAAGATGGACGCCCACTTCGTTCTTCATCGTGCACTTCACTACGTCCTTCATTGAACTGTCGGACCCATCTTCTCACCATTGAATTACTCATCGCATTTTGTCCATACACTTCGCAAATTTGCCGATAAATTTCAATTGGTTTCAATTTCCTAGCATTCAGAAAACGAATCACAGATCTGATTTCACAAGCGGCGGGATTTTCAATCAACACCGACATTGTACGAGTAAACATGCACAACAACGCGTACGTGGCTAACAGCGCTCTCCAAATGGCGCACGTTTCGTCTCCTTGATACAGAGCGTCTACCGCGCATATGCGGAACTGCGCTGCAGCGGAACGTACAACTAGTTGAAGACACAGGCGGCACACGTCTATGAAGAAGGTATACAAAACCTTGTGCCACGCTACGACAAATGCCTGCAACATTTCGGCAGTTATGTGGAAAAGTAGTTTAAGGGTTTTAGAATTTTGTGCAATAAATATTTTTCTGTATCTGTATTACCAAACGGAACTTACTTTCTGGACGTACTTCGTATTATACCTGCGAACATAATTCACTAGAATTTGAAGCATGTGGTTCAGTACCTTCCCTAGAAGGTCACCTCACTACAATCACCATGAAATATTACACCAATGACAACTAGCGTGTCAGGTGTTAACTTGGATTACGACTGTACTCCACGCGACTATTTACGTAACTACGCTTGAACTGCGTTGGTTTGCTTGTATAGGTACAGCATTGTATAGAATTGGGCAACAATATATTGTGTGTCTACTCCAACAGGGTTGGGGATGAGATGCGATGAAAGTATTTGTGGCGGATGGTTTTTACGGCTGGATGTCCTTCCTGACGTGAATATCATGAGAGGAGTTAATGAGAGATGAAATGAATGATGGTGAATGAAACTGGCCAAGGATGTGGAAGGAAGCGGGCGTGGCCTGTCAGAAGGTACCGTCCCAGCATTTGCCTGGAGTTGAAAATGGGGAAACCACGGAAAACTGTTTCAAGGACGGCCGCCGGTGGGGCTCGAACCCACGTCTACCGAGTCAACAGAGAGCATGGTCCCATGGCCTAGTGCTGCGCGTTAGCGAGTGTAGCTACCGCTGTCGTTCGGGAAACAATATATTATGAACACTTAATTGTAGCAAAATACTCATCTTTTCGCAAATATTTCATGTTTTTACTCAATACGGGAAATATTACTAAATTACTTTCAAAAGTTCAAATTAAAAAAGATTTTCATGATGTGTCAACATATTTGGTATTTCATGTACTGTATTTGTCTATGATTAGTAAACTCCGTTCATTTTATTAAATTGAAGATCAAAATGTTAAAACAAAAAATAGCTAATGAAATACCCATTAAAATTGGCCTATGGTTGTATTCCACGCGACTACTGACGTTACATTCTCGAGCGCGACCAGTAGAGTGTTAAGACAAGTTACCGGTTAAGGCAGGTTTTACTGTAATAGGTACCGTCTGGAGTTGCACATGGGAAGTCAAGTACGAGGGCGGATCGAAAAGTCTTTGCCCCTGTTGTTTTCTTTAGCCAAAAAAGCCTAGTCACCACATTTGTTCAGACATTTGTCCCATCGCAGCACTAAAATTGAGATGCCCCAGTGATGGAGTTCAGCCGGCTGACTGTGGAACCATCGTCAGACTGCTGTCTTGGCGTCATCGTTGCACGTGAATTGCTGTCCTGCCAAAAACTAGGGTCGAGGTCCGGCGGTTCTGGTTGCCTCATGTGGTCTCGCATTGCCATGGTCCGCTGAAGAAGTTCCTGGTAAGACAGCGAGTCACGTGCAACGATGACACCAAGACAGCAGTTCGACGATGGTTCCACAGTCAGGCGGCTGAATTCCACCACAGTGACAATTCAAATGTAGTGCTGCGATGGGACAAATGTCTGAACAAATGTGGAGACTATGTGGAAAAGTAGTGTAAGGTACGTAGAATAGAGCGTGTATTTGTAATTACCTGTTTGTATTTCTTTTGGTAAACAACAGGGATAAAGACTTTTCGATCCACCCTCGTAAAACCGGTCCAAGAAAATACGACAGCCCCAGTGCACGTAGCTATAGTCTGTAAAAGGCTTCAATCACATTGTGCAAGTAATTTGGGCGTATATAAACAGGTGTTTTAAAGTTTTTATTTTTGGATGAGCAGGAAATCAGGGAAGAGTGGGTGAACGAGTATGTTTTGGACAGTGAGAAAGATGGAGAGTATGCAGGAATATTCAACGATTTGCTTAGACAGCCTGATAAGTTTTTTGATTACTTCAGAATAATACCAGACACTTTCTACTATATACTGGACAAATCGGTCTTCTTCTTCTCACGGCATCGATAAGCGTTTCCGTATCCATCATATACTCGTAAACACACAAAATCAGGAGCTCCACAGCACTAGACTTTCATTGCCTCGATGGTTAGAAATCAACTGAGATCACGCACGCTTGCAACTACAAAACAAATATTTTTGTTTGGAAGTGGAGTCGGATCAAGCTTGCACAAGCGTGCACTTGCTTGTGGCGGGCAGTGTGAGCGGCGATGGACACGTCACCACTTGTTTCAGTCACTCTCCTACAGTATTTGTTCATAAGTGCACGCTTGCGCACGCACGCGTCACCAAATTACTTGCACAAGCGTGCCTCCAATGTGATCGAAGCCTTACGAAAGAAGAGCGCAGACAGCTGTCATCAACTAGTGAGGTGAGTGAGGTAACGGTCTCCATGGTAACAAAGGGCCATGTTGAAATATACTCACGGACAGCGGTAGGTTGATGCAGTGACCTTGCGTAACATGTCTCGTCACTCACAGTCACTATTATCCCGTGTACCGATTGGCGTGTATTTGTTTATCATATCACATGATAGAAGTTCCTTTAGGTAACAGTGGAAACTGCATAAAAATCGGTCCACAGGTTCTCGTGTTACACGTGCATACGGCAACAGACGTTAAGATAACCTGCCACAGTGCCAACAGCTGTCAGCGTTCTTCTATCATAATACAAACTATAGCAGGTAATGTATGACGTGACATAATATAGACGCGATTTTAATGTGGAACATTTCACAAATCCAAGGCTGTGTTATGGATGAGGGAGATTATGAGGCTGAATTGTCTACGTCACAAAGCGATCGATAACAATAACGGTTTATATTCCATAACAAGTGAGAGTAAAACATTACGTCACTCTGTGTTTAGAATCCTATTAACGGATCACAATACAAGCTTCTTCTGGATATGAACAGCTAGGCTGCATTCGATAAACAAAGGGAGTACACAGCTGACAACTACAGAGGCTGCTAAAACAGTTTCCGTGAAACCCGGGTAGGCTCAGCATAGCCTGTGAAGTCACCCGCTGGGAGCCCACCGCGGCGCTGCGCTCGCTGTAGCCTACATGTTGAGCCTTCTCCAGCTGAAAGTTCTCGGGCAGGAGTTCTCAATGGGCACCTCCCTCAAGCCATACCAAGTACTCTAGCACCATTAAATCGAATATACCTAGGTTATAATAATAATAACAACAACAAACCTTAAATTCCTTATGCAATTTAAATATTTAAGAGAAATTATTCAGCTCTCTGGTTTAAACTGCGAAGCAAATAAAGAAATAATTTCCAAATTACAGCAAGCTTATAGGATCACTTGGACATATACAGGGTGGGGCAGCATAACTTCCTTTTTTCAATTGCGCCCCATTTAGTAGTGTGATGTAGTACCGGAGCGCTAGTGGTCTCGTCCAATAGGCGGGTCTGTCAAGTTTTGTACTGACACAGTTCAGTCGCCATCATGCGTTGGAACAGTGTGGAGCGTGCGTTTGCCCTTGAGGCTTACTTTTCGAGCGGTTGTTCTGTGATCGCAACCCAGCGTGCCTTTCGGAATCGCTTTAATTTAGCCCCATTGGCGCCTGTCCCAGACCGGAAATCAATTGTTAAGTGGGTCACTACGTTCAGACAAACTGCAAGTGCAACAAGACGTAGAACTGGAGACCCACGGCCCATTAGATCACCTGATAACATTGAGGCAGTGAGAGCTTCAATTTTGCGATCACCACGGCGTTCTGCGCGCAAACATTCGTCTGCCCTTGGACTTTCTAATCGTTCTGTGAGGAGAATTCTTCATGATGATCTTCATTTTCATCCATTCAAGATGGCGATTGTGCAGGAACTTTCTGAACGCGACTTCAATTCTCGGAGTAACGCGTGTGAGGTGTTTCTGGAAGTCGTGCCTGAGGACGCTATTGTGTTTTTTAGTGATGAAGCCCATTTTCATTTGTGTGGATCCGTCAACAAACAAAACATGCGCTACTGGGCTGCTACCAATCCACGAGAATTGCATCCAAGGCCTTTGCATTCACCAAAACTCACAGTGTGGTGTGCAATTTCCTCAGGTGGAATAATTGGTCCCTGGTTCTTTGAGGAAAATGAAGTCACAGTGACAGTGAATTCGGACCGGTATGTAAACATGTTACAGGATTTTTTTTTTCCACAACTGGATGAGTTGGACTTAGGGGACGTTTGGTTTCAACAAGACGGTGCAACGGCACACACTTCAAGAGCATCGATGGCCGTTTTGAGGGAACACTTCCCAGGGCGCCTAATCTCAATTAGGGGCGACTTGGAATGGCCGGCCCGATCCCCCGATTTGACCCCTTGTGATTTTTTTCTATGTTTTTTTTTTTTTTGAAATCCCGTGTTTATGTAAACCGACCAATGACCCTACAAGATTTGAAGAACAACATCCAGGAAGAAATTGCCAACATAACGCCTGCTATGCTGGTAAGAATTATGACAAACGCCAAAAATCGGTTCACCCAGTGTGTAGAGAATGGGGGACGTCACCTACCTGATTTGATCTTCAAAACCAAGTAAAACAAAACTTTATATTTGTACCTACATTATATAAAAAAATAAAAATTTTCTGATTCGTACAATGTGTTTTATTAAGGTTTGAAAAAAGGAAGTTATGCTGCCCCACCCTGTATAATAAACCAGTAGTTCCGTGAAGAACAAAAACCTATTTTCATATATCCTACTTATGTTAATTGCCACTATCGACATACAAAATTTCAGTTTGATTGCTGTAATAGATTCGTAGATATTGAGAACCGACTGAATATTGCGGATGGTCGCCATGTTGGATTTTTATATATGTAGGTCTTAGAGTTATGTACTGTTACATGAAGATTATTGTGTACGTGTAGTATTAAAACCTCAATCGCATGATTGGGACACAAGAAATAAAAACGAGATTTTAAAATTTCGTGCAGCGCCATCTTGAGGTTATATAAACAATTGAACTAAATTAGATGCCAGTGCATTACAATGTTTATAAACATTTGCTGTACCGTACCAAGTTTCATTGCGTTTGGATGATTACATCGCGAGAAAAGTCTATTTAAAACTTTCATCTTCGCTTGGTCGCCATGTTCGTTTTGTAGTTAACAGGGTTTTGAAAGTCTCACAGATGAACTTCTAATAGTGCCCTTTATCTTCGTACAAAATTTCAGGGTGATATCAGTAATAGTTTCGGAGATATAGAATGCCGGTGAAATATTTCACACAGCCGCCATCTTGAGGTAATGTAAACAATTGAACAAAATTAGATGTCGGTGCATTACAATGTGTATAAACATATACTGTACCAAGTTTCATTGCGTTTGGTTGGTTAAATCGCGAGAAACGTCCATTTTAAAGTCGCATCTTCGCTTGGGCGCCATGTTGGTTTTGTAGTTACCATTTTTACGAATATCTGATAGGTGAACTTCTAGTAGTTCCCTTGATCGCCGATCGTTGGTGAACAAACATCATTTTGCTGCAAATCCCCGAATAAGAGCCACCACTGCATATACAGCAGAAAGGAAAAATTCATAGTGAGAGAATGAAGAGATTTTGGATAGAGAAGAAGGCTAATTCAAATTCATCTGTGAAATAGCTTCAATGTTATTCCGGTTCGTGCAACAGAATTTGAACTGAAGATTGGATCCCAGGGGAGGTTGTGTTCACGAGCACTGTTTGGCTCGTATGACGAGAGCACCAAATGTCATTTAAAGAGCACTGGGGCTTTAAGTGGAAGTTAAATTTCTCTCTCCAAGACAATTGACATGCAGCCACAGCACCTTTAAATCACGACAGATAGCCTATCTGTTGTCGAGGGAGAGGTAACCGATACCAGAACCTCATTACTAGTTGGGCAGGACTGAACGGTAGGATTATGGGGTAGAAAGAACGCCGCTTGGATACGCGTTGGCCTTTGCCACTACTGGTGTTGCAATATCAGTTCATAAAAAGAACATTTTCACTGAAGTGTTTTTACTCATTTTTGAGAAATTTAGAACCGATTTATATGAAGTCTGCTTTGATATAACATTTTAATTTTTAGCTCACATTTCCAAACGACAAGTATTTTGTCATTTTTCAGCGTACTGGAAATATCTCGGCGGATGTGGAGAATAATGGATAATATATGTTTGAAAAAGATGGTATGTTGGCTTTCACGGTCGGTGAATTAAAACTCAGCAATTCTTCTAGGTTTGTGCCGTGTCTTGTGTGGGGTTTCGCCGAGGAAAGCCAATGTACCATCTTTTTGGAAGCCTTCATAGGGAGGTGGCGCGCAGTTCGTCACTCCTGTGGGGGTCCGGGCGGGGACACCAAGAGCCCGCCGATGAGCCAGCTTGGTGTCCTAGGCGAAACCGCACACAAGACACGGCACAAACCTAGAATAATTGCTGAGTTTTAATATATGTCTGTCTTGTGAATTGAAGGGTGGACGAAGAAAGGTCAGGGTCACATAGAGCAAAATCTTCAAATTTGAAGACTGACATCGAACAGAATATCAGAGGTAGAGAAATTATGTCTTCATAATATCAAAGAACCATGTTTGGAGGAAACATTCACATTATTTTACTACATTTTATTAAATATTGTAACGAAATTACATCATGCCATGGGCCCTGATCGTATTTCCCTGGAGTTATATGCAAAGAAAGTTATTATTATTATTATTATTATTATTATTATTAGTATTACTATTAAAACGTATAACTGTTTGTATTGCAAGCATGTTATTGACATAATGCAAATGTGGAGACAGGAAAGCGCAATGGTGCTGCCCATAATCATCTATTCTAACGGTATCATCCCTAGAAAAATTGAGATAGCCATCCTAGTCATCGTATTATCATGCTAAAGACCGTCATCTTGGAGACCTGTTCCATAGTTCGCTCGTTTCTCAAAATTCCACCCTTAAATATATTGTCATGCCGTCTTGAAAATAAGCCGACCATATGTTATTTGTACATACTGGTATGGAGAAGTAAATATGTCAAAATAATAATAATATACTGTAAACTATACTGGGACAGGCCTATCCTAACGGACCAGAAAATCTTTGCAAATCGACCTGATATCGTGTACCAACAAAACAAATCGAAAGGTTTATCTGATAGACATTGCTGTACCACTAAGGCAAAATCTCAAGACCACTCAGGCACAAAAAGACAACCAATTGGCAGAAGAAATCAGGAAGATGTGGCGAGTAAACTGGGTGAAAATTTTACCACAGGTTATGTCAGCAACAGGAATAGTTCCAAAGACTCTGGTAACGGGTCAGGAGGAACTAAAAATGTCACACCTGATCGCCAGAATGCAGAAGGCCGTGTTCCTCGATACATGTCACATAGTCCGATTATTTTTATCCCAAAGATAATTATAAAATACTTGATTGTAAAGTCCGCATCTTGTATGTTGAGATTTACCATGCCCATGAGGAAATAAAGATAACTAGCGGACTCGTGCGAGAACTCTCGCATAATGGGTTGTGTGCGCTAGTGCTATGCGGGCTGTACGCGAACCAGGGCCTATCGTCTTATTTATTTGTTTAGAAGCACTTTATAAACAAATAAATATATTTCCGTTGACTTTTCAAGAAATGCAAGATTTTTCCTGTACTATTGAGACGATTTGGAAGATGTTGGTACGGACCACACCTTCTAACTCCCTCTGGTTTAGGAGCTTGAGTTTTGTGAAACACACACCTTAGCGTATTGTTACGGCTGTGAGTTTGTGTCATCGCTCGCCGCATGAGTCACAACTGCCCCAGGGCTGGGCTGTGCCTTGCCTCGTGTATTGCGTGCGCCTTATGCAACAGGGCTACTAGGACAAAGGGATGGTCCAGAATGTTCGTGACCCCGCCAGCGAAGGAAATGTCGAGAAGCCGTGTGTCCTGGACGATTCTAGAATTCATTGAGTCACCAGCCTGCTATATAAGCGGCTTCAACAGTGAGGGGACCGAGTTTTCTGTGGGCGTGTGTTTTTGAGCAAGTGCGACAGAAGTGTGGTGACGAAGTGCCGTGCGAGTTACGAAATCCAGTGACATTGTTTCCCCACCTTGTGGACAGCGAAACAGCGGGTAGCGGATTACCGTAAGTAACTTTAGTTGGTGTACATGAGGAAGAGGTGCAGGTAGTTTCTGTCAAGGCCACCGGACTCATTAAGACGGTTTAACTTCTGTGGTTTGTTGACAAGTGAAAGGGGCAAGAGCGCTCAAGGAAGAGACTTGAGGAAACTGGAGTAAGGTTCTAATTGTCTGTAATTGCTGATGAGTGGTGTATGTTCTGGCCGCAATAAAGTTAATTATTTCATTTAAAGGAACAACCTGTGTTGTGCTTCAACCCACCGTAATCCAGTTAACAAAAGTGCCACTAGGGGGGTGGCACGTAACAGTATTATATATATTAAAATAGTCAGGTAAACATTTGACATATTACTCAAACTGAAATATGTTGAGAAATATTTACGCTACGACAACACTTTTTGTCTGTAAGTGTAGTGCACGTCACGCATTATCGATTGAGCCCCAACTTACCTAATTATGTCATCCGTATATTTAAATAATTGAGAATATTCATTTCTTCAAGGTCACATTTCACGTTTTACTAAAACTGAAATATCTTGATAAGTATTTGCGCTACGACAACGTTTGTTGTCTTAAAATTTAATACACGTCACAGCTTTATGTCGCACTATGGCGAGCAAAATCCTTTCAAGACGCCGAAGTTCAAATACAGTAGAAACAAAAGGCAAGTGAACAGCAAATGTCGTATGGAAAGAAGTACTATTCTAATGTTGAAACGAATGTTGCGGAGCAGCACGCGTCTAATAGTAATAATAATAATAATAATGTTGACTTATTTCTTGTAATTCAAAACTGAAAACACTTTATACTATACGTTTCCTGCTCACTGCAACAATCTTTCTAATAACAAAAACACACTTCTGGTGGTGATAATTGTTGTTTTGGGGACCCTGATCATCCTGTCATATAACGCTCAAATATCAACGGTGCGGTGTATTCTCGGAAGGTAATCGTACATGCAGATCACCAATATTATAATTTTAGGCAATGCCAGTGGTAGCACATGTGATTCATTGTAGAGAAGGAATTAAGGAATGACAGAAGACATAGCATTTGGAAAACAGTATTCATTAGAGCTACTTTTGGATATAAGATGACTAGTTGTCCTGATTGTATGACGTCACAACCTTGGTGCAACACTTCCAAAGAAAACAATCTGTTTATTTAAAACAGCGGCGTCCAACCTTTACACGCTCGGCGTGTTATCTATGCCACTCCGCACACCGGCAGGTTGGCTGGGCTGACTGCCGGCGCTGCGACAGCTCTTTGCCGTTTCTGAGCGAGTCAAGTTGGGGTCGCTAGCGCATCGAATGTAATGTAAACACACAATCTGTTTGTCCAATGCGTTGGCTGTCTGACACATCTACATTGTGTTTCGCACATTTCACATCAAAGATACTTCAAGGTTACGTGCTTAGCATTGAAACAGTCAAAAATACTAATAAGATATCATGGAACTCATAGGCATCGCAATTTCGGTCATATTATTTGTTTCTTTCCCCTTGTTTTCATATTTACAATATAATGAATACCGTTTGACGTTCGATCAATCAACCATAACACAGCAAAGACAGTACGGGAGGGAGTGAAACGGGAAAGCGAGAGAGACAGACATATAGTCTTTACCCACCATCGCTGGAAGGCCATCCGCGCCAGAAGCGCGCCCGGCGTGCTGTATAGACACCTCTGATCTATGCTGGTTGCGGTGGCATCTAGTAGCCAAGTCCACAGCTAGGTGTCGTTGATTTTAGCATTTTGGTAGCAATAGTAGGAACTAATTGAAATTGATCGTCTGCAGTCCTTACCTGAATTACGGATAACACACACTAATACAGCCATCACAATTAACACCGGTTATGAGACAGATTCTACACACACCCAAAGTACCTACACGGGGCTACATGACCGCGTTATTGCAGCCCCTAAACTGAGGAACCAACCACCTCTGATATAACTTCAGGTGAAATAGCCCAAACTATTGGAAGGTATTGCAAGTTTCTTTCTTCTGCTCACTGTATTTCTACCCCTTATTATTCCTGTTTCTACGGGGGTAGGGAAGAAGGAAGATGTTATTTTTTTCTCTGTGGTGGATGATTTATACCGCCGGCTGCCTCTGCTAACGTAAGCATTAGTAGCAGTGAATGGATTTGGACAAGAATTCGGAAGGAGACAGCTGTGGCCTATGAGAAGGTACAGCATTTCGATGGTGTTGAAATTCCGAGACCACAAAAATGTATTTCAAGGACGACTGATGGTGGGGTTCCAAGCCACTGAGTCCATGGATAGCCTGGCCCCATGACTTTGTGCGTTAACGCACCTACAGTAGTTAATCCGGTTGGTACAATTTTCATTCCAGTGCAACATTATTATCGTCTATGCAACGTGCAATTTAATATATTGATGTAAATAGTGTCATTTAAGGGGTAAAGCGCGGTAACTCGAACTATGACCCTTAGCTGCTCGCGCTATGGCCTAGCTTCGTGTGAGGAGCGGAGATTTTTCTGATGATGGGCAACTGGCGGTATAGCTCATCCGCCACATATTGCCTCTTCCCCAACCCCGTAGAGAGGACGTGGGGAGCGTTGTAGTAATTCACTGTTGTGAAACTGCCGATTGTTAGAATAAAACTAGCTGTGGTCATGCTACAATGCTTGCCTTATGAAGTTCACCGCGTGGCAGGTGGTAGTGCAACATTTTGCAACGCTGAATGAACCAGCTCCTTGTCGGTTTGTGATGGAAGCTATGGGAGTCTCACCCTTATCAACACCAAATAGCAGAGCTTCGTGCAACATGGGAACTATAGGGGCAAGAGGAAGCTTGTAGCTTGGAATATTTTACCGGAATCAGATGGATACGCCGTGCAATTTTGTGTTTTTGTGCGAAAAATAAAAGGCATGTAATTTCACGTGACTGTTAATCTCATGATCATAAGCCACAGTCCTCCATTTTACTTTTAACACGAACCATGCGAGGTGAAATAAATTACCTCGAAAAATATCAAAAGAATCAGAGCGCAATTAGTCACTGTTGCGGGCAATTCTCTTTCTTTTGAATGCTCATTTGTTACGATCGCTTACTTGTGTCACCGGCTGCGTGGTGCAGGGTAAATGTTCTCGCCTGCTGTGGCCAAGGTTGCAAATCGAATCCTGGCGCAGTCAGTTGGCATTTGAGGGTACGCAAATGCAAGCGAGCCCTCTTGGGACAAAATTCCGGCACCCCGGCGTCTGAAACACTCTAAGTAGTTAAAAGGGACGTTATGCCAATAACATTATTATATGTTACTTGTGAGCGCCCCAGGTAAATATTCCACCTGCCCGGCGTTACTGTTATGTGGAGTTGACGCGCCACAATTCTGGCAGGGGCCTATTTCTTTTAACGCACTCTGTAAACAAATAATTACATTCCCGTTGACTTTTCACAAAATGCAGGTAGTTTTCTGTACTCTTGAGACGATTTGTAAGATTTTGGTACAAAGCGCATATTCCAACTCCCTCTGGTTTAAGAGATTGTTTTGTGAAACATACAACTTAACGTTTTATGTAAGATGATTCTACATATAAATTATCAGTAATTTTTACTGTATATTATACACATTTAAAAGTTAGTTTCCTTCTTAAAAATAATAATAATATAATAATAATAATAATAATAACAATAAGCAACATTAGGTTTGCACAGAACTAGTATGGGTGACCTGTTCTGGGAGACCACGTGCTGTTGAGGGGGAGGGGAAGGGAAGGAGGAGCGAAAGGAACTGGCCACCCTACCGCAAGTAAACTCTGGCTAACGACCACCACTTCAGAGGTGCATCCAGCTTTCTTCTTCTTCCTTCAATATAAGACGTCATTTATATATTCGAACCACACCATGCCCCTCAAATTAAGAGACATTGAAAAATACCTCGGTTATTGAACGAACGACGATGTAATAGAGAAGAGTTAAGGTTTTGGCTAATGGCATGTTGACCTTATGACGCACACCATTTTAATGAAAACCTTGATGAAAAGGAGATTATGCCGGGATATTTTCAGATTGATGTCTGATGAACAGCCTGAGGCCTCACCAGCCAAGCAATCCAAGGTCCTACTGTAAGCTTGTCCTTCAAGAAGGAATGGGGAATTCTTACCTCGACCTCCAGCCACACATGAGCAATAGGTCAATACCTAACGGCGAGGGGTGAGCGTATCTACAACAGAACTAACCCAGATGGAATATTACGAGGGCAACCATAAGTAAAGCCCTGAGGATATACGTAGTTGCCATGGCTGTGCGGATAAGCTGCGAATAATGTTTAGAGTAAATTTGCGGATAGTTTTGAGAATACAATGTTGAACTGCATTTAAAAAAAAGTTTTCGCTAAGATCTGCGTCTTTCACGTTTCTTGATATTTCCCTATTTGCTTTCGCTTGGATTGTATGAGAATAATAGTGATGTGAGAGAAGCCAGTCATGGAAATACCCTCAATTAGTGTTGACTGATAACTGCGCTTGCCTGCGAGGGTATATCCGACGACTATGCAAGTGCCACCCACTGTTTCACATGCCGTTACTCAGAGGGACAAACTCAGTCAACATTGTCTTGCGATTCACACATAGGCTAGGCCAATGAATTCATCATCAAATGTCTAAATGTGTTGCTTTATCTAATAAATTCGAAATATTATTGTAATGTCCGAGGATTTGGATAACAAACGTGTGGATGCTGATAAAAGTAGTTCGGTTGCTGGGCGGATAGCAGTCATTCGGATACGTATAACGTTTTGTTTATCCGCACTGGGCTCATAGAAACCATTACGTATTACTGTATTAGACCTGCAATGTTAGGGGGCTCTCCAAGTAATAATAATAATAATAATAATAATAATAATAATAATAATAATAATAATAATAATAAAGAGCTTTCAGAACTGATAAGGAAGCAATGGCACATGGAACAAATCAGGACAGTTCCTATATTCATCTCCAGCACTGGCGTGATTCCGAACGACTTAAAGGAATCTCTCACAGAGTTGAAATATTAGACCCAGGCCTTTATGCAGAAGACTTTTATACTTACGACGTGTCGCATAGAAAGGTTGTTCTTGGCTAATGAAGCCTGACGGAGTGAGGGAGAAGTGTAATGCTACTATGGAATGCATTCACCAAGAATTTGCTCCTTATGATGTATACAGGGTGTCTCAAAAATGTACTAACACTTTGAATGACTATAAAATGATTATTTATGAACATAGATACAAGTTTAAGGGCTTCAATTATAGAGGAGACATGTAATTAAAGGCTCATGTTCGCAAATGTTCAAATTGATCACCGTCAGTGTCCAGACAAAGCTGATAACGCGAAGCAATGGATTCGCAAACGTTACGACAAAGTTCATTTGGAATTTCGTGACATTGTCCGTCAATTTCCAATTTCTTTTGGAAAGTAGCGCAGACGCTTCATGATGCGATGGACGCTATCATTTGAGATGTGTGTCTCTCGAGCCGTTTGTCGTAGTGATTTCGGTGGGGATCGAGTGAGGGCTTCCTGCACCTGTTCTTTTTTTCTAGGACTGGTGGATGTCCGTGGTCGTCCAAAACGTTTCTTGTTGACGTTGTGAACGGTTCCATCTGCTTCAAATTTATCTCTGATGCAAGCAATGGTCCGGTGCGTTGTTGGTGGTTTGTCGAACTCCTGGACACTGACGGTGATCAATTTGAACATTTGCGAACATGAGTCTTTAATTACATGTCTCCTCTATAATTGAAGCCCTTAAACTTGTCTCTATGTTCATAAATAATCATTTTATAGTCATTAAAAGTGTTAGTACATTTTTTGAGACACCTGTATCTGGGAATGTAAATGTTTCTTTCCAGCAAATATGTTGAGAATATGTATGCGCATGCGCAAAATAAATAATAATAATACTTAGAGCCGTGGAAGTACTTGACTCACAAATAGGCGAATACCAAGCCAAATTCCGAAAATACAGATTCTGCGCAGAACAGATCCAGAATCTAAAAATGACTATCGCTTATCTGAAACTCAGAGCCAGACCATTTGGCATCCCTTTTGTAGAGTTCCAGAAAGCGTACGTCTCGATTGACAGCATAACCCTTCTCCAAGTTCACCAAGAATTTGGGCTGGACAACAAGACCCGGCAGATCATCCAACGTACACTCACTGGTACGTCTTTCAAAGTGAAATTCAGATCTGAGATTTCTGAAGCCTTTCAAATCCATACAGGAGTTCGGCAAGGAGATGGGCTGTCGCCACTCCTTTTCAACTGTGCTCTCGAGAGGGTCATCTGGGAGTGGATATAAGGAAGTGGTGACGAATGAAGTTCAAGGGCAAAACAACTGTCCAAAAATGTTAAGTAACTAAGATACTAAGTTGCAGTACATAATTTTCAGATGAAATCAAGTAACCCTATGTGTTCATAACAAAGTGAAAGTAAGGATGTGTATAGTAGTTGCGAGTAATATGGTAATGTAATGTTTAAAATTTAAAATGTCAGTCCCATTCTTAAACAAATCATTGAAACGAAGAAAAAAAATCAAATAATGTTCACTCGTCGTAGTTTAAACATAATTACAGTACCAGTGTTTCTCAGAATTTGCAGTGTTCCAAGCCAGAGAACTGATGTTGGGAACTACAAATATTATTATTATTATTATTATTATTAGCATCAGCACCTTTCCTGTGGAGTGACCACACCGCATACTTGCTCGGCAACTAAAGCCAATGGACACCCCTTACGTTGTGATGTCACAGAGCGCTCATCACTTGTCAATGTGATAGTCACTCAGCTTTTTGCTTCACCCGCAATTCTATACGCGCTCGTGCCGGGGCAACACTGCAGACAGTCGCTCGCAGCGGATTATTTATACATTTAAATATTTACTTTAAATCATCTTATTAAATTAAAACAAAACAAACACTTATCTCCCTCGAAACTTTCGAACACAGGTTGATTGGTTGGTTCCTTAGTTTAGGGTCTGCGACAACGCGGTCAAGTAGCCCCGTGTACTTTGGGTGTGTGTAGAAACTGTCTGACAACCGGTGTTAATTGTGATGGCTGTATTAGTGTGTGTATCTGTTTTTAATTCAAGTAAGGACTGCAACTTTGAATTTTTCAAATAGTTCCTACTTTTGACGCCAAACGCCACAAGGCTACTAGGCCTAGTTCAGAACTTAGCTACTAGACGCCATCGCAGTCGGCTCTTGGCAACGAACGTAGAAACCTAAGAGCCTTGTTTACATTCCTAACCTATACAATTTAGCTTCACACAGGTGTAATTAGTGGAAGGTTCTTTAACATGCCATAAATCTATGACATGGGACCGCCGGCTTTACTTCCCCTTCGAAGGAAGGCATACTGAGGGATTTTTAACGCTCTTAAAAATCCGACCTCTTCGGCCGGGTTTGAACCCGCTATCTTGGGCATAGAAGCTCAGCATGCTACCGACTACGCTACCGAAGCCGCCTTCCGGAACACAGGGCAAGGAGCGTTTGACGCACCGGTACCTGGTTACCAAAATTGAGATTGGTTGGACTCATGTTGTTTTAACAAGTACCTGTACTGAAAACAACGACACCAGAAACCTAATACAATATTATGTAGTGTATTATTATACAGTTCCTAATCAGTTGTTGATGATTGATTGATTTAGGGGATTTTGCGACATCGTGTTCATGTAACCCTGTGTACTTGGGTGTGTGTCTGATGACCTGTGTAATTGTGATGGTTGTATTAGTGTGTGTATTCAGATGGGGATTGGGAAGGAGGTGACCGTGGATGTAAGCTAGGAATCATCCCAGCATCTGCTGGGGTAAAAGTGGGAAACGACGGAAAACCATTTCCAAAATGGCTGAAATCGGAATCGAACCCACCTATTCTCAATTTAGTCCATTTATACAGGGCGCCAGGGAATGTTCTCCGCAGTGCTTACTTGCTGCTCCAAGAGCTAGCAACGGAAGTTACGTTGGCAGCACAGCTGCCGCTTGCATCAAAACAAACAAACAAACAAACAAACAAACAAACAAACGTTGTAGGCTACTTATCACACCCATTCATAACAGATGCTACCGGGTGAGTTAGCCGAGGTCGTTGCGGCATGACTGTTGGCAGTCGCTCACATCCGGGAGGCGAGGAGGTTCGAATCCCCCCGCCGGCAACCTTGAAGATGGTCTTCTGTGGTTTCCCATCTTCCTTCCAGGCAAATGCCGGGGTTGGTCCCTAACTATAGGCCACAGCCGCTATCTTCCAACTCCTCGACCTTCACATCCAACATTCCTCCCCAACGGTACTTGTAGCTCACCCATTGGGTGTCCGTCTCGAAGCAGCTACAAAACTGGCGAGCCGAACATGTCTTCGGACACTCCCGGCACTAAAAGATACTGGAAGTGTTGGAAGACAGACTTCACCACGTCTACACATACTGTAGAAGACTTTCTTGTGCTAATTTGCGTGTTGATACGCAGCATTTTATCTGAGATTTCATCAAGTTTTTTGTCTGTTAAAAGCGTAGGCCGGCCTGCTCCCGGTACATCGTGAACAGAGCCGGTCACACGAAATTTACGTATCAAATCCTGAACGGTATCCCGGTTTGGACACTTTGAATTGGGAAACCGCACCTGAAATTTTAGTTTTACATTTTCTATAAACCGATCGCCTTCGCGAAAAACTCATTCCACAAAAGAAACTCTCTCTTCAGTAGTAAACATTACCACCTGTATACTGTTGCACTCTTCCAATAATCTATCTGAACGCTCGCTTACTGCAATACACACTGACACCCCACAACCCACACTCGTGGCTTTCACTGTACCGCTGTTCACCGTGCTGCCAACTAAACTGATGATGCTACCCCTGGCAGCAGCACGTAGTCGCTGCGGAGAACATTCCCTGGCGCCCTGTGTAATTTGTTGTGCATGATATACATTATTTTACACTTAACCATCAATTTACAATGTTATTTTTAATTTCCGATTCAAAACAGCTTATGTCATTGTCATTGTCGACTTAAAAGGTTTTCATAAAACTTTAACCATTATGCCGCATATATGAGTGCACACATATCTTAAATGTATAATAAGTAAACAATTGAACATTTCTCAACAACAAAAGAAGTCCATACAAAACACATTTTTCTCCTTCTTCATTTTGTGCCATAAACTCATTGGATGTTGGCTGCCATCAGGGCGATTTCTTGCTTATTTTTAGCGACTCGGAATTGTGCAGGAGTATTGATTCCATACTATTCGCGTAGGTTGCTTAGCCAAGTTATTCTCCACCTTCCTCGGCCTCTCCTACCTTCCATTTTCCCTTCAATGGTCTGATTTATTTAGCGTATGGCATTACACATGAAACACAATAATAATAACAATAATAAAAAGTACATACAAGCACAGATATCGACCTTATTACAACCTTATGATCAGTCTACTTATCCAGTCCAGGCTCGATGCTGTAGCACTGAAAAAATCGTTTGGGTCACGTAGGTACGCTCTTATTTTGCAATCTTCCACAATGTGCCGGATGGTCTGGTTCGATGTACCAGGGGTCTGGCCGCTTCCCCCATTTGTGCAGGTTGTAAGCACAAACTCCATGTCCTGTACGGTTGCGGTTAATGGTCTTCCATATAATTATGTCGCGGTTGTTCAAAGGTCACGTATTTCGGGTGGGTCAATTCTTGTCCATGTTTCATGCCATATAGCTGCAATGTTAGAATTACTATCAGCAAGCTGTTGAGCCAGTCGCAGGGGTAGATTCCTGGATCGGAGCCGGTTTATTGCTAGAGTGGGAATGCCGTCATGGTTTGGAAGTGCAGAGTTGTTCATTATTTTAGAATATTCCTTCCTCAGTGCATCCTGTCTTCTTAACACTGGAGGGGCTATGTGGCTGTAGAGTGGAGTAGTTCTTATACAACCGGAGATGGTTCTCATGGCTATGAGGAGCTGATTGTCTACCTTCTTTACGTAGGGGCTGTTCATCCTTTCCGCTGCACTGAGCGCAGAAGTTCGAAGCGTATCTGCTGATGCTCCCCAACTAGTGCTGCAAAGATTTGGATGAGGTTATTTCGTGTGCTCACTTTTTGAGATGAAATTTCCAAATGTTTCATGAAGGATAGAGTCCTATCCAGAGTCACTCCAAGATATTTTGGGTTGTTTATTCGGACTTACAGTTTATAGTCAACTGTTCTGTTGTTTAAGTGGAAACTGCTGACTCCGGTTTTGGAAAAATTTGGTGAAATATTCACGTAGTTCATTGAGATCATCGGTTAGAATGTTTTCAGCAGTTTTGAACTCCTTGTGTTGAACAGCCAGAGCCAAATCGTCAGCATATCCTAGCACCACATCTTGAAGGCTTGAAGTTTTTCTTGCTGCTGTTCTCTGTGAAGGTCCAGGCTTCAGCACCATACAGCAGGAAAGAGAAAGTGTAATACCACAGCAAACGCAGATGAAGAGCTTATTCATTTTCTTGAAAGCAGCTATTACCTGGTCAATGCGGGATCTAATTTCGATAGCATTTTTAACCTATTTTTATTTATGAAAAAAAAAAAAAAGGCTTGTGAGATCAACTTTTGTCCGTGTGTATAATGTATGTATGTGTGTGCGTCCGTGTGTGTGTCTCCCCCCTAACACAATCTAAACGGCTGGAGCGATTTCAATGAAACTCGGTAAGGTCATAGTACTATTTTGACTGACCACGACCGTGCCCTTCAAATTTTATTACGTCTCACCAATCCAACATGGCGGCTGTGTGAAATATTTCACTGGCTTTCTATATCTCCGAAACTATTACTGATATCACCCTGAAATTGTGTAAGGTGATAAAGGGCACTACTAGAAGTTCACCTATGTGACTTTCATAAACCTGTTATCTATAAAAACGAACATGGAGGCCAAGTAAAATTGAAGCATTTAGGCTAAATAGACTTTTCTCGCGATTTAACTATCCGAATGCAGTGAAACTTGGTACAGCAAATGTTTATACACATTGTAATGCACTAACATATAATTTAGTTCAATTGTTTACATAAACTGAAGATAGCGGCTGTGCGAAATTTTAAAATTACGCTTTTATTTATTATGTCCTAATCATGCGATCGAAGTCAACGTTGGATAATGAGCCTACGCAACAATCGTCATATAATAGTACACTAGTGTAAAAATGTTAAGCATAATCACTAAACGAGATCATACAACCTGATAGGATTGTCAGACGGATTGCTGAACAAACGGTAGCTGAATCACACACCATATGTAACACAATTGTAAAAAAAAAAAAAAAAAAAAAGTGTCAGAAAGTTTCTGATAGCTAAGGTACACTTCTGACAACAACTAACAAAACTTGACAATGTCCTTCACAACAAAATATGCTGTTAATAGGGCGTATGGTTACCCCTAACGGTCACACATGCCTCGCAGCGACATGCTCTCTATTGAACTCATGTACCATTGGTTCAAGGGGTCGAATCCATTTTTTATTGGTAAAAGAAGAGAGGAAAAATACAGTCCTTAGAATGACTTAGAAAGATTTTATGCAAGAGGACTGGTACAACGTGGCGTAATAATAAGAGTCCAGGTGGACCCAGGAAATTATATCATGCGTGACGCACCGATAGGGAGCCGATCATGGCTATTTATATAACGATAAAAACTTTCCGCTGTGTGTAAGCGAGAAGAGGTTTCGGAAATTGATCTTACGCAGCAATAAAATGGCATCCTCGCAGTTATGCAAGAAGAGGAATAATTAGATTTAAGCCATTTGCGAGAATATAATTAACAAAAGAAATACATAATTGTGAATCATTTTGGAATAGAGATTTTTGTGTGGGGAAAAATGTTATAATAATTGCACAGGAAAGAAGTGCAAACGCAGCATGACGTAGTTAAAAGTTCCCCGAGACCAGAGGTGGTAGGGATTGAAAATAAACCTCAACACCCACGTATTTGAAGAGCAAATTTTATTTAATATCTTGGAATTGTACGATCGATTTTCATGTGCAAAGAAGTCAGTTTACGTTTAGAAAACGAGCTTTCCAGAGATATAAGTTTCAAAAGTATGCGACTATTGCTTTAAAAGTTAGTTATGAAAAAGACGAGGACTTTATCTTTTTGTCGCCGATTTGTATAAAAGCCCTGGCCGAACCAGGCTAATCATGCAGTTTAGTCCGTCTAGAGGACGTGACGCTACATCACATTGGTAATGCAGTTTACAACATACCTCGTACGGAGGTGCTGCATCACAGCACATGCAGTTTCCGACAGCCCGAGGGCGTCGCTGTATCGACAACAATCCAGTTCCGTGAGCGCCGAGACGCTGCACGATGAAGCATCGAATACAAGACTAGTAACAAGTGAACTAGTACAGGATTTATTTCAGTAAGCATCAGTCTTTATAGCGCAAGTTCAGTATTACAGTCAAAGTTAGGCTGCGAACTTGAAGAAAGAACAGGCGATAGGTCTTCGAATAATAGTTCAGTTAAAAGACATAAAGTATCGTAACGTTTCGAAGTACCAACGGAAGTGAAACAAACATTTCTATCAAAGTTAAGGAACCCGATTAGGGTCGGACGAAATAAGTAACGCCTAGTGTGCCGGAAAAGATAGGTACGAGAGCGCAGAACAATAAGAATTGAGAATTTAATCCAAGGCGTTGTCTAAAGGAGACAAACGAACAGTAAAAAGCAATAAGCTACGAATGGAAGGAATAGCAGTAAATGCTAGGGAATTATTAAGGTCACCGATAAAGTATTCGAGAGGCCGTAAACAGGACAGACTTTAGCTAGACAAACTAAATAGTGTCTAGGAAGAAACGACATCGAGCTAGTAAAAATAGAAGCCGATAGTCAGAAACCGGATCTGAAGATTAACCGTTCCAGGGAGGGGTAAATTGATCGAGACTTTCATCATCTTGCCAGATTAGGGAGCCGACGTCTAAGAGTGTCACCCTTGGACACGGGGAAGAAAGAAATCACGTGTGTAAGGCAAAAATCAAAGCCTAAGTGATTAAAAGCAGTGTAAAGTAAATATAGTGAAATTTGATTTAGTGTAATAATTTTAGTGAATTTATTTGTGTATGATAATCGAATACAAAATGGTATTCAATATGTTACCAGTGTTTAAGGTAAATAATGTGTATGTGTTTAAAGAAGTGTCATTGTGTGAAATGGTATCAATGAAGATGGCTTAAATGCAGTGAGTGGGCAAAAATGAAACATCGCTGGAGAATTCGGTCGATGACCGTAAAATCATGTGAGTAACCATTTCATTATGTTATGTGTTGGGGAAGATTTGCGTACAATCCACATGATAAAGAAGGAATAGGGATGTTTGAATAACAAATAAAAGAATATAGCGCGATCTGAACGATTAAATTTGAGAAATATAAAATAATTATGTGAAATAAATAAATCCCTTGGGGGAAATGTATGAAATAAAATATCAGTGTAGATGATATGAAAATCCACAGCCTGCTTCCAGTCTCCGACTGGGTCAGGAATGGAATGAATGAAGCCCCCATCTAGCGACGAGGATATGAACTGTGCCGGCTGCCGAGGCCTGACGCACTCCTCTGGGGCAATGATTAAATGAATGACAGATGAAATGAAATGATAGTGGAGAGTGTTGCTGGAATGATGTTTTGACAGGGAAAACCGGAGTACCCGGGGAAAAACCTGTCTGCCTCCGCTTTGTCCAGCACAGATCTCACATGGAGTGACCGGGATTTGAACCACGGACCCAGCGGTGAGAGGCCGGCGTGCTGCCGCCTAAGCCACGGAGGCTCAGTGTAGATGATAAATGATTTAAATATGTAAAAGCAAGCGTAATAATAATAATAATAATGATATAAATGAATGAAGATTATGATGAAATATATGAAAAGTAGTAGCTTCCGAGCTCCTTTAAATGAATTAATACATGTAATGAAAACATGTTCTTAAAGTAAAGCAATTATTGTCAAGGGAGAGGATTAAAATAGAATTGAGATGTATAATAAAATGTTGATTTTGAAATTTATCAGTTCATTGAAGGCAACTTGGCTCATTAATGCATAAGCGCCATGTAGCGCATTGAAGTAATTTGTCACGCTAGGAATGCGTTGAAAAACTCGGTAACACTAATTATGAGGGGCAGTTGGTCGTGGT
This sequence comes from Meconema thalassinum, assembly GCA_946902985.2. Classification (NCBI taxonomy): domain Eukaryota; kingdom Metazoa; phylum Arthropoda; class Insecta; order Orthoptera; family Tettigoniidae; genus Meconema; species Meconema thalassinum. The sequence continues at coordinate 446,982,212 of OX336390.1, forward strand.
AATTGAACTATGGTAAGTCCTCTAAATAGTGATGTGATCACGAGGCCGTGTGTGTTGTTGTATAAAAGGGTGCTAATTATTGTATTATGAGCGCGGGTGTAAGGCAAAGAGGCCTGCTATAAGTCGCTAATGTTATAAGTCCTCTAGTGTGGGATATGGTTCCCGAGGCATTTGAAAGTATCGAACCCAGATTCGTCCATGTTTAAGCCCCTAAATATTTGTTGTTGTATCGAATTATTCTTACCCGCCAATGAGGACACTTCATAACTAATAAATGCCGAGGTTAAGAGAATAGGTCTGTTGACCTTAAATATGTTGTTATAAAAAGTAGTATGAAAGCCTTGCCTGTTCAAAGAACTGCATTTAAGAACAGCTGTATAAAAGCTGAGGATAGCCCGTCTCTTGTGAGCGAGACCATGAAGTTCCTGCTCCCGGCAATAAATCACGCCAAGTAGCCAAGGCCAGACCCTTACCATTAACGAGTTGTGGTAGGTCTAAGAGCCGTCTGTTTGAAGTTATAGTACACAAGAGTGTTTAGAGTTTGTTTTAACGACCCGGTCTTCGAACCGAGGTTCTTTTAGATGTATGTTACCGCTTGCAAAGTTCAGATCGTTGCTTTCTTATGATATAATGGTCTTTTAAGACAAATAATAATAAATCCCTAATGTTATGATTATTGATGTAGTGATTCACGAGTTTTAGTGAAGACAATTAGATTCCGGGAGTGATCTTAATTTTTGACTTGTTCAAGTAGTCTTCTGTAGCTCGGGAGTGCGCAAATGTTTCCCAATCACGGTAGTGAATTGTTGACTTGAGAGAGAGAGATGGTAACCTAAGTGCATTGTGAAAGCCCAAAATTTTAAGTAAATGAGTAACATTACTTTGTTAAATTATATATTATTGATTAGAAGATATACTCATGTGATAGGAAGTGATGTGTTGTAAATGGATAACACAGTATGTGTAAAAAGTATCGAGCCTATTGGAGCTCTTGATTTTATTGAATTTTAAAAGGACACTATATGGAAGTGAAAATTAATAGAAGTTTGTTGGTTTATAGAAAGCCATTTATTATGATTTAATATTTGTTTTAAATATGACTTCCTTGTTCACTTTGAACGAGTATGAATTAAAGGGTCAGTATTTTATTTGTTTAATTTTTGTAGCGCCATATATTTGAGTAATTAAATGTTTTTATAGTAGGAGTTTTTTTTTTTTTTTTGGAAGTGTATCCTCTATTTAATCCAAAGTGTGTGAGTCACAGAGTGGGAGAACATACCATGAACCCCGATACTCCCGATTGAGCATTGCTGGCAAACTGTGATTTACATATTTCATGCTGAATGGGCACACTATCAGATGGTCCAAGAGCTCTTGTGGCAGTTGATCCCATTCCTCCGAAAGTGCAATGCGAAGGTCTTGGAGGGTCCTTGGTGGAGGCTGACGGGATGCAATTCGCCTCCCCAATGGAGCCCATGCATGTTCTATACGATTCAGATCCGCAGACCTCGCTGGCCAGTCCATGCGATGAGTATCTTCTCCAGCCATAAATTCATCGACCGGAGCAGCGTGGTGTGGTCGGACATTATCGTCCATTAAGAGGAAGTTTGGACCAATCGCACCTCTGAAGTGTCGAGCATGTGGTCTCAGTACCTCATCCCTGTATCTCCGAGCGTTCAGTGTTCCTCGGACCATCCATGAAGATGTGCAGGTCCGTACGGCCATTCAACATGATGCCGCCCCACACCATGATGTCACCACCACCATACTGGTCCCATTCCACGATGTTCCTGTGGTTGTATCGGCTACCCGGTTCTCTCCAGATTAACGGGAACGGGAAACGTTCTGCAAACTGAAGCGGGATTCATCTGTGAAGAGTACATGCCTCCATACATTCATGGTCCAGATTTGACGTTGACGGTTTCACAGTAAACGGGCCTGTCTCTGTGCTAGAGTGAGTGGGACGCACACCGCTGGACGTCTGGCAAACAGCCCTGCTGTTCTGAGCCTCCGGTACACAGTTTGCTGGGAAACGGCAACCCCTGAGACGGCTGCAAGCACCGCCGACAATACCGGGTGAGTTAGCCGAGGTCGTTACGGCCTGACTGCTGGCAGTCGCTCACATCCGGGAGGCGCGGAGGTTCGAATCCCCCCGCCGGCAACCTTGAAGATGGTCTTCTGTGGTTTCCCATCTTCATTCCAGGCAAATGCCGGGGTTGGTCCCCAAGTATAGGCCACAGCCGCTACCTTCCAATTCCTAGTCCTTACATTCCAACTTCCCCCTCCCCCCTCCCCCAACGGTACTTGTAGCTCACCCATTGGGTGTCCGTCTCGAAGCAGCTACAAAACTGGCGAGACGAACATGTCCTCGGACACTCCCGGCCCTAAAAGCCATACGCTAAAAAAAAAACAAAAAAAAAACGCCGACAATTGTCTTGCAGGTGCACTCTGATTTCGTCGGGCGGTTAAGGCCAGATATCAGTCCTGCTGTGGGGTGGTTGTATCAAACTGGTACTGGCATACGACTAACATCTTCTGTAGCTTGAAATCGTCTCCAAAGCCTGGAAATGACATTCAAGGATACGGCGACTTCGGTCTGTGTCTTGCCTGCTTCCAGGCGGCCGAGTATTCTACCCTGCAAGACGGTGTCCAAATGGCGTCGTTGTGCCATTATGTTGTCACGTTCACCACGAGGCTACACTCCGCACACTATAACAGGGCAAACACGACTGAGGGAATATGGGGCGCAGGCACTGGCTGTGTCGACCTTGCGGTTACGCCGCTAGTCAAAGCAGGGAATACTCCTTTCCTATACAGAGCGAACACGTAAGGTTGGTAGGTGCATATGTAGTGCGACTTGCGGTCTATGTCCTGTTGCCCTGCTTATTCGTAACTTATGCTTAACGTTCGAACACTGGTGTACATCACTCTATGACCTCCATATATTGGATTCCAACATGGCGACCATCCCAAATATTTAGAATTTTAGAGGGTTCTCAATATCTAGTAGCGTATGACAGCAATCAAACTGAAATTTTGTGTGTTGATAGAGGCTATAAACATAAGTTCACCTATGGGATTTTCAATAACCTAGTGAGCACAAATCCAACATGGTGGCGACGCGAAATTCAAATTTAAATAGACGTTTCTCGTGATGTAACCATCCGAGCTCAGTGAAACCTGGTACGGTATACTGTATGCTTATACAAATTTTAATCCACAGGCATCTAATGTATTTCAATTGTTTACATAACAACAAGATGGCGGGTGTGCGACTGCGATTGAAGTTTGAATAATACACCTACACAATAATCTTCATTTAAGTTAATAGTACATAACTCTAAGGCCTACATAATTATATAAAAATCCAACATGACAAAATATTTAGACGGTTCGCAATATCTACGAATCTATTACAGCAAACAAACTGGAATTGTATTGTTGATAGAGGCAATTAATATAACTAGGATATAAGAAAATAGGCTAACTACTTGTTCCAATTATGATCAAGTATGCATCCAAGGTATTTCATATGTAGAACTTGTTCCAGTGTTGTCCCAGCTACAGTCAGGTTAAGTGGTGGAATTCATGTTTGCTCACAACCATTACTTTAATCTTTCTTGCTGTTGCACTGTGCTGTACCCCAGAGTTCAGTAATGTGTGTAGATCTTCAGCACTTGTCGCAAATCTGTATTTCGTCTGCATACCAAAGATTATTTATGGTGTTTCAATTAACAATTATTCCTCCCTGTTTTCCTTCCAGCGCTGCAGAAAATATTCTCTCAGAGTAGATATTGAAGAGAAGTAGAGACACGTTTAAATGAAAGGTTAACGCTTAAATTGAGTTACGCTTATTTTTGGAATGATGAATAGAAATCTATAAAGGTTTCTTTTAGTCTAAATATACAAAATGTCTTTAATCTCTTATGTTAACAATAAGCAAATAGTCAGCGACAGTGGAAGGACAAATATCATTCAAAACGGAAAAGGTTTCGAAAACAGGAAACGATGAGTTTGCAGCAAGAATTCTGAATTCATGTTCAATGTTCACAATTTAGATTTTATAAAGAAGATACATTATTTATAAATATGTGATACAATATATTTCTATATTTCTTGCTTCTGTGAGCGTAGGGAAAGGAGCGGCGTACATAGATTAATCGACAAAACAATTAATCAATTGATCTACAAAACGATTAAGCGATTAAGCAAACAATAGAATAATTCCCAGTTGTAGCAATTAATCGATTTCTCTGTCACGATTAATCGATTATTCAACAACTGAAATTATCGATTAACACTTTATGGGATAGTGGTCTCTATATTAACCATCTGTCATGAGGACAGTTTATGCTTTCAAAGATGATGATAGTTTAATCTTTAAGCCAAATTTCGGAGAATTTTCATGCCGAATTTCTAGTATTTCTAAAAATAAAATATGCCTACGTATCTACTTGACGTGTAGCCTCCGTGGCTTAGGCGGCAGCACGCCGGCCTCTCACCGCTGGGTCCGTGGTTCAAATCCCGGTCACTCCATGTGAGATCTGTGCTGGACAAAACGGAGGCAGACAGGTTTCTCTCCGGGTACTCCGGTTTTCCCTGTCAAAATTTCATTCCAGCAACAATCTCCACTATCATTTCATTTCATCTGTCATTCATTTAATCATTGCCCCAGAGGAGTGCGTCAGGCCTCGGCAGCCGGCACAGTTCATGTCCTCGCCGCTAGATGGGGGCTTCATTCATTCCATTCCTGACCCGGTCGGAGACTGGAAGCAGGCTGTGGATTTTCATTTTTCATCTACTTGACGTACCGTAATGTGTTGGATAAAATTTAAAAAAAATAACAATTAGAGTGTAAAAATAAAATAGAAATATAGAAAAATCCATGAAAATAAAATTACAATAATAAAAGACATTTAAAAATTAAAATAATGAACATAACTAAAAAGAAATTATGAAAATAATTTTAAAAATCAATTCGAAATTAGTTAATTAATTAATTCAATATAAAACATCAAAATCAAATCTATAAGAACATAAATTGAAAATTAATAACAAGTAGTTCCGTGAAGAAATAAATAGCCTATTTTCATATATCCTACTAATATTAATTGCCTCTATCAACATACAAATTGTCAGTTTGATTGCTGTAATAGATTCGTAGATATTGAGAACCGTCTAAATATGTTGGATGGTCACCATGTTGGATTTTTATATTATAGGCCTTAGATTTATGTACTATTACATGAAGATTATTGTGTAGCCGTTTTATTCAAACTTCAATCGCATGATTAGGACACAAGAAAGAAAAGCGGGATTTTAAAAATTCGCTCAGACGCCATCTTATGGTTATGAAAATAATTTAAATGAATTAGATGCCATTCGATTACAATTTGTATAAGCATATACCGTATCAAGTTTCACTGCGCTCGGATGGTGAAAACGCAAGAAACGTCCATTTGAATATTTAAATTTCGCGTCGCCGCCATGTTGGATTTGTGCTCGCCAGGTTAATGAACGTCCCATACGTGAACTCATGTTTATAGCTTCTATACACTTACAAAATTTCAGTTTGATTGCTGTAGTAGATTAATAGATATCGAGAACCGTCTAAATATTTCGGATGGTCGCCATGGTCGATTTTAATACATGTAGGCGATAGAGTTATGTAGTATTAGATGATGATTTTTGTGTACGTTCATTATGCAAATGTTGATTTCGATCGCATGATTAGAACACAAGAAATAAAAACTTAATTTTCGAAATTCGCACAACCGCCATCTTGAGGTTACGTAAACAATTGAACTAAATTAGATTCATTGCGTTTGGATTATTAAATCGCGAGGAAAGTCTATTTAAAATTTTCAACTTCGCTTGGCCGCCATATTAGTTTTGTAGTTAACCGGTTTTTGAAAGTCTTATAGATGAACTTCCAGTAGTACCCTTTATCTCCGTACAAAATTTCAGGGTGATACCGCTAATAGTTTCAGAGATATAGATTGCCGGTGAAATATTTCGCACAGCCGCCATCTTGAGGTTATGTAAACAATTGAACGAAGTTAGATGTCGGTGCATTACAATGTGTATAAACATATACTGTACCAAGTTTCATTGCGTTTGGTTGGTTAAATCGCGAGAAACGTCTATTTAAAAGTCGCTTCTTCGCTTGGCCGCCATGTTGGTTTTGTAGTTACCAGGTTTAGATGTTATTAGGGGGGACACACAAAAATCCTCTCACACACACACACACACACACACGGACAAAAGGTGATCTCATAAGCCTATTTTTTCATAAATGAAAATAGACTAATAAATATGGGCACATTAGAACTAGAGATACAAAACATAACATTATTATTAATTATAATAATTAAAATAAATTAAAATGTAATAACACATAAAATAAAGAATAGTTTTGCCCTATAAAGGGTTAAAAGTAGCAGCCCTAATAGAAATATACCAGGAGCAGAGACACTTAGGGGTGCGAGGTCAGACAATGAAGGGGAGGCCAGCCCCAATAGGAGAATCCCCCCTCAGTTAAAATCCGACAGTGAAGTGTGACAGAAACTGGGTGAGAAAGAGTTCCAAATAATCAGCTAAGTACTTTGAACCCACATCTAAGTTAGAACACCAACCTGACCTCTCATTAACCAGTACAGATTATCACACTAAACAAGTTAACTTGAAGATCAATAGTCGCCAACAAATCACAAACTAACAAACCTGACAAGTTACGCAAGTTAACAATAAACTTATGTAACTAAAATAGTGTTTATAGTGTACTGTATACATCTTAACCCACATATTGGTAGACATAGATTAATAGCCTGAGGTTAAAGGATCTGATGATGATCTCTTGACGATCGAAACTGGCCATCCAAGTGTAATAATAATCAATGCAACATGTAATTCCTTTCAGGTTTAGAAAACAACGCCCATTACAACTTGGGTACATTCGTCTTGACCGACTGTAAAGCATTTGAATTTCACATACCACTTTATTGAATAATGTTAGTATTGTAGGGTTAACTGTAGGTTGACCGATGCCGTAGTTGTATAACTATAAAGGCGTTGAATGCTTTGGCCGTCAGCTGGAAAGAGTAAGTTGGCGTGTGCGTAGAATATGTTTGATTACCTGTGATATTGCGATGGCTGTTGTAGTGTATGTATTTGTTTCTCTTTCTTCGGCTTTTCCCAATTAATTGGGGTCGCCGGAGCCAACCAGGATCATTTTGTTTTGGCCGGGGATTTAAGGCCGGATGCCCTTCCTGACGCCACGTGATTTTTCAGTTGAAAATTCCACCCCGCTGTCACCAGGATTCGAACCCCGGCCGTCCGGGTGAAAGACGAGCAGCTAGGCCACTGCGCCATCACGCTCCCATGTATTTGTAATAATTACAAACCTTTTGGTACCATACCAGCATTCTCTTGGAGTAAAGGTGATGGGGGGTTCCACGGAAAGCCACCTCTTCTCAGTTCTGCCTCACGAGGATGAGTGAACCCGGACCTCTGCGGTTACAGCCAAGAGTGTTAGTCACTACGACATGAGGCGGACAGCAAGCAAGCAGACGGTTCTATTTCCGTGTTGTGTCAGGCTCTACGTTGCTGAGCGATAGCGCCCAATACCGAGCCTTTTTTTTTTCTTACGGATGTTGACGAATTCAAGGTTATACGATCGGGCGGAGAGATAGAATACATATTAATAGGGTATCTCATTATTCAACATTATAAGTTTATCCCTTTTCGCTTCTAACCTTACCCCTGCCAATCTTGCAAGGGTTAGGAAACGTCCTCTGACTGACGGAGAGCGTGTTAGGGAAGGAACAACGATGCGACTGTATTTTGGAACATACTGTACACCGAGTTCGCCTCATTACTCTTCAAGGTGAAATAATCCACTGCTATTATAACACGAAATATTTCAATGTTAACCACATGTTACATGGTGATGTAATAACATTTCATATGCCCCCTGCGAAGCTACATTCCACTTCATGGACATACAGTGTAAAGCATTTCTGCAGTAGGGACATTGGCACTGAGTTTTCAAACTTCCATATTTTTTAAACCGATTGTTTTAAAATTTGGACAGCTAACCTTAAACGTAGAAATTAACATATATGCCAAATTTCATTGAAATGGTTCAATTAATTTGGAATATATAATACGTATCTTTATGCCATTATTTTTGAGAACTATTTAATTATCAAAATGTTTCACGTGCATTAGCATTACATTAGGAAAAACAGTTTTTCATATTAAATACTCTTAAACAGGCTTAACAACTTCACAGAAAGATATTTCAGGTAACCTCAGAGATTTAGCTGTAATATATTTTGTAACAATTACACATAATGTATTTATAAATGTTGTGGCTTTTTTTCTGCAAAAATATCTTTTGCTTTCCATAGAATAATAAAACCTACATTTTTACTCAGTAACTTTGTTTATGACCTTGGTGTGAACATGGAACATTTCATTCATTTCAAACAATATGTGGGGCGTGTGGAACATTTTGAAGATGTTTTCATACCTTGTGCGCAGTATTTTTGGTTTCTTCATTTGTTCATTCAAATCCTTATAACTTGTAAGGTGGATTTAACGGAGTATAGTAAATTCGTTAATCTTAACCTGAACAAAAAAAAAAAAATTCTTAACGGCTTCGGTGGCGTAGTCGATAGTATGCTGAACTGCTATGCCCAAGATCGAGGGTTCAAACCCGACCGAAGTCGTCGGATTTTTAAGAGCATTACACTCCTTCAGCCGGTGGGCTCATGTCATAGATTTATGGCTTGTAAAAAAAAACTACCACTACAATTGGTAGTCTGGAGCCAAATTTGTAGCTTATATTTGGTTAGAAACGCTCTATCATGTTCCAACGTTCGCCGCTAGGTGTCAGTGACAGTGACAGCTGGAGCTACTTGAACTTGCTTGGAGCCTATGGGCGTTCAATTAAAATACCCTGCTATGGCCAGTGGCTGCAATTTATATATAATTAAAGAAACATTCGTGAATACCAACCGACTGAGGTGGAATTCAATCCAGCAACCTCAGGCACAGTGAGCGAGCGCCAACCCATTGCGCCACATGTTTTGAGTACAGAGAATGACCCTTCACTTGTGCAGGTAATTACTAACACAGTGACGTTTTTACATGTGCTTTCAAGGTTAGAAACATTCCGTCACATTCAAGATATAGGTTTTACAGAGAGTAAACGTACAGTGAGAACGGGATATGACGCTGTACAGGATGGGTTGGAGAAGTGACCCGCGAACCTACAACTTAGAATATTAAATACAGTTCATCATACAAATAAGTAGCTAAAGCCGCAATAAGAAAATTAATCATTTAAAAATCTCAAAATAATTCATTAAGGCTGTCGCAATTTTATCAGGTGCCAACCAGTCGGAGCATTTTATACTGTAGTTGGACTTTAAAATTTTTAGCCTATTTTCATTTTATGAAAAAAAAAAAGGCTTATTAGATCTCCTTTTGTCCGTGTGTCTGTGTGTGCATGCGTGTGTGTGTGTGTGATGGTGTGTGTGTGTGTCTCTAATAACTTCTAAACGGCTGGAGCGATTTCAATGAAACTCGGTAAGATCATATCACCATTCAGGCCGACCCCGACCTTCAAATTTTATTGTGTCTCACCAATCCAACATGGCGGCGGTGCGAAATATTTCACCAGCATTCAGTATCTCCGAAACTATTACCGATATCACCCTGAAATTGTGTACAGTGATAAAGGACACTACTAGAAGTTCACCTATGAGACTTTCAAAAACCTGGTAACTACAAAACCAACATGGCGGCCAAGCGAAGTTGAGACTTTTAAATAGATTTTTCTCGCGATTTAACCATCCAAACGTAGTGGAACTTGGTACAGCAAATGTTTATACACATTGTAATGTACTGGCGTCTAATTTAGTTCAATAACCTCAAAATGGCGGCTGAGCGAAATATTTCACTGGCATTCTATATCTCCGAAACTATTACAGACATCACCCTGAAATCTTGTACGATGAGAAAGGGCACTGCTATAAGTTTATATATGTAATTTTCAAACACCTGTTAAGTACAAAACGAACATGGCGGCCAAGCGAAGTTGAAACATTTTAATAGACTTTTCTCGTGATTTAACTCTCTGTGCGCAGTGAAATATGGTACAGTAAATGATTATACATATTGTAATGCACTGGTGTCAAATTTAGTTCAATTGTTTACATAATCTCAAGATGGCGGCTGTGCGAAATTTTAAAATTAAGTTTATATTTCTTGGGTCTTAATCATGCAATCGAAGTGAAAGTTTGAATAATGAACCTACGCAATAATTTTCCTTTAATGGTACATAACTCTTTGGCCTAAACATATAACAATCCAACATGGCGTGCATCCGAAATATTTAGACGGTTCTCAATTTCTACGAATCTTTTACAGCAATCAAACTGATATTTTTATGTTCATAGAGGCTATGAACATAAGTTCACATATAGGACTTTCAGTAACCTGATGAGCATAAACCAACATGGCGGCGACGCGAAGTATAAATATTTAAATGGACGTTTCTCGCGATTTAACCATACGAGTGCAGTGAAACTTCGTTAAATGCTTATACAAATGTTAATCCACTGGCATCTAATTTATTTCAATTGTTTTCATAACCACCAGATGGCAGCTATGCGAATTTTTAAAATCTCGTTTTTACATCTTGTGTTCTAATCATGCGATTGAAGTTTGAATACCACACGTACACAATAATCGTCATGTAATAGTACATAAATTAAAAAATCCAACCTGGTGACCATCTGAAATATTTAGACGGTTCTCAATATTTACGAATCTATCACAACCTTCAAACTGAAATGTTGTATGTTGATAGAAGCAATTAACATGAGTAGGACATATGAAAATAGGCTGTATAGTTCTTCAAGGAACTACTTGTTATTTTTTAATGTTTCATGTGAAACCCTAAATTATATTTAAATAATTTCATTCTGTTTATAAGGATATCCATTTCATTACATTATTTTATATTTGACTATAATATCTATACTAATACAATAAAGCTGAAGAGTTTGTGTTTGTTTATCTGTTTAAACGCGCTAATCTATGGAACTAACAGTCGGATTCGAAAAATTCTTTTTGTATATGATAGCCTGATTCAAGAGGAATAATTTAGGCTATGTAGCATTGGGCTACACCTCTCAGGTAACCTTAAAGTTTGCTTTTTGTTCAGTAAGTCGGAAGAATAAGCGCTCCAGAACGGCTTCAATAATACCGAAGTCTATTGTTGCCATGTAATGAGGGGTGCATCACGTCTCGCCCTTACCAATGCTCTGGTGCAGAATTGCGAGCTGCTTATAAATTGCAGTCACGGGGAGTAATTAGTGCAAAAAGATTTCTTAGGCCCCTTAAAACAGTTATCATAGTATGCCTCTGTACAAGGGCGATGGTGCTGGTGCAGTATACTGAGGTTATCAGCTGCAATAAGCGTTGGTGCTTTCAAATTTACTTTCAGATCCTTATCCTTGAGCACTCTAGTTCTGTAAAACAAATGAATCCACAGGGCGAAGCCGGGCACTACTGCTAGTTTAATATATATTTTTACTTATTTGACATCGAAGTTCTTTGTGGAACCATTCCTTTCATATGGCCATACCACCGTAGTTTGTAGATTTCCATTAACTCGAAAAAGCTTCTTTCCAATCCAAGCACTTCTCGGATATTAACAATCCTTATTTCATCCTTCCTTGTCTTTTGTACGCAGGAACGGAGGAACTTCATTTCAGCAGGCTGTTTGCTAGTCCTGTCAGTGTTGCTGCTTCAAGTCCGAATGTTAGAATTGGTGCAAAGTAGGTTTTGTATACGGTAATCTTAGAAGCTAGTGGGAATGTTGGATCCCAAAGTTGTGAACGCACAGAGTAATAAATTTTGAAGCTTCTTGTAGTCTGTTGTTGATTTCTCGCTTCATGGTATTGTCAGAAGAAACAAAACTGCAAAGATATTTAAAGTTGTCAACAATATCCACTTCTTCATTTTTAATTTTACTAATAGAAAAGAAACCCGAGTGAGCAAACTCCAAGGTGCTGGCCACTGAAAGCCGTTTGTGACCTGCACATCAAGGATGCCCTCCAAGTGTATAATAGATCCGGATGACAAGCTTTTCATAATCTTGTGGATGCCATCTAAGACATAAGCATTCAACACACTCAGAAGAGAAATCAATGAAATCTTGAGGAGAAAATTACTTTTATAATAGTAACTTACTTGTTAGTAATTTTCTGTTGTTAATTCAGTTTAGGATCATGGGATATCATGGTCACCAGCGACGTGTGCTTGAGTGTGTGTTGAATATGTGTTTCTGTGATGACTATAGTAGCGTGTGTATCTGTATCAGGGGCAGGAATGGGGTAGGTGCACCGAGACTAGATATAAGGTACTATCTCGGCATTTGCCTGGAGGGAGTGTGGAATAATCCGGACAAAAAACACACTGAGGATAGCCATTGTCAGTTGTCAGCACTGGGATTCAAACATTCGACCTCCGCACATGCTGTAGTCCTCATTGTGGTCGTCACGTCACGGGCAGTCATTTTCTAAATGTTACTTCCTTCAGCCATACATTCAATAATAGTAATGATAATATTGATGATAATAATAATAATGATAATAATTATCATTATTATTATGAGCTGGCCAGGGTGGGTGAGTGGATATCGTGTCGGTCTACTAACCCCAAGATTGCAGGTTCACTCCTGGCCGTGGTAAGTGATTTTTGAAAGGCGGCAAAAATACGATACGCATGTCATACGATGTTGGCATGTCAAAGAACCCATTTGAATTCAGTAGGCCGAGTTCATAATGGCAAAATTAATCTCGGGAGTTTCCGACAACACAAAGTTCCTCATTTCTCTACTAGAAAGCGCTATAGTGTTCAAGGAGCTTAGATATCGAACATCTAACCTCCTTGACTTTCATAGTCAAGGAACAACGAAATTCGACATGCAAGCTACCCTCTGGGTGTCAAATAGCAAAGCTTGCACCAGGCATCCGAGGCCATACGATATTATTATTATTATTATTATTATTATTATTATTATTTGGACATTTAACGAACGAGGTTTTAAAAATCCGATAGCAGAGGAACAAGAAGTATTTTTCACATAGGCCTAAGCCTAATCATTCCTCATATCATAAGTGATTAGAAATTCCTCACCATTTGAGAGGTCTTCAGGTTTTCTGCTTGAGTGATATTCATCTCAGCTGACGAATGACAATAGCCAACATTCCTCAACACGTCTTGAATTTGAAGTCTTTGGAAGTTACATCGTTACATTATGTAGCTACTCCTGTACCACCCTGCGTGTTTACTGTAATTAATCGAAGCACGGGCCTAAGCCCGTTTGATGTTTAATTGTGGTATATTTTAGAATAAAACGTGTACAGATCAATTACCCGTACTCTAGTGGAGCTGGAGAACAGATACCTCGCACCTCAGAAGGGAATTACTACGTGTAAACGCTAATTTATTTACACAGTACAACGTCTGTCTGTCAGCTGAAGGAGAACATTTTCATTCTTCTGTGAAAAGGTAAGTTCTTTATTCATGATTTGCTGGTGAATTTACCATTAATTACGGTTTCTACCTCTGCGTAATCTGCGGTCGGAGTTCGGTTGGCTGGTAGAAGGCGTGCGCGCGCCTGGTACCTGGCCGCTGGCCCCACTCCAGCAAATAAATCACCCTGTATTTTCCAAGTGTATTTCATTTCCTCAATCATGACTATTTATTAACCATGTGGATAAATTTACATTAAAGGGAACAGCAAGGCCAATAACCTAAATCTAAGGCCCCTTAAAACTCATCATCACCACCACCAATATCGACTAGGAAAATCTGGTATAGTTTTATCAGTGACGCTGGAACTGTCTCTCCCGAGCCTCAGACAATAACTGTCGGTGTGCTGGAAATAGGATTCTCTCTCTCATTTTCATTCAAGTAATGTGAAACAAATTATTATACTATTGTATAAATCGGTCTGGACCTAACACGTTGTTGCTGTTAATTCATTTTAAGGGCTCGGGACATTTTTGTCATCAATCACGTGTACTTGGGTGTGTGTTTAATTCGTCTGATAACCTGTGATTTTGTGGTGACTGTAGTAGTGTGTGCAACTGTTAGGCTATAATTATTTGGGTCAGGATTGAGGTAGGTTCCCCAGGACTTGAAATAAAGTACTATCCCGGAATATTCCTGGAGAGAGTGCAGCATAGCCACTGTCAGCATTAGGGTTCAAACGTCCGACCTCCGGATTTGCTACAGCCCCTCATCGCGGTCGTGGGGAGCTACACCGCGGCGGGGTGTGCATGTATTTAACACTTTTGTGGGACAGTTTGATCTCATAAATGCCTTCAGTAAGGAACTTACTGTGCTGGCCATCAAGTGCTCTCTGAGCAATTCTGTTCATAGCCTACTATAGCTGTACATGTCATTTAAATATTCGCCAATTGGAAACTCAAATAAATTCTTCGATTAGTCGAATGCTCGAACATTGCGATGTCGGAATACTTGGGTTTTGTCGAACTACTCAAGCATTTCGAATAGTCGATTATTAAAATAAATAGAATTGTTGAAATGTTGAACTATTCGAAGATGATAAGTAACCGAAAATTAAATCAATATTTGTGTAAAAAAATATGTCCAGTGGACGAGTTATTCGAAGCAAGTGCGAATCCAAGAGGTTGGATAGGAGTTAACTCCTTCTCCGTTCAACCTGATAGGTCATTATAAATAAACTAGCAACCCGCCCCGGCTTCGCCCGGTATCTTTGTGACGGTTTACCCAGCGCAAGCTTAAAAGGCGCACTGACGGCAGGTCCCAGACGCAGTTCAGAAAAGCCGAGGTGAACAGTGAAACTTCAAACATATATAGCCTACTCTTCTCTGAAGTCTTAACTCGACTTCACTCGACAATTTGATGCTGGCCGAAGCTGGGGTGATAGGCTTGCTTGCTAGCTTGTAAACTCACCCCGAAGCTAGTAATTTAAATTTCCACTGAATGAAGACTGTTGGAAGAAATGAAAACGTAAAACCACTTCTAGTGGGCGATGTATTAAAGATAGAGATATGCTGTCGTGGACGTTTTTGTAGAACTTCTCATCCTGAACGATTCTTACACTCATAGTATACAGTATATAAGGTGCGTTCAATGAGTAACGAGCCGGAGGCTGTAATGCGCAAACCGGTGACGACGTCGGCTAATCGTGGCGTGTGTAACGAGGTGTGGTTCCGACGAGAGCGTGGAAGGTCACAGCCCGTTGCTAGAGGGCACTCGTGCACGTCACGTGACGATACAAAGCGAGCAGCAGCATGCATCAATCGTCCAACCAAGACCAAGACTGTAGGCCATTCGACATGCTTCCTGGTGTGGTTGAAGACTGTGGGGCACCCATTGGGCACACACTTTGCGCAAGTGGAGTCGTTCCTTCATGATGGTGTCCACACTTCCGACGCACAATCCGACCACGGCAGCTATGGCGTTCACTGTCACTCGGCGGTCCTGGGTAATGAGTGCATTAACCAGCTAGACGTTGTCATCGGTAATGCAGGGGGGTGCCCCAGACCGGGCATCATCGGCTAACGACACCCGTCCTTCCCTGAAGCGCTTGTGCCACGCCTTGACCCTTGCAAGGGACATGCAGTGTTCACCGAACACTTGTGACATTCGGCGATGAATGTCCGTCCCCCTACTCCTTTCGCTGTCAGAAATCGAACAACACCTCCTTGCTCTTCATTTGACGCCTCCATGTCACTGTTTGCAATACGACTGGCAGCGTTGGACGATTGATGCATGCTGCTGCTCGCTTTGTATCGTCACGTGACGTGCACGCGTGCCCTCTAGCGACGGGCTGTGACCTTCCACGCTCTGGTCGGATGCATACCTCGTTACACACGCCACGATTTGCCGATGTCGTCACCGGTTTGCGCATTACAGCCACCGGCTCGTTACTTTTTGAACGCACCTTATATATATATTTTTAACGGTTTACCCAGCGTAAGCTTAAAAGTCGTGCGGCAGGTTTTTCTTCGATTCGATTCACTGAAATCGTTACTGCTCGGCTTCCTTTGGTCATAAATGAATGTTTTTATATAGAAACCTCGAGAAATCCTTTACAGAATGGTGAAAACTGCACCAAAATCCATCCTGTGGTTCTCGAGATTACCCGTTATATCCATGAATCGGGGACTTTGGTTTATACTATTTAGAGATATAATTCAGAACAAGCATCACTTGGTGGGCCTTTGTAGCTTTCCTTCCTTCTCTTCTCCTTTATGCTCTCTTTTTTTCTTTGTTTCGATAATTATTACAATTATTTATCAAATTACTCGATTATTGACTGAATAGTTCGGTTATTTAACTAATGTGATTATTTCGAATTTTGAATACGCTGAAAATTGACATAATTGGAATGTTCGAATACTCCAAACATTTGAATGTGCGAATCATTCGAATAGTTAAACTATCCGTATGTTCGAATCAAATATTCGCATTCAAAATCATTCCAAAAAGTCGATGTTCGAATGTATGTACAGCCCTTGAAGCCACAAACCACATATTTTAGCCCAATAACTTAGTCAGGAATCAGGAACAATTAACCCTTTTGATGCCTAGTAATTATGAGTTGTTACATTAAAAATGCCAAGCCAAGTGAAGTGAAATTACAAGGTTTCTTTTCTCCTGATAAGAGCTGCATTGATGCGCTACATTTTCCACTTGAGTGGCGATTAATCTTAGAGAGATTACACTCTTGTCCAATATCACTGAAAGCGACAGTTTTGTACGTGAACAAGTCTCAGGTGGATACCAAGGGACCGGCTTCGGTGGCGTGGTCGGTAGCATACTGAACTGCTATGCCCAAGATCGTGGGTTCAAACCCGGCCTTGGCTGGCTGCGTGGCTCAGTGGTAACGTTCTCACTTGCTGTGGCCAAGGTTGCAGGATCGCATCCTGGCGCAGTCAGTTGGCATTTGAGGGTGCGCAAATGCGAGGGAGCCGTGTCAGTAGATTTTCTGGCACGTTAAAGATCCCCTTCGGGGCAAAATTCCAGCACCCCGGCGTCTCTAAAAGCCGCAGTAGTTAACAGGGACGTAAAACCAAAAACATTATTATTATCAAACCCAGCAGAAGTCGTCCGATATTTAAGAGCGTTAAAATCCCTCAGAATGCCTTCCTTCGGAGGAGAAGTAAAGCAGGTGGGCCTATGTCATAGATTTATGGCTTGTAAAAGAACCTTCCACTAACTAAACTTGTGTGAAGTTTAAATTTGTAGGTTAGATATGATAACCCTATATTAGTTCCTACGTTCGACGCCAGCTGCTAGCTGCGATGACGTCTAGTAGCCAAATTCGCAACTAGGTGCCGTGGACGGTAGCATTTGGTAGCAAAAGTAGGAACTACTTGAAAATTGATCGTCTGCAGTCCTTCTACCTGAATCACAGATAACTCACACTAATACAGCCATCACAATTAACACCGGTTATCAGAAGATTCTACACACACCCAAAGTACACGGGGCTATATGACCACGCTGTCGCAGCCCCTAAACTAAGGAACCAACCAAATTATATAAAATAAAATAAAGTATCTATTAATGAAACAAATGAAACACTGTATTATTTAGCACCTCATATATCTTACTATATGTACCTCCTACAGACAAATATCAACATTCTATCTTAAAAATTACTGGTAGGACATACTTTTCATCAAACACTTGTGATTTTATTACCCTAGCTTGGCATTGAAGGGTTAATTAGAACTAATGATTTAAATTAACGTTTTTGTTTAAATGCACTGTTGGGCCTATATTACCGCGTTATTTCAAGCTTTGAAGTCTATAAAGAAAAAAGTTCTCCCTGGTAGGTAGGCAAACACAGTTTATAAATTTGACCCCCGTCCCCAAGTTTGCGAAGAGTTTCACGCCCCTATAATAATTACATTGGGGAATAGGTCACATTGGAGTGGCATTCGAACACGGAACTCCTGCTGTTCGGACATGCTGCCTAGTTACACATATGCGGTCACGCCACGACCAGAACTAATTGCTGAGATGGTTCTGAGCGATATTGTAGAGATGACCGTAATGTCGCAGACAGCATCAGAGTTGGTTGGTTCCTTAGTTTAGGGGCTGCGACAACGCGGTCATGTAGCCCAGTGTACTTTGGGTGTGTGTAGAATCTGTCTGATAACCGGTGTTAATTGTGATGGCTGTATTAGTTTGTGTTATCTGTTTTAATTCAAGTCAGGACTGCAGACAATCAATTTTCAAGTAGTTCCTATTTTGCCGCCAAACGCCACCGTCAACGACTACTAGTTCAGAACTTGGTTGCCAGATAGCCACCGCAGTCGGCTCCTGACGACGAACGTGGGAACCTAAGAGCGTTTGTCAAATTTTTAACCTACAATTAATTTAGCTTCACACAGGTGTAATTATCGGAAGGTTCTTTAACATGCCATAAATCTATGACATGGGACCGCCGGCTTTACTTCCCCTCCGAAGGAAGACTTACTGAGGGATTTTCAAGCATCAGAGTTGTAACCGGTCTTACGACAGCACCAGATTCCCGACTGTGGCCACATATCAAGTCGCATTCAGCAGTTAATTACTCAAACCACCTCCAGGTGTAGCGGCTAGCATTCTTGGCTGTCACCCATGAAGCCGGGTCAGATTCCCAGCTCTGTCAAGAAATATAATTCTGATGTGAGGTTTGGAACGCCGTTCAATTTCCCTGGTGAAGCAAAACTGAAAAGAGGTGGGATCGATTCTCACCTCAGCCATTCTGGAAGTGGTTTTCAGTGGTTTCCCACTTCTACTCCAGACAAATGCCAGGATGGTTCCTAACTTTAGCCGACTGATGCCTCCTTCCCAATCCTCACCTGAATAACAAATACGCACACAAATACAGCCATCACAATGACACAGGCTATCAGACTAAAATTTCACACACACACACACAAGTACACGACGATAAGTGACCACGTTGTCCAAGCAGTGAAGAGCATTGAAAAAGTGTGAGACGAAAAAATTAAATTAGCAACGCAACGGGCTTTAGCTTTAATTAATTATTTTAGAATGGCCATTCAAGCAATTTAAGCCACAGCAGTAAAATTTGGTATACTGTCTACAGTATGTATTTCTACCCCTTATTATTCCCGTTTTCCAACGGGGTCGGGGATGAGATGCGATGGAAGTCTTTGTGGCGATGGTTTTTACGGACGGATGCCCTTCCTGACGCCAACCTCATGAGAGGAGTTAATGAGAGATGAAATGAATGATGGTGAATGAAACTGGGCAAGGATGTGGAAGGAAGCGGCCGTGACCTGTCAGAAGGTACCGTCCCAGCATTTCCCTGTTGTTGAAAATGGGAAACCGGTATACTGTCTACAGTACATACTGAATATCACCATTAATATTTGGCATACATTTAAAAACCGTCCACGGTGGCTGAGAGCGTTAAATTGTGCCTTGATGGCATCGGGAGAGCGTGGGTTAGAATTCCACCTCGGCTGTCCTGAGAATAGTTTCCTCATTTTCACTACCAGGCAAATGCTGGGACGGTTCCTTTCAACACGTTCACGGGCAACTTCCTTAAAATTTTTGTTAAAAAAAAACCATCGTAGCTGTCACCCTGGAGGTCTGGGTGACATTCCCGGCTCTGCCAAGAAATTTTAATTCTGGTCTGAGGGCTGGAACGGGACATACTCAGCCTTGTGACGCAAAACTGAGAAGAGGAGGATTCGATTCCCACCTCAGCCAATCTGGAAGTGGTTTTCCGTGGTTTCCCCACTTCTAGTCCAGGCAAAGGACGGGATGGTACCTAATTTCAGGCCACGGCCTCCTCCTTCCAAATCCTCATCTAAATTACAAATACACATAGGCTACTCCTACAGACCCTACAATAACACAGGTTGTCAAATTCTACACACACCCAAGTACATGGGGCTAAATGATCGCGATGTCCTAGCTCCTCAAATAAAACAACAACAATAATAACAACAACATTCTTCAGAAATCCCTTCCCTGACACTTCTTTATTATAGCCAAGTTACTGGGCGATCTGCCTGTCACCGGCCCCAGACACAGTCCTTGCGACGATAGAGGAATGATTCCTCGCCGAGTCCGTGGGCAAAGCCGTGCTGGGAGGATAAGCCATTAAAAACATAATTTAAAAACACCTTGTGGGTAATTTTAAGCCGGTATTATTCAATGGCATGCAATACAATAAGAAGTCTGACTCACTGGGAGATAGTAGACAGGTCGCAGTACACATTGTGGTGGTGATGGTGACTGATGTCCTCGAGAGTCATGAGATCACGCGTACAGGACGCTAGCTCTGGGAGTTCAGGATAGTGGCCTGTGGCCATCCTACATGCCGGCACTGCACCCGCACATCGCTCACTTCGAACTCGTCTTCACAACATATTGGCACTGCACAAGTCACACAGAGAGTATATTCTTCGTTTATCTCAGCGAATTCGTAGAGGAATAACCAAGTATATTCACCAACATATTTGATACAGCTTTAGGAATTTTTCTATGTAAGATAACCAGTAATTGGATACTATTTCTGTCCAGCAGAAATCGTTTTCTCCCTTCAAAAGACTGGCCAATAATTATCTTAGGACAATGTCCAGAAAATACGAAAAATGGGCAATGATAAGGAAATAACATGATCACGTTACTACAACAACATTATGAATAGCATTGCCTGATGGAAATTCAAACCACAACATTTTTAAAAACTCCTTACGTTGAGGGGGAAACGTATTAAGTTAAATCATACACCTGTGCAATATATATTCAAAGTCGGAGACAATCCAATGAAATTAGAGGCTACATATTATTCATGAGGAAGGGAGATTTAAGCAATCAAACTTTCGGTGATATCGGCGCGGTAATTCCCTGCTCACTGTTTCAAGGGGATTTCTATAGGAAAAGGGAGTGGACCTATAACACGCCACTGATCACAATATTCACTTCACTGCACTGTTGGCACACGAGGAAATGAGCATATATCCAAAGCACTTGTCGTGGTAGCACCGCACGACCGGCACGGCGGCGAGCCGTCAGCGAACTGTTGGTGCAATTAGACAAGACTCGAACACCTTGAAGTCAATGAATGGTTAGAGTGGTAGCGGACTGGAGCACCTAGGGGCAGCGCGCAGGCATCCCGCGCAGCACCAACTACTGTGCTCTCTTCAATGAGTCACCTCACCCCCACACCTCACCACCAACACAAGTGGGCGTTCGGTGAATTGCGTCGTACCACCACTTTTGCGTCACGCAACACTTGTTGATATCCAGAGGAAAGACGGGCACCATCATCTGGCGTTTTATGTCTAGGGCTCGGATTTTTAGGTAAATACATATTTTTCTATGTAAATACATATTTTAAGCATTTTTTCTATAAATACATAAATTCCTGCTTTTCACTTATTAGCACATAAAAGACATAATATTTACATTTTTTAAAGCAGTATGCTAAATCCTTCAGTTTATTGCATTTTTGTTCTGTGTTCTTTCAACGGGGAAGAACCTGTGAGCTATCTAATCTTCATGCAGAGCGTATGTCAGCTTGCAACTGTGTTATTCTTAACTTGTTGTCCCGTGCCACTCACTGTGGAAGCCGGGAATTTCCTTGCCCATAGCCATATTGCACCAAGCGCTAGAGCTACCTGGAGCCAGTGTCACTCACATGCAGATCATTTCTGGCACTGTGAAGTGTAAGGCAGTTCTACGATGCCTAAAGTAAAAAGAACTACAAGCTATCGTCTGTTCCAGAATTTAAAGATAACTTTACTTCTGATGGGGGCGTTCTGTTCTGCCAACCATGTGGGAAAGCAATCATGGCTGAACAGCGATCTCAAGTTACACAACACCTCAAGGGCAAGAAACATATTGCCGCAGTTTTGCGCCTTCAGAATAAGTGTTTCGCGATAATCGTCGGTCATTTGTGATGGACAACCTGATGATGTATCTCGTTGTTCATTGTAATGCTTCAGCAGTCAGTGAGACACAGCTTAAATTGCATTTATTTATACTCAGATTAATAAACTAAATTATAATTAAATATTTTTACTTTTTTGTCACATAATTCAGGTATTTTTAATACATAAAAAATAAATATTTCCTCGAATTTTAGCACCTAAAAATCCGAGCCCTATTTATGACAAGCGTCAGCGGTGATTAACTGCATTAGGGATTTTATTGTTATTATTATTATTATTATTATTATTATGACTGTCTAAGGAGCGCGATTAGCTGATCTTGCTTTCTTGTCTTCCAAATATCTCTTCATCATCTCGCTATTGCTCTTTCTGTATTACTATTTATTATTAGTGTCTAACTGGTGATTTATGTGGGCCTATATTGAGGGGGATGAAATTAAATCTTTTGGTGTAGCGGATAGTGTTCTTCAGTGTCACCCCGAAGGTTCAGGTTCGATTCCTGGCTCTGATAAGAAATTTAATTCTGGCCTGAGGACTCGAACGGATTACACTACGCATCGTGAGGAAAAACTGAGAAGAGGCGGGTTCGATTTCCGCCTCATGACTTTCTTTGTGGACGACGTTAACACATCGTGAAAAGAAAACTGTGCAATGTTCTATTATTTTGCTTGAAATGACTTTCTCTACGAACTGCTGGTGTTCATAAATGAGCTGAAGAAACATGTGCGATGATTTTCTATCTCCTTTTCTACTCTTAATAAAAGAAAACAACAATACCCCCCTGCACCCAAAAATTAACTTAACACGTTAATCACCGAGTCCTTGCTTTATTTCAGAAATGTGGCTCAAATTCGTCAACAGATTTTATTAATGATATTATTTTTGATCCTACCATTGGCACAATTTTCTAATAGTGACACACCTTTAAGATAAAACCAATATTTAGAATGACGTAATAGCCTATATAATTTCAAACTTCGTTTTTGTCCAATTCAAGTCAAATAGTCCAAGTCAAATAGTTACGGTATCTTTTTTTTTTTTTTTAGCGTATGGCTTTTAGTGCCGGGAGTGTCCGAGGACATGTTCGGCTCGCCAGTTTTGTAGCTGCTTCGAGACGGACACCCAATGGGTGAGCTACAAGTACCGTTGGGGAGGAAAGTTGGAAGGGAGGGTCGAGGAGTTGGAAGGTAGCGGCTGTGGCCTATAGTTAAGGACCAACCCCGGCATTTGCCTGGAAGGAAGATGGGAAACCACAGAAGACCATCTTCAAGGTTGCCGGCGGGGGGATTGGAACCTCCTCGCCTCCCGGATGTGAGCGACTGCCAACAGTCATGCCGCAACGACCTCGGCTAACTCACCCGGTTTACGGTATCTAAATTCGTTTGACGAAAGTAATATTTAATTTCGCGAGGGGAGGGGGTCGTGGTGGCACAGTGGTCAAGCTGTATGCCTCTCATCAAGGCGGACCGGGTTCGATTCCCGGTCAACGCATGTGAGATTTTCGAAGTGAAATGCTATGTCCTGAGGTTCGGATTCCACGTAAAAAGGAGGTCCCGTGGCCAATGATCGCGAGATTAACGGTCACGTTAAACTAAAAGCTTCCTCTTGGTTCAACTAGGTACTTAATTTCCGGTTCGTTATTTAACTTCTACTCCAGGCAAATGCCAGGATGGTTCCTAATTTAAGACTACGGCTGCCTTCTTCCCAATCCTTATCTCAATTACAAAGGCTCACACTAATATAGCCATCACAATAACACAGGTTATCAGACATTACACGCACAAATACATTGGGCTACATGACCCTGATTCCGTAAAGACCCTAAATCAATCAACAACAACTATCGATGTATTTCAGAATGAGATTAGCCAGTTTGAACTATAGCCTACCATTAGCTTACTGTAGTGACACTTGTATTGCTATCAGTTCTGAATAGAAGTGTAAAGAGAGCATTTTGTTGTGCACGCGTTGTGAAGGCTAGTCTGCCTGCTCGGCCCGTCCAGTGCGGTGGGCTACGGTGGGCTTTGTGAGTTCAGTGCTGTGGGCCAGAACGCGGCCGCGTTAGATGAGAACGACACTGGACGGGCTGGGCTTCAAAAGTCCATGGGCTCGGAGTGTGGTGCGATGGGCTTCGCTGCAGGACTCTGGTCCAAGCCCTTCATATGAAACAACAAAATATTATGAAAGTAGATAACTTCTGCTATTTGGGATCAATTCTAAGAAATGTGGTGTATCAAATCTCGAACTTGCAAAGAGAATCACCAACGACCTAAAACCTATAGAAATGTTGAATTCAGTATTTTGGAGCTGAAACATCTCAATCAATTAATCAATCCATCAATCAATCAATCAATCAATCCGTAGATAGACGAATAGATTAGGTAAATAAATACATTGATAGGTAAATAAATTGATAAATAGATAAATAGATAGCTAAATACAGTAGATAAATAAATTAATAGATCGATAGATAGATACACAAATAGATAAATAGATACATAAATAGATAAATTAATAGATACATAGATAAGTGAATAGAGAAATAGATAGGTAAAGAAATAGATACTAGCATTACCCGTCGCGGCTTCGCCCGCGAATATTTTAGTTGTAAAGAGTACACTTAGCAACATCTCAATCATGAATGCTATGACCAGACTTAATCAATTCAGCTCCTGGTGCAGTGGTTAGGGGTTTGTCATTCCTTCATAGTATATCAGAGCGAAGTTAGTTTTCTGGGAATATCAGAGACTCTGTTAATTTAAAGGCATTTAAATGTGGTTTTCGGAGACCCTTTATAGTCGGGTGGAAAATACCTCTCATACCACACTCACACGTGAAAATTGCGTGAAAAAGTCTAGAGTGGCCCTTGACTCCCTTAAGCGCATTATACTGTATGTATTGATGAATTTTACAGCTTAATTTGGTTCAGTGATAACCTTATAACTGTCTGGAAACTTTCACAGTAATGTAATAATTGAAATTGCATTGCGTCTTACAGAAATAGAAATGCTCCTGTGAGATTTTGTTACCATGGTTACCGTGTTGCATTATTTCATTGTAAATATACATGTTTTAAGGTATTTATTTAATTGTGAGGCATTTAAAGAATAAGTGAGTGCGTTTCGCTTACGCATTGGGTTATGCTGAACCTGCAGGTACCCCATATGTGTAGGTTTGTGTTAATGGGACCTTATTTTCGGTACAAAACTGGAATGGGACCTTAGCAGAATAATATAGGGAGGGATAGATTAATAGATAGGTAAATAAATAGATATATAGATTAATAGATAAATAGATACATATATATATATATCGATTTAACAGATAGATACATATACAGATATGTAAATAATTAATTTTTAAATAGATATATAGGCTTACATAGATAGATATATAGATAATTAAGAGATGAATATATATACGAGGGTCGAGTCATATCATCATCATCATCATCATCCTCTACGGCTTATCCCAATTAATTGGGGTCGCCGCATAAATGGCAACTATTTTATTTCTCGCGATCAGAAGACAACACGGAAAATCTACGATATGCATTTGGAAACGTACGGTATGTAGCCTACTTGCGTAGGAAGCCACTAGATGGTGTATGTAAACAACAGTGTGGGTCTGAGCATGCCCCCAAGTTCAGTATGTGAGTGAGAGCGTCACACAATGGAAGTCAACAAGCAGGAGCAACGATCGTATATTAAAATCGCAGTTCTCCGCGGCAGAAATGCACGCCAATGCCATGCAGAGCTGCGGGAAGCATTAGGTGTGCATGCCATGCCCTGTAGAACAGTGGCGAGGTGGGTGGAGATGGTCGAGACACATGCAGCGAATGATATTCAGCGCCTGCCCCACCGCTGGTAACGCACAGTAGACACCTTGGGTGATTATTTCGAAGTTCTGTAACCAGTCGAGACCTGGCCTTTGTACGTAGTCTAGTGTATTTGCTGTCTGTACCATAATAAAACTATGTTTACCAATGGTCTGTGTTCTGTCACTTACCTACAAGCATCTCCTGACCTCAGAATTAATCTTCAGGCACTATGCATACATACATGCCCTATATTTCCAAATGCATATCGTAGAATATCCGTGTCGTCTCCTGTTCGCGAGAAAAAAAAAGTTGCCATGACTTATGACTCGATCCTCGTATTGTAGCATTCTAGCTTAGGCTGGGATGACAAGTGAAACGGTATTTACTTTGCTCCACGTTGAGCGTACAAATGTAATGGTATCTTTCGCCCTCACGTTGAGCGACAAATGTAACAGTAATTTAGTGCCCCATGTTGGTAGCGACAAATGTAATGGTTTCGCTAGCCCACACTGTTGGGAGAGAAATGTAACTGTTTACCTTTGCCTAAGCTATGTTGTTTTAATGGGCGCCAAGACCTCAATGCAATGTTGAAATCTAAATTTGTATTTAACAACGTCTAGCTCTGGCAGAACACATTCAAGACTCTATTCACTCAGATCGTGGTATGATTTGATCATTAACCCAACAAACAATTGTATCAGGAGAAGGAATTGGTCTATATCTAATGCTACCTACTGAAAGCAAAGATTGCATTGTAAAAGAAATGAATTTATTATATAAAACAAGTGTAGCAAAATTAATAATAATAATAAGTTTAAAATTTAAATTGGAGCGTTGTGATTTGAATATTACCGATAGAAAATTACGTGAAAACGGAGTCTGATAAATTGATTTTACTCTTATTTCCAAGCTATGAAGTTACTGAATTATGAAATATAAAACAAAGAAAAATGAGAGATTGCGTATTTCTGCGTCATTAGCGCTTACCCCTGGAAATTGCCAAAGCATTTCCCTCGTTCTTGATGATGCTGTGTGCTTCCCACAGTCTCCTGGACGTCGTCATCTCCGTCGAAATTTGATGATATTCTGGTAGATTAGATAATTCTATGGTCCGTACATCGGACCCAAACTCTCGTAAAACCGCACTGGTTACGTTTTACAAAAGTTCGTCGCTAACTCCACTGAACATCGGAGCGACACGCACTTGCGACCGTACTCTGCAAGTTCTACACAGTTTGTCCTCGTTTCACCGAACATCGGAGCGTCCCCCGCGTATAACCATACTCCGCACGTTGGCTCCCCCCCATGGTACCGACATCTAGCTTACGTCGTCCACACTGATTGGCTGAGCACGCCGCCACTTCCCCTCCTCCGGTTCATTACACTCCGCGGGCGAGAGGGAGAAGTCGTTTTCCGTTTCCACAATTCGCCTCTTCTAGACCTTGCGACCCAGCCTTGCGTAATACTTCTCGACAGGAATCAGCTTGTATTAGAATTCCCAGTGAGTCATGTCTCTCAAATACCCTAACTGACAAAACTCCGTAAAATTCCGTAATCATATAATTTTCTATGATATCGTCGTTCGTAATAATTTGCTTGATAGCGTTTTCTAAGACATAGAAAACCTATCTGAATGCTAATAATTTTTATAAAATGCTCCGAAAATATCTTAATAATAATTATAATAAATTAATAATAATAATAAATTAACATGAAAAATTATCTTGGCTGAACAATTTGCCGCGTAAATAAATATAGAATGGCTTCCTACTGACTTATGCCAGTTGCATAAAAACCCCTCGAAAAACACGTTACATATTCGCCTCGGATCATCGGATGATTTACCGTGACGACGGTCCATTATCCGATTATCCCAGACACGTTAATAAACCCCATCCAAAATACATATTACATAAATGAAACCACCCTAAATTACAGATATGTACACTCATAATTTTTCTTCACGCACTTTGCGTCAAAGTTTGTTGTCACTATGGATTGCACTTTGCAACCAGTCCAATGTTTTACATATAGAATAGTGTTCCATGGATATTTCCGCCTCTCAAATTGCTCTATGTTGGAGAAATAGACATAATTAATGTGTGAGCACTATGTATTTATGATGTCATATCACACGCATTGAAGGTGTTCTGATATATTTATATCATCATTGAACTTCCTAATTTCACTGGAGGTCCCTTCCTTATGGTGACATTTAATTCCACTTATCACTGAGCACACGATCACACTACTGTGGCAGCGCCTCGTGACCATAATACTTAATCTCTCTCTAAAGTAGATTAAATTAAGATTGACTTCTGAAAAAAAAATAGTAAGTGCGCATTACATATAACACCAAATATTTCTGTGCCGTAATCGCCCTGTCTTGTTAAGTTCCCGTAGACCATATTCTACTTAATACTAGTTCTCAACACTGACCATTTCTCCTCACACAAATAATACCTTTGTACAAATTACCTTAAATTACACACTTACAAATCTTACATGGCGAGGCCGTAAACAGAAATCACGTGTGCTGATATGTATGAGTTTCATGAAGGACTGTCTCGCATTCTGATGGCCCATCTTTTATCTCGTGGACGCCTTAAGCTAACAAGCCCTATACAAGCGCTCCCCCATCTCTTGGAGATAAAAGGGAACCCATCAGCGCTGCCAAAATGGCCTTGGTGCATCGAGACAATTTAGTGCTCAACAGCATCCGACAATCCCGTCATATTTCCCCGTACCTTAAAAACTCTCATTTACTTACATACTACCCCCCTGTGTGACTTCCGATACGCCTGCCTTAAGACCAGATCCTCCACGCACCAGATACCACACTTACTCATTTGATAGGCTGGCTCGCCAGCTAAACACACTCACTTTATGACACATATTTTCGTAGACTATGTATATTATACGTCCCGTATAATCTGTTTCCCTCACTATTCTCCAGCACATATGCTGTTTTGCCAATACGTTTGGAAACTATAAATGTTTCTGCGTCACCTGCTTCCAACCTTCTAAGTGGCTCCCTTTAAATGAACGTCATCACGTTGCTCCACTAGCATATTTCTCAGTGTCTGTAACGATGCCCTGTTGCTACTGTCCACACATGCACACCCTACCTTCCTATGGTGTCACACCTCTACTCGACACTCTATGACCTAAAAATGTCACTTCTGACTGACAGAATGACGACTTAGACAGCTTCAAAGTGAACCCTGCCTGATCTAACTTCTGAAAAACTATATTTAAATGACATAGATGCTCCTCAAAACTGCTTGAACTAATTACCATATCATCTATGTAAATGGTTACAAACTCTCCTGTGTCATCCCCTAATTCGATGTTTAAAGCCCTAATTAAAGCTGCTGAACTACTCTTTAACCCATAAGGTGTTCTACAAAATTGATACAGGTTATATTTATGACTAAAAGCTGTAAATGGTCTATCTTCGTACATAAGTGGCACTTGCCAAAAACTGGTACTCAAATCTACACAAGTGAAATACTTCTTCCCCTCAAATGTTTGCATTAATTCCTCTATTGACATAGATTTCAGCTGATCTGAACTAATTCTACTGTTAACCAAACGAGCGTCTAAACAAATACGAACAGTGCCGTCGGTCTTGGGTACCGTGATCAAAGAATTAACATATGGACTGTTAGAGTGCTCAATAATCCCATCTTCAAGCATCTGGTTAATTTGTGCCTCAACTGCACTCTGATAAGCGAAAGGTACAGGATATCTATGTCCTGTGAATACTGACCTATCAATAACGTTCAATGAATGTGTATAGCAATTGGCCATACCAATGCGATCCTCAAAAACTCTCCTATTACACAATAACACATCATAGAGCCGAACACACTGTTCATCCTCTATATTTCCCTGAAATGCAGCCTCACGTAACGAGTCCTCTAGACTTCCGTTCGTAATCACACTGCCCACAAAACATGCGAGAACCCCGCTCTACGGCTGGCGATATCTCATTTAAAGTACAAATCACACCTACAATACTACTCCTCTGAATATGGTCATTGAACGCTACTTCTACTTCAGAATCTCCCCATTTAAATTTCAAACTCCCTACATCATAACATAAGTTACCAGACACTCTACTTAGCCACTCTGAACCCGAGTTAACACTGAATACTAAATTTGGAATTACAAGGCAAATCTGCTTCTCTATATGATTATTAATTTTAATGTCTACTAAAACTTGCTTAGAAATTACTTTAGACCTCTTCCCAACAGCTGTGATAACAAAAGTGCTTTTAATTGGCATCTCCTCAAAATTTACTCCAGTTCCTTTCATTTTATCATAAAATGCACTACTTATGCAACTCTTCATACAACCACTATCAATTAAAACATCTGTGTACGCCTCGGACACGTTAAATTTAACTATGGGGCTCTTACTAACCACTTCCTGAATAATACCTTCATCATTTAGTTCATGTGATAATTCATTTCTTACATTTAGGTCATAGGGTTCCTGTATAATTGTATGGACAGGGCATGCTACAGACTGAGATTCTGACCTTACTTCGCAGCCTGGTTCGCGTTTAAAGAACCGCTACAGCTGGCCGTAGTACTACTAACTACTGAACTAGTCTGGTTGTTCTGGGCTGTGTTGTCATTGTTTGGCTGTATATTACTACCACTAGGCTGTCCTCTTCCTTGACCCCTATTCTGGTTGTAATTATTGTCATTATAATTTCTCCCTTGATTTCCCCTGAAATCATTGTTTCTCCCTTGATTTCCCCTGTAATCATTGTTCCTCCCTTGATTTCCCCTGAAATCATTGTTCCTCCCTTGATACTGATTACCATAGCCATTTCCTCTGTTCTGATTTAGCTGATTATTATTATTTCTATTTTGAGCGTTGGCCCCTTCGCCACCGTTCCCTTGAACTTCTTGATGCCTGGCTTCATTAGGTCTATTATTATTATTACCCTGGTTCCGATTGAAATTGTCATCATAACCCCCTCTCCCTAGTGCATCAAATGTGCTTAACAAATTTTCTACTTGTGATATAGTCTTTACATTCTGGATACAAGCAGCCTCCTTGATCCTATAGGGAAAGTGCCTAAGTAGCAACCTTACCACATCACTTTCCTCCTTCAAGCCATCCAGATATTTACACACTAATACCTGCCCTAAAAAGTATTCGGTCATGGTGGAGCTTCCTTTAGGGTTATATTTACCACACACTACTCCCTCACGATGCTGCGACTGAATAACCTCATTCCAGATTTTTTCACAGAATTTCATTTTAAAATCATTGATATCAGTAAACTTGTCTCTGTAGACAGCAAACCAATTCCTCGTTTCCCCCACAAACACTTGTTCTAAAATTTCAACTACCTGGCACCACTCAATACTACCATTTTCCAACCTTTCCCCGAATTTATTTTCTATAGTGTTCATGAACTCCATTGGGCACCCCTGTCGATTGCTGAACTTACCCAGTTCTACCTCCCTGTGTGTGCTATTCACAAAAACTGGCCTATTCTGACTATTTTCTTGCCTGATCCTAGCTTTTAATTTTAATTCTAATTCTGCGATTTTCTCCTCAGCCTTCCTCTCAATACTGTTTACTGTTAATTTAATGTTTCCTTCTGATTCTTCTACTTTATCATATAGCTTTGCTTGTTTCTCCTCAATCTTGCTAATGCTTTCCCTATTACTCTCTCTTAAATCATTTACTTCTGCAACTATTTGTGAGTGGACTTTCTCAATTCTACCCCCCAGCTGTTCCTTAACCTCTTTAGTAGCTACCTGAATTTTGTCAATTTCTCCCCCCAATTGCTTTTTGACCTGCTGTGTTTCCAGTTGCAGTAGTTCTTTTAAATTTTCAGCCTGTGTACTGATTCTAATTTCCAACTCCTCCTGTACTTTTCCTAATTTTCTGTCTACATCTGCAATAATCTCTTTAGCCTTTTCTTCCATCACCCCCCTGATCTCACCTCTAATCAGTTCGAATTTGTCACTCATTTCCCTACTGTTTTGTTCTAATTTAGCATTTAAAGTTTCAGTACTCTCTCTATTTTCCTTACAGTTTTGTTCTAATTTTGCATTATTCTGTTCTAATTTTGCATTTAAAGCTTCTGTACTTTCTTTATTTTCCCTACTGTTTTGTTCTAATTTTGCATTATTCTGTTCTAATTTTGCATTTAAAGCATCACTACTAACTTTGTTCTGATACATGAACTCGAGAAGTAAAGTTTTTAATTCTGGTTGGCCGCCTACACTCCCTGTTTCAGTATCGGGATTTACCTCCGCTACCCCGGTACTACCATCACTCGACATACTGCTCGTATCATCATTCTCCAGTTGATGACCACTACGTAACCTCATCTGTCTTTCTTTCTCATCCCCCATAATGATATACACTGATAAAGACAAATAACCCCCAAAATACAGGCACAGAAATATATACCCTTCTCCTTCCACAAATGTTATTAGGTTTTCAGCCCCAAGTTGTCGGCGACAAATGTAGCATTCTAGCTTAGGCTGGGATGACAAGTGAAACGGTATTTACTTTGCTCCACGTTGAGCGTACAAATGTAATGGTATCTTTCGCCCTCACGTTGAGCGACAAATGTAACAGTAATTTAGTGCCCCATGTTGGTAGCGACAAATGTAATGGTTTCGCTAGCCCACACTGTTGGGAGAGAAATGTAACTGTTTACCTTTGCCTAAGCTATGTTGTTTTAATGGGCGCCAAGACCTCAATGCAATGTTGAAATCTAAATTTGTATTTAACAACGTCTAGCTCTGGCAGAACACATTCAAGACTCTATTCACTCAGATCGTGGTATGATTTGATCATTAACCCAACAAACAATTGTATCAGGAGAAGGAATTGGTCTATATCTAATGCTACCTACTGAAAGCAAAGATTGCATTGTAAAAGAAATGAATTTATTATATAAAACAAGTGTAGCAAAATTAATAATAATAATAAGTTTAAAATTTAAATTGGAGCGTTGTGATTTGAATATTACCGATAGAAAATTACGTGAAAACGGAGTCTGATAAATCGATTTTACTCTTATTTCCAAGCTATGAAGTTACTGAATTATGAAATATAAAACAAAGAAAAATGAGAGATTGCGTATTTCTGCGTCATTAGCGCTTACCCCTGGAAATTGCCAAAGCATTTCCCTCGTTCTTGATGATGCTGTGTGCTTCCCACAGTCTCCTGGACGTCGTCATCTCCGTCGAAATTTGATGATATTCTGGTAGATTAGATAATTCTATGGTCCGTACATCGGACCCAAACTCTCGTAAAACCGCACTGGTTACGTTTTACAAAAGTTCGTCGCTAACTCCACTGAACATCGGAGCGACACGCACTTGCGACCGTACTCTGCAAGTTCTACACAGTTTGTCCTCGTTTCACCGAACATCGGAGCGTCCCCCGCGTATAACCATACTCCGCACGTTGGCTCCCCCCCATGGTACCGACATCTAGCTTACGTCGTCCACACTGATTGGCTGAGCACGCCGCCACTTCCCCTCCTCCGGTTCATTACACTCCGCGGGCGAGAGGGAGAAGTCGTTTTCCGTTTCCACAATTCGCCTCTTCTAGACCTTGCGACCCAGCCTTGCGTAATACTTCTCGACAGGAATCAGCTTGTATTAGAATTCCCAGTGAGTCATGTCTCTCAAATACCCTAACTGACAAAACTCCGTAAAATTCCGTAATCATATAATTTTCTATGATATCGTCGTTCGTAATAATTTGCTTGATAGCGTTTTCTAAGACATAGAAAACCTATCTGAATGCTAATAATTTTTATAAAATGCTCCGAAAATATCTTAATAATAATTATAATAAATTAATAATAATAATAAATTAACATGAAAAATTATCTTGGCTGAACAATTTGCCGCGTAAATATAGAATGGCTTCCTACTGACTTATGCCAGTTGCATAAAAAACCCTCGAAAAACACGTTACAGTATACACACACACACACACACACACACACACACACACACACACACATATATATAAATAGATATATAAATAAATAGATGGATTGATGCGATTTATTTAAATTAATTTAAGCTATTACAGCATAACTTACAATATTGTGAACAGTATGTTTTAGGTTTTACTATTATTGGCGCCTTTTAAATGTAAAAATCACATAAATACCGTTCAGCTTTCTTTTTCCGTAAACTGCAGTCTTTGCGAGTCCAATTTCTGCACAATGCTTTTGATATTATAGCTCATTGTCACGTCCAAATTCTACACAAACACAACATACCTCACTAGAATCAGTTTGGGATATAATAATATCAACTCACTCCTCCCTTAAAAGGAATGAACCACGCTCTTCTACCAATATTGTAACATGCTAAAAGAATACCCCAAGAAGGATTGAACCACGCTCTTGAACCAGTATTGTAACATACTAAAACCCCGATAACAGTTACTTGCATCTGTCGTCCCTCCTCGATGTTTGCTACTTTGATGAATGCTCTCTTGAAAATTGTTACGACGAGTTAGGGCTTAATAAATGAAATAATTAAATAAATATATGTGTGATATATTTAGAACAAGGCCTACTGTCTTTAATTGAACGATTTTAAACTAATAAGATGATTATCAATCGGAAAATATTTGGGGTAATGCCGAACAAGTTGTTCCCGATGATAATATTTTGTTAATAACTTATTTAAACAGTTAAAATGTGTTCTACAGGATTAAGATTTGAACTAACTGAATGTAAATAATACACATACTATCCATATGAAGAAGAAGTAGCCGTATGTGTACTTATTTTTGTGCTAAATAGCTGCACAACGTTACTAGCAGTTTCATAAAAAACATGTTTCACCTTCTCACAATGGCGTCTTGCCGCCAACTGGAGTGTGCGGTTGCTGTGGAGTTAGAGGGACTTGCGCTAGACAGCAGCACCAATTTAAGACACCGTTATGCCAACAGTTGCCCACGAAACACCCTGTTCGCCGTTACCCCAATGTTCGCCAATACCCCGGTCTCCCCTAACGAGCGATGAAATGAATGATGATATGTGATATAATGTTGGCAAGGATGTGGAAGGAAGCGGCCGTGGTCTGTGAGAAGGAACCGTCCCAACATTTGCCTGGAGTTGAAAATAGGAAACCACGGAAAACCATTTCAAGGATGACCAACGGTGGGGCTCGAACCCACGTCTATCGTCCGCAGATACAGTAGCTTCATCCCATGGCCTAGCGCTGTGTGTTAGCGAGCGTAGCTACCGCTGTCGGTAATAATAATAATAATAATAATAATAATAATAATCACAATTAAAAATGAAAATCCACAGCCTGCTACCAGTTTCCGACGTGGTCAAGAATGGAATGAATGAAGCCCCCATCTAGCGGCGAGGATATGAACTGTGCCGGCTGCCGAGGCCTGACGCACTCCTCTGGGGCAATGATTAAATGAATGACAGATGAAATGAAATGATAGTGGAGATTGTTGCTGGAATGAAATTTTGACAGGGAAAACCGGAGTAACCGGAGAAAAACCTGTCTGCCTCCGTTTTGTCCACCACAGATCTCACATGGAGTGACTGGGATTTGAACCACGGACCCAGCGGTGAGAGGCCGGTGTGCTGCCGCCTAAGCCACGGAGGCTTCAATAATAATACGTAATCATAAAAATAAATTTGCAATAACCGTGCAGGACACCTTCCTAATTTGTGTTACCCATGTTTACACATTTACTGTCGATTAATTTAAATAACTACTCATGACACACCAGTTTTGTTACACGTTTACGTCCATAGCACCTTTGACGAATAGGACCACCCCGACCACCTGTTCCCTGTATCGACATGATCAGTGTGGCAGCCCGGATTGCGCTCTTACTTAAACACCCTGCACAAGTAAGTTTGCTCGTAAACCAGATTGAATAGTTATCGTCCCCTTTACAATGGCTATGACAGGTTCTGACGCTTCATCCCACCAGTGAAAGTAAACTGTTGAGTTTCATTGAGAGAATAACAGTGTGTAAGGTCATTCTTAACGGTACTGAGATAAAGGGCATCTATTCAAGCAGGAAGTTACACTGGATAGGGTTGAGAACCTCTTATGTAACCACACGCCTTGAGTCAAATACTTCTCGCCTCCTAATTCTGCACCATTGTCTCGCACTGATCGAATGAATAATAAATGTTAACAATCCAACTAATCCTGGCGTCCTTGGAGCGGCGCGCCGCGGTATTTCTACTGGTGTAACAATCAGCTGCGTCAGATCACCCAGGAAGTTCATGTCCCAAGGTTCCCTGCAACCTTGCTCCAGTCTAGTTGTCTCGTTTAGGGACTTGGAACATTGTGATCATCAACTCTTTGTATTTAGTGTGTGTCTCTCCTGTCTGATAATCCGAGTCAATATGGTGTCTGTAATTTGTCGTGTGCATTCATTGGGAGAGGGTGGTGAAAACTGAATTAACTATACAGAACTTTGTCATCAGAAGAATATGGAGTTTTGAAAAAGTTACATGTTTTAAACCGGAAGTCAAAATATTGTGGCTACGTAAAATGATTGTTTCAAGGGACTAGGTTTCAAATTAGCGTAAGCCACCTCGTTTCGTAGTGGCTAGCATTCTTGGCTGTCGTCCCAGAGGTCCAGGTTCGATTACCAACTCTGTCAAGACATTTAAATCTGGTCTGAGGGCTGGAACGGGATTCACTCTGCCTCGTGAGGCAAACCTGCGAAGAGGTGGGTTCGGCTCACACCTCAGTCATCCTGGAAATGGTTTTCTGTGGTTACTCCCACTCCTACTCCAGGCAAATGCTGGGATAGTTCCTAACTTATGCCCACGGCCGCCTCCTTCAAAATCCTCAACTGAATTGCAAATATACACACACTAATACAGCTGTCACAATAACACAGGTTATCAAGCAAAAATTCCATACACACCCAACACAAGTTGTCAGACGAAAATTCCAGACATACATTCAAATACACGGGACTAAATGACCACGATGTCCAAGCCTCTCAAATGAAACAACTACAAACAAATAAATCAAATCGTTGTGGGAATGATTTTCATGCTTCATCATATTGTGACAAAAATGCCACAGTAATTAAATTCAAAAATATTAAACTGTATGTTGGGGGGGGGGGGAGGGGAGGGGGAGCGGGGGCTGTTGTCCTAGCTGCTCCGCCTGTTAAGACAACAATAGGGCCTAACTAATAACTAAAATACTGTATTTTAGGTAAATGATAAGAATTTGTTATAGTTATTATTATTATTATTGTTGGTTCCGTTGGGTATGGATGGATACCTGTCTGTACGGGATTCATGTATCTTATAGAATTCTGGCGGATTAAACAAGTATGTTGGTGCTTTGTTGGTGGTATATGTATATTGTATAACATCAGTTTTATGAATTAAATCAAACTTACTTTATTGTGAACAGTGAAGCTGCTTTTTAGCAATAACCTACCATAAAGATGTTCAATTTCAATTGCATTTTGTAAGTATTTTGAACCTCACTTGCATTTTGTTCGTATTTTCGATCTCATTTGTATTTTGTAAGTATTTTGAATTTCAGTTGCATTTTGTAATTATTTCAACGCTACATTACATTTTGTACGTATTTTGAATCTAGCCTACATTTTGTGGGTACTTTTCCATGTAGTCTTTTTGTGACTCTTTTCGTTCTAAATTCCCTTTTGTAAGACCATATTGTGAGTTGTTTCCATCTGAGTTCCTTTTTGTATGTATTTTCCGTCTCAGATAATTTTGTTGTGTTTTCCAATTCATTATCATTCTCGCTAACACCCAGATCATTAGGGGCCGATAACCTCGATGTTGGGCCCCTTAAAACAACAATTATCATCATCATTCTAATTGACTCTTTCTAAAACATTTGTTTCTTTGGATTGTCGTCTTAATCCATGCTCACATATTGAAACTATTTTCTTTCATAATTCAATTTAATATTGTAAAAAAAAAATTTTTTTTTCTTCTAAATAACCATATTGCATAACTCAATTTGTTAATTGTTGTTAACATCATGTCATTAACTCATTCATTTAGATTTTAAACATTATATACCATAAATTCGCTGAATATTAAACTTTTAAAATATTATTATTGTTAATATAAAAAAATATCGGTAATTATTTTTTTCTCTTTTTATTTATAAACAACTAGCTGAAGTACCCGTGCTTCGCTACGCGTCAGAAATAAATTAAAATGTGAAACTGACAGTTAAAACAGGGGATAGGCGAGGTGCTGCGCAGAGGGAGATTAAGGATGGAACATTATGTCCAACTACACCGCTCGGCGTTGACCGTGTTTTATAGCACAAATTTAGGTTTTACTCGCTAACCGTTGGAGATACCTTTCGGATAGAAAATGTAATTTTAAACCTCGTATATGGCATCAAAAGTTTGCTATTTCTTCGCGTTCTCATTTTATTTGAAATGGAAATATGAAAGTTTGAAATCAAAGGGTGTAGTGACGTCATAATTTTTTTAGCTTTTTGAAGGGCTTTTAGGGTGATTTGGTGTGTGAGTGGTTTTGGTGTGTGAGTGGTTTTGGTGTGTTTTTGTGTTAACATTTTATCACGTTCCATTATTTCTTCTCCTATACGAAGGATAACCATTGGCATTATCTTTGCTCTCTTCCTGTAAGTATTTTCTATCTAAATTGCATTTTGTAAATATTGTCAATTCAAATAACAGTACAGTAAGTATGTAGTTAGATGTAGTTGTAAGTAGGTAGTTAGTTTGTCTATTAGATATATGTCATTGTTCTATTAGACTGTGGTGTGTGAGTGTGTCTGGTAACAGTTGCATTGTTTATTAGTTATAGTTCATTGTTTCAGTAGACTGTGATGTGTGATTGCATGTGAGTGTGTCTGGTGACAGACTGTTTTAGTGGTAGTATTTGTTGTTGGTGGAACTTTAGTATTTTTCGTTAGTAGAATTTTGGTATTTAATTGTTAGTACAGTAGAAGGTTAGTATTTTTGTTAGTAGAATTGCTCTTTACTTATTCTGAAAGGGAGTAGCAGCCTTTCAGAATAAATCAATTCTTTACTAGTCTTATAGACGGTTAAGATATTGATAATATAAGCCAAATAATGGCTACACTGCGTCCTGCTGCACGGCTGAAAGCAAGGGGAAACTACAGCCGTTTGCTATTCCCGAGGATATGCACCTCTCTATGCATAAATACATGTGATGATGGCCTCCTCCCTTGTAAAATTTCAATCCGGAGGTAAACTAGTCCCCCGTTCGGATCTCCGGGTGGGGACTACTCGAGAGGGGGTTAACATCACAGAAGTGACAAAGAGGAACTCTGACATTCTACGGATCGGAGCGTGGAATGTTAGAAGTCTGCTAGGAAATGGAAGGTTAGAAAACTTAGAAAGGGAAATGGATAGGATGAGGTTGGATTTGGTTGGGATTAGTGAAATGCGCTGGCAGGAAGAACAGGACTTTTGGTCAGGAGACTATAGGGTCATTAGCACTAAATCAAACAATGGCCAAGCAGGGGTTGGCCTCATATTGAGTAGGAAACTTGGACAGCGGGTGGAATATTATGAGCAATATAGTGAACGGATTATTGTAGCAAAAATAAATACTAAACCTACCTGCACCACAGTGGTACAAGTCTATATGCCTACCAGTCAAGCTGATGATGAGGATGTTGAAAAGGTCTACGAAGAAATAGACGAAATTCTGAGGTATATCAAGGGTGATGAAAATGTTATAGTAATGGGAGATTGGAATGCTGTGGTAGGAAAAGGGAGAGAAGGGAAGATAGTAGGAGATTTCGGATTAGGTGAAAGGAATGATCGAGGAAGCAGGCTGGTAGAATTCTGCACTGAGCATGAGTTGGTCATAGCTAACACCTTATTCAATAACCACAATAGAAGAATATACACATGGATGAGACCAGGAGATACAGGGCGTTACCAAATCGACTTCATTATGGTCAAGCAGAGGTTTCGAAACCAGATTTTGGATTGTAAAACATATCCTGGTGCTGACATAAACTCTGACCACAATCTGGTTGTAATGAAATGCAGATTAAAGTTGAAGAAACTGAAGAAAAGTCAAAAGCCAAAAAGGTGGGCAATAGACAGACTGAAAGAGAAGGATGTAAACGAAAGATTCAAGAAGAGTATAAAGGAAGGACTAATGAAAAACCCTAAACAAACTTCAATTGCAGACGAATGGGCACTTTTGAGGAATGAAATAACAAAATCCGCAGAAGAAAACATTGGTAGGAAGGAGAGAATAGGTAGAAAACCGTGGATCACTCAGGATATACTCGAATTGATGGATGAAAGGCGGAAGCACAAGAATGTAAGAGATGAAAAGGGGAAAGCAGAATACAGACGTCTGAGAAATGAGGTTAACAAGAAGTGCAAGGAAGCGAAAGAAGAATGGTTGAAAGAGAAATGTGCTGGTATAGAAAATTGTCTGAAATTAGGAAAAGTAGACACAGCTTATCGAAGGATTAAGAATATTTTTGGGGAAAAGAAGACTAAGTGCTGTAATATTAAGGACACAAATGGAAAGCCTCTAACAGATAGGGAAGAAAAGGTTGAGAGATGGAAAGCTTACATAGAGAGTTTGTATAAGGGAAAGGAGATTGAGAATCACGTAATGGAAAGGGAGGAGGAAATTGATGAGGATGCGAAAGGAGATTTAATATTGAGATCAGAATTTGATAGAGCTTTGGAAGACTTAAGCAGGAACAAAGCACCAGGCATAGATGATATACCGATTGAGTTGCTACGCTGCATAGGAGAGGAAGGTCTGATCAGGTTATTTCACTTGGTGTGTAGGATTTATGAGACAGGTGAGGTACCCCCTGATTTCAAGAAGAATGTAATCATCCCTATACCAAAGAAAGTGGGAGCTGACAGATGTGAAGATTATCGTACAATCAGCTTGATTACTCATGCTTCAAAGATCCTGTCTAGAATAATTTACAAGAGGATTGAGAGCCAGATAGAAACGGAGTTGGGTGAAGACCAGTTTGCTTTCAGGAGAAATGTAGGAACAAGGGAAGCTGTACTAAGTCTTAGGCTGATTTTGGAAGGTAGAATAAGGAAAGATAAGAGAACGTTCATGGCTTTTGTAGACTTAGAAAAGGCTTTTGATAACGTTGATTGGACTAAATTGTTTGACATTTTGAAATCGATTGGAATAAAGTACAGGGATAGGAGGGTGATATACAATCTATACAGAAACCAGACAGCAGTCATTCGAGTTGAAGGACATGAGAGAGAAGCTGGTATTCAGAAAGGTGTAAGGTAAGGCTGCAACTTATCACCCATACTTTTCAATCTTTACATTGAACAAGCAATGAAGGAAATTAGAGAAAAATTTAAAGTGGGAGTGAAGATTCAAGGAGAAATAATTTCAACTCTGAGATTTGCTGATGACATCGTCATCTTGGCCAACAAGCCTGAGGATTTGAATGAGTTTTTGAATGGTATGGACTCCGTCTTACGGAAAGAATTCATGATGAAAATTAATAAATGTAAAACAAAAATACTGGAATGCAGCCGAAATAAATCAGAAACCTCTATGGAGATCAAATTGGCAGGTGAAAAGCTGAAGGAAGTAGGAGATTTCTGTTACTTAGGAAGCAGAATAACCAGTGATGGACGAAGCAAAGAGGATATAAAAAGTAGGTTGGCTCAGGCAAGAAAAGCATTTCTACAAAAAAGGAATCTGCTGACATCGAATATAGATTTAGGTATTAGGAAGTCATTTTTGAAGCCTTTGTCTGGAGCGTGGCGCTCTATGGAAGTGAAACTTGGTCTATTGGTGCAGCAGAAAAGAGGAGAATTGAAGCATTTGAAATGTGGTGCTACAGGAGAATGATGAAGATCAGATGGGTAGATAGGGTTACAAACAAAGAGGTATTAAGACGAGTGGGAGAGGAGAGATGTTTCTGGCGACTGCTAATGAAGAGAAGAGATAGGTTGGTAGGACACATACTAAGACACCCAGGAATAGCAAGCTTAGTTATGGAAGGAAGGGTCGAGGACAAGAACTGTAGGGGTAGACCAAGGTTAGAATATGTTAAACAGATTGCCTCGGATGTAGGGTGTGGTAGCTATGTAGAGATGAAACGATTAGCTCAGGACAGGGAGGCATGGAGAGCTGCATCAAACCAGTCAAAAGACTGAAGACTCAAACAACAACAACAACAACAAAGATCGGGAGAACATTAAGTTATTCTGATCAAAATTAGGTTTATCCCACAGACCCCCTGAAACCTTATCCACTTTGGGAACCACTGACGTAGGGTATGTTAATAACATTGCACGAAAACAATAGCATTGTCAAACAGAAACTGCTCAAGTTTTATATATATTTTGAGACAACATTCCAATAGTCTATAAACACGTCTCACACACCGCCGCTTCAAGCTATTTAAAACAAATCTTTGAAAATGCCAACCTTAATTGTTGATGAAATGTCAGAAGATACCAAGAAGTGTTATACACGGCTTAATAACCCGAGAAACCGTTTTGAAAAACAAAGTGTTGAAATCAAAATGCTAAAAATCACCGCCCCTAGTAATACATCATGATGGTGCTGTCTTCATCAGTGTCGAATCAGCACTTCGTATGAAAAGCAGATACATGCAGGGTGTCCCAAGAAAACACTGACAAGGCTTAGTATGATGTGCGGGAAGGCAGACTGATCGGATTTCAAGAAGGAGCCCCTGTCCGGAAATGCACGGTGTGGACGCTGGAGAGCGTCGAAGTCTGAGAACGGTTGTGGCACATTGGGTGGACGAAAGTCCACGTGCGTACGTGATTCGCAACCACCAACACAGGTTCAGTATTAACATCTAAGCTGGGATCATTGGTGACCATCTCATTGAGCCATGTATAAGTTACTGCCCAACAGACTGGCAGGACAGATCTACCTCACATTTATTCGACATGTTTTGCCTACCCTATTGGAGGAAGTGCCACTATATGTTCGGCAAATCATGTGGCTGCAACACGATGGAGCTCCAGCACACTTTGATGTAAATGTGCAGAATCACCTCAACGTCACATATCGCAATCGATGGTAGACCGGTTCCATGGCCAGCACGTTCGCCATATTTGACACCTTTGGACTACATTCGGTGGGGTAGTAGGCTATGAAGAGTATGGTGTATGCCACTCCTGTAATAACGGCGGAGGACTTTATTACCCAAGTCCACGGAGAGATTGCCGTCCTTCAAAGACAACCGTACGAATTGGGTCATTTGCGTGCGGCTCAGCACCACCGACGTAGGCTCTGCAATGACGTCGGAGGTCTGAACCCCATTTGTAAGTAGCTCCTTGTGCTACTCATGTTGAGTTTATTGACGACCTGTGGAACGCATACCCCTTCCACACTTCGATGCTCTACAG
Source organism: Meconema thalassinum (assembly GCA_946902985.2). Taxonomy (NCBI): domain Eukaryota; kingdom Metazoa; phylum Arthropoda; class Insecta; order Orthoptera; family Tettigoniidae; genus Meconema; species Meconema thalassinum. The sequence goes on from OX336390.1 coordinate 447,025,443, forward strand.
CGTCCAAGCTGTGCGTTTCCGGATATGGGTTCCTTCTTAAAAACCTATTCAGTTTGCCTTCCCGCACACTACACTAAGCCTTGACGGTGTTCTTTGGGACATCCTATATATATATATACCGCTATCAATTTATTGTATGCTGAGGCTGCCACAGAGGAGTGGGACCTCTTACCCCAAGATAAACTTGATGGTCTCATTCAGAGCATGTCTCCTCCGTGTGTTATCTACCCACGATTGTTATTGTTTTCAGAAGGCCTGTTGTTTAGTTTCTTAATAAGTTATTGTATAAACCTCAATGGGTTTATTATAGAAGACATTGTAGTAAAATATATTCCAAACTTTTGTTGAGCAGTGTAAATATTAGTTCCAGTTTCTTGAACTGAATTAATTGACCTCGTCTGTTAAGGTCATACAATTAGTAGTGGTGAACAGTAGTAATTTATACTTGCAGATGTCGTATTTGTGCATTAACATATTCGAAGTTCCGCGAGGAGTGGATCATATATGGATGAGGTCTTCTTGTTTTTCATGCGGAGCTGACCCTGATTAGCAACCGTCACCTCTCGTGATTCTTATGTAGAGAGGTCACATCTTGTTTGCAAATTTACTGAATATATCTATAGGTTCTCGGCCGCAATGTGACGTGAAAAGATTTCAGGAGGATTTCCTGTAGAAATGGACAAGTTTTAATAATTTACCCTTTAGTATTCTAAACACCTAAAACCGCATTTCCCTTTAGATTTGGACCGGCTGCATGATCTACTATATGCGACAGACTCGTGTCAGTAGTATGTCGATGGTGATAGATGTAAGGAAATTTCCGACATCGTGAGCATGTATCCCTGAGTATTTGGGTGTGTGTGCGTGTGAAATCTGTATGATAACCTTTGTTATTATGTATTTGTAATTGGAGCTAAGATTTTGGTAGGAACCATTCGTAGCCTTATCTCGCATTCGCCTGGTGGAAAAGTGAAGAAATGATGGAAAAACACTTATAGGATGGCTGAGGTAGGAATCAAACCCTCCCCTCCTCTTCTCAGTTCTACTTCATAAGGCTGAGTGAACATCATCTATGAAAGAATTGATTTTCAGTCAGTCAAGACAGTAATAACATCATACTTACTAACATGGATAAAATAATTTGGGAGTAGCGGCTAGCATTCTTGGCTGTCGGGACCCGTAAGTCACGGTTCGACTTCTGGTTCCGCCAAGAAATTGAATACTGGTCTGAAAGTTGTAACAGGACACAGTAAGAAAAGAAGGGGGGATACTTTGTACATAAAAGCTTGTTATTTTGTGGTAAATATCTCAAGTTATATTTCTTTCAAGTTAGGGCGTTTAATTGTTTTTCCCCCAAATGTAATAGGGCACAATTTATGTTGATCGACTAAAAGTATTTCTTTAATAGAACTAGGCAACACTGAAATATGGCTTCCAATACTTCAGTAATAATTAGTCCATGTTTTTACATTGATGACACTAAGGCTGTGTCCCAATACTCAAGTTGTCTGCTATTGACTAGCTGCTAGCTACTATGTGCTATGTGCTATGCACTACGGAGATTTGGGACATGTCTGCTTGATCACAGCCTCCTTCATAGACTTGTGTTCTGAAACGCACTGGACATACATGCTGGTATCAACCCAACCAACACTCAACATGGCGGTGATCTGCTGCTCCTTGTAAGCTCTTTGCGCTTTCATCAGCTGTTTTAAATAAACAATACCTGAAAGATACGTTCATGGATGCGCCAAGAAGATCACTTTTTAGCCGAGCCCTAATTATGGTTTGTGTTTGGCTGATTAAGAGAAGACAGTTCAGGAGGAAGAGAAGAAGGGCAATCGTGATAATAAGGCAGTTGCAAATTGACAATTTGAGACGAGGCCCTTATTGTGCGCTGGAGACCATGAACCGAGTTGTCGTTGCAATCCTCAGTCGTGATTACCACAGAACCAAACAACATATTCGCGTGAAAATAATTATCACAACAGAACAAGATATTATGCTTCCCTCGTGGGTTGTGGTTTGAAGCGTTGCATTTGGAAAATAATATAGGCCAAGCATAAACTAGATTAAAGTCAAAGACAACCTACAATTTACATAACCTACAATTCCGATAAGCTACAATTTCTATAACTTCCTTGTACAAGTCGACAAGTCGGCCAATCTAGCAAGCACTTTCGTTCACTAGCTACTACAGACGTGATTGCTTTGTGCTAAGCAGTATTGGATCACGACTTCTGACGTCACATCCGGTAAAGTAGTCGTTTATCTAGTTCACTACGGCTGAAATTGTACTATTGGGACACAGCCTAAACTTAGAGAGAGAATTACGTTATTTGTTCCGAAATGGATGCTAAGGTAACGTAGTTGGTAGCATGCTGAGCTTCTATGCCTAAGGTTGCGGGTTGAAACCCGGCCGAAGTCGTCGGATTTTTTAAGAGCGTTAATAATTCCTCAGTATGCCTTCCTTCGGAGGGGAAGTAAAGCCGGTGGGCCCATGTCATAGATTTATGACATGTTAAGAACCTTCCACTTACTAAACTTGTGTGAAGCAAAATTCGTAGGTTAGATTTGATTAATGCTCTTAAGTTCCAGCGTTCGTCACCAGGCGCTGGTTGCGATGGCATCTAGTAGTAGCCAAGTCCACAGCTAGGTGTCGTGGACGGTAGAAATTGGTGGTGGAAGTAGGAACTACTTGAAATTGTCGTCTGCAGTCCTTACTGTACCCATGTGAGTAATCTCGATGGTAAATATGCATCTGCCTCCAGCTAGCATCAGGTCTCAGGCGTGTACCGTCTCCCCAATTGAGCAGTGCATATCTTGGATCTGAGGCTATAAGGTATCAACTCTACAATGATAAGGCACAACTCTATTCTAAAACTTTAATTCAGTAAATAAAATCATGGCTTCAAACACAAAAACAATCCCAAAACCAAAAACAAAACAAAGCAAACAAAAATTTTACTTCCACAATCCACAAATAAACAAAAATGAAATCATAATAAAGTCACATTAAACTACAAAGCTGTACCCTTATGTGAACTTCATAAAGATATTCTGGTGCGCTGATGCACCTACGACTTCAATACAAACTGTACATTGATATAACAGTTCTACAATGTGACTTCTTTAATATCACAAATTAATTATTCCTTAAACCTCTTTAGTTTTAACAATTATGTGTGCCGTGTGTGTTTTGATTTTTCTCTTCTCACCAAACAAATGCTTGCATGCATTTACCTATTCGGACGTTGCACCGCAATCAACGTGCAACTCCATAATTATGTAAGCTACCCCTCCACTTCCTCTATTTATATGGTTCCACTGCATGCTGTATGTGATTCCTACATAAAACGTTACGTTATAGCTTGTGTCGGATGGTACAATTAGATTACCTTGCTCTCGTGGCGATTGGCATCTGGTAACCAACTTCATAACTTGGTTTCAGTGACAGTACAAATACATCGTCTAACTATTCGTCAGATAGCTAAAATAATGAACCATCAGGATGATCTATAATTATCCATGTGTTCCTAAACCACATGGCTACATTACTCAACATAACAATCTTTCAACACATGTCATTTACCAGGGTCTAAAATCTTTTCCTTTCAACTTGCCTTGACGGTTCGAGTGCCCGCGTGCAGACCCTCGGCTAGAGGAGTCGGTACACAATAGAAAGTGGGATGGGTGTTCCACCAATTACCTCGACCCTCCTTAAAGGTTTGAATGCTTTCCTTTCTAAGCAGTACAGATTTACAAGACAAATACGGTTGTCTGAACGACACACATATCCCAAAGGATCTTAATTGACTATTATGCCAACAGGTATTGAATGAGCTTTTATAATTACTCCTACACAGAGGATATAATAATTACTGGCCTCACACGGGTCCATTCAACATGAAGGTTCGGGGTTCGTAATGCATTAGTCTGACGGGTGACCGATGTCTCAAGTAAAATATAGGCGCTCACTGCAGCTGTCGCCATGAGTTTCGCTACCACGAGCGGAAATCTCAACAATAAGTTCTCGGGAGACCATAGAGTTTCGAGGTGTCCTCGTTTTCCTCGTCTCTATCACAGGATTCCAACCCGGAACACTTTCATATCCTTCCTCAGAGCTAGGGTACACACTACAACTCTGGCATAAATTATGTCTCCACTTATGCCCATGACATAGGAGATTTCATACGTAGAATAGACCACCTGGCCCCTTACTCAATGCTACGACCTCCGACCTATATTATTAAGAGAAATCTATCAATTACTCTATAAGCTTCTCATATAAGCTGCAAATTCAATTCACTAAAAGCTCTTTCATTACTGGCATCATTATTGAATATATGCGATATTCTGATATAAAACTTCTTTCCTTAATTACTGTAATGTAATCTTACTGTATCATCTTACTGCTTAGATTGATAAGTCTTGCAATTAGCGTAACTAATTCTCGCTTACAACATTTATTTGTTTCCTGATGTGTTCATTCATACTTTTAATATTCATTATTATTATTACCGTTAATCTCACTGACATAAATGACCAAAATCATTACTTTATTATTCTTATTAATCTCACTGACATAAATGACCAAAATCATTCTTTATTATTATTCTCACATAAATTACCAAAAATCCGACATAGCTAAACGTCTTAAAATCCGAACAATCGCGTTCGTCACATTTACATAACTGATTGCCATTCTTAATTCATAGTGGGAATAATTACTCCACTTAATGATGCAAATTAACATCTCAACTCTATAAAAATCAACACAATAATGATTAAACATGGAGGATCTGCCTCCTAAACTGATTTTTACTGGCATCTTTAAGGAATTCACAACATGCAGTGGCCCATATTTCTACATAATCATAACTTGTGGGGTACTTACATCTCTATAGGCGTCTTATGGTGGCTCCGACCAATCATATTTCTCCATTTCGCCCACCATTAGCAGGTTTAACGCGACATATTCATCTTGAATACACACATTTTATAACACATAATTTTCATCAACAACACGACACGTTGCATAACTCTCAGGAAGCTATCGCTCCCACACATGTGAAACACTTATCTAATCACTACTTTAAAGGATATTTTACATATGCTGTACACTTAACACACGTCACTTTATACACTTTTCAATGCTGAAATTCCCTAGCAAAGATCGAAATTGCAGGTGTCGACGGCATCTCCCGTGCTCCTATCAACTCCTGATTGAAAGTCTGGTTTACCTGCTCTCGGAATTCACCAACAGTTTTTATATTTCCTACTCCTACGGTAAGCGTCCTGCGTTGCATAAATATGCTAGTTCCCGTCCTGAGTGTTATCATCTGGTACTCTCATGACATTACCAAACACTTCGTAGAGTTTCATTAGCGCATTCCATCGTAATTACACATATACGATCAGTCAATACTTTACACATTGCGCTTAACACTGTCCAATACATTACACAAATAATTATTTACAATAGTTCTGCCATTAGTCTACACGGTGCTTCGTAACTGAACACGGCATAGTTCGTACTGCTGATTATGCCTATAGCACGACTATTATTCATACAAGCTTATTAAATGCTTCATTTACATGTACCAGTCTTTGTTCGGCGTCTATTATGAGTATGACCGCCATGCGTTCTGCCTTGACAAACTTGCTTCAAACTGGCTGTAACTGACTGAAGATTCACTTGAAGACTGCTCGTAACTTACTTGAAGACTGCTGTAGACTGCTTATATACTGTCTCGTACTGCTGCATATTGATTGCAACTTACTGCAACTGAGCTACAACTGGGTAACTTCTAACGTCGTGAAGACTGCGTAAGACTGCAACTTGAACTGTAATTGGCTGTAACTGGGTGTAAACTGCACGTGAACTGCGCGTAGACTGAGCTTGAACTGAGAGAGACTGAGCTTGACTGAGCTTAGACTGAACGTTCCTCCAAGGGTCTACTCCCTTATATCGGATTCCCACGGAAAGTAGGGCGAAATCTTCCCGCGTAATCTTGGCTCCTCTCCCAGCATGATTCTGGTCTCCAAACCATGATCATCGGGTTCCTCTTTCTTCACAGATTCCAAAACTATCTGCGTGCAAAGGAATCGCTCGTTCAATTAATTAATATTAATTCCTTTCTCCATAGCGTGGGACGCTATCTTACGGGTATTCCCCGGCAACATTCTCAAATCTATCCGCGAACAATGGCAGTTTTACAGTCCTTCCGCACTTCATTAAATCTGCGTCAATTTCGCAGGTAAAAGGCTCTAATATTAGCCTCCTGCCAAAAGATTCACCTGTGAGCAACTCTCATCTCAATTCGTTACTCCAATCACGAGTAATCAATGATTTTTCTGGGCATATCTCCTCCCCCTCCTCAAATCTATTCTCCGTCGGGGAATAACTGGGTCATTATTCAGGCCTCCACCCTGCTCCAGACGACAGAATGGGGTCACAGAGATGGACATGGCTCCACTGGGGCCCTCCCACAATCCTGGGCTAATTTGTAAAATGTCAACTCTGCCCTCTCCGTGCTTCAAGCCTCGTATAGCCTACACCAAGTAGTCTAATAATGCTGTAATCTGCTCATTTTCCCCTGCATTATTTTAATAAATAATGTCGTTGCACCAAAATCACACCAGTGATTAAATATACACTTCTTTCGAGGGGTTTTTACCATGAAACTGCCTCTACAGATCTCTGGCTCGTTCCCTGGTGGAACCTTTATACTGAGATCACAGTCTCTGAGAACCACGTTCGATTCCAGTCAGCATAACCTCCTCGGGTTCATTACTTGAATTAAAAACAGATAACTCACACTAATACAGTCATCACAATTAACACCGGTTATCAGACAGATTCTACACACACCCAAAATACACGGGGATACAAGACTGTGTTGTTGCAGCCCCTAAACTATGGAACCAACCAAACGATTCCGAAACATCTTCTTTATTCCGAGAGTTCATACGGATAGCCATAAATGCTCACCGATCAATAAGAATATTATTACAGTATAATACGGTTCATCATCTTGACTTTGATATTTTCAGTATGTCAGAAAAACAGTTTGCAGCATTCTGTGATGAACTGTAACATGTAATGTAATGTTACGGCTGTGAGTTTGTTTCGTCGCCTCGCCGCATGAGTCACAGCTGCCCCGGGCTGTGCTCTGCCTCAGTGTATTACGTGCGCCTTACGCAACGGGCTACGCGGATGGTCCAAAATATTCGTGACCCAGCCAGTGATGGAAATCTCGAGAAGCCGTGAATCTTGGACGGGTCTAGAAGCATTTATTGAGTCACCAGCCTGCTATATAAGAGCGACCTGGCAAGCGAGGAGGACAGAGTTTTTCGAGCTAGTGCGAGCTTTTACCTGAGCGACAGTTGTTGGTGACGTGACTTGCGAAACCCTAGTGAAGCTGATTCTCTTGACAGCGAAGGAGTGTGAAGCATACGGAGGAACTGTGTCTTGAGCGAGTGTGTTTTCCAGTGCAACAGAGGTTAGTGTGGTGAATTGCGAAATCACCGGGGGCTGTTTCCCTATCCAGCGGACAGCGAAGCAGAGTGTAGTGGTGAGTGACCGGCTATCGTAAATAACTGTAGCTTGCGTATTGAAGGAAGTGTTGCAGGTAGTTCTATCGAGGCCACCGGTCCCATTAGGAGGGATTAACTTCTGTGGCTTATTGACAAGTGAAAGGCAAGTGTTCCCTACAAGAGGAAACTAGAGTGAGATACTAATTGCTTGTATTTGCTATTTGTGTGGAGTATCTCTCTGGCCCGCAATAAAGCTAATGAAAATGAAAATCCACAGCCTGCTTCCAGTCTCCGACCGGGTCAGGAATGGAATGAATGAAGCCCCAATCTAGCGGCGAGGATATGTAGTGTGCCGGCTGCCGAAGCCTGTCGCACTCCTCTGGGGCAATGATTAAATGAATGACAGATGAAATGAAATGATAGGGGAGAGTGTTGCTGGAATGAAATTGTGACAGGGAAAACCGGAGTACCCGGAGAAAAACCTGTCAGCCTCCGTTTTGTCCAGCACAGATCTCACATGGAGTGACCGGGATTTGAACCACGGACCCAGCGGTGAGAGGCCGGCGTGCTGCCGCCTAAGCCACGGAGGCTCCCCGCAATAAAGCTAATACGTTTCTTTAAAGGAACAATTTGTGTTGTGCTTTCTACCCACCGTAATCCAGTTAACGGAAGTGCCACTAGGGGGTGGCACGTAACAGTAATATATTAATTGTCTTTTGTATAGGCAACACTGAAAAATAATGGCTTCAAATTTCTACATGTCATATTTTCTTCTTCTTTTCGAATCACCCAATCTGGGGTACGTCAGATCAATCACTTCTTAGATGATTGTGCTCTCCTTTTCTCCCAATACTTCTTCCTGCTATCTGTTCTCCCCTTCCTTTCCTCTTGTGATATCTGCATTGGATCTGGTCACAGTTTTGGCTGTACCATTCATCAACATTATTTCAGTAATCTGGAGCTCTCGCAGGTCCTTTTCCATTGCCGTAAACCAATTAGGTTTGATCTTCTTTTTTGGAAAAGAAGTCAAAGTTGGTTTTTTTTGTTTTGTTTTTTGATATTCGGTCAGGATTCATCCGGTAGATATGTCCATAGAAATCAATCCTTCTTTTCCTTATGGTATCTGAAAGACTCTTCGACTTCACATACAGGCTGTCGTTCCTATAGAAAAATTGTTTAATATTTTGGAATTTAGAACCTCTGATCTTCCTCAAAATTTTTCTTCTTTGATTTCCAATTTTCCATTTGCCCTTGTCTCCTCAAGACTAGTGTTTCTGCTGCAAAGAGTGCCTCTGGCTTAATTACGGTGTTATAATGCCTGATTTTAGTGTTCCAGGAGAGGGTTTTCTTATTGTACTATGCATTTTTGGTTTTCTGGAAGGCTAGTTCCATTTTGATTCTTCTCGCCTCCATTGTTTTTCCTTTAAGGTTATTCCAGTCGATCCATTCTCCTAAGTATTTGAAACTATTAACCACCTCGATTTTATTAGCTCCTACTGTAACTCTCTTGGGCACATCCAAACTATTTGACATAAGTTTCGGTTTTTCAAAGGAAATCTTAAGTCCTATTTTCCCTATGTAGTATTTAAATTTAACCCATTATATCCTTATTTACATGTATCTCTAGTATATTCATATGTTGCTGTATATTATCTTATTCTAGTAGTGAGCATTGAAGTTAGGGCCTCCTGTTATGTTCGCAATAATTAAAAAGTAATTAAATGATTGTTAACCCCTGCCCATTTTAATTAGGAACATTACTGTGTTGACTGACTGAAAATCATTATTTTACTAGAACATGAAGGCAACATTGATGAAATGGCTTCTAAAACTTTTATGGATGTAACCCGTTACAGAATTAATTACTTGGCAGAGCCAGAAATCGATCCCGGATCTCCGTGGTGACAGCCAAGATGCTAGTCGTTGCACCACTGGTAAAGCTAATAAAACCTATATTTACATAACATTGTGAAATAAATTATTGCAGAAAGCTGTTAAATTACGAGATTACAGTACGTGCTGATGTCTGTTTATAACTGTGATGTTATCACCTGCATAGTCGCAGCATAAATTTATAGTATCCGCGTCGTGGCACAGTGGCTAGAATTTAATAGTATCCGCGTCGTGGCTCAGTGGCTAGAATTTAATAGTATCCGCGTCGTGGCACAGTGGCTAGAATTTAATAGTATCCGCGTCGTGGCTCAGTGGCTAGAATTTAATAGTATCCGCATCGTGGCTCAGTGGCTAGAATTTAATAGTATCCGCGTCGTGGCTCAGTGGCAATAATTTAATAGTATCCGCGTCGTGATAGCCTGCGCTTGCATTTTGCATATTGGCGATTTGATTTCGAAGGAGGCGGCCATGGCCTTAAGTTAGGAAATATACCAGGGTTTGCCTGGATTAGAAGTGAGGGAAACCACGGAAGTCTAGTTCCAGGGTGGCTGAGTTCTTCTCACTTTTGCCTCACGATTCTGAGTGTACCCCGTTCCAGCCCTCAAACCAGAAAACATTTCTTGGCAGAATTGGGAATAGAAACCGGAACGACAGCCAAGAACGCCAGCTATTAAACCACGAGGCGGTTATCTCAAAACCAGAACCTACAAGCGGAAAAAGACCATGTTACGTCCACACTGCTCGCGAAATCCCACTCTGATGTCTCGCAAGTGGCCCGCCCACCTAGGAACAGACCGCTACTGGAAATAAAGCACACACACCTACCTTAAATCGAGAGCGCCAAGGTCAGAACTCAATTGCCACTCCAACACAAACTATCAGTGAGATTCTCAGGAGCCCCAATGACCCCATGCACCCACTTGCCTCTGCGGGTGTATATAAACCTCCTTGTACTGTAGGCCTACATGCAAGCGGTTTCAAGCGGTTCAAACCCGGCCGAAATCTTCGGTTTTATAAGAGCGTTAAAAATCCCTCAGTATGCCTTCCTTCGGAAGGGAAGTAAAGCCGGTGGGCCCATGTCATAGATTTATGGCATGTAAAAGGACCTTCCACTAACTTCAATTGTATGAAGCTAAATTTATAGGTTAGATCTCAATAACGCTCTATTAGTTCCAACATTCGCCGCCAGGTGCCAGTTGCGGTGGCATCTAGTAGCCAAGTTCACAGCTAGGTGTCGTTGACGGTAGCATTTGGTAGCAAAAGTAGGAACTACTTGGAAGTGCAGTCCTTACCTGAATTACAGATAACACACACTAACACACATCATCACAATTAACACCGGTTATCGGGCAGATTCTACACACACCCAAAGTACACGGGACTACATGACCGCGTTGTCGTAGCCCCTAAACAGAGGAACCAGCCAACTGTACATGCGGCCAAGTGTACTGTACATTGGCATGGCCAAGCGTAGTGTAAAAACCAGAAAGAAAGAACATTCCAGACATTGCAAACTCCAATAAACATGTTGTTGTTGATTCATTTAGGGGTGTGTGTAATTTGTCTGATAACCTGTGTTATTATTTCATTTCATATTTATTTATCAGTGCCTTACACTATATTTAGGCTACAGTACACTGAAGGGAGTCTCTGAAAAGAGCAAAGCCCCACTTCGCATTCGGGATGCGCCAATGGCTGTATTAATGTGTGTATTTGTAATTCAGATGAGGATCGGGACCGAAGTAACCAGGACCTTAAATTTGGAACCATCATGGAATTTGCCTGGAGTAGAAGTGGGAAACCACGGAAAATCACTTCTAAGATGGCTGAATGGGAATCGAACCCTCGACTTCTCAGTTTTGTCTCATGATGCTGAGTGTACCCCGTCCAAGCCCTCAGATCAGAATTAAAATTTCTTGGTAGAGCCGGGAATCGAACCCTGACCTCCGGGGCGACAGCGAAGAATGCTAGGCGCTACACCACGAGGTGGCCTATTTCATGTTTCGTGTTAATTCCCGAACATTCCAACAGTCAATATAAATAAACCCACACGAGTGTCACTAAAGGCCATTTATAACAAATCCTTGAACATGCCGAATGCAGCGGTCAAGCGGTTTGCCTCACACCAAGGTAGACGGTTAATACATGTGATATTTTTGAAGGGAAATGCCATATCCTGTGGTTCAGATTCCACATAAAAAGGAGGTCCCGTGGCTCATGATTGCGAGATTTACGGTCAAATAAAACTACAAGCTTCCTTCCTTAAATTACTTATAATCTCCAGAAAGCAACTTTTATACCAAACCTGCTGCTGTGTATGTGATGTTCAACTCCCCAGGGAAGCAATGGTCATCATAGCACGTAAGCTATGTTGTGGAACTGGATAGATTGCTATGGCGTGTAACGGAGAGAGACTATACTAATTTCTACAATAAATTCTGGCACAATATACAAATTAACTTTACTCCAATTAAACGTCGAACCATTTATTGGGCAAAACTATTTTTTAAAACTTTTATGTGTTTTTTACATTTTAATTTATTTCAATTATTATTATTATTATTATTAATAATGTTATTTTTTGTTTCTCTAATTTTAATGTTTATGCATTTTTTAATTTTCAATTTATGTTCTTATAGATTTAATTCTTTTTTCTTTCTTTATTGATTTATTTAATTAATTAACTAATTTCAAATTGATTTTTACAATTATTTTCATATTTTTTATAGTTATGTTTATTATTTAAATTTATATATTTCTTTTATTATTGTAATTTTATTTTTATAATTTTTATTTCTAGATGTATATTTCATTTTCACACTTTAGTTGTTAATGTTTTTGTTTTAGATTGTTTAAAATGTTATCCAGCACATTACGTCAAGTAGATACGTATATAATATTTGATTTTTGAAAATACTAGCACTTCGGCATGAAAATTCTCCGAAATGTGTCTGAAAGATTCAACTATCAGCATCTTTGAAAGCATAAACTGTCATTATGACAGGTGGTCAATAAAGAGACCACTATTCCATAAAGGGTTAAGCACATAATCTAACCATGAACATACTGACTCTTTAGGTATTAAACAAGAGTAAGTGCTAATAATTCCTTAAATACATGCATTTTTCTACTATTAATCTCACGAACAGGGTAAAAGGCGCACCAGTCCTTGCATATAAAAGAGAAGATACTCATTACTGGCACGTTTTGCCTGCTGCAGCAGTCGGAAAGGACGTTAAACTCCCACATTGGACGGACATGCCATCTGTGTCCAGTGTTATGTAAGGAGCAACGGCCGTGACCGCGCTAGTGACCCAGTTGTCCAGGGATTAGGAAGCACCACACCACACTAAGAGAAGCCCGCCAACTCAACGCCAACACTTCCGTATCTTACACTACCACTCCCGCCGTGGACAAGGTCACGAACAAACAGGGATCAGGTAGGCGCCCCGGGACTTGAAGTAAGCTACCATTTCGTCATTTGCCTAGGGGTGAAAATGAGAAACCACAGAAAACCATTTAAGGACGGCTGAGGTAGGGTTCGAACCCACGCTCTCCCGATACCTCCGCTAGATACCGATAGCGCTATCGGCCTCCGCGGCCGGTCTTGTTGCATACTTTTGGAAATAAGTGACGGTTCATTTGGCCTTTACACTTTAATTAAAGAGCTAAGCACAAAGAACAATACATGACGTTCTAGCAGGCGGATTTCAACTGCCTTTATAATCATCAGAAAGGGACGAAAAACGAAAAACATTATTAATGATCTTCAGAAATAGCAAGTTTCTTTTTTAGGTACGAATTTCCATCTGAATATTTCCAGTAGTGTTTGAGATAATTCGATTTCAGTGTATGAAGTGAATGTGTAAGAAGGTTGTCTTCCTGAAACATATTTCACAACCTAATTGGAAGGTTAATTTGAAATGTTGCAGAATTCTTTATTTGTACATTATGCGAAGCGTGAAAATATACAGGGTGGTCGGAAACAACGTGAACCGGGTGTAATAGCCAAAGAGGATTGGTCATACTGATAAATAATGTAAAAAAAAGTCGATATCACGCATCACGCATAGGTGTCATTTTATCAGGTGCTGAAGTTAGCTAATCAGCTTCGCAGGCGAATTCAAATGGGCTTTGAGGAACGATGTTCCCAACTTTGAGAGCGCCAATCGAAGAAAAAAATCTCCAGTGGATGGATTTGGACACGAACCTCTGGGCTGACAGGATCGCGCCACGGGGACACCGGCTGTAGCTACAGTGTGTTTGTTTTGATGCTGGTTTCTCGGCAGTGGCAGCTGCTAGGCGATCGGCCATTTGAGTCCTCTAGTTCCATATGCAATGAAATTGAAAATACGTTTATTGTAAAAAGCGGTAATCCCAGATATTGTATTTCTATGATTAAATTACTGACTGTCAAATCCGGCCCGATTCAATATAAATCGCGAAGTATATTGTAGGTTATTTCCAGAATCGGCCGTTTGCTCGATGATGTTAGTTCCAAAAGCGGCCATGTGTTAGTTCCGAAGCCTAACACGCGGAACACACCATTATTACCAGTGTTGCCAGTCAATAGCACGTCGCTAGATGTTCTTATTGGATATCATTGCTGTCTACATGATAGACAATAAACGTTCGATCGTTTAAATCTACTATAGAGAATGCTGCGCTAGGTAGCATCGACAACAATGTCCCGTTCATAGTCGTGACTGATGCGTCCGATTCTACTATTGCTGCCACCCCGTCCTTCAAGCTGCAACAGTGGTATTACTATTAATCCACTCAAACTTAGAGATGTTGCGAAGGTTTTAGAGAAACATTTTGGGGCTGAATGGAAAAGTATCCAATCCCTTGCATTCTATAAAAATGTTGTGCAACTGGGTAACAATGAAGATGCTGAAGGTAGTGCTAATGAAGAGTGTTGTGCAACTAGGTGGAAGACACAGATACTGTGTAGGAATTTAATCCTTTTTATTTCAAGCTACTGTAGTGACAACTGTATGTATCTTATAACTGTCATAATAAATCATATTTAAGTATTCTGAACACTTGAGCAATTACTGTATTTCTTATTCATTTGGGAGAAACAACCCGTAACCTTCCTTGTTTTAGTTCCAAAATTGTATAACTTTCCCTTGGTTAGTTCCAAAATCGGCCATGTGTCAATTTAAAATTTAAATAACCCAAGAAGGAATTATGTATGTTTATTAATTACAATGTCTATGAAAAGCATTATCTTATGTCATATTTTCAATGGGTGAAATGCATTCTTGTCTTGCATAACATAATCAGAAATAGTTCTTTGGCTCCACTGAAAAATTTTACAAAATGCAGATGGCCGGTTTTGGAACTAGAGGACTCATTTACTGTAATTGGCGTAATGGGGCATACGTGCAATGGACTTGATTCACGATGCAACGCAAGCGTAGCCACAGCCGACGTCGCCACGCAACGGTTCTAACGGGCCGAGTTATAGCACCGAAACAGATTTTTGTTTTGCTGTAGTTAATTCATTTTAAGGGCTTGGGATATCTTGGTCAGCTTGAAGTTTGGAACAAGGCGTTTCTCTGGAGGGAGTGTGATAGACATAGCCGCTGTCGGCGCTGGGATGCAAGTCTTCGTTCTCCTGACTTACAGCTCCCTTTGTCGGCCATGGTGCGCGATTTAACGAGCACAGCTCTGCTGCAAAATAACATTTTTGTTTTAATGGTACTGGAAATAGTACAAGTATTAGATTTGCTTCTTTTCACGTTTCCTAAAAACCACACATAGCGTTATCGGATTAATTTAGTTCTAAATGTGTTTTTTATTTTAATTTGGTTTAAATTGGGAAGTAGGGCTATATACATTTTAGGGTAGGGGGAATTTGATTAAAAGTTGACTAAGTATAGCAACAAACTTAAATTTATTTTCATAAAACTTCATCAATCAATAATTAAGTACAAGTTTTTCGGGCTTGTAGGTCGTGGTCCAGACAGGATATCTCCCGACGTTTCACCGGTAACTGCGTCCGGCATTATCAAGGGTTCCGCTCCTTTCCTTGGTCAGCAGTGGAAACGTCGGGAGATATCCTGTCTGGACCACGGCCAACAAGCCCGAAAAACTTGTACTTAATTATGAACGCCGGCCCGGAAAGCCTAAGCTGTTATATTCATCAATCAAGATTAATTATTTTACAACTAACATTTACAACCCTAATAATTAATATTAATTTTTAATTACAACTGGTATAACTATAACGTAACGTTTTTTGACATTTTAACATTGATATTGAGTAAAATATAAACTCACTTTGTAATAGCAATCCAAAACATTTTTGTAAATGACCGATCACAAAACCCGGCCGAAGTCGTCGGACTTTTTAAGAGCGTTAAAAATCCCCGGTATGCATTCCTTCAGAGGGGAAGTAAAGCCAGCGGGTCCACGCCATACACTTATGGCATGTAAAGGAACCCTCCACTAACTACACTTGTGTGACGCCAAATTTGTAGATTAACATTATAAACGCTGTATAAGTTCCAACGTTCGTTGCCAGGTGCCGATTGCGGTGGCATCGTTACCAATTCCGCAACTAGATGTCGTTGACAGTAGCATTTGGTAGCAAAAGCAGGAACTACTTTACATTGTCAACTTGTTGAGGTGTACGGTGTGTAATGTCATGTACTGTAATGGAACAGCTTTTATTTATTTATTTATTTATTTATTTATTTATTTATTTTGTTATTTATTTGTTTATTAATTAATTTCTTTATTTATTTAACAATGAACAAACTACAGTTTCATGCTCGTACAAATAACAGCCAAATAGCAGAGGTAGAATGATAACCTATCTAATAACAACACTAGTCCACATCAGGAGCCGGTTGAAAGTCATTGTTCGTAATCGCGTGGTTAATGGGCAAGATGACAGTTCTAAATGCAGTTTAGGCTCTTGGTGCATTGTACCCCTCGTGGCGCAACGACTAGCATTCTTGACTGGCACCGCAGAGGTTTGGGTTTGATTTACGGTCCTACAAGAAATTTAATTCTAGTCGGCCTCGTGAGTCAGAACTGCGAAGAAGAGCTTTCGATTCCTACTACAGCTATCCTTTTATACTTTGGTTCTACTCCAATATAATGTAGGCCACCCCCTACCCAAATCCCAATAATTAGAACAAAATCCATTAATAATTACAAAATGGGAAAATCAGTCTCAGTATCCCTTAAATATATTGGTCGAGGCTTCATAGTGCTACTCGCCTGTGGAGTAAATATCTGTCTTGCGAACGCCCCAGCCTTGCTGCTTGTGACCATAAGCCACGGGATTTCCCCCCTCCCCCCCTTCTTTTGTGTGTGTTAATTCTCTGCATCACTGAACGTGCCTTTTACATCGAAAACTTCGCAAGCATTTACCATACCTGGAATCGAACCCGGTCAACCTTAGTGAGAGAAACAAACTTGCCTGGTGCACTTACTCAGAGAGTCAGTGATATCAACAATAAAGGAAGAAAATACATCCGAAAACCAGAGCATGGACGTACAGCAGGAACCACAATGGCTCTCTGTTGTCTTATCGAAGCGTCGTGTAATGATGCTGCTGATAGTTGTACTGTGACTAAGGAGGCATGCATATAATTATTACCCGAGCAAGACAAGTGGAGTCCTGCACGGTATAGCGCCACTAGTACAGAACATGACGTAATCGCATTACAGTCAGCCGAGGAGAACAATTGAAGCACTGATATCTTGTACGCGAGAGTCCACAAGCATTGTCATGCTTTATGTCAGAGGTGTCCAAACAGCACGCCGAGCGCGCTGGCATGCTGGTTGCACGCCGGCATGCCTCTGGCGCGGACAGCCTTGCAGCGATGAGGGGGAAAGACAATATCTGTATTCAGTATATTGTAAATATGATAACAAATTGAAGCAAAACGAAAACAAGGAGAAAAAAAAGCCAATATTGTGACAGAAATTGCAATGCCTTAAATGAGTCCGATGATATCTTATCAGTATTTCTGACTGTCTTAATGTTAAGCACGTAATCTGCAAGTACCGACAGGCGAAGAAACCAAGTGTAGATGTGTCGGGCAACCAACGCATTAGACGAGAAGATTGTTTGTTTGGTGTGCTAGCGATCCCAATTTGACTCGGTCAGAAATGCGGCGAACAGCTGTCGCAGCGCCCGCAGTCAGGGCAGGCAGCCCAGTCAAGAGAGGCAGGAGCCAACCTGCTGGCGTGTGGTGTAGCTTAGCTAGCACGCCGAGCGTGCAAATGATAGACGTCGCTGCTTTATATTATACAATTTCTGTATGGAGTGTTTCGGATATAAGTGCAAATATTTTTCTGCTAGTCGTTGGTATGGCCGTGAATACATATGACGTGAAAATAATGTCCTATTTCAAACATGTACATATTATGTTGAAAATAGGACATTTGTATCCCAGGTATTATAATGATGAATGACTTAGGGCAGAGGTGGCCAAACTGCACTCCGGGCGCGCTGGCTCTCTGGCTGCACTCCAGCGTGCTTCTGGCGCGCACGGCATTGCAGTGATGGTGGGGGAAGACTATAGGTCTGTCTCTCTCTCGCTTGCTTTTTCGTCTTACTCTCTCCCGTACTGCCTTTGCTGTGTCGAAGGTCAAACGGTCGCGATGTGGTGTCCCTTAGAATTTTCAGTCAATTTTCTAGAACTTGCAAAACTTCAACCTATTTTTGATTTAAAACTCAGCAATTTTTCTAGGTTTGTGCCGTGTCTTGTGTGGGGTTTCGCCTAGGACACCAAGCTGGCTCATCGGCGGGCTCTTGGTGTCCCCGCCCGGACCACCACAGGAGTGCCGAACTGCGTGCCACCTCCCTTTATATTAGGTGCAACTGCACCACTTGACTGCGAGAACTAAAAGCTCAAGCAGCCTCAACCTCCCTATGAAGGCTTCCAAAAGGATGGTATATTGGCTTTCACGGCCGGTGAATTAAAACTCAGCAATCGTTGACGGTGGCGTTTGGCGGCAAAAGTAGGAACTATTTGAAAATTCAAAGTTGCAGTCCCTACTTGAATTTAATAAAAACAGATACACACACTATTACAGTCATCACAATTAACACCGGTTATCAGACAGATTCTACACACACCCAAAGTACACGGGGCTACATGACCGCGTTGTCGCAGCCCCTAAACTAAGGAACCAACCAACTTCTAGGTTTGTGCCGTGTCTTGTGTGGGGTTTCGCCTAGGACACCAAGCTGGCTCATCGGCGGGCTCTTGGTGTCCCCGCCCGGACCACCACAGGAGTGCCGAACTGCGTGCCACCTCCCTTTATATTAGGTGCAACTGCACCACTTGACTGCGAGAACTAAAAGCTCAAGCAGCCTTAACCTCCCTATGAAGGCTTCCAAAAAGATGGTATTGTTACGTGCCACCCCCTAGTGGCACTTCCGTTAACTGGATTACGGTGGGTGAAAGCACAAACACAATTGTTCCTTTAAAGAAATATAATTAGCTTTATTGCGGGCCTGAAGGATACACCACACAATAGCAAATACAAGCAATTAGTACCTCACTCCAGTTTCCTCTCGTAGGGAGTCACTTGCCTTTCACTTGTCAATAAGCCACAGCAGTTAATCCCTCCTAATGAGTCCGGTGGCCTCGACAGAATTACCTGCAACACTACAGTTATTTACGATAGCCAGTCACTCATCACTATACTCTGCTTAGCTGTCCACTGACTAGGGAAACAGCCCCCGGTGCTTTCGCAATTCACCACACTAACCTCTGCTGCACTGGAAAACACACTCGCTCAAGACACAGTTTCTCCGTAGACTACACACTCCTTCACCACAACTGTCGCTCAAGGTAAAAGCTCGCACTAGCTCGATAAAAGCTGTCCACCCCGCTTGCCAGGTCGCTCCTATATAGCAGGCTGGTGACTCAATAAATGTTTCTAGACCCGTCCAGGATTCACGGCTTCTCGAGGTTTCCATCACTGGCTGGGTCACGAATATTCTGGACCATCCCTTTGTCCTAATAGGCCTGTTGCGTAAGGCGCACGTAATACACTGAGGCAGAGCACAGCCCGGGACAGCTGTGACTCAACCGGCGAGGCGACGAAACAAACTCACAGCCGTAACACCACCACCGTCCTAAAAGGCTATCGTCCCGATCAATCATTGGTCCGTCTGTGTCCCTCCGTAGGCTGCCAGGTGATCTCAATGCACGATCTTCATCTTCGCCCTCGGGCTCCGCTGGATACTGTAGACGACATCGTTGATCCGTTTCACGACTCGGTACGGGCCCTCCCAGGACTTCTGCAGTTTGGGTGACAGGCCTTTCTTCCGTAATGGGTTGAAGAGCCAGACCAGGTCGTCCTCGTGGAATCCGCCGGCATCCGTCTGCTGGTCGTATCGGGTCTTCATTCGGTCGGTCTCGATCCGCAGTTTCCTCCTCGCGAACGCGTGCACGTCCTCCAGTTGGTCGACCAGTTCTTGACAATACTGGCTTACCGGGACCGGACCATTGCCAGGTCGGCCGAAGGCAAGATCGACAGGTAGACGGAGTTCCCTCCCAAACATGGCCCAGGCTGGTGTGCACCCGGTGGCTTCATGAACGGCGGCGCGGTAGGCCAGGAGAAATAGGGGAAGATGTTTGTCCCAATCCCTCTGGTGCTCGCTGACGACTATTCGGAAATGGTTCTCGATGGTGCGATTGAATCGCTCTACCATCCCGTCGGACTGAGGGTGTAGCAGCGTTGTCCTTGTCTTCCGGATTCCCAACAGCTGGCATAGGTTCTGGAACACCTGTGACTCGAAGTACCTCCCTTGGTCGGAGTGCAGCTCCAGGGGTACTCCGTACCGGCTGACGAATTCCTTCACCAGGGTCTCTGCAATCGTCGCGGCTTCTTGGTTAGGGAGCGCATACGCTTCCGGCCATTTGGTGAAGTAGTCGCTGACGACCAATATGTAGCGGTTCCCTGCCTCGCTCAACGGGAATGGCCCTGCAACATCGATGGCCACTCTCTCCATGGGGCCGCCCACGTTGTAGGTCTTCCGTGGAGCCCGTCGTCTTCGTCCTGGGCCCTTGCTGGCTGCGCAATCGTGGCACCTCGCGCAGTGGTTCTCCACGTCTGTTCGGCATTTGATCCAGTAGAACCGCTCTCTCAGCTTCTCCAGGGTCTTCTTTATCCCTAGGTGTCCACCAGATGATCCTCCATGAACTTCCTCCAGGACTTCCTCCGTCATAGCCTTTGGAACGACGACTTGTTCCCGAAATGTCCTCCCGTCGGTGCTGTCCCAGGTACGGCAGATGAGGCCATCCCTTACAATCAGCGAGTCCCACTGCGCCCAGTAGGACTTAAACTTTGGGCTGCAGTCACTCACAATGTTCCACCCGGGTCTGGGGACACAGGCCCTCTTCCATTCGGCTATCAGTCCCAGGTCATCATCTTCTGCTTGTGCCCGCGTGAAAAATTTGCGGCTCCAGCTCCCCTGAAGTTCCATGGTAATCCGTCGGCACTGTATCCCGGTGTTCTCCTCCCTTCTGGTACAGAAGGTGCAGTCTTCAGGGCACGGTCTTCGTGACAGGGCGTCGGCGTTAGAGTGCAGTTGGCCTTTCCTGTGCTGGATCTCAAAGTTGTACTGTTGAAGCCTCTCTAACCACCACACGAGTTGACCCTCGGGCTGCTTGAAGTTCAGGAGCCACCGCAGGGATGCATGGTTGGTCCTG
Source organism: Meconema thalassinum (assembly GCA_946902985.2). NCBI lineage: Eukaryota > Metazoa > Arthropoda > Insecta > Orthoptera > Tettigoniidae > Meconema > Meconema thalassinum. The sequence continues at coordinate 447,046,568 of OX336390.1, forward strand.
ATGAGAAATTCCTGCCCGTACAGGTACTTGTGGAAGTGTTCAATGGTCTTGACGATGGCGAGCAGTTCCTTCCTGGTGACGCTGTAGTTCCTTTCTGGCTTTGACAAGGCTTTTCTGAAGTAGGCCACTACTCAATCCTCGCCGTCCACTACTTGCGACAGGATTCCCCCTATACCAAAGTCGCTGGCATCGGTATCGACGATGAACCTTGTTCCAGGTCTGGGGTAGGCCAGAATAGGTGCGGTGCACAGAGCCTGCTTGAGTTGTTCGAAGGCACTGTGGCATTCTGCTGTCCTCGTGAAGAATTGGACCTTCTCAGTCAGTCGATGCAGTGGTTTGGCGATGTCGGCGAATCCTCTTACGAAGCGACGGTAATAAGTGCAGAGTCCCAGGAAGCTTCGTAGTTGGGACTTGTCCTTCGGAACTGGCCACTCCCTCACAGCTGCGGTCTTCTCTGGGTCGGTGCGCACCCCTTCTTCGGAGACGATATGCCCAAGGTACTGGACCTGCTTCTGGTACTTCTTGGGGCTCAACTTCAGCTGGGCAGCCCGTAGCTTCATCAAGATCTCCTTCAGGTTGCTGTAGTGCTCCTCGAAGCTTTTCCCCAGAACGATGACGTCGTCTAGGTAGACCAGGCAGGTCTTCCAGTGTAGTCCCCTCAGAATGGACTCCATTAGCCTTTCGAAAGTCGCAGGGGCGTTGCACGGACCGAATGGCATGACGGTGAACTGTCAGAGCCCACTGCCCACAGAGAACGTAGTTTCCTCGCGGTCCTTAGGTGTCGTCGATCTCGGGTAGAGGGTAGCAGTCCTTCTTCGAGACGTCATTCACCCGCCTGTAATCCACGCAGAACCTTGTGGAACCGTCCTTCTTCACTAGCACGACCGGAGAACTCCAAGGACTATGTGATGGCTCGATCACTCCTTGCTCCTTCATCTCTTCTACCATCGGTCGACTTCGGCTTGCTTGGCGAGCGGGACACGTCGGAATGGGGCCCTAATCGGTGCGCTGTCTCCAACATCGATTCTGTGCTGGACCAAGCTTGTCCTGCCGAAGTCTTTGCACCCCACGAAGAAGACATCCTGGAATTCATGTAGCAGGTCCCGAAGTTGGCGTGATTGTTCCTCGTCTAAATGGTCCTGGGATCCTTGGTACAGCTTCTGTAGTTTTTCTGGCAGGGCGCGTCTTCTTCGGTAGTCCGTCTGCAGGTGTCCGTCCGTCGTGTCTGTGATGCGGGCAATCCAGGTAACGGGCCCGCAGACTCCTAGGTTGGTGTCCCGGTGAACCGTAATGTCGTAGTCGTTCAGGTTGGACAGGTGGACGTACGGCCGAGACGTCGTGTTGATGAGAGTCTTGGCAATTACCAATCCTATTGTCAGGATGTCCTCATATTTTGGCTCGACCATAGCCGCCACTCCCTCAGCAGTTCCGTCGACAATTACGGCAGCGCTGACCTCCGTCCTGGCGGGAACGATGACGTCCTCTCTCAGCCTTACTCGTCGTGCGGTGACGGCCTCGTGTGCTGGTTGCAAAGCAAGTTCCTCACCTCCGAAGTGCAGAGTGTTGGTACTCAGGTCCAAGATGATGTTGTTCTGGTCCAGGAAGTCCAGTCCGATGATCACTTCGTTTGATACATCAGCCACGAGCACTGGATACTTCACCGCCCGTCGACCAATGACGAACTCCAGATATGTACGCCATGTACCGGTGCGGTCTCTCCAGTCGCGGTTATTAGCTGGAGGTTCCTTTGCGTGGGTTGCACTCTCCACTTCGGGATCATGGTGGGATTGACGATGGTCCTCGATGCTCCCGTGTCGATCAGCATGGCCCAGCGCACTCCGTTGACGACTCCGTCGACCATCAGGCTGCTATTATCCCTCCTTAACTGCGTCACACGAACTTGGACTGCCGGGGCTTGACGACTGTCACAAGCCGAACTTTGCCCCCCAAGGCTGGCTGATACTTGCTTTCCTGGGCCGCGCGGTTTCCCTACGACTGACTGTTCCCTACGACTGACTGTCCCGACGGAAACCCTTGGCGGCGGCGATCACCGCAGTCCTTGCTCAGGTGGCCTCTCTTACGGCAGGTCCAGCAGGTCGGTAGTCCTCTTCCGGGCCGCCTCTCCGGTTGTCTTCCGGCTGTGTCGTTGCTGGAGGTGCCGCGACTATCGAAGAAACGGCTTAGCGCCTCCATCAATTCGTCAGCCAGGGGCTTGGTCTCGTTGGTTTTTGCTGGTTCGTCGACGTCCACTTGACGCACCCGCGCGTGCATTCTAGATGCCTGTTTTGCCGTCTCGAACTCAAGTGCGTGGCTCAGCGCATCTGCCAGGGTCTTATTGCGCGCGAGTCACAGCGCCTGTTGAGTGTCCGAGTCCCGTAGCCCGTCGGTGAAGGTCTGCGTCGCTATCTGTTCCAGGAAGCCGGCCGGCGCTGTTGGGTAGGCGAGCCTTACCAGGCGTGCGATGTCCATCTCGAACTCCTGCAGGGTTTCCGCGTTCTTTTGTACCCGGGTCCGGAGCTGCATCTGGTAGGCCTGCTGAAGATGGCTATCTCCATATCGAGACTCCATATGGGCGATTAGTGAAGCGTAGTCCTGGGATCCTGTCGGGATGGCCTGAATGACGTTAAGGGCGTCCCCTCTCAGCGCTACAATGAGAGCCGCAGCCTTTTCCGTGCTGTTCCAGTTGTTTATGGAACAGGCTGCCTCGAACTGACGTAAATAGGTGCTCCACGGGACCTTTCCGTCGAAGATTGGGGGCGTTACTTTGCTCTGTCCCGTTCCTGATATTCCCGGTGTGCCTGTGGGCGGGCGTCGGCGCAGCTCGGCAACTTCATCTTGAAGAGCGTTGAATCTCGCTTCCATCGCCGTCGACGGGCGTTGGTTCAGCTCAACAATTTCCTTTTGTAAAGCGTTGAATTTCTCTTCCACCCCCGTCAGTGGGCGTTGGCGCAGTTCGGCAACTTCCTCTTGTAAGGCGTTGAACTTCTTTTCTACTGCTGTGACTTCATCACGTAGGCCCTGGCAGACGGTGTTGACCTCCTGTCGCAGACCCTGTTCCAATTTCTTTTGACTTTCCTGTAATTTCGTCAGCAGACACTCTTCCAGATATTTCTGGCCATCCAGAAGTTTGGCGGTTAGGTCCTCCGCTAGCTTATTCTGACCGTCTTCTAATTTGGAAGTTAGGTCCTCGGCTAAACTTTTCTGGCTGTCTTCCATCTTCTTCTGGCCGTCCTCTAATTTGGAAGTTAGGTCCTCGGCTAAACTTTTCTGGCTGTCTTCCATCTGCTTCTGGCCGGCCTCCATCTTCTTCTGGCCAGCCTCCATCTTGGTTTCCATGCCACTTAACATTTCTAGCAATGCTGCCAATTGCGCTTCCATTTTAGAAGTTTGTCTTGTAAGGGGCATGCACTCACAGGAAAAATAGAGAACTGTGGTAAAAGTACCTGCTCGGGTTTTGAAACCAGGACCGTCAGGTGTTGTGCTTGTGCTTGAGTTCGTAATCCGGCTTCTGACACCAGTTGTTACGTGCCACCCCCTAGTAACACTTCCGTTAACTGGATTACGGTGGGTGAAAGCACAAACACAATTGTTCCTTTATAGAAATATAATTAGCTTTATTGCGGGCCTAAAGGATACACCACACAATAGCAAATACAAGCAATTAGTACCTCACTCCAGTTTCCTCTCGTAGGGAACACTTGCCTTTCACTTGTCAATATGGCACAGCAGTTAATCCCTCCTAATGAGTCCGGTGGCCTCGACAAAACTACCTGCAACACTACAGTTATTTACGATAGCCGGTTACTCACCACTACACTCTGCTTCGCTGTCCACTGGCTAGGGAAACAGTCCCCGGTGCTTTCGCAATTCACCACACTAACCTCTGCTGCACTGGAAAACACACTCGCTCAAGACACAATTTCTCCGTAGACTTCACACTCCTTCACCACAACTGTCGCTCAAGGTAAAACTCGCACTAGTTCGAAAAACACTGTCCACCCCGCTTGCCAGGTCGCTCTTATATAGCAGGTTGGTGACTCAATAAATGTTTCTAGACCCATCCAGGATTCACGGCTTCTCGAGGTTTCCATCACTGGCTGGGTCACGAATATTCTGGACCATCCCTTTGTCCTAGTAGCCCTGTTGCGTAAGGCGCACGTAATACACTGAGAAAGAGCACAGCCCGGGGCAGCTGTAACTCAACCAGCGAGGCGACGAAACAAACTCACAGCCGTAACAGTATATTGGCTTTCACGGCCGGTGAATTAAAACTCAGCAATTTTTCTAGGTTTGTGCCATGTCTTGTGTGGGGTTTCGCATAGGTGGAGTCCGGGCGGGGACACCAAGAGCCCGCCGATGAGCCAGCTAGATGTCCTAGGCGAAACCCCACACAAGACACGGCACAAACCTAGAAAAATTGCTGAGTTTTAATTCACGGGCCGTGAAAGCCAATATACCATCTTTTTGTTTTTGATTTGTTTGTCAAGCGATTTTCAATATCTGTAACTAAGGTTCCGCATGAGTTCCAAATGGAACTTATAAATTTGCAATGTAGCACCAAACTTAAGGATATTTTTAGCCCTGTGAAAAATTTGCCCGATTTCTACTCAAAATTACCGCAGCAAGAATATCCAAAATTGCACAGGTGTTACGAATGTTGGGAGCAACGTATGTCTGTGAAACGTTTTTCTCTGCATTAAAACTAACAAAATCTTGGCATCGCGCTGTGATGTCTGACGGTAACCTGCGAAACAGTCTCCGGTTGACTGTCTCACAAGCAATCGTACCGAACATTGAGCATGTTGTAAATATTAAAACTAACAAACTCTTGGCATCGCGCTGTGATGTCTGACGGTAACCTGCGAAACAGCCTCCGGTTAACTGTCTCACAAGCAATCGTACCGAACATTGAGCATGTTGTAAATATTAAAACTAACAAAATCTTGGCATCGCGCTGTGATGTCTGACGGTAACGTGCGAAACAGCCTCCGGTTGACTGTCTCACAAGCAATCGTACCGAACATTGAGCATGTTGTAAATATTAAAACTAACAAAATCTTGGCATCGCGCTGTGATGTCTGACGGTAACCTGCGAAACAGCCTCCGGTTGACTGTCTCACAAGCAATCGTACCGAACATTGAGCATGTTGTAAATATTAAAACTAACAAAATCTTGGCATCGCGCTGTGATGTCTGACGGTAACCTGCGAAACAGCCTCCGGTTGACTGTCTCACAAGCAATCGTACCGAACATTGAGCATGTTGTAAATATTAAAACTAACAAAATCTTGGCATCGCGCTGTGATGTCTGACGGTAACCTGCGAAACAGCCTTGGTTGACTGTCTCACAAGCAATCGTACCGAACATTGAGCATGTTGTAAATATTAAAACTAACAAAATCTTGGCATCGCGCTGTGATGTCTGACGGTAACCTGCGAAACAGCCTCCGGTTGACTGTCTCACAAGCAATCGTACCGAACATTGAGCATGTTGTAAATATTAAAACTAACAAAATCTTGGCATCGCGCTGTGATGTCTGACGGTAACCTGCGAAACAGCCTCCGGTTGACTGTCTCACAAGCAATCGTGCCGAACATTGAGCATGTTGTAAATATTAAAACTAACAAAATCTTGGCATCGCGCTGTGATGTCTGACGGTAACCTGCGAAACAGCGTCCGGTTGACTGTCTCACAAGCAATCGTACCGAACATTGAGCATGTTGTAAATATTAAAACTAACAAAATCTTGGCATCGCGCTGTGATGTCTGACGGTAACCTGCGAAACAGCCTCCGGTTGACTGTCTCACAAGCAATCGTACCGAACATTGAGCATGTTGTAAATATTAAAACTAACAAAATCTTGGCATCGCGCTGTGATGTCTGACGGTAACGTGCGAAACAGCCTCCGGTTGACTGTCTCACAAGCAATCGTACCGAACATTGAGCATGTTGTAAATATTAAAACTAACAAACTCTTGGCATCGCGCTGTGATGTCTGACGGTAACCTGCGAAACAGCCTCCGGTTGACTGTCTCACAAGCAATCGTGCCGAACATTGAGCATGTTGTAAATATTAAAACTAACAAAATCTTGGCATCGCGCTGTGATGTCTGACGGTAACCTGCGAAACAGCCTCCGGTTGACTGTCTCACAAGCAATCGTACCGAACATTGAGCATGTTGTAAATATTAAAACTAACAAAATCTTGGCATCGCGCTGTGATGTCTGACGGTAACCTGCGAAACAGCCTCCGGTTGACTGTCTCACAAGCAATCGTACCGAACATTGAGCATGTTGTAAATATTAAAACTAACAAAATCTTGGCATCGCGCTGTGATGTCTGACGGTAACCTGCGAAACAGCCTCCGGTTGACTGTCTCACAAGCAATCGTACCGAACATTGAGCATGTTGTAAATATTAAAACTAACAAACTCTTGGCATCGCGCTGTGATGTCTGACGGTAACCTGCGAAACAGCCTCCGGTTGACTGTCTCACAAGCAATCGTACCGAACATTGAGCATGTTGTAAATATTAAAACTAACAAACTCTTGGCATCGCGCTGTGATGTCTGACGGTAACCTGCGAAACAGCCTTCGGTTGACTGTCTCACAAGCAATCGTACCGAACATTGAGCATGTTGTAAATATTAAAACTAACAAAATCTTGGCATCGCGCTGTGATGTCTGACGGTAACCTGCGAAACAGCCTCCGGTTGACTGTCTCACAAGCAATCGTACCGAACATTGAGCATGTTGTAAATATTAAAACTAACAAAATCTTGGCATCGCGCTGTGATGTCTGACGGTAACCTGCGAAACAGCCTCCGGTTGACTGTCTCACAAGCAATCGTACCGAACATTGAGCATGTTGTAAATATTAAAACTAACAAACTCTTGGCATCGCGCTGTGATGTCTGACGGTAACCTGCGAAACAGCCTCCGGTTGACTGTCTCACAAGCAATCGTACCGAACATTGAGCATGTTGTAAATATTAAAACAAATTGAAAATAAGGAAAATAAAAATGTGACCAAAATTACATTGTCATAAAATATGAGTCCCATGATACCTTATCAATATTTCTGATTGTTTTAATTCTGGTCCTCTCGTGGTGTAGCGGCTAGCATTCTTGGATGTTGCCCTGGAGGTCCGGGTTTGAATCACGCACTGCCAAGAAATTTAATTCTGGTCTGAGGGCTGGAACTGGGTACACTCAGCCTCATGAGTCAAAACTTAGGAGAGGTGGTTTCGATTCCCATCTCTGCCATCTTGGAATTAGTTTTCCGTGGTTTTCCACTTCTACTCCAGGCAAATGCCGGGATGGCTCCTATAAGGCTATGGCCGCCTCCTTCCCAGTCCTCACCTGGATTACAAATACACACAATAATACAGCCACCACAATTACACAGTTTATCAGACAAATTCTACACACACACACACGCCCAAGTAGCAAGTACTCGGGGCTGCATGACCACGATGTGGCAAAGCCACTACATCAATCAACAACAACAACAAAATGTTTTAATGCTAAGCACGTAATCTTCAAGTACCGGTACGCGGAGAAACACGCGAACAAACTGTAGATGTTTCGGACAACCAACACATTGGAAGAACAGTTTGTTTACATTACGTCCGGTGCGAAGGCGATCCCACCTTCGCTCGTCCAACACACCGGCAGGCAGGGCAGGCAGCCCAGCCGAGAGAGGCAGACACCAGCCTGCCGGAGTGCGGTTCAGCGCAGCGTGCAAAGGCTGGCCGCCCCTGACATATATTACAATTTGTCCCTGTGTGGAACCGTTTACTTAGAACGTTCACACACAATAAAATGCATGCACATTACCAGGAGCTGTAATCAAATGATGTTCTTACAAAATGTGTAATACACACATCGCACTCTACTTATGCTTCTCCCTTGGACAAACCATTCGTTATGTTTTAAGAAAATCATAATTTACTAAATGCGGACAATCATTTCTACCTTCAGTAAGACAATTTGTACTTATCTCCAAACACGTCATTTCACAGAAACTTCACGACCTATGAATGCCTAATATGTATAAATCATTTCGTAAGAACATCAGGCATTACAGCGTCTGGTAGTATGGATGCATAAATTGTACAGAAACATTCTACGTAAAAACAGCAAATGGTTTCACACGGGGACATCATGTAATGCATGTCAGCAAAGCCCTACGTCCTTCATCATTATACTATCTGTGCTACAAACATTACAATTTCAACATAATGTTTTGTTGCAGCAATTTTTGAAATAGGAAATTATTTTCACGCCACATGTATTTAGGACAATGCCAACAACCGACAGAAATATATTTGTACTTATCTCCGAAACACCCTTCATATTCATATTCTTGCATGCAGAAGTAGCCTATAATAGTTTTCGCAATATTGAAATTTCTTTTATGAATTTAAAATATTACTGAAATTTCCAACGAATAAAAACGTATCCACATCCTTCAGTACAGTCGTATTTGCAGGCGGTTTACCATTTTTAAGAAGTAACTTAATTTTGCTCGTTCCACTTTCTTCCTTTCGTATCTTGCATATTGTTTTCTTACTGTAGAGTCTATAGTAATTCAATGAATTTTCTCAGGCACTAGGAATATAATTGCAATTGCCCGTCCAATATAATTAGATACACTCATGTTGACCAACTGAGAAAAATTCTAATGGAAACGCAGGTTATCAAACAAATTCAACACACACCCAAGTACACGGTACTAATAGCGAAGATGTGCAAAACCACTAAATAACGCACTCCGACAAGCAGAACTGGCATTTTTCGGGAAGCATATTAATTAACTAAGGTAATTCTCATTAGCATATGGGATATCCTGGTCGCAAATGAGACCACAAGCTCGCAGATAAAGAGCTTACTGAACGTTCGTTAGCAAGCGCAAGGGGGCGAATGAGCGGTCACATTCAGCCAATCATTCAACATAGCGCACATTAATGTCCACCTCGTTGTCCCAAGGCCAGGAGTTCAGTTCTCGGTCGACGAAATCTGAATTTCGACGGGTCCAAAGCAGACTGTGTCGTGTGATGTTCGTAAACTACTAGAGATAATAATAATAATAATAATAATAATAATAATAATAATAATAATAATAATAATAATAACAATAATAATAATAATAATAATAATAATAATAATAATATCGTATGGCCTCGGGTGCCGGGTGCAAGCTTTGTTAATTGACACCCAGAGGGCAGCTTGCATGTCGAATTTCGTCGTTCCTTTGAACTCTATGAAAGTCAAGGAGGTTAGATATCTAAGCTCCTTGACAATACAGCGCTTTCTAAGTGAGAACGGAGGAACTTTGTGTTGGGGGAAGATCCCGAGATTAATTTTGCCATTGAACACGGCCTACTGAATTCAAATGGGTTCTTTAACATGCCAACAACGTATGACATCCATGTCGTGATTTTTGTCGCCTTTCAAAAATCACTTACCACGGCCAGGGGCGAACCTGCAATCTTGGGGTTGGTAGGCCGACACTATAACCACTCACCCACCGTGGCGAGCATCTACTAGAGATGGTAATAAGCGATGTTCGGTTAACCGAATAATAGATTATTATTAATTTATTTATTTATTTATTTACAGCGTATTTTCTCAATATTGGAAAGCGTTAAGCAATTTGACTCAATTCTTGACGTTCTTCTTATCATGCCAGTATTGTTTCATTCTGTTGGAGAATGCCAATTTTCTTTCGTCAGATCATTGAGGTCTGTAAGGTGTAGGTTTTGGTTGCTCTGGTTGGACTCCCCAGTTGTTCACTTTGTTATTATTTATTTAACATAAATCAAACAGAAGTATGATGATGATGATAATTGTTGTTTTAAGGGGCCTAACATCTAGGTTATCGGCCCACAGAAGTATGGAAGGCCTAGCGAAAAAGGGCAAGCCCCACATAGATATTACATGTTTCACTAGCACAGTTTACATCTTTATTTGGTTTTGCAATATGTACATGTTTTATAAAGATATTTGAATAATTATTTACAAATTTAGAATATTAACATAGTTCTCTCACGCACGCACTTTGATCACCTCAATTACTCTATACATTCATTAATTCGGTTTATACAATGTATAAGGTGCGTTCAAAAAGTATCAAGCCGGAGGCTGGAATGCGCAAACCGGTGAAGACATCGGCTAATCAAGGCGTATTAACGAGGTGTGGTTCCGACCAGAGCGTGGAAGGTCATAGCCCGTCGCTAGAGGGCACGCGTGCACGTCACGTGACGATACAAAGCGAGCAGCAGCATGTACAATTCACAATTCACCCTCCTCCCCTGTAAAGGCTAACAGCTCTAAAAAGGGAATGGTCAAAATGCGCTGCAAATGATCTCTTACCCATACATCAGGTCTGTAATCCACAGAAGCAAGGGAGATTAAAATCTCGACATCCATCAAGGCAGCTAGGCAAGATGCTTGTTGAATCTAAGTTCAATATGGCCGAAACTTGGCGAGAAAAATGGAGCTAGGATTGATCACCGACCCCTGCAGGAAACCTCCTGGTTTCCATCTTCCAAGAAGGATATGGACGTCACTGAACAGAGTGCGGACCGGTCACGGAAGATTTAACTTTTGGCTCCACAAATGGGGGAAAATTTCTAGTCCTCAGTGCGATTGTGGCGATTCAGCGCAGACGATCCATCATATTGTGTCGGAATGCCCTTGACGGTCCTTCGAGGGACGATATGACGACCTGCAGAACGCAACTGATGATTCAGTGGAGTGGATTGCTGCTCTGGACATCCAACTGTGACTTTTGGTTTCATTTTTGATGTTACTAGATATTTATTACTTGTAATTATTGTATATACTGTAGCATTACTGTATCCTCTGTAGGCAATACGAAATACGGCCTGAATTTCAGAAGAGGCAAGGTCTTGGCATCCCCTGGCAGCGCGTTGCAATTCAGGCCAGTATTCGGAAGGAGGCGGCTGAGACCTTAAGTTAGGAGCCATCCCAGCATTTTCCTGGAGGAGAGGTGGGAAACCATGGAAAACCACTTCCAGGATGGCTGACGTGGAAATCGAACCTACCTCTTCATAGAATTGCTTCACGAGACTGAATGACCCCGTTCCAGCCTTCAGACCAGACATTTTTTTTGGGAATCGAACCCGGATCTCCGCGCTGACAGCTAAGAATGCTAACCTCAACTCCAGCAGGCGGAATAATAATAATATATTTATTGAGTACACAGTAATTAAACAGTCCTCTACTGATATGAAAGAGGCATGTAGGGAAATACAAACATTGCGGACCAAACATCGAATACACTCTTTCAGCATAGATGTTCTCATTCATGAACGTAACATTGATTTAAAAAAATATTCTTTTTATCGACGTATAATGTATGTATGTATGTATGTATGTATGTATGTCTACCCCTTATTATTCTCATTTTCCAACGGGGTCGGGGACGAGATGCGGTGGAAGTATTTGTGGCGATGGTTTTTACGGTTGGATGCCCTTCCTGACGCCAACCTCATGAGAGGAGTCAATGAGAGATGAAATGAATGATGGTGGATGAAACTGGGCAAGGATGTGGAAGGAAACGGCCGTGGCCTGTCAGAAGGTACCGTCCCAGCATTTGCCTGGAGTTGAAAATGGGGAAACCACGGAAAACCATTTCAAGGACGGCCGACGATGGGGCTCCAACCCACGCGTCTACCAAGTTAGCCGAGAGCTTGGCCCTATGGCCTAGCGCTGCGCATTAGCGAGCGTAGCCCACCACAGTCGATTTATAGACGTATAATAATAATAATTGAGCAAACGCCCAAAGAGAAAAAGACAGGGTGGAAGTAGACAGAAGAGAGAGAGAGAGAGAGAGAGAGAGAGAGAGAGAGAGAGAGAGGAATCATAGTGAATATATGAAAGATTTTTGGGAAGGAAGAAGAAAGGGACAGAAAAACATGAAAATTGATTGCGTTTTAACGCTCTTCTTAAGGGTGAATTAACGAAAATAACAATAATAATAATATATCCATAATCCGATGTGTAGAGCAGGACTTTTGGGTTATTTATTATTATTGTTAGATATATAAACGCAAAGGTGTATGATTCACAAAACTCAAGCTCTTAAACCAGAGGGAGTTAGAAGGTGTGGCTTGTACCAAACTCTTCCAAATCGTCTCAATAGTACAGGAAAAAATGTACATTTCTTAAACAGCCACCAGAAATATATTATTAATTTGTTTATAAAGTGCGTTAAAATAAGTAAGCAAGACGATAGCCCTGCCAGAACTGTGTCGCGTTGAGCCCGCATAACAGTAGCTGGTCTGATGGTATCCTAAACATGGGGCGCAACAAGTAACCGAAGCATACAATAGAAAGAGAATTACCCACAGCAGTGACGAATTCCACTCTGATTTTATAACTATCGACAATTTGTTTAAAAAGAGCGTTTAAGTAAATAAATAAGACAAGACCCCTGCCAGTACTGTGTCGTGTTGAACCCGCATAACAGTTAAGTCAGGCGGGTGGTTTATACACATGCGAGAGTTACTATTATTATTGTTGTTGAGCAGCAGTACTGTGAGAGTGCAGTTTGTTGATGGCTCATAAAGAGCGAAGAATGTAGCGTGCTGTCGGGCACGTGCCAAGGTTAACTTATTCCGCTCTATGATAGTTTTGTTTTGAATTGTTGCAGACAGGTAAGTTTTACCAGGATACTTCCAAGAACAATATAATCACGGTGACGTTTCCCTAATGACCTGTAGGCACTGTTATTAGTATTTCTGTAGAGAATGGATGCCACAATGTTATCGCTAGATACCAGCCAGCTTGTTAATTCGTCTTATGGGATTGGGACACCTAGGTCATCAGCCCCGTGTACTTGGGTGTGTGTTCAATTTGTCTGATAACCCGGATTCCTGCGGTGGCAGTAATAATAATAATAATCGCACAATAAGAACTATGCTTACGAAACACAGAATGTTGGATCCCAATGCTTGTATAGAGAGAGTAACAACACCCAGAAATGAAGGAGGCAGAGTTATTCTTGATGCTATAGTTCTGCACAATCAACAAGTTATACATCTAAGGAATTACTTTCATTCTCGAAAAGATACCAGTGTTTTACATCGAGCGGTAGTACAAGCTGACTCCAACCACACTCCTTTGAACCTCCATGAAGGAAATTTCATCATGAAAGACAAAAACACACTGAACAGAGAGAAGATGCAGAGATGGGCTGGAAGAGAACTTCATGGCAGATTTTACAACCAGTGCAATGACAAGAATATTGATAGACAGCTTTCGAACACATGGCTGTCAAGTGGAGAGCTGTTTCCAGAAACTGAGGGATTTAACCAGGCGATACAAGACAAAGTTATCACCACAAGAAGTTATAGGAAACACATCCTGAAAGATCAGACTGTTATAGATGACGAATGCAGGAAGTGCAATACCGGCCCAGAAACCATAGAGCATATTACCAGTAGCTGCAGAATTCTAGCGCCAACATTGTACACTGAGAGGCATAACGATGTTGCCAAAGTCATTCATCAAGAACTCGCCCTAACCCGATCTCTCATACACGACAGGACGCCTTATTACAAATACTCTCCAGAAAGTGTGCCGGAAAACGAAGATTACAAGCTGTATTGGGATCGCACTATTCAAACTGACAAAACAACTCATAATAGACCAGACATAACTTTAACTGATAAGAAGAACCATCACACGTACTTGATTGACATATCTGTTCCGAATGACCATAATATCCACCATAAATACAAAGAGAAGATTGATAAATACACTCCTCTAGCTATGGAGGTGGCTAGAATCGGGAGACAAAGAAACGTGACGATCCTCCCTTTCCTCCTTTCTCCTACCGGCCTGACACCTAAATCCTTTTCAGTAAATCTAGCCACACTAAATCTTCCCATTTACACCCACACTATTGCACAGAAGGCTGCAATTCTGAAAACCTGCAGCATCGTTAGAATATTTTTGAATACCCACTAGGATTTTCTTGGACCCTCTTGTGAAAAGGGGACGTGGAAGATAAGAAAAGAAAATTAACTGTCAAACGTCTATGTTATACTGTATAGTTGGAAAATGTATGCTATAGGCTTAAGTGTTCTTTACTCATTTTCTTGTACGCAATTTACCGATATGAGTCTTGTTACCAACTGTAAGTTGAGTAAATAAAGAAATAATTTTAATGTTCACGTTACGTCCCTTTTCACTACTGTGGCGTCTAGAGACGCTGGGGTATCTGAAATTTGCCCTGAAGGGGATCCTTTTCTTGCCAGTAAATCTAGTGACTAATTCCAGCTGACTGCGCAAGAATTCGTTCCTGCAACTTTCAGCACAGCAGGCGAAAACGTTGCCGCTGTGCCACACAATCGGCCGTAGTAGTTAGTAGTAGTTGTTGTTGTTGTTGTTGTTGTTGTTGTTTCATTTGAGGTGTTTGAATATCGTAGTAATTTAGTCCCGTGTATGTGGGTGTGTGTGTGTGTGTGGAATTGTTGTTTGACAACCTGTGTTATTGTAGTGGCTGTATTAGTGTGTGCATTAGTAAATCAGGTTAAGATTGAGGAGGAGGCAACCGTGGCCTTAAGTTAGGAACCATCCCAGCATTAGTTTGAAGTAGAAATGGAGGGGGGGACCACGGAATACCACTTCCAAGATGGCTGAAGTGGAATTTGAACCCACTTGTTCGGAGTTTTGTCGCACAAGGCTGAGTGTAAATTATTCCAGCCCTCGGACTAGAATTCACTATCTTGGCAGGGCTGGAAATTGAACCCGAACTTCCGGGGAGACAGACATGAATGCTAGCCGCTACACCACAAGCTGGCCGACTGTAGTAGTGTGTGACTTGAGTCGGGAATGAGGTAGGAACTTAAAAAAGGTTTGGAGGGACCGTGGAAAAACCTGGTGAACAAGGTAGCCGCTCCAATCTCCAGACTTAATGCTGAAGCTCCCCGTCGCGGTCGAGGTGAGCGATTTAAAGCTCCGGAATGCGCTGCGGGTTAAGTACAAGATACAAATGCCGCTGGACTTGGCTGCGACAGCGCTTGTTGTTTATAGAAGCAGGGGCCTTGCGGGACTGTGACGATTATGGTAATTGTTGCTTTAAGGGGCTAACATATAGGTTATCGGCCTCGAATGGTGTGGATTATAGTGAGAATGTTGACTAAATGGAAACTACTGCTACAACTACTAATATCAACTAAAGAGTTATCACTAACTTATAAGCCTAAACTAGAAGAAGAAATTATACATAATAATATTTTTTATAATAACAAAAGGAATGTGAAATAAAGGACAGAAAAAGAAATGTTCTCAATCCTCGAAGAATAAGGACCGAGGGACTTGGAGGGAAGGAGAGCCAAGTAAGGCAGACAGTAAAACGAAAGAGGAGAGTTCGTCCCAAAGTCAGTGGAAAACCCAGCTCAGGTATCCCTTGGGCCCTTGAGGGTATAGCACTATACAGGTTGCACCATAAAAGGTGGGGCTACACGCACACTGTCTCATTTAGGGTCTCGCGCAGAAGGCAGGACATAACATAAACGGAGAGGGAATCAGGACGGATGAGACGAGGGCCATAGGCCTCGGATCGGAAGAGAACAAGAGTTGACCAAGTGAGGTCGATAGGAGAGGTGAAAGAGAGGAGCCAGACACAAGTACCGTAAGTGGAAGCAAAACTGGTCTTATCTGGGGTCCCGTGGTAGCCAACCCATGTCCCACTAGTCGTTAGCCCCTGGAGGGAGCGGTACTGTACCCAACTCTAGGAATGGGTATTCCAAGATTCAGACACCTAGATATCAAGGGAAAGGCTGTAGCCGCTTTTGAAAGTTGAGATATTTGAATATCGCGCTACATTGCTTCTCGAAGCAATTGGAAAGAATTTACCGATACTTGGATGTCAAGTGACGTAGCGAGTAATAGCAGAGGTTGAGGCTATTTATTGATTAAATAGTTAACTATGGAGTAGAGACTTGAGACTGGGATCAGATTACTGGCACTGCCAAATGAAAGAGAATGCAATTAGTATCAAGTAAATCGGACCAGGGATTCAGGAGATATGAGGATTTCTAGATATCAGCTGATGCGGCGTGACCCTGACAGTTTTGAATAAAAGCCGGCTGGCGGAAGCATCGATAGCTCATTTCAACACAAGCACTTGCCGAACAAGTTGCTGCGACGCTGAGCCAAGGCACATGGTTGCCGGATCTACGCAGAAGTTCTTTTCAAAGTCGTGATAGTCACGAAAGTGCTGCGCTACGAGGTGGAACTTAGTAAGTTTACGGCGAGGAGAATCACTGAAGTGATTGATTTTTCTACAGACATTGGTGGAAATATTTATATTTCTACATGGACATATGCTAGACTTTGTCTAGAATTAGTACTTTGTCACAGTCCAGTAATAACATAATACTTGGATATTTAAATCCATTTCAGTCAGTTTTCATATTTGTAACTAGTTAACCACTTCGATCTGTCAGTACACTGAAGACTAGTCTATAACGGTGGCGTTCATTAGTCTACGCAAGGGAAACTACAAGTTGCTTAGCGCATGGTAGATGGTGATATAATAAACCATGCCCAGGGAACGATCTTCAGAACAGCCGTTGATTGCTTAGACTGTCAGTGTTTTTCTTGTACTGATAAGATTACCGTGAGTTATGTTACAACTGACATATCTAAGAAGAGATCACTTAGATCTGACCCTATTTAAACAAACTGTTATGGCTTTGATAGAAGCCCATATTAAAATGGAACCACAGTTAATTCAAACGTCAAAAGATACTACCACTATGTCTGACTAGACGGATTGTGGGTATATAATGGCGGCCGATACAAGGATTATACATGCTTGTCCGTTGGGGCATGTCTATGGATAAATCTGGTACAGACCAGGTTTACTACGCTTCAAGACCATCAAGAAATGTAAGCCACATTTGAATTATATTATGCCTAGCTAATTGGAACAAACTATTTTTCTGCAGATGACCAACACATTTTTTTTCTTCGTATTTACATCTTGCAATGATTTACGCAAGACTTATTAGAGTTATTCTGAGTATTTTCAACACTCAGAACAGTTTAGGATCGATGACCGAGCATTTCGAAGATTTATTTGAATTTTTCATATTTTAGGGAAACCACGGAAAACCGTCGATGTAAAGGTTGAGTTATTTTTTTTTGTTGAGGAATGGATATTTTTTCCATATTCGAAGATTCGAACATGTGGATTCTCACATAATGAGATGATAATTAAACATATTTAAAATGATATAAACAATAATAATAATAATAATAATCCACTAATAATAATAATAATAATTTTCATAAATTTTCTAAATAATTTTTGGATATTATATTTTATAATAATCATATGTATTGAGAGAGAGCCTATGAAGTAGTTTAATCATTTCTAGTCTGGAACAGGAGATTTTCCGAAGGAGAGTGGTTAACGCAAGCCCGCATTCAACCAACATTTCAGTTCTAGTTGAACAGTTGATATTTGCAATGAGCAAAGTACATTTTTCAGATAACACGGAGAGGCATGAAACGGGAAGCAAATGATATTTGTATCAAATAGGATATTTTTGTATTTATATAAAAACATGACGTAAATACACTTCGAAAGTGAAGTAAAGATTTTCATAAGTATGGTAAATTCACGGGTTGAACTGAATGGTAAAATAAAATAAACTTGTCAGTTTATTAATCTTCCAGTGTTGATAACAAGCAGAGGCTTGATTTATTGTATAAATTTTGGGAAGAAAATTTATATGTGTGAAGTAGTTGAAATGCCATTCCCAGGTGCGCATGTTAAGTCGCAGGAATGAAGAGGTTTTTTCGTGCATCAATCAAATAGCAGGTTCGATGGCTCAGGTTTATAGTAGGAGTATTGGAACTGCACATTTCGTCGGATGAATGACCCGAAGGTTATTTCTTGAAACCATCAGTTCTTATTTCAACCTTGTTTACGAATTCCATTTAGACTTTGATTTTGCTAGAACCCGGATTTGTCATGATAGTAGTTTATTCTTCTTCAGAGGAAGACCTTTGCCGTTGTTGTTGTAATATTGTGTTCTTACACAAATAATAGAATGGGCCACTGCCAATTAAAAATAATTCTTTAACCACGAATAATTTGAAGGATATTTTCAATCCTAGTGCCATGAACTAAATGAATTTATTATGAAGCTACAATTCTTATTTCCGCATTCTGTCGAAGAATTGCAAGTTGTAAAAGTTACTAAAAATGGCCATGAATACAAATATTTTTTCATAATGATTCCAAGTGGATAATTGAATAGTTGAATGGTTCAACAATTTAGTGATCAAGTTGATGATTCAGAAATCATGTATTTTGTTAGGAACTTGAAGTTCATAATTGAGTCACTTCTCGAATGTTTAATGTCAGAAGAACAATTAATTGTTGTTGTGCTTCGCACAGTTCTTCGATGCTATGCTCAAGGTCAAATACTTTTCAGATGTTATTAATATGTGTAAATAATGTGTGTTGATTCAATGATAATATTTTTCGACGATATATTTTTGAAACTGGAAAAATAAGTGAAAGTTTAAAATTCTATGAACATTTATTCTACGAGTGTTAATATCATGTAAATATTCAAACAGTGATCTACGATATTTCCAGTAGAGACAATTAACTTTGAACTGGAATTAATCCTAAATAATTTTGGAACACAGTCTACAGGACTATTAATCGGACTTGTGTTTCCAAAAAAAAGATTGTCAAATGTGTTTGGAAAATTTCTGTATATATTGTGTAAATAAGAGTGTGGATCGCCACACGTGGATGATGCTGCTTTGAGCATCTTTGCAGTCAATTTTAACTTCAAAATAAACTGAGATAATTTTACCAGATGTGTTATACCCAATTAAATCTCCTTCTATCCTTATTGTTGCATTGAGCCAAAAATCAGTAAAGCATTTTTTTCATTTGATGTCGTTTTTGCGATTTGCTTTAACCCATCTGGCGCCCCGGGATATTTTAACTCTCGTGCTGACTGATTATTGGTAAAATGCATATGTGGTCGTGCGGACTCCGGTCTAAACGGGCACAGTACGATGAGGGGGATACACTGATGATGGATTGCCGTCAGCACATAAGCCAAGCAGCATTGCGCGGCGCTACGCCGCAGTAGTTAAAAGGGTCGTAAAACCAATACAATTATACTACTTATGCTAGAAGTTATACTTATTGTGACGTAAACGGAAAATAATAATAATGGGTGAATTAACAATGGTGTGTTTCTAAATGTTTCACAACAGCACAGCTAAGCGTAGCAGGAGCTCATGTCACCACGGAGAGGAGAATGGTGACTGAGGCTACTGGAGCTGAGTCATATCCTACCTGCGCTACTGTACTTGTCAACCAAGCAGTGTGACACAAGTAAACAAAGAATAGTTCCGCCTTCGACTGCCGGCACTCATATCTTGAAAGGTTGATACCTAATGGCCATGTCCACCTAGTTGCGACTTTCATGAAGTATTCTTGGGAAGAGTCATCCCAGCACGCCTCCACTCACTAGACTGAGGGTGATCGCTGGTAGTGTTGTTTTAATGGGTAGAACATTGTATAAATTATATAAATTATATACATTTTGAATTTTTGGAATTTTGAAGTAGCCTAATTGCCAAAATGTACGTACACTTTATATAAATAAATAAATAAATAAATACATAGACAAATAAATATATATATATAAATAAATAAATTAGTAAATAAATAAATAAGTGAATGCATAGAAAAATAAATAAATAAGTAAATAAATAAAATTAAATTGAAAAATAAATACATATATAAATAAGTAAATTAACAAATATATCATTATTAAATAAATGAATATGTAGATAATTATTAAATAAATGAATAAATAGATAAATAAACAAATAAATAATTAAATATATATACGGGTAAATGAATAAATAAATTAAAGTTAGTAATAGCCTTTTAACCTCGATATCTGTAGGCACCACTTGACTTTGATGGATATCAAGGTTGTAAAGCTCAATAGCGGTTAAGATTTACATTTTTCACCTTCATTTGGAAGCAGCCGGCGTCTTTTGTTGTCTGTCAAGATTATCCGAACAACTACTACGGTAATAAGCCAAATACACTGCTCAACAAAAGTGTGGACTACTACCATCAATTGTATGCTGACGCTGCCATGGAGGAGGGGGACCTCTTACCCCAAGATAAACTTGATGGTCTCATTCAGAGCATGTCTCGTCCCTGTGCGGGGAGGACTACTAAGGACTGATACTGATCACCATGTGACACAGATTTTCAATGTTTTTGTTTTCAAAAGGGACGCTTGAAGCGAGTTCGCTTTGTTTTTGTACCGTTTCATTGTTATCTACCCACGATTGTTATTGTTTTCAGAAGGACTGATGTTTAGTTTGTTAAGAAGTTATTGTATAAACCTCAATCAATGGGTTTACTATAGAAGTCATTGTAGTAAAATATAGTCCAAACTTCTGTTGAGCAGTGTAAAAGGAGTGTGATTTGGGCAGTTTCGTAAGGTAGATTTCTAAATTTTTATATCGGCCTATATCTTTGTTTTCACATTTCACCGGAATGATTCACAACTCCATTTGTAGATACAACTTCTTTCTAATGTGTAAAATTTACTTTTTAGGTGACCTTTACATCTCATTTTAAGTCGAATTTTGTATGGATATCCATTTCGCATTTAATATATTAAGTTAAGCTATCAACGCTGATGAAAATATCATTGTTATATCGAAACATGCACGTTTAAAATATATTATTAAGCATCGTTTCAAAGTATTGGCAAGGCGGATTACGCAATACATATACTTTACCATTAGTCAATACGGATAAAACTGTTTACCAACTTAACATCAGAATAATATTATCCATTTCAGGTCCGTATTGAATGTTTACTAATAAAACTATTAATATTCTCCGTCTTTTCAATACAATATCAATAGTCTATTTATACAATGGGTACCTGTTTCGCACAAACGTTAGTGCTTCCTCAGCCCAAATATACATTAAGACATAAACAAATATTACGAACTTATCAAATACATACAATGAAAATATTCCATAGATCTATTATATTAGGCCGACATAACCTTTTATGATGAACTACTATTTGTTCAGCTCCCGTCTAATATAATAGATCTATGGAATATTTTCATTGTATGTATTTGATAAGTTCGTAATATTTGTTTATGTCTTAATGTATATTTGGGCTGAGGAAGCACTAACGTTTGTGCGAAACATGTACCCAATTGTAGTCTATAAATAGACTATTGGTATTGTATTGAAAAGATGGAGAATATTGATAGTTTTATTAGCAACTTAACATGGAAGTTTGATGCTTTTCAGTCGATCAACACGCTTGTACCCAATTGTGACGCGTTTTCCCTAATCCTGAAAAATATGTACGTGAGATTAATAAATACATTTGTATTTATTGTATTTGTATTTATTAATCTCATGTAAATGTTTTTTTTTTTTTCAGGATTAGGGAACAACCCATCACAATTGGTGTTGACCGACTGAAAAACATCAAACTTCGTTTACTAAGGCAACACTGAAAATGGCTCCAAACACCATTATTTAACATGGTTAACGCATATTATGCATTTCATAAATTTGTAGAAGTCATAATTTTCAACTTATCAGGGGTGTGCTTAAAATGCCTATTGGATTTTGGCCTTTATTAATCTAAATGTAAATTCAAAATCCTACATTTATATAAATTGTTATTTTGTGATGGATAACAATTTGAAATTTTGTGGCCATGCTTGCAACACCTCAATACCAGGTAAAGGGCCCAAAATACAATTATTTCCTATAATCAGTAGAGAACTACTGTAATATATATTGCTCCATACTAGCACAAAAAAATGACATTCTTTGATCCGAAGTCACTACGCCGCGCGGCGTGAAGAATTTGCTTGTTGTACCGCCATTGCCGTTTACATCTCAGATGAACTACAGCTCAAACTCAAGACGTGTTACATAATGCCCCAATAGATGGCAGAACATGCCACAGATCGACTCGGCACTCGAAAGCGAATGGAGAATATGAAAAATAGTTCTTTGCAACGCTTATAGACGGGTGAAGCACTCTGAAATTTAGTTCAACTTATCTAAAATGTCGAGGTTTTTACACGGGGTACGTGGAATGGTCTTCACCAACCTATATAAGGCTAACGCCCTGGCGGATAATTTTGGGAGAGCCTGTGAACCCAAGCAGGAACCTTGCAACGATGACTTTGTTGACCTGGTCCGTCGTGATCTTCATGGTGGGTTTCAGGGAGAGCTTCCCCAGGGCTTTAGATTTGTCTCGCCGTCTGAACTGCTCAATCTCATCAAGAAGCTGAAAACTCGCAAGGCCCCCGGCCCTGACGAAGTCTCAGCTTCCTTCCTTAAGAACCTGAGCAAGAATGCCTTAACTTGCCTCACTAAAGAATTTTAAAGCTATCTACAGATTTGGGTACTTTCCGTCAGCCTGGAAAGTGGCCAAAGTAATTATGATTCACAAACCCAACGCAGATGGTACTTTTCCACAAAATTACAGACCAATTAGCTTGCTTTCAGTCATCTCTAAGCTCTCTGAAATGACTCTACTTTTCAGGCTTAATTCCTATATCTCTGAAATTATTAATGATGAGCAGTTCGGATTCCGCAAAGGCCACTCCACAGTACAACATCTTAGACTCGTCGAGATCATCACGCGCGCTTTCAACAAACGACGTATGACAGGAGTCTGCTTCCTAGAAATCAGCCGTGCTTTCGATAAAGTTTGGCACAGCGGTTTGCTGTACAAAATGAAGCACAAAGGGTTTCCAGATCCCTTACTCAAGGTCATCAATTCCTATCTTAGAAAAAGGCAATTCTATGTCCAAGTGGTTGACGCCAAATCCTCACTGAGGAAGATCAAAGCCGGTGTACCGCAAGGTAGCGTCATTGTTCCCGCCCTCTTCAATGTCTATCTCTCTGATATCCCCAAAACTGACGCTACCAGTCTCCACTTATACGCAGATGATACTGCCATCTCTTCCACCTCCTTGAGAGGACATAGAGCTGCAGCCAACCTCAAAGTCGCTTTAGACAACTTAGAACCCTGGTTAAGGGATTGGAGAGTCTTAATTAATGTCGGTAAATGTGCTGTCACCCTATTTACCAAAAGGCGCAAATATACAGAAGTCCAGGACCTTCAATTCTTCGGCGAAGTAATCACGTGGCAGCCAGATACAAAGTATCTGGGAA
This sequence comes from Meconema thalassinum, assembly GCA_946902985.2. Lineage (NCBI taxonomy): Eukaryota > Metazoa > Arthropoda > Insecta > Orthoptera > Tettigoniidae > Meconema > Meconema thalassinum. The sequence goes on from OX336390.1 coordinate 447,069,846, forward strand.
TTTCGCTTGATCGAGGCCTTACTTTCGCAAAGGAGGTCACTCAGCGCGCAAACCAAGCGAAAGCGATTCAAGCGAAACTCTGGCCTCTTATGAGGTCCCAGAGTGCACTAGGACTAGGTGACTAGATGACAGGAGCAGACTTCTCACATACAGCACAATAGTGAGTCCTGTTATGGAATATGCCAGCCCTGCGTGGGGCTTTTCCGCCCCCTCTACTATCACTAAACTCCAGGTCGTTCAGAACAAAGCGCTGCGCACGATAACGGGCGCCCCCTGGTACGAGCGCAACGCTCAATTACATACAGACTACAATCTCCCGACCATCAGACGGAGAATTCATAGACAGGCTGTAAAACTATATGGAACAGCTACACTAAGTAAAAACCCTCTCATTAACAGATTGGGTGATTACCAAGCCATGGGGAGCCGTCACAAGCGCACCCGCATTATTATAGAATGATTTTCCTCTTCATACCAAACTTGCTACTATAGCACATCTTTTCTTCTCTTAAGAACTATCTATTTTCAATTTCATATCTAATTTCTGAATCTCTCAGAACTACTTATCTTTACTCTTTTCTATCTTCTGTATTTCCTGAACTAGATCACATTCTGGCCAACTAAGACTTCATTGTAATCACCCAATCACCCTAACACATTTGCAGCTGGTTGAAATTTACTGGATAAAGCTCTCAAGGCCCTCGGGCTGATAGGCTACAATAGTCTGCGGAGCTTCGAATGCATGGGTCAGGTCAGGTCTAGCGTTACGAGTTTCATTTTAGACTAGCGGACCCGTGCGAGAAATCTCGCATGTTCATAAACCACACTTTCCCCAATAGATTTATAATGAGAGACTTTTGAACCAAATGATTATAGAGCACTATTTACGTTTCAGGCGTCCCTATGGCCAAAATGCGAACTAAACAGCAATGATGTCGCGTATTTTCCTACAGCAACATTATTTGCAAATCGCACACTCTTACAAAAATTGATATTTATGAAATTAGAATGCAATTCGTCACTGTTAATGCCATGTGTGTGCTGAGTCCATTGATTGACAGCTTAGCCGTAACACTCACCGGTTATTCGATATTTATGAAATTATACGGTTTGAGTACTCATTCCTTTAAATTACTGTCTGAAATCCATGCAGAATGATAAAGGAAAGACCTCAGAACGTTAAAATAACATGAAATAGGCGTCACAACGGCCAAAATGTGAAGTGGACAGCAATCATGGAGCGTATCTTCCTGCAGCAACAGTATCTGCAAATCGCACACTTCGTACAGTTTTTTTTAAGTCATGTTTCAAAGAAATGGTAGATATTTTTGAAATTAGAGTGCAATGCGTCATTGGTAATGTATATTCTCTTTAATTTGAATGCTCATTTTTAACGATCGGTCGCTTGTGAGCGCCACAGGAGGGATCTATACTACTGAAATAATATATATGATATTGATAGTTGTTTTAAGGGGCCTAATAGGTTATCGACCCTTTCCGTTTAGAAGCCATGAAACTGAACTGTGAAGAAAGTCACAATTCCAAATCTGTACTGTATGAATAGTATTGTTCAACATTGTAATTAACTTACGACATTGTTGCGCACGTAATTTCAGCTTTTGCAACTAGAGACTGAATTTGGGCCGGATTATTGAGAGGCCAGATTAAGGACAGATCAGTGTATTTCAAATCATATTTGGTCACGGAAATCCCTCTTCAATTTCGGATACTTTAAAAACATCCTCGTAGTAAGCGTATTTTATATCATATTAGGCCGACATAACCTTTTATGATGAACTACTATTTGTTCAGCTCCCGTCTAATATAATAGTCCAAAGCACAAAAATAAAAGAATACAAAAATATTGTTCAATGCTTTGTTTTCCTTCTTTTCCAAAACTCAATACCCTCAAATGTTCAGCAGAAACGCGAACGTTTAAACGTCATGAAAGCAGATGAGGATGAACCACCATGAGATTAACAGCTATTTATATGGAGGTACTGTGTAGAGAATTTAATAAAGCGAGACCATCTGATCTAACAAATAATTTGTTCTCATCTTAATGGCTGGCCATATTTACAGGTAAATCGGTGACGATTTTTAATCTCTAAGAAGCGTCATTTATACGGGACAAACTAAAAGAGAATCCCTCAAATAAATGCAGAGATATTGAACATTTTGTGTAATATGTACGAAACCCCAAAGTTGACACTTGCACTTTGTCGTGTGACTGATCATAAGCCTTATCATGAGACATAGAAATGTAAGTCTTAGTGATGTCTGTTTGCTACTTCTTCACGCAAAATCTACTCAACCGATTAAGATGAAATGTTGCATGAACATAGTGTTTATACCAGGAAAAACACAAGACTATATTTTCACCGTTTCAGAATGATGGCAAATGTCACGTTTCATTGTGGTATCTGTGGTAGTAAATGTATTTTTAATTTAGGTGAGAATTGGAATGGAGTCGGCAGTGGCCACAAGTTAGGAACCATCCTGGTGTTTGACTGGAGTAGAAGTGAGGAAACCACAGAAAACCACTTCCAGGATGACTCATGAATCAGACCCAACTCTGCTCAGTTTTGGCTCACTAGATTGGCATGGAGTCGGCAGTGGCCACAAATTAGGAACCATCCTGGCGTTTGACTGGAGTAGAAGTGAGGAAACCACAGAAAACCACTTCCAGGATGACTCATGAATCAGACCCAACTCTGCTCAGTTTTGGCTCACGAGATTGGCATGGAGTCGGCAGTGGCCACAAGTTAGGAACCATCCTGGCGTTTGACTGGAGTAGAAGTGAGGAAACCACAGAAAACCACTTCCAGGATGAATCAGGAATCAGACCCAACTCTGCTCAGTTTTGGCTCACGAGATTGGCATGGAGTCGGCAGTGGCCACAAGTTAGGAACCATCCTGGCGTTTGACTGGAGTAGAAGTGAGGAAACCACAGAAAACCACTTCCAGGATGAATCAGGAATCAGACCCAACTCTGCTCTGTTTTGGCTCACGAGATTGGCATGGAGTCGGCAGTGGCCACAAGTTAGGAACCATCCTGGCGTTTGACTGGAGTAGAAGTGAGGAAACCACAGAAAACCACTTCCAGGATGAATCAGGAATCAGACCCAACTCTGCTCAGTTTTGGCTCACGAGATTGGAATGGAGTCGGCAGTGGCCACAAGTTAGGAACCATCCTGGCGTTTGACTGGAGTAGAAGTGAGGAAACCACAGAAAATCACTTCCAGGATGAATCAGGAATCAGACCCAACTCGCTCAGTTTTGGCTCACGAGATTGGCATGGAGTCGGCAGTGGCCACAAGTTAGGAACCATCCTGGCGTTTGACTGGAGTAGAAGTGAGGAAACCACAGAAAACCACTTCCAGTATGAATCAGGAATCAGACCCAACTCGCTCAGTTTTGGCTCACGAGATTGGCATGGAGTCGGCAGTGGCCACAAGTTAGGAACCATCCTGGCGTTTGACTGGAGTAGAAGTGAGGAAACCACAGAAAACCACTTCCAGGATGACTCATGAATCAGACCCAACTCTGCTCAGTTTTGGCTCACGAGATTGGCATGGAGTCGGCAGTGGCCACAAGTTAGGAACCATCCTGGCGTTTGACTGGAGTAGAAGTGAGGAAACCACAGAAAACCACTTCCAGGATGAATCAGGAATCAGACCCAACTCTGCTCAGGTTTGGCTCACGAGATTGGCATGGAGTCGGCAGTGGCCACAAGTTAGGAACCATCCTGGCGTTTGACTGGAGTAGAAGTGAGGAAACCACAGAAAACCACTTCCAGGATGAATCAGGAATCAGACCCAACTCTGCTCAGTTTTGGCTCACGAGATTGGCATGGAGTCGGCAGTGGCCACAAGTTAGGAACCATCCTGGCGTTTGACTGGAGTAGAAGTGAGGAAACCACAGAAAACCACTTCCAGGATGAATCAGGAATCAGACCCAACTCGCTCAGTTTTGGCTCACGAGATTGGCATGGAGTCGGCAGTGGCCACAAGTTAGGAACCATCCTGGCGTTTGACTGGAGTAGAAGTGAGGAAACCACAGAAAATCACTTCCAGGATGAATCAGGAATCAGACCCAACTCTGCTCAGTTTTGGCTCACGAGATTGGCATGGAGTCGGCAGTGGCCACAAGTTAGGAACCATCCTGGCGTTTGACTGGAGTAGAAGTGAGGAAACCACAGAAAACCACTTCCAGGATGACTCATGAATCAGACCCAACTCTGCTCAGTTTTGGCTCACGAGATTGGCATGGAGTCGGCAGTGGCCACAAGTTAGGAACCATCCTGGCGTTTGACTGGAGTAGAAGTGAGGAAACCACAGAAAACCACTTCCAGGATGACTCATGAATCAGACCCAACTCTGCTCAGTTTTGGCTCACGAGATTGGCAAGGAGTCGGCAGTGGCCACAAGTTAGGAACCATCCTGGCGTTTGACTGGAGTAGAAGTGAGGAAACCACAGAAAACCACTTCCAGGATGAATCAGGAATCAGACCCAACTCTGCTCAGTTTTGGCTCACGAGATTGGCATGGAGTCGGCAGTGGCCACAAGTTAGGAACCATCCTGGCGTTTGACTGGAGTAGAAGTAAGGAAACCACAGAAAACCACTTCCAGGATGAATCAGGAATCAGACCCAACTCTGCTCAGTTTTGGCTCACGAGATTGGCATGGAGTCGGCAGTGGCCACAAGTTAGGAACCATCCTGGCGTTTGACTGGAGTAGAAGTGAGGAAACCACAGAAAACCACTTCCAGGATGAATCAGGAATCGTACCCAACTCTGCTCAGTTTTGGCTCACGAGATTGGCATGGAGTCGGCAGTGGCCACAAGTTAGGAACCATCCTGGCGTTTGACTGGAGTAGAAGTGAGGAAACCACAGAAAACCACTTCCAGGATGAATCAGGAATCAGACCCAACTCGCTCAGTTTTGGCTCACGAGATTGGCATGGAGTCGGCAGTGGCCACAAGTTAGGAACCATCCTGGCGTTTGACTGGAGTAGAAGTGAGGAAACCACAGAAAACCACTTCCAGGATGAATCAGGAATCAGACCCAACTCGCTCAGTTTTGGCTCACGAGATTGGCATGGAGTCGGCAGTGGCCACAAGTTAGGAACCATCCTGGCGTTTGACTGGAGTAGAAGTGAGGAAACCACAGAAAACCACTTCCAGGATGAATCAGGAATCAGACCCAACTCGCTCAGTTTTGCATCACGAGGCTGAGTGGACCCCGTTCCGGCCCTCACACCAGAACTAAATTTCTTGGCAAAGTCAGGAATGGTCTTGCAAACAAAATTATATTGTTCTCCCTTCTTAGTTACCGTGTTGTACAGGTCTCACAGATAATGTCACACAGGATGGAAAATAAATACATAAATTCGTTTCTAGGATTGAAACGAACGTCTTCACTGGAGACAGGCGGCAGCGCTCTATCTTCTACGTGACCTATCTGTTCGTCCGATGACGGGGACTACTTGGGTACTGTTAGTATAATGCTCAAACCAGAAATAGTGGTATGGTACCTGGTTCCACAATCTAAAAATGAGAATCTTTTCAGCATGGCAGAAGAGATAATACTCCCTTCAGTCTTGGCACTTGATCTATTCTTTGATGTATAGAAAAGAATTTATACTCAAGAGACTCCTCTCAGCATGATACTTTAATCATTTCTTGGAATCACCAAAGAGTATATATACTTTGATACTTCCTTGAGCAAGGTTCTTGCTCTATTATTTGAACTTCTGAAGATAACCTATGCGGTAGAGGCTACTTTCAGCACGGCATATGATCTATAAAAGAGAATCAAAACTCGAAAGAGTTCTCTCAGCATGATACTTCATCTGTTCTTGGAATCACCAAAGATAATATTTACGTTAAATACTACTTTGAGCAAGGTTCTTGCTGTATTAAATTTATGAAGTTAACCTATACGGTAGAGGCTACTTCCAGCGCGGTTTTGACCTATCCAGTAGAATCTATACTCGAAAGGGTTTTATCGTAATCTGTTCTTGGAATCGCCAAAGAGTATCTATACTTTAAATACTTCGTTGACCAAGGTTCTTGTTCTAATTTTTGAAGTTCCGAATATAATCTAACGGTTGATGCTACTTTCACCATCGTGTTTCACCTATGCTTTGATAGATCAGAGAGAATCTATACTCGAAGTATTTCTTTGAGCAAAGTTCTTGATGCATTATTTGAACTTCGAATGATAACCTATACGGTAGAGGCTACTTTAAGCATGGTGCTGCTCTATAACATGTAGCCTAATTTGAGCATTGCTCATAATTAAGATTTCAGATCATATCATTCGATCACAGTAACTTCTCCAATTGCAGACACTTCAAAACACATTCTCTTAGGTAACCGTATATTAGGTTGACATAAACTCTTCATGATGTACTACTATTTATTCAGATTCACGTATAATTTGAATAATTCAAAACGCGAAAAACATTGTGCTGAGGTACTGTGTATAGAATGTAATAAAGCGAGACCACCTAATCTAATACATAATTTGTTCTCACCTCAATAGTGGCCTACTTGCCAAATTTGCAGGCTTGATCGGTGTAGTTCTTTGATTTCTCAGAAGCGTAATTTCTACGGCTGTATACATTAGTACCCGACTTTTATTGACAGTACTTAGAACAAAATGATTCGTACTCCTTACTGTCTGGAGGGAAGGGTGAGTCATTTTCGTCCATGTCTTCTTCTGCGGAGCAACAACACAAGCTATCTGCCTTATAGATAGTGTTTACAGGATAATTATTCAACTTCGACTCCGGGATGGACTCGTTCAGCAGACTTATGTCCCTACGTAGATTCCGTAGTTCGTCTATCAAAACGCGCTGTTTGTTCTCCAAGCTCTTCCAGCGCTCCGCACAATCTGGCGACTGCAGTCGACGATATCTTTTTGAAGGGTCTTTGTTAGGAACACGATAGTATTTATCTGTTAAAGGAGCAGGATTCTTAGCTTCACCTTCAATGCAGGGACATTTGTCCAATGGAACCTGATTGTGGTAAAAAGGAGATTTTGAAGAGGGGTACTTACTATATTCCATTTCGAATGCAACAAAATTTCCAAAGTATTTCACGGTTTTTCAAAATGCATCTAAACTCAGGAGGCACTGCTGTAAATACTGTTCGCTGCTTACGTTATGATCAGGCTGGTCATCCATAGGTCCATAATTCTATTTCACCAGAGAATTTCTTGTGAAGGGTCGATGGAAAAGGAGATCTGGAAACCAATACATAAATACTGATAAGCTACTTACTGCATGGATTATCCAAAGAATCTAACAAGGGAACATCGCAAACGTAGCCTAATCCTCCCTATCTCGATGAAATTATGTTGACTAGGTCACTATAAAATCATTTGTGGAGGTACTGTATTTTAACCCCAATCTCTCATGGGAGAGCGAAGTTGGAAGTGCGTAAATACTGACACAAGACTTGGAAGGGCCTTGCTCGGTGTAGGCGCAGAGTTTTCATATAGTCTCCGATCAGTTGGAATACATTAGCCACTCCTGGATTTCACGACCACCTGCTCAGTGTGTGTGTTGTGCAACAAACAGTGCGAACTCTTATCACTTCAACAAATGCTCCAAGAGAACAAACTCATTATTGGAATATTGTAAACCCTTAATACTCATTTGTATGCGGTTCATCTTTACTTATAAGCACGGTTGATGGAAAATTGTACATTCTGTGCAGCTAACTTGTTATCCCATAGGTAAACACATTATGGCCGTTTAGCTGAAATAAATTTATTATTATTATAAACCACTCCCCCAGCAGGCATCGTGGTCATGTAGCCCCGTGTACTTGGGTATGTGTAGAATTTGTATGATAACCTGTGTCACTGTGATGTTGGTACTAGTGTGTGTATATGTAATTGAGGTAGGATTGGGGCGGAAGCAGCCATGACCTTAAGTTAGCAAACATCCCGGAATTTGACTCGAGTAGAAGTGGGAAACCACGGAAAACCACTTCGAGGATGACTTAGGTAGGAATCGAACCGGCCTCTTCTCAGTTTTGCCTCACGAGGCTGAGTGCACCCCGTTCCGGCCCTCACACCAGAACTAAATTTCTTGGCAAAGTCAGGAATGGTCTTGTAAACAAAATTATATTGTTCTTCCTTCTTAGTTACCGTGTTGTACAGGTCTCACAAATAATGTCACAGAGGATGGAAAATAAATACATACATTCGTTTCTAGGATTGAAACGAACGTCTTCGTGGAGACTGGCGGCAGCGCTCTATCTTCAACGTGACCTATCTGTTCGTCCGATGACGGGGACTACTTGGGTACTGTTAGTATAATGCTTAAACCAGAAATAGTGGTATGGTACCTGGTTGCACAATCTACACATGAGACTCCTTTCAGCATGGTAGAAGAGATAATACTCCCTTCAGTCTTGGTGCTTGATCTATTCTTTGATGTATAGAAAAGAATTTATACTCAAGAGACTCCTCTCTGCATGATACTTTAATCAGTTCTTGGAATCACCAAAGAGTATCTATACTTTAAATACTTCCTTGAGCAAGATTCTTGTTCTATTACAGTATTTGAACTTCCGAAGATAACCAATACGGTAGAGGCTACTTTCAGCACGGTATTTGAACTATCAAAATAATCTACACTCGAAAGAGTTCTCTCGGCATGATACTTAATCTGTTCTTGGAATCACCAAAGATTATCTATATTTTAAATTTTTATTTGAGCAAGGCTCTTGTTCTAGTATTTGAACTTCTGAAGATAACCTATACGGTAGAGGCTATGTTCAGCATGATATTGGACCTATCAAAGAGAATCTATACTTGTAAGAGTTTTCTTTCAGCAAGGTGCTGGATTTATTCTTTGAACTATGAAAGCTCTATAACATATGCTTTAATTATGGGTCATAATGAAGTATTTCAGATCTTCTTCTCCAATTTCAGACACTTCAAGAAACATCCTCATAGGTAACCGTATATTAGGCTGAAATACATTTTCATGTACTACTATATATTCTGTTTCACGTCTAATTTGAATAGCTCAAAACGTGAAAACATTGTGCTGAGGTGCTGTTTATTAATAAAGGGAGACCACCAAATCTAATACATAATTTGTTCTCATCTCAATAGTAGTAGGCAAATTTGTAGGCTTGATCGGTGTAGTTCTTTGATCTGTGAGAAGTGTCATTTATAGGGCTGTATATATTAGTGCTCGACTTTGATTTACAGTACTTAGTATAACAAAATGATTCGTACTCCTCACTGTCCGGAGGGTAGGGAAATCCAAATTCGTTTATGTCTTCTGCGGAGCAACAAGACATGCTTTCAGCTTTATAGATGGTTTTTACGGGACAATTAATCAACTTCGGCTCCCGGACTGGGTCCACGCCATTCAGCCGACTCAGTTCTCGACGTATGTTCCTTAATTCATTCACAATGCGGCTCTGCTTGTTCTCCAGACGCTTCCAACGCTCCGAAGTATCTGACAACTGCAGTCCACGATTCCTCTTAGATGGGCTTGCAACGTAAGGGACTTTGTTAGGAACATGATAGTATTTATCTGTTAAAGTAGCAAGCTCTGTGTCTTCTTCTTCTTCAATGCAGGGGAATTTATCCAATGGGATCTGACAGTTGCAAAAAGGAGATTTTGAGCTAGCAGGGTTCTTCGAAGAGGGGTACTTACTATATTCCATTTCGAACGCAACAAAATTTCCAAAGTATTTCACGGGTTTTCAAAATGCATCTAAACTCAGGAGGCACTGCTGTAAATACTGTTCGCTGCTTACGTTATGATCAGGCTGGTCATCCATAGGTCCATAATTCTATTTCACCAGAGAATTTCTTGTGAAGGGTCGACGAAAAAGGAGATCTGGAAACCAATAAATAAATACTGATAAGCTACGTACTGCATGGATTATCCAAAGAATCTAACAAGGGAACATCGCAAACCTGAAAATCCGCAACAATTGGTTAACAGAAGTACATGAAGATCTACAAGAAATGGGTATTGCTGAGAAAATCGTTCCAGATAGAGTAAAATTTAGAAGCCTAGTAAACAAACATAAATTTGCAGAGATACCTAAAAGGAAAAATACAGGCTAGACAGAAGCACGCAGAAAGGAACACTGTGAACGAATGAAGAGATATTGGGAAGAAAAGAAGGAACATTGTGCAAAATAAGTTCAAGCGCGCTCCGTAGTTGGGCATAACGATTAAATAATAATAATAATAATAATGTTATTTGTCTTACGTCCCTTTTAACCACTGCGGCTTTTAGAGACGCCGGGGTGCCGGAATTTGCCCCGAATGGTATCTTAAACGTGACAGTAAATCCAACGACACTGCTCCCTCTCATTTACGCACCCTCATATACCAGCTGACTGCGCCAGGATTCGATCCTGCAACAGCAAGTGAGAAACTCTCCGATCAATTGGAATACTTAAACAACTCCCCCAGCAGGCTGTCTATGGTACATGTTTGGGAAAGTAAGTTAGTTAGTTATTGCTGTTTAAAGGTGTGAAACTACGAGGGCGTCTGCCCCTCTTAACACATATTAAAGCAGATTTCGGGGGGGGGGGGGGGACAATTCTTCGAGTAAATATGCCTATCCACTTGTAAATTTAGATTGCTGGCCCTAACCCACTATCACTTATACAGCTTCGGTGGGGGTAGTCGGCAGCATGCTGAGCTTCTATGCCTTCTATGCCAAACCCGGTCGAAGTCGTCTGATTTTTAAGAGTGTTAAATTCCTTCAGTATGCCTTCCTTTGGAGGGGAAGTAAAGCCGGCTGTCCAATGTCATAGATTTATGGCGTATAAAAGAACCTTCCACTAATTAAACTTGTGTGAAGCTAAATTGTAGGTTAGATTTCGTTGAAGCGCTCTATCAAAGCTCCAACGTTCACCACTAGGTGTCAGTGACATCTGGTAGCGAAAGTTGGAACTACTTGAAATTGAACGGAACTTGCAGCTCACCCTATGGGTGTCTGCATTGAAGCAGCTACAGCCTCTGGCAAACCGAACATGTCCTCGGACACTCCCGGCGCTAAAAGCCATACGCTAAATAAATAAATAAATAAATAAATAAATAAATAAAAAAATAAAAAAATAAATACATAAATAATAAGCGGACGACGAAATCAGCAGCCACCACGTCATCGGCTAATATACTGTAAGTTTGAGTGTTATCTGCAAACTAAGGTGCCTTCGTAAGTCAGCAAGATCTGCACACTCGGTTAAGATGTGGGCCACGGTGAATACGGCTCCACATGCTGTGGAAAGAGGATATGCAACTCAGCACAAACACCCTACTGTGATGTAGTTTGTTAGTTATTGTTGCTTTAAGGGGCAGAACTACGAGGTCATCTGCCCCTTACTGTGAAGTATTAAAATGTGTACAATTTCCCTCTTTCCAGGGTTGCAGATCAAATACAAGTACCATCACATTGTGAACTGATCAACATGCATGCAGGTTCACCTTCGCCAAGTTCCCTTGTAAGATAATAATAATGATAATAATAATAGCAGTAATAATATTTATGTTCGACCCTGACTATTATATGTCAGAAAACTGTATCTTAATAATGGTCATTATAACATTATTTTTCATTATGAAACAGTTTCTCCCACCAATCACAGCTCAAGAAACAGTTGTTTGACCAATTAGGTGAGGATAGCAACGCATCTGCACTAAGTTCCAAGGCCTTCTAATTTAAATTTCACTGCCTGGCCTAGTGTCATAGTGGGGCAATCGAGGAGGCCATGGTCAAATACAAGGTATTCTGTGCGTTACATGCGCTCTGTTCAGTACATAAAACTGGCGAAATCTCGACAGATATTTATGAATAATTATGTTCGAACATAAAATAGTTATAATAATTATCGTCGAACATAAACAGTCGTATGCAACTCGCCTATATTGCCATTATAGGCTCGATGCATCATGTACTATGGTGTTACCTGTACAAGTCAATTTTCAGCGTTGCCTTAAAAATCGAAATTTAATGTTTTTCAGTCGGTCAACATAGTTGTACCCAAATGTAATTGGTGGTTCCCTAAACCAGAAAAAAATCACACGAGATTAATAAATACACTTGGATGACCAGTTTCGATCGTCAAGCGATCATCATCAGATCCATTAAACATACAGTAAGCTATTAAATCTATGTCGACAAGTCTCAACAATCATACTAAGCAAGCACATTTTAAGTCAATCCCCAATTTCAGTATCTTCACAAAAAATCACATATAACTAACAAATATTGACTAGCTGTGATAGTTTAACTACTGCTGCAACCAGATTAGTGTACATATTGTAAATACTATCACCCATACTTGTACACATAGATTTACAGTAATAGCCTAAGTGTAATGGATATGATGATGATCGCTTGACGATCGAAACTGGTGAACTAAGTGTATTTAATAATCTTATACAAGTGGAATAAGGCTTCCTCACCTCAGTGCGACTGTGGATTTGAAAGACAGACCATCCAACAAATTGTGGTGAACTGCAGCCTTCGAGCCTATAATGGGTACCTAAAAGACTTTGATGATGCAACGCGGCCTGTTCTTGACTGGATTACAAATTTAAATATTACCTTGTAAATATGAACATTTTATCTATTGAATTTGTGTCTCCTCATCAAAATGTATTTTAATAGTTATTGTTCTTTTAGGCTAAATCCTTGTGTATATGTTTAATGTGTTCCTTAGCTTGTAATTATGTAGATGTACGATGCCATTCGCTAAATAAATAATAAATAATCTCATGTAGGCTTAGGGAACCACCTATTGCAATTGGGTATAATAGTGTTGACCAACTGAAAGACATTACATTTCGATGATGATAATAATAATAATGATAATATGTTAGTCATTGTTGTTTTAAGGGGTGGAACTACGAGGTCATCTGCCCCTCTTAACGATAACATGTTATTGGTTTTACGTCCCTTTTAACTACTGGGGCTTTTAGAGACGCCAGGGCGCCGGAATGTTTTCCCGAAGGGCATCTTTAACGTGCTAATAATACATTGACACGCCTCCCTCGCATTTCCGCACCCTCAAATGCTAACTGACTACGCCATGATTCAATTCTGACACCTTGGACACAGCAGGCGACAGCGTTACCGCTGTGTCACGCAGCCAGTCCCTTATAAGACTAGTGACATAGCTGTTCTGTAGACAACGCAGGGCACATGATAGCAAGAGAAACGAAGTAAGCAAGCTCATGATAATGTTACGTGCCACCCCCTAGTGGCACTTTTGTTAACTGGATTACGGTGGGTAGAAAGCACAACACCAATTACTGCTTTAAAGAGAAGTTAGCTTTATTGCTTGCAGGAAGATACACTACTCATCAGCAAATACAAGCAATTGGAACCTTACTCCAGTTTCCTCAAGTCTCTTGCTTATGGAGAGCCCTTGCCCTCTTTCACTCGTCAACAGTTAATCTTCTCGCTAATGAGTTTGGTGGCCTTGACAGAACCACGTGCAACTCTCCCCTATGTACACAAATTACAGTTACTTACGAAAACACAGGCAGTCCCCTGTATGCTTCTCACTTCCTCGCTGTCAAGAGCAACGGCTTCACTAGGGGTTTCGCAAGTCACCATACTTCTGTCGCTCACGATAAACGCTCGCACTAGCTCGTAAAACACCACCACACTGCTTTACAGGTCGCTCTTATATAGCAGGCCGGTGACTCAATAAATGCTTCTAGACCCATCCAGGGTCCACGGCTTCTCGACATTTCCTTCACTGGTTGGGTCACGAATATTCTGGACCATCCCTTTCACTTCGCAGCCCGTTGCGTAACGCGCAAGTAATACACTGAGGCAGAGCACACACAGCCCAACCCTGGGGCAGTTGTGACTCATGCGGCGAGCGATGACACAAACTCACAGCCGTAACACCACCTCCTTCCTAAAAGGCGGATCGTCCCGATCAATCATTGGTCCATCGGTCTCCCTCCGTAGGCTGCCAGGCGATCTCGATGCACGATCTTCATCTTCGCCCTCGGGCTCCGCTGGATCCTGTAGACGACATCGTAGATCCGTTTCACGACTCGGTACGGGCCCTCCCAGGACTTCTGCAGTTTGGGTGACAGACCTTTCTTCCGTAATGGGTTGAAGAGCCAGACCAGGTCGTCCTCGTGGAATCCGCCGGCATCCGTCTGCTGGTCGTATCGGGTCTTCATTCGGTCGGTCTCGATCCGCAGTTTCCTCCTCGCGAACGCGTGCACGTCCTCCAGTTGGTCGACCAGTTCTTGACAATACTGGCTTACCGGGACCGGATCATTCCCAGGTCGGCCGAAGGCAAGATCGACAGGTAGACGGAGCTCCCTCCCAAACATGGCCCGGGCTGGTGTGCACCCGGTGGCTTCATGCACGGCGGCGCGGTAGGCCAGGAGAAATAGTGGAAGATGTTTGTCCCAATCCCTCTGGTGCTCGCTGACGACTATTCGGAGATGGTTCTCGATGGTGTGATTAAATCGCTCTACCATCCCGTCGGACTGAGGGTGTAGCGGCGTTGTCCTTGTCTTCCGGATTCCCAGCAGCTGGCATAGGTTCTGGAACACCTGCGACTCGAAGTTCCTCCCTTGGTCGGAGTGCAGCTCCAGGGGTACTCCGTACCGCCTGACGAATTCCTTCACCTGGGTCTCTGCAATCGTCGCGGCTTCTTGGTTAGGGAGCGCATACGCCTCCGGCCATTTGGTAAAGTAGCCGCTGACGACCAATATGTAGCGGTTCCCTGCCTCGCTCAACGGGAATGGCCCAGCAACATCGATGGCATCTCTCTCCATGGGGCCGCCCACGTTGTAGGTCTTCAGTGGACCCCGCCGTCTTCGTCCTGGGCCCTTGCTGGCTGCGCAATCGTGGCACCTCGCGCAGTGGTTCTCCACGTCTGTTCGGCATCCGATCCAGTAGAACTTCTCTCTCAGCTTCTCCAGGGTCTTCTTTATCCCTAGGTGTCCACCAGATGATCCTCCATGGACTTCCTTCAGGACTTCCTCCGTCATAGTCTTTGGAACGACGACTTGTTCCCGAGATGTCTTCCCGTCTGTGCTCTCCCAGGCGCGGCAGATGAGGCCATCCCTTACAATCAGCGAGTCCCACTGCGCCCAGTAGGACTTAAACTTTGGGCTGCAGTCACTCACAATGTTCCACCCGGGTCTGGGGACACAGGCCCTCTTCCATTCGGCTATCAGTCCCAGATCATCATCTTCTGCTTGTGCCCGCGTGAAAGATTCGCGGCTCCAGTTCCCTTGAAGTTCCACAGTAGTCAGTCGGCACTGTATCCCGGTGTTCTCCTCCCTCCTAGTACAGAAGGTGCAGTCTTCGGGACACGGTCTTCGTGACAGGGCGTCGGCATTAGAATGCAGTTGGCCTTTCCTGTGCTGGATCTCGAAGTTGTACTGTTGAAGCCTCTCTAACCACCGCGCGAGTTGACCCTCGGGCTGTTTGAAGTTCAGGAGCCACCGCAGGGATGCATGGTCGGTCCTGATGAGAAATTCTTGCTCGTACAGGTACTTGTGGAAGTGTTCGATGGTCTTCACGATGGCGAGCAGTTCCTTCCTGGTGACGCAATAGTTCCTCTCTGGCTTTGACAAGGCTTTGCTGAAGCAGGCCACTACTCTCTCCTCGCCGTCCACTATTTGCGACAGGATTCCCCCTATACCAAAGTCGCTGGCATCGGTATCGACGATGAACCTTGTTCCAGGTCTGGGGTAGGCCAGAATAGGCGCGGTGCACTGAGCCTGCTTGAGTTGTTCGAAGGCACTGTGGCATTATTCTGTCCATGTGAAGAGCTGGTCCTTCTCAGTCAGTCGATGCAGTGGTTTGGCGATGTCAGCGAATCCTCTCACGAAGCGACGGTAATAAGTGCAGAGTCCCAGGAAGCTTCGTAGTTGGGACTTGTCCTTCGGAACTGGCCACTCCCTCACAGCTGCAGTCTTTTCTGGGTCGGTGCGCACCCCTTCCTCGGTGACAATATGCCCAAGGTACTGGCCCTGCTTCTGGAAGAGCTGACACTTCTTGGGGCTCAACTTCAGCTGGGCAGCCCGTAGCTTCATCAAGATCTCCTTCAGGTTGCTGTAGTGCTCCTCGAAGCTTTTTCCCAGAACGATGACGTCGTCTAGGTAGACCAGGCAGGTCTTCCAGTGTAGTCCCCTCAGAATGGACTCCATTAGCCTTTCGAAGGTCGCAGGGGCGTTGCACAGACCGAATGGCATGACGGTGAACTGCCAGAGCCCGCTGCCAACAGAGAACGCCGTTTTCTCGCGGTCCTTAGGGTGGACCTCCACCTGCCAGTAGCCACTCTTCAAATCCAAGGTGGAGAACCATCTTGATCCTGATATGGTGTCCAGCGTGTCGTCGATCCGGGGTAGAGGGTAGCTGTCCTTCTTCGTGACGTCGTTCACCCGCCTGTAGTCCACGCAGAACCTGGTGGAACCGTCCTTCTTCTTCACTAGCACGACCGGAGAACTCCAAGGACTATGTGATGGCTCGATCACCCCTTGCTCCTTCATCTCTTCTACCATCCGGTCGACTTCGGCTTGCTTGGCGAGCGGGACACGTCGGAATGGGGCCCTAATCGGTGTGCTGTCCCCAACGTCGATTCTGTGCTGGACCAAGCTTGTCCTACCGAAGTCTTTGCTCCCCACGGAGAAGACATCCTGGAATTCGCGTAGCAGGTCCTGAAGTTGGCGTGATTGCTCCTCGTCTAAATGGTCCTGGGATCCTTGGTACAGCTTCTGTAGTTCTTCTGGCAGGGCGCGTCTTCTTCGGTTGTCCGTCTGCAGGTGTCCTTCGTGTCTGTGATGCGGGCAATCCAGGTAACGGGCTTGCAGACTCCTAGGTCGGTGTCCCGGTGAACCGTAATGTCGTAGTCGTTCAAGTTGGACAGGCGGACGTACGGACGAGACGTCGTGTTGATGAGGGTCTTGGCACTAGCAATCCTTTTGTCTGGATGTCCTCATATTTTGGCTCGATGACAGCCGCCACTCCCTCAGCAGTTCTGTCGACAATTACGGCGGCGCTGACTTCCGCCCTGGCGGGAACGATGACGTCCTCTCTCAGCCATACTCGTCGTGCGGTGACGGCCTCGTGTGCTGGTTGCAAAGCAAGTTCCTCATTTCCGAAGTGCAGAGTGTTGGTACTCAGATCCAAGATGATGTTGTTCTGGTCCAGGAAGTCCAGTCCGATGATCACTTCATTTGATACGTCAGCCACAAGCACTGGATGCTTCACCGCCCGTCGACCAATGACGAACTCCAGTGATGCTTCACCATGTACCGGTGCAGTCTCTCCAGTCGCCGTTATTAGTTGGAGGTTCCTTTGTGTGGGTTGCACTCTCCACTTCGGGTCACGGTGGGACTGACGATGGCCCTCGATGCTCCCGTGTCGATTAGCATGGGCCAGCTCTCTCCGTTGACGACTCCGTCGACCATCAGGCTGATATTATCCCTCCGTAACTGCGTCACACGAACTTGGACTGCCGGGGCTTGACGACCGTCACAAGCCAACCTTTGCCCCCCAAGGCTGGCTGATACTTGCTTTCCTGGGCCGCGCGGTTTCCCTACGACTGACTGTTCCGACGGAAACCCTTGGCGGCGGCGATCACCGCAGTCCTTGCTCAGGTGGCCTCTCTTACGGCAGGTCCAGCAGGTCGGTAGTCCTCTTCCGGGCCGCCTCTCCGGATGTCCTTCGGCTACGTTTTTGTTGGTGGTACTGCGACACTTGAAGAACCGGCCTAGCGCCTCCATCAGTTCATCGGCCAGGGGCTTGGTCTTGTCGGCTTTGGCTGGTTCGTCGACCTCCACCTGACGCACCCGCGCGCGCATTCTAGATACCTGCTTTGCCGTCTCGAACTCAAGTGCGTGGCTCAGCGCATCTGCCAGGGTCTTATTGCGCGCGAGTCGCAGCGCCTGTTGAGTGTCCGAGTCCCGTAGCCCGTCGATGAAGGCCTGCGTCGCAATCTGTTCCAGAAAGTCGGCCGGCGCTGTTGGATAGGCGAGCCTTACGAGGCGTGCGATGTCCATCTCGAACTCCTGCAGGGTTTCCGCGTTCTTCTGTACCCGGGTCCGGAGCTGCATCTGGTAGGCCTGCTCAAGATGGCTATCTCCATATCGGGACTCCATATGGGCGATCAGTGAAGCGTAGTCCTGGGATCCAGTCGGGATGGCCTGAAGGACGTTAAGGGCGTCACCTCTCAGCGCTACAATGAGAGCTGTAGCCTTTTCTGTGTTGTTCCAGTTATTTATGGAACAGGCCGCCTCGAACTGACGTAAGTAGGTGCTCCACGGGACCTTTCCGTCGAAGGTTGGGGGCGTCACTCTGCTATGTCCCGTTCCTGATATTCCCGGTGTAACGGTGGGCGGGCGTTGGCGCAGCTCGGCAACTTCCTCTTGTAGAGCGTTGAATTTCTCCTCCACCCCCGTCAGTGGGCGTTGGCGCAGCTCGGCAACTTCCTCTGGCCGTCTTCTAGTTTGGCAGTTAGGTCCTCGGCTAACTTCTTCTGGCCGTCCTCCATCTTCTTCTGGCCGTCCTCCATCTTCTTCTGGCCGTCTTCCATCTTGGCTTCCATGCCACTTAACTTTTCTAGCAATGCTGCGAATTGCTCTTCCATTTCAGATGTTTGTCTTATAAGGGGCATGCACTCACAGGAAAATTAAAAAAATGACTTGGGTTCTGAAACCAGGACCGTCAGGTGTTGTGCTTGTGCTTGAGTTCTTAATCCGGCTTCTGACACCAGTTGTTACGTGCCACCCCCTAGTGGCACTTTTGTTAACTGGATTACGGTGGGTAGAAAGCACAACACCAATTACTGCTTTAAAGAGAAGTTAGCTTTATTGCTTGCAGGAAGATACACTACTCATCAGCAAATACAAGCAACTGGAACCTTACTCCAGTTTCCTCAAGTCTCTTGCTTATGGAGAGCCCTTGCCCTCTTTCACTCGTCAACAGTTAATCTTCTCGCTAATGAGTCTGGTGGCCTTGACAGAACTACGTGCAACTCTCCCCTATGTACACAAATTACAGTTACTTACGAATACACAGGCAGTCCCCTGTATGCTTCTCACTTCCTCGCTGTCAAGAGCAACGGCTTCACTAGGGGTTTCGCAAGTCACCATACTTCTGTCGCTCACGATAAACGCTCGCACTAGCTCGTAAAACACCACCACACTGCTTTACAGGTCGCTCTTATATAGCAGGCCGGTGACTCAATAAATGCTTCTAGACCCATCCAGGGTCCACGGCTTCTCGACATTTCCTTCACTGGCTGGGTCACGAATATTCTGGACCATCCCTTTCACTTCGCAGCCCGTTGCGTAACGCGCACGTAATACACTGAGGCAGAGCACACACAGCCCAACCCTGGGGCATTTGTGACTCATGCGGCGAGCGATGACACAAACTCACAGCCGTAACAATAACTTCCTCCTCAAACCTTGAAATCGGAATTGCCCCACACTAAGGCTATAAACCTTGCGTCGCGAAATGAAATTGTTCAATGGAATAAAATTTCACTCCTGGCGCGAAATAAAATTCATTACAGATTTTTAATTTCACTGCCGGAGCGAAATAATATTCGTTACAGACTTTTAATTTCGCTCCTGAAGAGAAATGAAATTAATTACAGACTTTTACTTTCGCTCCCGGTGTGAAAATAAATTCTTTACGGACTTTTAATTTCGCTCCCAGCGCGAAATACTATTCGTTAGACTTTAAATTTCACTCCCGGCACGAAATAAAGTTCATAACAGACTTTTAATTTCGTTCCCGGCGCAAGATAAAAAATTCTTAGCAGACTTTTCATTTTGCTTCTGGCGTGAATAAAATTCGTTAGAAGACTTTTCATTTCGCTCCCGGCGCGAAATGAGAATCATTAGTCTTTTAATTTCACTCCCAGTGCAAAATGAAATTTGTTAACGACTGTTAATTTCGCTCCTGGCATGACACAATATTCCCTAACAGCATTTAGTTTCGTCCCCGGCGTGAATTTAAAATGCATGACACGTTTCATTTTGTGTCTGAAATTAAATCTTGACTGGCATGCTTAACAAAATGCATTGCAGTGGCGTTCACATTTTAAATTTGCTGTGAGCGTGATATTCGGGTGCGAAATGCTATTGATTGTTGGCGTGAAAATCTACCTATCTATAGATATAATACGCTAAGGTGTATGTTTCACAAAACTCAAGCTCCTAAACCAGAGGGAGTTAGAAGGTGCGATTTGTACCAAAATCTTCCAAATCGTCTCAATAGTACGAGAAAAATAGGCTATTGCATTACTTGAAAAGTCAACGGAAATATTTTTATTTTCAAGATTAAATATTTACCTTGCGTTCATAAATCTTTGACTGTTGCCATTCAAACATGGCCGAGCCACTTTACTCATTAAATAACTGTTCATAAACCTTCAGTGTATTTGAAGACGGACATCAGCCAAGTCCTGACAATTAGGTATAGCAACAGTGTGTTCGTATACCAATGTGCAACATTGATGTCTTTTGTTAATGACATGAGTCGCCTCCGTAGTGTAGTGGTCAGCGTTCTTAGCTGCCACCCCAGAAGTCCGAGGTTCGATTCCCGACTCTGCCACGAAATTTGAAAAGTAGTATGAGGACTGGAACGGGGCCTACTCAGCTTCGGGTGGTCCAAATGAGCAGAGGGGGTTTGAATCCCTACTCAGCCATCCTCGAAGTGGTTTTCTGTGGTTTCCCACTTCGTCTTCGGGCAAATGCCAGGATGATACCTTCCGTCAGGCCACGGCCACCTCCTTCCCTCTTCCTTGTCCATCCCTCCCATTTGTCCCATCCCGTCCCATCCCTCATGAGGCCACCGTGTAAATATTTTCGATGATCACCATATTGGATTTTTATAGTCTATATACAGTAGGCCTTAGAGTTATGTACTATTTCATGAAGATTATTGTGTGGGTGCTTTATTCAAACTTCAATTGAATGGTTAGGGCATAATCGATAAATAAAAAGAGATTTTAAAATTTCGCTCAGCCGCCATCTTGTGGTTATGAAAATAATTTAAATGAATTGTATGCCAGTTGATTAAAATTTATATGAGCATATACCGTACCAAGTATCACTGCCGCTCGGATGGTTAAATCGCGAGAAACGTCCATTTGAATATTTAAATTTCGCGTCGCCACCATGTTTGATTGGTGCTCACCAGGTTATTGAACGACCCATAGGTGAACCTAGTCTCTATACACATATAAAATTTCAGTTTGATTGCTGTCATAGTTTAATTGATATTGAGAACTGACTAAATATTTCGGATGGTCGTCATGTTGGATTTCAATATATGTAGGCCATAGAGTTATGTACTATTAGATAAGGATTATTGTGTACGTTCTTTATTCAAACGTTGATTTCGATCGCATAATTAGAACACAAGAAATAAAAACAAGACTATGCACAAACCTAGAAGAATTGCTGAGTTTTAATTCACTGGCCGTGAAAGCCATTATACCATCCTTTTGGAAGCCTTCATAGGGAGGTTATGGCTGCTTGAGCTTTCAGTTCTCGCAGTAAAGAGGCGCAGGTGTGCTTCATAAACAGGGAGGTAGCGCGAATTTCACTACTCCTGTGAGGGTCCGGGCGGAGACACCAAGAGCCCACTGATGAGCCAGATTGGTGTCCTAGGCAAAACCCCACACAAGACACGGCACAAATCTATAATAATTGATGAGTATTAATTCACTGGCCATGAAAGCCAATATACCATCTTAACTTTTAAATTTCGCACAGTCGCCATCTTGAGGTTTTGTAAACAATTGAACTAAATTTGTATAATCATTTGCTGTACCAAGTTTCACTGCGTTCGGACGGTTAAATCGCGAGAAAAGTCTATTTAAATATTTCAACTTTGCAGGTTTCTGAAAGTCATATAAGTGAACTTCTAGTAGTGTCCTTTATCACCGTACAAACGTTTAGGGTGATATACGTAATAGTTTTGGAGATACAGAATGCCGGTGAAATATTTCACACAGCTGCCATGTTGGATTGGTGAGACGTAATAAAATTTGAAGGGCACGGTCGGGGTCTGCCAAAATACTACTATGACCTTACCGAGTTTCATTGAAATCGCTTCCCTCGTTTAGAAGTTATTAGGGGACACACACACACACACACACACACACACACACACACACACACACACACACACGGACAAACGGTGATCTCATTAGGCTATTTTTTCATAAATGAAAATAGGCTACAAATACTGTATTATTAAATCTAATTTTTATTATCATATTTCAATTTTTACTTTTCAGTGTAATTGCTTAATATTTTTAGCCTATTTTCATTTTATGAAAAAATAAAATAAAAAATAGACTTATGAGATCACCTTTTGTCCATGTGTGTGTCCCCCCTAATAACTTTTAAACGTCTGAAGATGTTTTAATAAAACTCAGTAAGGTCATAGTACAATTTTGGCCGACCCCGACCGTGCCTTTCAAATTCTTTTACGTCTCACGAATCCAACAAAATATTTCACCGGCATTCCATATCTCCGCAATTATTACAGATTTCACCCTGAAATTTTGTACGGTGATAAAGGACACTACGAGAAGTTCACCTATGGGACTTTCAATAACCTGTTAACTGCGAAACGAACATGGCGACCAAGCGAAGTTGAAACTTTTAAATAGACTCTTCTCGTGATTTAACCATCCAAACACAATGAAACTTGGTGCAGAAAATTTTTAAACTCGTTGCAATGCACTGGCATCTAATTTAGTTCAATTGTCTATATAACATCAAGATGGCGGTTGTGCGAAATATTTCACCGGCATTCTATATCTCCGAAACTATTACCGATATCACCCGGAAATGTTGTACGGTGATAAAGGGTACTACTAGAATTTCAGCTATGAGACTTTCAAAAACCTGTAAAATACAAAACGAACATGGCGAAGGAAACATTTTAATAGACTATTCTCGCAGTTTAACCATCTCAGCACAGTGAAATATGGTACAGTAAATGTTCATACACATTGTAATGCACTGGCATCTAATTTGAAGTTTACATAACTTCAAGATGGTGGCTGAGCGCAATTTTAAAATTAAGATTTTATTTCTCGTGTATTAATTATGCGATCGAAATGAACGTTTGAATAATGAGCCTAAGCATAAATCGACATCTAATAGTACATAACTCTATGCCCTACATATATAAAAATCCAAAATGGAGACCAACCGAAATATTTAGACAGTTCCCAATATCTATTAATCTATGATAGCAATAAAACTGAAATTGCGTATGTTGACAGAAGCTATGAACATAAGTTCACCTATAGGATTTTCAATAACATGGTGAGCACAAATACAATATAGCGGTGACGCGAAATATAAATATTTAAATGGACGTTTCTCGCGATTTAACCATCCGAGTGCAGTAAAACTTGGAATGGTAAATGCTTATACAAATTTTAATTCACTGCCATCTAATTTAATGCAATTGTTTTCATAACCACAAAATAGCAGCACTGCGAAATTTTAAAATCTGATTTTCATTTCTTGTGTCCTAATCATGCGACTGATGTTTGAATACTACACGTACACAATAATCTTCATGTAATAGTACATAGCTCTAAGACCTACATATTGAACCCTTATTGATCTTCGATAAATAAGTATTCATATTTATTATTATTATTACTACGGCCTAGGCAGCACATAAGGAAGTCGACTTGGATATTAGGGAGGCCAGCATTTCGTAATGATTGCAACAGAAGCTGAGTTGGTAGCTATTCCTGGGGGACGGCCAGAATTAGTCGAGTTCAAGGCCAAATTGTGCAACTACTGTACCAAAATTGGAGACATAAAGGAAGAATCACGAGGTCCTCTCAACGAACATACGATTGAATCAGCCAATCGCAAGAGACCAAGCTGTGACCACGAGGTGGACGGCGTCAGTAGTAAAAAGCGCGCGGAAGTGTGTATCTAAGGAACCGCCGAACGGAATAATCTCCGCTCGAGTAATTTGAGACGTTGGATTTATTTGGAGAAGAATGACACTAGCCCCATCTTTGTGAGACAAAAACTCTGGAAGTTTTTATCCGACTCCGCCCCACTCCGCCGCCCTTGTCAGTTTCTCATAAATAGTCTGGCCTGACGCCAATCTAAGTCTTATCTTGTGGAGCCTTCAGAGGCATACTCCACGCCAGTTTGAAGTGTGATTTTGACGCTCGAATTTATCGAAGTCTATTCTTGTGGAGCCTTCAGAGGCATACTCCACGCCAGTTTGAAGTGTGATTTTGACGCTCGAATTTATCTGAGTACTATTCTTGTGGAGCCTTCAGAGGCATACTCCACGCCAGTTCGAAATGTGATTTTTACGCTCTAAAATCAGTGAAGCTAATTTATTTTCTGAGCTCTGGGGAGCTAAAGTCGCAGCGTTTGCAGTATCGAATTTTTAAAAGCGATAATACATTTTGTTCTAAAATCAACTAAATTGTGTGATCTAAATATTTCACGCCAGCGCGTGATAAACTGTAACATTCTTTTAAAGACGACGAGTTCAACTTTAAGGGGGAAGTATCGTATCACCCTAATTAGCGCTTACCAGAACCGAAGTCCAAGACGGGACGGAAATACCGGACGAGATAGCGACTGCTGGTGCAGCCAGGATTTTGAACTTGTTAACGAGCCAGTGGCGCGGACTCGAGATGTATATTTTATGTATAAATTGTGTGTATTGTATGTGTGTTTTTATAGTGCGTATGTGCGATATAATTAGGGCCAGTCTTCGCTATTAATCGCAGTAGGACAATTGTGGGTGAACTGAGTAGCCTGCAAGCGATTATAGATAGGCAAATATTTAACATTGAACTTTTCTGCCAAGGAGTCGAGACCAAGATGATCAGCACGTGGTTTGAAGTTGGGATGAGCTTCAAGAAATCAACGCAGACGACTACTATGGAGTGCTAAATTGTCCATAGGGCAATGGGTTGAGGAGGATGTCCTTAGTCCTACATGCAGAAGCGGTGATGTACTAAAATTGGATTATTTCAATTATGTAGTTAGATTTGGCCGGGGAACTTTGTATATAGTCATGTTTTTCTTTCTTGTTTTATAGCTGTTTTCTTGCACCGACACTATATGTTTAAATGTCCGTTGGCGCGTGGCCAAAGTGTTTGTTGATATTTTGATTATTTTCTTGAGTCATGTGTAATGTACGCGGCGTGCGTGCGTGATTTTTATCCTTGCAATTGCGGAACCCGTTACATTCGATAAATGGTGCTTTATTAACGTTAATATTTGAAATAGGAATGGGAGGAAATGATTGTAAAACATTTTGCTGAACAGGTTATTATTCATGTTAGGGTAGCCGAGTGCACCAACTTAAAAGTAATTGTAGAACACCTTCGTTCTAATTTTGATAGATTTTTCTTGAGTCCTTTTCAGGTGACTAGTCACGGCATAGAACGATGGCGCCAGCATGTGGATATTATTTGTGTCTTTTATTTCAGGGTCTGTCACAACCCATACGTGTGATTAAGTGTGTGTTGATGTGTCTAGTGTGTGTTGATTCTACGTGAGGAGGGGGTAGTTGTCCTACCGCCCTTATATATTTTTGCTGCTGTTGTATTTTTAGATGGAAAGACAGAGTGCTCTTGGGAGACTGCTGATTCTTGTCCATATGTTTTTCTGACACACACGTATTATTGTGCTTTGGGGCACATTTCTTCGAGGTTCGACCCCATGCTCTGGGAGGTCGAGGTTATTGACACGTGGGTTGACAGACATGCAGAGTTCCACAAACCGCCCGTTTTGCCTGTGACTTATTTTGATAGGCAGTCCTCTTTGTCCGACTGAACCCTGTAAGCTTTCATGCAGCAAACCTGTTCATTGTGATGGCTAATTTTAAGCCATAATTAATTGGGGAGTTCGCCATGTGTGTAACGGATTGTTGTACCTTGTATGGATAAGAATATTGTGATTAACGTAAATGTTGGCTGTTTGCCTATTGCTTTGTTGATGACTCGATTTCATGTAATTTTGTTTGTCACACCCGTGTGGTGTAGTGGTAGAGTATTTGTAAATTTTGACAGCGGTCATTTGAGTATTTTTCTATTGGTCACGTGTTAATGTACTTGTGTTGATTTGTGTGAGAAGTCCTAAGATTTTAGGCAGTAAATGTTGCTACGGCAATTCAAGTCCAATTTCACACGGAAATTTTGTGTTTGTTTATAGTAGATTTAGGAAGTGTCGGTTTAATTTAAGTATTGTAGTTGTGTTCCCTTGTGTCGGTCTAGCTCTAGGAAATGCGGATTCGTTGTCTGAAGGGTCATTCTGGATGATAACGAATCACGCATTCAAAGTACACATCGTGGTGCATGTAGAACGGCGTACGCACTTATATGGTCACTTTTGGTATCGTTTTATTTAAGGACACTTGGTCCAGGTAATTAATCTCTCCAGAGATATCGCCTAGTTTTTGGCATTTTTATTAAGCGGGAGTCAGTTGGGAGTTTTTGTTGTTAATTGTTTATGTGTAAATATGGTGATTTGTTATTAAATTCAGTTGTTTTTAACCCTGGCTTCACTCTTTCCTGCATGTTATTTTGTTATATGTTACCCTGCAAGTTAATGAAGCGCCCTGACAGCAACTTACGAATATGACCTGTTACGCCCCGAATCTGAGTCTCATATGCTTCTTTGCAAGGGTTCATAAAACAAAAATGGCTGCCCAAGTGGGGATTGTTGTTGTTGTTGCTTCGCTGATCTCATATTTATTTCGTTGAGAAATGATGCCAGGTCAAGCGGACATGTAAATTCAGTAAATGGAGGCGATGTTGTACCGCCATGTGCATTAGTAAAATCACTGAGTTCCTAAAGTTAGAAATATTGAACAAGGTTAGAATTTGATTTGGTATTTGTTGTAAACTTGTTCTGGCGCCCACATTAAAATTAGAAATTTGCATTATTAATGAACTCAGTCAAAGCAGGAAGATGTTGCCTTATATCTGACATTTAATTGACTTCGGTTAATTGGTGTTTCGTAAATTCTGTTGGTTAGGAATTTAAAAGCAGATCACTAGGGGTTATTTTGTTGTTTGGGAATAAGTGTCATTGTATTCAGTAAACTTTGTTACTGAAATTTTCATTAAATTAGAGCCAGTAATATTTAAATGTGTGACATGTATGTGCGTATAGGGCTGAAACCTTAGCCCATAACCCTGTTTTTCTCTGAATATATTTGTGTGTGTGAAATGGCGATCGTTGATGAAATTAAGGCATTGTTAGAACAGATGTCGATCCAAATGTCCGCGAAAACGGAAGAACAATTAGGACAGATGTCGATCCAAATGTCCGTAAAGACGGAAGAACAATTAAAAGAACAATTAGAAGCTCAGCGTGAGCATAGTGAAAAACAATTACTTGATATGAGCGGTAACATTTCGGTCCAGTTAGAAGTCCAGAAATTAGACACTGACAAACAATTCAATGAACTAAACCACAAATTGTCACAACAGGCGGTAACACAAACCGAACAGTTAGGAAAAATCACAAATGATATTAATCAGAGCGTTCAAAAAGTAGGGAAACTGGCAGGCGAGGTTGCGGAAAACAACATCAAACAGTTAGGCGAAATGAAGAAATTGGAGGCGAAATTTGATAACAAATTAGTACAATTTGACGAGATGGTGGCAGATAAACTCAAGCAGATAGAGGCAGCATGTGTTAGTAACACCGCGGGAGTGAAGAAAACCCAAGAGAAACTACAGCAGCAAATTAATTCGGTAGATAACAACGTGCTGGAATTAATAAAGGAAATAGATAAAGTCGAAGTTAAGGCTGAAACCGAGCGGATACACTTGCGGGAAAATTTAGAGGAGCAATTAGGCAGAACACAAGAGATCATAAGAAAAGAGATGGAAGGCCAGCTAATAAACACACAAGAGGTCATAAGACAAGAAGTAGGGGAGCAGCTCGTCAAAACTCAGGATAATTTGGAAGAACAACTAGTGAAAACGCAGGAACGGATACGTGAAGAGCTAGAGAAAAATCAGGAGAGGAACGAGGAGAAAATAAATAGCTTAAAAAGTAGGATCCGGCGAGATTGGGACCAGCAGGCTCATGCGAATAAGGAAGACAGGCTGGCAGTTTTAAAGCGAATGCAGGCACTGGAGGAAAATATGAAGTCGAAATTACAGGAACACTCAGAATTAATCATAAAAAACGAGATTAGATCGTTAGAGATTGCGACATTATTTTCAAACGAAAATATTCCGGAAAAGCAAACAAGTATTGGAAGTCCGGCAGGTTCGAAGTTGGCTGAGGACACGAGTCGGGGTCAAAGTCCCAGGCTAACGACTAATGCATTCCAGCAGTACAGGGGGGAGACTTCAACTCCGCAACCGAACTTGGCACCAGCCCAAGTCATCCAAGTCATTCGGGGTAATGATTTTAAGCCCGATAAGTTTAAAGAACATTCAGGAACCACTCCCAAAGCATTTCTACGGCAATTAACTGACTACTTTAATGACCAACACATCGGCCCGGAGAAACAATTAAGACTGGTGGAGAAATTTTTAGAAGGACCTAGCCTGACCTGGTTTTTAAGTTTCAAGTACACGTTTACAGACATGGCTCAATTCCGCGAGGCGTTTTTGAAGAAGTTTTGGAGTCCTTCGTTACAGCAGGGGTTAAGAATGGACCTGTACACGCGCAAATACCACAGTACACATCCAACCCGTTTTTCAGAATTCTTCAGTCAGCAATTGGTAAAATTCAGGGATTTTGATGACCCGCCTAGCGAGCCGAATATGGTTCTAACCATCGGAAAACAACTCCCAATGCATATCCAACAATTATTAGTCGCAGGAAATATTCAGACCGCAGTCCAAGCCGAAGAATTACTCAGACACTTAGATGAGACGAGTATGGTAAGCCCACAGACAGGAAGAAGGAATTTGGAATGTGTCAACACGGCAGAGGTAGTTCAGGGACTCCAAAATAACCACGGCCAGGGGAACCAAAGTAAGACACAGTCCACAGGGACACAGTTCACGCCAAGAAGACAAGATTTTGACGGCCGAAACCAGTTCCATAACAACAATCAGAATTATCAGAATAACCGCGGGAGATATCATCAGAATAACCAAAATCAAAATAATCAGTGGACGTACCAGCGGGAATACACGAATTGGAGGGGAAACCAGAGACAAGGTAGACCTTACCAAAGAAATGGAGATGGTAGATGGAGTTACGGCAGGGACTATCGCCAAGAAAACAGAGGAGATTATAGGAATAACTGGGACGAACGATATATTGAATCCCGTAAATACTTGGATCAATTAAGTAATGAAGAAGCGGAGAAGGAGAAGTGGGGGCGTGCCATGGCGAACAGACAGAGCCCAGATAACCATCAAGGAGAGGGGGCAGAGAGTTTACTGAGGCAACAGGAGCGACAGAATGATAACCGGCGAAACACATCTAATGGGGCCCGGGATAAAAAAAAAAACCAAATGAACTGAAAGGAGACAGGCTAAAAACGGAGATCGCCAGGGAGCAAGAAGAGATGATAGTGGCCAATATAGAAGAGTGGGTAGCATTCCCAGACGACTGCCTGGAGGAAGTGGTGAAGAACCGTGAAAATGTTATCAGACAGCTACCAATTATTTACGCGCATATTGGAGGTATGAGGGTGAGATGTTTGATTGATACAGGTAGCCAGGTGAGCTTAGTCACTGAAATTTTGATTAAAGAAATAGCAAGAAAACAGACTGTTCCTATTATGCCGGTACCGCTAATGAAAGTCAGAGGTGTCATTCCTGACAAAACTATGAATTGTAAACAGCAAGCATTTCTAGATCTGGAAATATTGAACCATACTTTTTCACAAACATTCAGTGTTATTCCAAAGATGAACTACAATATAATTTTAGGAGCCAACTTCATCTGCGATTTTCATGCTGTAATTGATTTACATAACAACACTGTAAGCTTCAAACAAGTAGAAGGATTGGATCATGTGGGTCTAAATATGGAAGAGAATCCGCTGGAGAGAGAGGCCAATACTTGGGTTATTGAGGAATGCACTAATGAGGCCGGAGATAAGATCTTGAGGGGAGAGCAAGTCAACCAGACAGCAGTGCTAGAAATGGACAGCCGAGATATTTCGCAGGAACTTTGGGTGCATTTGGCGGAAGAAGAAATGGGCGGAACCAAATTCGAAATTCTACTTCAGGAGCGACTTAAGGAAGCCATCGTAGGGGAATCTGATAGAAGAAGATTGGAAGAAATTTTAAGATTACATAAAGGAGCGTTTGACACCGTACCTGGGAAAGTTTTAAATTTTCAATATGCGATGCAGGTAACAGATTGGACCCCATTCAAAAGTAAATTGTACCCGATCCCAGAGAAGCATTTTTCTCAGGTGAAGGACATTATTACTAACTTATTAGATTCTGGCATGATAAGGAAAGCTGCAACTCCTTATCTGAACGCAATATTGGCTGTGACCAAGCCAAACGGATCAATTAGGCTATGCCTAGACGCGCGAGTTTTAAATAGCAAACTGCTAGTTGAGCACGACCAAGCACCGAGGATCAAAGATGTTTTGAAAGGCTTCCGCGGGAAGAAGATATACTCAAGTGTTGATTTGACGAATAGTTTCCACCATCTTGAACTTGAAGAAAAATCCCAACTGTTGACGGGATTTTTATTCGATAATCAAAGTTATATCTGGTGTCGAATGCCCTTTGGCGTGAAAACTGCGGGATGTGCACTCATTAGAGCACTCGATAGAAATCTGACTGAGGAGGTCAAGAACTTCACCACGAGATATGTTGATGACATATTAATCGCTTCTGAGAAAATGGAAGAACACTTGATGAATTTAAATAAACTGCTGGACAACCTGAGAACCATGAACTTCAAGATCAACTTAAAAAAGTCACATTTTTGCCAGAGCGAAATTTTATATTTGGGACATATAATTGATGTCGAGGGCGTGCGGCCTAATCCAGCCAAGATTGATGCCATTAAGAAATTTCCCACACCTACCAAAGTCAAACATGTTAGAGCATTTTTGGGAGTGACAGGTTTCTTCAAAGAAAATTGCCCTGGTTACACAGAAACAGTAGCGCCTATGCAGGAGATGTTGAAGAAAGCGAATCGATGGTCGTGGAACGAGGAGTGCGACAGGTCTTTTAAAGCAACGAAGGATTTATTGGAAAACTGTGTGAAACTTGGATATCCGGATTTTGAGAAACAATTTATCATTCAAGCAGATGCTTCGTTAATTGGGATTGGTGCTATGCTGTACCAAGAGGACGCTGAAGAACCCAAGAAGAAATCCTATTTGGCATTTACGAGTCGTAAATTACGGAAACATGAGAGGAACTACACAGTTACGGAACTTGAGCTACTAGCAATTCTATATTCTTTCCAACAGTGGTGCAAGATGATCTATGGTTATTCCATCATTGTTAGAACCGACCACCATGCACTGACATTTTTATTTAAGACAACAATAGCAAGTGAGAGAGTTACGCGCTGGTCCATCTACATACAGCAGTTTGACATCACAATAGAGCATTGTCCTGGGAAATTGAACGTCATACCAGATGCCTTGAGTAGAAACCCTGAGGACGGAAACGAAGTAACAGCGGAAGTTCACAATACTACCTTGACACCTAAGGCTCGTGAGTTTTTGGCAAGATTGAAGGATATTCGGAAGGAGCAAGAAGCTGACCCATGGATGATGATGATGATAAAATTCTATAGGAAGGAGTTACAACCAAATTCACCGGAGTACCGGGAAGCCAGTGCTAAACAAGCGAGATTTCACTACTTGAATAACTTGTTACATAAGTACGTGGATGAGCATCATACTAAACTGCGGATCTTAGTTCCAGCATCGCTACAGAGGGGATTAACTTGGCATGTTCACGAGAGCCTAGCACATATCGGCACGGATAAGACTGAAGCTACGATAGGGGAGACCTTTACTTGGCCCAAGATGAGATTCACCATTGTTGAAGTAATTAGAACGTGTGACGCTTGTCAGCGCACAAAGCCGAACAACTTTATTCTGAAACAACCTCCAAGACCACTATTACCGCAGAAACCATGCGAGATGCTCGCGATTGATTGCTTTGGTCCTTTAGTAAAAGGAAAGCGTGGATGCCGACACCTCTTGGTATGTGTCGATGTATTTTCGAAGATGGTCGTGCTATGTCCTATTCAGAAGACGACATCAGGACAAGTCCTTGGTCGAATTAAGAACAAAGTCATTCCGATGCTTGGGAAGCCGGAATCCATTCTATCAGATCACGGTACCTATTTCACAAGCAATGTTTTTAGGCAAGGTTTGGAGAGCCTAGGAATAAAACACATATTTTCAAGTATTCGTCATCCTTGTGGAAATCCGAGCGAAAGAACAATTCGCTGTGTCGCTAAATACTACAGAGTAATGATTCCTAACGAACACAATAAATGGGTAGACAAAGTAGGGGAAATTGAGATGTGCATGAACACTACTAAGCACGAGTCGACGGGTCAAGTCCCACTGATTGTACACCACAACAGGTTGCCGGAAAGAACTTGGGACAAGATCATTCCTTGCCCAAGGGATCCATTATTAGCGCATGATTTGCGAATCCAGCGAACGAGAGAGCACATGAGGAACCAAGCGGACCGAAGGCTGAGACGGTACCGAGGAAAGAAGTTTCACCGAGAGTTACAAGAACAAGAATTAGTGCTGGTTCGTAGACCACCAATCTCCGACCCTAAGAACAAAGTCTTCGCCAAGTTCTGTCCGAAATTCGTTGGCCCGTTCCGGGTAATTAAGAATCTGGGTAACAATGCCTACAGATTAGAAGAAGTGAGCACTGGTGCAAAATCTGTTTTTAATAGCGCCAATTTGAAACCGTACTACAGAAGGGAACCATTTGATGATTAGGAAAGATGATATGTGCAGAATCTGTATTGCCAAAATTTTTTTTTTTTGAAAGCAAACACTCAAATCCACGGGGAGCGCGTGAGTACGCACTTTGTTTGTAAACAACGAGCAGCTGAGACGACGGGAGTGGCAACTACGTGAGGAGAAGGGGGAGACCTAGAGAAAATATGAATGACATTCCAGCGAGAAGGGAGCACACTAATTGAGTCAGAGGGGCATACACTCGAGCAGCTGAGTGAGATTTAAAGAGATGTGTTGTTACTACAGTGGATTTTGTTTTTGAAATCCAAACCAATAAATTGTTTCGAATTTCAAAACCTTGCTGAGGATAAATGAACCCTTATTGATCTTCGATAAATAAGTATTCATATTTATTATTATTATTACTACGGCCTAGGCAGCACATAAGGAAGTCGACTTGGATATTAGGGAGGCCAGCATTTCGTAATGATTGCAACAGAAGCTGAGTTGGTAGCTATTCCTGGGGGACGGCCAGAATTAGTCGAGTTCAAGGCCAAATTGTGCAACTACTGTACCAAAATTGGAGACATAAAGGAAGAATCACGAGGTCCTCTCAACGAACATACGATTGAATCAGCCAATCGCAAGAGACCAAGCTGTGACCACGAGGTGGACGGCGTCAGTAGTAAAAAGCGCGCGGAAGTGTGTATCTAAGGAACCGCCGAACGGAATAATCTCCGCTCGAGTAATTTGAGACGTTGGATTTATTTGGAGAAGAATGACACTAGCCCCATCTTTGTGAGACAAAAACTCTGGAAGTTTTTATCCGACTCCGCCCCACTCCGCCGCCCTTGTCAGTTTCTCATAAATAGTCTGGCCTGACGCCAATCTAAGTCTTATCTTGTGGAGCCTTCAGAGGCATACTCCACGCCAGTTTGAAGTGTGATTTTGACGCTCGAATTTATCGAAGTCTATTCTTGTGGAGCCTTCAGAGGCATACTCCACGCCAGTTTGAAGTGTGATTTTGACGCTCGAATTTATCTGAGTACTATTCTTGTGGAGCCTTCAGAGGCATACTCCACGCCAGTTCGAAATGTGATTTTTACGCTCTAAAATCAGTGAAGCTAATTTATTTTCTGAGCTCTGGGGAGCTAAAGTCGCAGCGTTTGCAGTATCGAATTTTTAAAAGCGATAATACATTTTGTTCTAAAATCAACTAAATTGTGTGATCTAAATATTTCACGCCAGCGCGTGATAAACTGTAACATTCATTTAAAGACGACGAGTTCAACTTTAAGGGGGAAGTATCGTATCACCCTAATTAGCGCTTACCAGAACCGAAGTCCAAGACGGGACGGAAATACCGGACGAGATAGCGACTGCTGGTGCAGCCAGGATTTTGAACTTGTTAACGAGCCAGTGGCGCGGACTCGAGATGTATATTTTATGTATAAATTGTGTGTATTGTATGTGTGTTTTTATAGTGCGTATGTGCGATATAATTAGGGCCAGTCTTCGCTATTAATCGCAGTAGGACAATTGTGGGTGAACTGAGTAGCCTGCAAGCGATTATAGATAGGCAAATATTTAACATTGAACTTTTCTGCCAAGGAGTCGAGACCAAGATGATCAGCACGTGGTTTGAAGTTGGGATGAGCTTCAAGAAATCAACGCAGACGACTACTATGGAGTGCTAAATTGTCCATAGGGCAATGGGTTGAGGAGGATGTCCTTAGTCCTACATGCAGAAGCGGTGATGTACTAAAATTGGATTATTTCAATTATGTAGTTAGATTTGGCCGGGGAACTTTGTATATAGTCATGTTTTTCTTTCTTGTTTTATAGCTGTTTTCTTGCACCGACACTATATGTTTAAATGTCCGTTGGCGCGTGGCCAAAGTGTTTGTTGATATTTTGATTATTTTCTTGAGTCATGTGTAATGTAC
The DNA here is from genome assembly GCA_946902985.2 of Meconema thalassinum. NCBI lineage: Eukaryota > Metazoa > Arthropoda > Insecta > Orthoptera > Tettigoniidae > Meconema > Meconema thalassinum. The sequence continues at coordinate 447,104,700 of OX336390.1, forward strand.
GCGGCGTGCGTGCGTGATTTTTATCCTTGCAATTGCGGAACCCGTTACATTCGATAAATGGTGCTTTATTAACGTTAATATTTGAAATAGGAATGGGAGGAAATGATTGTAAAACATTTTGCTGAACAGGTTATTATTCATGTTAGGGTAGCCGAGTGCACCAACTTAAAAGTAATTGTAGAACACCTTCGTTCTAATTTTGATAGATTTTTCTTGAGTCCTTTTCAGGTGACTAGTCACGGCATAGAACGATGGCGCCAGCATGTGGATATTATTTGTGTCTTTTATTTCAGGGTCTGTCACAACCCATACGTGTGATTAAGTGTGTGTTGATGTGTCTAGTGTGTGTTGATTCTACGTGAGGAGGGGGTAGTTGTCCTACCGCCCTTATATATTTTTGCTGCTGTTGTATTTTTAGATGGAAAGACAGAGTGCTCTTGGGAGACTGCTGATTCTTGTCCATATGTTTTTCTGACACACACGTATTATTGTGCTTTGGGGCACATTTCTTCGAGGTTCGACCCCATGCTCTGGGAGGTCGAGGTTATTGACACGTGGGTTGACAGACATGCAGAGTTCCACAAACCGCCCGTTTTGCCTGTGACTTATTTTGATAGGCAGTCCTCTTTGTCCGACTGAACCCTGTAAGCTTTCATGCAGCAAACCTGTTCATTGTGATGGCTAATTTTAAGCCATAATTAATTGGGGAGTTCGCCATGTGTGTAACGGATTGTTGTACCTTGTATGGATAAGAATATTGTGATTAACGTAAATGTTGGCTGTTTGCCTATTGCTTTGTTGATGACTCGATTTCATGTAATTTTGTTTGTCACACCCGTGTGGTGTAGTGGTAGAGTATTTGTAAATTTTGACAGCGGTCATTTGAGTATTTTTCTATTGGTCACGTGTTAATGTACTTGTGTTGATTTGTGTGAGAAGTCCTAAGATTTTAGGCAGTAAATGTTGCTACGGCAATTCAAGTCCAATTTCACACGGAAATTTTGTGTTTGTTTATAGTAGATTTAGGAAGTGTCGGTTTAATTTAAGTATTGTAGTTGTGTTCCCTTGTGTCGGTCTAGCTCTAGGAAATGCGGATTCGTTGTCTGAAGGGTCATTCTGGATGATAACGAATCACGCATTCAAAGTACACATCGTGGTGCATGTAGAACGGCGTACGCACTTATATGGTCACTTTTGGTATCGTTTTATTTAAGGACACTTGGTCCAGGTAATTAATCTCTCCAGAGATATCGCCTAGTTTTTGGCATTTTTATTAAGCGGGAGTCAGTTGGGAGTTTTTGTTGTTAATTGTTTATGTGTAAATATGGTGATTTGTTATTAAATTCAGTTGTTTTTAACCCTGGCTTCACTCTTTCCTGCATGTTATTTTGTTATATGTTACCCTGCAAGTTAATGAAGCGCCCTGACAGCAACTTACGAATATGACCTGTTACGCCCCGAATCTGAGTCTCATATGCTTCTTTGCAAGGGTTCAATATATAAAAGTCTAACATGGTGACCATCCGAAATATTTAGACGGTTCTCAATATCTACGAATGTATTACAGCAATCAAACTGAAATTTTGTATGTTGATAGAGGCTTTAATGTTAATATGCTTGTAAGATTTTTTTAAACGTATAATTAGGCCTATTATTATTATATATGAATTGCAGCCAATAGCTGTAGCAGGCTCCCAGCAAGTTCAATGTTATGAAGTTCCAACTTTGGATACCAGATGCCACCTAGCAGTGGACGTTGGAACTTGATCGAGGAAGGCATACTGAAGGATTTTAACGCTCGACGACTTCAGCCGTGTTTGAACCGCTATCTTGGGCATAGCAGTGCAGCTTGCTACCATAATGCTACCTTATAAATATTAATAACGGCTTCGGTGGCGTAGTCGGTTGAGGGGTATGCTGTGTCTTTGCAAATCCGACCTTTGCTTCATATGGTTGTGAAAGGCGTTACCTTTTCGATCGCTCCCTGGCGTAACCATGCTCGTTAAATCGTGCACCACGGCCGCGAGGGCATTTGCAGCAAGTCTGGAGATCGCAGGTTAAAATCTCGGCGCTGACAGCGGCTATCCGAGTGTGTTTTATTCCCTGAGGTCTTCCACACTCCCTCCAGGCAAATGCATGGATAGTATCTTCCCCCAAGTCCCGGGCACCTATCCCTTTCCTGTCCCTAATACATTTACATACTCTACTACAGTCATCACAGACATACATGTTCAACACACGCCCAACTACACAGGGCTGATGACCAAGATGTCTCAAACCTCTAAAAATGAACTAGTAGCATGCTGAGCTTCTATGCCCAAGATAGCGGGTTCAAACTCGGCCGAAGCCGTCGGATTTTTTAAGAGCATTAAAAATCCCTCAGTATGCCTTCCTTCGGAGGGGAAGTAAAGCCGGCGGTCCCATGTCATAGATTTATGGCAAGTTAAAGAACCTTCCACTAATTACACCTGTGTGAAGCTAAATTGGATAGGTTATGAATGTAAACAACGCTCTTAGGTTTCTACGTTCGTTGCCAAGAGCCGACTGCGGTGGCTTCTAGTAGCTAAGTTCTGAACTTGACCTAGTAGTCGTTGACGGTGGTGCTTGGCGGCAAAAGTAGGAACTATTTGAACAATTTTAAGTTGCAGTCTGTACCTAAATTAAAAAACAGATAACACACACTAATACAGTCATCAGAATTAACACCGGTTATCGGACAGATTCTACACACACCCAAAGTACACGGGGCTGCATGCATGACCACGTTGTCGCAGCCCCTAACTTAAGAACCAACCAACCAACCTAAAAATGAACTATTAACAACTGTTGTTTACCTTGGGTAGATGCATTATCGCTTCCTGATTTAGTCAGGCGATTTTTGCTAGATAGTCCTGTTTTACGAGGCACAGAATCATATGCGGCCTTCAGCTTGCCTGGGGCCCGCCCCACTCTCGAAGGCAGTCAACTCCAGTGCCTCTCGGGTGTGGCAAAGACATCACCCACAAGCCTCAGATAACCTGGAGGTTGAACCAAACAAATTGCGTAATAGGTAGACAAACTATAACGGAGAGGACCGACCCTGAAGATTCATCTCCAATCTCTACTCATCACCGAGTTCGTCCAAATTTATGGTATACTGGGTTTGGCCAGAAATGATAGTGACAGAGCTTCAGATGGCCAAGCGGTTAGAATAAAATAGTATATTTGGCGCAGGTCGGATGAGGAATGAACCACGTATGTTTTTATAAAGCAATTTTAAAACAACTATGCAATTCTATAAATACGGCGTTTATAGCGTGTACAAGTTGCCGAGAATATTACTTCTTCAACTGTTTTTACGACGAATATCACCCCAGCACGTGTAATTCATCAACACTGTAAAATCATAAATATAGGCTATTTAATTAAAACTCAGCAATTTTTCTAGGTTTGTGCCGTGTCTTGTGTGGCGTTTCGCCTAGGACACAAAGCTGGCTCCTCAGCGGGCTCACGGTGTCCGTGCCCGGACCCCCACAGCCAGCTTGGTGTCCTAGGCGAAACCCCACACAAGACACGGCACACACCTAGAACAATTGCTGAGTTTTAATTCACGGGCCGTGAAAGCCAATACACCAATGTACTGTATCTAATGTTGTAAACGACGCTCTCGTATACGCCTTAATTGTAATTCCTTCCCGGAAATTTATTTGTCATCCCAAATTTTCCATTTCATTTCCGTTTAATGACTTTTATGCAAATATTAATAGATACAATATATTGAGCATCATTTCGGTTAATTTGCAGTGTAGGTAACGTTTAAATTAAAAATTAAAACAAGACAAAAATATAACCGCATGAGGACTCGACCCCACAACCCTGGGATTACTATTCTGTACTCTTTCCACTGTGCAAACCGTTGACTAGAAGCTACTCTAACATGCGTGGCGCATGTCTCGCACGACCCGTGCCAAACGCTTGTCCATCTGTCACTGTCATTTCTGGCCAAACCCTACATATACCATAAATTTGGTCAAAATCGGTGATGACGAGAAGGCGCGGTCCACTTGCCAGTGGAGTATCAGCGCGAGATCACCTCATGGTGTAGTGGTTGTATTCTTGGCAGCCACCGCGGACGTCCAACATTTGATTCTAATCTGGTCTGAGGGTTGGTACACTCATCCTCGTGACGATAAACTGAGAAGAGGAAGTGTACACGTGGATGAAAAACACTTTGAAAGCCCCTAAATAACAAAACAATAAGTAAACAGCAACAACTACACAAAAATCTGTGCTCAGTGTATATACAGGTTGGGATAGATATAGCTCCCTAGTTTTAAATGTCCATAAGATCTTTTAAAGAATATTGTTACACGGAACAAGTTGCGGTCGGTTCTCAGGTCCATGAGAATGTGTGTACCACACTATCATTCCACATATGCTCCTGCGTTGTCGACCAAACGACGTAAACGTGCAGGAATGTCATCAATTGACTTCTGTAGGAAATCCTCCGGTACATTTCCGAGGACAACTCTCTCCTCTAATTTATCCCGAGTGTGTGGCTTTGTTCGATACACTTCTTCTTTGGCCCAACCCCACGAAAAGAAGTCACAAGGGGTGAGATCGGGACGTCATGTGGTCCTCTCCATCCTAGCCAATCGTTATGCCATGACAGCATAATTTCTCCATATTCATTTCGCCTGTGACAATCCTCCAACGATAACTTCTGAACATAATGGGGTTTCCAGGGTCACCCGACAAGGTCCTTCTTTGACACAACACCCACAGTATGCCTGCTGATTGCAATCTCACGAGCTGCCTGGCCAGTTGACTTACCAGGAGTCTCTCACTGTCGCTACATATTCCGGAGATCGCGCTACCGAAGGTCGTCCACTTTTTGGTTTATCCACAACTGACCCAGTTGTCATTAGCTTGTTGTGACAATTCCTAATGGTTTTAGCATCAATGAGGACAATGAACACCTCACCATCATCGCTCAACAAGGGCTGCTGATCGCCACACTTCAAACCGCGAAGCAACCTGGACGCGCTCTTTGGCAGTCAACCGTCCTGCCATCTCGTCGTTCAATGGATGAAAATGCTACTACAGGTCAGGGTATTCTCAGGGATACCGTAACAAAACAATTATCATTAATAAATACCAACAATTATAAAACTTATGGACATGTACAGTTAGAGAGATACATCTAACCCACCCTGTATACCAGCTGTATGTACCCGTCGTTGGGATATTAATATTATAGAATAGACTCGTTTAACCTCAATGCCTCCGCGACTGACACAACTGGGATGATGATGATGATTGAGTCTTCAGTCTTTTGACTGCTTTAATGCAGCTCTCCATGCCTCCCTGTCCTGAGCTAATCGCTTCATCTCTACATAGCTACCACACCCTACATCTGAGGCAATCTGTTTAACCTTGGTCTACCCCTACAGTTCTTGTCCTCGACCCTTCCTTCCATAACTAAGCTTGCTATTCCTGGGTGTCTTAGTATGTGTCCTACTAACCTATCTCTTCTCTTCATTAGCAGTCGCCAGAAACATCTCTCCTCTCCCACTCGTCTTAATACCTCTTCGTTTGTAAGCCTATCTACCCATCTGATCTTCATCATTCTCCTGTAACACCACATTTCAAAAGCTTCAATTCTCCTCTTTTCTGTTGCACCAATAGTCCAAGTTTCACTTCCATAGAGCGCCACGCTCCAGACAAAGGCTTTCAAAAATGACTTCCTAATACCTAAATCTATATTCGATGTCAACAGATTCCTTTTTTGTAGAAATGCTTTCCTTGCCTGAGCCAACCTACTTTTTATATCCTCTTTGCTTCGTCCATCACTGGTTATTCTGCTTCCTAAGTAACAGAAGTCTCCTACTTCCTTCAGCTTTTCACCTGCCAATTTGATCTCCATAGCGGTTTCTGATTTATTTCGGCTGCATTCCAGTATTTTTGTTTTACATTTATTAATTTTCATCATGAATTCTTTCCGTAAGACGGAGTCCATACCAGTCAAAAACTCATTCAAATCCTCAGGCTTGTCGGCCAAGATGACGATGTCATCAGCAAATCTCAGAGTTGAAATTATTTCTCCTTGAATCTTCACTCCCACTTTAAATTTTTCTCCAATTTCCTTCATTGCTTGTCCAATGTAAAGATTGAAAAGTATGGCTGATAAGTTGCAGCCTTGCCTTACACCTTTCTGAATACCAGCTTCTCTCTCATGTCCTTCAGCTCGAATGACCGCTGTCTGGTTTCTGTATAGATTGTATACCCCCCTCCTATCCCTGTACTTTATTCCAATAGATTTCAAAATGTTAAACAATTTAGTCCAATCAACGTTATCAAAAGCCTTTTCTAAGTCTACAAATGCCATGAACGTTCTCTTATCTTTCCTTATTCTACCTTCCAAAATCAGCCTAAGACTTAGTACAGCTTCCCTTGTTCCTACATTTCTCCTGAAACCAAACTGGTCTTCACCCAACTCCGATTCTATCTGGCTTTCAATCCTCTTGTAAATTATTCTAGACAGGATCTTTGAAGCATGAGTAACCAAGCTGATTGTACGGTAATCTTCACATCTGTCAGCTCCCACTTTCTTTGGTATAGGGATGATAACATTCTTCTTGAAATCAGGGGGTACCTCACCTGTCTCATAAATCCTACACACCAAGTGAAATAACCTGATCAGACCTTCATCTCCTATGCAGCGTAGCAACTCAATCGGTATATCATCTATGCCTGGTGCTTTGTTCCTGCTTAAGTCTTCCAATGCTCTGTCAAATTCTGATCTCAATATTAAATCTCCTGTTGCATCCTCATCAATTTCCTCCTCCCTTTCCATTACACGATTCTCAATCTCCTTTCCCTTATACAAACTCTCTATGTAAGCTTTCCATCTCTCAACCTTTTCTTCCCTACCTGTTACAGGCTTTCCATTTGTGTCCTTAATATTACAGCACTTAGTCTTCTTTTCCCCAAAAGTATTCTTAATTCTTCGATAAGCTGTGTCTACTTTTCCTAATTTCAGACACTTTTCTATACCTGCACATTTCTCTTTCAATCATTCTTCTTTCGCTTCCTTGCACTTCTTGTTAACCTCATTTCTCAGACGTCTGTATTCTGCTTTCCCCTATTCATCTCTTACATTCTTGTATTTCCGCACAAGCCTAAAAGAATTCTGATGTTCAATCATTTGCCCGTGAAAGCCGAATTTCCAACTTTGATCGACAGGCTCTTGTGTAAATTCACAATTTTTGCTTAGAAATAATCGCTTATACATAAGAGTCATTTGGGTGACAATAATAGACATAAAATATTCGTAAGCTGGATATACGGCGGAGCGACTATCATCTTGGCTGATTTACTCAAGGTTGTGGGATCGAATCCCGGTGAGTGTGCCTTAAATGTGAGGAAGCCGTTTACTGGCATGTTCACGATCCTATTCACGCCATAGACGTGAATCCCATATTCATCTTCTTCGTTTTAGCCTACTTTCAATTTTTGAAATGAAAGTAGACTTATGAGATCCACACGGCCCAAACGTTGTCATTCTGTCTGTGTGTGTGTGAGAGTGTTTATATCTGTCCCCCCTATCAATTCAAACACGACGAAACCGAATTGAACAGCTTTTCCGGGAGCGGGTAGGTGGTGAACGATGTGTTATTTCCGCCTACAAATACAAACCGATATAAAATAAGTGAGTTAATTTACGTATTTCACAGTCATACAGCATAACTTTTTGATGTATGAGAATTACATCGCAACTAAGAACTACATTTTCCAACCACCCCGAGCCGAGAAAAAGTTACCTTACACGCAACATTTTGAAATTAATAAACCAGTTATACAACATTCCAATGTATATTGTGTTAAAATTTGGATTCGATCTGATGACGGGTTTTTGAGATAATAATTCTTTAATGTGACGCATGGTTGAAACACGCTTAAAAAAGTGCACTTTTTGTGCTCCAACTGCGACAAAAAATATTAAAATATAAATTAAAAATTCCAAACCTAAGTGAGCTAACGTGCAATAGAACGACGAAAATGATGATGTTATTGGATTTTATGTAGGTCTATTGGTTACTTCACAAACAACCTTCAAACTCGAGTGCACATAATACTTTGGTCGACAGTAGTGTGTGTACTTGCACAGAAATATGGAAGGATTTGTGTAGGAAGCTATCGTTTATCCGCGGTATAGTCTGCTGTTTGTTGTTGTTGCTGTTGTTGATTCTTTAGGGGTTTGGGGCAGCCCTGTGTACTTACTGTAGGTGTGTGTAGAAGTTGTCTGACAACCTGTGTTACTGTGATGTCTGCGTGTGTACTTTTAAACGAGGAAGATTTTAGGTAGGAAGCTGTAGTTGTTTTGTTTCATTTGAGAGGTTTGGACATCATGGTCATTTAGCCCCGTGTACTTTGGTGAGTGTTGAATATTGTCGGCTAACCTGTGTCATTGTGATGGCTGTATTAGTGTGTGTATTTATAATTCAGGTGAGGATTCAATAAATCACTCAATGCATAATATAGCACGTTGTTATTCAACAAGCTACTGCAACCAACATTCAATTGAGTAGCCTTGAATCAAACTGCACTTTCTCCAAAATTATCGAAAATGAGGTTACTGTATGTTTCAATGCGGAATTGTCTGAAGAATATAATAAACTGGTCGGTTGGTGTCAAACAGCACTATATCCATGTTAAAATAGGTAAGAAAATCACCGCTTGGAGACGAACAGAACTTTCTCTTACGGATAAAGTGCAGAATGACTCCAAGTTAGCGCCAGACAATGGCAGCCTCCCATTTGTCGCCATAGATTTGGTATCAAAGTACTCATCTGTCAAGAAGGTTAGTTCGGAAACCAAAATTTATGACGTTACGGAGTCCATGAAAGGTGTAAAAAAATGTACATCTTAATTACAATGGTTTGAAAATCCACTTATTCACCTTACTTTTTGTAATGGTCTGCATTTTTCAGTAAAATAGATATGTATTACGTCTAAAATGCCTTGTTTCATCTTGTAAATGTGATATATTCTTAAATTACATTTTATATTGACACTGAGTGCACTTTATCAATGACCTAGAGACAAAGTGCACTTTCTCCAACATTAAATCTCCTTAAATATTCAGGTAGGTCAATAAAATCGGGTTTTATGTATTGCAAATGTGTTCCGTAAGTCAAATCTTTAATATACACTCATCAGTTTCACTAATTAACTTTGAGTTCAGCTGGAATCAGTTGTTGGGCTCTACTGAATAATCATGTTTTTGGAGAAAGTGCGGTTTGATTCTAGGCTACTGAATTATACTCCCTGATAAGGACAATGAGGAAGGTTTTGCATTTAGAAGAAAGTAGACTATATGTTCTTTATTGAACATCTTGTTATTATTATTATTATTATTATTATTATTATTATTATTAAAATACTGGAAGCCTCCGTGGCTTAGGCGGCAGCACGCCGGCTTCTCACCGCTGGGTCCGTGGTTCAAATCCCGGTCACTCCATGTGAGATCTGTGCTGGACAAAACGGAGGCAGACAGGTTTTTCTCCGGGTACTCCGGTTTTCCCTGTCAAAATTTCATTCCAGCAACACTCTCCACTATCATTTCATTTCATCTGTCATTCATTTAATCATTGCCCCAGAGGAGTGCGTCAGGCCTCGGCAGCCGGCACAGTTCATATCCTCCCCGCTAGATGGGGGCTTCATTCATTCCATTCCTGACCCGGTCGGAGACTGGAAGCAGGCTGTGGATTTTCATTTTTCATTAAAATACTCATGGAGAAATATATACAATCAACCAACTCTCAAGTTTTGAAGTAGTTAAAAAAATAGGGTCTGGCCCCGCGGTGTCAGGGTAGCGTAGCTGCCCCTCACCCGGAGACCCCGTGTTCGATTCCTGGCTCCACCAGGGATTTTAGAAAGTGACGTGAAGGCTGGAACGGGGTACACTTAGCTCCGTGAGGCAAAACTGAGAAGAGGTGAGTTTCATTTCTACAGCACTGTAGGTTTTCAAAGTCGCGTGAACATTATGCAAACGTGTCGTTTGAAATGTTATGGTTTCGATTTGGCCACACGTAGCGCACGAGATAAAGTGCTTGTTACAAATTGGAAGTCCCCTTCTTAGCGTAGTGGTTATCTAACCGGCTCGGTGGGGCTCGTTGGAAACACAAGTTGTAATTAGGGTCTACGGGACGATTAGATGCCAGTTTGGAGTAAGGTTGGGCAACGGCGAAGGAGTGTTGTTCTTGATTCTTTTAGGGATTAGGATTACGTATCCCAGTTTACTTGCGTAAATAAATAAACACATAAATAAATAAAGCTCCAGTGGCTCCACAGCACATGAATGGCCGTGGCCTACCAAGCAATCGCTTCAACCATTTGACCTGCAGGTTGCCGGGTGACACGTGGTTGACGCATCGGATTCCCCAGGCCGTTAATCTTGGTTTCCTCACTGTCAGACAGCTACTCAATTGTCATACGAGGCTGAGTACACCCCAGTTCAGCCCTCACGTCAGTTTCTAAAATCCCTGATGGAGACGGGGCGGGGCGTCTGGGTGAGAGGCAGATGTGCTACTCCAACACCACGGAACTGGTAAATAAATAAATAAATAAATAAATAAATAAATAAATAAAGATAAGTAAATGACTAGATAATCTGTCTGATAACCTCTGTTAATGTGGTGCCAGTAGTAGTGTAAGTATTTGTGATCGAGGGTAGGATTAGGAAGGAGGCGGCTGTGATTGTACGTTAGCAACCATCCCAGCCAGCATTTGCCTGGAATATATGTGGAGAAGAAACAGAGAACCACATCTAGGATGGCTAAGACGAGGAAATCGAACCTCCTCTTCTCAGTTTTGCCTCACGAGAATGAGTGTACCCCGTTCCAGGCCTCACACCAGAATTGACATTTCTTGGCAGAGCCGGGAATCCAACCCGGACCTCCAGGGTGACAGCGAAGAACACTGTATTGAAACGAATTGACAAACATGTTGATGAAACTGTGCCATCCGCTGCTATTGAACGATGGCTATGATTGTTATTTACTTTCAAGCATGTGTGAACTTCAGTCTGCAGACAATAGGGACTAGCCCGTGTCATAAATGTTCTTTTCTCACACATGAATCGAAAAGCTCACTTCGCAAATAAATCAGTCAACCTGAACAATAGAGGAATGTAGTCCGGATGTAGAGGGAACACACCCATGTCTGTTACATTAGGCCGCAAGGACAGCTCACAAGGAATGTCTTATCTACGCCTCCTCATGGTCAATGTGATTGGACTCGAAGAGAGGTGTGGTCCGTTTGGTGTGTTTCTCCCCTCTTCCGCTATTTACAGATATTACTTGGAGCTGGATAAATACGGACACAAATCCACAGGCAAGCAACTCAATGTTGCAAACATTCTTTAACCTTTTAAGTGCTGAGTTTCTTCATTGACAGTTTAAAAAAATGTAGGAGTCATAATTTTCAACTTATCATGGGGGTGGGGTGGGGTGATAGGCTTAAAACGCCTATAGATTTTGGGTCTTTATTAATCTAAATGTAAATTCGAAATCCCACGTTTATGTAAAATTTTATTTTGAGACGATTTTATGACCCCTTAATCTATAAATAAGTTGGCTATTATTGACTTAGGACTTCATTCTTATCTTAAATTACAATACAGTATTTAGATATTGAAATATTGTACTGCCCCAAACTAACAAAGTCACTTTGAGGATCATACTTAATGATTAATTTTAAATTGCTACGAGTGATGGAACCTTTTGTAATTAATCACGAAAATGTAACCTCCTACAAGTAATTAAATTATCAAATAGGTGGTGTTATAACTTACTGAAGATAAACTAGGTTATAACAATCGCATGAAGTGTCGTGGGATTGGCGTCTCCCACACAACACGAAGTAGTTACAGCTGTTGATTGGATGAAATGGGATAGCTGGTCTCACTCACCTTCTGGTACACAGCGTCGGGCGCGAGACGCGTCGGAACGCTCGGATGTGACGTCATCGGGGTGAGCTGAGCACAGCCTTGTCCCCGCAGGTTCACCTGAGACAAACACAATCAATATTCAACACCTTTTAGCTTGTTCAGGAATAAAAAGCAAAAACATTTACCATTATAGGAAAATGTGAGAATAATTGACGAATTGATTAATACCACAGATAATTAATTCAAATGCTTCGCCAATCAATACAAATTATAATCAAATTAGTACATATTTCAATCTAACAATAGGACCTTCTTCAGCAAATTAGAATCAAACCTTAAGAAAGTAATCTAACTCGTCCTATTAGTAAACCCACCAAAGTTGGGGAGACTCAGCTAAGTACGGTAGGCTACGTGATATTAAAGGGTTGGTTTCAAGATTGGTTTTATTAAATTAGTTTTTTAAGGTCTAATTACTGTAAAGCCCTTATTAGTCTCAGTTAGGTTAAGTTAATTGTATAGTGCTCTGAGGGTAAGCCAAGACACAATTAGCATTGTGGAGTTGTTGGTTCTGTAGGGGCTTTGCGACACCATGGTCATGCAGCCCCATTTACTTGGGTGTGTGTAGAAGTTGTCTGATAACCTGTGTCACTAAGGTGTCTGTATTTGTAATTGAGGTAGGATTTGGGTAGGAAGCGGCCCTGGCCTTAAATTAGGTATCTTCCCGGCATTTGCCCGGAGAAGAAGTGAGAACCCACGGTAAACCACATCAAAGATGGTTGAGGTAGGAATCGAACCCACCTCTTCTCAGTTTTGTTTCACGAGGCTGAGCGTATCCCGTTTTAGCCCTCAGACCAGAATTAAATTTCTTGGCAGAGCCGGGAATTCAATCCGGACCATAGAGGACCCGGACAGCCAAGAATGCTAGTCTCTATTCTATGGAGTAAACCAGTATATAAATTACAGTTGTCTTAAAGATATTTACGCCGGCCCCGTGGTGTTAGGGTAGAATGCCTGCCTCTCACCCGGAGGCCCTGGGTTTGATTCCCGGCTCCGTCAGGGATTTTAGAAACTGTCGTGAGGGCTGGAACGGGGTGCACTCAGCCTCGTGAGGACAATTGATTAGCTGTCTGATAGTGAGACAGCGCCCCTATCACGAAAAACAAGATTAACGGCCGAGGGGACCCGATGCGCTGATCACGCGTCACCACAATATCTGCAAGCCAAATAGCTGGGCAGCGGTCGGTTGATAGGCCTAGGCCCTTCACGGGCTATAGTGCTAGGGGTTATATGTTATTATTTAAAGATATTTGGACCAAGGAAGTTGCATATGTTTGGAACCAGGATAGATATTGTTACGACTGTGAGTTTGTGTCATCACTCGCCGCTGAGTCACAACTGCCCCAGGGCTGGGCTGTGGCCTGCCTCCTGTATTGCGCGCGCCTTATGCAACAGGGCTACTACAGACAAAGGGATAGTCCAGAAGATTCGTGACTGGACCAGCGATGGAAACCTCGAGAAGCCGTGGACCCTGGATGGATCTAGAACCATTTATTGAGTCACCGGCCTGCTATATAAGAGTGACCCGTGAAGCAGTTGTTGTTGTTGTGTTTTACGAGCTAGTGTGAGCGATTATCGTGAGCGACAGAAGTGTGGTGACTTGCGAAACCCCTAGTGGAGCGGGGAAGTGAGACTCCTACAGAGGAACTGTGTTTTGAGCGAGTGAAGCTGATTCTCTTGACACCGAGGAAGTGATTGTGGTGCTTGTGAAACAGTGAGTGACGGAGCTAGTGCAGCTATTTCGAGCTAGCGTACGGGGCCACCTCATTACGAGGGATTAACTGTGGTCTGTTGACAAGTGAAAGGGGAAGTATTCTCGACTTGAGGAAACTGGAGTAAGCAAATAATTGCTATTTGCTGTTGAGTAGTGTATATTTCTGGCCACAATAAAGTTAATTATTTCTTTAAGCAGTAATTGGTGTTGTGCTTCCTACCCACCGTAATCCAGTTAACAAAAGTGCCACTAGGGGTGGCACGTAACAATATTTTAATAGTTATTTCTGTAACGTACACCTTAAAATTAGATTTACTTAATAAAAGTATATTTTAAAATTCTTAATCTTTTAACCTCGTACGGTTAAGTTGAGATTTAACTGTACAAAATTCGAATGGAATAACTCAGTCACTTACATGAATATTTCCAGATTACGATATGCTTCCTCCTCTTCTTCGGATTCCATATGCAATTCGCAGATTGAATAGATTTCCTAACGATGATACGTTTAAATGAATTAATCTAGATAAAAGAATCACTACTACTACTTGGTTACATTACAGAAATCACTAGGTGGTAGGAACCACCGCTGTTAAGCGTGTGTCTCGAGTGAATGGCGAATATGATGCCTGGGGCGCAATATGTTTGTTTGGAAATCATTAAGAGTCATTACAGGCCACACGCTTATGATAAAAATTAAGTTTTTGGTTACAAATGCATCTTTTTCGGGTAAGTCATAAACAATGCCTTTTTAAGGCTCGGCCATGTGGTCGAGTTGTAGTACGCAAAGCTGCGTCATCTATGGCAGTCTACAGTCTACGTGGTCTACCGTCATCTGCTAGGCTTTGTCGCGACGACGAGCGATCCGGTAGTACAAACTCACGGATTGTTCACGTGACCACTGTGCCACCTTCAATTGTTATGAGTGACCAAACTGAAATACAGTATTTATAGAAAATGTGTGTAAATACACGTATTTGTTTGACAGTCCACAGAGCCATGCACCAAACATTGTCTTTTCTTCTTTGTGTTTTGCAAAGCAAATCGGAGAAGGAGTTGTTCGTCCGAGCTCATACACAATACCAATATCAAAAAGCACTTAATATGAAAACGCACTACATATTCAGACTGGACCGCTCACACAAAAGTATCGCGTCCTATGTAACGTCCCCATTATCGCAGACCACCTCGACGACCGCTGGATCGCTTCCCGCCGCCGCGACAGACTACGTTCTGTGTGACCGAGCCTATTTGGTGTTAACATGTCTTGTGACAAAGTATTGTGGGTCTGCTCATTTTATTTTTAGCACAATGAGGTATTTTGTTTGACTTTTGGTCAGATTCTTACTTCTGAGGCTATAGTATTTTTCTATACAGAATGATTTGAAATATCCAGTACTTAATCCACTAGCCGACCTTCCTGGCAATGAACGTAGATTGACCCCCATTAATAGTTTGTCTATTATAACAATGCAGACTTATCTCACCCTCATCAGGGCGTAACATTGTCCAGAAAATTCTGCAATCAAGATGTCTGATTATGAAATTCCCCCCTATTGGCCACACACAGTCCAGAGCATTATTTTAGGACATTATTTTCAGTACAATTGCTACCCAACTTATGAGTTCAAATTGTTCATCTCTTTGAGTACCTATTAAATGCTAGGTGAAACATATTTTAGGGTGGTTTTTGAAGGAAAACATTCATTTTAATAAACCTATCAGGGTCAACAAAATCTTAGCCCTAGTAGGCTAATTAGTAGAGAAAATGATATACAGTAATTGAAAGCAAGGAAGAAATCTTGTAGTTTTACGTGACCGTTAATTGTGTGATTATGTGCCACAGGACCTCCTTTTTACGTGAAATCCAAACAACAGGACATGGCATGTCACATCGAAAATCTCACATGGATTGGCCGGGAATCGAAACCGGTCCACCTTTGTGAGAGGCCAACAGCTAGACCACTGTGCCAACACACCCCAATGTTAAAATTATAGGGGACTTCACTCATAGAAAAAACATTTTCAAACTATTCAAATTAGCCAATTTACCTTTCGTAATGATGAATAATAATTCTGGGAGAAATCTAGTAATAGAGGGCCAGATGACCTCGCCCCTTAAATATAATAACCAACATCTAGTAATATAATGTTTGCTCCTCTGCTGTCAATAAATCGCCCACCATCCCCTTTTATAACAACACTTTCTTAACAATTTGCCAGCGGTGTCCGCCATAATCCACGTAAATTATGGGAAAACTACATTATTACCAACCCCACATTTCTGGACAGCAATGGTTTGGGTAATTGATTTCAAATGTGAGGAGCTTAACCCCTTCTAGGGGCTGCGTGACGCAGTCGGTAGAGGCGCTGAGCTTCTAACTGAAAGGGAGTGGGTTCGATCCCCAACTTGGTAGTGGATTTTAGAAACTAGACTACCACTTTCGGAAACGCAAATGGCCCTGGGGTTCACTCAGCCTACACCAGAAACGAGTACCAGGGTAATTCTTGGAATCAAAGAGGGCCGGGCGTGGAGCTGACAACTCATCCCATCTAGTGCCGATGTCATAAAAAGTGGAAGCCTCTACCTTCCACTACTCCCAAGGCCTCCATGGCCTGTACGGAGCTGGCTGGCTTTTATAACCCCTTCTGGTCCGATCACTCCGCATATTGAAACCTTGATACACCAATAGTTTTAGTATCTAACCTTGGTAGACCAATGTCGTTAGCATGTTCTGTGTGGTGTATATCGTATATCATGTTGGCAACTCTGACGTGACGTCACAGAGTTCCTCTCTTTCTAGAAGGTGGCCAGGAGAAAGATGGCTGCCGTCATTGAATGAGAAGGAAATAAAAACTCTTTTTTATGTAACATTGATAGATTTCCAGCGCAGCAGTACAATTTAGTTATTTAATTAGTAATGTCTCCCAGAACCCGGGGGAAGTCGTCGAAGTTTTTAAGAGCGTCAAAAATCCCTCTGTATGCCTTCCTTCGGAGTGTAGCAGTCTTCCTTAGGCTGGGATGACAACTGAAACGGTATTTACTTTGCTCCACGTTGAGCGTACAAATGTAGCAGGTTTCTACTAGTGACCCCACTGTTGGGTGTCAAGTGTAGCGGTTATTAATGCCCCATGTTGGTAGCGACAAATGTAGCAGTTTGACCCTCACGTTGAGCGACAATTGTAGCTGTTTTGCTAGCCCACCCTTTGCCTAAGCTATGTTGTTTTAATGGGCGCCAAGACCTCAATGCAATGTTGAAATCTAAATTTGTATTTAACAACGTCTAGCTCTGGCAGAACACCTTCAAGACTCTATTCACTCAGATCGTGGTATGATTTGATCATTAACCCAACAAACAATTGTATCAGGAGAAGGAATTGGTCTATATCTAATGCTACCTACTGAAAGCAAAGATTGCATTGTAAAAGAAATGAATTTATTATATAAAACAAGAATAGCAAAATTAATAATAATAATAATAATAAGTTTAAAATTTAAATAGGAGCGTTGTGATTTTAATATTACCGATAGAAAATTACGTGAAAACGGAGTCTGATAAATTATTGATTTTACTCTTATTCCCAAGCTATGAAGTTACTGAAATATGAAATCTAAAACAAAAAGAAATGAGAGATTGCGTATTTCTGCGTCATTCGCGCTTACCACTGGAAATTGCTAAAGCATTTCCCTCGTACTGGATGATGCTGTGAGCTTCCCACAGTCTCCTGGACGTCTCCATCTCCGTCGATATTTGATGATATTCTGGTAGATTAGATACTTCTATGGTCCGTACATCGGACCCAAACACTCGTACAACCACACTGGTTAAGTTTTACAAAAGTTAGTCCTCCACTTCACGGAACATCGGAGCGACTCCCGCGTACAACCGTACTCGTTAAGTTCTATCAAGTTTGTCCCCGTTCCACGGAACATCGGAGCGACTCCCGCGTGCAAACACACTCGGCAAGTTCTACACAGATTGTCTTCGTTCCACGGAACATCGGAGCGACTCCCGCGTATAACCACACTCGGCAAGAACTACACAGATTGTCCTCGTTCCACGGCGCGTCGAACGATATATGCACCCGGCGTTTCCCCACTCTTCATCCGACTTCTAGCTTGCGTGGTCTCCACTGATTGGCTGACCCACCACGCGATCTTCCCCTCCTCCGGGTCATTACACACGGCGCGGCGATGATGAAGTCGATTTCCGTTCCAACTATTCGCCTTTTCTTGACGCTGCGACCCAGGATTGCGTCATGCTTTCCGACAAGATTAAGCGTGTACTTGAATTCCCAGTGAGTCACGTCTCTCGATATACCCTAACTGACGAAAACTCCGTAAAATTCCGTAATCACATAACTTTCTATGATATTGTCGTTCGTAATAATTTGCTTGATAGCGTTTTCTAAGACATAGAAAACCTATCTGAATGCTAATAATTTTTATAAAATGCTCCGGAAATGCCTTAATAATAATTATAATAAATTAATAATAATAATAAATTAACATGAAAAATTCTCTTGGCTGAACAATTTGCCGCGTAAATAAATATAGAATGGCTTCCTACTGACTTATGCCAGTTGCATAAAAACCCCTCGAAAAACACGTTACATATTCGCCTCGGATCATCGGATGATTTACCGTGACGACGGTCCATTATCCGATTATCCCAGACACGTTAATAAACCCCATCCAAAATACATATTACATAAATGAGATCACCCTAAACTACAGATATATACACTCACAATTTTTCTTCACGCACTTTGCGTCAAAGTTTGTTGTCACTATGGATTGCACTTTGCAACCAGTCCAATGTTTTACATATAGAATAGTGTTCCACGGATATTTCCGCCTCTCAAATTTCTCTATGTTGGAGAAATAGACATAATTAATGTGTGAGCACTATGTATTTATGATGTCATATCACACGCATTGAAGGTGTTCTGATATATTTATATCTCCATAGAACTTCCTAATTTCACTGGAGGTTCCTTCCTTATGGTGAAATTTAATCTCACTTATCACTGAGCACACGATCACACTATTGTGGCAGCGCCTCGTGACCATAATACTTTATCTCTCTTTAAAGTAGATTAAATTAATATTGACTTCTGAAAAAAAAACAGTAAATGCGCATTACATATAACACCAAATATTTATGTGCCGTAATCGCCCTGTCTTGTTAAGTTCCCGTAGACCATATTCTACTTAATACTAGTTCTCAACACAGACCAGTTCTCCTGACACAAATAATACCTTTGTACAAATTACCTTAAATTACACACTTACAAATCTTACATGGCGAGGCCGTAAACAGAAATCACGTGTGCTGATATGTATGAGTTTCATGAAGGACTGTCTCGCCTTCTGATGGCCCATCTTTTATCTCGTGGACGCCTTAAGCTAACAAGCCCTATACAAGCGCTCCCCCATCTCTTGGAGATAAATGGGAACCCATCAGCGCTGCCAAAATGGCCTTGGTGCATCGAGACAATTTAGTGCTCAACAGCATCCGACAATCCCGTCATATTTCCCTGTACCTTAAAAACTCTCATTTACTTACATACTACCCCCCTGTGTGACTTCTGATACGCCTGCCTGGAAGACCATCTCCTCCCACGCACCAAATACCACACTTACTCATTTGATAGGCTGGCTCGCCAGCTAAACATCCTCACTTTATGACACATATTTTCGTAGACTATGTATATTATACGTCCCGTATAATCTGTTTCCCTCACTATTCTCCAGCACATATGCTGTTTTCCCAATACGTTTGGAAACTATAAATGTTCCTGCGTCACCTGCTTCCGACCTTGCAAGTGGCTCCCTTAAATGAACGTCATCACGTTGCTCCACTAGCATATTTCTCAGTATCTGTAACGATGCCCTGTTGCTACTGTCCACACATGCTAACCCTACTTTCCTATGGTGTCACACCTCTTCTCGACACTCTATGACCTAAAAATGTCACTTCTGACTGACAGAATGACGACTTAGACAGCTTCAAAGTGAACCCTGCCTGATCTAACTTCTGAAAAACTATATCTAAATGACCTAGATGCTCCTCAAAACTGCGTGAACTAATTACCATATCATCTATGCAAATGGTTACAAACTCTTCTGTGTCATCCCCTAATGCGATGTTTAAAGCCCTAATTAAAGCTGCTGAACTACTCTTTAACCCATAAGGTGTTCTACAAAATTGATAAAGGTTATATTTATGACTAAAAGCTGTAAATGGTCTATCTTCGTACATAAGTGGCACTTGCCATAAACTGGAACTCAAATCTACACAAGTGAAATACTTCTTCCCCTCAAATGTTTGCATTAATTCTTCTATTGACATAGATTTCAGCTGATCTGAACTAATTCTACTGTTAACCAAACGAGCGTCTAAACAAATACGAACCGTGCCGTCGGTTTTGGGTACCGTGATCAAAGAATTAACATACGGACTGTTAGAGTGCTCAATAATCCCATCTTCAAGCATCAGGTTAATTTGTGCCTCAACTGCTCTCTGATAAGCGAAAGGTACAGGATATCTATGTCCTGTGAATACTGACCTATCAATAACGTTCAATGAATGGGTATAGCAATTGGCCATACCAATGCGATCCTCAAAAACTCTCCTATTTCTCAATAACACATCATAGAGCCGAACACATTGTTCCACCTCTATATTACCCTGAAATGCAGCATCACGTAACGAGTCCTCTAGACTTCCGTTCGTAATCACACTGCCCACAAAACATGGAGAATCCCGCTCTACGGCTGGCGATATATCATTTAAAGTACAAATCACACCTACAATACTACTCCTCTGAATATGGTCATTGAACGCTACTTCTACTTCAGAATCTCCCCATTTAAATTTCAAACTCCCTACATCATAACATAAGTTACCAGGCACTCTACTTAGCCACTCTGAACCCAAGATAACACTGAATACTAAATTTGGAATTACAAGGCAAATCTGCTTCTCTACATGATTATTAATTTTAATGTCTACTAAAACTTGCTTAGAAATTACTTTAGACCTCTTCCCAACAGCTGTGATAACAAAAGTGCTTTTAATTGGCATCTCCTCAAAATTTACTCCAGTTCCTTTCATTTTATCATAAAATGCACTACTTATGCAACTCTTCATACAACCACTATCAATTAAAACATCTGTGTACGCCTCGGACACGTTAAATTTAACTATGGGGCTCTTACTAACCACTTCCTGAGTAATACCTTCATCATTTAGTTCATGTAATAATTCATTTCTTACATTTAGGTCATAGGGTTCCTGTATAATTGTATGGACAGGGCATGCTATAGACTGAGATTGTGACCTTACTTCGCAGCCTGGTTCGCGTTTAAAGAACCGCTACAGCTGGCCGTAGTACTACTAACTACTGAACTGGTCTGGTTGTTCTGGGCTGTGTTGTCATTGTTTGGCTGTATATTACTACCACTAGGCTGTCCCTTGACCCCTATTCTGGTTGTAATTATTGTCATTATAATTTCTCCCTTGATTTCCCCTGAAATCATTGTTTCTCCCTTGATTTCCCCTGTAATCATTGTTCCTCCCTTGATTTCCCCTGAAATCATTGTTCCTCCCTTGATACTGATTACCATAGCCATTTCCTCTGTTCTGATTTAGCTGATTATTATTATTTCTATTTTGAGCGTTGGCCCCTTCGCCACCGTTCCCTTGAACTTCTTGATGCCTGGCTTCATTAGGTCTATTATTATTATTACCCTGGTTCCGATTGAAATTGTCCTCATAACCCCCTCTCCCTAGTGCATGAAATGTGCTTAACAAATTTTCTACATTTGATATAGTCTTTACATTCTGGATACAAGCAGCCTCCTTGATCCTATAGGGAAAGTGCCTAAGTAGCAACCTCACCACATCACTTTCCTCCTTCAAGCCATCCAGATATTTACACACTAATACCTGCCCTAAAAAGTATTCGGTCATGGTGGAGCTTCCTTTAGGGTTATATTTACCACACACTATTCCCTCACGATGCTGCGACTGAATAACCTCATTCCAGAACTTTTCACAGAATTTCATTTTAAAATCATTAATATCAGTAAACTTGTCTCTGTAGACAGCAAACCAATTCCTCGTTTCCCCCACAAACACTTGTTCTAAAATTTCAACTACCTGGCACCACTCAATACTACCATTTTCCAACCTCTCCCCGAATTTATTTTCTATAGTGTTCATGAACTCCATTGGGCACCCCTGTCGATTGCTGAACTTACCCAGTTCTACCTCCCTGTGTGTGCTATTCACAAAAACTGGCCTATTCTGACTATTTTCTTGCCTATCCTAGCTTTTAATTTTAACTCTAATTCTGCGATTTTCTCCTCAGCCTTCCTCTCAATACTGTTTACTGTTAATTTAATGTTTCCTTCTGATTCTTCTACTTTATCATATAGCTTTGCTTGTTTCTCCTCAATCTTGCTAATGCTCTCTCTATTACTCTCTCTTAAATCATTTACTTCTGCAACTATTTGTGAGTGGACTTTCTCAATTCTACCCCCCCCCCCAGCTGTTCCTTAACCTCTCTAGTAGCTACCTGAATTTTGTCAATTTCTCCCCCCAATTGCTTTTTGACCTGCTGTGTTTCCAGTTGCACTAGTTCTTTTAAATTTTCAGCCTGTGTACTGATTCTAATTTCTAACTCCTCCTGTACTTTTCCTAATTTCTTGTCTACATCTGCAATGATCTCTTTAACCTTCTCTTCCATTACTCCTCTGATTTCTCCTCTAATCTGCTCCATTTTCACACCAATTTCCTTGTTGTTCTTATCTAATTTTGCATTATTCTGTTCTAATTTTTTATTTAAAGGTTCTGTACTTTCTTTATTTTCCCTACTGTTTTGTTCTAATTTAGCGTTGTTTTGTTCCAGTTTAGCATTTAAAGCGTCTGTACTTTCTTTATTTTCCCTACTGTTTGGTTCTAATCTGGCGTTTAAGGCATCTGTACTTTCTTTATTTTCCCTACTGTTTTGTTCTAATCTTGCATTATTCTGTTCTAATTTTTTATTTAAAGCTTCTGTACTTTCTTTATTTTCCCTACTGTATTGTTCTAATTTAGCATTTAAGGCATCACTACTAACTTTGTTCTGATACATAAACTCGAGAAGTAAAGTTTTTAATTCTGGTTGGCCGCCTACACTCCCTGTTTCAGTATCGGGATTTACCTCCGCTACCCCGGTACTACCATCACTCGACATACTGCTCGTATCATCACTCTCCCGTTGATGACCACTACGTAACCTCATCTGTCTTTCTTTCTCATTCCCCATAATGATATACACTGATACAGACAAATAACCCCCAAAATACAGGCACAGAAATATATACCCTTCTCCTTCCACAAATGTTATTAGGTTTTCAGCCCCAAGTTGTCGGCGACAATTGCAGCAGTCTTCCTTAGGCTGGGATGACAAGTGAAACGGTATTTACTTTGCTCCCCGTTGAGCGTACAAATGTAGCAGGTTTCTACTAGTGACCCCACTGTTGGGTGTCAAGTGTAGCGGTTATTAATGCCCCATGTTGGTAGCGACAAATGTAGCAGTTTGACCCTCACGTAGAGCGACAATTGTAGCTGTTTTGATAGCCCACCCTTTGCCTAAGCTATGTTGTTTTAAAGGGCGCCAAGACCTCAATGCAATTTTGAAATCTAAATTTGTATTTAACAACGTCTAGCTCTGGCAGAACACCTTCAAGACTCTATTCACTCAGATCGTGGTATGATTTGATCATTAACCCAACAAACAATTGTATCAGGAGAAGGAATTGGTCTATATCTAATGCTACCTACTGAAAGCAAAGATTGCATTGTAAAAGAAATGAATTTATTATATAAAACAAGAATAGCAAAATTATTAATAATAATAATAAGTTTAAAATTTAAATAGGAGCGTTGTGATTTTAATATTACCGATAGAAAATTACGTGAAAACGGAGTCTGATAAATTATTGATTTTACTCTTATTCCCAAGCTTTGAAGTTACTGAAATATGAAATCTAAAACAAAAAGAAATGAGAGATTGCGTATTTCTGCGTCATTCGCGCTTACCACTGGAAATTGCTAAAGCATTTCCCTCGTACTGGATGATGCTGTGAGCTTCCCACAGTCTCCTGGACGTCTCCATCTCCGTCGATATTTGATGATATTCTGGTAGATTAGATACTTCTATGGTCCGTACATCGGACCCAAACACTCGTACAACCACACTGGTTAAGTTTTACAAAAGTTAGTCCTCCACTTCACGGAACATCGGAGCGACTCCCACGTACAACCGTACTCGTTAAGTTCTATCCAGTTTGTCCCCGTTCCACGGAACATCGGAGCGACTCCCGCGTGCAAACACACTCGGCAAGTTCTACACAGAATGTCTTCGTTCCACGGAACATCGGAGCGACTCCCGCGTATAACCACACTCGGCAAGAACTACACAGATTGTCCTCGTTCCACGGCGCGTCGAACGATATATGCACCCGCCGTTTCCCCACTCTTCATCCGACTTCTAGCTTGCGTGGTCTCCACTGATTGGCTGACCCACCACGCGATCTTCCCCTCCTCCGGGTCATTACACACGGCGCGGCGATGATGAAGTCGATTTCCGTTCCAACTATTCGCCTTTCCTTGACGCTGCGACCCAGGATTGCGTCATGCTTTCCGACAAGATTAAGCGTGTACTTGAATTCCCAGTGAGTCACGTCTCTCGATATACCCTAACTGACGAAAACTCCGTAAAATTCCGTAATCACATAACTTTCTATGATATTGTCGTTCGTAATAATTTGCTTGATAGCGTTTTCTAAGACATAGAAAACCTATCTGAATGCTAATAATTTTTATAAAATGCTCCGAAAATACCTTACTAATAATTATAATAAATTAATAATAATAATAAATTAACATGAAAAATTCTCTTGGCTGAACAATTTGCCGCGTAAATAAATATAGAATGGCTTCCTACTGACTTATGCCAGTTGCATAAAAACCCCTCGAAAAACACGTTACAGGAGGGGAAGTAAAGCCGGTGAGCCCATGCCATAGATTTATGGCATGTAAGAGAACCTTCCACTTACTACAATTGTGTGTAGCTAAATTTGTAGGTTAAATTTTGATTAATGCTCTATTAATTTCCAATGTTTACCGTGGTGGTATAGTAGAAAAGTTCACCGCTAGGTGTCGTTGACGGTAGTATTTGGTAGCAAAAGTAGGAACTGCAGTCCTTACCTGAATTACAGATACACACTAATACACCGGTTATGAGACAGATACTACACACACCCAAAGTACACGGGGCTACATAACGGCGTTATCGCAGCCCCTAAACTGAGGAACCAACCAACCAACAATTTCCCCCAGAATATGGAGCACAGTATGAGAACCACGTATATTCCATTAGTGCAATGTGAACGCTCTGAGTGAGGTCTTCTCTACTAGGAGAAAAATATTGTGAGGTAAAGTTAAGGGGTAACACTTCGGGAGTGACGTACGTACAAAACTACTTAAATTAGCCGAAATACCTTGTGTAATGATGTAGGCCTATAATAATCGTGGAAATTATGTCGTAATAGATGTTTTCTCAGCTGCTGTCTATAACCCACCCACCATCCCCTTCTTATAACATTACTTATATAGTGAAATTTCAGTGAAATGCTGTCAATATAATGTACACCTGTTTGCATCTCCTTAACAGATGAAGACACCCAATGCGCCTCTTTCAGTAGCAGTTGAGCAACGACAAGCAATGACAATTGCAGTCGGTGTAGGATCCACGTTCATCACTCCTGAATAATTACCGATATTTTAAAGTAAACGTAAGGTTATATATTGACTTTCACGGCCAAGGAATTAAACTCAGCAATTTTTCTGGGTTTATTGCCATGTCTTCTGCGGGGTTTCACCTAGGAACACCGAGATAGGCTCATCAGCGGGCTCTTGGTGTCGTGCCTGGACCCTCACAGGAGTAGCGAACTGCGCGCTGCCTCCCATCGCGAATTGCGCGACTCCTGTGGGGGTCCAGACATGGGCACCAAGAGCCCGCTGATGAGCCTATCTTGGTGTTCCTAGGTGAAACCCCCGCACAAGACACAGCAATGATCCTTGAAAAATTGCTGAGTTTCAACTTAAGGTTAATTTTTGAAGTATTTATAGGTCATAAATTAATTCTGTTAAGATATTTTCGGGTAAATTATTGATAAAAGAAAAAGTCCTGGCCTAGAGAAAATGTTTCAGTCGCAAAATCCACATGGAAGCCGTACTTAATTGACAGTAATTTTTTATAAAAATTCATGTAAGAATCTCTTGTCACTAAATTTGGCAACACCATTTTGAGCATGTATGAGTTGGCAACACTCTATCTAACAACTATGAATTAGTGAATGATACAGAAGAGCTTACGATACAGATTACATGACGCTGGGAGGAGTCCTGATGGACCCAGATGCTAGCTGCGGCTGTAACGAGACGTTGCCAGGGTAACGACTCGTTAGTCCTCCACATTGTTGTTAAGGAACTTGTTTAAATTAACAACTGGCTTAAACAAACGAGTCAACATCGCATTTATTAAACTCGAGGTCATTATAATAGCGGGTGCGTTTCGTGCACATGTTAGTTAGTTATTGAGGTTTTAATGGACGGAACAACGAGGTCATCTGTCCCTTTCGTGTACATGATGGGACAGGAAAAGCAGGAGTAACGTCCATGACTACACATCTATATTCAAGGGTAGACCGACCGCGTAGCTAAGGGCAGCCATGGGGACAGGCTATCTCCGGGTGTAAACCCAACCACCTGCCATCCCTGAATGGTTTCCTAATTCTCAATTCCAGGCAAATGCAGGGATAGTACATTCTACTGTAATAGGCAAGGCCATTTCCTTCCAACCAACTGCCCAATTTATTTCACTTATATTTCATATCTCGTTAATTCCTCTGAGATTAAAGTCAAAAGGGCATTCAGTTGTGAAAGCCATTCACCCTATAAAGATTCATATTACCTCATCTCCGACTCAGTAGAGGCGGAATAATAATAATAATAATAATAATAATAATAATAATAATAATAATAATAATAATAATAGTAATTAATAATAATAATTATAATAATAATAATAGTAATTAATAATAATAATTATTATTAACGACAGCGGTAGCTTCGCTCGTTAACACGCAGCACTAGGCCATGAGGCCAAGTTATCTGCGGACTCGGTAGACGTGGGTTTGAGCTCCAACATCTTGCGTCCTTGAAATGGTTTTCCGTGGTTTCCCCATTTTCTATTCCAGCAAATGCTGCGACGGTACCTTCTGCAGGCCACGGCCGCTTCTTTCCAAATCCTTGCCCCCAGTTTCATTCATCTTTATTCATTTCTCATTAATTCCTCTCATGAGCGGATGACCTCGTAGTTCCACCCCTTGAAACTAACCTCCATGAGGTGTGCGTCAGGAAGGGCATCAGGCCGTAAAAAACACCCACCACATAGACTTTCATCACATCTCATCCCCGATCCCGTCGAAAACGGGAATAATAATTAGGGGACTATGGCCATCAGCTCCGTGTACTTCAGTGAGTGTGGAGTCTATCTGATCTGTGTCAATGCGATGTATATAGTGGTAGAGCGTGTAAAAGTGCACCATAAGATTCGAATAGATGCTCGAGGACTTCAAAATACAATTACTTGAATGAATGTGGAAATAACCTAGTGGGAACTTTATGGCCATGACCGCGTTGTCGCAGCCCCGAGACTGAGGAACCAACCAACCAACCATGGTCATTTAACAGCGCCGGGATTTCAACAGGAGATCTTTGAGTGTACAGCCACGTAATGTTCAACGTGAAGCAGGTTTAATCGCGCTCAGAAACTGATCTGTTGTTGTTGCTTAAATTAGATGTTGTTTGTTGTTGTTGTTGTTGTTTCATTTGGACATCGTGGTCATACCCCGTGTATTAGGGTATGCGTATAATTTGTTCGATAACCTGTGTTATTGTGATGTCTGTAGTAGTGTCTATGTTTGTAATTCAGGCAAGGATTGGAAGGAGTCAACCGTGGCCTTAAGTTAGGAACCATTCCGGCATTCCCCTGGAGTAGAAGTGGAAAACCACAGAAAACCACTTTCTGGCAGAGGTGGGAATGGAACCCAATTCTTCTCAGCTTTTTCCTCACAAGGCTGAGAGTACGCCGTTTCAACCTTCAGACCAGAAATAAATTTCTTGGCAGAGCCGGTAATCGAACCCAGACCTCCGGGGTGACAGCCAAGAATGCTGGTTGCTACATTACGAGGTAGTCGCTTCAATTAGAGATTTTGGGCATCTTTGGTCGAGGGGCGTGGTGGCGAAGCAGTCAAGCTGTTGGCCTATCACCACAGCGGACCGGGTTTGATTCCCGATCAATGCATGTGAGAGTTTCAAAGTGAAATTCCCTGTCATGTGGTCGAGTTCCACGATAAAAAAGAGGTCGCGAGATTAACGGTCACGTAAAACTACAAATTTCCTTCCTTCATCTTTGGTCGTTATTCCTGTTTACCAGTGTGTATTGCATCAAGACATGGTTATTGCGGTGACTGTAGTAGGGTCTAGAATTGGGATATGTGCCCCGGGACTTGAAATAGGGTACAGTTCACGCCACGGTGTTTGGTCGGTGAGCCCCGATTGCTCAGTCGTACAGAGAAGAGGTGGTGAACCTCAGGCATGTGCAATTGATATGTGAGTTGCTTACCGCGCATCAATTACACCGACCAAAAACCGTGGCGTAAACTGTACCATCCCGGCATTCGTCTTGATTGGGCATGAAGAAAAACAAGGAAACTACGCTTAGAATGGCCGGGATTTGAACCACGGATTTATGAACTGCAGCTTCCTATTATAATTGTAGAGCGTGACTTACCGCGAACAGGTACGTTGCTGGGTCTACGGAAGTGTGTGAGATATTTATTTGGTCAGAAGAGAGAAGGACGATCAGAATTAATTGGCTCCGCATAGTCTAATATCGTCTATAATCAAGTGAAACCCGACAACGTCCTACTGCGAGCTGCCGTCCCATTACTCAAGAGTGTCAAATGCCAAGGCTATGGACCTTACCTCTGTACCTGTCGGAGCGAGTAACCATGTTCCTAACCGACTTCAAGATCACCAACTTGAGCCCTCCGTAGATATCGTCAAGAAGCCATGATTTGGTTGTTGTTTCATTTGAGAGGCTTGGACGTCGTGATCATTTAGCCCCGTGTGTCTAGAACTTGTCTGATAACCTGTGGTATTGTGATGTCTGTTAATTGTGTGTAATTTGGGCGAGATTTGTGAAGGAAGCGGCCGTGGCCTTAAGTTAGGAACCATCTCGGCATTTGCCGAGAGTAGAAGTGAAAAACAACAGACAACCACTTCCAGGATGACTGAGGTGGGAATTGAACCCACCTCTTCTCAGTTCTGCCTCACGAGGCTGATTGTACCACGTTCCACCAATCCTCAAGCCAGAATTAAATCTCTTGTAAGAATCGAGAATCGAACCGGAACCACCATGGCGACATCCAAGGACGTTAATCACTACGCCATGAGGTGGATATGAAACAAATAATACCACATCTATGTTGTGGATTTTGCTAGAGGGAGTGTGGACCAAGGCTTGCGGGTTCCATTCCTAGTTAATACTTGCGAGATTGAGGTGAAATGCCACCCACGTTCCATGGTTGGTATTTAACGTAAATATGAGATCCCGTTGCTTATGATCACGAGATAATAGTCACGTAAAACTTACAGCTTCCTTTCCTTCTTTCAACTGTCATAGCCTTGAAGGCCTTGTTCATTGTTGCCTAATTGGCGGTCAACATAATATAATCTCAATTACTGGGACAGTAAATGAAAGAAACTGAGAAACAGAATACATGCGATTAAAATATATGTTACGGATTACAGTAGAGGAAGAAATCTATAGGATGACATGTTTCGGTTGACAAGCGAAATTCATCAGATCTCAGAGTTCAAATCTACAAGCCAAATTAGGTCGTGACTAGATCCCACAATGTGAATCATATTCACCGACCCTCATAACATCTCTCCACAAAAGAAAATTTCTAATAGATCCATCTGTCCGCTTGGAGAACAACAGCGGACAGCGCACCGAAATACTACCCTACCAGCGAATTGTTGCCGGTGGCGGAAATCGGAACTAATGCGCTCCGCCCAGCCACACGCCTGCGATAGACGTGCAGTTGTCGCCAGCGAAACCTCATCGCGTGTTAGTTGTGTGCTGGGTCGTGCGCTGTGCTGTGTGTTCTCATTGTGTTCCTGTACATGCGTTTTCCCTCTTACACCTCAACCGCTCGCTGCTGCCATAACGAGGTGAGATGTCGTAATGTATATGTTGTAGTCAGATAGTGAAATCCGTCATTTCATGAAAATCCTAGACACTTCATGAAGAGCCGGCATATGATGTAAAAAGGTACAGTTGTACTATCTGACGCGTGGTTTCATGAAATGACTAAATTTCGCCGTCACATGGTGTAATTCATTTTGTACATCATCTGACGGGAAATTCAGCCCGTCACTTCATGAAGTACCGTAGCGGCAGCGGTGATCACGTGTGAGGAAAGTGAGATTTCCAAGAACTAATCGGATAAAAATGTGGACACTAAAGGGCTCTTATTTCCTCAGAAAGTGAACACTGTGACATATGGTATAAATGTCTGATGGTCTGGACCTCATTTATCCCCTAATTCCCTCCCCAGCATCTTGCTTGGCCTTGCGCCTGGAAGGAATATTATGCTGCCGTACTGTGAACGGAAGATGAACGTCGTTAAGATCCATTATGTTTTTAAAACATGAGAGATAGATAACCGATAGTATAATATGACTTGGTTTCGCTCTTCCATCCTTTAAAACAACAAGAACTAACTCAGTTACGGACGCGCAATGATATATTGTACAGCTCTTAGCAGCGAATTCGCTTAGTTAAGTTGTGGTCTCCGGGTATGCTGTTAGCTTCCGGAACACTACGTGGTGAGTTCGAACCCCACTGAAGGACAATATTTTTCTCAAGTAATTATTTCAGTATTTTTTGTTCAATCTGCACATTTAATATAGTTCAGTTGTTGCCTCGTTTTATAGTGGTTTTCTTGTATATTTATTTTAAGGGCTAGGGACATCTTCGTCATCAGCCCAGTGTATTTGGGTGGTTGTTTTATGATAACCTGTGTTTGCATGATGACTGAAGTAGTGTGTGGGTAAAGAATTTGGGAAGGTGTCTCGAGACTTGAAATGAAGTGCCATCCCGGTATTTGCCGAGAGGGTGTGTGGAAAGACCTGGGGGGGAAAACGCCACAGTCAGCGACGGGATTCGAACCAGCATAAATGCCTGCTCGTTAAGTAGACTTATGAAATCAACTATGGTTACCACGGATAGGAACATAATTATGGTCTGAGGGTTGAATTGGGGTACACTCAACCTCGGGAGGCAAAACTGAGAAGAGTTCCATTCCTACCTTGCCATCCTGGAATTGTTTTTCCGTGGTTTCCCCCTTCTTCTCTAGGCAAATACCGGGTTGATTCCTAACTTAAGCCACGGCCGCCTCCTTCCCAATCTTAACCTGAACTACAAATACACACACTACTACAAATACCATAATAATACTGATTATCAGACAGATTCTACACACTCCCAAGTACACAGGGCTGAATGACCATGATGTCGAGGTATCTCAAATGAAACAACAGCGTCATACTTGGTCTATTGTCTCTCAACGCGTCACTCTCGCAAGAAGTAAGAGAGGCATATACAAAACCTTTACATTTGGTTGATTTAGTGGAGGGTACACGTTCGAGAAAATCTCGAATTTTAGCCTATCTATTACAGACAGAAATATCTGAAAGAATGATTCTGCATTTTTCTTCATTGTGTGTATCTTACCTGTTATCGTTCCAGTTTTGTTGTTAATTCATTTGGGGGACTTGAGTCACCTCAATCATCAGCCCCGTGTGATTGGGTGTGAATTGAACTTATATTTATATGATGAATGTATGAGTGGGTGGAACTGCATTAGGGAAAGGGATGGGGTAGGCGCCCCGGGACTTGAAGTGGTACTATCCCGACATTTGGGTGAAGGGAGTGTGGAAAATCCACGGACCACACTCTGGATAGCCACTGTCATCGCCGGGTTTAACACCTACCATCTCCCGACCTGCTGCAGCTACCTTTGTGGCCGGGGTGCAAGATTTGTACGTGCAAGGCTACGTCGTGGGACTCATTCCAGTTTCAATGGGCTTGGGAATTATGTTCAATCAATTTCCATGTGGCAGGTGGTTTCCAGGCCAAATGCCCTTCGTGATGCCAAACGAATGAAAAGTTAATGAGAGATTGATTGAAACTGGACCAAGAGATGGAAGGAAGCGGTCTGTGGCTTATTAGAAGGTACCGTCCCAGCATTTGCCTTAGAGTTTCAAATGGGAAACATCATTTTATTGACCGCTGTAAGTGGGGTTTGAACCACTCGACAAGTCCGTATATAGCTTGGTTTCATACCCTAGAGTGGCGTTCTCAATATTTTTTTAGACTGTGACCACCGCCATCATGCCATACCAAGTCTCCGAGCACCATTAAGTCAATAATAATAATAATAATAATAATAATAATAATAATAATAATAATAATAATAATAATGCAACAAGCACGCACCTCTATTTTCTTTTCCTGTCTCTCTCTCCAATTGAAGTGCTGAAATATCTAGTGATTCACCGCTCACTAGGCATGCTGCAACTGCTTGCGTGACTCATGCAGATAAGATCATTTACGTACGTACAGTCGAGTCGAATCAGCATCTTTAGCGTTACTCATAAAGCAGGGATGTCCAATTATGATTACTGATGATTAATAAATACTATTTTACAAGATAAAGCTTTTCAGTGTCAAACCTTCTAGTGAAAACCCTATTAGTCTTGTTCATGCAACAGAATTTGAGTTAAAGAATGGATCTCAGGGGAGGTTGTGCTCACGAGCACTTTTTTGCTCGTATGACGGGAGTACCAAATGCCATTTAGAGAGCACTGTGGAGCTCCCGAGCACCATGTTGAGAACGCCTGGCCTAGAGCTTTGCGTTAGTGAATGTAGCTACCGCTGTTGGTACACATAATTACTATTATTACCATAACATCCAACTGTCCTTCACTTGTCTCCCACAATAAATATTAGCCGATAGTAATACAGCCTATAGGCCACAACTATTTCCTCTTTGGTTGATTGAGATTCCAGAGCTAATTCAATCGTTATAATCCAAATAACTTACTATTTATTTAATTTTGGGAAGATCTAAATAATACAGTGCAGCCTTTTCTTGCGTGACAGCGTATACTAGCTTGCAAACGCTCCCCAGCCCCCCACCCTCCTTCAGACAAAGAAATGAAGCTGTTGCAATTTTTAACCCAGCAGAAATCCCTCGACAAATATTTTACAGTATACTATGCAATCTAAGTATTCTAATGTATGTGTGTATTCATTTATTTATGTAGGCTATTTATTTAACAATATTAAGGTTCACAGATGTAAGCCCAATTATGTTTCTTCTTGGCATATCAAGTTCAAAATACAAATTGCATCAGTGAAGGAAAGAGAGAGAAAAGATACACAATTGAAGAACACAAAGAAAAACTACAAATGAAATTATGAAAGTATGCATTACAGATTAGAAAAAAATACTGTACAAATAAAGAATGTAGAAATAAAAAATACAAATTTCTACACACAAAAAAGAGAGAGAGAGAGTAAAGAGTAACCTGTATTTCACGATTAGATTTAGGTTGTTATGTGAAAATTAATTTCGAAAACCATAATAAACAAGCATTAATTTATTTCTTAGAATAGAACAATTAGATGAATTAATGTACGGCTTCATTGCGTCAGTCATTTCATGAAGTGCCGAATCAACAAACACCGGATCTTCATGAAGTGCCTCGGCTGATAATGTAATATCATTTCTTACACCATCTGCCTAAATCAGTCCGTCACTTCATGAAGAAACGCGTCAGATGGTGTAACTATCTCTTTTTACATCATATGCCGGCTTTTCATGAAGTGCCTAGGATCTTCATGAAATGACGGATTTCACTATCTGACTACGACATATACAAAACAGCCCCGCTTCACGTCTTGCGGTAACAATTCCCTGGTGGCGTATTACCTTCTGTAACGATAACGTCAAATCTACAAACCTACAATCCCTTATTACCGAATGAAGTACAATCTGAAATAAATAACGGTCATTGGTTTGATGATGGGAGCACGCAGAACCATCCCGGGACGCCTCACTGAATTCTGGAGATTGAAGGGATGAAAGCCAATTTTCTGTACTGCCTAGTTCTATTAAAGAAAGCTTTTTAGTCGGTCAACACAAATTTTTGTACATAAAAGCCTATTATTTTGTAATAATATCTCATTTCTTTCAGGTTAAGACATGTAAATACTTTTATTTATTTATTTACTGTTCATACGCTCTGCATGCACCACCGACAGTAGTGGCTACGCTGGCTAAAGCACAGCATTAGGTCATGGGACCAAGCTCTCTGCTGACTCGGAAGACGCGTGGGTTCGAGCCCCACCGTCGGCCGTCCTTGAAATGGTTTTCCGTGGTTTCCCATTTTCAACACCAGGCAAATGCTGGGACGGTACCTTATGACAGGCCACGGCCGCTTCCTTCCACATCCTTGCCCAGTTTCATTCACCATCATTCATTTCATCTCTCATTAACTCCTCTCATGAGGT
Source organism: Meconema thalassinum (assembly GCA_946902985.2). Taxonomy (NCBI): domain Eukaryota; kingdom Metazoa; phylum Arthropoda; class Insecta; order Orthoptera; family Tettigoniidae; genus Meconema; species Meconema thalassinum. The sequence goes on from OX336390.1 coordinate 447,139,175, forward strand.
TGGCGTCAGGAAGGGCATCCGGCCGTAAAAAACCATCGCCACAAAGACTTCCATCGCATCTCATCCCCGACCCCGTTGGAAAACGGGAATAATAAGGGGTAGACATAGATACATACTCTCTGCATGCACCACTACATAAGTAGTACTACATGCACTTACAATACATTTTTACAAATGAACAAAATAAATTACATTTTAATAATTACATTTCTTGATGACTGTTAAGCTTAACAATATCAATATTAGTCTTCGTTTTTTCTAAGAGCTTGAAAATCCAGAGCATTAACTAATTTAGAAAATTCCTTGAACACTCTTAGTGCCAGGCGAAAAGGTAAAGATGAAGTCTAAAAGTGCCAGGCTTTTTAAATGGAAAATGTAGGCTTTCAGAAAAAAATATGTACATCCTCTGTTTTGAAAGATACGAAAGCGAAATTTAGTCAGGGATTGCAAAACATAGCTATCTAAATTCAGGGAAATTTTCAGATCATTATGAAACTTATTTCTTTCTTTATGAATTAATTAATTAAAATAATTTCTTCTGTAAAATAAAATTAGAAAGTTTGATTATTCCTATTACCACACGCATATAAATGGAGTAAAAATGAACACTGGAGAGCACACATACATAACAAAAGAACCAGGAAATGCAGTTTTTTAGTTTTAAAAATATCAGCAGGGGTGTCAAAAATCCGAAATTCTAAAATCTAGCATATTCATAAAATACCGTACACCAACAATGGCATTGTTGATATAAATAAAATAAAAATAATTACAGTGAAAATATATAAACAGAAGGGCACCCTGTAGTTTTATCTTTCACATTTGTGGTTGTGTAGCCTGTGGAGGATTGTCCTGGTCAACAATCCTTTCTTCTCAGTCACTATTACTATCAACATCATTACCATCACTATCATTTGTTTGGTTATGTACGATCGCATTATTCTGAAGCGGAATCGGCACTTCATTCGTCACACACAAGATCGCAATCACTGACCACGAAGTGCAATTGTTCACCACTTGACTCATCAATCATTAATTCTTCAATTTCTTCCTCTCTCAAACAATGCTTCCTTCCCTTGGACGCCATGCTTTTACGAGTCACGCGTAAACAAGTCAAGGAACTTCAAATATCGCTCGAGTATATCGATAGACAGAAAACAAAAGATGTTTGCCAGAAAATGGTAGCTAGAACTCTCTTTAATGGTCACGTCAAGTTTAGACGCAATTTTCGATCTATAAGACCTTCTAAGAATACAAAAACGAAGCGTCTCTCAGAGCGACGCTGGCAAGTTTCGTTCATTTTATGAGGATCGCTCACAGCGACTCTGGCACTAAAAGGGTTAAATACTTTTTTTAAATGCACAGCTTTCTGCATCGGCCAGTTATCGTCTCCATTAACACTATTAATCAAGAATTGCCTAATATTTTTCACTTCACTGCACACGAAAATTATATGAACTATAGTCTGAGGGCTGCTTTTACAGGAACACTCGGGATTACGTATAATTTTAAGTCTGTGTAAGTACGAAGCAATATTTCCATGTCCAGTAAGTATTGTAGTCATATTAGGTGTAAAGGTGATTTTGGATTTTAATCTACCTGCAACTGTTGGAAAGAATTCATTTGTAAGCGTGCCTTTTGAAGTTTGTTCCCATTTTTGCTTCCATTCATGAATTGATTCTTCTTTGAGATTTTTTAAAAAATGTTGAGATAGGTATTTTATCGAAACAAACCTCACTTAATTTTGCAGCCTCCTTTGCCATTTTATCAGCCAGTTCATTGCCTGCAACACCTGTATGTGCCTTAACCCATTCAAATTTTATTTTATTGATACCTGTTCTCCCGCCGAATATAACTGGGCACAATTTATGTTGACTGACTGGAAAGCTTTCTTTAATAGAATTCTGAAGATCTTTAACCCAGGAGTCCTTAAAAGAAGATAGCAGTGATGGACCTAAACGGATCCATAACCACTGCCACTAGACAGAACTAACAGTACCCTAGGTACATCCCTAAATTTGTATGTGCAAACTCGAATTGTTCGGTATACTTTGCCTTTCAGGCAATCTGGATATGTGGAAAGCATAGGGCTGATAAAGCTCTTATAAATAAATCTACAAAATACGTAGTTTGTATATATTTGCTTAGTAACCGAAAGTCCTTCAACACAGTGATCCAGGGTCATCTTAAAGTTGAGATCATAAATTAACATGACTAGTATGGATAGAAAAGCGTTATTAATAAAATGTGTGTGATCATAGCCGCAAGCCGATTGAAACGTAAATGTCAAACATTTCATCTTGGCGTAATTTATTGAATACAGACCTAATTTATCCAGAAGCCAGAAACAAATTCTAAATCAATTATGTTTACCTTAAGAGTGCCGCACAAAGAAGGCCATTTCTCATTCCATATTCCGTATCCATATCGACATTGAGGTCACACCACACCACACCTCGCAATTATGCACAGTTATTTCCAATAATAGTAACAATTTAATTCTGTTTTTCTACGGCAAATTAAATTTGTTTTCTATTATGAGTTCAATTAATACATTGCTACGCTGAGAGAATGGCGCCAGTACCCGTGGCTTGCCTTGAGTCGGCGACTCACATACAAAGCACCTCATAACACTGGGCTGTCACGGTATTAATGACACCAACCTACAGTAAAATAGATCTGTGCTTACGATACACTATCTATGCCTAGTAGAGCTGTTAATAATCGATTTTCGGTTAATCGATTAATAATCGATTAATCGATTAATTTAGAATTAATCGAAACCAATTAATCGACTAATTCATTATTCGATTAACTGATTAATCGATTAACCGAATAATCGATTAATCGGTTAACCGGGGAATCGATTAATTGATTAGTAGACACGAGATTAGAAAAGATGTGCTGAAAATTATTGAAATGAGAGGCCATTGCTTAAGTTAAGTTGCGAATATTTTCGGAAAAAGAGGTGGTCAGTTTCAAAACGGCCAATGTCCACCTTCCTAAATTTGTGGTAAATAACGAAAAACGTTTTCAGACCTAAAATGTCTACCAGACCCCTTGGAAATACTTCCTTTATATGGTTTGTATCATCAGTTATCATTTTATCTCAATATTGTCTGTACAGACTCACCAGTTTTGCTATAATGTGAGAAATTATTTTGGGCAAGGGTTATTTTGAAACTAAAGGATGGACAAGAGACATTTTGAAAACAAATATATTGGACAAGAGACCCTTTGATTCTAAAATGAAGATAGAAACGTAATTGCACTTAAACTATTCAGCATGGTTAGTAAGTAATACGATGGCAATAAAAGTAAAACTTAAGTTGAACATTAAATCGAAGGATATAGGCTAGTACTGAAAACAGCTTTTATTAATTGAATAAGCATAATAAAGTGAGATATATCAGTTTGTATGGTAGGCTACTCTCAGAATAGAGTACAGGCTAAATTTGATAATACTTGTTTAACACTTAGAAAGTGAGTTTCCAATCCTTACAACTCATCAGCATCCTCCATCATACCTCCCTCCAACTCATCCTCTGACATTTTATCATTTATATCCTGATTAATTACAGCACTGTAGAACTGCAAATCAGGATTTAACTCCCACCGATCACCATAATTAAGTTCCAACATATTGTGTCAATATCACGAAGTTCAAGAATTGCAACTGTATTGCCTCACAGCATACCTTCTACGCACTATCAATCAAAGATTCCAACAAATATTGGATTCAAAAGGTTGAAGATCTTAATCGAAAGAAGAGTGCTATACTGTGATTTACCAAAGGTGAACGGTGCAGGCTCTCATACGCTTGAAGGGTGAGGTGAGGAGTGGAGACGAGAGGGGTAATGGTATCCATGGCAACAGCGAGCAGTGTTAGAAGTATGCAGACACAGCAGCGAGCACATGGTTTGATACAGTGTTCTACTGTGCCTTGACTCGTCACTGTCATTATACCGCCAGGCAGGGGGGCTAACTTCCCCGGTATTTGTATCTTCCTGCAAGTCTCTTGGAATGTTATGAGTTATGACCTGTCTCAGTGGCAACGCAGCATTCCCCACGTGCTAGCTTCGACAGACATCAGTGTCAATTACTGGTAATACAGAGCATACTGCTGATCAACTTTCAAACATGTGTACAAACATAACCTATCGTTAGAAAGTAATATATTGCCGTTGTAGATGATCATCAGGCCTGCCACTTTGAAATGTTTCATTATACAAGGAGAAGCCAATTAAATTTATATCAAAATGTGCCCTATCTCCTTGGTCTCTAGGCAACTTACCAGACGGACAAGAGACATTTTGAAACCTAAGAGGCTAGACGCCTTTAATGTCATATGGGAAGATGAGCCATTTTTATCTCAAAATGGATGTATTATAAGGCAGCCATTTTGCTATGGACAAGAGCCGTTTTGATTCCAATAGCTGTATTTAAACAGCTTTTTAGTTGGTTTCTAGGACGTTTTGATGCAAAGTGATGGTTGTATTATGTATAGGGAAGCTTAAGGAATGCACTGAAACAAAAAACTAAATTTCGACCTAAGGTGGACATAGGCTATTTTGAAGCTGACCACCTCGAATGATGTTCAGAAATCTATGTAAGTTACTTTTTTGGTAAATATACAAAGTGTCCTTGGTCGGTCGGTTCCTAAGTTTAGGGGCTGCTACAACGCGGTCATGCAGCCCCGTTTACTTTGGGTGTGTGTAGAATCTGTCTGATAACCGGTGTTAATTGTGATGGTTGTAATAGTGTGTGTTATCTGTAATTCAGGTAAGGACTTCAGACGATTAATTTCAACTAGTTCCTACTTTTTCTACCAAATGCTGCCATCAAGACACCTAGCCGCGAACTTGGCTACTAGATGCCACTGCAACTGGCAAGTGACGGCGACCGTTGTAACTTATAGTGTGTTAATCAAATCTAACCTACAAATTTAGCTTCACACAAGTAGTAAGTGGAAGGTTCATTTACATGTTATAAATATATGGCATTGGACCGCTGGCTTTACTTCCCCTCCGAAGGAAGGCATACTGAGGGATTTTAACGCTCTTAAATAACCCGACGCCGTCGTCCGGGTTTGAACCCGCGATCTTTTGTATAGAAGCTCAGCATGCTACCAACAACGCCACCGAAGCCCCCTACAGTAAAATGTCCTTCCTTGTTTAAGTTAACAATAATCAAATAAGAGTCTGTGACAGTAGAAGGACAAACATCAATCAATTTGTGAAGGCTTTCGAAAAAAGACCACGAAGAGTTTCCCGCGAAGATTTTGGAATTAATATTAATTTTTTGTCGGGAAGGCTGTGTACAATGAAGGACAGGGAAATTTTTTGGTTATACTTTATTTCAGCATATTTTTCACAAAGAAGGTAAGTTAGCCTACATTATGTAAAAAGAAAATTACAATATCTTTTAATCCATCAAATGTCTGTTTTGGTGCAGAAATACCATCAAGTCAACATTTTCAGGGCTGAGGCAGTTCCGCTTTGCAGTTACAATGTTTCCTGCACTTGAAAACACTCTTTCAGCGCTGCAGGTGGTCGCGGGGATGATTAAGTATTTCTTCGCTAGTTTAGCGAGCCTTGGATAAACATTTCGGTTCATTTTCCACCAGTGGAAAGGATGCGTGTGCAAGTCAGCCGGTGAATTCCCGAGATAAGCGTCCAACTCGTCTCTTGCAATGTTCTGTGGCTGGAACAAGAAGGTGATGGGATCCCGAATTGCGTTGCGTTGATTGGTGATTAGACTTTGACCATCTGGCAGCTCCACACGTTGCATCTCTTCCCTCAGGTATTCTCGAATTTTAATTTTAACTTCTTCGGAGCTTTCAGACGTTTGAGTCATGTGCCGAGGATCAAGAAGACTGGCTAACTGGGATGGTGATACAGGATCCGACGTGTCTCGTTCAAGTTCGAATCGTTTGACGATGTTGGCTGAAACGATTTCTTTGAAACGTTTGAGCACTTCATCATTGCTTGTGCTTATTGAGTTGGCTGGTGGCGTAAGATGATTTCTTACCAGACTGTTCATTAGTGGGCGCACTATGGACAGAGTTGCTTCCTTTTCCGAACACAACACAGTTGTCGCCATTTCCAACGGCTTTAAACATTCGACAAGTAGTTCGATCGCGCACCATTCTTCCTCATTCATCTCCAGCCGTAACCGGTCCTTATGCTGAGTTAAAGTCCGATCGGTAAGAACGGCTGCAATCGCCGTCCGTTGATCTATTAGCCGAGATAGCATATAGTAGGTTGAGTTCCATCGTGTAGGACAACTCTGAATGAGACGCTCTTCAGGAAGATTAATTTGAGCTTGTTTCAACTGTAACGCTTTGCTTTTCTTTGATGAGTGTTTGAAATGGCTCACCACCTGACTCGCTCTTTGTATTGTAGACTGATACAGCTCAAGCCCGCTATTTATACATAATTGAAGAGTGTGCGCAGCACATGCTATATCCCCCTTGATGTTGTATTGGAAGTCTAGACAACGCGCGGCACTTTTCATGTTGCTGGCGTTGTCACGCAGTGCTCCGTATATTTTATCTTGTATATTATAGCTTGCAACAGCGTCATAAATTTCGTTTGCTAGGTCTTCCCCCGCATGGCTGAGTTCCATCGAGCTCGTTTTAAGTGTTAAACGGTGAGCTTCCCAATCATCATTTAAGAAGTGGGCCGTGACCGTGAGGTAGCTTTCTTGGGATAGTGAAGTCCACGCATCGGAGGCCAGCGCGACTGAAGAACATTTCTGCAATTCCTGCTCCATTTTGTGCCGTAGATCATCACGTCTTTTTTCTATCCTTTTTTGAATCGTTTGTCGGGCTGGGATCTTGTATTCCGGTTCCACTACTGCCATGAAGCGCTTGAAGCCCTCATGGTCACAAAAGGCTACTGGAAGCATGTCCATCGCGATCATGTCGGCCAATGCCTGTGAAATCCTTTCAGAGCGTTCTTTAGTAATGGGGTGACTATTCCTCTTATTCTGTGTGTTCGTCTCTGCAGTTGCACTGGCAGACGTCGATGGCGATGAATGGCCAAAAGATTCATGCATCGATGACTGGGTAGATGGATTGACACTGGTATCATCGTAGTCAGATCCATTGCCAGAACGCCTGAAACGGAATAAATACACGTTGTTACTACTTACGACCGACATTAAGTTTTCTTTTTACCACCTCGTGCTCTAATGCGTAGCATTCTTGGCTGCTGCTTCGAAAGTATGGGTTCTATTCCCGGCTCTGCCGAAATAATTAATTCTGGTCCGAGGGCTGGAGTGGGGTACACTCAGCCTCGTGAGGCAAAATTGAAAAGAGGTGGATTCGGTTTCTATCTCATTCATCCTGGAAGTGACTTTCCGTGGTGTCCCACTTCGACTGCAGGTTGAATGCCCATATGGTTCCTAACTGAACACCACGGTCATCTCCTTCCGAATCCTCACTTGATTACTAATACACACACTAAGACAGCCATCACTATAACAAAGGTTATGAGACAAAACTTCTACACTCACCCAAGTACACGGGGCTAAATGACCATGATGTATAGGCCACTCAAATGATGAAAAAACAACCACCTTTCTATTTGAATACAGTGAATTCCAGAATACCTGTTGCCCGCAAATGTGATTTAGATTCATTGCCTACCGCGATTCAATACTCATCAATGATGACATAAGGGATTTTGTGAGAATTGTTTACACTCGTTCTCCTTGTAAGGGATTCGTAAGATTATTTGAATCCTCTAACTCAACTCGAACCCACATTCCCTCCCACGGCATTCCTTTACGGTACTACGTAAGAGGCAAACGTTTGCCTGCGCCGTAAAGAAAATCATCTTTATTTGATGTGTAACATCTTTCCACTCGGTTGCTGGTTATTTTTCTGGGAGTGATTTTGAAAAAATGGACGGAAGTGTGTGGGATGTGATCCAGCTGGCAGTGGTACCATGTGGAATGTTGATCACATACGGATTACTTTGTAACAGCCGAGTATCGAGAAGGCAGTGCGAGAGTAGAAATATGAAGTAGGCAGTGAAGAAAAAAAGTCAGTCTCTGTTAACGTAATTTAGTTACTGGCAGGAGAGTGATGTAACAGCAGAGTATCAAGAAGGCAGTGCAAGAGTAGAAATTTCAAGTAGGCAGTGAAGAAAAAAAAACAGTGTTGGAATTGTTACGTATTATGAGAGTGTAAAAAGTAAACAGATCTTTTGTGTAGTGATGAATGTCACGGATAATAAAAACGGTAACAACTTCAAGGAAGGATAACATGTCAGATATTACACATCATAGGCGACTACTGTAACGTTCGTATCTTTTTATTCGTTTGTTTCTTGCCAACATGATTGAATTTTCTTGGAAAATAAGGGTACTGTATACCTAAAAGTACGGAGAATTTGACAACAAGTAACAATTATTCTCCTTAATTTGTGCACCATGGCCGTAAGGGCAGCTGCAACAAGTTTGGAGATCGGATGTTTGAAACGCGGCACTGACAGCGGCTATCCTCAGTGTGGTTTTCCCGTGTGTTTCCACACTCTCTCCTGGCAAATGCACACTGTCATGCCCCTCGACTCGAGAATAACAGTTGGACCCCCTTTTTCAGTAAAATAATGCACCTACCGGGAGTGTCAAACTGGCCCCATTCACCCCATTCCGGTTCGATTTATACGATGACTTACAGAGGCACTACACGTAACGTTTATATTGACGCTAGAACTACAAGATTCTCCTTTTTAGCCTACTTTTCTCATTTAGCAAAAATGAGGAAACAGTAGCCTTATTAGATCGATCCGGGAAAATGTGTCTGTCCGTCCTTCTGTCTGTGTCCACTCCCCCCACTCCCCCACCCCTCCCCCTTCTCGCCATCCTATCAACTCCTAAACGGCTGCAGCTATCGAAACCAAATTTGGTGAGAGTAAAGATGTATACCAGAATATCTCGCAGCCATATTTCAAATTGACGTCAGTGCTACCAACTGCTGAAAATTCGCAATTGAAAATTGAGGTCTATGTTAGATGTCTCAGAAGGTATGCATTCCAAAATTGACACACATATAGTTCATTACATTCGAGATTAATTTTCAGAAGTCCATACATGCCAGTGTTGCCAACATGATTCTGCCGATTGGTCCAATTTCTAAATGCATGTAACTTCTGTACTATTGATTGGATTTCAACCAAATTTCGTATGTACTATATGTACTACAACAGATATGTCTGTGCGTATTCTACGAAGTCACCAGGGCTGCCTACTGTTAATCAATGCTAATGCTCTCTCTCAGTTTTAACCCTAATATCAATATATCAGAAAGTATGCAAGCCAACAGTTCTAAACTTTGCACACGTATAGTACCTGACATTCTAGATTAATTTGGAGTAACTCGTATACCTCAGTGCTGCCAACATGATACTAAGCTTTCTGATAGTTTCAATTTTTAATTACGTGTAACTTCTATACTAAGAAATGGATTTATAATAGATATAAATATTTCAGATTAATTCTGAGCATCACATACATGACATTGTTCCCAACATGATTTCACGCGCACTGATAAATCCAATATCAAACAGCATGTAACGTCCATACTATCCATTAGACTTCAACCGAAGTTTGTATGTACATTCTAAACCTTAAGAGATGGAACTAAGAATATATTCAGAGTCACCAGGGCTGCGAACTATAGTAAGTTACTCTATTAGGCTAAACTATTTCAGATGTATTTCAAACTGCAGTACATAGAAATGTTACTATTACCAACTTGATTTCGTTATTATTCTAGATAGGTCTATATGGATTACCATGAATCTTAAAGTTTAAGAAAAGTAGGCTCTTTAGTTCGTCTCGGAACTACTTGTTTATCACGCTTTTTTTTACAGTCTATAACTGCCTTATTATGAGAACATTGTGTTTTTATCAAACATGCATAAAAGTTCAGTTTGGACATACCTTCGTTCGCAGGACGTCAAATTTACATCCTTGGAGTGAACTTTCGTCAAATGAAACCTCAAAGTGGACGTTGAGTTTCTATACGCCAGTCGTTTCTCACACAAGGTACACACAACATGTGAACCGTCCGCAGATTTTTCGAAATATTTCCAAACTATGCTGGGCATGGTCGTCCGTTTTCCTGTGGTAGATCTTCTCTTTCTGAAACTCGTCGAATATGTGCTCATTCGAATGAATGTGTCATCGCAACTTGCGCACACACCCTGCGCACACACGGTTGTGTAGCTTTACCTGTTCACACAGACCAGTTCCCAAGCATTGCTATCGCAACCGTATAATAATAGGCACGTATCACACGACACCTCTGGCTGTTGTGATGCCTGGTACAAAATCCTGTTCATCCTCGTCAGTACACGTGCTTTTATGACCGAAGTGTATCACACGCTAGCTTATTGTGCGCAAAGTTGCGCTAGCATATCGTGCGCAAAGTTGTAAGAAATAAAACAAGGAGGAGGGTTGTCGTTTGACGGTAATATTTGCATTTGATTCGCATTATTTCAAAACATGTCATGCACTGAGTGAATGCATTTTAATCAGTATTAAATATCTAACTGTAATAATTGTATATTTAACCATACGCGATAATACGTTAGGTAACAACGAGCTTCGAAGTCCGTTGGAAAAGTGTATGAGTGGTATCGCGGCTTCTCACTGTTTTAAAGATACCGGGTTGAATCCTATCCACCGACGGGATATTTTACTTTTTTTTCATATTTAAGGTTAAATATACTATTATTACAGTGGCAAATATTACCCTCAAACGACAACCCTCGTCCGTGTTTTATTTCTTACAACTTTGCTTCGGTAAGAACGTAGTGAAAAGTGGAAGTACATAGCTTAATCAACAAAACAATTAATCAATTAATCAACCAACCGATTAATCGAATAATCGATTAATCGATTAATCTATTAGTCGATTAATCGTTTTTTGTGGCAATTGATCGATTTTTCTATTTCGATTAATCGATTAATCGAAATCTGAAATTAATCGATTAAAAGTACCAGCCCTAATGCCTAGCCATCGTTGTCCGATTCAAAGAGAGGCAATTATCGTATTGGAAACTATTCATCAGAAAAGAAAAGAAATTTAAATGCTTACTAGTGTATGAGGATTATATAAGATGTGAAATTGATTATTAATTGAAATAAGTATTGTTACTCTTGGCTGCTGTAATAAAATACGCAAATGTTTGTCAGGCGCCAGGTCATTATAATTTAATAATGAACCAAATTGTAGATAGTATCCTCGACGAATCAGGGGTAGAGCAACAAGATACCTTTCTCTCCGATCGTGGTGTGACTGGGACGACTTCCTTTCAGTATTTACTTCCGGAGTTAGTGATGCCTTGATGTAATTATTAACTACTAATGAAGGCACGCCTATCATTGGATTTAAAATGAATTTATTAAAATAAAACAACAAATGAAGAATAAGATATCAATAATAATAATAATAATAATAATAATAATAATAATAATAATAATAAAATGAAATGCTGAGTTCACTGAATTTACTTTCTTATGGTGCTTAATTGGATAAAGGAAAGTATACTACATTAATTTAATAAAAGGTCTCGAATTTAAATAGCCTTATAATGTTCCGTTGTGACTTGAGTAATTACTATCTGCCTCGCTCACCGTATAGAAGGCATTCATCGTATAGTTGCTACTGCGTTGTGAAGTTCGGATGTTCTTGATGTTCCACGACGTAATGATATGATTAATTAGTTATGTGGATGATGGAAGAAATTCCATTAATCATCTCTATGACGATGGTCTGTTTACGGCCAATGCATAGTTCAGTAATACTCAATACTTACTGAATTCACATGATTGAAATCGTAGGTAATATACTGTCTGTCTCTGATATTAAGTCGGTCTCTTCAGACTGTCTACATGTCTCAATGACTGAATGAAAATCCTAACGTCCTTCCACTGGCCGAGTAGCTATACAGGGTGGTTCTCTATGTAGTTTACAACTTCAATAATGTGACATTATTTATTGGAACCACTTACAGACTTGGTTTATATGTTATCATATTGCAAAACACTTCAAGTTTTGACTCACGTAGTTTGTAGTTGCACAGTTGTCCGCCACGCGCGCCACCTATCATTTGTTGGAAATGACGTCTTTCACTGGAGCGGAAAGAGGGAAGTGCGTGTTCTGGTTTGAAGAAACCAAGTCAGCAACGAGTGTACAGCGGAGGTTTCACACAGAATTTGGCAAAGACCCACCCAGCAGACCAACAGTGTACAAATGGCACCAGACATTTACCGAAACAGGTTGTTCTGTGCTACACACAAAGGCGCCAGGCCGCACACCTGTGACTGGCGATGTGGTGGAAACGGTTAGGGAGAGGTTCATCCGCAGCCCGGAAAAATCGAAACTGGTATCCCTCAGACCACTGTTTGGCGGGTGTTGTGTCGACATTTGGCCATGAAAGCATACCGATTGCCCTTGGTTCAAGCACTAAGTGAAGCGGATAAACATACCCGACATGAATTCTGTGTTGAAATGATGGATGGCATCAGCCGTGATGAGCCATTCTTGAACAATGTGGTCTTCAGCAATGAATCAACGTTGCACCTTTCTGGCCGAGTCAACACAATTGTCGTAATTGGGGCATGGAAAAACCACATGGGCACCACGTGACAGCCCCAAAATGAACGTTTTCTGCGCTGTTTCGAGAGAAACAATTACCTGGCCGCCACGGTCCCCAGATTACACACCACTGGACTTATTTCTGTGGGGCTTTGTGAAAGATAGGGTGTACATCCCTCCCCTACCTACAAATCTTGATGAACGGAGACATCGCATCACAACAGCCATCGCCTCTGTTACCCCGGAAATGCTGGTTCATACGTGGCGGGAAATCAACTTCCGTTGGGATGTGTCCAGGATGACAAATGGTGCACACATTGAGCCGTCATGGATTAGTCAAAAAAAACTTGAAGTGTTTTGCCATATAATGACATATAAACCAAGTCTGTAAGTGGTTCCAATAAATAATTACACCTTATTGAAGTTGTAAACTACATAGAGAATATATATCCTTCATCGTGCAAGTGGTCAACATCCCCACTCCTATGACGTTCACTCTTAGAACCCTCTTTCACTATGACGTATTCTCTTTCACCATAAATAGATAGCGTAAGAACATCAGGTCCAAACCTGCAATTTTATATATCGTCATTCACCTCGTGACAATTCGTATGAGCTCTTACTAGCCCTTCTGGTGTAATAATATTCCTCAGCGTCACGGAAATATTGTGAAGATATTGCAGATAGCTCGCCTCTCCATGTCGCAACGTACTTCCTCATAGTGCATTACTCAAGCCGGTGCCAATCTTAACTTATTCCATATCAAATATGTACACTCCTTATATCTAACTAACTCTCGTAATATCTTGATACACAATCAATTAACAATACTGTATATTGGCCTATATATGGATTATTTAACATTGAAAGAAATATAAAATATAAAATAGACTGAGGGCTTTGTAATTGCGTTACAGGATCGTGCCATTGCAACAAAAATTATAGAAAGCACATCCTTAAAGAGAATGTAGCAGATGATCGATGTCGTAGATGCTCCTCAGCGCTGGAAACCATCGATCATATCATCGGTGGCTGCTCTACGCTGGCTGGTATAGAGTATACCAAGAGGCACAATGATGTTGCTAAGATCTTACATCAAGAGCTAGCTATAAAAATTGGACGTCTGGATACGATCATGGTGTACTACAATTACCAGTCTGCCAACGTGCTTGAAAATGAGCATTATAAGATGTATTGGGATAGACCTATTTTAACCGACCAGAAAGTCTTGGCCAATCGACCTGATATTGTCTATCTCAATAAAAGAAACCGAAAGGCCTACTTGATAGACGTTGTTGTCTTAGCCAAACTATGCAAACTACCCTAGCTAAAAAAAAAACAAGTACGCACCGTTCGCTGAAGAAATACGAAAACTATGGGGACTAAAATGCGTGAGAATTTTGCCAGTGGTGATCTCTTCCACGGGAGTTGTTCCAAAGACGTTGGCAATAGCTTTGGAGGAACTGAAAATGAAACAACTGATTGCCAGAATACATAAGGCAGTGCTACTGGATACGAGTCATATTGTTAGGCTATTCTTATCTCAATAATAGGTTTACAGTATACTTGATTATCAAATCCGCATCTTGTAGACTGAGTTGTTCCATAATTATGAGAAATAGATGATAATAATACACTTCAATACTATCTGTAATGAGGAGTTCCCACACCCACCTATTTCATTAGCCGAACCTGTACAAGATGCAGTTCCACCTACCACACCTGCCGAGGTCAATACTGCGATCCACGCCATGAAGAATGGCAAGGCAACAGGCCCTGATGATATTCCTGCAGAGCTATGAAAGCAGTTGGGTCATGCCTCTGCAGAGTTCCTAGCAGAGTACTTTAACAAATGCCTTGCGAGCCACCAGATCCCGTCAGCTTGGCAAAATAGCGTCACAGTACCAATATGGAAAGGCAAGGGCGATATAACTATCTGTGAAAATTATCGTCCTATTCGTCTCCTATACCACATAATGAAGATTCTAGAACGTGTGATTGACACTCGCTTACGTAGCATTGTTACCATCTCGCCTAACCAGTGTGGATTCATGAAAGGTCGCGGAACAACTGATGCTATCCATGCAATGCGGCTTCTGAACTGATAGAAAAGTATATGGAGAAAAGAAGGACAATTCACATGGCTTTTCTGGATCTGGAGAAAGCATTCGACCGGGTTCCCCATCAACTTATATGGTATTCTCTTCGATCTCATGGCGTACCAGAAGTTTATGTGTGTTGGGTCCAAATCCTCTAAAATAATACAACTAGCTCTGTACACAGTGCTGCTGGCCTCACCAAACAGTTCGATATTCGAGTTGGGGTTCACCAGGGATCTGCACTATCTCCACTCTTGCTTATCCTATGCATGGATACTGTGACTGCCGATTTGCAGAGGCAACCACCATGGGCATTACTGTACGCCGATGATGTCATGCTTGCAAGCGAGACCCGTAATGATCTAGAGCACTTGGTCAACCTCTGGAATGCGAGGCTCTGTGAATTTGGACTACGGCTCAACCTCACTAAGACTGAGTACCTTGAATGTGGTTACATTATTTAAATGACCCATGGTGGTTCCGTATTGATATGCTGGAGTAGTTCTTAATAAGAATTGTACACCCGCCTGAATCAATACCATAAAGAAAATTAATTATTTAACTTGTTTTTAGTACATGTTTCAAGGATTATTTACGTTTTATCCCCTTCATCAGCTAAAAAACATATTGAAAGAACAAAATAAAATGTAGCACAGTAATAAGATACGTTATTAAATCTAATATGGTGCACCGTATAATTTAGGTTATAAGATCAGAATAAAATGAAATGAAATAGATGGTGACGGTGATCAGCTTGCAGGTGCTTATGACAAATAGTAGTTCCGTATTGAAGCTTGAAATGGTAGATTTGGAATGCCAATACTTCACCAATCCGTGTAGGTCTATAATTAATGAAGAGCCTGTATGCTGAAGATCCATTTTTAAGCCTTTTCAAATCAAAGCGGCTTCAAGTAACACGACGTGATGGAAAGTGATCTCTTGGTAAAGAGAAGTTAGTTCAAAGCATATGGTGTCTACAACGAAAACAATGGAAACACAGATAAAATTATACCAGTGACTAAGATGAAAAATATATTAAAATCATTATGCAATTCTAATTTGAATGACATTGAATGAATATAAATCTATTAAATACGATAACTTACATGAGGTTAGGACAATGTTACATTTAGAAAAGATTTGTCTATTGTTTAAAATTTTATGGAAGTAGCAAAGTCCAAAAACTCAAATAGATTGTAGTAAGAAATGAAATAACGTCAGTGCTAGTTCTGGAAAAGGACGTAGATACGAATTGAGCGCTAATGTGAAAAGATGAAGTTATGGGAAGAAGAAAACGTACAAAATGTAGAAAATGTAATGAAAAACAATTATTAGGGGACCTAATAGCGGTAATAGTGATCAATAAAAGTATGTAATGATTAGGGCTTGGATTTTTAGGTGCTAAAATCGGGAAAATATTTATTTTTTATGTATTAAAAATACCAGAAATATGTGACAAAAAAGTAAAAATATTTAATTACAATTTAGTTTATTAATGTGATTATTAACAATATGCAGTACCCATGAATGCAATTTATTCTATGTCTCACTGACTGCTGAAGCATTACAATACACGATATGCATCTTCGGGTTGTCCAGCACAAATAACCGACGATTATCGCGAAACTCTTATTCTGAAGGCGTGAAACTGCGGCAATATGTTCCTTGCCCTTGAGGTGTTGTGTAACTAGAGATCGCTGTTCAGTCAAGATTGCTTTCCCACATGGTTGGCAGAACAGAACGCCCCCATCAGAGGTAAAATTATCTTTAAATTCTGCAACAGACGATAACTTGCATTTTTTTTATTTTATTTTAGGCATCGTAGAACTACCTTACACTTCACAGTGCCAGAAATGAACTGCATGTGAGTGATACTGGTTCCAGGTAGCTGGGGGAGGGGGAGGTCTAGCACGTGGTGCAATATGGCTATGGACAAGGAAATCCCTGGCTTCCACAGTGAGTGGCACGGGACGACAAGTTACGAATAACACAGTTGCAGGCTGACATACGCTCTGCATGAAGATTAGATAGCTCACAGTTTCTTCCCCGCAGAAGTAGCACAGAACTAAAATGCAATAAACTGAAAGATCTAGGCATACTGATTTTAAAAATGTAAATATTATGTATTTTTATGTGCTAATAAGTGAAAAGCAAGAATTTATGTATTTATAGAAAAATTGCTTAAAATATGTATTTACATAAAAAAGTACTGTATTTATTTACCTAAAAATCCTAGCCCTAGTAATGATGTATGAAGTATTTGTAATAGAAAAATTATATTAAAAAGCATTTAAGGTGGTTTAATATTGGATTTAACAGTTAAGTTATCTGTGAGAGTGTCAAATAAGATATTTGATTCTAAAATGATTTCATTAAGATTCACTGGGTCTGGAATTTTGTGTGTTGTGTTGATTTCCATAGAATCGAGAACGTTCATCATAGTACCTTTGAT
Organism: Meconema thalassinum; assembly: GCA_946902985.2. Taxonomy (NCBI): domain Eukaryota; kingdom Metazoa; phylum Arthropoda; class Insecta; order Orthoptera; family Tettigoniidae; genus Meconema; species Meconema thalassinum. The sequence goes on from OX336390.1 coordinate 447,156,339, forward strand.
AGAGTAATGTAATATCTGTAAATCATTATCTATGTTAGTGAATTTATGACCTGAATCTTCCATGTGTGCGGCCATGACTGAATATTTTCTGTATTTAGTGGCATTTAAGTGATCATTATATCTTGTGGTGAATGCTGTTCCGGTTTGACCTATATAATTTGCGTTACATTAATTACAATTTAATTTGTAAACACCGGATTTGCTGAATTTATTCTTCAAGTTGATAGTATTAGAATTAAAGAAAATGTTCTGATTGGTATTGTTTGTTTCGTAAGCTATTTTCATGTTTTTTTTAAATTTTTGGTGATATTATAAGTATGATGATTAAAGTAAGTAAAAACTGCGTATGAAGGATTTTCTTTACGCTCAGGTTGAAGTTGCGTGATAGGTTTATTTTTCAGTTTGTTAATTATATTATTAATGTATTGACGGTTATAACCATTAGTTCTGGCAATTTGATGAATAATTGCAATTTTTTTGTCAAAATCTTGTTTGGAAAGGGGTAAACTCATGGCTCTGTTCACAAGACTAATGAAAGTGGCTTTTTATGACAGCCAGGATGGTTTGAATCTTGTCTTATAGCAGATTGGGTTTGCGTGGGTTTCCTGACAATTTGGTAATGCAGTCTGTTATCTTTTTTAATGACGTTGGTGTCGAGGAAATTAATCTTATTATTTGTGGCGAATTCCATACTAAGTTTAATATTATTATCAATATTGTTAAGTTGGTCTAAAACTTCACCTACCTTTTGAATATTATCGTCAATTATGATGAAAACATCATCTACGTATCTACCCCAAAACTTAATTCCTTTTATTTTGTTTATATTTTAGTTTCTAAATGGTCGAGGTAAATAGTAGCGAGTATTCCTGATAATGGAGAACCCATAGCTAAGCCATCATTTTGTTTGTAAATTTTACTATTGAAAGTAAAGTAATTATTATTTAGAATAAAATTCAAAATACAAATGAATTCATCTATTTCTACTTTGGAAAGATTGCTATTGTTTGTTAAATTATTCTTGATGGTGTTAATTGTAAGAACAATAGGGATATTGGTGTACATATCTTTGATGTCAGCACTATGTAAACAATGCTCTTGTTTTAGCTCCAAAACTGATGTTTTCTCACAAAAATATAAAGTGGTTTTGAATGACTTGTTTGCTTCAAAACGAAAATGTTCTTTTAGAAACTGTTGAGCAAATTAGGATGTTTTATATAACGGGCTGTTTCTCAAATTAACAATAGGTCTTATAGGAATGTTATTTTTATGTATTTTGGGTAGGACCCGTAATGTAGGAACACTGGGGTTCATGTGGACAAGTTGAGTCACTTGTTTATCATCTAAAATAAACACTGTGTTTTTAGAATGCTTTAAGTTTTCTTTGTGTGGACGCTGTGGGATCTATCTTTATTTCTTTAAAATTATCATTGCTAATGCAATCTATAGTTTTAGTGATGTACTCATCTTTGTCAATGATTACTATACCGTAGCGTTTCCTTTGCCTGCTTTAGTTACAATAATATTATTATTTATAAGCTTCTTTTTAGCCTACTTTCGATTTTTGCAAAACATGAAAGTAGACTTATGAGATCAACACAGGGCGAAAAAGTGTGTCTTTCTGAGTGTGTGTGTGTGTATGTGTGTATGTGTGTCTGTGAGTCTGTGTGTGTGTGAGTGTGTGTACTCTGAATGTCTGTCCCCCACCCCCCTATCAATTCGAACACGGTGAACGCGAATTGAACGAAATTTGGTACAAAGGTAACACTAGCAAAGGACACCTCAGTGTCATGTTTTATATCGCCGTCATCTTGACGGAAACGTAATGGCGGCCACACAAATGTTCAAAGCTTAAATCAAATTACGACTAACCTAGTCATCCGATCTCTACCAAATTTTGCAACAACATACCTTTATGGAGGAAGCATCCTTTGACCAAATTAATAGGTAATTAGTCTAATAGTTTGCGGATGGCGGCCATCTTTGTGTCAAAATCGATTCCCCCTATTAATTCAAACACGGTGAAACCGAATGGAACGAAATTTGGCACAGAGGTAGCACTAGCAAAGGGCACCTCAGTGTCATGTTTTATATCGCCGCCATCTTGACAGAAACGTAATGGCGGCCACACAAATATTCAAAGCTTAAATCAAATTACGACTAACATAATCATCCGATCTCTCCCAAATTTTGCAACAACATACCTCTATGGAGGGGGCATCCTTTGACCAAACTAATAGGTCATTAGCCTAATATTTTGCGGATGGCGGCCATCTTGGTGTGAAAATCGATTCCCCCTATTAATTCGAACACGGTGAAACCGAATGGAACGAAATTTGGTACAGAGGTAGCACTAGCAAAGGGCACCTTAGTGTCATGTTTTATATCACCGCCATCTTGACGGAAACGTAATCGCGGCCACCCTAATGTTAAAAGCTAACATGTAATTATGACCAACCTAATAATCTAGTCTCTACAAAATTTTGCAACAACATATCTTTATGTGGGAAGCATATTCTGACCAAACTGCAAGATCATCAGCCCAATAGTTTGCAGATGGTGGCAAAGTATGTGTGCAAATCGATTCCCCCTATCAATTCAAACACGGTGAAACCGAATTGAACGAAATTTGGTACAGAGGTAGCACTAGCAAAGGGCACCTCAGTGTCATGTTTTATATCGCCGCCATCTTGACGGAAACGGAATGACGGCCACCCAAATATTAAAAAGCTTAAATCAAATTACGACCATCCTAATAATTTGATCTCTATCAGATTTTTCAACAACATGCCTTTTTGTGGAAAGCATCTTATGACTGACTACAAGGTCATCAGCCCAATAGTTTGCAAATAGCGGCCTTGCATGTGTGCAAATCCATTCTCCATATCAATTCAAACACGGTGAAACCGAATTGAATGTTTTTTTTTTACAAAGGTAGCACTAGCAAAGGGCACCTCATATTCATGTTTAATATCCCTATAGCACGTTGTATTTCAACAAGCTACTACAACCAACACATTCAATTATACTCCTTGAAAAGGGCAAAGAGTTATAACAATACCCATGCATTTAGGAGAAAGTAGGCTATATGTTCTTTACTGAACATCTTGTTTAATTTATAGATCTCTTGATTAGCCGGCCCCGTGGTGTTGGTGTAACGCACCTGCCTCTCACCCGGAGGCCCCGGGTTCGATCCCCGGCTCCGTCAGGGATATTAAAACTGACGTGAGAGTTGGAACGGGGTGCACTCAGCCTCGTGAGGACAATTGAGTAGCTGTCTGACAGTGAGACAGCGCCCCGATCACGAACACCAAGATTAACGGCCAAGGGGACCCGACGCGCTGATCACGCGTCACCCCAATATCTGCAGGCCAAATGGCTGGGCAGTGGTTGCTTGGTCGGCCTTAGCCCGTCATGGGCTGTATAGTGCCAGGGGTTGACTTGAGATGTCTTGATTATTGGAATTATTGTCTAGAAAGCTATTATTTTTATTAATAATTTTAGGAATTTCTTTGTTGTTTCCGTGTCTTACTCCGTTTTGTACATTAATGGGTAGTTTTCTTATAGCGGTTCCAGTTTCAGCTATTATTGTGGTAAGGACTTTATTATTTAATTTAGGTTCCCAATTGTGCTTTGGGCCTTTGCTCAGAATATTAGATTCATGATCATTGAGCTTTAATTTTGTTAAAATTTTCAAAGGATCCTGAAATTTGTGATGATCTTTATTTAATATGTGGTTAAGCGTTTTATTCTTATTTAGTAAATTATTCAGTTTGTTATCTAAAGTAGCAATTTTTTGTGACATTTTCGTGTGGAAAATTTGGTTAACGATGAGAGAATAATTATCCCAATCCTTCTTAGAAGATAAATTTGATGCTTCAAGATGAGTTCGGTATAACATGTTATGTTTCTTATGATTGGAATTTAATTTCTTTTTGAAATAATCTATTGTTTACCAATCTTTGTGTTCTAATTTCGTATGGGGTTAAAGGGCCTTTATTTTGATAAGATTTTAAATGTTGGGGTATTACATTAAGGGCTCTGCATTTTTTAGGAAAATCAATATCTTTTATAGTGCTAGCTAGATTTATTTTAAGATCTTTAAATTTATATCTTGCTTTCTTATCTAAGGTAGTCTGGCTCGCTTCATTGATTACATTATTTAAATGACCCATGGTGGTTCCGTATTGATATGCTAGAGTAGTTCTTAATAAGAATTGTACACCCGCCTGAATCAAAACTATAAAGAAAATTAATTATTTAACTTGTTTTTAGTACATGTTTCGAGGATTAATTACGTTTTATCCCCTTCATCAACTAAAAAAACACACTGAAAGAACAAAATAAAACGTAGCACATTAATAAGATACGTTATTAATTCTAATATGGTGCACCATATAATTTAGGTTATAAGATCAGAATAAAATGAAATGAAATAGATGGTGACGGTGATCAGCTTGCAGGTGCTTATGACAAATAGTAGTTCCGTATTGAAGCTTGAAATGGTAGATTTGGAATACCAATACTTCACCAATCCGTGTAGGTCTATAATTAATGAAGAGCCTGTATACTTAAAGATCCATTTTTAAGCCTTTTCAAAACAAAGCGGCTTCAAGTAACACGACGTGATGGAAAGTTATCTCTTGGTAAAGAGAGGTTAGTTCAAAGCATATGGTGTCTAAAAAGAAAACAATGGAAAAACAGATAAAATTATACCAGTGACATGCAATTCTAATTTAAATGACATTGAATGAATATAAATCTAATAAATACGATAACTTACATTAGGTTAGGACAATGTTACATTTAGAACATGATTTGTCTATTGTTTAAAATTTTATGGGCGTAGCAAAGTCCAAAAACTCAAATAGATGGCAGTAAGAAATGAAATAACGTCAGTGCTAGTTCTGGAATAGGACGTAGATACGAATGGAGCACTACTGTGAAAAGATGAACTTATGGGAAGAAGAAAACGTACAAAGTGAAATATTAAAAATAGAAAATGTAATGAAAAACAATTATTTGGGGACTGTAATAGCGGTAATAGTGATTAACAAAAGTATTTAATGATGTATACAATATTTGTAATAAAAAAAATCATATTAAAAAGCATTTAAGGTGGTTTAATATTGGATTTAACAGTTGAGTTATCATTGTGAGGTTTGAAGCCATTTTCAGTGTTGCCTAAGTAAACAAATGTTTGGTGCTTTTCAGTCGGTCAACACGAATGCACCCAAATAGAGCTGGGTTATGCCCTAATCCTGCAATAAATTACATGCGATTAATAAATACACTAGGATGGCCAGTTTCGATCGTCAAACGATCATCATCAGATCCATTACACTTAGGCTATAACATCTATGTTTGAGAATATAGGTGAAAAATATATACAATATGTACAACTATTTAGTTGCAGTGTTAGTAATGCAACTGTCGGTGTATGCTAAATGTAGTATATCTAATGTTAGGTGAACTTCTAAAATGGTGATAAAAATCCGGAATTTGTCTGTTTGGGGTGATTATATGGTTATACAAAATCAACTATGGTTCTACTGTAATAATACAGGCTAATAATTATCCGGTTGTCTCCCTAACTGGAACTTCAAGCAGTTTCGTGTTCACTCTGGCACAAGTTATAGTCGACTAACCCGGGTGTTAACTGGGCGGAACTGGTTTTTCCCTTTCTCCCCCTTTTTGTTCCTATGATCTTTCTGAGGTCAGTGCCATGTTTATTTGTGTGACGTTGCCAAATCTAGATAAGAATGTATGTTATTGAATACAGGATGATCTACAACTATTAAAGACCGTGGAACTATCTTCGCCACGCGTGGACTAAAAAGCCATTCAACTAAGCGGTATACGGTATATTGAAGACGTCCCGGCACCTTTAATACTGCCGCGCATAACGGCCTAGGTTTATTGCAGAAAAAAGTACATACTACACCTGATCCAAATAACATTTACCTATAACCACCGCTATTTCCCTCCCCCCCCCCCCCCCCGCCTTCTTGTTATATAGCTTGGCTGTATCGCTAAGTTGTGTCTTGTTTTCGACAGGGTGTGTTTTTAGTAGAGTGAAACGGGGTGAACTCTCCATAAAAGTGTGTTCATTTAGATTGTAGGGATTGTTTTGTTTGGCTAGGTGAATCTCGATTGCTTCCTTTATGTTGAGAGCTCTGCCTTTCGATTCGTGATGAATTATTTTTAGGTCAGTCTCGATTTTAGTAAAGCTGTGCCCCGTGTCACACATATGTTCGCATACGGCTGAATGTGTTCCGTATCTTATCGCATTCCTATGTTCATTATAACGAGTATCTACTCGTCTTCCGCTCTGTCCAATGTAATTAGCTTGACAACCAGTGTCTTGGCATGTAATAGAATATACCCCTGACTTTGAATACGGGTCTTGTTTATTTAGATTACTATTTTGCAGGTGCCTCCCGGTCGTATTATTCGTTGTGAATGCTATTTTTATGCCTTGATTTTTGAATAGATTAGTGATTTTATATGTGTTCGCATTCGCATAGTTGGAGCGAGCGAATTTTTTCTCATTAATGTCCGGTTTTCGAATCATTTTATCTTTATTTTTATGTTTGGCTACAATTTGGTCTATTTTGCTTGGCGGGAAATTGTTTTCCTTTGCTATTTGTTTAAATGGTTCTTATTCCATATTCCGAAAAGCCACACAAACCTCGCATGCAATTGACAATCAGTCTAATCACCCCAGTACGCATAAATTAGCGGGGTTCAATTCAATGGTGCACAGGGCTTTAAACATACCCATGTCAAAATACAATTATAATAAGAGGCCCAATCCAAAAGGTCGGTGTTTGAACCCATATTCGTCAGAAGCATTAATCCTCTAACGTTCATCTATATGGCTTGTAGTAGGCTACTCATGGTGGGTGAGAGAGTGGTTATCGTGTCAGATTACTAAACACAAGCTTGCAGGTTCACTCCTGGCCGTGGTAAGTGATTTTTGAAAGGTGGAAAAAATGACGACACGCATATCATACGATGTTGGCATGTTAAAGAACCCATTTGAATTCAGTAGGCCGTGTTCATAATGGCAAAATTAATCTCGGGATTTTCCACCAACACGAAGTTCCTCATTTCTCTACTAGAATGCGCTATAAAGTCAAGGAGCTTAGATATCTAACCTCCTTGACTTTCATAGTGATTCAAGTAACATCGAAATTCGACATGCAACCTGCCCTCTGGGTATCAAATAACTAAGCTTCCACCCGGCACCGAGGCCATACGATATTATATTTATTATAGTACTTATTGTATAATACACGACCAAATACAGTAGTTAATAGCTTCTTAGGGTGCCTGATGTGTTTATAGAACCCAGAACGTTCGGATCAAGAGTCTCAATACGTTGCCCACCCCTATCTCACAAGTGGCAAAGGCAAGTCGGGGGAGGGGCAAGGAGTAGAACTGTAAACCAATTTAAAACGATCTTATAGAGTGAAATAATTTTGCATACAGTAGATGATAATCGGGTTTAGTGAATTTTGATGATGTTCGCAACGCCCAGCATCGTATTGCTTAATGCTGTTATTAATACGATATTTCTCAACTCCATTCCTGTTGGCGATAATGGGTTTGTTTACTACTGCATACTTATTGTTGAGATTGCAATACAACAGCAGTCGTTATATAACATGCAAATCCTGATCATGTTTATCTGCAACTCTTTAGTTCTCTGTTGTGTGTCGACATTCTCTTGTTCTTGATTCATTTTGGGGCTTTGTGACATCGTGTAGCCGCGTGTAGCCTACTTGTGTGTGTGATAACCGGTGTCATAATGATGGCTGTACCCAGTGGCGTATTGTTTCTGGAGGGGGATGAGTGGAGTCAAATTTGAACTAATTGCGTTTTTGATTTTGTGTTTGTTGTTTTCTATTTCCTTCTTTTTGCTTTGTGTTTTGTGTTCGTATACTGTTTCTGCTTTTGTTTTTGTTGTTTTTAATTTTGTGTTTGTTTTATGCTTTTGCTTTTGAATTTTTTGTCGTTTGTTTTTGATTTTGTGTTTGTTTTCTGCTTTTCCTTTTGTTTTTAATTTTTGTTTTTGATTTTGTGTTTATTTTCTGCTTTTGCTTTTGAATTTTTTGTTTTTGATTTTGTGTTAGTTTTCTGCTTTTACTTTTGTTTATAAATATTTTTGTTTTTGATTTTGTGTTTTTTTCTACGTTTACTTTTGTTTTTTTATTTTTGGTTTTTGAGTGTGGTTTGTTTGTTTTCTGCTTTTGATTTTGAATTTTTTGTTTTTGATTTTGTGTTTTTTCTGCTTTTGCTTTTGTTTTTGTGTTTGTCTTCTGCTTTTGCTTTTTTATTTTAATTTTTTGTTTTTTGTTTTTGATTTTGTGTTTGTTTTCTGATTTTGCTTTTGATTTTTTGTTTTTTTGATTTTGTATTTGTTTTCTGCTTATGCTTTTTTTTTATCTTGTGCATGTTTTCTGTTCTTGTGTTTTGCTTTCTGGTTTGGTCAAGTGTATGTTTTTGCTTTTTGCTTTGTGCTGGGGCAAAATAATACAATCAATGAAAGCAAACCTGGGGCAGATGATCTCGCTGTTCCGCCCTTTACTACTCCAATAATAATAATATTACTGTAATATAAAACGATACGAGCCTTACAGAAGTCGCATATGATGTGTAACGTCTGACATGCTACCCTACCATGAAATTGTGATGAAATATATGTGAAGTCAATTTATTCGTCATATTATTCGTCGAATATATTCTAAGCATGGAAATATATGTAATTCTGGATATTTTGCTGTCTGGTACTACTCACTAGGCTTCATTAACACATTTATTATAGTTTGATATAATCTGAAAATGTAGACATGTTAAACAATTTGTGACGAGTGTCTGATAGTGACTGATAATGTAGATGTTAGACCCCGTAAAACAATCATCATGATCATTCATAACTGTAATAATGTATAAACTAACTGTGCAGGCCTGTGAAATTTATAACGTGAGTGTACTGGTGGTTCTTAGGGCAGGCCACGAAGGTTATCAGCTGCATAAAATGATCGTGTTTTGAAATTTTCATTGAAGATAGTTATGATTAGGTTAATGGATCCTGTCGGGTGATTATCGGCCAACATTCTTGATTTATAAAGAATAACCAGCATAATAGAGTCATACATGTTACTAGTAGGCCTATGCTTTTTCGAGTTTATTACGGTTCAAAATTACACGTAAATTATTGTATTCACCGTCTTATAATTTCTTAACCATGTACACACGTCACCATTTTATGCATTCCAACACTGATATGTCAACTCACCCGAATATCTCATATATTGATGATACTTCACACTTTTCATTAAAAAAAAACCGCAATATTCAGAAGGAATTGTATTTTACGCCACCTTGAACAGAACTAGTCGGTTAATCACAAGGAATACGCTTAAACCGGGATTTAAAGTCGCTTCATAATGCTATTCTTATGGGAGACAACTTTGTTTTGTCCAACATCAGCTGATTTTATTTTGGCCCCACTGAAATGTTATATTTACTGAAATCGTGCAGGCAGTGATATATCTGTATTTGGTTAGCTTCATATTCTTTGAGATTGTGGTGAAAGGTTGAACTAGATTGCTAGCTTTTGGAAGCAAAATGGTTAGCGCAGGTTGGAGCGCTTGTGTGGTTGTAAGTTGAACTAGTGGAATAGGAGTGCTTACTCTAGAAAGTTCCAGAGATAGAGAGAGACAATGAGGTTATAGGTTATTGGCGACGATAAAAGAAAGCTATTGTATGAAAGACATTATATGAAAGATAAACGTGAAGGAAGTTATAGATTGAATCATTCTGTCTTCTTTATTGCATCGTAATGGTTATATGGCGATAGTTTCTAAAATAAATTGTTCTAAGACGGGAAACCAGAATAAATTGAGTATTTGAATGATGGTATGAAACTGGAAATTGTATCTTGTCGTTACGGTACTATTGATACAATTTATATTTACATCCCTTGGTACTACAAAATAGTAAGTGGCATTACGATGAATTGTGGTTATGTTACTGCGTACATTAATCTACCTTGTTTAGTGTAGTGTCCTGGTTGGTGTCGGAGACACGTCACGCCTGGGGATAAGAGTATTCTTGTGCAGCATATTAAAATATTTTTCATAGTGTATAACCTATGAAATGGCGCCCTCCCGGATATATCTTCTTAGATATATCTATTTAATTTATAACTGTAACCTTCCCAGTTTACAAAGGAATCGAACCCTTTACTTTCGGGAGGTGCAATTTTATTAATCATGTGTGTATTTTTATTTGGTGCTTTTTATGTTTTAGTATTATTTATTAGAGTGTATATAATGACGTGATTGATTTCCAATTAATTTGTTTAGATTTTAAGTATTGTAATTTAGCAGGATACGAATCTAGGGATAGTTGTATATTTTAACATTGAAGTAATGTTAAGTTCGAGAAGCTGGAATTGTGCACGAACAAGGATGTAGTCTTGTTGTTGATGCGGGGTTATTCCCGAGCGCCGAGTGGAGGGTGAGTCACCTCTGGTGAGACGTGACAACCATGTGCTGGTGATGTATCCAGGGTATTTTGAGACCAGGAAGGCTGTTCCATATTTGATCATATTTTAATTCTGTTGTTGTGATTGGTTGTATCGGAGGTTGAAGCCAGGTAGAAGAGTGAGTTGGGGAGGGGGATGATGACTGTTACTTAGATCTGTGGAGGCAAGTGAGAGACACTCAATTTAGAACTCCGGGCGGGAGTAGACGCAATTTTCAGACCGTCTGTGGAGAGGAACTCAATTTTAGGATCCCGTGAGGATCGGTACTCAATCCTCGGTACTCCACGAGGCTGAAGGACTTGTCCTTTTGGTATTGTGTGTTTTTGTTGGTCGAGGAGGAAGTATTACAGAGCAACACTAGTTGTGTTTAGGACATAATTACTGAAGTTGCTGGCTATAAGTTCCCTAGTGAATGATGAGCCTAGTTTCAAGTACAGTATATCGCCAAGGTTGCTTGTATTGAATTGCACAAAGTATTGTGATCTAAAATCTGTATACCAATATTCCGAGACGGTAGCGGCAAATTTATTTTTCGACGAATGCTAGTCAAATATGCTAGGCATTAGTAAATTCATGAGCAAAGTAAATGCGAAGATCCAACACACGGATTCTAAGCATGTAAATTTAATCAGATCCACGAAGCAGTTTGAATCGTTGGATTCTGACCATCAAAGTAACATACATATTCTTCATAATTACAAAGCTGGCGTGTGAAACAAATTTAAGTTGTGCTGCGAGTATATAGGACTAATTCTTTGGGAGAACATACCCCAGAATTAGTAGAGTAAGGTCGCCACTGCTGAAACCAACATCTGTAAGTACCAGTCAACATTATTCCCGAGGGTCATCTGTATTATGCCATATGTGTACCTGTGTAACTACGATAGGGAGTGTAAATAATCTGTACGATGAGGATCCTGCGAGTGTTTGTTTAATGTCTGGTATGATAATACACGATTGCTTTTACCAGAATTTCAAGGGCTTTATTTATCAGGTCACCAGTGTAGTTAGGTGTGAATGTATATTGCTGTTAACTATATCGTACAGGTGTTTAACCCCCATGCACCCCGTATATATATAAGTATTGAGAGGCGGGAAAGTTACAATTGGTCGCCAAAGTGGGGCTGGTATATTACACCACGGTCGGCTGGTAGAAGCATAGCGGGCGCACTCTCTATCCCATTGTATGCCCGAAGCATTCCACAGCAAAAGTATAAAGGAGAATGTAATGGGATCTTACCAAAAGATATTGATATCAAAACAGTTCTGTAGGAATACTATGAAAGCTTTTAATACCTGGGATATTCCGGCGCTGACATACACGTTTGCTCTACTAAGACGGTCAAAGACAGTACCGAATGATACTGATATAAATACAAAAATAACAAAGAGCAAATGCTGACTCTTTCGTCGGAAATCTACAATTGGGTCAGCGATATTACCTCAATTTCATAGACACCAGAGTTCGCATGAGCGTTTACCGTTCAGTATGTTATATACTGTACATTCCTCATTGTTTCCTCTTACCACTGCCAGCTGGATCGATCGATCCACCACTGCCAGCTAGATCGTTCCGATCCACTTCCGTCCCATTTTTCAAAATCACTCCCACAAAAATATACAGCAACCGAGTGGAAAGATGTTACACATCAATAATATCGTATGGCCTCGGGTGCCAGGTGCAAGCTTTGTTATTTGACACCCAAAGGGTAGCTTGCATGTCGAATTTCGTTGTTCCTTGAAGCACTATGAAAGTCAAGAAGGTTAGATATCTAAGCTCCTTGAACACTATAGCGCTTTCTAGTAGAGAAATGAGGAACTTTGTGTTGGCGAAAAATCCCGAGATTAATTTTACCGTTATGAACACGGCCTACTGAACACAAAGGGGTTCTTTGACATGCCATATCGTATGGCATGGTATCGTATCTTTTGCCACCTTTCAAAAATCACTTACCACGGCCAAGAGCGAACCTGCAAGCTTAGGGTTAGTAGACCGACACGTTGACCACTCACCCACCGTGGCAAGCTAATACTCCAATAACTAACTCCAACGAAAGGAAACCTAAACGTTTTCATGTTTGATCTCGATAGCATTTGCACCTTTGAATGTGCCAAACTAAATATTTCACACAAGTAAAGATAATGTTCTCTCATTATAAACGTACATAATCCAATCGTTTGACAACAATCCGGAAATTGTTTTTTTTTTTCTTTAATAAAATTTTCATCAAATTAAGTTTTCTTAAAATTATTTGGCTCTGGGGAGGATGAATCTCCCTAATCACTCCGCGTAGTTACTCCACTGGCTGTACTAGTGTGTGTATTTGGGTAGGAAGTGACCGGGGCTTTTAATTTAGGTATCATCCCAGTATTTACCTAGCTGAGAAGTGGGAAAACCACGGAATACTACTTCCAGGATGGCCGAGGTGAAGTTCGAACCCACCTCTTCTTAGTTACGAATCACGAGGCCAATTATACCTCGTTCCAGCCCTCAGATCAGAATTACATTTCTTGTCAGAGCCGAGAATCGAACCCGGACCTCCGCGGTGACAGCCAGGAATGCTAGTCACTACGCCACAAGGTGGACTGTCGTTTTTCTTGGCTGGGAATCAAACCCATGTTCTAAGAACCACAAAGTGTGAACAATTGATCACTGATACGAGACAGTTAGGACATCCTGTGATACATATCGTGTTGGAAGACATTTTTCAGTGTTGCCATAGTAAATGAAATTTAAATGCTTTTCAGCTCCAACCGATTCAGTTGTACCCTTATTGCTATGAGAATTAATCCCCCTAAACCTGACTTAAAATAACATGAGATTAATGTATTAAGCAATCCAAGTGTATTAATTAATCTCATGTAATTTGTTTCAGGTTTAGAGAATAACACCCATTACAATTTGGATACAATCGTGTAATTTCAAGGAGAAATAATTTTAACTCGGAGATTTGCTGATGACAAGGAAATCTTAGCTGATTCACCAGAGGATTTGAATAAGTCCTTAAATGGTATGGACTCCGTCTTCAGGGGTGGCCTTGGTGGCGTAGTTGGTAGCATCTTGAGTTTCTATGCCCAAGATCACGGACTTTTAAAAGCCTTAAACGTCTCCATCAGTATGTCTTCCTTCGAAGGGGAGGTAAAGCCGGTGGTCCCATGTCATAGGAATACCAGGTGAGTCAGTCGCCCCTTATAATATAGCTTTTATGCAGCCCAACTAACGAGTATTATCATGAAGGTCGATATTTCTGTGCTTGCATCCCATATGGTACTAATGCACTGTAAGCATATCTCGCAAACGATACGGAACCTTATTATTCCCCTACCCGATGTGACTACAGACCGTTCAAATAATATGATGTACTGTGCCCATGTGGGGTGCACAGGGATCTTTTAAGTAAAGAAAGGAAGAAAATCTTAAAAGAGTTCAGTACAGTTTTAAAGCCAGCTAGATAGTTGGTGAGATATTTCATGTGTGACTCAGGACGATATGGCGTTATCTGAGTTACAACTTGCAAGCCGTATATGAGGTCACCTAGCCTACGTGTGTAAAGATGTTTGCGTCGGGAGATGCAATCGCCAAGAGGAAGTTTCCATTGAAATGAGAGAGACAGAAGATTCACTTAAAAGTCCTGATCTAGCTATAAAATGGCAACACTGAGCAAGGGGCGGAACCAGAAACTGTGGTGAAATACTGAAATTGGCAAGAAATATGCAAAAATCTTGAAAGATCTCGCTGGTAATGTTAATCATCCTGGAAATTAGAATTTTAAGAGTGATAAAATTGTATAATAATTGTATAGTATGGAAACGCAGTGTAAGCACTACGTAATGGGGGATTCACCTAGCCAGCAGCCCAGAGAGAGGAGAAAAAGTATGTACGCCCACATACTACAGGAGCGCATTTTAATTTTTTATGAACTTTCTCACGATCGATTTTCGGAAATTTTAGTATTATTGAGACGTTTAAATCGTGAGGAACAAGGAGGTATTTTTTTCAAAAATGTACAACGTTTATTTTAGAAAATAGTTTTGAGAAGGAGCAAAACTAATTTATTTGTAGAGGATTTGAATAAATAAGCAGCCAGCCTCAGGGTAATTATGCAGTCATCATCAGACCACGTAGGGGTCGTGCTGCTTCACAGTATATACAGTCTTCACCAGGCCGTGAGTGGTCATGCTGCTTCACCGAACGTTCAGTCTTCATTATCCTCGTTAGAAGGAACTTATTGTCGTGCTGCTAACAGTTATAGTCAGTCTTTGGACTTTGGCAAAGTGTTGTACTTTGGCCACGAAATATATTCAGCCGACGGAGGCGTTGTAAAGCCTTAGAAACGATCAGTTATAAAATCAGTTCTCGAAGACAATAATGAAACATCTCGGCAGTAAACGAGACTTTAAAAGAGTAGTGATACTCTAAATTTATCCAGTGCGTTAAAAAACCGTATCAGGGTCAAAACGTAGGATAATTGCCTAATCTTCCTGTGCTTAGGAGATTAGTGCACAAACGACGTTAGATCAGAGGAATCTAAAGTAAAGGCAGTAACTGCCGAGTGAAAATAGGAAAGACTTTGGAAATAGTTCCACGTGTAGAATACGATAGTTATTCCAGGAACACAGTCCAAACGTGGACCAAAGCAAAAACATTGTTAGAGCGCGTTAATACAATAAACTGCGACTCTAGGACAAATAGTCAAGCATAGACATTTGCAAGACAAATACTTGCCAACCGAACGAGTACAGTATCGTGCAATTGGGAGTGCCGATAACTAAAGGAACCAGAGTAGGATAAAATTATCCGGTACCTGGAGAAGGAAACAGTAGACGAGACTTTCAATCAACCCGATAGGAGTTAGATCTAGGGAGTCAACACTAGTATCTACACCCTCGGAGGCGGAAAAGAAAGAAAAAGTTTAAATCAAATGTGTGAAGGGCATTGCCAGAAGTGAAATTTTTGTATATGTAATTTTTTTCTAAGTGAAACAAATATTTTTCACGTGTTTTATCGATATTATAGTGTTTTTAAGTGCTATTGAAATCTTGAGCGTACTTCCTCAAGCAGAGGTTATTAGTGTATATAAAATGTATAAGTTTAATGAAGAATTACTGTTTGTAAAGTGTGTTGAAATGTGTGCTATGATGGCTTAAGCCCAAATCTGTGGGCGAAATGCCGATTCATTGGAATCCAGGCGAGCAGCTCTGGAAAAGTCATGTAAGTAACAAAATTTGATCATGTATTGTTCCTTGGAAGAATTCGTGTAACAAAGAATATGGAGAAAGTACTCTTATTTGAAAACAGGGATATGTGAAAACAGTGAATAATAGTTGAAATTCGGGTTTCTGAACGTTAACTTAATTATGAAATTAACCAGATAAATGTGTTGAATAAATACTCAGTGGAGTTGTATTCGTTGGAATACCATTAAATAAAAATGATAACGTAACATTAAATACAAGCAAGAATAGAAAGTAAAAAAGGTAATGAATAAATTAATTGTTAAATTAATATTCAATATGGATGAGTTATGGAAGCCGTTAGGTTCCTTGAATAATAATAATGATTATTGAACTATTGAGTTCTAGTGAAAGAAGTGTCAGAATTAAATTATAAAGGCAAATAATGTTTAAATAGACGGAGATCAAATTATTGTGTTGAAATAACTATTCTTACTTGAAGGGCATTACGAAATTGCTGTTGTAACTGACGCTAATGGAGCGTAGATTTATAATTTTTCACGCTAAGAATGCTGTGATCTTATGCCAGGAATAATTAATTGTGGGGAATAGTTGAGTGCGGTAGTGAAGAATTGTGTGTTAGCCAAGGCAGATTTTTTACAAAGGGTGCTGAATTTTATATTGTTATGGTAAGCGCAGGGGACCGAGCTAATGCAGCCCAGAAGTCGGTAAATTAAGCAAGATTGGTGCTAAATGCCCTCGTTCCTTCATGTAGGTCCTAAGTCTCTCAAAATGAAATATGTCCAGGGGCCGGCCAAATATGAACACGCATTCAGTTACTTCGGAAGCCCCTTAATTATTGTTGTTGTGTTAATATCCTACCCGTCAATGTTGAATGCTCCACAATAATTGTCTCACATGAGCTAAATGAGCGGATGTTAAAGAGTCGCAAAATTTTAATGTTGAGAGGAATAAAACGTGTGCTTTTTAAGTTTAAGAAAGAGATGTGCTGGTCGCGAGCTGGCCTTGTAATATCCCGTCTGAAGGAGGAGGCAGCCAGACTCTTCCTCCTATCGTAAATCAGCCTTAAGTGTTTTGACAGGTCAGATGGGCCACTTTTAAACTATTGTGGTAGGTCGTGAATGACCCATGTGCTTCTGTTGTCTACAGAAGTGATATCATTTGAGATGATCCGTTAGTTGTGCCGAGTTCCATTGATACCACTATTCTTGCTTAGTAATGTTCAGAACCGTATAAAAATGATATAATCGTTATGGAGATTATAATAAAAATCCCTGTGTTTGTTACACAACATAACTAGTGTTTCCGAGTATTTGGAAATATTAAGACAACCTGGGGAGTTTGTTCTAACTTGATTTGATCAGTAGTTTCCAAACATCCAGGGGTACACGAGTTCTTCCAGGACAGTGCAAAGTTGTAGAGTTGAATGAAGGGAGATTATAAATTTAACGATCATGTGGACCCAATAAATGGTAATTGTTTTTATTATTATAAACAATTAACACAGTAAAAATAATACTCCAATGAGAGATTAATCAGTGTATTTTATCATGTTGTAAATGTGTAAATGTTAACACAGAGCCAAATGGAGCTCATAGTTGCAATTTAAGAAAAGTCTATATGGAAATGACAGTTATTTGATTTTTTGCCAGATTCAGTGGAACCTTAATTGTTGATTTTAAGGATATGTTTTATGATTCCTTGTCCAATTTAAGGACAAGTGTTAGATACTCAGTGTAAAGTTTTGTTTTTGTAGCGCCTAATTTTGATTTTTATTCAATAGTTTTTATCTTTTGGATTTTGATATTTATTTGAGTGTTATCCTTATGCTTTGGTCCAAGATACGTGAATCATAGTGGGAGAATGTACCATGCCCCGAATGTCCTATTGAGCTAGCGGACTATGATTGCGTATCTATTGTTCTCAAGGTTACAGCACCCGCAGTCAATTAATGCAGTGCAACATATCATCTGCGTTAAGATGTGGTGCCAAGTGACTGGGTATCACAAATCATGAAATTAACGCTTAAAACTGTGATATAATGACGTGGCGAGCGTTTGAGACAGCGAATTGGAGGAGTAAGGTACCCCAAAAGGCTCTTAATACAAGTATGTTTTCAAAGCAGAGGCGTAGCTCAGGTAGGAAATCACTGGGTTTCTAAGTGAGGACTGGAGTAGCGAAGGTCCGAATCCCCCATTGGAAAACATTTTTGCAACGTTATGAGGCTTCAATGCTACATTCAAATGTCATTGTGTGCCACAACAAGCAGTCTATTGCAGTTATTACAGTGTTTGTGCTCTACCCACTCTGCGCAGCTATACAGTGGGAATGAAGTCACCTCATTCATTCTGGATGTCCTCCACGGACGAATACGTTGACATGTTTCTAGCTTACGTGGAGGCAAGAGGGAATTCCTTGCAGGCACTACGTCGGTATCGGGAAAGATACGCAGACGGGCGACATCCGAGTGTACATACTGAACGCAATATTGAAAGAAGTTTACGATCAACAGGGGGGAACTTGGGGGGCGATAACACCTGTCCGACGGAGGACCATTATGTCTGATAAGAATGAGGAGGCAGTTATGGACGCAGTTCAAATGACCTTCACACTAGCACAACAGGTGAACATTAGCTAGTCGTCCGTAAGCCGTATATTGCATGCGCATAAATATCATCCCTACAATCAACAACTAAACCAGGAGCTCCATGGGAGAGATTTCAAAGCTCGGATGAATTTCTGTCAGTGGCTGTCACGAAATGTGGAAGATCATGCGGCATTCTTATCAAAAATCCTATTATCGGACGAATCGAGAATCCACAATAATGTACCGTCAACCGCCATAACATGCACTACTGGAGTACCGACAATCCCCACTGGGTATGACTGGTGGCCTATCAAGTACAATGGGGAGTGAATGTATGGTGTGGAATTTTGGGTGATCGCCTTATTGGACCGTGTTTTTTTGAAGGCCATTTGACAGGCGCACGCTATCTACACTTTCTACGCCATGGGCTCCCACTTCTGCTGGAGAATGTGCCACTTGGGGAACGTTTAATGACGTGGTTGCAACACGACGATGCTCTACCTCATGGTATGTTAGCAGCACGCAACCATCTCAATATCACACATCGAGGAAAATGGTTAGGAAGAGGAGGACCTGTCCATTGGCCCACCAGGTCACCTGATATAACGCCATTAGACTTCTTCCTGTGGGGGTATTTGAAACAAGCAGGGTATACCCAGCAGCCAGAAAATCCAGAGCGCCTTCGACAACTCATCGTCGAAACCTGTAATTCAATAACTCCAGCCATGCTACAGCACTCTAGAAAGTCCATTCAGCGGCGTGCGCAGATGTGCATAAACCAAAATGGTCTTCACTTCGAGAATTCGCTACCGTAACAAACCATTATTAGTGACCCCCCCCCCCCCCCCCTCTGTCCTCTCTCCACCTATCCATCTTGTCATAGTCTGACCCTATCGGCCCTCCTTTGGGCCACATACACTCTCATTCACTGACAATTTGCTTACAAGGGGATACTTCACGAATATTACGAGATGGTAACAAACTAAATAAAACTTCAGTAAGGAATACAAGAATATCCTCGCCCGCACTCGAACTTATGACATGTAGGACTGGGTCTTTGCCATGTTCGCCAAGTGCTTACCCCATGCGCTATACTGCGTCACGTTCAGCTGCCTGTAGATTACAGCTCATGTGAGAATTTCTAAATGGTTGCAATGCCATTTCATGTTCTACTGAGGTTTCACTAACGCCTTATATGTTATTGTGCACGCCGTGAACGCAAATATATTCTCTGTTGACTGTGCGTACCGGAAGAGCAATAGTTTTCAGCACGAATCTATACCAATATAATAAAGCTGAAGAGTTTTTTTTGTTTGTTTGTGTGTTTAAACGGGCTAATCTCTGGACCTACCAGTCGGATTCGAAAAATTCTTTTTGTATATGATAGCCAGATTCAAGAGGAATAGTTTAGGCTATGTAGCATTAGGCTACACCTCACAGGTAAACTTAAAGATTGATTTTTGTTCAGTAAGTCGGAAGAACAAGCGCTCCCGAACAGCTTTATCCGCGTGCGCTGGCGTTATGGTTAATGATACGTACACCGTTTCACCGATCTGAACCAAAATTTGTATACTTTCCCTTTGAAACCCTGCGGGTAACACTGTCCACTGAATTTTGGACAGACCACTCCATTCCCTGCATTTAGGCCTTTTGGCACAAATCTACACCGTTTCACAGATCTGAACCAAATTTCACATACTTACCCCTTGGAGTCGCCTCCGTTTCGTAGCGGTCAGCATGGTTAGCTGCCGCCCCGAAGGTCCTGGGTTCGATTCCCGGGTCTGCCACGAAAATTTGAAAAGTGGTATGAGGACTGGAACGGCGTCTACTCAGCCTCGGGTGGTCCAAATGAGTAGAGGGGGTTCGATTCCCACCTCAGCCATCCTCGAAGTGGTTTTCCGTGGTTTCCCAGTTCGTCTTCGGGCAAATGGCGGGGTGGTACTGTCCCCGTAAATCCGGATAGTAGGCTGTCATATATCCGCCCCCCTCAATCGGATTGCCAATAATCAAACGCACCGGCACAGCTACATCAATGAAAATGGCACTGACAGATACTACCGAGATTAGAGCACAGCAGTTAACAAGAAAATTATTGTGGAACACACCAAAATATACGGGGGTTCATACTTACCTTTACTTACCTCTTCAAATTAATCTCGGGAATGGGTTGCCAACTGGATCACTTAAAGTATGCCCACACAATAACATCCACCATGATATTTAAAATTGAACCAAGACGAAGACAAGAAACTTTAAACTGTACAATAATTTATTTCACATAAAGGGAATGACTTTAACAAAAACTCAACAAAATACACGTGGCAATCAGAAGCCATTGTCAATATAATCATGTCCTCCTGTAGGACTGGTAGACGTTACATACAAAATTTTATCTTTCACTTGCTTATAAAGAACGTAATAATAGTAATACACTTGGAATGGATGAGGGAATTGGGACAAGACACGTAGCAATTGTTTTCCTCTTTCATAAACATCACACTTTATTTATAACGGCAAGTCTGTTATGTAATTGACCTTGGCCTCTAACATACAGTTGTCAGGCCAGCTGCGATCCACCCTTCATTATGTCGCAAGCCCACATCGTCAAACGGACCCACCTGTGCGGCTAGTGCTAGCATATGCTCGTAACTTTCGAGCTTAGCTCCTTTTCAAACGCTTTAAATGTCCTCAACTCAACTCAAATATTAACACGCGAATCTTTTAAATGCTTCATTCACATGTTACTGGATTACTCTAATAATCCCAAAACTTGTTTAATGGTATAATCCATTTGTATAATTAGCGTTCTTTAGAGTATATTAACAAAACTCTTAATGTTTATAACAAATGCTCATTAATTGTTTATAACAATTACAAATTGTTTATAATATTGTCAAATGACAATTGAAAAATCTACACACGCCTCTCTTAATTCCTTTCATTTCCAATTATTATTAAAGATAATTACATAATTTATTTACAATATTTATATTTATTTATTTTAGAAATACATTAAACCACACGTTTATCCGGTTGATAATTACTCAAATCAGGTTAACATAATCGACCAATGAAGGTTAGTTATATTTAAGTGTTATAAATCCAGGTTTCATAAGTTTTAATAATTATTATTATTAGTGACGGTAACCTCCATTCAAAATTGTTATCTCAAATTATTTAACACTCTTGTTAATTTTAACAGTTATTTCACATGATTAATTTTCAAAGGACCTGGACAATAAACTCAGCGGAAAATACTTCGCTTCAAATGCACAAATTGCATAAAATAGGCCCAGAATTCATCACATATTTCAACATATATGACATAAAAATCTTCCATAATCCATACACAAAACCTCCACTTATAATCTCATCAACATCATTAATATTACTGTGGGAACCTCCTTCAATTATTCAAGGGCATTATTCATCAGCGACTTTTACATGTCCACTGAACTAACGATTATACATCCATAGTTCCACTTCAAAAATTCTTATATTCATTAATTGTTTCAAAACTGTTATTTTATTTAACCTTCGTGGGTTTCATTCATGAATTGATATGAAGTAAAAATTTGCCAATCACAAAAATAAATTTAATAGCAAATACGATTATACACGCCTTTCTGGTCTATCAAAATTGAGATTAATATCTCCTAAGTATCGTAGTATAAAAATACTATCTTCAAACAAAGTTCATCTAAACTGCAAAATAGTCGAATAGAATACAATTAGACTGTGGAATGCAAACATTATTGTTCCAATCAAATATTGAGAAAAATTCCTATTAAATGTTCATTACTATAGTGTATTCAATAAATCGTAATCAATGTTCATATTGCATAAAATTGTCTATAATGCAATGGTAATGACGATAACTGACGATAAATGTCTATGTTGCAATCATGTTCATATAACGACTAGTATTTCCAAGATCGTCGATACAGAAATAGATTTTAACGCTCTAAAATCTTTTAATTATTCTTCTTTCTTGAGGATGACAGAAAATTGGTCAAAGTAATTTACTGAATAGAATTACTTTAATAAAATGACACGCTGTCTGAATTCAAATCTGCCATAGAAAATCGTTAACTTCACAGTCAAATCGTGACTACAAAAATAAGCAAATTACTGAAAGAAAATATTATCAGTCTCAACTGATCCAAAATTATTTAAATATGCCACTGACATAACAATGTCTTAATAAATCGTAGAAAAAGGCATAAATCATCTAAGTGTACTGAGTACAGAGATATCAAGCAAGAATATGGGGCATAAAATATATAGGACAAAAATATGGGGAAAATGGTTGCTCAGACATCGCTAAATGGCTCAAATAAAACAAGAAACGTTCACGACTACCTTATCTGTTGATTGAAGTTCCAGAGGAAAATCTTCCAAAGAAGACTGGTGATGGTTCCATTTCACCAAAAAGATGTGCTCCATCCTCGAACCTGGAATCAGCGCCCTCGGAGAATCGAACTGCTTCCTCCTCCGGAAATTGCACTGCTCCGTGTATACGATAGACATCCTTCTGGCAAAACTCTTCTTTGTGCGCCGGGTCCACCCTGGCCTCTCTTGATAGTTCCTGAAGTTCTGGTAGTAATTCGCCATGAAGTTTATTGCAGTTATTTCCGCAGAAATATTCATATTTGTGGAGTATGAACATGTTTCCACTGCCATTTGAAATAATTCAGCGTTGGACTACGATGCATGAGTGTAGTTGGATGTTCACTACATGCTCGCTTTTGTAGAAAGACGATTAGCGAAGTTCCATGCTGTTAATTCACTCCATCGATATATGTCCCAATTGCATTAAAGTCTTTAGTCTTCCATCTCCACTTCCGTTATAATAGTTGAAAGAACTGCGATATTATATTGTTCCATGTTAGAATGCAGCGTTATATTATCAAAAGCAATATATAGTAACACGGTTGCAATGCCAGTGTCAGCCGTAGCGTACAATGTGATATATTTTAAAAGTGCTTCTCAGATGGCGAGAAAATCACTTTTGTCTGCCGTCTTAAAATGCCTATATCTTTCGAATTATATTCTTGAAAATGTTCAACCTTTCTACACACTTTGATATAGTACTGCACAATCGAATTAGCTTAAAGGCATTAGTCAACTCGTGATATATTGTCTTGTAGACTTGAAAATGTGTGCGTTTCAACTTCGCCTAGTTTCAAATACCGTAAAATGGAACTGCGGCGCGCTCGAAGCTCGTTCGATGCGGTTGGCTTTACCACACGCTAAAGACGACTTGTTTCACTTTATCACTCGAAAACGACTATAACATCAGCAATATATCTCCGGTATCAGACATATGAGATATGAGATATGAGCTATGAGATATGAGAGCTCCTCTCTGCTGTGCAAGACCTTTTATCAACTTCTTAAGGGGCGTATCCATCCCTTCCATAGCTCGTTTCTCCGTCATCGCTAGAAGTTCTAACTTTGGCAATACTTGACGGATTTTCAAATTTCAAAAACTCAAAAATAATTTCTTCAAAATTCCAAATCAATGCCATAACTGAAAATAGTTTTCCACAATTCTGCATTCCAAAAGTAATTAAATATGATAGTTTCAGTAATCTCCGTCTCCCTCCTAACTATCGTTCATTGGTTTGAGTCTCTCCTCCAATCGCGTAACTTCTTCCTCAGCACAATTCCACGTTTCCCTGCGACTGCGTCGTAAATCTCAGATCTTTCTCGAACAAAATCATGACGTCACCAAGAATCTCAGCTCAATCAGCCTACTTGCGTAAAGTCAGCGTCATCCGTGCTTACGTCATGAATATCCACGTCACAACTATGACAGCCATAACTTTCTTCATATTTTCCAATACAGCCACCGTGGTCTCAATATAATTCAATTACGGGGGCATTCTCCCTTCACCACGTTTTAAAAACAGTTGCAAATTGTTTTTAAACTCTGTGTTATAAATATCTCAATTCACTTGAACACGAAATTGAATTATTATTGGCTTACTCTTGGATAGTATTTCTTCAAGTTTCCAGCATTGAACTTGCCATAAACGACATTATTCTCATCATCGTAGAGTTCATAACAGTTGTTGCCATAAGCATTCGTAATTCTGAACGGACCCATGAACACTATTCCAAACTTGGGATAGATTTTCTTACTTACATCAGCCTTGACAGGTCTGCGTAGTAATACCAGATTTCCAATTTCTAAGGGCGCACCAAAACGTTTTCCAGCAACTCTTTTCAATCGTTTTTCTGCTGCTTTCTGGAGTTGTTCCTTCGCTCTGTCAATTCTCTGCTGCCTTCCTAGGTCGGGATCTCTAGGAACGTGGTTAAAAAGATTATCCCACGGCCTTTCTGGGTTTCTTCCTAGATTAAGTCTCATTGGCACTTCTCCTGTGCTCTCCTGCACTGTAGAATTTAGACATTCCTCAATAAGGGGTACAAATCTCACCCAACCAGAGTGATCATTCGGACAGAAAATTCGACAAAATTTCGAAAATTCAGCCATATACCTTTCTGAAGAATTCGATTCTGGATAGCGCACGCTTGAAAATAAGTGCTTAATACGAAGCCTTTCCATATCTGCAGCAAATTCTAAGGATGTAAACTGAGCTCCATGATCCGACAGTAGATATTCTGGTTTACCAGCTTTTGGAAATACAGCATGTTCCAGTCTGCTTACAACATTCCTCGTGTTAGCTTTTTGCATGGGACTCATTGTTACAAATTTCGAGAAGACATCCACGGTAACCAACAGATACTGATTACCCTGATATCCCTTCGGACAGGGACCAAATATATCTGTCGCCATGAGTTCATTTGGTTTAGAAGGAATCATAGCCTTAGGTTTTCCTTTTAATAGAGCGGAAGCATACTTTGCTCTTTGACATTTATCACATCAACGAATGACATTAGCAATGCTGGAACGCATGTTAGTCCAAATAAACCTCTCTTTAAGAGTGTCAAGAGTTTTATCTAAACCTGCATGTCCAGTTGCGTGATGAGCTACCCACACTAAATTGACAACAAGTTTAGGTGGCACGACTATTCGGAGCTTTGTATGCGCAGAGTCAGCATACTTACATACGATGTCTCCACTCAAGACAAAGTGTCGTGATTCTCTCTGTGTAGCTGCAGTCAACATCAGTATTGTCCATGTAACCCTTAAGGAACCTGTATATTTTCCTGATTGGAGCGTGTCTCTTCTGTGACACACCGATTCGGGCTAACCTCCTAACGGTCTCTTGATCTTGCTGCTCCAATTGTACATGGTTTATCTGCACATTTTTAATAGGGTTACGTGATAAAGCATCAGCCAGTAAGTTATCTTTCCCAGGCTGATGGACGATAGTGGCGTTAAACTGTTGGGTGAACAAAGCCCAACGTGTCAATCTATCACTAGACATGTCAGTTTGCAGCATAAACTGAAGTGCTTTGTGATCTGTAATAATGATAATCTTGTGTCCCAGCAACATTTTTTTCCAGGCTTGCAAAGCTGTTACAAAAGCTAACGCTTCTAGTTCTGTCGTAAAGTAGTTTTCCTCGTGTTTCCTTAACTTTCGACTAGTGAACGCAATGTAGTGCTTGTTGTCTGCCTCGTCTTTTTGGTATAAGACTGCACTAATGCCTATTCTTGATGCATCAGACTCTATATAGAACATCTTCTCAAAGTCTGGGTACTCCAGTTTAACGTTGTTTCTGAGCATCTCCTTTGCTTTCTCAAAAGCCTCGTCTGCTGCGGTACTCCATTTCCATCTGTTATTCTTCTTGAGTAAGTCATACAGAGGAGCCATAATTTCAGAGTATCTCGGACAGTGACTGCTAATAAATTGGCATGCGCCTACAAATTCTCTGACTTGTTTCACCTTAGTTGGCTTTGGGAATCTTGTGATCGCATCTACTTTCTGCATGTTTGGATGATATCCATCTTTATCAAATTATGCCCCAAGTAGTTGATTTCTTTCTTCAAGAATTGACATTTTCCAAAATTGACCTTGATATTGGCCTCCCTTAAATTTTCAAACAACTTTCTCAAATGCACTAAATGTTCTGCGGCGTTGGGTGAAGATACAATTAAATCGTCAATGTAGCAGATTACATTTTCCTTTACTTCGTCAGTGAGCTTACTATCAAGTGCTCAAATAAGTGCTGGTCCACTGTTGACCATTTCAAAAGGCATTCTCACAAAGACCCATGACGTCTGGTCAAATAAGAATCCAGTGTACTGCATACTCTCTTCTTCTAGTTGAACTTGGTAAAACGAAGATGTCAAGTCAAGAACACTGAAACATGCTCTCCCTTTGAACTTTCGAAGCAGATCTCTAATCTTAGGTGGTCGGTCATTTTCTGGAAGAATCTTCAAGTTGATGGTCCGAGCATCGAGACAAAGACGTATCTGACCATTACTATTCTTTACTACAGTGATGGGGTTTATATAAGACGACGCCTGTTTTTTAATAATCCCGTCTACCTCCATTTTTCTGATCAACCCTCGTACTTCTTGATAGTATTTCTCAGGTATGGGGTATATTCTCTTTTGGTAAGGGGTTTCATCGGTCAGCCTTATCTTGTACTTATAGTCTTTAATCAATCCAGGCTTTTCATCAAAAATATCTTGGAATTCCTTTATCAAATCCTCAAATTCCCCCTGAATTTCTTCAAATCCTTCAGTTTTTCTACTGGGTATTTCTGTTAGATTCTCCACTTCATTGATAATGGTATTTAAAATTTCTTCCCTAAGGTCTATCTCCAGACTGTTTTTCACGTCCTGTTCTTCGATCTCTTCTGTGATCATGTACCCATCATTAAAGCTAATAATCCTATTCTTCATGTCAATAATGGCTCCAACTTTCGATATAAAATCGATTCCTAGCACAATATCGAAATGGATCTTGCTCACTACAATAAAGATCTGTTCATAAGTCCTTCCATTAATTTCAAAGTTCAACAACACTTGGATCTTGCATTTCACTGCCTTGTCTTGGAAAATTCCTCTCACTTTGACGGTAGAAACAGGTAAAACTGTCATGTTTTCTCCTTTTAATAGACTTTGATAGCATTCATCAGAAATTATAGAAATAATTGCGCCGGTATCCATAAGAGCTTTGTACTGTTGGCCATCTATCAGTACAGAAATAATAGGTAGAGCTCAGCAACTTGAAGTGAAACCCTGGCGACGGCGCTAGCTCTGTCAGCCAGTGTGACAGAGAGGAGGGCAAGCTTGAGCGAGAGAGTGGACTGTCATCGCTTGTCAACACATCTATTGGCTCCCGGCCAGCGATGCACTACACCCTTCTGTACAGATATTGGTCTTGCTTGAGTTGGTCAGAGCGGGCAGGGGGGAAGTACTTTTAGTTCGCATTTTTTCCGGGGTTTCAGTTCGAGTTGCTGAGCTCTAAGGCACATGGTCTTTCCTCTTTGACAATTCCCCTCTCTTCTAATAAATCCTCATCAGTAACTTCATAAATTTCGTTAATGGTAATTAGGTGTGGTGTGGTAATGTATTTATGGTTTCTCACTGTCGTTGAGAAATCGGCGTTTTTTTTTTTGGTGTTACCAATCTCAAAGTTCTGCTGGCTTGTAGAAGGACCAGGATCGATCACTACATCCTGTCTTTTCTTTTGGTTTTCAGCTTCCTTCTCTCGTAATTCCTTAAGATACTGCTGACTTTTTTCTCTCTTTCCTGATATTTGTCGGGTGTCATAACCTGACCTTGAGAATTCTGATTTTGATTCTGGTAATTTCTATTGTAATTCCTATTGTAGCCCTGGTTATTGTAGTATCTACCTCTTCCGTTGTTGTAGTTTCCTCTATTATTATTCCAGCCTCTTCTTTGCTGATATGGACGGTAACCTTGCGATCTGTGGTTGCGAAAGTGATTATTCCTGTGAGGACCTGCATTTTCAGTTTTTTCTTCATCAGGCTTGTCAGTTTGCTGAACTTGATCCATATAGACAGTATTGATGTCTTTGAATTCGTGCCTCTGACCTTTTTGTACCACATTTGGCATTGGACTCGTGTAGTCAAGCCTTCTCAACAATTCGTCCATACTGATCAAATCCCTGACGTTTGACGATATGATGAGTCTTCTCACCTCCACAGGCAGCATACGAGAAATCGCATCTATCAACTGCTCTGTTGACAATGGGGGTTGCAAAAATCTCAAGCGTGATAACTGGCTCGTGAAGAAATCAGCGTACCGTGTTGGAAGAGTACCTGAATACTTCCTTGAGTATACCTCAGCTCTTAGTGAATTCTGCGCTTCGATGGACCAGAATCGTTTTATCAGTGCCTCTGCAAATTCGTCAAAATTACTGAACGTATAGCGAAATGCTCTGAACCATTCAAGGGGTCCTCCAGCTAGAAATCTCTCCACTATCCTCATCTCTCTTTCTCTGGGAATGTGAGCTTCAATGAAATAGTCTTTCAGGTTCCTGATATATTCTATCGGTGTTAGACTATCAGTATTACTGAATTTTTGAGGTTTGTCCTCGAAGTTCCTGATGACTGTCACATTTCTCGGATATGAATCCATGTAATTCTTCCCACTATCACGATATCTCCATTCAGGTTCAATATTCCTATCCTCATCTTCTTCTCGGAATCTGGATATACGTTCCTCAGGACTAATATCTCTTTCTTCTGTAGCGAGGTTACATCGTCTGACGTAATTCCTATCATCGTCACCAGTCAAGCCTTCTGGATCCTTATCCGTGATTTCCGTGATGACTTTCCTGATTAACTCTTCTTTATAGGTTTCCATCATGCTGACTTCTCCTAGTTTCAAATTCTGAAGTTTGCTCGTAGTTTCATTAACATCAGAGACAACCTTATGAATCTGTTCCTTTAATGTTTGCACGTCCTGACCTATTTGCGTTCTATCCTCTAACTGCTTTTCGGATAGCGAGTCCATCCTTATACTCAAATCTTTCCTAATTTGCACTACCTCATTATTAATGTCTACTTGTGTACTGGCAAGTTTTCTTTCAATTCGTTCCTGAATCTGAGTTACATGTTCCCCACTTGACCTATTCCATTCATCTTTCCACACCGTTACATTTGCAGTTAACATTTCCGCAATATCTACTTCGATGTCTTCCTTAAGTAAACGATTATGATCTAATACTTGGGTTCTCATGACCTCTACATCATACTTTAATCCTGCTAAAGAAGCTGCTGTCCTAACAGACTCGTCAACTAACCTAGTTGTTAATGCACTAATGTTACGAGTACAAAGTGTTTTTGAAGTTTCAATTTCTTCTCGTACTTTATTAACATCAGTTTGAACTTTAGCAATATCTACAAAAACAGTGTTAAGTTCTACTTGTATCTTAGTTATATCGCTTTGCATCTCCTTTACATCTGAATGAATGTTATTAATGTCTACTTGAACATTTGACACATCGGTTCGAACATTTTTAATCTCTCTTTGAACCTCTTCAACTTTATCTTGTACAGTAGCAACATCGTTCCTAACAACAATTACCTCAGCTCTAGCACATGAAATATCACCCCGGACATTAGCAACATCAAGATTCAACATAGTAAGATCTTTCTGTACCTTAGAAACATCAGTCTTAACATCAGAAACATCTTTATGAATGTCACTTACAGCATTCTCGATTCCCTGGGTACTGATCTGTAAACGCGACATATCATTTTCTAAGTTTGCAGAACTGGTCTGAAGAACTTTCAGATTTTCATCCAGCATCTGCTTTGTTCGACTAGCATTCCTAGCTTCCATCTCCTTCATACTGTTATCCATGCTAGCTTTCAAATTAGCAGACATATTACTAGCATTCTCCTCCATTGTAATAGACATATTACTAGAATTCTCCTCCATCATCTGCTTCATACTGCTATTCATGCTAGCTTTCATCTCCCTCGCACTTTCATTCATGCTAGCTTTCAACTCCTCTAACATCATCCTCATACTCTCATCTGCCATTTCAATAATATTCAAGAATAAACTGCTTTAGGGACATACATCAAACAGAGCAAAATAACAACATCTGAGCAACATTTTTCACCATATATAAGTTTGAGCAATTTTCTGTCTTAAATCTAACTTATAATTACCTTATAATTAACCTTCGTAGACATCTTATGTTGAAATAAACTCAAGCACATGTTCAAATTTCTTTGGTTCATTTTAAAATATCCTAACACAAATAATTTCCATTTACAATCCAAAGAGTTTAATTTTATCTTTAATATGACGAAACATGTCATAAGCCGGTCAAATAAAATAAGATTCCAGATCATAGGCGATTTTTCTAAGTTTCCAGCCTATTTAACCTCTCTCAAGTTGTATAAGATCTGATCTTTTCTGAGTGTAATTTTCCTAATACAACACAACATTTAATCCCTATATAATCACACTCTCAAATTCTACAATTGGCCAAGACATCTAACAAAGAATCAACCTCTTTATTTGAGTCTTCACAATCCCATTGACATCGATAACTTGGTAATCCAATGTTATTCGAACACTCCACAAAATTGCGGTGCCAATTCTACTGCAATAACTTGGTAATCCAATGTTTTGCTGAACGTGCCAATCGAGCTGATCGTGCCCCACGAAATTGCGGCGCCAATCCTTCTGGCGTTCAACCTGGTAATCCAGTTTTGTCGAACCTGCCCCACGTTATAGGGTCGCCAATCCTACTGTCCCCGTAAATCCGGATAGTAGGCTGTCAGATATCCGCCCCCCTCAATCGGATTGCCAATAATCAAACGCACCGGCACAGCTACATCAATGAAAATGGCACTGACAGATACTACCGAGATTAGAGCACAGCAGTTAACAAGAAAATTATTGTTGAACACACCAAAATATACGGGGGTTCATACTTACCTTTACTTACCTCTTCAAATTAATCTCGGGAATGGGTTGCCAACTGGATCACTTAAAGTATGCCCACACAATAACCTCCACCATGATATTTAAAATTGAACCAAGACTAAGACAAGAAACTTTAAACTGTACAATAATTTATTTCACATAAAGGGAATGACTTTAACAAACACTCAACAAAATACACGTGGCAATCAGAAGCCATTGTCAATATAATCATGTCCTCCTGTAGGACTGGTAGACGTTACATACAAAATATTATCTTTCACTTGCTTATAAAGAACGTAATAATAGTAATACACTTGGAATGGATGAGGGAATTGGGACAAGACACGTAGCAATTGTTTTCCTCTTTCATAAACATCACACTTTATTTATAACGGCAAGTCTGTTATGTAATTGACCTTGGCCTCTAACATACAGTTGTCAGGCCAGCTGCGATCCACCCTTCATTATGTCGCAAGCCCACATCGTCAAACGGACCCACCTGTGCGGCTAGTGCTAGCATATGCTCGTAACTTTCGAGCTTAGCTCCTTTTCAAACGCTTTAAATGTCCTCAACTCAACTCAAATATTAACACGCGAATCTTTTAAATGCTTCATTCACATGTTACTGGATTACTCTAATAATCCCAAAACTTGTTTAATGGTATAATCCACTTGTATAATTAGCGTTCTTTAGAGTATATTAACAAAACTCTTAATGTTTATAACAAATGCTCATTAATTGTTTATAACAATTACAAATTGTTTATAATATTGTCAAATGACAATTGAAAAATCTATACACGCCTCTCTTAATTCCTTTCATTTCCAATTATTATTAAAGATAATTACATAATTTATTTACAATATTTATATTTATTTATTTATTTATTTTAGAAATACATTAAACCACACGTTTATCCGGTTGATAATTACTCAAATCAGGTTAACATAATCGACCAATGAAGGTTAGTTATATTTAAGTGTTATAAATCCAGGTTTCATAAGTTTTAATAATTATTATTATTAGTGACGGTAACCTCCATTCAAAATTGTTATCTCAAATTATTTAACACTCTTGTTAATTTTAACAGTTATTTCACATGATTAATTTTCAAAGGACCTGGACAATAAACTCAGCGGAAAATACTTCGCTTCAAATGCACAAATTGCATAAAATAGGCCCAGAATTCATCATATATTTCAACATATATGGCATAAAAATCTTCCATAATCCATACACAAAACCTCCACTTATAATCTCATCAACATCATTAATATTACTGTGGGAACCTCCTTCAATTATTCAAGGGCATTATTCATCAGCGACTTTTACATGTCCACTGAACTAACGATTATACATCCATAGTTCCACTTCAAAAATTCTTATATTCATTAATTGTTTCAAAACTGTTATTTTATTTAACCTTCGTGGGTTTCATTCATGAATCGATATGAAGTAAAAATTTGCCAATCACAAAAATAAATTTAATAGCAAATACGATTATACACGCCTTTCTGGTCTATCAAAATTGAGATTAATATCTCCTAAGTATCGTAGTATAAAAATACTATCTTCAAACAAAGTTCATCTAAACTGCAAAATAGTCGAATAGAATACAATTAGACTGTGGAATGCAAACATTATTGTTCCAATCAAATATTGAGAAAAATTCCTATTAAATGTTCATTACTATAGTGTATTCAATAAATCGTAATCAATGTTCATATTGCATAAAATTGTCTATAATGCAATGGTAATGACGATAACTGACGATAAATGTCTATGTTGCAATCATGTTCATATAACGACTAGTATTTCCAAGATCGTCGATACAGAAATAGATTTTAACGCTCTAAAATCTTTTAATTATTCTTCTTTCTTGAGGATGACAGAAAATTGGTCAAAGTAATTTACTGAATAGAATTACTTTAATAAAATGACACGCTGTCTGAATTCAAATCTGCCATAGAAAATCGTTAACTTCACAGTCAAATCGTGACTACAAAAATAAGCAAATTACTGAAAGAAAATATTATCAGTCTCAACTGATCCAAAATTATTTAAATATGCCACTGACATAACAATGTCTTAATAAATCGTAGAAAAAGGCATAAATCATCTAAGTGTACTGAGTACAGAGATATCAAGCAAGAATATGGGGCATAAAATATATAGGACAAAAATATGGGGAAAATGGTTGCTCAGACATCGCTAAATGGCTCAAATAAAACAAGAAACGTTCACGACTACCTTATCTGTTGATTGAAGTTCCAGAGGAAAATCTTCCAAAGAAGACTGGTGATGGTTCCATTTCACCAAAAAGATGTGCTCCATCCTCGAACCTGGAATCAGCGCCCTCGGAGAATCGAACTGCTTCCTCCTCCGGAAATTGCACTGCTCCGTGTATACGATAGACATCCTTCTGGCAAAACTCTTCTTTGTGCGCCGGGTCCACCCTGGCCTCTCTTGATAGTTCCTGAAGTTCTGGTAGTAATTCGCCATGAAGTTTATTGCAGTTATTTCCGCAGAAATATTCATATTTGTGGAGTATGAATATGTTTCCACTGCCATTTGAAATAATTCAGCGTTGGACTACGATGCATGAGTGTAGTTGGATGTTCACTACATGCTCGCTTTTGTAGAAAGACGATTAGCGAAGTTCCATGCTGTTAATTCACTCCATCGATATATGTCCCAATTGCATTAAAGTCTTTAGTCTTCCATCTCCACTTCCGTTATAATAGTTGAAAGAACTGCGATATTATATTGTTCCATGTTAGAATGCAGCGTTATATTATCAAAAGCAATATATAGTAACACGGTTGCAATGCCAGTGTCAGCCGTAGCGTACAATGTGATATATTTTAAAAGTGCTTCTCAGATGGCGAGAAAATCACTTTTGTCTGCCGTCTTAAAATGCCTATATCTTTCGAATTATATTCTTGAAAATGTTCAACCTTTCTACACACTTTGATATAGTACTGCACAATCGAATTAGCTTAAAGGCATTAGTCAACTCGTGATATATTGTCTTGTAGACTTGAAAATGTGTGCGTTTCAACTTCGCCTAGTTTCAAATACCGTAAAATGGAACTGCGGCGCGCTCGAAGCTCGTTCGATGCGGTTGGCTTTACCACACGCTAAAGACGACTTGTTTCACTTTATCACTCGAAAACGACTATAACATCAGCAATATATCTCCGGTATCAGACATATGAGATATGAGATATGAGCTATGAGATATGAGAGCTCCTCTCTGCTGTGCAAGACCTTTTATCAACTTCTTAAGGGGCGTATCCATCCCTTCCATAGCTCGTTTCTCCGTCATCGCTAGAAGTTCTAACTTTGGCAATACTTGACGGATTTTCAAATTTCAAAAACTCAAAAATAATTTCTTCAAAATTCCAAATCAATGCCATAACTGAAAATAGTTTTCCACAATTCTGCATTCCAAAAGTAATTAAATATGATAGTTTCAGTAATCTCCGTCTCCCTCCTAACTATCGTTCATTGGTTTGAGTCTCTCCTCCAATCGCGTAACTTCTTCCTCAGCACAATTCCACGTTTCCCTGCGACTGCGTCGTAAATCTCAGATCTTTCTCGAACAAAATCATGACGTCACCAAGAATCTCAGCTCAATCAGCCTACTTGCGTAAAGTCTGCGTCATCCGTGCTTACGTCATGAATATCCACGTCACAACTATGACAGCCATAACTTTCTTCATATTTTCCAATACAGCCACCTTGGTCTCAATATAATTCAATTACGGGGGCATTCTCCCTTCACCACGTTTTAAAAACAGTTGCAAATTGTTTTTAAACTCTGTGTTATAAATATCTCAATTCACTTGAACACGAAATTGAATTATTATTGGCTTACTCTTGGATAGTATTTCTTCAAGTTTCCAGCATTGAACTTGCCATAAACGACATTATTCTCATCATCGTAGAGTTCATAACAGTTGTTGCCATAAGCATTCGTAATTCTGAACGGACCCATGAACACTATTCCAAACTTGGGATAGATTTTCTTACTTACATCAGCCTTGACAGGTCTGCGTAGTAATACCAGATTTCCAATTTCTAAGGGCGCACCAAAACGTTTTCCAGCAACTCTTTTCAATCGTTTTTCTGCTGCTTTCTGGAGTTGTTCCTTCGCTCTGTCAATTCTCTGCTGCCTTCCTAGGTCGGGATCTCTAGGAACGTGGTTAAAAAGATTATCCCACGGTCTTTCTGGGTTTCTTCCTAGATTAAGTCTCATTGGCACTTCTCCTGTGCTCTCCTGCACTGTAGAATTTAGACATTCCTCAATAAGGGGTACAAATCTCACCCAACCAGAGTGATCATTCGGACAGAAAATTCGACAAAATTTCGAAAATTCAGCCATATACCTTTCTGAAGAATTCGATTCTGGATAGCGCACGCTTGAAAATAAGTGCTTAATACGAAGCCTTTCCATATCTGCAGCAAATTCTAAGGATGTAAACTGAGCTCCATGATCCGACAGTAGATATTCTGGTTTACCAGCTTTTGGAAATACAGCATGTTCCAGTCTGCTTACAACATTCCTCGTGTTAGCTTTTTGCATGGGACTCATTGTTACAAATTTCGAGAAGACATCCACGGTAACCAACAGATACTGATTACCCTGATATCCCTTCGGACAGGGACCAAATATATCTGTCGCCATGAGTTCATTTGGTTTAGAAGGAATCATAGCCTTAGGTTTTCCTTTTAATAGAGCGGAAGCATACTTTGCTCTTTGAAATTTATCACATCAACGAATGACATTAGCAATGCTGGAACGCATGTTAGTCCAAATAAACCTCTCTTTAAGAGTGTCAAGAGTTTTATCTAAACCTGCATGTCCAGTTGCGTGATGAGCTACCCACACTAAATTGACAACAAGTTTAGGTGGCACGACTATTCGGAGCTTTGTATGCGCAGAGTCAGCATACTTACATACGATGTTTCCACTCAAGACAAAGTGTCGTGATTCTCTCTGTGTAGCTGCATAGTCAACATCAGTATTGTCCATGTAACCCTTAAGGAACCTGTATATTTTCCTGATTGGAGCGTGTCTCTTCTGTGACACACCGATTCGGGCTAACCTCCTAACGGTCTCTTGATCTTGCTGCTCCAATTGTACATGGTTTATCTGCACATTTTTAATAGGGTTACGTGATAAAGCATCAGCCAGTAAGTTATCTTTCCCAGGCTGATGGACGATAGTGGCGTTAAACTGTTGGGTGAACAAAGCCCAACGTGTCAATCTATCACTAGACATGTCAGTTTGCAGCATAAACTGAAGTGCTTTGTGATCTGTAATAATGATAATCTTGTGTCCCAGCAACATTTTTTTCCAGGCTTGCAAAGCTGTTACAAAAGCTAACGCTTCTAGTTCTGTCGTAAAGTAGTTTTCCTCGTGTTTCCTTAACTTTCGACTAGTGAACGCAATGTAGTGCTTGTTGTCTGCCTCGTCTTTTTGGTATAAGACTGCACTAATGCCTATTCTTGATACATCAGACTCTATATAGAACATCTTCTCAAAGTCTGGGTACTCCAGTTTAACGTTGTTTCTGAGCATCTCCTTTGCTTTCTCAAAAGCCTCGTCTGCTGCGGTACTCCATTTCCATCTGTTATTCTTCTTGAGTAAGTCATACAGAGGAGCCATAATTTCAGAGTATCTCGGACAGTGACTGCTAATAAATTGGCATGCGCCTACAAATTCTCTGACTTGTTTCACCTTAGTTGGCTTTGGGAATCTTGTGATCGCATCTACTTTCTGCATGTTTGGATGATATCCATCTTTATCAAATTATGCCCCAAGTAGTTGATTTCTTTCTTCAAGAATTGACATTTTCCAAAATTGACCTTGATATTGGCCTCCCTTAAATTTTCAAACAACTTTCTCAAATGCACTAAATGTTCTGCGGCGTTGGGTGAAGATACAATTAAATCGTCAATGTAGCAGATTACATTTTCCTTTACTTCGTCAGTGAGCTTACTATCAAGTGCTCAAATAAGTGCTGGTCCACTGTTGACCATTTCAAAAGGCATTCTCACAAAGACCCATGACGTCTGGTCAAATAAGAATCCAGTGTACTGCATACTCTCTTCTTCTAGTTGAACTTGGTAAAACGAAGATGTCAAGTCAAGAACACTGAAACATGCTCTCCCTTTGAACTTTCGAAGCAGATCTCTAATCTTAGGTGGTCGGTCATTTTCTGGAAGAATCTTCAAGTTGATGGTCCGAGCATCGAGACAAAGACGTATCTGACCATTACTATTCTTTACTACAGTGATGGGGTTTATATAAGACGACGCCTGTTTTTTAATAATCCCGTCTACCTCCATTTTTCTGATCAACCCTCGTACTTCTTGATAGTATTTCTCAGGTATGGGGTATATTCTCTTTTGGTAAGGGGTTTCATCGGTCAGCCTTATCTTGTACTTATAGTCTTTAATCAATCCAGGCTTTTCATCAAAAATATCTTGGAATTCCTTTATCAAATCCTCAAATTCCCCCTGAATTTCTTCAAATCCTTCAGTTTTTCTACTGGGTATTTCTGTTAGATTCTCCACTTCATTGATAATGGTATTTAAAATTTCTTCCCTAAGGTCTATCTCCAGACTGTTTTTCACGTCCTGTTCTTCGATCTCTTCTGTGATCATGTACCCATCATTAAAGCTAATAATCCTATTCTTCATGTCAATAATGGCTCCAACTTTCGATATAAAATCGATTCCTAGCACAATATCGAAATGGATCTTGCTCACTACAATAAAGATCTGTTCATAAGTCCTTCCATTAATTTCAAAGTTCAACAACACTTGGATCTTGCATTTCACTGCCTTGTCTTGGAAAATTCCTCTCACTTTGACGGTAGAAACAGGTAAAACTGTCATGTTTTCTCCTTTTAATAGACTTTGATAGCATTCATCAGAAATTATAGAAATAATTGCGCCGGTATCCATAAGAGCTTTGTACTGTTGGCCATCTATCAGTACAGAAATAATAGGTAAGGCACATGGTCTTTCCTCTTTGACAATTCCCCTCTCTTCTAATAAATCCTCATCAGTAACTTCATAAATTTCGTTAATGGTAATTAGGTGTGGTGTGGTAATGTATTTATGGTTTCTCACTGTCGTTGAGAAATCGGCGTTTTTTTTTTGGTGTTACCAATCTCAAAGTTCTGCTGGCTTGTAGAAGGACCAGGATCGATCACTACATCCTGTCTTTTCTTTTGGTTTTCAGCTTCCTTCTCTCGTAATTCCTTAAGATACTGCTGACTTTTTTTCTCTCTTTCCTGATATTTGTCGGGTGTCATAACCTGACCTTGAGAATTCTGATTTTGATTCTGGTAATTTCTATTGTAATTCCTATTGTAGCCCTGGTTATTGTAGTATCTACCTCTTCCGTTGTTGTAGTTTCCTCTATTATTATTCCAGCCTCTTCTTTGCTGATATGGACGGTAACCTTGCGATCTGTGGTTGCGAAAGTGATTATTCCTGTGAGGACCTACATTTTCAGTTTTTTCTTCATCAGGCTTGTCAGTTTGCTGAACTTGATCCATATAGACAGTATTGATGTCTTTGAATTCGTGCCTCTGACCTTTTTGTACCACATTTGGCATTGGACTCGTGTA
Source organism: Meconema thalassinum (assembly GCA_946902985.2). Taxonomy (NCBI): domain Eukaryota; kingdom Metazoa; phylum Arthropoda; class Insecta; order Orthoptera; family Tettigoniidae; genus Meconema; species Meconema thalassinum. The sequence goes on from OX336390.1 coordinate 447,195,165, forward strand.
GTCAAGCCTTCTCAACAATTCGTCCATACTGATCAAATCCCTGACGTTTGACGATATGATGAGTCTTCTCACCTCCACAGGCAGCATACGAGAAATCGCATCTATCAACTGCTCTGTTGACAATGGGGGTTGCAAAAATCTCAAGCGTGATAACTGGCTCGTGAAGAAATCAGCGTACCGTGTTGGAAGAGTACCTGAATACTTCCTTGAGTATACCTCAGCTCTTAGTGAATTCTGCGCTTCGATGGACCAGAATCGTTTTATCAGTGCCTCTGCAAATTCGTCAAAATTACTGAACGTATAGCGAAATGCTCTGAACCATTCAAGGGGTCCTCCAGCTAGAAATCTCTCCACTATCCTCATCTCTCTTTCTCTGGGAATGTGAGCTTCAATGAAATAGTCTTTCAGGTTCCTGATATATTCTATCGGTGTTAGACTATCAGTATTACTGAATTTTTGAGGTTTGTCCTCGAAGTTCCTGATGACTGTCACATTTCTCGGATATGAATCCATGTAATTCTTCCCACTATCACGATATCTCCATTCAGGTTCAATATTCCTATCCTCATCTTCTTCTCGGAATCTGGATATACGTTCCTCAGGACTAATATCTCTTTCTTCTGTAGCGAGGTTACATCGTCTGACGTAATTCCTATCATCGTCACCAGTCAAGCCTTCTGGATCCTTATCCGTGATTTCCGTGATGACTTTCCTGATTAACTCTTCTTTATAGGTTTCCATCATGCTGACTTCTCCTAGTTTCAAATTCTGAAGTTTGCTCGTAGTTTCATTAACATCAGAGACAACCTTATGAATCTGTTCCTTTAATGTTTGCACGTCCTGACCTATTTGCGTTCTATCCTCTAACTGCTTTTCGGATAGCGAGTCCATCCTTATACTCAAATCTTTCCTAATTTACACTACCTCATTATTAATGTCTACTTGTGTACTGGCAAGTTTTCTTTCAATTCGTTCCTGAATCTGAGTTACATGTTCCCCACTTGACCTATTCCATTCATCTTTCCACACCGTTACATTTGCAGTTAACATTTCCGCAATATCTACTTCGATGTCTTCCTTAAGTAAACGATTATGATCTAATACTTGGGTTCTCATGACCTCTACATCATACTTTAATCCTGCTAAAGAAGCTGCTGTCCTAACAGACTCGTCAACTAACCTAGTTGTTAATGCACTAATGTTACGAGTACAAAGTGTTTTTGAAGTTTCAATTTCTTCTCGTACTTTATTAACATCAGTTTGAACTTTAGCAATATCTACAAAAACAGTGTTAAGTTCTACTTGTATCTTAGTTATATCGCTTTGCATCTCCTTTACATCTGAATGAATGTTATTAATGTCTACTTGAACATTTGACACATCGGTTCGAACATTTTTAATCTCTCTTTGAACCTCTTCAACTTTATCTTGTACAGTAGCAACATCGTTCCTAACAACAATTACCTCAGCTCTAGCACACGAAATATCACCCCGGACATTAGCAACATCAAGATTCAACATAGTAAGATCTTTCTGTACCTTAGAAACATCAGTCTTAACATCAGAAACATCTTTATGAATGTCACTTACAGCATTCTCGATTCCCTGGGTACTGATCTGTAAACGCGACATATCATTTTCTAAGTTTGCAGAACTGGTCTGAAGAACTTTCAGATTTTCATCCAGCATCTGCTTTGTTCGACTAGCATTCCTAGCTTCCATCTCCTTCATACTGTTATCCATGCTAGCTTTCAAATTAGCAGACATATTACTAGCATTCTCCTCCATTGTAATAGACATATTACTAGAATTCTCCTCCATCATCTGCTTCATACTGCTATTCATGCTAGCTTTCATCTCCCTCGCACTTTCATTCATGCTAGCTTTCAACTCCTCTAACATCATCCTCGTACTCTCATCTGCCATTTCAATAATATTCAAGAATAAACTGCTTTAGGGACATACATCAAACAGAGCAAAATAACAACATCTGAGCAACATTTTTCACCATATATAAGTTTGAGCAATTTTCTGTCTTAAATCTAACTTATAATTACCTTATAATTAACCTTCGTAGACATCTTATGTTGAAATAAACTCAAGCACATGTTCAAATTTCTTTGGTTCATTTTAAAATATCCTAACACAAATAATTTCCATTTACAATCCAAAGAGTTTAATTTTATCTTTAATATGACGAAACATGTCATAAGCCGGTCAAATAAAATAAGATTCCAGATCATAGGCGATTTTTCTAAGTTTCCAGCCTATTTAACCTCTCTCAAGTTGTATAAGATCTGATCTTTTCTGAGTGTAATTTTCCTAATACAACACAACATTTAATCCCTATATAATCACACTCTCAAATTCTACAATTGGCCAAGACATCTAACAAAGAATCAACCTCTTTATTTGAGTCTTCACAATCCCATTGACATCGATAACTTGGTAATCCAATGTTATTCGAACACTCCACAAAATTGCGGTGCCAATTCTACTGCAATAACTTGGTAATCCAATGTTTTGCTGAACGTGCCAATCGAGCTGATCGTGCCCCACGAAATTGCGGCGCCAATCCTTCTGGCGTTCAACCTGGTAATCCAGTTTTGTCGAACCTGCCCCACGTTATAGGGTCGCCAATCCTACTGTCCCCGTAAATCCGGATAGTAGGCTGTCAGATATCCGCCCCCCTCAATCGGATTGCCAATAATCAAACGCACCGGCACAGCTACATCAATGAAAATGGCACTGACAGATACTACCGAGATTAGAGCACAGCAGTTAACAAGAAAATTATTTTTGAACACACCAAAATATACGGGGGCTCATACTTACCTTTACTTACCTCTTCAAATTAATCTCGGGAATGGGTTGCCAACTGGATCACTTAAAGTATGCCCACACAATAACCTCCACCATGATATTTAAAATTGAACCAAGACTAAGACAAGAAACTTTAAACTGTACAATAATTTATTTCACATAAAGGGAATGACTTTAACAAACACTCAACAAAATACACGTGGCAATCAGAAGCCATTGTCAATATAATCATGTTCTCCTGTAGGACTGGTAGACGTTACATACAAAATATTATCTTTCACTTGCTTATAAAGAACGTAATAATAGTAATACACTTGGAATGGATGAGGGAATTGGGACAAGACACGTAGCAATTGTTTTCCTCTTTCATAAACATCACACTTTATTTATAACGGCAAGTCTGTTATGTAATTGACCTTGGCCTCTAACATACAGTTGTCAGGCCAGCTGCGATCCACCCTTCATTATGTCGCAAGCCCACATCGTCAAACGGACCCACCTGTGCGGCTAGTGCTAGCATATGCTCGTAACTTTCGAGCTTAGCTCCTTTTCAAACGCTTTAAATGTCCTCAACTCAACTCAAATATTAACACGCGAATCTTTTAAATGCTTCATTCACATGTTACTGGATTACTCTAATAATCCCAAAACTTGTTTAATGGTATAATCCACTTGTATAATTAGCGTTCTTTAGAGTATATTAACAAAACTCTTAATGTTTATAACAAATGCTCATTAATTGTTTATAACAATTACAAATTGTTTATAATATTGTCAAATGACAATTGAAAAATCTATACACGCCTCTCTTAATTCCTTTCATTTCCAATTATTATTAAAGATAATTACATAATTTATTTACAATATTTATATTTATTTATTTATTTTAGAAATACATTAAACCACACGTTTATCCGGTTGATAATTACTCAAATCAGGTTAACATAATCGACCAATGAAGGTTAGTTATATTTAAGTGTTATAAATCCAGGTTTCATAAGTTTTAATAATTATTATTATTAGTGACGGTAACCTCCATTCAAAATTGTTATCTCAAATTATTTAACACTCTTGTTAATTTTAACAGTTATTTCACATGATTAATTTTCAAAGGACCTGGACAATAAACTCAGCGGAAAATACTTCGCTTCAAATGCACAAATTGCATAAAATAGGCCCAGAATTCATCATATATTTCAACATATATGGCATAAAAATCTTCCATAATCCATACACAAAACCTCCACTTATAATCTCATCAACATCATTAATATTACTGTGGGAACCTCCTTCAATTATTCAAGGGCATTATTCATCAGCGACTTTTACATGTCCACTGAACTAACGATTATACATCCATAGTTCCACTTCAAAAATTCTTATATTCATTAATTGTTTCAAAACTGTTATTTTATTTAACCTTCGTGGGTTTCATTCATGAATCGATATGAAGTAAAAATTTGCCAATCACAAAAATAAATTTAATAGCAAATACGATTATACACGCCTTTCTGGTCTATCAAAATTGAGATTAATATCTCCTAAGTATCGTAGTATAAAAATACTATCTTCAAACAAAGTTCATCTAAACTGCAAAATAGTCGAATAGAATACAATTAGACTGTGGAATGCAAACATTATTGTTCCAATCAAATATTGAGAAAAATTCCTATTAAATGTTCATTACTATAGTGTATTCAATAAATCGTAATCAATGTTCATATTGCATAAAATTGTCTATAATGCAATGGTAATGACGATAACTGACGATAAATGTCTATGTTGCAATCATGTTCATATAACGACTAGTATTTCCAAGATCGTCGATACAGAAATAGATTTTAACGCTCTAAAATCTTTTAATTATTCTTCTTTCTTGAGGATGACAGAAAATTGGTCAAAGTAATTTACTGAATAGAATTACTTTAATAAAATGACACGCTGTCTGAATTCAAATCTGCCATAGAAAATCGTTAACTTCACAGTCAAATCGTGACTACAAAAATAAGCAAATTACTGAAAGAAAATATTATCAGTCTCAACTGATCCAACATTATTTAAATATGCCACTGACATAACAATGTCTTAATAAATCGTAGAAAAAGGCATAAATCATCTAAGTGTACTGAGTACAGAGATATCAAGCAAGAATATGGGGCATAAAATGTATAGGACAAAAATATGGGGAAAATGGTTGCTCAGACATCGCTAAATGGCTCAAATAAAACAAGAAACGTTCACGACTACCTTATCTGTTGATTGAAGTTCCAGAGGAAAATCTTCCAAAGAAGACTGGTGATGGTTCCATTTCACCAAAAAGATGTGCTCCATCCTCGAACCTGGAATCAGCGCCCTCGGAGAATCGAACTGCTTCCTCCTCCGGAAATTGCACTGCTCCGTGTATACGATAGACATCCTTCTGGCAAAACTCTTCTTTGTGCGCCGGGTCCACCCTGGCCTCTCTTGATAGTTCCTGAAGTTCTGGTAGTAATTCGCCATGAAGTTTATTGCAGTTATTTCCGCAGAAATATTCATATTTGTGGAGTATGAATATGTTTCCACTGCCATTTGAAATAATTCAGCGTTGGACTACGATGCATGAGTGTAGTTGGATGTTCACTACATGCTCGCTTTTGTAGAAAGACGATTAGCGAAGTTCCATGCTGTTAATTCACTCCATCGATATATGTCCCAATTGCATTAAGGTCTTTAGTCTTCCATCTCCACTTCCGTTATAATAGTTGAAAGAACTGCGATATTATATTGTTCCATGTTAGAATGCAGCGTTATATTATCAAAAGCAATATATAGTAACACGGTTGCAATGCCAGTGTCAGCCGTAGCGTACAATGTGATATATTTTAAAAGTGCTTCTCAGATGGCGAGAAAATCACTTTTGTCTGCCGTCTTAAAATGCCTATATCTTTCGAATTATATTCTTGAAAATGTTCAACCTTTCTACACACTTTGATATAGTACTGCACAATCGAATTAGCTTAAAGGCATTAGTCAACTCGTGATATATTGTCTTGTAGACTTGAAAATGTGTGCGTTTCAACTTCGCCTAGTTTCAAATACCGTAAAATGGAACTGCGGCGCGCTCGAAGCTCGTTCGATGCGGTTGGCTTTACCACACGCTAAAGACGACTTGTTTCACTTTATCACTCGAAAACGACTATAACATCAGCAATATATCTCCGGTATCAGACATATGAGATATGAGATATGAGCTATGAGATATGAGAGCTCCTCTCTGCTGTGCAAGACCTTTTATCAACTTCTTAAGGGGCGTATCCATCCCTTCCATAGCTCGTTTCTCCGTCATCGCTAGAAGTTCTAACTTTGGCAATACTTGACGGATTTTCAAATTTCAAAAACTCAAAAATAATTTCTTCAAAATTCCAAATCAATGCCATAACTGAAAATAGTTTTCCACAATTCTGCATTCCAAAAGTAATTAAATATGATAGTTTCAGTAATCTCCGTCTCCCTCCTAACTATCGTTCATTGGTTTGAGTCTCTCCTCCAATCGCGTAACTTCTTCCTCAGCACAATTCCACGTTTCCCTGCGACTGCGTCGTAAATCTCAGATCTTTCTCGAACAAAATCATGACGTCACCAAGAATCTCAGCTCAATCAGCCTACTTGCGTAAAGTCTGCGTCATCCGTGCTTACGTCATGAATATCCACGTCACAACTATGACAGCCATAACTTTCTTCATATTTTCCAATACAGCCACCGTGGTCTCAATATAATTCAATTACGGGGGCATTCTCCCTTCACCACGTTTTAAAAACAGTTGCAAATTGTTTTTAAACTCTGTGCTATAAATATCTCAATTCACTTGAACACGAAATTGAATTATTATTGGCTTACTCTTGGATAGTATTTCTTCAAGTTTCCAGCATTGAACTTGCCATAAACGACATTATTCTCATCATCGTAGAGTTCATAACAGTTGTTGCCATAAGCATTCGTAATTCTGAACGGACCCATGAACACTATTCCAAACTTGGGATAGATTTTCTTACTTACATCAGCCTTGACAGGTCTGCGTAGTAATACCAGATTTCCAATTTCTAAGGGCGCACCAAAACGTTTTCCAGCAACTCTTTTCAATCGTTTTTCTTCTGCTTTCTGGAGTTGTTCCTTCGCTCTGTCAATTCTCTGCTGCCTTCCTAGGTCGGGATCTCTAGGAACGTGGTTAAAAAGATTATCCCACGGCCTTTCTGGGTTTCTTCCTAGATTAAGTCTCATTGGCACTTCTCCTGTGCTCTCCTGCACTGCAGAATTTAGACATTCCTCAATAAGGGGTACAAATCTCACCCAACCAGAGTGATCATTCGGACAGAAAATTCGACAAAATTTCGAAAATTCAGCCATATACCTTTCTGAAGAATTCGATTCTGGATAGCGCACGCTTGAAAATAAGTGCTTAATACGAAGCCTTTCCATATCTGCAGCAAATTCTAAGGATGTAAACTGAGCTCCATGATCCGACAGTAGATATTCTGGTTTACCAGCTTTTGGAAATACAGCATGTTCCAGTCTGCTTACAACATTCCTCGTGTTAGCTTTTTGCATGGGACTCATTGTTACAAATTTCGAGAAGACATCCACGGTAACCAACAGATACTGATTACCCTGATATCCCTTCGGACAGGGACCAAATATATCTGTCGCCATGAGTTCATTTGGTTTAGAAGGAATCATAGCCTTAGGTTTTCCTTTTAATAGAGCGGAAGCATACTTTGCTCTTTGACATTTATCACATCAACGAATGACATTAGCAATGCTGGAACGCATGTTAGTCCAAATAAACCTCTCTTTAAGAGTGTCAAGAGTTTTATCTAAACCTGCATGTCCAGTTGCGTGATGAGCTACCCACACTAAATTGACAACAAGTTTAGGTGGCACGACTATTCGGAGCTTTGTATGCGCAGAGTCAGCATACTTACATACGATGTCTCCACTCAAGACAAAGTGTCGTGATTCTCTCTGTGTAGCTGCATAGTCAACATCAGTATTGTCCATGTAACCCTTAAGGAACCTGTATATTTTCCTGATTGGAGCGTGTCTCTTCTGTGACACACCGATTCGGGCTAACCTCCTAACGGTCTCTTGATCTTGCTGCTCCAATTGTACATGGTTTATCTGCACATTTTTAATAGGGTTACGTGATAAAGCATCAGCCAGTAAGTTATCTTTCCCAGGCTGATGGACGATAGTGGCGTTAAACTGTTGGGTGAACAAAGCCCAACGTGTCAATCTATCACTAGACATGTCAGTTTGCAGCATAAACTGAAGTGCTTTGTGATCTGTAATAATGATAATCTTGTGTCCCAGCAACATTTTTTTCCAGGCTTGCAAAGCTGTTACAAAAGCTAACGCTTCTAGTTCTGTCGTAAAGTAGTTTTCCTCGTGTTTCCTTAACTTTCGACTAGTGAACGCAATGTAGTGCTTGTTGTCTGCCTCGTCTTTTGGTATAAGACTGCACTAATGCCTATTCTTGATGCATCAGACTCTATATAGAACATCTTCTCAAAGTCTGGGTACTCCAGTTTAACGTTGTTTCTGAGCATCTCCTTTGCTTTCTCAAAAACCTCGTCTGCTGCGGTACTCCATTTCCATCTGTTATTCTTCTTGAGTAAGTCATACAGAGGAGCCATAATTTCAGAGTATCTCGGACAGTGACTGCTAATAAATTGGCATGCGCCTACAAATTCTCTGACTTGTTTCACCTTAGTTGGCTTTGGGAATCTTGTGATCGCATCTACTTTCTGCATATTTGGATGATATCCATCTTTATCAAATTATGCCCCAAGTAGTTGATTTCTTTCTTCAAGAATTGACATTTTCCAAAATTGACCTTGATATTGGCCTCCCTTAAATTTTCAAACAACTTTCTCAAATGCACTAAATGTTCTGCGGCGTTGGGTGAAGATACAATTAAATCGTCAATGTAGCAGATTACATTTTCCTTTACTTCGTCAGTGAGCTTACTATCAAGTGCTCAAATAAGTGCTGGTCCACTGTTGACCATTTCAAAAGGCATTCTCACAAAGACCCATGACGTCTGGTCAAATAAGAATCCAGTGTACTGCATACTCTCTTCTTCTAGTTGAACTTGGTAAAACGAAGATGTCAAGTCAAGAACACTGAAACATGCTCTCCCTTTGAACTTTCGAAGCAGATCTCTAATCTTAGGTGGTCGGTCATTTTCTGGAAGAATCTTCAAGTTGATGGTCCGAGCATCGAGACAAAGACGTATCTGACCATTACTATTCTTTACTACAGTGATGGGGTTTATATAAGACGACGCCTGTTTTTAATAATCCCGTCTACCTCCATTTTTCTGATCAACCCTCGTACTTCTTGATAGTATTTCTCAGGTATGGGGTATATTCTCTTTTGGTAAGGGGTTTCATCGGTCAGCCTTATCTTGTACTTATAGTCTTTAATCAATCCAGGCTTTTCATCAAAAATATCTTGGAATTCCTTTATCAAATCCTCAAATTCCCCCTGAATTTCTTCAAATCCTTCAGTTTTTCTACTGGGTATTTCTGTTAGATTCTCCACTTCATTGATAATGGTATTTAAAATTTCTTCCCTAAGGTCTATCTCCAGACTGTTTTTCACGTCCTGTTCTTCGATCTCTTCTGTGATCATGTACCCATCATTAAAGCTAATAATCCTATTCTTCATGTCAATAATGGCTCCAACTTTCGATATAAAATCGATTCCTAGCACAATATCGAAATGGATCTTGCTCACTACAATAAAGATCTGTTCATAAGTCCTTCCATTAATTTCAAAGTTCAACAACACTTGGATCTTGCATTTCACTGCCTTGTCTTGGAAAATTCCTCTCACTTTGACGGTAGAAACAGGTAAAACTGTCATGTTTTCTCCTTTTAATAGACTTTGATAGCATTCATCAGAAATTATAGAAATAATTGCGCCGGTATCCATAAGAGCTTTGTACTGTTGGCCATCTATCAGTACAGAAATAATAGGTAAGGCACATGGTCTTTCCTCTTTGACAATTCCCCTCTCTTCTAATAAATCCTCATCAGTAACTTCATAAATTTCGTTAATGGTAATTAGGTGTGGTGTGGTAATGTATTTATGGTTTCTCACTGTCGTTGAGAAATCGGCGTTTTTTTTTTTGGTGTTACCAATCTCAAAGTTCTGCTGGCTTGTAGAAGGACCAGGATCGATCACTACATCCTGTCTTTTCTTTTGGTTTTCAGCTTCCTTCTCTCGTAATTCCTTAAGATACTGCTGACTTTCTTTCTCTCTTTCCTGATATTTGTCGGGTGTCATAACCTGACCTTGAGAATTCTGATTTTGATTCTGGTAATTTCTATTGTAATTCCTATTGTAGCCCTGGTTATTGTAGTATCTACCTCTTCCGTTGTTGTAGTTTCCTCTATTATTATTCCAGCCTCTTCTTTGCTGATATGGACGGTAACCTTGCGATCTGTGGTTGCGAAAGTGATTATTCCTGTGAGGACCTACATTTTCAGTTTTTTCTTCATCAGGCTTGTCAGTTTGCTGAACTTGATCCATATAGACAGTATTGATGTCTTTGAATTCGTGCCTCTGACCTTTTTGTACCACATTTGGCATTGGACTCGTGTAGTCAAGCCTTCTCAACAATTCGTCCATACTGATCAAATCCCTGACGTTTGACGATATGATGAGTCTTCTCACCTCCACAGGCAGCATACGAGAAATCGCATCTATCAACTGCTCTGTTGACAATGGGGGTTGCAAAAATCTCAAGCGTGATAACTGGCTCGTGAAGAAATCAGCGTACCGTGTTGGAAGAGTACCTGAATACTTCCTTGAGTATACCTCAGCTCTTAGTGAATTCTGCGCTTCGATGGACCAGAATCGTTTTATCAGTGCCTCTGCAAATTCGTCAAAATTACTGAACGTATAGCGAAATGCTCTGAACCATTCAAGGGGTCCTCCAGCTAGAAATCTCTCCACTATCCTCATCTCTCTTTCTCTGGGAATGTGAGCTTCAATGAAATAGTCTTTCAGGTTCCTGATATATTCTATCGGTGTTAGACTATCAGTATTACTGAATTTTTGAGGTTTGTCCTCGAAGTTCCTGATGACTGTCACATTTCTCGGATATGAATCCATGTAATTCTTCCCACTATCACGATATCTCCATTCAGGTTCAATATTCCTATCCTCATCTTCTTCTCGGAATCTGGATATACGTTCCTCAGGACTAATATCTCTTTCTTCTGTAGCGAGGTTACATCGTCTGACGTAATTCCTATCATCGTCACCAGTCAAGCCTTCTGGATCCTTATCCGTGATTTCCGTGATGACTTTCCTGATTAACTCTTCTTTATAGGTTTCCATCATGCTGACTTCTCCTAGTTTCAAATTCTGAAGTTTGCTCGTAGTTTCATTAACATCAGAGACAACCTTATGAATCTGTTCCTTTAATGTTTGCACGTCCTGACCTATTTGCGTTCTATCCTCTAACTGCTTTTCGGATAGCGAGTCCATCCTTATACTCAAATCTTTCCTAATTTGCACTACCTCATTATTAATGTCTACTTGTGTACTGGCAAGTTTTCTTTCAATTCGTTCCTGAATCTGAGTTACATGTTCCCCACTTGACCTATTCCATTCATCTTTCCACACCGTTACATTTGCAGTTAACATTTCCGCAATATCTACTTCGATGTCTTCCTTAAGTAAACGATTATGATCTAATACTTGGGTTCTCATGACCTCTACATCATACTTTAATCCTGCTAAAGAAGCTGCTGTCCTAACAGACTCGTCAACTAACCTAGTTGTTAATGCACTAATGTTACGAGTACAAAGTGTTTTTGAAGTTTCAATTTCTTCTCGTACTTTATTAACATCAGTTTGAACTTCAGCAATATCTACAAAAACAGTGTTAAGTTCTACTTGTATCTTAGTTATATCGCTTTGCATCTCCTTTACATCTGAATGAATGTTATTAATGTCTACTTGAACATTTGACACATCGGTTCGAACATTTTTAATCTCTCTTTGAACCTCTTCAACTTTATCTTGTACAGTAGCAACATCGTTCCTAACAACAATTACCTCAGCTCTAGCACATGAAATATCACCCCGGACATTAGCAACATCAAGATTCAACATAGTAAGATCTTTCTGTACCTTAGAAACATCAGTCTTAACATCAGAAACATCTTTATGAATGTCACTTACAGCATTCTCGATTCCCTGGGTACTGATCTGTAAACGCGACATATCATTTTCTAAGTTTGCAGAACTGGTCTGAAGAACTTTCAGATTTTCATCCAGCATCTGCTTTGTTCGACTAGCATTCCTAGCTTCCATCTCCTTCATACTGTTATCCATGCTAGCTTTCAAATTAGCAGACATATTACTAGCATTCTCCTCCATTGTAATAGACATATTACTAGAATTCTCCTCCATCATCTGCTTCATACTGCTATTCATGCTAGCTTTCATCTCCCTCGCACTTTCATTCATGCTAGATTTCAACTCCTCTAACATCATCCTCATACTCTCATCTGCCATTTCAATAATATTCAAGAATAAACTGCTTTAGGGACATACATCAAACAGAGCAAAATAACAACATCTGAGCAACATTTTTCACCATATATAAGTTTGAGCAATTTTCTGTCTTAAATCTAACTTATAATTACCTTATAATTAACCTTCGTAGACATCTTATGTTGAAATAAATTCAAGCACATGTTCAAATTTCTTTGGTTCATTTTAAAATATCCTAACACAAATAATTTCCATTTACAATCCAAAGAGTTTAATTTTATCTTTAATATGACGAAACATGTCATAAGCCGGTCAAATAAAATAAGATTCCAGATCATAGGCGATTTTTCTAAGTTTCCAGCCTATTTAACCTCTCTCAAGTTGTATAAGATCTGATCTTTTCTGAGTGTAATTTTCCTAATACAACACAACATTTAATCCCTATATAATCACACTCTCAAATTCTACAATTGGCCAAGACATCTAACAAAGAATCAACCTCTTTATTTGAGTCTTCACAATCCCATTGACATCGATAACTTGGTAATCCAATGTTATTCGAACACTCCACAAAATTGCGGTGCCAATTCTACTGCAATAACTTGGTAATCCAATGTTTTGCTGAACGTGCCAATCGAGCTGATCGTGCCCCACGAAATTGCGGCGCCAATCCTTCTGGCGTTCAACCTGGTAATCCAGTTCTGTCGAACCTGCCCCACGTTATAGGGTCGCCAATCCTACTGTCCCCGTAAATCCGGATAGTAGGCTGTCAGATATCCGCCCCCCTCAATCGGATTGCCAATAATCAAACGCACCGGCACAGCTACATCAATGAAAATGGCACTGACAGATACTACCGAGATTAGAGCACAGCAGTTAACAAGAAAATTATTGTTGAACACACCAAAATATACGGGGGTTCATACTTACCTTTACTTACCTCTTCAAATTAATCTCGGGAATGGGTTGCCAACTGGATCACTTAAAGTATGCCCACACAATAACCTCCACCATGATATTTAAAATTGAACCAAGACTAAGACAAGAAACTTTAAACTGTACAATAATTTATTTCACATAAAGGGAATGACTTTAACAAACACTCAACAAAATACACGTGGCAATCAGAAGCCATTGTCAATATAATCATGTCCTCCTGTAGGACTGGTAGACGTTACATACAAAATTTTATCTTTCACTTGCTTATAAAGAACGTAATAATAGTAATACACTTGGAATGGATGAGGGAATTGGGACAAGACACGTAGCAATTGTTTTCCTCTTTCATAAACATCACACTTTATTTATAACGGCAAGTCTGTTATGTAATTGACCTTGGCCTCTAACATACAGTTGTCAGGCCAGCTGCGATCCACCCTTCATTATGTCGCAAGCCCACATCGTCAAACGGACCCACCTGTGCGGCTAGTGCTAGCATATGCTCGTAACTTTCGAGCTTAGCTCCTTTTCAAACGCTTTAAATGTCCTCAACTCAACTCAAATATTAACACGCGAATCTTTTAAATGCTTCATTCACATGTTACTGGATTACTCTAATAATCCCAAAACTTGTTTAATGGTATAATCCACTTGTATAATTAGCGTTCTTTAGAGTATATTAACAAAACTCTTAATGTTTATAACAAATGCTCATTAATTGTTTATAACAATTACAAATTGTTTATAATATTGTCAAATGACAATTGAAAAATCTATACACGCCTCTCTTAATTCCTTTCATTTCCAATTATTATTAAAGATAATTACATAATTTATTTACAATATTTATATTTATTTATTTATTTTAGAAATACATTAAACCACACGTTTATCCGGTTGATAATTACTCAAATCAGGTTAACATAATCGACCAATGAAGGTTAGTTATATTTAAGTGTTATAAATCCAGGTTTCATAAGTTTTAATAATTATTATTATTAGTGACGGTAACCTCCATTCAAAATTGTTATCTCAAATTATTTAACACTCTTGTTAATTTTAACAGTTATTTCACATGATTAATTTTCAAAGGACCTGGACAATAAACTCAGCGGAAAATACTTCGCTTCAAATGCACAAATTGCATAAAATAGGCCCAGAATTCATCATATATTTCAACATATATGGCATAAAAATCTTCCATAATCCATACACAAAACCTCCACTTATAATCTCATCAACATCATTAATATTACTGTGGGAACCTCCTTCAATTATTCAAGGGCATTATTCATCAGCGACTTTTACATGTCCACTGAACTAACGATTATACATCCATAGTTCCACTTCAAAAATTCTTATATTCATTAATTGTTTCAAAACTGTTATTTTATTTAACCTTCGTGGGTTTCATTCATGAATCGATATGAAGTAAAAATTTGCCAATCACAAAAATAAATTTAATAGCAAATACGATTATACACGCCTTTCTGGTCTATCAAAATTGAGATTAATATCTCCTAAGTATCGTAGTATAAAAATACTATCTTCAAACAAAGTTCATCTAAACTGCAAAATAGTCGAATAGAATACAATTAGACTGTGGAATGCAAACATTATTGTTCCAATCAAATATTGAGAAAAATTCCTATTAAATGTTCATTACTATAGTGTATTCAATAAATCGTAATCAATGTTCATATTGCATAAAATTGTCTATAATGCAATGGTAATGACGATAACTGACGATAAATGTCTATGTTGCAATCATGTTCATATAACGACTAGTATTTCCAAGATCGTCGATACAGAAATAGATTTTAACGCTCTAAAATCTTTTAATTATTCTTCTTTCTTGAGGATGACAGAAAATTGGTCAAAGTAATTTACTGAATAGAATTACTTTAATAAAATGACACGCTGTCTGAATTCAAATCTGCCATAGAAAATCGTTAACTTCACAGTCAAATCGTGACTACAAAAATAAGCAAATTACTGAAAGAAAATATTATCAGTCTCAACTGATCCAAAATTATTTAAATATGCCACTGACATAACAATGTCTTAATAAATTGTAGAAAAAGGCATACATCATCTAAGTGTACTGAGTACAGAGATATCAAGCAAGAATATGGGGCATAAAATATATAGGACAAAAATATGGGGAAAATGGTTGCTCAGACATCGCTAAATGGCTCAAATAAAACAAGAAACGTTCACGACTACCTTATCTGTTGATTGAAGTTCCAGAGGAAAATCTTCCAAAGAAGACTGGTGATGGTTCCATTTCACCAAAAAGATGTGCTCCATCCTCGAACCTGGAATCAGCGCCCTCGGAGAATCGAACTGCTTCCTCCTCCGGAAATTGCACTGCTCCGTGTATACGATAGACATCCTTCTGGCAAAACTCTTCTTTGTGCGCCGGGTCCACCCTGGCCTCTCTTGATAGTTCCTGAAGTTCTGGTAGTAATTCGCCATGAAGTTTATTGCAGTTATTTCCGCAGAAATATTCATATTTGTGGAGTATGAATATGTTTCCACTGCCATTTGAAATAATTCAGCGTTGGACTACGATGCATGAGTGTAGTTGGATGTTCACTACATGCTCGCTTTTGTAGAAAGACGATTAGCGAAGTTCCATGCTGTTAATTCACTCCATCGATATATGTCCCAATTGCATTAAGGTCTTTAGTCTTCCATCTCCACTTCCGTTATAATAGTTGAAAGAACTGCGATATTATATTGTTCCATGTTAGAATGCAGCGTTATATTATCAAAAGCAATATATAGTAACACGGTTGCAATGCCAGTGTCAGCCGTAGCGTACAATGTGATATATTTTAAAAGTGCTTCTCAGATGGCGAGAAAATCACTTTTGTCTGCCGTCTTAAAATGCCTATATCTTTCGAATTATATTCTTGAAAATGTTCAACCTTTCTACACACTTTGATATAGTACTGCACAATCGAATTAGCTTAAAGGCATTAGTCAACTCGTGATATATTGTCTTGTAGACTTGAAAATGTGTGCGTTTCAACTTCGCCTAGTTTCAAATACCGTAAAATGGAACTGCGGCGCGCTCGAAGCTCGTTCGATGCGGTTGGCTTTACCACACGCTAAAGACGACTTGTTTCACTTTATCACTCGAAAACGACTATAACATCAGCAATATATCTCCGGTATCAGACATATGAGATATGAGATATGAGCTATGAGATATGAGAGCTCCTCTCTGCTGTGCAAGACCTTTTATCAACTTCTTAAGGGGCGTATCCATCCCTTCCATAGCTCGTTTCTCCGTCATCGCTAGAAGTTCTAACTTTGGCAATACTTGACGGATTTTCAAATTTCAAAAACTCAAAAATAATTTCTTCAAAATTCCAAATCAATGCCATAACTGAAAATAGTTTTCCACAATTCTGCATTCCAAAAGTAATTAAATATGATAGTTTCAGTAATCTCCGTCTCCCTCCTAACTATCGTTCATTGGTTTGAGTCTCTCCTCCAATCGCGTAACTTCTTCCTCAGCACAATTCCACGTTTCCCTGCGACTGCGTCGTAAATCTCAGATCTTTCTCGAACAAAATCATGACGTCACCAAGAATCTCAGCTCAATCAGCCTACATGCCTAAAGTCTGCGTCACCCGTGCTTACGTCATGAATATCCACGTCACAACTATGACAGCCATAACTTTCTTCATATTTTCCAATAGAGCCACCGTGGTCTCAATATAATTCAATTACGGGGGCAGTACCTACTGTAAGGCCACGGCCGCCTCCTTCCCTCTTCCTAGCCTATCCATCCCAATCTTCCATCCCTTCCCATCCCTCATGAGGCCCCTGTTCGCTTTGCAGGTGAGGCCGCCTGGGCGAAGTGCTGATCACACCTCCCCAGTTGTATCCATCCCGACCAGATGTTCCAAGCTCCAGGACACTGCCCATAGAGGCGGTAGTGGTGAGTTCCCTCGCTGAGTCCGTGGGAACCACCAACCTAGAGGGTAAATTGACTAAATAAATAAATAAAAAATAAAACTTGGAACCCGACTAGTAACACTGTCTGCTTGAAATTTCGGACAGACCACTCCATTCCCTGCATTTAGGTCCTGTGGCACAAATCTACACCGTTTCACCGATCTGAACCACATTTTCTTATCATGAAAATATTATGCCTCTGTTTAAGTGCAATAGTGTTGGTGCAGTACATTGAGGTTATCAGATGCAATAAGCGTTGGTGATTTCAAATGTACTTTCATTTATTCGGAACTTATCGTTGAGTGCTATGTGGCGATAAATGATACTATTGTTACCTCAGGAGCTCGCGACAGCCGAAGTTTTCCAAAGTGTTCTGATTATTTTCCTACGGCGCTATGCGACAAATGACGACACTATTGGTCTCTTCATTTCTAACAGCCAATGCGATATTGGCCCTAGGCAGAGTCTTTTAATTCACGTACTCTTCTCTCAAATCATATTTTTAGCCTATTTTCAATTTTGAAAAAAAAAATAGGCTTATGAGATCACCTTTTGTCCGTGTGTGTGCGTGTGTGTGTGTGTGTGTGAGGTGTGTTTGTGTGTGTCCCCCCCCCTAATAAAATTTAAACGGCTGGAGCGATTTCAATGAAACTCGGTAAGTTCATAGCACGATTTCCGGCGACCACGACCTTGCCCTTCAAATTTTGTTACGTCTCACCAATCCAACATGGCGGATGTGCGAAATATTCCACTAGCATTCAATATCTCCGAAACTATTACCGATATCGCCCTGAAATTGTGTACGGTGATAAAGGGCACTACTAGAAGTTCACCTATGAGACTTTCAAAAACCTGGTGACTACAAAACCAACATGGCGGTCAAGCGAAGTTGAGACTTTTAAATAGACTTTTCTCGCGATTTAACTATCCAAACGTAATGAAACTTGGTACAGCGAATGTTTATACACATTGTAATGCACTGGAGTCTAATTTAGTTCAATTGTTTACATAACCTCACAATGGCGGCTGTGCGAAATATTTCACCGACATTCTATATCTCCGAAACTATTACAGATATCACCCTGCAATTTTTTACGGTGATAAAGGGTACTGATACAAGTTAACCTATGTATATTGCATAAACCTGTAAAGTACAAAACGAACATGGCGACCAAGCGAATTTGAAATATTTTAATAGACTTTTCTCGTGAGTTAACTCTCTGAGCGCAGTGAAATGTGGTACAGTAAATGATTTTGCAGATTGTAATGCACTGCCATCTAATTTAATTACATTGTTTACATAACCTCAAGATGGCGGCTGTGCGAAATTTTAAAATTAAGTTTTTATTTCTTGTGTTGTAATCATGCGATCGAAGTGAAAGTTTGAATAATGAACCTAGGCAATAATTGTCCTTGAATGGTACATAACTCTATGGCCTATACATATAACAATCCTAAATGGCGAGCTTCCGAAATATTTAGACGGTTCTCAATATCTATGAATCTTTTACAGCAACCAAACAGAATTTTTTAATGTTCATAGAGACTATGAACATATGTTCACCTAAAGGACTTCAGTAACCTGGTGAGCACAAATCCAACATTGCGGCGACGCGAAGTATAAATATTGAAATGGACGTTTCTCGCGAATTAACTATCCGAGTGCCGTGAAACGTTGCACGTTAAATGTTTATACAAGTGTTGATACACTGGCATCTAATTTATTTCAATTGATTGCATAATCACAAGATGGCTGCAGTGCGTAATTTTAAAATCTCGTTTTTACTTCTTGTGTTCTAATCATGCGATTGGAAGTTTGAATACCACACGTACACAATAATATTAATGTAATAGTACAAAAATAAAAATCCAACCTGGCGACAATCTGAAATATTTAGACGGTTCTCAATATCTACGAATCTGTTACAGCAATTAAACTGAAATTTTGTATGTTGATAGTGGCAATTAACATGAGTAAGATATATGAAAATAGGCTGTACAGTTCTTCACGGAACTACTTGTTTTAAATTTGTTTGTAATTTACATGTGTCAGTGCTGTAGTTAGTAAATAGCCATCTCCCTATTCATTATTATCATTGACGGGAAAATGACTTTTAATGTTACGTCCATTATACTGTACTACTTATCACCCCCACTACAACCACCACCACCACCACTGCCACAATCACAAAAAGTCATATTTTTAAAATATTGTTTTTCTGTTTAAGTATCATGTGCCAGTTCTGTAGTAGTATTCATTATCATCCATAAAACAAATAAATCCACCGGGCGAAGCCAGGCACTACTGCTAGTACAGTATAAAACTGCCTGTCCGTGGCAAACAATGGCATGTGATTGTAGCATTGAAGCGTCATAACGTTGCAATACGTTGCAAAAATATTCTTCCAATGGCGGGATGCGAACCTTCTTTACTCCCGTTCATCATTGGAAATCCAGTGGTTGTCTCCTTGAGCTACGCCTCAGCTGTGAAGAAAACTCGTATTAAGAGCCTCTTAGAGTACGTTAATTCTACAGTTCGCTGTTTCAAACGCTCTCCATGTTAAGCGTTAAGCATTAATTTCATGATTTGCGGTGCCCAGCCATTTGTCACGACATCTTAACACAGATGATTATGTGGCACTGCAATAATTGACTGCCGGTACATCATATTATTCGAACTGTCTGTAGTCACATCGGGTGGGAGAATAATAAGGTTCAGTATCGTTTACGAGGTCGCCTCCGTAGCGTAGCGGTCAGCATGGTTAGCTGCCGCCCCGGAGGTCCTGGGTTCGATTCCCGGCTCTGCCACGAAATTTGAAAAGTGGTACGAGGACTGGAACGGGGTCTACTCAGCCTCGGGTGGCCCAAATGAGTAGATGGGGTTCGATTCCTCAGCCATCCTCGAAGTGGTTTTCCGTGGTTTCCCACTTCGTCTTCGGGCAAATGCCGGGATGGTACCTTCTTCAAGGCCACGGCCGCCTCCTTCCCTCTTCCTTGCCTATCCATCCTCACCATCCCTTACCTTCCCTCATGAGGCCCCTGTTCGCTTTGCAGGTGAGGCCGCCTGGGCGAGGTGCCAATCCCACCTCACCAGTTGTATCCCTTCCGATTCGATGTTCCCAGCTCTAGGACACTGCCCGTAGAGGCAGTAGTGGTGAGTTCCCTCGCTGAGTCCGTGGGTTCCACCAACCTGGAGGGTAAACGACTAAAAAAAAGACAACTTGAAGATGATTTATTGTAGGAATAGCTGTAATAGCTCCAAATATTGGAGTAAACCTTATACGACAGTACGTCGTGGTACCAATTTCCACCACCTCGCGTGCTCATTGTTTACTGTTACACTTTTCCGCCAATTCCACTTCCGTCTCTTTTTTCAAAATCACTCCCACGAAAATATCCACTCCCGGCACTAAAAGCCATACGCTGAATGAATAAATAAATCCAACAACCGAGCGGAAAGATATTACACATCAATAATTAAGATATATACATATTGCTGAGAAATTCGGGATGCGAATTTGAAGTTTAAAATAATTAGACAAAAAGTCATTCACTTTAGCGAAAGTAAACATAACTAGGATAAGAGCAATACCAAATGCTGAAAATATTCCTGTTTATCTTCAATGGTTGAATGCTATCTGCTTACAAGTCCACAGTGATGCAGCCATGACCAGTCACAAACGAGTAGTCTACTGACGTATCCAACAGGTGGTCAGGTCTTAGTTTCAGCCGAATATGGCAGGGATGTTGCGGCAACATCGATAACTCAACTGTCAGGCGGGTCGAGTGACTTCAGGCGTTTAGCTATAGAACGAACGTTAAAACCGAATTACTGTAATTTACGAGACAATCGGATAGAATATTGCAATTTCTCTGCTGGATGTTTTTCAGAAACTAGATAACCCAATCTCCTTCATAACCATTACTGGCCTAGTTATCTCTCCATGGCTCTCAGTTTAGCAATTTTATGAAAATCAATACCTATTGTTAAAATATTTCTGTTATTTAAGAGCCAACTTGGTTCATTTTCAGGAGTTTCATTTCTTTCTTTCTTTCTTTCTTTCTTTCTTTCTTTCTTTCTTTCTAGCGTTTTTCCGCTGGTACAGGGTGCGCTGTTCTGATCTTGGCTTGCCATATTTCACGATCTTGGGCATCTAGTGGTCTTAAGTGGAGATTTTTCAGATCAGCATTTACAGTGTCATGCCAGCGCTGCTTTGGTCGTCCACGTGGACGTTGTCCTTTAATTTCAAAGGAGGGAGTGAAATAAGTAACTGTTCCAGGTGTGGCACCTTGGACGTGACCATACCATTGGAGCCGCTTTGCCGTGTTTTCTCAGTGAATGTGGCGCCCATTTGCAAGCGAACGATTTCGATTCTGACATGATGCATGCGTGTGATGCCCATTGACCAACGGAGCATACACGTTTCCATTTCTTTCTTTATACTTATCAAATTACACGAGGCTTATGACTAGGGCTCGGAAGTTGAAGACCTTTAAAACGACGTAGGTCATATCAAAATAAAGGACATGAAACCGGAAAAAAACGTTAACATGTAATCCAATTATTAATTATTTTGCTTCAATTACATTTAATAATTATATAATGTTAAAAAAATACAAAATTATGGTGATATGCAAAATACATTGCGAAAATATATGAATGGAACACTTCCTTTTTAAACATAACTGTAAAAAGGAATTCCTGTTATTAAAAATAATTGCTTGGAGAATTTACAATGAAATATTTTTTCCACCAATAATTAACTCAACGAATCTGCAATGGACATCTTAGAGAAAGATAATGGAGAAAGGTATTGAAATTAGTATCATTAGATCCATATACGGCTTAACAACGCTAGGGTTACAGAAATTGGAATTCTGGTCAAGGTAATTGTCATTGATGAACTGAGAATCGGCACTGAAATGTAGTCGAAAATAGATGAATTCGCATAAATAAGGCCGTTAAGACCTAAAACACAAGGCTAAAATCGACCGATAAACCAAACCACGCCAAAAGAGGCAAAAGAAAGACAAATACAATCAACCATTGTCCATCCAACAATAACACAAAATTAACATAGATTATGTTTGGCCTTGTTTTCGGACTCACGAAAAAAGAATTTTCTTCATTTTCCGAGCCCTACAAACGACCAAGATGTTCAAAGCATTTTACAACAAGTCTTACTTTATGATCCTTTCCATTAGTTTAGCTTAGGTTAGGTCCGCAATTATTTTCCTGGAGATTTCTCTGTTACTCCTTATGACTTCTTGAATATCCTTCTATCTCGTTTATCGAGAAAATGATTCAAAAACTAGGTTGCCCGGTGGAAGCATCAAATGATTTCTGTTTGTTAAAGTATTAAAAAGATATCTGAAAATTTCTGACCAAAATCAACTGCCTTGACTTTCTTCTTAGAGAGCAGACACTGAGAGGACTTCTCTAGAATTATAAACGAATCGTTACTAGGTTTTGGCTGAGTGCTCACCTCAAATTACTGCTTCTAGTTCGATTCCCGGCTCTGCCGAGAAATTTAATTCTGTTTTGAGGGCTGGAACGGGATACACTCAGCTTTGCGAGGCAAAACTGAGAAGAGGTGGGTTCGATTTCGACCTCAGTCATCCTGGAAGTGATTTTCCATGGTTTCCCACTTCAAGTCCAGGCATTTGCCGGGATGGTACTTAACTTAAGGCCACGGCCGCTTCCTACTCAAATCCTACCTCAATTACAAATATCCAAACTATTACAGACATCACAGGTTACCAGACAAATTCTACACACACCTAAGTACACGGAGCTACATGACCACGATGTCGCAAAGCCCCTAAATAATCATCATCATCAACAACAACAACAACAACAACAACAACAACAACAACAACAACAAGAAATCAATGCTTTCACCTATACGATTGTATTCAACAATAAAGTCGCTGTCCTGAAAGTTTATCTACCACAACATTAGTTATGAAAATTATTTAGTATCATATTCTAATAATACTTATTTTATATACCAGTAGTATAGTATTCTGTATGCAGCTCAACTAGCGCACATTGTCAGAAAGGTCGATAATTCTTTGCTTGTATCCCGTATGATACTAATGTACTGCAAGCATATCGTACAAACGATACTAAACACTATTATTTTTCCTTAGATGTGACTACAGATTAATACGAGGGAAAAATAATAGTGTTCATTATAGTTTGCGGGATATGCTTGTAGTACATTAGTACCATACGGGATACAAGCAAAGAAATATCGACCTTTCTGACAACACTCGTTAGTTGGGCTGCATAAAACTATATTATTAGGGGCAGCAGATTCATCTGGTATATTTTAATTCAACAGCTGATAACGATAAATTCAAAATCCCCATTTATTGGCAACTTTTTATATGTGCCGCCAGACCCCTTCTCGTCCCGCGGACCACTCCCGAGGCTCTCACAGACCATCGGTTGGGAACTACTGCTCTAGAATAACAAATCGCCAGTATAACAATCTTGGTGAGAGTTTGCATCTTACAAACTGCAACACGATTCACCATTCATATCGACATTATATGCGCAGTAAGGTCCGTTATTACTGCTGTTGTTGATCAGTTTATGACCTTTGTGACATCGTGGTCATGTAGCCTCGAGTGCTTGCGTGTGTGTAAAATCTGCCTCATAACCTGTGTCATTGTGATGTCTGTAATAGTGTAAGTTACTCGTAACCGAGGCAAGGTCTGATTAGGAGGCAGCCGTGCCCTTGACTTAAACAGTAGGATCCAAATCTTGGGTAACTTGTCATATATCTCATTTCTGTAAATATTTTAAAACACCGATACACGAGCACAGAAAAGATACCTCCCGCACGACTTTTACCTTGCTGATATCCTCAAAGAACAGTGTTGCCAACTCAAAAGACAAATTAGCCAACTAGATTTGACAAATTTTACATTCATTTTGGTGTAAAAAAATACGAATTTAGTAGGCCTGAAATTTTGTTAAAATTTAAATTTACCGACTTTTTGAAGCCACTGTAGCAACGTATTTCCTTTCTGTGTTGAAAACATAAGAATCCATTCGGTTCTGACTACTGCCTAGGAATGTTCAGTAAATATAAGTTGGTAACACTGAAGTTAAACACCTAAATAAAATGGAAGTGGTCTAAGCTACGAGCAAGCTGTTACATTGTTTCTCTACAAAGGTTCTCTATTTGAACGTACATGACACAATACTGCCTACAGTTCTATCTTTTTTTTTAGCATATGGCTTTTAGTGCCGGGAGTGTCCGAAGACATGTTCGGCTCACCCGAATTTGTAGCTTCTTCTGTGCGGACACTCATGGGGTGAGCTACAAGAACCGGCACGTGTGGAGTGTTGTCTGGGGAGGAAAGTGTGTAAGGACGAAGAATTGGAAGGTAGTGGCTGTGGTCTACAGTTAGGGACCAACCCCGGCATTTGCCTGTAAGGAAGATGGGAAACCACAGAAGACCATCTTCAAGGTTGCCGGCGGGGGGATTCAAACCTCTTCGCCTCCCGGATGTCAACGACTGCAGTCACGCCGTAACGACCATGGCTTACCCACCCGGTTGCCTACAGCTATTATTAGTCTATTTTTATTATGTCAGTGTCGGGCTCATATCTGGGTCAATGACAACAATCAGTGCTCAAGGTTCTCTGACCTGACTACTTGTTGTTAATAATAATCCATTTTAAGGCCTTGGGACATCTTAGTCATCAGCCCTGTAGTACTTCGGTTTGTGTTGAACTGGTCTGAAAACCTGTGTTTCTGTGATGACTAGGGACCAGATTTTTAGGTTTTAAAATTGTCATTTTAGGTTTTCAAAAACATAAAATGGTTTCTTCGGGGGTTTTTAATACTGTACGTAGAATAGGTCTTTAAAATTGTTTTTTATGTTTAAAGTGTAGCAAAACTTGACATAAATTCCGCAAAGCTTAACATTAATGCCTAATTGTTAGTAGAAAATCTCATTGCAACGAGGGTGTAAATATTTTACATAATGTTACGTCAACAATTTATCACCAAGAATTTCACACTTTTGGGCGATATTTGTTCTCCTTAAATTCAATAAAACGAAGGATGTCAGAGGTGATTTTCACACTCTAGCACGTTTAATTGATTTTGTTTATTTATAATATAGGATTCTTGGAAATAATAAGAGATTTATTCCCACTTTCCAGGCCGTAAATAACCAAACAATAAGATGGTATATTTGCTTTCAAGGCCAAGAAATTAAAACTCAGCAATTTGGAAGTCTTTATAAGGAGGAGAAAGGCTGCTTGAAGTTTTAGCTCTCGCAGTAAAGAAAGGCAGGTGCGCTTCATAGGAAGGAAGGTAGTGCACAGTTCGCTATTCCTGTGGGTGTCCAGGCACGGACACCAAGAGCGCACTGATGAGCCTATCTTGGCGTTCCTAGGCGAAACCCCACACAAGACACGGCATAAACCTAGAAAAAATGCTGAGTTTTGAACAAAACAATAAGATATAAGCTGAAAAGTGTTGAAGATATTCACATTTTCTGGCACGTAGGATTTATCTCAATCAACTAGAGCTAGAAATAAAACACTGTCTTCAGGTTTATTTTTAAAAATTATGGACTAAAATGCAAATATACTACAATAAATAGATCAAAACTGCAATTAGGAATTTTTAGGTACTCGCATATCACTTAGATCTTTTTTAGGTACTACAGGTACTATAGGTACTACTCTTTTGAGTGTGATTCGGAAAAGTATTGAAGTACATTTGTATTTAGAAGTACGGAAGAAAATAGGTAAACACCTAGGAATCCGGTCCTTGTTGATGACTGTATCAGTGTGTGTATCTGGGATGGTGTAGGTGCCACGGGAAATATCCAGCCTTTAGATTGGAGGGACTTGCTGCAGATACCCATCGCGGTCATAGTGAGCAACTTAACGCGCACGGCTACGCCGCGGGTGGCGTCTTGCGTACGGTAGGCTACTTACAGTTACAATGAGGGAAGCCTTCTGCATCATCTGCATAATTATTATGTTTCTTGAGATCAATTAATTCTCTTCATGGCACACTCCCAGTCTTTTGACAGAAGACCATTTAATAATAAAACTCCAGTAATGACAGATATCTCCTGCAATCCATATGTATGGGTGTGATTATTATTATTATTATTACAAGAATGGACGC
The DNA here is from genome assembly GCA_946902985.2 of Meconema thalassinum. Classification (NCBI taxonomy): domain Eukaryota; kingdom Metazoa; phylum Arthropoda; class Insecta; order Orthoptera; family Tettigoniidae; genus Meconema; species Meconema thalassinum. Next base: position 447,221,616 of record OX336390.1, read on the forward strand.
TAGAAGGCAAAAGTCTCAAATGAAAATGTATGTATCATCCTAATCATTATTATTATTATTATTATTATTATTATTATTATTATTATTATTATTATTATTATTATTAGAGGCTGCGGTGGCATAGTCTCAGTAGCATGCTGAACTACTATGCCTAAGATCGCGGGTTCAAACCCGGCTGAAGTCGTCAGAATTTTAAGAGCGTTAAAATCCTTCAGTTTGTCTTCCTTCGGAGGGGAATTAAGCCGGTGGGCCCATGTCATAGATTTATGGCATGTAAAAGAACCTACCACTGCAATTGGTAGTGTGTAGCGACATTTGTAGGTTATATTTGGCTAGTTAGAAACGCACTATCAAGTTCCAACGTTCGCCGGTAGGTGTTAGTGACAGTAGCATCTGGTAGCTAAAGTTGGAACTACTTGAAATTGAACTTGTTGGGAGACCTCGGGCGTTCAATCAAAAATACCCAGTTATGGCTATTGGCTGCAATTCATATATACCGTCATTATTATTATTAAAATAATCATTATTGTTATTACAAGAATGGACGCTGGAAGGCAAAAGTCTCAAATGAAAATGTACATCATCATCATCATCATCACCACTATTCTTCTTCTTCTTCGGATGCCTATCCATTCATGAATGTTAGCGACCACATGATGCATCTTTTGCTTATGAACTGCGATGTGGAATAACTTATCGATGCTGGGTAATCCTGTCCACTGTTTTATGTATCGTTATTATTATTATTATTATGCATACAAGATTCACTAGATAGGCAGATTAGTCGCTCTCCAAGTCAGTGTTCAAGGTATCGTATAAGATAAGGGATAGCCCTTGTTCATGAATCACTATCTGATGGTTTGCTACAGTTACGTGAGTGGTCTTGCAAAGTGGGAGACGAACAAGAGAATGACGTCTATGTCTGTCAGCGGCACCTGGCCTCGTCCCGGGGTGGGCGCCAGGCTGTCAGCAACAACCCGGCTCACTCAACTATAAACAATAGGGATAATTACAGCAGCTCATTGGCTTGAATAAATACATAACAGTTTATACTCCGTCCGATTCCACGTGTACTCAGTGAGATAATATCCTTTCCAAACCCCAGTTATGTTGTTGTGTGTTGTTTTTTTTTTGCTTCACATAGTGATAGGGATCCAAGACCTCCCGAATTCACTAGGACAGTCCCAGATTTTTAATTTGTCCCACTCTCCCGACAAATTCTTTAAGGGGTGGTTATTGCCCCGAATTTCTCACCTCATTGAAATACATTTCGTACCATATCTCATCTGAATATAAAATAACAACAATACAGAATTGCTTGTTAGATTCATACCTGTGTCTAGTGTAGAGTCGCGGGAATGAGTATTTTTAATTTTGTCAGTATTTACTTTATTTTATTTTACTTTCCTTTACTTAATTTTACTTTATTTTACTGTACTTTATCATAGTTTACTTTACTTTACAACACATTATTTTACTTTACGTTACATTATTTTATTTTAATTTACTTTATTTTGCATTATTTTACTTTACTTTATTTTACATTACTTTACTTTACTTTGACTGTACTTTATGTTACTGTAATTTATTTTAATTTACTTTACATTACTTTACTTTATTTTACAAAACTTTATTTTACTGTACTTTATTTTACTTTATGTTACATTACTTTATTTTACATTACTTTATTGTACTTTATTTTACTTTATTTTAAATTACCTTATTTTACATTACTTTATTTTACTTTACTTTAATTTAATTTACATGACTTTACTTTACTTTATTTTACTTTACAATACTTTATTTTACATTATTTTACTGTACTTTATTTTATTTATTTTTCTTTATTTTACTTTACTTTATTTTACTTTACCTTATTTTACTTTACTTTATTTTACTTTACTTTATTTTACATTACTTTAATTTACTTTACTTTATTTTACATTATTTTACTTTACTGTACTTTATTTTACGTTCTTCTTCTTCTTCTTTGGAATAGGCCCACTTTGGACCACGCTTGTTCAACTGTTGGGCCTTGATCTTTGCCCAATATTGTCACATCTTTTCCCGATGCAACTTGTTTCGTTCCACTGTCCAGGGGGTACCTTTCCTCCGAGGATTTTCTGGAAATCCACAGGCTTTATTGAGGTTTGTCTCACATCTTGTCTGTCTTGAACATCTAGTATTCCCATTTCTTGAACATCTTTCTCAGTTTCTGTCAGCCAGGTGGGACGAACTTTCTCTTGTTTCTCCAGTAGGTGAACAGACAGTCAGTCTGTTTGGAGACAATCGTGACACATAGTCATAAAAGGCCATCCTTTTCTTCCTTGCAGAGTCCGAGAGCCTTGTTAAGTTCAGAATTATGCCTCCTTCACAATTCCCCAAATTTCCGCACCGGGCCTAGGATCTTCCTGAGTATTCTTCTCTCCCTAACTTCCATTTGATCAACCAGTCCTCTTTGGTTCAATGATAGCCACTCCGTGGCCTACAGAGCTTCAGAACGTATGACTGTAGTATGACTTTACTTTACTTTACTTTAGCGTTGACTTCAGTTAGGGCGGGGGAGTTAACATTTACTTCACACAATTGGTAATTGGTGAACGATTCTGAAGAAGAGAGGTGGTGGGAACCCTAGACATTTCACTTGAACCATCGTCATCATCGTATTCAGACACTGACACAGATACAGTTGCTGAGTATTATATCTACCCTTACATGGAGCAAGAGGAAGTGAAGGAAGAGGAAGGTGATCCTGAAGACATGACGTACCCGGTGAAGAGTCTATCAGAGGTTTGCTTAAATATACTGTGTAGATAATATAGGCCTACCATGACTGTCCTCCATCGAGTACTACAGTCGTCACATCCCAGTTACCTAAAATTCACTTCAGATATCTCTCTTTCATGACAGAAACACTGCAATCGTCCTAGACTGGAGCAGTGATGTTCAGCAACTATTTCACTGTGTCTGCTCGTCGAGAGTGGAATCCTCAACAAGACGCAACAGTTTGCCTCCTAGGTGAGAGACAGGCACGCTACCCTTGCACCACGGGACCGGCATTTATCCAAACTACAGCTGGTAATACGCTATGTTCGGATAACGAATAATTCGAAATTAATCGCAAACGATTAATCGATTAATTGAATGAACGTTCAATAGATTTATCGACTTACAGAATAATCGATTAATCGGCTAACCAAAAAATCGAGATTGAAAAAAAGTTGAAAAGAGAGGTCATCGCTTAAGAACAGTTACGCTTATTTTTGGAATGATGTACCGTATAAAATTCTATAAAAGTTACTTTTAGCCTAAACTAGCAGTAGTGCACGGCTTCGCCCGGTGGATTTATTTGTTGTATGGATGATAATGAATACTAACACAGAACTGGAGCACTCAAGGATAAGGATCGGAAAGCACCAACGCTTATTGCAGCTGATAACCTCAGTATACTGCGCCAACACCTTCGCCCTTATACGGAGGTATACCATTTTCATGATGATAACTGTTTTAAAGGGCCTAAGAAATCTTTTTTGCACTAATTACTCCCCGTAACTGCAAATTATAATCAGCTCGCAATTGTGCACCAGAACACTGGTAGGGGCGACGTGATGCAGCCCGCATTGCCAGGCAACAATACACTTAGGTATTATTGAAGCTGTTCGGTAGCACTTGTTCTTCCGACTTACTGAACAAAAATCAATCGTTAAGGTTACCAGAGAGGTGTAGCCTAATGCTACATAGCCTAAATTATTCCTCTTGAATCAGGCTATCATAGGCTATACAAAAATAATTTTTCGAATCCGACTGGTAGTTCCAGAGATTAGCGCGTTTAAACACACACACAAGCAAACTCTTCAGCTATATTACTGTATATTAGTATAGATATACAAAATGTCCGTTGTTATTTATATTGACAATAACCAAATAGGAGTCAGTGACAGCGGAGGGACAAATATCAATCAAATTTGGTAGAAATTCGAAAAACGAAAAGGAAGAGTTTTCAGCAAAGATTTTGAATTCTTCTTCCATGTTTAAAATTTAGGACATGAACATTCTTGTTTTACTTTGTTTCAGCCTTGTTTTACAAAGAAGATACATTATTTGAAAATATATGTTACAACATATTTTAACTAATTGAATGTCTGTTTTGCTTCTGTGAGAGCGTAGGGAAAGGAGCGAATCACATCGATTATTCTACAAAGAGATTTAATTGATATTTGTAGCAACTAATCGATTTATTTGCTTCGATTAATCGGCTATTCAACAACTGAAATTAATTGATTAAAAGTACCAGCCCTATTCCAAACCATTGAGCTGCTGTGTTTATCCCTTTTGTTAAGTGGCTGCCATGTCTTTCATTTTCCTGCCTGTCATAGCTTTCTCATTTCCTTTTCCTTATACCCACATATTCCCTCAAGACTAGGAACTCTTCCTTTTTCCTCTTTTGATGTCGGAATTTTAAGTAACGAGGGGACAGAAAATCGCGATATTCTACCCTATTTCAACAACAATAAATACCAACAACGCGAACCACTACACCACAAGGCAGTCTGTCCCTAAAGACCAAACAGTCGCTTAATAACCTTATTTATCTAATTTGGTCGTACTGATGGAGTCCACTTGAATGCTAGGCAAAAGAATGTAGCCACCAAGAACGTGGCACCTAGTTGTCTGGCTGAGGACCAGCGGTATCTTTATTTCCAAACACATTGAGCCATAACTTCCTACTCGTCTTAATGAGTGCGGAACGGGCCGATATATTCTGCAGAGCATTAAGCAGGTTGTCATGGCATCAAGTGACGTCTGTGTGTAGGGAAGCCCCTCCTCCTCTCGTTCTCCGCCTCATCCCGTACTCGCAAACAAGTGAGCTCCCAACAGTGCATATGCACCGGGTGAGTTAGCCGTGGTCGTTACGGCGTGGCTGCTGGCAGTCACTCACATCCGGGAGGCGAGGAGGTTCGAATCCTCCCGCCGGCAACCTTGAAGATGGTATTGTGTGGTTTCTCATCTTCCTTCCAGGCAAATCCCGGGGTTGGTCCCTAACTATAGGCCACAGCCGCTACCTTCCAACTCCTCGTCCTTACATTCAATCTTTCCTCCACAAACAACACTCCACACGTGACTGTACTTGTAGCTCACCAATGGGTGTCCGCCTAGAAGCAGTTACAAACTGGCGAGCCGAACATGTCCTCGGACACTCCCGGCACTAACAGCCATACGCTAAAAAATAAGTGCATATGTAAGTTACCAGATCTCGCGACAAAATCTACAAACTGTCTATAGTAGCTCATCTCCTTCCAGGGCTATCTATGAAAGAAGTTCAATCACCTACATTATAGCACAAACGAGGGATATAATATGAAATAGCGTGTGGTGCTGGTTTTTCGAATTGTCGCCCGTGTGCTTCGTAATAAAAATGACATGAATTAAGAAGACGTCGTAAGCACCCAGTCCCAGGACTTGGGGGTTAACCCACGATCCAGTCGGCAATCAAACCCGGAGCCCGTCGGACTGGAGGGAACACTGAAGGAATGCACCACAGCTCCAGAGGCGTTGTGCACAATGTAGCCTACAGTACTTGACCCTGATGGTTGTGAAATCCGTAGTAAGCTGTATGTAATAGCTGGTCGCTGGATAGCTAGGATGCTGAAGGTTGTGGCTTGTATCTAGAAATTCCATTACAGAAGCTGTTCTGTGCCAGTTGTTACGTTTTAGGACTTGGTGTTCTGGAGTGTTGAGAATATGTTGGAAAATAGACAGCCGCTGCTGGAGGCTAGATATGATATCACCATTAGCCGTTAAATTGTAGAGAAAGAAAAAAAAACATGACTGAGGAGAGAATCGAACCCACCTCTTCTGAGTTATACCCCTCGAGGTTGAGTTCATCCCATTTTAGCCATCAAAATAGAATACAAAATCTTGGTAGAGCCAGAAATATAACCCAGGACCATTTAAATCTCATTCTCAATACGCAATACATCACACAAGGTGGTCTTTCCTTAAGATCGAAAAGGTAATGTAGACATCTTCAACGGATCAGGTGTTAGGCGTTCTTATTGACACTTGGTATCGAGTTTAAAAATTCAAGTTCACAAAATATAATGATAGACTTGCGACATAATGAATGTAATTCCCTTCCCAGTAGTTCCTGCAATGAAAAGCCCTTGGACGTGCCTTGAAGCTTTCCTTGAAACTTTCATTTCCACGAAGTCCATAGTATAGTTAGTGATGGGTAAATTCTCGGGAACTTTGCCATCGACAATATTCTTAGGAATATTTCCCCCAAACTTCCCGACAGTCAAAATTTCTTTTTATTTTTATTTTTTATTTTTTATTTTTTTATTTTTATTTTTTATTTTTATTGATTTGACTAACACGTGTTGCAAGTTGTGTGTATTTGACGCAGCAATATCGATCAAATGCGAGTGTTTTTGTATTTTATCCACAAGAATGATATCAAGTCTATTAGTTTTATCAGCGGTGACAGATCTGTCCCAATAGATTTTGTGGGTGTCATTTTCATGAACTGTGTTTGGTGTATAGCCTACTTGGTTTTATTGATTATTTTTGAATGTTTCTTTATAATAACACAGGTTATCAGAAAAACTCCCTACACACCCAGGTATGAGTGGCTGATGACCAAGCAACTTGTTTGTTTTGTTTGAGTCTTCAGTCTTTTGACTGGTTTGATGCAGCCGTCCATGCCTCCCTGTCCTGAGCTAATCGTTTCATCTCTACGTAGCTACCACACCCTACATCCGAAGCAATCTGTTTAACATATTCTAACCTTGGTCTACCCCTACAGTTCTTGTCCTCGACCCTTCCTTCCATAACTAAGCTTGCTATTCCTGGGTGTCTTAGTATGTGTCCTACCAACCTATCTCTTCTCTTCATTAGCAGTCGCCAGAAACATCTCTCCTCTCCCACTCGCCTTAATACCTCTTCGTTTGTAACCCTATCTACCCATCTGATCTTCATCATTCTCCTCTTTTCTGCTGCACCAATAGTCCAAGTTTCACTTCCATAGAGCGCCACGCTCCAGACAAAGGCTTTCAAAAATGACTTCCTAATACCTAAATCTATATTCGATGTCAACAGATTCCTTTTTTGTAGAAAGGCTTTCCTTGCCTGAGCCAACCTACTTTTTATATCCTCTTTGCTTCGTCCATCACTGGTTATTCTGCTTCCTAAGTAACAGAAGTCTCCTACTTCCTTCAGCTTTTCACCTGCCAATTTGATCTCCATAGAGGTTTCTGATTTATTTCGGCTGCATTCCAGTATTTTTGTTTTACATTTATTAATTTTCATCATGAATTCCTTCCGTAAGACAGAAACCATACCATTCAAAAACTCATTCAAATCCTCAGGCTTGTCGGCCAAGATGACGATGTCATCAGCAAATCTCAGAGTTGAAATTATTTCTCCGTGAATCTTCACTCCCACTTTAAATTTTTCTCCAATTTCCTTCATTGCTTGTTCAATGCAAAGATTGAAAAGTATGGGTGATAAGTTGCAGCCTTGCCTTACACCTTTCTGAATACCAGCTTCTCTCTCATGTCCTTCAGCAACTTAGTAGCCCATAAATAAAATAACGATTTCCTTCGCACCATTGCTTAACCAATGCAGTTTGAGTTCATGGAGGCTTTGCAAGAAATTTTCAAGACAGACTGTACACATAAGCCAATGGCGCGGTTGCGCATGTAACCCTGCAATCGATAAGTTATTGTGTGTAAACTTGTGAAGTTGCGGGGAATATGATATTACAAAATACACACGGTTTGAAATGCAAACGCTTTTGGAGACAAATACCGTTCCCTGACGACAATGATTCTTAAAAGAATGCCACAATATTGCAAGACTAACAATTATTACCACTATTCTTCTGAATTTCTCCTACCCCGTGGCGTAGCCGTGCGTTTTAAATCGCACACCACGACCGCTACGGGGTGCTGCAGCAAATCCGAATATCGGCGCTGTCAGCTGCAATCTTGAATGAAGATTTCCCCCAGTTATTACCACAGTCCCTCCACGATAGTAGCGGCTTCGGTATCATGCTGAGCTTCTATTCCCAAGATAGCGGGTTCAAACCCGGCCGAAGCCGTCGGATTTTTTAAGAGCGTTAAAAATCCCTCAGTATGCCTTCCTTCGGAGGGGAAGTAAAGCCGGCGGACCCATGTAATAGATTTATGGCATGTTAAAGAACCTTCCACTAATTACACCTGTATGAAGCTAAATTGGATAGGTTAAGAATGTAAACAACGCTCTTAGGTTTCTACGTTCGTTGCCAAGAGCCAACTGCGGTGGCGTCTAGTAGCTAAGTTCTGAACTTGGCCTAGTAGTCGCTGACGGTGGCGCTTGGCGGCAAAAGTAGGAAGTATTTGAAAAATTATAAGTTGCAGTCTGTACTTAAATTAAAAAACAGATAACACACACTAATACAGTCATCACAATTAACACCGGTTATCAGACAGATTCTACACACACCCAAAGTACACGGGGCTACATGATCGCGTTATCGCAGCCCCTAAACTTAAGAACCAACCAACATCCAGGATAGTGACGGGATAGTATCATATTTCTAGTCCCGGCTCACCTGCCCTGTTCCCAACCTTAATAATTACAGTTACACACGCTACTACAGTCGCCACAGGAACACAGGTTATCAGACAAATTCAACACACACCCAAGTACACGAGGCTGACAACCAAGGATGCTCCAAGCTCCTAATACGAATTAACAACAAAAAAACGCGACTTTTCCTTAACGATATCTACACTCGCTAAAGCGCTGCGAAAAGCATGGGGCCAAGCTATTTGCCAACTCGGCAGAGGGGGCGTGGGCGTGTGGTGGCTCAGCGGTCAAGCTGTCGGCCTGTCACCAAAGCGGACCAGGTTCGATTCCCGGTCAATGCATGTGAGATTTTCGAAGTGAATTGCCATGTCCTGTGGTTCGGATTCCACGTAAAAAGGAGGTCCCGTGGCTCATGATCGCGAGATTAACGGTCACGTTAAACTACAATCTTCCTTCCTTCCTTCCTACGACCCCCACCGTTGGCCGTTCTTGAAATGGTTTTCCGTGGTTTCCCATTATCAACTCCAGGGAAATGCCTGGACGGTACCTTCTAATAGGCCATGGCCGCTTCCTTCCAACTCTTTGTCCAGGTTCAATCATCGTCATTCATTTTATTCCTCATTAACTCCTAATATGAGGCTGGCGTTAACAAGGGTATCCGACCGTAAAATCTCCCACTAAAAACCCATCTCATCTCATCCCTGACCTCGTAAGAACGGGAAATGTAATGTTTATTTTTGTTGTTTGTTCATTTGAGGGGCTTCGATATCGTGGTCATTTAGCCCCATGTACTAGGGTGTATAAATAGTCTTTAGTCTGATAACCTATGTTATTGTGGTGTATGTACAGTATTTCTAATTTAGGTTAGGATTGGGGAGAAGGTTGCCGTGACCTGCTGTTAGGAACCATCCCGGCATTTTCCTGGAGTAGAAGTGGGGAAACCACGGAAAACCACTTCCAGATATCTGTGATGTGAATCGAACGCACCTCGTCTCAGTTTTGCCTCACGAGGCTGAGTGTACCCCGTTCCAGCCCTCAGACCAGAATTACATTTCTTGGCAGAGTTGGACCTCCTGGATGACAGCCAAGAATGCTAACCATTACATCACGGGGTGGTCTCGTACATCCAGGAAGAGCTCCAATTTATTGTGAGGAACACCAGTGACTCTGATGGCGCCATCTTGAAAAATTAATTATAAGGCATCCAACGTTTTGAATGAAGCATTGGTCTTATGGCGCGTTACGACAGGGTTGCCATTCCATGAGAGGAGGCAGTACAGAGCGCTTCGCGTACAATTTCCGCACATTCAGCGATTGTGCAGTGACGAAGACTTGAATTAAGTACAGTATAATAATACTAATAGTAATAGTAATGTCGTTACCCCATCGTTGCCGTACAAAGTAACTGTTGCTAATAACGGCGTTACAAGTTATGCGTTACTCTCCCACCCTGATTAAAAGTCATTCATTTATTTATTATGCACATCAGCAGTATCATGTGGTGTGCTTGTATTTGGCTGGCTGCGTGGCGCAGCGGTAATGTTCTCGCCTGCTGTTCCCGAGGTTGCAGAATCGAATCCTGGCGCAGTCAGTTGACATTTGAGGGAACCCAAATGCGAGAGAGCCGTGTCAATAGACTTAATGGATCGTTAAAGATCTCATTCAGGGCAAAATTCCGACACCCTGGGGTCTCAAAGCCGCAGTAGTTAAAAGGGACGCAAGACCAATAAATTATTATTATTATTATTATTTACATTTCTTCTTTTATTCGTTTCACCCAGCTTTAGGGTCCATTAAATTAATCACATTTTAATGTTCTGTGCCTTCCTTGTAGCCCAGTATTGGCTCATTGTGACCTTGCTTTCCTTCCTTCATCAGATATTTGGATCTTTGAATTTGACTTGGAAACCGTTGTTTCTTGTCCTTGGTTTATTTATGTATTATTTAATCGAATAGTTGTTTTACAGAGCACTTTAAATCAATACTTCAATTCTTGCTAAATGTCTTCATCCTCTCTGATCTCTGCTCCCTGAGTTGTTCGATGTTACGTGACTGCTATCTTTTTTCTTTCTTGTTTGAAGTTTGCCTCTAAATAAATCCCTATTATGTGTATCCTTAATGTCAATATTGGCTTCTTTTAGGTCATTCAATGTCTGTGTAAACCACGCTGGTTGTACTTTATGCTTTAACATTTTATTAAAAATTTGTTTTGTCAGCCTATCATTATTCATTGCATTTAAATGCGCAAAAAACGACAATATTCATTTTTCTTTCATTTGCGTATCACGCTACAATTTTATTTCTTGTTCGTCTTAAGCTTCCTCTTCCTCCAGTATTCTGTCATATGGACGCTGTGCTGCTGCTTCTGTTCATCCGTCCAGGTTCTTCCAGTCTTCACTGCTCTTCCGTCTTGAAGACCTTCCAAATTTTGAATAATGGTCCGAAATGTATCCCTATTTAACAGATGAACTTCCTGAATGTTGGACCTTCCTAGATCTTTACGAACTTCTTTAATCCATGCCGTAGTTGTCTTCTTATTTCATAGGTAGTCAAATATCTTTTTGGTTATTCTGGTTTTGTTCATTCTGTACAAGTGTCCGAGAAATAATAACCTCCTCCTTTTTATGATTTCTGAGATTTTCTACACATTTCTGTAGACTTCATTGTTGTTCCAAAGTTTCCAACCGGTTTCAGTCTGGACTGGACCCATGATTTTCTTCTTTTATTCTTTATTATTATTATTATAATTATTCATATGTTCACAATATCATTGGGTAAAATTCACCATTCCATCGACATTTGTTGCAAGATGGAGTGGAGTTCTCTATATCGGCAGGTTGAGGAAGGAACGAACTATGGAGCAGTTCTCTAAAATATCAACTTTCTGCATACTGGTATGCAGATTATGGTGGAACCCCAGTTTATCGAGGTTGGCCTTCAGTGACTTCGGTATGATCCCTGGGGAAGAGATTATGATAGGCAATTCAGTGACAAATTCCTGTCGCCACATCTGTCGGATCTCTTCAGCCAGAGGCATGTATTTGGTCACTTTCTCAGCATAACTGTGCTGGATATTATGCGAGTTAGGGACTGCGATATCTATTAGAAGAGTTTTCCTCTGCACTTTATCAATAAGAATAATGTCTGGCCTGTTTGCTGATGTAGGTCTATCTGTGATCACTGACATGTCCCAGAGTAGCTTGTGTGTATCATTCTCCAGAACAGCATCAGGAATATATTAATAGTAAGGCAGAACATTATTACTTAAGACGTGCTTCTTCGCCAGGTTCAGGTGGATTATCTTGGCTACTTGGTCATGCCTCTTCAAGTAGTGCGTAGATGAATTTGTTCTACAGCCCCCTGTATTATTATTATTATTATTATTATTTCGGATGGGCCTACTGGGGACCACGCTTGTTCAACTGTTGGGTTTTGTCCAGTACTGACGCATCTTTTCCCGGTGTAGTTATTTTCTTTCCTCGGACCAGGGGAACAACTCAGGAAGCAGAGATCAGAGAGGATGAAAGAATGAGGGCAGAGAGGATGAAGACGTTTAGCAAGAATTGAAGTATTTATTATTATTATTATTAAAACTGGGTGCGTGGCTTAGTGGTAACTTACGCCTGCTGCACCCAAGGTTGCAGGATCAGATCCTGGCACAGTCAGATGGCATTTGAGGGTGTGCAAATGCAAGGGAGCCGTGTCAGTAGATTTACTGAGACGTTAAAGACCTCTTCGGGACAAAATTCTGGCCCCCCGGTTTCAGCGACTCTAAGAGCCGCAGTAGTTAAAAAGGACGTAAAACCAATAACGTTTTTATTATTATTATTATTATTATTATTATTATTATTAAAGTTACAGTCTGGTTGCTAAGAAATACAATGTATATAAATTACACTGGACAGGAACCTTACATTACATTAATTTCGTGCCCGCAATCTTCACGAGACTCCTTCATTTATAGGAAGAGCTATATTAACATCTGAGTCATCTTCGAGCCTTGCTGAGTGATTATTATTATTATTAGTAGTAGTAGTATAGTGTTTTATAGTGCATGAATATTTAAAATAAGAAAAAACTCGAATACGGGAATCAAAAATTACAATGGTTGGAGATAAGGTGAATGCTCTGGACTTACTGAATTACTATAACTAACTACTGCATATCGAACTGAGGCTGACATCTGACATGCCTAGTTTATTAGGTAAATAAGAATGCATGTTACCCCCGTACATCAAACTTGTTAAAAAACTGAAAATCCACTTAGAATTACTCACTTTTTAAATTCATTCAGTTAATGAATGAAAAGCATCGATAATAACCAACTATAAATCGATGGACTTCTATAGTACGTATTTCATTCCAAGTTTAAAAGATGACAGTATATGCAAGATAAGGGATGAAAGGTCAAATTCGTGATTAATGCTGAAGTCATAGGTGAGGCGGTTCAGCTCCTCAGACTGTGAGTGCAAGTGAAAGTCGTTAGATAAACTGTTTCCGATCAGGAGAGGATTTGAGACCTTTTCTTCATTTCATTAGCATTAAGTGGCGTACCGACGGGGGGCAGGGGAGTTAGGATTAAATCCCCCCCTTCACAGAGAGATTTGTTTACTTGAATCCTTATATAATCATTTGTAGCTCTTCAGTCAGTCAACACGATTGTGCCCAGTGATTGGGCGGGGTACAAGATATAAATACACTCCTGGAAGCAATTACATGTACTGTAGTCTAATATTTAATTATCACAATTAAATGGGGCAATTTAGGATTACGCGTTTCGACCCTCTAGTGGCCATCATCAGATCCTGATCACTTTGTTGAGATTTAAAGTTACACTGAAATAATTACGCTACTACTGTATTGTAGTAGTAAGTCTTTGGTGTATATTTTACGATTCCTAATTGAATATCGTTATAAGATAGGCTTGTTTTGTGTTAACAGTTATATGAATTACGTAAGTAAAATTGTTTATACACGTGTGTACAATTTAGAAAACACAATGTAGTAATATGTCAATAAAAAAACTAAAAATTAGCATGTACTATAAACTCCTATCCTTATATTGTTCCAGGTATCACCAGGTAAATGTTTTACACAACCGCTAGTGAAGCTTCTTTACTCTTGTATATATTTTAAATGTGATCACGTTCTTCAGTTGGTAAATACCCTACACTCTACCCGCAGTGAGACTCCTCCTTCAGCGTTGCCACCAGCCAGGGATGAGTTTTGCTGTTGAAGTGTGCGATCGGTAACCTTTTCCACGTCACTTTGGGTTGCTTTAAATGTGTATATCTGTGTCACTGTGTGTCTGTTTCGTTAAAGATAATTCGGTACGTGAGGAGTTTCTGCACTTTATTCCTATCAATGATGCAGGTAAAGCCTCAAGGTAGGCAGATTTTGAGGGTCAATAGTATCCTAGGGAAGTAAGAACATGGAGAGCAACACATTTTCCCCTCACATAATATAAATTATTGCAGTCACGTATGGACATGATGATACCACTGCATCATTTTAGTTATAATATTTAATTACTGTTTTCCATATATTAAAAAAAATGAATTTTTTAATATTTTAATTTTGCTGGAAAATATAAATAATAGTTTTCATGCAAAGAAGGAAGAAAGGAAAGAAGGAAGCTTTTAATTTTACGAGACCGTTAATCATGCGATCATGAGCCACGGGACCCCCTTTTTACGTGGAATCCGAACCACTGGACATGGCATTTCACTTCGAAAATCTCACATGCACTGACCGGGAATCAAACCCTGTCACCCTTGGTGAGAGGCCAACAGCTTGACTGCTGGGCTACCATGCCCCTTTCATGCAAAGATAATGTTTCTTTAATTATTGTTTTTCATTAATAATAACAATTGAAATGTCATTGGGTAATGTACACAACTATCGCACTGTATGAATAACCCCTCCAATGCCTGCCACGATGGTTGAGTGGTTATCGTGTCGGTCTACCAACCCCCAAGCTTGCAGGTTCATTCCTGGCCATGGTAAGTGATTTTTGAAAGGCGGAAAAAATTACGATACGCATGTCATACGATGTTGGCATGTCAAAGAACCCATTATTGAATTCAGTAGGCCGTGTTCATAATGGCAAAATTAATCTCGGGAGTTTCCGCCAACACAAAGTTCCTCATTTCTCTACTAGAAAGCTCTATAGTGTTCAAGGAGCTTAGATAGCCTACATTACCTCCTTGACTTTCATAGTGCTTCAAAGAACAACGAAATTCGACATGCAAGCTACCCTCTGGGTGTCAAATAGCAAATCATACACCTGGCACCCGAGGCCATACGATATTATTATTATACCCCTCGAATCCGGTATTTGCCTGGAGTCAAAGTGGGAAACCATGGATAACCACTTCTAGGATGCCTGTGGTGGGAATCGAACTCATATGTTCTCAGTTCTTCCTCTCTAGCCTGAGAGAACCCCGTTCCAACCCTCCTGGAATCAAAACCGGACCTCAGGGATGACAGCCAATAATGCTAGCCACTGCGCCATGAGGTGGTCCGGAATGATATCGTGGCACGGGTTGCTTTGATTGTCAATAATACTATAAAATATAGTGTGGATTGTGTGTTCTCTAAGTTACTTCTGTTAGCTTTAGGGGGATCTGGAGAAATTAAATTCTTCAACAGCGCGAGAAGTCGTATTTCCCCCAGTCCGCAGCAGCGGTCGTGGAGTTTGACAGGTGGCCACAAGGGCGCTAGGTCCTCGCACTGTGTCGCGGCGTGCAGCGCCATGGCGAATTGGCCAACTAGAGGACGATAGGATAACACGTTCATGTAATCCTTTACGTAACATGTAACAGGTTTAAGTGGGAAGCTCCACGTAACTACAGTGTGAGCACAACAAAACACTCGTTGGTCCTATTCTGCTCGCGCTCGCGTGAGGACTCTGTCTACAGTCATCGGGTCAGTGGCGTAACTAAGAGGGGAGGGGTAACCAGAGCCAAAAAGGAGGCAGCACGCCGGCCTCTCACCGCTGGGGTACGTGGTTCAAATCCCGGTCACTCCATGTGAGATTTGTGCTAGACAAAGCGGAGGCAGACAGGTTTTTCTCTGGGTACTCCGGGTTTCCCTGTCAATATTTCATTCTAGCAACTCTCTCCCATTTCATTTAATTTCTTCTGTCATTAATTTAATCATTTCCCCAGAGGAGTGCGACAGGCAGCCGGCACAGTTCATATCCTCGCCACTAGATGGGGTCTTCATTCATTCCATTCCTGACCCGGTCGGTCGACTGGAAGCAGGCCGTGGATTTTCATTTTCATCCCCCTCCAGAAACAAACTCCAGTTACGCCACTGCGCTGGGTAGTGGCTGTTACCCCTGAGGTCCGGGTTAGATTCCCGGCTATATCAGAAAGTTTAGCTCTGCCCTGGGAGGTGTGGTTCAAACAGGGTACACTCAGCTTCGTGAGACGAAAGGAACTATTCCCACTTGCCATCCTTGAAAGTTTTCTTATCCTCTTATATTGAAGGCAAGTCCGGGATTGTTCCTTACTAAAGACTACGGCTGTCTATTCCCAATGCTCACCTCAATTGTAAATACACACAATACAACAGATTCCACAATAGCACAGGTTATTGGACAATATCTATACACACTCCCAAGTAGTTAGATTCCCAGCTCTGCCAAAAACAATCCGGTCTGAGAAATGGTACGGGTTACACTCACCCTCGGGAGGCAGAGGTTAGAAGAGGTGAGTTCGATTCCCACCTCAGCCATCCTTGAAGTGATTTTCTTTTCATGGTGTCCTCACTTCTACTCCAGGCAAATGCTACGATGTTTCCTATCTTAGCGCTATGGTCGCCTTCTTCCCAATCCTAGTCTCAATTACAAAAACAAACTCTAATACAGACACGTGTTATCAGAAACATCCCATTCATCCACGATGACAAGTCATTAATATGACCCAATAACAGATTTATTTATTACAACAGGGTGGTCCAACCTTTAGTTACCCGAGGGCCAATCGAACTTTAGTATAGGAATGTGGGGGCCAGAGACATTCCAGAAAGAAAACGTATTGCATATTTTACTCAAAACATTTATTAAAATATATATTAAAAGAAGTTTAATATTACTGGTTTAATATACTACTTCATTTTACAATCGAGAAATTAATGTGATGATTGGCACTGCTTTCCTGATACAAGTGTGTCAATGTCCACTGTAAGTTCAGTAAGGCAAAGTCTCAGGCTCGATTCCAGTGAAGCACTTTCAATTCGATTTCTCGTTTATGATTTAATTTGTTTGAGAGCAGTAAAAGCACTTTCTCACACATACGTACTGCCAAACAGCGATAACACTTGCAGGGAGAATTTAAGCAGTTTAGGAAAACGTTCTTTAGAAATCAGGTTCCAGAATATTTCAGGGAAATCACACTTTTTTATTCTGGTAGAATGGGTCTGCCTGAAGATCACAAATTTCCATTTGAAGGTCGCAGGGCACCTCACTCACTTCAATATCCATGGGGTTGTTGAACAGTGCAAGTTTTGCCTTTTTGGGAGTAAAAATCCTGAAATCTGTTCTGGAACTCTTTCTTGATATCTATTATTATTTCTAGGGGCCGATAACCTAGATGTTTGGCCCCATAAAACAACAATTATCATCATCATGTATTATTATTTCACGAAACATACTAAAATTGATGTCCCTTTTTTTTCTTTCGACTGCTGACGAGATGGGAAGTGTGCCACATTATTTGCCTCCAATGCAATTTGCATTACATTAAGTTTTTTGCGGAAGCCCTCAATATGTCCATAAAGCTGGGAGATATTTTGTTTTCTGCCTTGTAGTTTCAGGTTTAATACATTTAGATGGGATGTTAAATCTGTCAGAGAAGCAAGATTATTTAAAAACTGGATTTCTTCCAGTTTTTCTTGATACTCATGCCCAATGTTTTCATTTTTGAGAAAAGTAAGAATTTCATTCCTCAACCCAAAAAAATGTTGCAAGCAATTTCCAGCACATAGCCAACACACTTCACAGTACAATGAAATGTCACCATACTCAGCTTCCAAATTGTCCAGGAATGCAATAAATGCTCTGTGTCTACAGGCTTTATTGCCTCCCTTTATTAAATTTACAGTATTTACAACAGTTTTCATTGTCTCACTGAGCCATATAATTTTTCCAGAGAGAGCCTCCTGGTAGATAATGCAGTGGAAAAACAAAAGATTCAATCCTTTTTCTTTACACAGTCCTACTAAACCAATGTTAGGACCAACCATTGCTTTAGCTCCATCTGTTGCAATGCCAGAGAACTTCACAAAACCTCCATATTTAGAAACGATATCATCCAGTGCGTTGAATATGTCAATACCTTTTTTGCTGGTTTCTAATGAACTTAATTCCAACAGTTCTTCATGAATTTCAAATTCTTCGTTTATTGTTCTGACAAAGATAAGAAGCTGCCGATGTCAGCTATATCTGTGCTCTCATCTAGAGCTAGAGAGTAAAATTCTCTTGAGAGAACCTGAAACTTCACCAGCCATATAATTAATTCTTCTACAAACTGTCTAATGAGACAAGGAAATTGTTTCAAAAATTTTAGCCATCCCATTATCTCCCAATGAAGATGCCATTTTTACAGCACATCTCTTAATGAGCTCACCATCCCTAAAAGACGTTTTACTTTTAGCTAGCTCTAAACCAGCAGTGCTTGATGGTTGCTGAAATATATTCTTCTGTCTTGTTAGTTTCAGCTTCAAATCATTAAACACACAACTTCTGGCACTTCCCTGGTATTGATCGTATTTTGATTTATGAAAGCTGGTATAGTGTCTATTCACGTTATACTCCTTCGAAACAACTAGGACTTGTGGTTTTACATAATGTTCAACAAAATAGTAACTTTCCTGCCACTTTGACTGAAATTGTCGTTTCTCATCTTCAACACGCCGTTTATTAAGTCCCGCCATGATCAGGTACCACTCTCGCAACAACGACAACAAACTCTCGTCGTACTATATCTCTCGAACAACCTCTCTCGTCAAAAATAACCTCTTCGAACAGCCCTGCGCTCCCTCTTATAGAGAAATCCACCACAGCACACGAACAATCGCGAACTTATCGGCAGCCAATCACTGGCAGCCTACCAGTTGTCGCCTGGAGACGGGGGTCCCTTCCCGTGCCTTACGTATTAGTGGAAAGACAATTCTGATTACTGGCGTATTTTTCAGGATCTTTCCTTTCCCACCTGGCTCCTTCGTAACATTACTGAATGAAAGTGAAAATTTAAGTAGGCACGCCATGGATTATAACTGTCGAAGAGTGAAGGGCAGTAAGAAAGGCAAGGGCCAACAAAAATGTACAGGTGGGCCGCATGCGGCCCGCGGGCCGCGGGTTGGACCACACTGTATTACAACAATCGACCTTGGTAGTTATACGAGCTAAGGCGTAATGCCATGGGGCCAGACTACCTCTGGACTCTGTAGAGGAATGGGTGGCATTTTTACTGTCAGCCGTCCTCGAAATGGTTTCGCGAAGTTTTCCCACTTCCACACCGGGATGGTACCTAAATTAAGGCCATAACGACATAGGTTATCATACAAATTAAACACGCCCAAATACACGGGGCTACATGACCACGATGTCGCAAAGTCACTAAATAAATCAACAACAACTGTATTAGTTAGTTAGTTTGTTTGTGACGTGGCTGTACAATAATTTTCATCCGCGGTCCATAGTCAATGCTGTTTGAGCTGATCAGGCAGAATGTGAAGACTTGAAGATTCCATGTGGCGATTGCGTCCTTCCTGCTGAGAACGGTCTTACTTGCCTCGAGAAGTTAAAGTTCAAGACAACTCGTAATATTGGCCATGGACTGTTGAACTATGAGCGAATATTCGCCAAGTCCACTCATCGCTCGACACCTAGCTTCTGAGCATGAGATAATCGTGAGTAAACTCTATTTTATCGCTCACACACAGTTCATGACGTGCTCACCTCCAACACCGGCTGCATACAAATGATTGTTTCACCAGTTAGTTATTATTTTATTTCGGAGCGTGGGACATCATGATAAGCAGCTCTATGTACTTAGGTATCTACGAAATCTGTCTAAAATAACCTGTGTTTTTGTGGTAACTGTGAAAACCACTTCTAGGATGACCAAGGTGGAGTTAAAATTCCACCTCTTGTCAGTTATCCTCTCAAGGCTGGATTCTAACCTTCATACTGGAATTTACTCGTCCTTGATAGAACCAGGAATTGGAACCCGAGCTACGAACACCCATTTACATGATCTTGTAAGGATTGTTGTTGCTGATTGATTGAATTAGGGGCTTTGCAACATTGTGGTCATGTAATCCCTTATTAACGGGTGTGTGTGTATATAATTTGTCCGATAACCTGTGATATTGTGATGGCTGTAATAATCAGTGTGTGTAATTGTAATTCAGATGAGGATGAGAAAGAGATGGCCGTGGCCTAAGGACACCACGTACTCTTTCACGATGAAAAAGTCTATTTTTGTGGCATCACTTTACTAAGTATTTTCTGGCTTTATGCTAAAGGTAAAGCTATGATTCTTGTAACATATAAGAAGCGGTATATTCTGAGCTGTTTTTGACCATGTAGTGCCACATTGCTTTTATAGGATGTGTGAAATGAATTCAAATTTGGACAGATACATTTCCAAAAAAATGTTGTATAAGTTGCCTCAGGTACACATTTCTCAGTTGTTTTTCAATCAAATACTCTCGAATTTTGTTCACATAGGCTACTTGGAATGGATCATGGCAGATGAGTAACTACTTTGTTTCATTATTATTGGACAAAATGCAAGAAAAAATCCCAACTCTTTCTTTTTAAATTTATTCAAAAATATGTATCATTTTTTCTCTTCCCAATCCATGTCTACTATGTTTTGGAAGTGAAAATAGGTTATCATTCAAGTACTCCATTAGGCAAGTTAATGTAAAAAAATAGCCATCTATCTTAAATGGTTTGCTAGTTATTGGTACCTAAACATGAAAAATGAGTATTAACGGAAAACAGCTGGCAAAGTTAAAAGTTTATTATTCAGTGAATGGGACGCTAATTTAAAAAAACGAATTTAAGGTACTTTTAGACATCAAAACCCCAACAAACTATATATATATATATATATATATATATATATATATATATATATATATGAAGAATGAAGAATTTTATAGCACCAAAATAAAATAAAAAGGATGTTTTCATCATGCAAGAGTACGTGGTGTCCTAGTTAGGAACCATCCTCGCATTGCCTGGAGTAGAAGTGGGAAACCATGGAAAAGCACTTTCAAGATAGCGGAGATGGGGATCGAGCCCACCTCTTCTCAGTTTTGATTCAGAAGGGTGAGTGTGCCCTGTTGCAGCCCTCAAATCAGAATTAAATTTCTTTGCAGAGTCGGGAATCGGTCCCGAACCTCTAGGGTGACAGCCAGTCTCTATATCGTCAGTACAAACAGCACAGTAGCAAAGGCTATCACAAAGTGCCCTTCATAGCAATATATGGAGTCGCACACCCTGCGTATTAAATCGCTCCCTCTTCTCTTTCCTCTCCGTGTAGTGGCGGTAGCACAGTCAGACTTGGATGATGAGCAATGGATCGCTGAGCTCGCTTTCATGAAATACATCATGGGCTATTTAAATGATTTAAATATCTCGTTACAAGGCGAAAATAAATTAATATGTGACTGCACTGAAAGTTTCAAATTGCAGCTTGTACTTTTTAAAAGTCAGCTTGAAGATGGAAATTGGGACAATGTTTCCTCTCTAAAGTCCTTGAATTTAAGTACTCATGCACACATCAGTGAGTACACAAAAGCGTTACAGTCACTGCAAAAAGAATTTGAAGATAGGTTTAAAGAAATTAAACAAGCAAAACCGGCACTCAAAGTTTATGACGCCTTTTTCGGTGCGCCCTCATCAAGTTTCCAAGTTGAGCTGATAAAACTACTGTACAGTGCCATTCAATTTTGACAGACCGTTTATTACCATTACAATGGTGAATTGATTTCATTTTATAAAGGCATTGAGGAACAAGAATTCCCGAGGTTTCATGCTCTTGCCCTGAAATTTGTTGCTATGTACGGAGCAACGCTCGTTTGCGAACAAATGTTTTCAATTATGAATATTAACAAAACAAAAACAAGCTCAAGTTTGTCTGATGCTTCCTTGGAAGCTATACTTCGGATTACAACTGCCAAAACGATTGTTCCAAATATCGGAAAATTAGTGCTTCAAAGCGATGCCAAAGATAAACAATGAATGTTGAAAATTAGTGCAAAATCAGGAGCGCAATAAAACTATTACTTCTGTCTGTACTCAAAATTGGTATTGTTATTATTATTAGTTTTCATATCGAAACGCCGCCTGACGCGCGCTGACAAGACCCTCGGCTCGCTAAGCGTTGCCAATACACGTTCCTCTCCTACAGCAGAGCACCGGTGCTTTTGCTTGTGCCGGCCGGTGCTCGCGAAGCACCTGAGTTGGCGTGGCCTGATTTATTAGATAAAGCATTAAGGATTAAAGCAACACATTTAGACATTTGAGGAGAAATTCTTTCCCCTAGGCTATGTGTGAATCGCAAGACAATACTGACTGAGTTTAATTCTTCTGAGTAATGGCATGTAAAACAGCGGGTGGCTAAGTATAGCACTTACGGATATACCCTCGCAGGCAAGCGCAGGTAAAAAGGACTTTTCTTTTGGCATAAATCAAGTATTCCCATGACTGGCTTCTCTCACTTCTCTATTATTCTCAAACAATCCAAGCGAAAGCAAATAGGGAAAGACGCAGATCTTAGCTAAAACTAAAATTAATTAAAAATAATCCAGTTCAATATTTTATTCTAAAAGTTATCCGCATATTTACTCTAAATACAGGGTATTCCACTCAGCGCTCCATGTAGAATGTGGAGCTAAAGGTCAGACGAGCATATCGCAGCGCGCTGCTGTGACAGCAAATGCCATAAGATAAGGAAAAAAAAGTGTTGTTGGATTGATGAATGTGCTCGTCCGATCCTCTACACGGCGCTTTGCCGGCCCCACTTTGAGTGGAAGACCCTGTATTATCCGCTATCCACAGAGTCATGCAAACTATATCCTCATGGCAAAATATTTTGTGATATCCACGGGTTTATCCGCGAATATCCGCGTCCACGCCGGGCTTTACTTACAGTCAGTTCCTGACAACTGTGTGAGCATATCGGCATTTTATGATCATTAACTGACTGCTCTATGATTATGACCATGAGATACTTCCTTGTGGGATGGTTTGGTATTGAATTGCCTCGTAAATCATTTTGTCTCCGGGAAGATCTGCCCCGCAGTCAACGTAGTTATGTTGACATATGGCTGACTTACTTCTTGATAATGTAAGAAACGTTGCCCCTCCCACAAACATATTTTGTGTATGCCCTTGGTGCTGCACAATCTACACTGGTTGAACGTTTTCCTGCTTCCTTGCTCTCTCGTGCAGACCTTGTGGCCTTGCAGGTTACAACGATGATGTAAGCAATGAAACCACGAATGCTTTAACAAGCAGATCATCTACTGTTCATGCAAACAAATTCTAACCTTGCACAAAACATGGATAATTGACTTGTTTCTCTTAAATAACAGCAGCTAAGAGGGGTGTTAAACCATATATTTTTGTGTGTGTATTCTGCAGGTCCATGCCTCCGAAGAGGCTATCCTGAGCCGGAGTTTACGTGCGGTAGGGTGGCCAGATCATTTCCACTCCTCCTTTCCCTCTCCCCACCAACAGCGCGTGGTCTCCCAGAACCGGCATTCCATCCAAGTTCCGACCACGCCTAATGCTGCTTAACTGCGGAGTTATCATGGGATATGATGTTTCAACATGGCCAGGCCGTTGGCCATATTATTTATTTATTTAATTATTTATTAAATTAATTATTTTTTTATTTGTGTATTTATTTATTTATTTAATTTGGCGCGTGATGGTTCAGTGGTTAAGCTGCATGCCTCTCACCAAGGCAGACCGGGTTCCAATCCCGGTCATTGCATGTGAGATTTCAGAGATTAAATACAAAATCATGTGGTTCGGATTCTACGTAAAATGGAGGTACGCGAGATTAACGGTCACGTAAAACAACAAGCTTCCATCCTTCTTATTAATTTATCACATTAAGATACAGGGTCTATATAAACATGTTATTTACAATCACATTACAAGGTGGGAAAATATTATTATATAGGCCTATGAATTGCAGTCGAAAGGCCATGGCAGGGTATTTTTGATTGAACGCCTGAGCTCGCAACAAGTTCAATTTTAAGTAGTTCCAACTTTGGCCACTAGATGCTACTGTCACTGTGGCGAACGTTTCTAACCAGCCAAATATAACCAACACATTTTGCCACACACTATCAATTGCAGTGGTAGATTCTTTTACATGCCATAAATCTATGGCATGGGCCCGCCAGCTTTACTTCTCCGAAAGAGGGCATACCGAAGGATTTTAACGCTCTTAAAAATCCGACGACTTCGGCCGTGTTTGAACCCACTATCTTGGGCATAGCAGTTCAGTATGCTACCGACTACGCCACCGAAGCCGGATAAGGTGGGATTTTAGCCTCAGGTAAGTGAGTCGATCCATTGTACAGCTGCAAGGGTTGTCAACAAGAAATCAGACATGTATTTCCTCTTCTTAGATGCTCAATAGTTCGTGAGGGAGCGCCACAGTCTCACTGGGAAGAAGGTATTTTACCCCGCATGAAGAGGGATTTAGATCAAGTACCATGGTTGGTCCGAATCCTATTCAGACCAGTCCATGGTATCTCAAAACCAGGTACAGGGTTCTTGTTATTAAGAACGGACGAGTCTTGAGAGCTGATACTTCCATCCACTGGGCATTCTTGTCGAAATGGTTCTCCATGAGACTCTGACCATAATTGATTGGTGGATCTTGATTTCATCGGTTCGTACTGAGATCTGGAGTAACATGATGAATAGGAAGAATCGGGTTCACTGCGATTTTCTTGTACTCGCGAATCCGAGCAGCATTAAACTCTCAAATATTATTGAAAGAGAAAAGCCAAGCATTAAGTATAGTAAAATGTAGCCCATTCGCCTGCTGCAAGGCTTCAAAATTGACACCACTTGACTCTCAACGATACCATTCCCTTACTTTAAACCAGAATTATACTTATTGGCAGAGCCGCGAATGGAACTCAGACCTCTGGGATGACAGATGGAATTGTTTCAAATTAATGCTGTTGGTCTGAAGACGTGCAGAGTGAGCGTAAAAGGGAAATATTCCGGAAGGTTTATTTTAGTCAGCAGATTTTGTCTGCTATTCGACAGTTGCAATTAACTTATTAATCGACTCAACACATTTGATGAGATATTCGAATTTTAATATTACAGGGCTACTCGATACGATTAACATATTACACATCTGAGCGGTTAGACATATTCGAATTTGCACACTTCTTTCAGGCAAATGCCGGGATAGTACCTTATTTCAAGTCCCTGGGCACCTACTCCATTCCCAGCTACACCCAAGTACATGAGCCTAACGAGCAAGATGTCCCAAGCCCCATACATTAATTAACAACAAAGATTACAAGTAGTTCCTTGAATAATTAAATAGCCTATTTTCATATAGGCTATCCTACTGGTCTTACTGGGGTGTAAGGGGTAGGCTTTCTACTCAAATGTCAACCTCACCTGCACGTGGTGCACCCTGCTTTAGACTAACGAGGCTCTGACGACCGAGTGACTCCCGGGATAAGGAGTCCCCCACTACCATGCCACCGGCTCCCCAGGGAGGCGAATGAGCTGGTAGTGGTTAGGGCACTCTCTTGCCCTTGGGACAGGAAACTTTCCCTAAAGGCGGATGAACCACCTGTGGTCAACGGCATAGAAAGTCCTCAACGGCGGACCAGGCATAAGGGCAATGAGTCCCTCCTTGGCTGGAATGGCGGATGAAGGCTGCAGTGACTAGGATTTATTCAATCGTCTTGCATTTGCTTGCCATTGAACATCTTTTCTAAGTCATCAAGTAATGTGCGTTTGTTGATGTGCAGCAACATTCTCACGTAAAAAGATTTCACGCACAGCAGTCTTCCAACAACATTGACTTTCTTCAAAGTCCTGCGGCGATCAAGAAGTTGCGACGGGGGCAGGATTGTGATGTCTGGGAGCCTCTAGTGATAACTTGGCACGTAGGCGGTAGATGTGTGATCGGTCGTCTTGCTTAGGGTTGTGGCTGTAGAGCAATTCGGCCGCTGCAACTACGACTGAGCAGTCCTATTTAGGGTCCACTCTGCTCACCCCACATGGGGAAGGGGCTAGAAAAGGTGCCCTAAACACAGTCAGCCACTTATACTACCGATTGGATAGCCGCGTCCAAAGGTGTCACCTCCATGCGGTCGAAAATGTATAAGTAACAAATTTTATTTTGCAACCTGGAATGTAAGAACACTCACTGATGACCCCGCAAATGAGAGACCTGAAAGGAGAACAGCTATTGTGGGTAGAGAGCTACGGAGATATGACATTGACATAGCAGCACTTCAGGAGACCCGTCTTGCTGAGGAAGGTCAGTTGAATGAGCAAGGTGCAGGGTACAGCTTCTTTTGGAAGGGTAAACGTGAGGACGAACACAGAATACATGGAGTTGGCTTTGCCATTAAGAGCAAGCTTCTCAAGGATCTGTCAGAGCTTCCAACTGGGTATAATGAACGCCTCATGACACTAAGACTTCGGTTATATAACAACCAGCATGCCACGGTGATCAGCGCATACGCCCCCACACTAGATGCTGATGATGACATTAAGGAAAGGTTCTATTCAGATCTGGATACCGTCCTATCAAACATCAACCGTGAAGATAGGATCATCTTACTCGGAGATTTTAACGCTAGAGTGGGCAGGGACTACAATGTTTGGAATGGTGTCATTGGTAAGGAGGGAGTTGGTAGCGAAAACTCCAATGGTGTCAGACTGCTCTCCAAATGCACTGAACATGAATTGGTAATCACCAATACTATCTTTCGCCAAAAGAATCGCTTTAAAACATCATGGCAGCACCCTAGATCGAAGCACTGGCATCTTATTGACTATGTGATTGTACGCAAGAAAGATTTACGAGATGTTCTTATCACCAAAGCAATGACAGGAGCCGATGACTGTTGGACAGATCACCGGCTTATCAGATCAGTTATGCGTATACCATTGTCCACACAGAGGAGGAAGCAACAGAAGAGCTGTAGGCATGTTTTTGATACCGAGAAGTTTGGTAAGTCAGAGCATATCTCCCAATATAAAGAGTTGCTTAGCCAGACACTGCCACAGGAATACCATCCAGATGTAACACTGCACTGGGAGAGTCTGAAGACCGCTATTCAGAATGCTTGCAAGGAAACGCTGGGATATAAGACCAGGAAACATCAAGACTGGTTTGATGAAAATGATGAAGAAATAGAAGCATTAATCTCAGAAAAGAGAAAAGCCTTGCAAACTTGGAGAAAAGATATGAACTCCCGTACTAAGAAAGAAGCATTTTGTCTTGCGAAGGCAAATGTCCAAAGAGGAACTCGTGCTCTCAAAAATGCATGGTGGACATCCAAAGCTAAAGAGCTGCAATATCTAGCAGACAAAGATTCGCGACAGTTCTTCCAAGCCACAAAAGCGATTTATGGCCCCTCCACGTTTGGTAGAAATCCACTTTGGTCCAGTGACAAAAGTACACTTCTAAAAGATCAATACTCCATCATGAATAGGTGGAAGGAGCATTTTGAAGACCTCTTGAACCAGGACTCAGTTATTGATGAGCAGGTGTATGATATATTAGAACAAGCACCCATCAAAGAAGAACTCGGTACCCTGCCAACACTAGATGAGGTTCAGTGTGCTATTAATCAAGCAAAGCGACACAAAGCTACTGGATGTGATGGAATACCAGCGGAAGCTCTCAAAGAAGGAGGTGAGGAACTCATAAGCCACATACATGATCTTATCATTAAAATTTGGAGAACTGAAAAAATGCCTGCTGATTTCAGAGATAGTCTGATAGTTCCCATATTTAAGAAAGGTGATCGTGCAGACTGCAACAACTATCGTGGTATATCTTTGTTATCATGCCTTGGAAAGCTTATTGCTCGTATTTTGGCGAATCGTATTCTATCCCTGGTGGAGAAAATACTCCCAGAGAGCCAATGTGGTTTCAGGCCTTCTAGAGGAACTGCAGATATGATATTCACTGTTCGTCAGCTTCAGGAGAAATGTAGAGAGCAAAATAGACCTCTTTATATTGCCTTTATAGACCTCAGTAAGGCATTTGACTCGGTAAACCGTGAAGCCTTGTGGAAGATTTTATCATTGTATGGTTTTCCACTGAAATTTATTACCATCTTAAGACTACTCCACAATGATATGAAGGCAAATGTCATTGGTAACGACTCGATTGGAGAACCATTTCATATTAATACCGGCGTTAAACAAGGCTGTGTGATTGCCCCTACATTGTTTTCTCTGTACGTTGCCACTGTCATGCAGTTAGTCAAAGATGATCTTCCTACAGGCATACAGATAACTTACAGGATGGATGGGAAGATCTTTAATTTGAGCCGTCTAAAGGCAAGGACTCGAACATCTCCTGCTGCATTGGTTGAGTTACAGTACGCTGATGATAATGCAGTAGTAGCTCAATCAGAGGACGAACTTAGGAAAATCCTGAATGCTTTTTCTTCAGCCTACAAAAAGATTGGGCTGAAACTTAACACCAGTAAAACCCAAGTCCTCTACCAACCAGCCCCTGGACAAGGACAAAGAAACATCAATGTCACCATCGACGGAGCGAAGCTTCAAGAAGTTAACGCCTTTTCTTATCTTGGCAGCACCCTGTCATCAAGTGCAAATATAGATTCCGAAATCCAACACAGGATTAACCGTGCTGGGGCATCCTTTGCAAGATTGAGGTCTAGAGTTTTTGACAACCATGATATCAATGCTGCAACGAAGATCCTTGTGTACAACTCGGTTGTAGTTCCCACCTTACTTTACGGATCTGAATCCTGGACATGCTACAGACGTCATTTTAAAAAGCTGGAGCAATATCACCAGCGTTGTTTGAGGAGAATTCTTCGTGTCACATGGCAAGACAAACGCACAAACACCAGCATTCTCGAAGAAGCACAGACTACCAGTGTTGAAGCCATTCTTTTAAAACGTCAGCTGCGATGGACAGGACACGTAATCCGCATGCCCAATAATCGCATTCCCAAGCAAGTGTTTTGCTCTGAACTAACTGAGGGCAAGCGCTGTGTGGGAGGTCCGAGGAAGCGATTCAAAGACGTACTAAAGGCTAATATGCAAATGTGCCATATTAATATCAACAACTGGGAGACCTTAGCTCTTGATCGCTCATCCTGGAGATCAATTGTTCATCGTGGTGCGATACTTTTTGAAGAAAACCGCCGACGTATGATAGAAGATCGGAGGCAACGCAGAAAGAACAGAGTGTTCATTAGAAGACAGGGAATGAATGCGGATGTCTCACCTGACCCTGATACTACCTGTCATCACTGCGGGAAACTGTGTCTCTCCCGCATTGGGCTTTTTAGTCACCTCCGGACTCATCGATGAAGAGTCATTCAGTATTGGAAGGCCAACCTACTCGAGACGAGTGTTTGCTATCATCATCACTTAGGACACGAGAAAAGAAAACGAGATTTTAAAAAATTGCATAGCCACCATTTTTAAGTTCTCATCAAATTCCATTAAATTAGACGTCATTAAATTTAGGCTTGTATGAAGATATACCATGCCAAGTTTCACAGCACTCGGATGCAAAGTCGCGAGAACAATCTATTTAAATATTTAAGTTTCGCGTCGCCACCATGTTGGTTTTGTACTCACCAGAGTATTGAATGATCCATAGGTGAACTTCTGTTAATAGCCTCTATCAACATACAAAATTTCAGTTTGATTGCTGTAATAGATTCGTAGATACTGAGAAACGTCTAAATATTTCGGATGGTCGCCATGTTTGATAGAGTACATAGAGTTATGTACTGTCCCCGTTTACCCGGATAGTAGGCTGTCAGATATCCGCCCCCTCAATCGGATTGCCAACAATCAATCGCACCAGCTCAGCTACATCAATGAAAATGGCAATGACAGATACTACCGAGGTTTGAACACAGAAGTTACCAAGAAAAATTATTGTGGAACACACCAAAATAGACGGGGTTACATACTTACTTTTACTTACCTCTTATAAATATCTCGGGGATTGGGTTGACAACAGGATCCTTAAAGTATGCTCTCACAATAACCTTCACCATGACATTTAAAAATGAACCAGACCGAAGACGAGAACTTTGAACTGTACAAAAGCTTTATTTTCAAATAAAGAGTATGATTTTCACAACTCAACAAAATAAACGTGGCTATCAGTAGCCTATGTCAATCTGACTACGTCCTCCTAAAGGACTTGCAAATTTATCAAACAATATGTTAGCTCCCATGAGCTCAAAATAACGTAACATTTTATAACACATTTGGATTGGATGAGGAAGTGAGGACGAGACATATATAGAGCACTTGGTTTCCTTTTAATAAACATGAGAATTGTATTTATAGTCGCAAGGCCAGAGTGTGGACGACCTCACCCGCTGATAACCAGTTGTTGGGACAGCTGCAAGCTACCCTCCAACCTGTTGCATACTTGTCAAATGGACTCCCTTCTCACATGCTACGTTACGTAAGAATACAGCTCTCTTTTAAAGCTTTAAATGCCTACAAGACAACTCATACATATTGACGCAAATCTTTCAAATGCTTGACTCACATCCCACTGGATTATTTTAACTATCCTTAAACTTGTTAAGTTATCATCCAAATGTTTAATCAGCATAGTTTAGAGTATAAAACACACTCTTAAATGTTTATAACAAAATCACATAAATTATTTATAACAATTAGAAATTGTTTATAATATTGTCGAAAATAATTAAAAAAATTTTAAACACGCCTTTAACATTTCTTTCGTTCCACATTATTGTCAAAGATATTTACATTTATTATTTACAATATCAACATTTAAATTATTTAAATTATTAATTTAAGAAATACATTGAACCACATGTTTTATCCGGTTGGTAAATTCATAATCGTGATTAATATAATCGACCAATGAAGGTTAGTTATACATGTACATGTCACAATCTGGTTTAATAAAGGTTGTAATAATTTTAATTATTTGTGACGGTAATCTTCATTCAAAATCTTATCTCAAATTCTTTCAAAACTCTTGTTAATTATAACAGTAAATTCACTTGATTAATTTTCAACGAACTATGACAATACACTCTAGCGGAAAATACTTCGCTTACAAAATAATGCTTACAAATTAATCTATATGGCATTAAAACTTCCACCGAACTTACAAAACTTCCACAAATAATTCTTTATCATCATTAACTACTGTGGGAATCTCCTTCATTTATTTAAGGGCATTATACATCAGCGACTTTCAACATGTCCGCTGCACTATCGATTATACATTCATAGTTCCACTTAAAAATTCTTATATCAATAATTGTTTCAAAACTGTTGTCATTTAAACTTCGTGGATTTCATTCATGAATCGAAATGAAATAAACATTTGCCAATCACAAACAAATTTAATAGTGAATACGCTTATATACGCCTGTCTGGTCTATCAAAATTTAAGATTAACATCTTCAAAGAATTGTAGTATAAAAATACTATCATCAAACAAAGTGCGACTAACTGCAAAATAGTCGAATAGAATCCAATTAGACTGGGGAATGCAAACATCATTATATAAATCTCTATATGAGAAAAAACCTAACACAAGTTTCACGAATTTAATGCATTCAATAATTCATAATTAATGTTCATATTTCACAAAATTGCCTAAGATGCAATGGTCGTTCATGACTGACGATAAATGTCTGTGTTGCAATCAATTCAAATAACGACTAGTATTTCCAAGATCGTCGACAACGTACTGGATTTTAACGCTCTAAAATCATTTAAATGTTCTTCCTTCTTGATGATGACAGAAAATTGGTCAAAGTAATTAAACTGGGGTAGAATTACTTTAATAAAGTGACACGCTGTCTGAATTTAAATCTGCCATAAAAATCATTAACTTACAGTCAAATCGTGACTACAAAAATAAGCAAATTACTGAAAAATCTAAATATCAGTCTCAACTGATTCAAAATCATTTAACTATGCCCATGACATAACAATGTCTTAATAAAACGTCGAAAAAGGCATAACTCATCAAGGTGTACTGAGAATAAGAATCTCAAACAAGAATATCGGGCAAAAAATACATGAGGACAAAAATATGGGAAAAATGGTTGCTCAAATATTGCTAAGAAACTCAAATACAATAAACGTTCACGACTACCTTATCTGCCGATTGACGTTCCAGAGGAAAATTCCCCAAAGAAGACTGTTGATGGATCCATTTCACCAAGTTAAAGCTGAGCTCCATCCTCGAAACCAGAAACAGCACCATCGGAGAATCGAACTGCTTCACGAAGACGAACGACATCCTTCCGGCAATAATCTTCTTTGTGAGTCGGGACAACCCTGACCTCTCTTGAAAAATCCCTGAAGTTCCAGTTGAAAATCGCCATGAAGTTTTTGTATAAATTTCCGAAGAAATATTCATATTCAGAAAGTATGAAATCATTTCTATTGCTGTTTGATAGTATTCAGCCTTTACTCACGAAACATGGGTGTAGATGGTTATTTACCACATGTTCGCTTGTATGGAATAGCAATTAGCGAAGTTCCATGCTGCTATCTTACTCCGTTGAAATATGTCCCAATTGCATTAAGTCCTTTAACCTTCCATCTTCTCTTCGGTAATAGTATTAGAAGAACAAACTGCCATATTAGACTGCTCCATTATACTGCAGTGTTGTGTCACAAAAGCAATCGGAAGTCTCCCTATTTCACTAGCCCTGTCAGCCGTAGCGTAGAGTCTGGCTATACAAAGTGTTTCTCCTGTGGCGAGAAAATCACTTTTGTCAGTCGTCTAATATTGTCAATAACTTCCAAAATACTTCCTCGAAATTGTTCAGCTTTTCTACAGTCCTTACTGTAGCAATGCACAAGAGAATTAGCTTATAGGCGACCGCTAACTGTTCACAGCTAATCTTGTAGAAGCGTTATAAGTGTCGTTTCAACTTCACCTAGATTTACTTCACAGTAAACCTGCACTGCTTGTAAGTTCGACTCTCGTTTCATGCAGTGGCTTCGCCACGCGTTACAAAGACGACTTTTTCACTACTAAACTCACTCGACGTTTCACTGAAATGACTATTTGAAATCTGACGATTGAATATCAGATGATTTATAATCTGAGAATGAGAAATGAGGCTCCTCTCTTCTGCGCAAGGCCTTTTATGAACTTCATGAGGGGCGTATCTATCCCTTCCATCGCGTGTTACTGCGTCATCGCTAGAAGTTCCAACTTCGTCAATACATGACGGATTTTCATAATTCAAAAACTGAAAATAAATTTCACCAAAATTCCAGATCAATGCCTCTACTGCAAATGGATTTCCACAGTCCTGCATTCCAAAAAGTAATAAAAATACCATAGTTTCAGCAATCTCCGTCTTCCTTTAGACTATCGTTCATTGGCTTAAGCCTCCCCTCCAATAGCATAATTTCTTCCTCAGCAGAATTCCACGTTTCCTGCGACTGTGTCGTGCATCTCGGATCCTTCTCGAATAAATGCTGACGTCACTGAGAATCTCAGCTCAAGTAGCCTGCTGGCATAACGTCTGCGTCATCCGTGCTTACGTCATGACTACCCACGTCATAACTATGACAGCCATAACTTTCGCTATAATTTCCAAAATAGCCACCGTGGTCTCTATATAATTCAATTACGGGGGCATTCTCCTCTCACCACGTTTTAAAAACAGTTGCAAATTGTTTTTAAACTCAGTGTTACAAGTACCTCAACTCTCTTGAACACGAAATTGAATTATTACTGGCTTACTCTAGTATAGTATCTTTTTAAATTTCCAGCATTGAACTTGCCGTAAATGACATTATTCTCATCATCGTAGAGTTCATAGCAGTTGTTTCCATAGGCGTTCGTAATCCTAAACGGCCCCATGAATACATTTCCAAATTTGGGGTATATTTTCTTGCTCATATCAGCCTTGACAGGTCTGCGTAATAATACAAGATTTCCAACTTGTAAGGGTGCACCAAAACGTTTTCCAGCTACTCTTTTCAATCGTTTCTGTGCTGCTTTCTGGAGTTGTTCCTTCGCCTTGTCAATCCTCTGCTGCCTTCCTAAGTCGGGATCTCTAGGAATGTGGTTGAAAAGATTATCCCACGGCCTTTCTGGGTTTCTTCCAAGATGAAGTCGCATTGGCACTTCTCCTGTGCTCTCCTGCACTGTAGAGTTCAGACATTCCTCTATAAGGGGTACAAATCTCACCCAACCAGAATGATCATTTGGACAGAAAATTCGACAGAATTTCGAAAATTCAGCCATATATCTTTCTGAGGAATTCGATTCTGGGTAACGCACGCTTGAAAATAAGTGCTTAATGCCAAGCCTTTCCATATCCGCTGCAAATTCCACGGATGTAAACTGCGTTCCATGATCTGACAGTAGATATTCTGGTATACCAGCTTTAGGAAATACAGCATTTTCCAGTCTGCTTACTACGTTCCTTGTGTTCGCTTTCTGCATGGGACTCATTGTAACAAATTTTGAGAAAACATCCACGGTAACCAACAGGTACTGGTTACCCTGATATCCCTTCGGACAGGGGCCAAATATATCCGTCGCCATAAGTTCGTTTGGCTTAGAAGGAACCATAGCCTTCGGTTTTCCCTTTAATAAAGCAGAAGCATACTTTGCTCTTTGACATTTTCCAAAATTCACCTTGATATTGGCCTCCCGTAAATTCTCGAACAACTTTCTCAAGTGCACTAAATGTTCTGCGGCGCTGGGTGAAGATACGATTAAATCGTCAATGTAGCAGATTACATTTTCTTTCACTTCGTCTGTGAGCTTACTATCAAGTGCTCGAATAAGTGCTGGTCCACTGTTAACCATACCAAAAGGCATTCGGACAAAGACCCATGACGTCTGGTCAAATAGGAATCCAGTGTACTGCATACTATCTTCTTCTAGCTGAACTTGATAAAATGAAGACGTCAAGTCAAGAACGCTGAAACATGCTCTCCCTTTGAATTTTCGAAGCAGATCTCTAATCTTGGGTGGTCGGTCATTTTCTGGAAGAATCTTCAAGTTAATGGTCCTGGCATCGAGACAAAGACGTATCTGACCATTACTTTTCTTCACTACTGTGATGGGGTTTATATAAGACGACGCCTGTTTTTTAATAATCCCGTCTACCTCCATTTTTCTGATTAACCCTCGTACTTCTTGATAGTATTTCTCAGGAATGGGGTATATTCTCTTCTGGTAAGGGGTTTCATCTGTCAGCCTTATCTTGTATTTATAATCCTTAATCAATCCAGGCTTTTCATCGAAAATATCTTGGAATTCCTTTATCAGATCCTCAAATTCCCCCTGAATTTCTTCAAATCCTTCAGTTTTTCTACTGGGTATTTCTGCTAAATTTTCCACTTCATTAACAATAGTATTCAAAATTTCTTCCCTAAGGTCTATTTCCAGACTGTTTTTCACGTCCTGTTTTTCTATCTCTTCTGTGATTATGTACCCATCATTAAAGCTAATACTTCTGTTCTTCATGTCAATAATAGCTCCGACCTTCGATATAAAATCGATTCCAAGCACCATATCAAAATTGATCTTGCTCACCACAATGAAGATCTGTTCATAATTCCTTCCATTGATCTCAAAGTTCAATAACACTTGAATCTTGCACTTCACTGCCTTATCTTGGAATATCCCTCTCACTTTGACGGTAGAAACAGGTAGAACTGTCATGTTCTCCCCTCTTAGCAGACTTTGATAACATTCCTCTGAAATGATGGAGATAATTGCACCAGTATCCATCAGGGCTTTATACTGTTGTCCATCTATCCGTACAGAAATAATAGGTAAGGCACATGGTCTTTCCTCTTTAACTATACCCCTCTCTTCTAGCAAATCTTCATCAGTCACTTCATATATCTCATTAATCGTAATCAGGTGTGGTGTGGCAATGTATTTACAAGTTCTCACTGACGTTGAGAAATCGGCGTTTTTTTTGTGTGTGTTACTGACCTCAAAATTCTGTTGGCTCGTAGAAGGCCCAGGATCGATTACAACATCCTGCCTTTTCTTTTGGTTGCCTGCTTCTTTTTCCCGTAATTCTTTTAGGTATTGCTGGCTTTCCTTCTCTCTTTCCTGATACTGATCGGGTGTCATAACCTGACCTTGAGGATTCTGATTTCTGTTTTGGCTCTGGTTATTCCTGTTATAATTCCTGTTATAACCATTATTGTTGTAATATCTGCCTCTTCCATTGTAATTTCCTCGGTTATAGTTCCAGCCTCTTCTCTGTTGATACGGTCGGTAACCTTGCGATCTGTTATTTCGAAACTGATTATTTCTGTGAGGACCTACATTGTCAGTTTTCTCCTCATCTGGCTTGTCAGTTTGTTGGACTTGGTCCATATATACAGTATTTATTTCTTTAAAGTCATGCCTTTGACCTTTCTGCACCACGTTAGGCATTGGACTTGTGTAGTCTAACCTCCTCAGTAATTCATCCATGCTGGTTAAATCCCTGATGTTGGACGAAATTATTAGTCTTCTCACCTCAACTGGCAGCATACGAGAAATCGCATCAATAAGTTGCTCCGTGGACAATGGGGGTTGTAAGAATCTCAAGCGGGATAATTGACTCGTAAAGAAATCAGCGTACCGCGTTGGAAGAGTACCGGAGTATTTTCTTGAATACACCTCCGCTCTTAACGAATTCTGCGCTTCTATGGACCAAAATCGTTTGATTAATGCCTCTGCAAACTCGTCAAAGTTACTGAATGTGTATCTAAATGCGCGAAACCATTCGAGGGGTCCTCCAATCAAATATCTCTCCACTATCTTCATCTCTCTCTCTCTGGGAATGTGAGCTTCGATGAAATAATCTTTGAGGTTCCTTACATATTCGATAGGTGTCAAACTATCCGTGTTACTGAATTTTTGCGGTTTATCTTCAAAATTCCTGATGACCGTTACGTTCCTCGGATATGAATCCGGGTAGTTTTTCCCACTATCACGATAGTTCCACTCAGGTTCCATATTCCTCTCGTCATCTTCCTCCCTGAATCTGGATATACGTTCTTCAGGAGTCACGTCTCTCTCTTCTGGATCTAGGTTATATCTTCTGGCATGATTCCTACTGGTTTCGCAAGCCAAGCCTTGTGTATCCTTGTCAGTGATTTCCGTTAAGACTTTCTTGATTAACTCTTCTTTGTAGGTCTCCATTAAATTAGCCTCTCCTAACTTCAAATTCTGTAGTTTACTCGCCGTTTCATTCACATCAGAGACAACTTTATGAATCTGTTCCTCTAATGCAGATTTTAATGTTTGCACATCCCGATCTAGTTGTGTTCTATCTTCAACTTGTCTTTCGGATAGCGAATCCATCCTGACGCTTAAATCTTTCCTAATCTGTACTACTTCATTGTTAATATCAATTTGAGTACTGGCAAGTTTCCTTTCAATACGATCCTGAATTTGGGTTACATGTTCCCCACTTGACCTATTCCACTCGTCTTTCCATATTGCTACATTTTCCGTTAACATTTCTGCTATGTCTAATTCAATATCCTCTTTCAATACTTTATTATGGTCTAATACTTGGGTTCTCATGACCTCTACATCAACCTTTAAACCTTCTAAAGACGCTGTCGTTCTAACTGACTCATCAACTAGCCTAGTCGTTAATGCACTTATATTACGTGTACAAAGAGTTTTTGAATTTTCTATCTCTTCCCTGACTTTATTTACATCAGTTTGGACTTTAGCAACGTCTACGAAAACTGTGTTTACCTCTACTTGAATTTTAATTATGTCACTTTGCATCTCGTTTACATCCGAATGAATGTTATTAATATCAACCTGAACATTGGACACATCAGTTCTAACATTTTGGATTCCTCTTTGGACTTCCTCAACCTTGTCTTGGACAGTCGCAACATCATTTTTGACAACAACTACCTTAGCCCTAGCTCAAGAAATATCACTACGGACATTAGCAACATCTAAATTCAACATTGTAAGATCTTTATGCACATTAGCAACATCTATTTTAACATCAGCAACATTTTTATGCATATTAGACACATCTATTTTAACATTGGACACGTCTGAGCGCATGTCAGTTACAGTATTCTCAATTCCTTGGGTATTAATCTGTAAACGCGACATATTATCCTCTAAGTTAGCAGAACTAGTCTGAAGACCCTTCAAACTTTCATCCATGCTAGCTTTCATTTCCTTCATACTCTCACTCATCTGCTTCATATTACTATTCATGTTAGCAGACATCTCCGCTAACATCATCTTCAAACTTTCATCTGCCATTACAATATTATTCAAAAATTAGACTGCTGTAGGGACATACATCAAAAGAGCAAAATAACAACATTTGAGCAACACTTTTCACAATACATGAATTTGATCAATTTTCTGTCTTAAATCTAACTTATAACTACCTTATAATTAACTTTCGAAGACACTTCATGTTGAAACAAACTCAAGCACATGTTCAAATTTCCCTGGCTCATTTTAAAATATCCTATCACAAATAATTTTACATTTACAATCCAAATAATTTAATTTTATCTTTAATATGACTGAAATGTCATAAGCCGGTCAAATAAAATAAGATTCCAGATCATAGGCGATTTTCATAAGTTTCCAGCCCATTTAACCTTTCTCAAGTTGTATAAGATCTGATCTTTTCTGAGTGTAATTTTCCTAATACAATGCAACATTTAATTCCTATATAATCACACTCTTAAATTCTATAATTGGCCCAGACATCTAACAAAGAATCAACCTCTTTATTTGAGTCTAATCGATCCACACGTTTTAGGTTTGCCAATCCTATTGGCGTTCAACCTGGTGATCCAGTTATGTTGAATCGAGCCCCAAAGTTTTAGGTGCGCCAATCCTTCTGTCCCCGTTTACCCGGATAGTAGGCTGTCAGATATCCGCCCCCTCAATCGGATTGCCAACAATCAATCGCACCAGCTCAGCTACATCAATGAAAATGGCAATGACAGATACTACCGAGGTTTGAACACAGAAGTTACCAAGAAAAATTATTGTGGAACACACCAAAATAGACGGGGTTACATACTTACTTTTACTTACCTCTTATAAATATCTCGGGGATTGGGTTGACAACAGGATCCTTAAAGTATGCTCTCACAATAACCTTCACCATGACATTTAAAAATGAACCAGACCGAAGACGAGAACTTTGAACTGTACAAAAGCTTTATTTTCAAATAAAGAGTATGATTTTCACAACTCAGCAAAATAAACGTGGCTATCAGTAGCCTATGTCAATCTGACTACGTCCTCCTAAAGGACTTGCAAATTTATCAAACAATATGTTAGCTCCCATGAGCTCAAAATAACGTAACATTTTATAACACATTTGGATTGGATGAGGAAGTGAGGACGAGACATATATAGAGCACTTGGTTTCCTTTTAATAAACATGAGAATTGTATTTATAGTCGCAAGGCCAGAGTGTGGACGACCTCACCCGCTGATAACCAGTTGTTGGGACAGCTGCAAGCTACCCTCCAACCTGTTGCATACTTGTCAAATGGACTCCCTTCTCACATGCTACGTTACGTAAGAATACAGCTCTCTTTTAAAGCTTTAAATGTCTACAAGACAACTCATACATATTGACGCAAATCTTTCAAATGCTTGACTCACATCCCACTGGATTATTTTAACTATCCTTAAACTTGTTAAGTTATCATCCAAATGTTTAATCAGCATAGTTTAGAGTATAAAACACACTCTTAAATGTTTATAACAAAATCACATAAATTATTTATAACAATTAGAAATTGTTTATAATATTGTCGAAAATAATTACAAAAATTTTAAACACGCCTTTAACATTTCTTTCGTTCCACATTATTGTCAAAGATATTTACATTTATTATTTACAATATCAACATTTAAATTATTTAAATTATTAATTTAAGAAATACATTGAACCACATGTTTTATCCGGTTGGTAAATTCATAATCGTGATTAATATAATCGACCAATGAAGGTTAGTTATACATGTACATGTCACAATCTGGTTTAATAAAGGTTGTAATAATTTTAATTATTTGTGACGGTAATCTTCATTCAAAATCTTATCTCAAATTCTTTCAAAACTCTTGTTAATTATAACAGTAAATTCACTTGATTAATTTTCAACGAACTATGACAATACACTCTAGCGGAAAATACTTCGCTTACAAAATAATGCTTACAAATTAATCTATATGGCATTAAAACTTCCACCGAACGTACAAAACTTCCACAAATAATTCTTTATCATCATTAACTACTGTGGGAATCTCCTTCATTTATTTAAGGGCATTATACATCAGCGACTTTCAACATGTCCGCTGCACTATCGATTATACATTCATAGTTCCACTTAAAAATTCTTATATCAATAATTGTTTCAAAACTGTTGTCATTTAAACTTCGTGGATTTCATTCATGAATCGAAATGAAATAAACATTTGCCAATCACAAACAAATTTAATAGTGAATACGCTTATATACGCCTGTCTGGTCTATCAAAATTTAAGATTAACATCTTCAAAGAATTGTAGTATAAAAATACTATCATCAAACAAAGTGCGACTAACTGCAAAATAGTCGAATAGAATCCAATTAGACTGGGGAATGCAAACATCATTATATAAATCTCTATATGAGAAAAAACCTAACACAAGTTTCACGAATTTAATGCATTCAATAATTCATAATTAATGTTCATATTTCACAAAATTGCCTAAGATGCAATGGTCGTTCATGACTGACGATAAATGTCTGTGTTGCAATCAATTCAAATAACGACTAGTATTTCCAAGATCGTCGACAACGTACTGGATTTTAACGCTCTAAAATCATTTAAATGTTCTTCCTTCTTGATGATGACAGAAAATTGGTCAAAGTAATTAAACTGGGGTAGAATTACTTTAATAAAGTGACACGCTGTCTGAATTTAAATCTGCCATAAAAATCATTAACTTACAGTCAAATCGTGACTACAAAAATAAGCAAATTACTGAAAAATCTAAATATCAGTCTCAACTGATTCAAAATCATTTAACTATGCCCATGACATAACAATGTCTTAATAAAACGTCGAAAAAGGCATAACTCATCAAGGTGTACTGAGAATAAGAATCTCAAACAAGAATATCGGGCAAAAAAATACATGAGGACAAAAATATGGGAAAAATGGTTGCTCAAATATTGCTAAGAAACTCAAATACAATAAACGTTCACGACTACCTTATCTGCCGATTGACGTTCCAGAGGAAAATTCCCCAAAGAAGACTGTTGATGGATC
This sequence comes from Meconema thalassinum, assembly GCA_946902985.2. Classification (NCBI taxonomy): domain Eukaryota; kingdom Metazoa; phylum Arthropoda; class Insecta; order Orthoptera; family Tettigoniidae; genus Meconema; species Meconema thalassinum. The sequence goes on from OX336390.1 coordinate 447,262,762, forward strand.
CATTTCACCAAGTTAAAGCTGAGCTCCATCCTCGAAACCAGAAACAGCACCATCGGAGAATCGAACTGCTTCACGAAGACGAACGACATCCTTCCGGCAATAATCTTCTTTGTGAGTCGGGACAACCCTGACCTCTCTTGAAAAATCCCTGAAGTTCCAGTTGAAAATCGCCATGAAGTTTTTGTATAAATTTCCGAAGAAATATTCATATTCAGAAAGTATGAAATCATTTCTATTGCTGTTTGATAGTATTCAGCCTTTACTCACGAAACATGGGTGTAGATGGTTATTTACCACATGTTCGCTTGTATGGAATAGCAATTAGCGAAGTTCCATGCTGCTATCTTACTCCGTTGAAATATGTCCCAATTGCATTAAGTCCTTTAACCTTCCATCTTCTCTTCGGTAATAGTATTAGAAGAACAAACTGCCATATTAGACTGCTCCATTATACTGCAGTGTTGTGTCACAAAAGCAATCGGAAGTCTCCCTATTTCACTAGCCCTGTCAGCCGTAGCGTAGAGTCTGGCTATACAAAGTGTTTCTCCTGTGGCGAGAAAATCACTTTTGTCAGTCGTCTAATATTGTCAATAACTTCCAAAATACTTCCTCGAAATTGTTCAGCTTTTCTACAGTCCTTACTGTAGCAATGCACAAGAGAATTAGCTTATAGGCGACCGCTAACTGTTCACAGCTAATCTTGTAGAAGCGTTATAAGTGTCGTTTCAACTTCACCTAGATTTACTTCACAGTAAACCTGCACTGCTTGTAAGTTCGACTCTCGTTTCATGCAGTGGCTTCGCCACGCGTTACAAAGACGACTTTTTCACTACTAAACTCACTCGACGTTTCACTGAAATGACTATTTGAAATCTGACGATTGAATATCAGATGATTTATAATCTGAGAATGAGAAATGAGGCTCCTCTCTTCTGCGCAAGGCCTTTTATGAACTTCATGAGGGGCGTATCTATCCCTTCCATCGCGTGTTACTGCGTCATCGCTAGAAGTTCCAACTTCGTCAATACATGACGGATTTTCATAATTCAAAAACTGAAAATAAATTTCACCAAAATTCCAGATCAATGCCTCTACTGCAAATGGATTTCCACAATCCTGCATTCCAAAAAGTAATAAAAATACCATAGTTTCAGCAATCTCCGTCTTCCTTTAGACTATCGTTCATTGGTTTAAGCCTCCCCTCCAATAGCATAATTTCTTCCTCAGCAGAATTCCACGTTTCCTGCGACTGCGTCGTGCATCTCGGATCCTTCTCGAATAAATGCTGACGTCACTGAGAATCTCAGCTCAAGTAGCCTGCTGGCATAACGTCTGCGTCATCCGTGCTTACGTCATGACTACCCACGTCATAACTATGACAGCCATAACTTTCGCTATAATTTCCAAAATAGCCACCGTGGTCTCTATATAATTCAATTACGGGGGCAGTACCATTAGATGAAGATTATTGCGTAGGTTTATTATTCAAACCTTGACTTCGTTCGATGATTAGGACACAAGAAATGAAAACCTTATTTTAAAATTTCGCACAGCAGCCATCTTAAGGTTATGTAAACACATGAACTAAATTAGATGTCAGTGCATTTCAAATGTGTATAAATTTTTGCTGTACCAAGTTTCACTGCGCTCGGATGGTTAAGTCACGAGACAAGTCTATTTAAATGTTTCAACTTCGCTTGGCCGCCATGTTCGTCGTTCTATACATAACAGGTTTATTAAAGTCACATAGATCAACTTCTAGTAGCGCCCTTTATCACCGTATAAAATTTCAGGGTGATATCTGTTACTGTTGTGGAGGTATAAATTGCCAGTGAAATATTTCGCCTGGTCGCCATGTTGGATTGGTGAAACGTATTAAAATTTGAAAGGCACGATCGAGGCCGAACAAAGTAGTAGTATGCACATACCTAGTTTCATTGAAATCGATCCAGCCATTTAGATTTTATTAGGGACACACACACACACACACACACACACACACACGGATAAAAGGTAGTCTCATAGCCTATTTTTTTTTCATAAATGAAAGTAGGCTAAAACAACGTGGGCAGACAAGAAGGGAGAGACTAAGTGGAAACAAAGCAAACCGATGAAATCCACTGCTCTAATAAAATTGTAAAATATTAATCAGTTGCAACTCGGTAGCTAGACAATTTTGTAAAACAAATGTAACATGAGTTTTTAATAAAATAAAGCATGAGTGCACTCTTCTTAATTGTTTTGGTCAAGTACAAAGGTGGGTTTACACGGGAACCTTTTCAGCGGAGTCAGATATTACAAGTATTACGAGGTTAATCTAAGCCAAGGAGTCTTAACTTCCTTCGGAGCAAGTTGTTCCATTAGTATGTACAGTTCTTTTGCGCTTAATTAATGCTGTGATAAACAAGCTGTCCATCAACTTCCGCTTCGTCACTGCAGCGCACTACACTATCCGAGCCGAGTTGAGCCGAGGTTAACCGAGTAGCCCCGAACCAAAACGCTGGTCCGATGCACGGTTCGCAGAGCCTCTATGCCTCGACTTGTACGCGTGTGATTTCGCGCGTTTGAATGGCCCTGGTATACGCATCCCTTTGATTGTCTCTGGGCTCGAGAATCAAAATGACTGTTCAGTTACCAAGAGGGCGCTCATTCTTTGTTTGAGCGGCTGTATATAATTGCATAAATATTCCACAGCCTATAAATAACAGGGCCACTACAGTTTGAGTTGTCATCAATAGCCATGGTTGCTGCGATACGGAATATAGCTCAAACACTCAAAAGATCAAATTTTAAATTCATCATCATCATTTCCCAGCTCCAGTTTCCCGGGTGTGGTGTACAAGCGCTCGCCATTTCTTTCGGTCGGAGTAGAGTTGCTGCTATTCTACATTGTCTCATTTCACATTCCGTTTGTTGACCTCAGACTTCACTTTGTTTATCCATCGATTTCTTGGCGAAATAATTTCTTGGTGTTCTATTTCTATCTGTTCTCATGACGTGTCCAAACCACTGCAATCTGCATCTTTCTAGAAGTTCTGTGATAGGTATTTTGATACCAACTTCCTGCCTGTTAGTTTCATTCCTAATTGCACTACAGCATTTCAATCTTTTAGTATTACCACTGAAAATTACCAGACTTGGCGTGGTCATTTTTTTAATATACAGCTCTGATTGGTATGTCTGGCACAAGATAATATTAACTGTATAATTCCACGGTTATAATAACAAGTTGTCGAATACATTAGCATAGTATATAAATAACTGGCAACTGCATGGACTAGTATACAACAGCGTGACAAGTTCTTAAGGCGCGGGGGAGAGTTAATGCATATTGTTTCAGCTACTGGTTTCTCAGCAAAAGTAGCGGCACCATTCTTAACGACTGTAAACGCATTGCGACTCTGACCAGGGTGTCATCTACTCTGTATGATACAGAACTCTCATGGGAATGTTAAAATTTTAGTAAACTTAGGGAAAAACAGGAATTGTTAATGGTGCCCGGAGAATGTTGTTTTTCAATACGAAACGTCTCTCTGAAGGTTGGAATGTGGCGTCAAACTTTAAAGACTTATCTTTAAAAGGTGCGGTCGTAGACATGATTGTATGCAATACTGACTCCTAGCAAAGTTTCAATAAAATTGGTCCAGACAATCAAAAGTTACAGACTGACACATGCTGTTAATGGTTCATTTAAGGACTTGCGACATTCATCTCCGTGTACTTCGGTGTGTGTGTAGGATATGCCCGATAGTAGCCTATGTGTTATTGTGGTTTCTGTGGTAGTGTGTGTGTGTTACTGAGACTGGGATTGGTAAGGAAGCGGTCATCTAAGTTAGGTTGGTGTAGTTGTTCTTGTTAATAATTCATTAGAGGGACTTGGGGCATCTTGGCATCAGCCCCGTGTAGTTGGGTGTGTGTTGAACTTGTCTGATAATATTTATATACAATGTTATCTAACTACACAAACGTTGTAGTGGGTACAATTGGTGTTAATATTTTGATTCGCAGTTTGAATCTCGTTATACCAGGTTAGTTTCAAACTGCGAATCAAAATATAAAGAGCAATTGTACGCACTACAACGTTTGTGTAGTTAGGTAACATGGTACTGTATACACAGTAAATGTAAACCCCGACACAGTGATCAGGATCTTATGATGTCTGCTTGAAGGTCGAAACGCGTAATCCTAAAAATTGCCCCATTGAGATCATAACTAATTCATGTCATTTTTTCCAGGAGTGTTGTTTACTTATTATTCATATCTACACTAATATAATAAATCTGAAGAGTTTGTGTGTTTGTTTGTGTGTTTATGTGTTTAGACGCGCTAATCTATGGAACTACCAGTCGAATTCGAAAAATTATTTTTGTATACGATAGCCTGATTCAAGAGGAATAGTTTAGGCTATGTAGCATTAGACTACACCTCTCAGGAAACCTTAAATATTGCTTTTTGTTCAGTAAGTCGGAAGAACAAGCGCTCGAGAACGGCTTCAATATACAGAAGTCTATTGTTGCCATGTAACGCGGTCTGCATCACGTCGCCCCTACTAATGTTCTGGTGCAGAATTGCGAGCTGCTTATAAATTGAAGCCACGGGGAGTAATTAGTGCAAAAAGATTTCTTAGGCCCCTTAAAACAGTTATCATCATGACAATAGTATGCCTCTGTATATGGGCGATGGTGTTTGTGCAGTATACTGAGGTTATCAGCTGCAATAAGCGTTGGTGCTTTCAAATTTACTTTCATTTATTCCGATCCTTATCCTTGAGCGCTCCAGTTCTGTTAACAAATGAATCCACCGGTTGAAACCGGGCACTACTGCTAGTATTATATACATTGTACCCTGCCCAGTCATTGGGCAAATTAGTGATAACCGACTGAAGAGTTACAACTGACAGTGGAAACAAGTCGAGAATCAGCTCCGGTCTCTTAACGTAACGTCTCATTGGTAGTGAAACCTTAACAGAGAGAAGGCAGGAAAATGCGTTCTGGAACTGAATAGCATAAGAAAACGCCTCATACAGTACACATCCCACCTGACTGGTGACCCCGTCTAATTTAGCTTGTAGGCTCCAAAAAATATGTCATCCTCGCTATTGGCACGGAACGAAGGAAATATTAACAACCGCCATTATGTTTGTTATTCGCGAGAAGGTATTGCGTCAACCTCCAATTTGATGCGCTCGGCCGTTCACGCCTTTCTCCTGGTGCTGGCGGTCAAGTTCGAGGACACGGTGTTGCATTGTTATGTCTAATGACGTGTGCACAGCGCAACATTTGGCTAACACCCATCTCGCGATTCAAATCACAGCCTCATAACCTTCTTCTCTGTCTCCCCTATTCAACACGATAAATATTGCACACATTGTACTTAAGGGAGGAAGGGGAGAGATACAGCTTGTCAAGCCAAAAGATCACATATAACAGCATTTTTGGGCTACTTATTGCGTTTCTGGTTTTTAGTGCCATATGCAAGCTTGAGCTCTCTACTTTCAGGAAATGAATGATTTACACGGATACAATGACTAAAAATGGATTTACAGTGAGTTTAAAGAGATGTTGAAAGGAGCCTTGGTAATCCTCTCAAGCCTTATCTTCTCAGATTTAAGAAACTGCTGCAAAATTATGTCTTTCAAACCAACTAACATCAGTAGGAGAATTTTATGTATAGTTTGATAAGTTTGTTTATTTTCTGATAAAGTATCTTTCGATGAAGAGGAAAAATGTGATAATTTTTCACAAAACAGTGGAGGTAGATGATGATGATGATAATTGTTGCTTTAAGGGGCCTAACATCTAGGTTATCGGCCCCTAATGGTTTGGGTGTTAGTGAAAGATGAGATGAGAATGAAAAACTATGCCTAATACTAACTACAAACTTACTTACTAGAAGAAGAAAGGGTAAACAAATAAAGAGTGGGGGTAGAATAGACTTTATCGCCTCAATATATTTGTATGAAATATCATCGAGCTCATAATATAGAAATTTCACTCTCATCCATGACTGAAATAAAATGTGTGAAAACACCATTTACTATCTTAATTAGGGTTACAAAAAATATTCTGAAAGTTTTGCATTTTTCTGGAAAACGTCTGTTACTTAAGAAAAGAATTATTCTGCTTTACAACATTATGTACAGCCAGAAGCAAACCGACCAAACTTAGGAAGAGGTTTGCAAAATGTTTTGCGTGGAGTGTGGGGTCTTATGGTTTGGAAACATGGACAGTCATACAGAAAGAACAAAACTATGTAGAAAGTTTTGAAATGTAGTTATGGAGAAGAATGGAGAAAGTTTTTTTTTTTTTTTTTTTTTTTTTTTTTGCGTATGGCTTTTAGAGCCGGGAGTGTCCGAGGACATGTTCGGCTCGCCAGTTTTGTAGCTGCTTCGAGACGGACACCCAATGGGTGAGCTACAAGTACCGTTGGGGAGGGAAGGAGGGAAGTTGGAATGTAAGGACGAGGAGTTGGAAGGTAGCGGCTGTGGCCTATAGTTAGGGACCAACCCCGGCATTTGCCTGGAAGGAAGATGGGAAACCACAGAAGACCATCTTCAAGGTTGCCGGCTGGGGGATTCGAACCTCCTCGCCTCCCGGATGTGAGCGACTGCCATCAGTCATGCCGTAACCACCACGGCTAACTCACCCGGTATGGAGAAAGTGAAATGCACCGATAGATCTACTGAAAGAAGAAGACACGACTTTACTATTTGAGAGGAGGTATTAAAATTTAACATTTTTTAATGTCAGAAACTCATTACATGTACTGTATGTAAAATGTTGTTTGTTGTTCATTCATTTTTGGGCCTTGGGACATCTTGGTCATTCGCCCCGTGTAGTTGGGTTTGTGTTGAACTTGTCTGATAACCTGAATTTAAGCGATGACGGTGACTGAAGTGTGTGTAGCCTAACTGTATTAGGGACAGGGAAGAGGTATGTGCCCAAGGACTTGAAATAAAGTATTATCCCGGCATTTTCCTGGATGGAGTGTGAGAAAACCCGGGGAAAATCCACACTCAGGATAACCACTATCAGCGCCGGAATTCGAACCCGCGATCTTCGGACTAGCTGCAGCTGCCCTAACGGACGGACGTGGTGTACAATTAAACGAGCACAGTTATGCCGCGGGACAATATATGTCAATATAATTTGAGCATTTCGTAACTTTATTATATTAGTACTGTACCCATGCGAATAATTTCCATGGAAAACATGCTTCTGCCTCCAGCTAGCATCAGTCCTCAGGCGTGTACCGTCCACCCACTAAGCAGTTGCATATTTTTGATCTGAGACTAAAAGGTATCAACTCTACAATAACAAAGCACAACTCTATTCTAAAGACTTTAATTGAGCTCTAAATCATGGCTTCACACAAACAAAAACACAATCCCAACAATAATACATAAAACAATGCAAAATTATACCTTCAATCCACTAATATTCGCTCTTTATCCTTGCAAATCCAAATGCTTATTTATATATTTACCATGAGATTAACATAAAAATTCATACTCAAGTGCGCTGATGCACTGGCAAATTACACATAAAACTGTACTTACAATCTTACGTCACCTATTGTGACCTATTTAATTTCACAATCTAATTGTTTATTCACAACACATCCTACTTTACATTATGCGTACGCTTGTGTTCTGTGTCTCTCTTCCCACCAAAATGATCTACCATGCATTAACCAATTTATGGGTTGCGCCTCATATTTACTTGCAACTCCACTGTTACATATAATTATACCCCTTTCTGCATTTCCACTGTTATACAGTTCCACTTTCTACAGTTCCACTGTATGCCGTTGTGAGTTCAATTTCAAAGATTCCGTTACCGATGTGTCGGATGGTATATTATGCTACCCTTGCGTGGGCATAGCCTATGGCATCTAGTGTGCACCTTTAGAAATAGGTGACAATGTCAGTATAAAAATGCAACTTTCAACAACTGATAAGTTTGCCAAGTATTAAGTTATCAAAACGATCCTTAATTATCAATGCGTTTCAATCCACACAAATTCATTATACAATACAACAATGATTCTTTTCTTACAAACAAGGTTTCAAAGTATTTCCACTCTAAACGTCACCCTCCAAGGGTCGTTTAAATTCTCTCCCTCGGCCCTTGCTGTATATAATGGGCTGAGTCGGGCGGTAACAAAACACTTGCTCCGCCCTTCATTATGTTTCCTCTTCCTTTATCTCCAAGCAGTAACACGTGGCTTTAAATACAATAGTGCAGTGTCATTGGACTGCATATCTCATATGATCTACTAAACTGTATGCAAGATAGGGTATGGAATTGTTTAAGCATTTATTCCTAACCTTAAGATATTAATAGCTGGCCTCAACAGGTCCATTTACATTATATGAAGGAACGAGATTCACCATACACCTGTGGAATTGGGCTAGCCGGCATCTTATTAAATGACACGGTCAGGCACAACCTGCCGTCCAAAATTAACTTCCAGGAGCTGACTTTATTCAATAGCTAGTTCTCGGTCGATATCAGGTGTCATGCTGAGGTTTCCATTGTTATCCTCCCATACACCACTGGATTCGAACCCGGAACATTTCATAGCAATCCACAGAGCTAGGGTCAATCACTAATTACGCTCTGGCAATAATAAATATCTCTGTACGCCCTTGGCTATATGAGATTTCACACGTCGATTAGACTACCTGGCTCCCCTGACCATGGTGATATGATCCCGTCCTTTAATTAGTAAGATAAAATCTATCAATTACTCTTACAAGCTTATTCATCAAGCTGCGAATTCAATTCTCTATTAAACCCTTCCAGTACCTAGATTCTTGCATATTTATTTCCATTATCATAATATACTCTGATATTAAATTCTTTTACTTCGCCCATCACGTATAGTACTACCGCTTGGATACACAAATACCAATTAGCATATATATTTTGCTTACAACCATTTTTCCCTGATGTGTATTCATTTATTATTATTATTATTATTATTATTATTATTATTATTACTGACATACATCCCCATACCCGACACAACGTAACCGTATTCAATAACCGAACATCCGTGTTCGTTACGTTAACTTTCTATATAACTGAATTGCCATTTTTACATTAGTGGTAACGATTTATCCACTCAATGATGTACAAAACATCTCAACTTGACTAAAATCAACACAACATTAATATCTCGAGGTTCTACCTCCTAAAATTGACTCTTATTGGCATATTCTATAATTTTTGAAATCACTCAGCGTACAGTGGAAAAATCATGGTTTTTGGGTACTCACATTGGTTAATCTGGTGGCTCCGACCACGCATTTCCTCCAGTAATGCCCGCCATAATTTGCAAATTAGCAAGGCATTCTTACATTTTCCACACACATTTTACATAAATTTTTCCTTACAAAACACACTGCACTTTGCTTTTCCATGTTGAAGCTGTTGCTTCATTATTCACACAACACGTTATATCACTTTTTACACTATTCATTTTACATACACTTAAATGATCATCACTAACGATTGCTATGTACATTTCTTAATGGTTGACCTCTCCGTGCAGAATATAAAAAATGCAGGCACTGAAGATCTATTCTTCACTGCTACCCGCACCTCGTTTGAAAGTCTCGATTCTCTGCCTAAGGATTCCTAGCGGTCCCCCAATCTGTCTATCAATTTCTATCCTTAGATAAATTTCCTGATCTCGCATAAATATGCTTGCACATCGTCCTGATCATTAATTACAGTGGTATCCCTGCGAAATTTCACCACTTGCATAACAAAGTTTATATCTGCGCAGTCCGACATCCTATCATATGTCTAACCAATAGCTTATATACTGCGCTCATCCATTGTACATTGTACTTGTACAATTACCACTTCCAATTGTACTACCTCATATATCACACGGTACATTTCCTACGTGCTCAATAACAATCGCTCGTAATGCCGACTATAAAAGTATGGCACGACTGTCCGTATTAATTGTTCTGAATAATGCCTTACTGCATGGCTATTATGTTGCTGCACTAAACTGTTAAAGTCCGCGCGTCCCTTTCCTGGACTCCTATGACGTGCGCTTCGCACTAGACTGTGGTTCGACTGACTACATTAATCGTTATTAATTCATGCCTTACTGCATGGTTATTATGTTGATGAGCACTCAACATACTGAAGTCCGCGCGTCCCTTTCCTGGACTCCTATGACGTGCGCTTCGCACTAGACTGTGGTTCGACTGACTCCGACTGTCCTTCCCCCAGCCCTTATATCCGTTTGGAGAGAAAAAGCAGACCGAAAATTTCCTTGCAGCGTCATCTTCTCTCTCAGTACGATTCTGGTCTAGAAATAACGTTTTTATGGTTCATTTTTCCTCGCTGATCACAGATCCGTATGTGTGCTCGAGGATCGATCGGCCAATTAATTAATATTAATTGCCTTTGCCAGCGCTTCCCTACGCGGCTTCATCGGTAAATCCCCGAAGACATGGTTAGATCCTGTCGCTAACCTCCGTTTACTGTGTTAATGCGCGTTACAATAAATCTGTCTCGATTTCAATGTTTAACGGCTTGATAATTAGCCTCCCGGCTATACATTCACATAGGTGCAATCCTCATGTCTCTGAGTTACTCCAATCACGAGTAATCATTAAATTACTCTGGTATCTTCTCATCCCCTTGGCCTTTTCGTTATGTAACGGGGAATAACTGGTCCATATATCACCGTCCTGACTTGTTCCAGACGGTCTAAGTAGGTCACCGTGACTGACAGGGCTCCACGAAACCACGCCTGAATTCTAGAGCCATTAACAAACTGTCAAAAGTTCGAATTCTCTGCGCTAAGTCCAGAATTGTATGCACACTACAGCCCAATACTGCAGTATTCTGTTAGTATTTCCAGCATTATATTAACAAATAATATCACAATTTGTTCATATCACAACAGTAATTTAATGTGTATTTTATCTAGGGGGTTTTCATAGCTTAAACTCCCTCAAAAGATCTTGTGTTCGTTTCTTGCTGGTATCTCTAGTCTGTACACATTTATCTCAGAGATCCACGTTCGACACCAGTCAGCCTAAGACCGTTGGGTTCAGTACCCAGATTGCGAAAACAAAGACACTTGAGTTAATTTGGTTAAATACTATGGATTTTATTTTTTGTAGACATACATGTAAGGTATATCTTAAAACATATTATTTTCTCAACCTAAGGTTTAAAGATATCAAAATATACAGTATTTAAAATAAGTATTCATGCACCAAAACAAAAATAAAATATCTAATAAACATGAAACCTACATCGCCCACTTTCAAGAGATGTCAACACTTGTTCATAGGCGTTGCAGACCACCATATAACCATAGTTGACACTTCTGGCATGGAATGCAGACACGTCACAAGGAATAATGCTAGTCGGGTTGTTATATTGGCGCTGCGTCAAACAGGGGCAGTTATATCGTTCCAGATGTAGACTATAGTTTTAAAAAGATTGAAAGAAAGACATACAAAGCAAACAAACAAAGAAATAACAAACCTTTAAACATACTAACAAACAACAATGAAACAATAAACAAACAATGAAACAATAAAACAAAGAAACAATGCAACAAATAACAATGACACAAGAAAGAAAGAAAGAAAGAAATAACAAACAAAAATGAAACAAACAAACAAACAAACAAACAAACAAACATTCAAACAATTAAAGAAATAAAGAAATAAAGCAATAATCAAGCAGAGAAATAATGCAACAATCAACAATGAAACAAGAAACAAACAAAGAAATAACAAACAATGAAACCAACAACAATGAAACAAACAACAATGAAACAAGAAACAAACAAACAAACAAACAAACAAAAATATTTTATTATTATTATTATTATTATTATTATTATTATTATTATTATCTTTAATTTCTCATAATTAGCCTATGGTACAAATCAGTTTACAATATACGTATTTGGAATCAAGTATCCTGTAAACTTATTACTGACAATATGGCACGTGCTATTATTATTATTATTATTATTATTATACCGACAGTAGTGGCTACGCGTTCTAAAGCGCTGCGTTAGGTCAAGGGGCCAAGCTCTCTGCTGACTCGGTAGACGCGTGGGTTCGAGCCCCACCGTCGGCTGTCCTTGAAATGGTTTTCCGTGGTTTCCCATTTTCAACACCAGGCAAATGCTGGGACAGTACCTTCTGACAGGCCACGGCCGCTTCCTTCCACATCCTTGCCCAGTTTCATTCATCTTCATCCATTCCATCTCTCATACCGACGCGCAGGTCGCCCACGGGCGTCGACTAGAAAGACCTGCACTCGGCCTCTCAGGAGGCTACACGAAAAAAAAAAAAAAAAAAAAAAAAAATTATTATTATTATTATTATTATTATTATTATTATGGGGGTCATAGAAGATTTCGGAATGGATATGAAGACAAGGAATTCCATCAGCAACACCCGTTGAGAACTTAAGTTCCGAGGGGGGATCTCAGAACCTTTTGAGATCAAAACTGGACTAAGACAAATCCTGTTCAACTACGTTTCGGAGAAAGTCATTAGAGAATGGAAGAAAGGAATATCGGGCAATGAGGTCTTCAGAATTGGGAGAGGTACGAAGGGTAGATTGTTTGGCATTTGCCGACGATATAGTGATACTCGCTAATGATATCACAACAGCAAAGAAAATGGTTGAGGAATTCCAAATGATAGAAGACAGGACTACAAATATCGTTTGAGAGAAGACTGAGTTTATGAGCAACATCTAAGAGGCTCCTCGGCACTTGCAGCTGGGAGAGGGCAAAATTGGGAGAGTTAAAAGCTTTAAGAACTTGGGCGAAAGAATACAGGAGATTAGGTCAGAAATAGAATCTATCAAAGACCGGATAAGAAAAATGGAAGTGGCTTACCAATTGACAAAGGACACTTACAACAAGAAAGTACTATCCTACTATCTTACGGGGTTAAACTAAGACACATAGACACTGTCATCAAGCCCAAATGTCTGTATTCAGCAGAGACATTGGACATGATTGGGAAAGGTGGGCTTGAAAATGTCTGAAAAAAGAGAGATGAATGCTTAGGAAACTCCTAGCCCAAAGATAAAAGATGGAGAGAGAGACTAAGACCAAGCAAATAATTGCACCAGAAAACTGAAGGTGTGTTTGAACTGATGAAGAAGAGGAGATTACAGTTCTATTGACACCTCCTGAGAATGGATAGCAATAGACTGACAAAAATAATTTTCGAATTTTTCAGGAAAAGAAAGATAGAGCTCGAATGGTTTCGAGAAGTGAGAACGGACCTAGCCAAGATAGGAGTACAAGAAGACGTCATTGGGAGAAATTTAGATGACTAATTAAGGAGTGCAGAGGTTTCCAGTAGACGGGGGAGGAGCCAATTACAAAGAAAAGAACCTACCCAGAAGAACAGAAGAGGGAAGTAGGAGAAAGGATTAGAAGATACTGGCAGAGAGTCAAGATGTAAAGACTGTCAAGCGTGGTCCGTAGAAGGCCAACACGAAAATAAATTATTATTAATTATTATTAATTTTGAACACTTTATGTTTGTTGAATGTGAATTTTAAATATAGTTTTCGTGTCATCGACGGGAAATTTTGCTTTCTCTCATCACAAGAACACCCTTCACAACCACATGAAGTAGAAGTGGAACTTTGCAGAGGTTATTTAGAAATTTTCCGCCCTGTGAAGACTTGTGGGAAACTTGGCTATTTCTCTGGCTGTAAACATAATAGTTATATACAAAATACATTTTATGTTCTCCTCACTAGATTCAGTGTCACCCTCCTAGTGAAGTGACTAGCATTCTTGTCTGTCGCCCCGGAGGTCCGGGTTCGATTCCCGGCTCTGCCAAGGAATTTAATAAAACAGATTCTACACACATCTAACCTAAATTACCACGGTGTCCAAGCCCAGCAAATGAAACAACAACAACAACAACTAGAATCAGATACATTGTATATAGACCTAATTTGTTTGAAAATTAAGTTGAATGAATTTCTTCACTCTTCTACCATCACGATCCTCTCAGCAAATGGGGTCCCTGGGCTGCGGCCCCGTTTGCCTCTCCCTCGGGCGCCAGGATTATTGTTATTATTATTATTATTGTTATTATTATTATATTCTTCTTATTATTATATTTCCTCTCCTTCCCGTACAACAAACATCCCATGACATACACCAGAACATTATTAACCTTCTTAGTGCCTCTGATATACTTGTTGAAAATGCCAAAACATGTTCATTCATCCAGCATTGGATATTTATAAAAGATATATTCTTTTTGAAAGGTTAAGTGCATGATTTTTGCTGTAATATACACGTTATGCCCTCTTAAAATAAAATATGCATGTTTTATTTTTTACAAAATTAATTTAATTTGACTTTCTTTTCTTTTTGAAGATAGTATATTTTTATATAGTTTCTGAGAAACAGGTAGGCTTACCGTATTACTTAAATACCATATGTGAAATTTTAATTTAGTTTTGAGCTTAAACAGGTTAATATAATTTTGATAATCTAAAATACAATCATCCCAAACATTATTAATAATATTTTGCATTTATCACTTCCATCGATAAAGTGCAGTGGCGTGAACATTCGGTGAACTCGGTCCGATATAACACTTGCCCTTCAGGCAAGCTTGAAACCTTCAAATTTCCAACAATATGTAACACTGAAGTGAAAGATAACAAAACCGTCGAGCTCTTTTCGTGCCAGGATCAAAAGCCGATCAAATCGGCGCCTGGCACTAAGATGGTTCAAGAAACTCTAATCACTCCACGACTTTCTTGATCTATCAATCGTGTATGTTCTAGTCTCTACATTGAGTGAGCGACGGTTTAGTCTGATGAATGTCATCAAAGACAGATTTAGAACGTTATTAGAAATAAACATTTTGTATGGTTTTGATTACACAGTGCCTTTGTTTCAAGTGGTGGCCGGCCAGCAAGCTTCTCACAGCGGTGCCAGCAGGTGACGAGCAATACTGCTTCTAACCGGTTCTGTTCGCACAGCCGCGCGTACTCCATCTGCTTACTTGGCATAATAATAATAATAATAATAATAATAATAATAATAATAATAATGTTATTGGTTTTACATCCCATTTAAATCCACTGGCTTTTAGAGACGCCGGGGTGCCGAAATTTTGCCTCGTAGGGAATCTTTAACGTGTCAGTAAATCTACTAACACGGCTCCCTCGCATTTTATTACCCTCAAATGCCAACTGGCTGCGCCAGGATTCGATCCTGCAACCTTGAGGACAGGAGGTGAGAACGTTACCGCTGAGCCACGCAGCCAACCACTTACTAGACAGTCGAAGGGACTTGGAACATTGTGAGACAACGTGTTTGTGTTTGTCTTGGTGTTATAGGACCGTTATAATTAGGCTCACTCCTCATCTTGCCTAGTACGCCTCAATATAGCGCTGCCTTGGGTTTTTGTGGGTATTTACCCACATAACCTAACGGCGGTACTCTTTGAGGATCCAACCAGCCTTCGGGCTGAATACCTAACAGACAGAATTAGGGTTGCCAGACGTTCTGTTTTACCCGGAACAATTCAGTTTTTTCTTGTTTTGTTCCGCGTTGCGTTTAAATGTTTAACGGAACGCCAAATATTCCGCTTTTGGTTAATTTGATAATATATTCAGTTTCACACCCATTTTCAAATGTCCCGCTTCAGAATTGATTGTAATATCTAGCTTGTTTTCTGGTGACACAGGTGCAAGTTTAAAAGAGAAAATGATTTCTATGTCTGTGTCAGATAGATGAGGACATGTTATAGATTTATTATGGGAAACAAAATTAAGGAATATCATAGTCCTTGTGAAGTTAATACTCAGCATTTTCCCCTCAAATGCTTTTATGAAGAGAGCTTTTTCTGTCATGAATATCAAATGGAGAGATGATAGAAACAGAAGCTCCATTAGTTTGATAAAACAAGAATTGTTTACATATTACAATTATAACGAAAAATGTAATGAATTTTATCAGAAAGTACTTACAAATAAAAAATCCTTGCAAAGGATCGTTTAATTGAAAAGCATTTGTAAGTTGCTGGTGTCATAGGCAAATATGATATGTCAGCAATATCTAGTTTTAATTTTGTGTATTTGAATATATAATGCTTATTTAATATATATGGGTATTACCGTATTTATTAAAACATTCAACCTTGATTTAAAAAGCATTGTTTTGGGACGTGTGTTCCGTTTTTCCATTCTTGAAATCTGGCAACACTAGTTATAATGCCAAACAGTGAGTTTACTTTAGAGCAGAGAATCTTCGTGTACGATTCCTACGTGAATATTCCACTCAGCCGACAAGCAGCGCGCTGTTGGCCGCGAAGCGGTCTCTCTGCAAGTCGGCCGGCCACAACTTGAAACAAAGGCACATAGACAGTTTTGCAGCCATTCTTCAGTGCTACGCGTTACATCCAAGAATTGGGGACTTTGTTTTATACTAAGTAGAGATTGATTAATTGATTTATTTTATTCATTTATTCATTCATTCATTTATTTATTCATTTATTCATTTAATCATTTACTAGCAGAAGTACCCGTTCTTCGAACGGTGTTCGGTGTTAACACCAGACATTATCAACTGAGCTACTGTTGCAGTGGTTAGCGGTTTGTCATTCCTTCATAAGTTTATCAGAACGAAGTTAGTTTTCTGGGAATATCACACACACTGTTAATTTAAGGGCCTTAAAATGTGGTTTTCGGAGACCCTTTTTAGACTCCCCAATTTTGTGTCTCACATTGAGGAGCCCAACATATGCTTTGGTCGTCCTTCTAGGATAATTTTTATATTTCGCCTCTTTTAGCATGCATTTTGAGAAGTATTTCCCTATATCCACGTTTCTACTGTATGAAAAGTACGGTGAAGAGTTTTATAAATGATTGGTGTATTGACTCTCATGGTTACCATACCTAATTTTACGATGCACCAAGCATTCGAACACGAGTTATAGGTGTACACAAAGATATACAGAAAGACAGACAGACAATTCTATTGTCTACAACATATCACCCAGATATCCAAATATGGGTATATCTACCACACAGTATCAAACAAAATCATCCTTACGAAGAACCCGTATGTCGAAAAAAAAAAACATTAGTTAAAATGTGCTCTCAAACTAAATTCACCTAACGTGTACTTCCTGACGTGAAATAGAATTGAAAGCCTTGTAGACGAAACGCAATACACGTCACATAAAAACTGACCCTCTACGTTGTGTCAGGTCCCCATAAACAGGAAGACCTCTTTCATAAATTATAATGGCTTGTGGTGCATGAAAATTCAGGTTCTTTAGCCTCAAATGGCCCAAATTCCTTAAAGCCACAAAAAATGCTGATTCAATTGTGGAATTTTTGAAAATAATGTTGCTGTTTGGAGATATAATAGACCATCTGTACTATATGTCGCAAGTGAAAATTGCATGAAAAAATGCTAGGTTACCCCTTGACCCCCTTAATTGCATTGATGAATTATACAGGCTACGTTGGTTCCGTGATAACCTTATAGCCATTTGCAAACTTTCACAGAAAATGATTACATGGAGAGACATTGCTTCTTACAGAATTAAATGGAAAGTTGGATGCCACCCCTTGAGATAATGTTGTCATGTTTACCGATCTGCATTCCTCATTAGTTTGTTAAATGAAATTAAATTAGTTTTCTGGGAATATTTCAGAAACTGTTGCTTTTAGAGCCTCACAATGTAGTTTTCGAGGACCCTTTAGGGCCCCCGAGTTTTGTTTCTGGCAACGAGGGGCTTTGTCTCGTCGTTGTACGCCATAATATAATACTACTAATAATAATATAATATAGGGAGGGGAATATAATAGACCTGCCGTACCACACCCTCAGATGTAAATCGCGTGAAAAAATTCTAGAGTACCCCTTGACCCCCTTAAGCGCATTATACATATTGATGAATTTTTGCAGCTTAATTTGGTTCCGTGATAACCTTCTAGCCATTTGCAAACTTTCACACTAATGGAATTAATGGAATTTCATTGCGTCTTACAGCAATAGATGGGCCTCTGAGAATCTGTTGCCATGGTTACCGGCTTGCATTCGTTCATTAGTTTATTAAATGAAATTAGTTTTCTGGGAATATCTCAAAAACGGTTGGTTTTAGGGCCTTAAAATGTGGTTTTCGGGGACATTGACTTAGGGCCCCCGAGTTTTGTCTCTCACATTGAGGGGCTGAAAATGAGCTTTGTCTCGTCCTTCTACGCCTATTACAGCATGTATTTTAGGGGGATAGTCCCCCTTTTATGACAGGTACGGAGAAGAGTTGCATCAATGATTAGTGTCGTGCCTCTGATGGATATCTGTACTAAATTTTACGTTGATACACCCAACCGTTCTCGAGTTATAAGGGTTCAAAATTGTCCACAGACAAACAAACAAACAAACAAACAAACAGACAGACAGACAGACAGACAGACAGACAAAAAAATCGCGCGCATCCATCATAAAACAGTCTGAAACGCGTAAATAACTCAAATTTCCGTAAAAATTCAGAAAAAAAAACCAGACAAACTTTCATTTTTATATATGTGGAGATATACTGCACCGCTCGGTGTTGACCGTGTTTTATTGCACAAATTTAGGCTTTACTCGCTAACCGTTGGAGATACACGAAAAGTGATAAGGACCTTTTGGATAGAAAGTTAAATGTTAAAGCTCGTGTATGCCATCAAAAGTTTGCTATTTCTTAGCGTTCTCTTTTTATTTAAAATGGAAATATGAAATTTTGAAATCAAAGTGTGTAGCGACGTCACAAATATGGGTTTCACTCGCTAACCGTTGGAGATACACAAAAAGTGATAAGGACCTCTCGGATAGGAAATTAAATTTTGAAGCTCGTATTTTCCATCAAAATTTTGCTATTTCTTAGCGTTCTCTTTTTATTTGAAAGGGAAATATGACATTTTGAAACCAAAGGGTGTATTGACGTCACTAAAATGGTCGCCATTTTTTAATAGTGCAAAATATCGAAATCAAAAGTATCCTATATGTAAACCTGGTAAATCAGCTACATCCATGCAAAATTTCATTTAAATTGGACCAGTGGTTCTTACGTTATTGAGTAACACACAGACAGACAGACAGACAGACAGACAGACACTCACCATCTCATATTTATATATTAGTATGATTGATTTATTTATTCATTTATTCATTTGTTTATTTATTGATTTGTTCATTTATTGATTTATTCATTTATTTATTTATTTATTTATTTATTTATTCATTTATTTATTTATTTATTCATTTATTGATTTATTAATTTATTCATTCATTCATTTATTAATTTATTTATTCATTTATTCATTCATTCATTTATTCATTTATTGATTTATTCATTTATTGATTTATAAATTTATTTATTCATTTATTGATTTATTCATTTATTGATTTATTTATTCATTTATTTATTCAATTATTCATTTATTCAATTATTTATTTATTTATTTATTTAATCGAATAGCTCTTTTACAGAGCACGTTAAAACAACACTTCAATTCTTACTAAATGTCTTCTTCCTCTCTGTCCATATTTATTTTCTTCTTCTTTCCTCAATTTTGGCCATATTTCGACCACGTAAAATAACCCATTGCATTCACTGTCTCTTATTTCCTTTAATCTTTCTTGCCTTCCAGTAGTTCTTCATTACTTCACTTTGTCTCCTTCTTCTCTTTCCCGTCCAGATGGTAAATCGCTTCTTCTTTTCCTTCTCCTGGAAACCCTTGTTTTTTTTTTTCTGAAAAGTGGCCTGTCCTGAATAATATCTATTGTTACTCCCATCTCTTCCATATCCCATTTTATACTCTGTACCCATTGTTTACCATTCTTGCTTTTGTATACATGACTGAAGATTTGTTTTGTGAGTCTGGTGTTATTCATCCTCATTACGTGTCCAAAGAAATTAACCCTCCTTTTCCTGATCGTATCAGTAGTTTTTTTTGTAGAGGTCGTCTTTTTTTCTGTATCTGAACTCTCCACTTTTTGTTTTAATGGTCCCAGTATCCTTCTTTCCTTTTCTCTAGCTCTTCTATTTCGCCTTTTTTAATGGAAAACATACATTGTGAAGCATAGAGACTTTCCGGCTTAGTTACCGTATTGTAATTATATTTAAATGTTTCTTTTGTAGCCTATGTCTCAGTAATTGGGCTTATATTGTGTTGACCGATTGAAAAGTTGAAAAACCAATTTATTTTAATAATGTGTGAAATGAATGAACCAGCAGTAAAGGAATTTGATCCTGAAAGAGATGTTCACCAGTTGTTTTTAGTAACATGATCACAAGGCACATGCAAGACCATAAACGATCAATTTAGGGGTGCTGATTTTTCGCAAATGCGATTTAGTGCGAAAAGTTCACAAAGCCTTGTGCACTTTTTTTTTTCATTTTTCATGACCTCTAAACTACATCATAATGTATTTCAAAAATGCGATAAAATGCGAAATGTACTCAAAATAAGAAAATCATACTAAAATGCGATATAAATCCGAAATCTACGATTGTTTAAAATTGACTTTCTTTCTTTCTTTCTTTCTTTCTTTCTTTCTTTCTTTCTTCTAGAAATTTCAACTCAGGAATATTTATGATTCTGACGCACTTGTCCACCGCACCGTTTGGAATGTGGAACTAAACCTTTCATCCCTTCAGGAATCATGTCTAGACCAGAACACCGAATATTGTTTCTTTCATTCCCATCGCGTTAAATCAGCTAAGATGATGAGATCGAAAATATGCACAAAACAGCCGGCAGAAAATTATAAACAAGGAAGCTATTATGTCAGTGATGGTGACATTTTAATGTGTAAATTGTGTAATCAGCGCCTAGGGTGGCAAAATAAGTGGTTTCTGTTCTTTTTGTTTGTTGCTTCAACCTATATTAATTTAAATTAAAGACACAATTTATCTTATGCATTTTATCTCACTATTGAGAAATGTAGGAACAAGGGAAGCTGTACTAAGTCTTAGGCTGATTTAGATAAGAGAACGTTCATGGCATTTGTAGACTTATATTTTTGACTCAGAGAGTCGCACATTTTTTCCGTATTGACTGAATTATATTAAGAACAAAGTTCCAAATGGTTCCGCCTCGTCAATACTGTTTATTAAAATGTCGTAGACTTAGAAAAGGCTTTTGTTAACGTTGATTGGGCTAAATTGTTTGACATTTAAAAATGATTGGAATAAAATACAGGGATAGTAGGGTGATCTACAATCCATACAGAAACCAGACAGCAGTCATTCGAGCTGAAGGACATGAGAGAGAAGCTGGTATTCAGAAAGGTGTAAGGCAAGGCTGAAACTTATCAATCTTTACATTGAACAAGCAATGAAGGCAATTAGAGAACAATTTAAAGTGGGAGTGAAGATTCAAGGAGAAAGAATTTCAACTCAGAGATTTGCTGATAACATCGTCATCTTGGCTAGAGAATTTGAATGAGTTTTTGAATGCTATGGACTCTGTCTTGAGGAAATAATTCACGATGAGAATTAATAAATGTAAAACAAAAATATTGGAATTCAGCCGAAATAAATCAGATACCTCTATGGACATCAAATTGGCAGGTGACAAACTAAAGGAAGTAGGAGACCTCTGTTACTTAGGAAACAAAATAACCAGTGATGGCCGAAGCAAAGAGGATATACAAAGTAGGTTGGCTCAGGCAAGGAAAGTATTTCTACACAAAAGGAATCTGTTGACATCGAATATAGATTTAGGTATTAGAAAGTCATTGTCTGGAGCGTTGCACTCTATGGAAGTGAAACTTGGACTATTGGTGCAGTACAAAAGAGGAGAATTGAAGCGTTTGAAATGTGGTGTCACAGGACAAAGATGAAGATCAGATGGGTAGATAGGGTTACAAACGAAGAGGTATTAAGACGAGTGGGAGAGGAGAGACTGCTAATGAAGAGAAGAGATAGGTTGGTAGGACACATACTAAGACACCCAGGAATAGCAAGCTTAGTTATGGTAGGAAGGGTCGAGGACAAGAACTGTAGGGGTCGACCAAGGTTAGAATATGTTAAACAGATTGCCTCGGATGTAGGGTGTGGTAGCTATGTAGAGATGGAACGATTAGCTCAGGATAGGGAGGCATGAAAAGCTGCATCAAAGCAGTCAAAAGACTGAACACTCAAACAACAACAACAATAACAACAACAACAATTAATGTAATATTAATTTCACATTAAAACTTTTATCAGAATTAATTCAAGATATTTGTTTTTATTCAAAATGCTACAAAATGCCAAATTGAAATTGTATCAATGCTACAAAATGCTAAATTTCTGATTTCAAAGTGCTAAAAATCACCACCCCTAAGATCATGCAAGAATATGAATAACTATTATACAAATTAAGAGTGCAAGGCTGTGTTCAATATGGTTTGTGCATTATAAAAAGTAACTTACAAGGGCATTCGTATATTAAAACCACTATCTAGGTCAATGGTAAGTAACAACTCTATTGGCAGGTAACATGTTGGTGGAATCATTGCTAATTCCTAATTTTTTGGGCTGGTACCTTAATTCAGACGAAATCTGCACCCCTGCATTAGAAAACCCAAAAGTGAGGAACAATGTAGGCTACACAACACCCGGAGTAATCCAAGCGTACGTGGCCGATGTCTACGAGGTCTGACCCTCTAAATAAAAACTCGATTTGTATATTGAGAAGGTAACCTGATCGGCCTGAGCTCTAGCTACAGTATTTGTTACCCATTACGTCAACGTAGAAACCTCAAGGTGAAGTTCAGCACCTAGCAGTAAGAACGTGCAAGGAGTAATCTCGCTTTGAAACACATCATTAGTGGCGTAATGGTACTTTTTTCTGCAAAGAATTACTTGTATTGACGTAATGGGAGAGACTGGAGCTCTTTCGACATGCAGCACATCGTGTGGTAATGAAGTCCCCTGACAATATGATGCTAAATGGTGTAGCGTGAAACATCGGACTGTAAATATCAATTCAGTTTGTCTTTAGAGAGGGGGACTTTCCCCAGATTTACTCACGAAAACCTCATCAGCATAGCCGAGTGGTCTAAGGCAGAGCTTCTCTAAGTCCTAGACACCTCAGACCCCCACCTGAAAACGTAGCAACTTCGCGGACCTACGAGGTCGGCACCGTCATTTGCGTGTTGCTATAAGAACGCAAGCTCTTAGTTACATGTTGTGTGTTCACCAATGAATACTAGGTCAGTAGCATCACCTATACGCAAGCTCTTAGTTACGTATTGTGTGTTCACCAATGAATACTAGGTCAGTAGCGTCACCTATACGCAAGCTCTTAGTTACGTATTGTTTGTTTTGTTGCGTATTTATGTGATTCGTATAATGTTGAAAGATGAAAAGTGTAAATATTATCACGAACGAAAACGTACTAAGAAGGAAGATATTGAGTTTCAAAAGACGGCATTTTCCTCTACAACTACTAATGCAGAAAAGTACAAGCTTTAAATTATGCAAAGAAGTTGAAAATCGTTAACTGCACGATTCTATGCCTTTTCGTGTAGCGGAGGAAATGCACGGTTATTTCCACTAGCCAGTTCACTAGTAAAGCGAAGGTTCCTATGGCAACTACAACACGGTTGTGTGGAGGGAGCCCCCAATAGCATCTTATTTCAATTCCCGGGGCCATTACTCCAGGTCCAAATCCAAATAGTCACATATCTACACACACTACTACAGTCACCACAATAACACAGGTAATCCATAGACACACACACGGAGATGGTCCTAAGCCCCCAAATGATGCCCGTAAGAAAGAGATGCAATGAATTTTGAAAATTATTTTATAGTATCAACTCTTGTTAAAACTATTTTTCCCCTTGGAAAATATTTCCTGCCATTAGATACTGTGTTCGTTGGACCATGGATGCTTGGTGCTACACATGTGCAATAAATCTTTAATGCACACATCAAAAGGAGTTTTTAATATTGCTGGCCAAGAGTCGTAGTGTTCTCAAACCGTTCCGGCGTGCGTGTATATCGGCTGTGTACACTCGCCTGTGTCAATGAGGATAGATCTGTGCGAGTGTGGAGACGACCCGGTGAACGTAAACACAACCAATACATCCGAGACCGATACCAACAGTGAGGAGGTGGTGCAATGTATTGCGGTGGCATGATGTATGGTCGCCGAACCTCTCGTGTACATCCCAGGGTGTATGAAAAGCATATGTTACAGGGATACTACCCTAGCACTTGTAGTGAACGGCTATGCTGACAATTTCGGCCCTAATTCCATTTTCATGGACGATAACGCTCGCCCGCAATGCTCAAGAAGAATGGTATTCACAGAATGGAATGGCCTGCCTTTGCTCCCGATCTCAATTGTGTAGAACACACTGCCTAATAAATAAGTCCGTCCTCACAGTGCTCCATGGCAAAATGCAAAACTTTTATTGATGAGTGTAGAACAAGCAGCTTCACGTTTTACAATATTTTTAAATTTAACTAAATAATTACTGGTTTCTCAGGAGGTGCACCCTCTGACTGCATTCTCAGCGATTATTATTGGCCATTTGTGATATCGTGGTCATTTAACCCGTGTATTGAGTATGTATGGAATCTGTTTGATAACCTGCGTCATTGTAATGGCTGTACTACTGTGTGTATTTGTAGTTTAGGCTAGATTGGGTATGAGAGGGCCGTGGCCTTAATTGCGATATCGTAGTCATCAGCTCAGTATAGTTGGGTGTATTTATATAATTTATCTGATAACATAGTTATGTTATTGTGGTGTCTGCAGTACTGTGTCGCTCAAAATCGAACCTAGAACGTTTGGAACCGAAGTCCCAGCATATACTGTAACCCGAGACCACAGAAGGCGACAAGTTAAAATTATTATAATGCTTAAGTTTTAAGTAGCTTGATTTGAGGGCCGTAGATTGAAACTAGTTGTCAAGTACATAACGTGGTAGGTAGCCTACGTGTCGAGGTTTTCAGCTGTCATCTACTTAGTCTGTGGTTATCGTGCCATTGTCAAGCTTAGAAACATAGTTTGCATGAGAATTGCATGACATTGAATTCCCAACGGTAATTACGAATTACTTCTAGAATGCGGGGCTGCAGAGCAGGTGGGTAGGGCTAGGTGTGTAGCCTACGGAACTCGCTCTCTGCTACTAACCGCTCCTTCTTGTTGAGACAGTGCATTTCAATCGTACGACTTCATATAGAGTTTCGTCGCGGTGGCCGAGAGCGCTAACGCGCTACCTCGTGCCTCGCTGTCATCGGGAGAGCGTGGGTTCGATTCCCACCTCGGCCGTCCTGAAAATGGTTTTCGTGGTTTCCCATTTTTACCCCCAGGCAAATGCCGGGACGGTTCCTTTCAACAGGTCTACGGCCGATTTCCTTCCAATATCCCTTCCCTGACCCGTCCTGAAAAGAAAAGTACACGGCCATTGGCTGCATTAATAGAATAGAGTTTCAAACGATAGTGTCATTGGTGGTTTCATCCACACGCACTCCATGCGCTATTTCATTTGGGGAGAACAGAATTGTTCCCGTCTGGTTACTTAAATCTGTCAATCTGAAGATTTGGTTTCCCGAACAGTGATGGTTCAAAATGAGATCTGTCAAGGTTTGAAACCGAACATTTCTGCATTTCGGACAGCTGTGCTTTCCGTTTGAACCACAACAGTCTGTGCCCAAGGAAAGCTCACTGTAGAGTGATCTGAACATCGACCGAGATATCGACAATCTCGCTTTACGATACAAGTGCACTACAGTCAGGTGAGCAGTTATGGCTACGCCAGTGGCAAGTTGTTCATTTGTTTGAGGGGCTAGGACATCGCAGTCAATAATCCCCGTGTACTTGGGTGCGTGTGGAATTTTTGTTTGATAACCTGTGTTATTGTCAAGGCTGTATTAGGGTATGTATTAATTGCTATTCAAATGAGGATTGGAAATGGGGTGGCTGTGGCCTTAAGTTAGGAACCATCCCAATATTTGCTTCAAGTAGAAGTGGGAAACCGGTCACGAAAACCAAGATTAACGCGTGACCCCAATATATGCAGGCCAAATGGCTGGACAGCAGTCGCTTGGTAGGAATAGGCCCTTCATGGGCTGTAGCGCTGTTTTTTTTTTAAATTATGATTAGAAGTGGGAAACCACGGAAATCTACTTCCAAGATGGCTGAGGTGGGAATCGAACCCACCTTTTCTCAGTTTCAGCTCACGAGACTGAGTGTACCCCGTCCCAGCCCTCGGGTAAGAATTTAATTCTTGGCAGAGCAGGGAATCGAACCGTACCTCCGGGGCGACAACATACTGCAGTGCGTCACTATCACCTTCAAGCGATGACTGTTCGAGGGCGGGGAATTCGGTGGTCGGATTACATCACATCAGGATACAACTGTTATGCGTCACACCCAGGTGATCTGTGGTCACAGTCTTCTACGAAAATCAAGACGGTCACCATTATTTTGTAAACCATTGTTTTTTTTTTTTTAGTCGTTTACCCTCCAGGTTGGTGGGACCCACGGACTCAGCGAGGGAACTCACCACTACCACCTCTACGGGCAGTGTCCTAGAGCTGGGAACATCGAATCGGAAGGGATACAACTGGTGAGGTGGGATTGGCACCTCGCCCAGGCGGCCTCACCTGCAAAGCGAACAGGGGCCTCATGAGGGAAGGTAAGGGATGGTTAGGATGGATAGACAAGGAAGAGGGAAGGAGGCGGCCGTGGCCTTGAAGAAGGTACCATCCCGGCATTTGCCCGAAGGCGAAGTGGGAAACCACGGAAAACCACTTCGAGGATGGCTGAGGAGGAATCGAACCCCCTCTACTCATTTGGGCCACCCGAGGCTGAGTAGACCCCGTTCCAGTCCTCGTACCACTTTTCAAATTTCGTGGCAGAGCCGGGAATCAAACCCAGGACCTCCGGGGCGGCAGCTAACCACGATCTTTTTAAACAAAGTCCTGTATGCGTTCATGAACATTACGTATGCGATTAAACTTTGGTGAGTTGTTCTTTACTCTCCTGACAATATTTCTGACTTAGTAAATCCATATTACAATTATTTGTAGCGCACGAGTAGATTCAACAAATGGGTGACGGCGCGCGAATCGTTTCAACGAAGTCCCACATGCTTTCATATGCCATTCATACGATTGCGATGAAACATAGGTGAGTTGTTGTGTACACTCCTGCGAAGGCTTCTGACCTAGTAAATCCATTTTACAGTAGGTAGCGCACGGGTAGATTCAACAAATGAGTGACGGCGCACGATTCGTTTCAACAAAATCCCGTATGCGTTCATATACCACTCATCCGATTGCGATGAAACTTTGGTGAGTTGTTGTGTACACTCCTGCAAAGGTTTATGAATTAGTAAATCCATTTTGCAATAGATGGCACACGAGTAGATTTAACAAAAAATAACGGTGCGCGAATCGTTTCAACAATGTCCCGTATGCGTTCATGAACCATTCATACGATTGCGATGAAACTCGAGTGAGTTGTTGAGGACGCTCCCACAAATGAGCCCCTTAAAGTCCAAGTGGTGTAACTCCACTTTTCCGTTTTTTTGGAGTTATGGTGAGGATCATGTTCAGCAAGTGGCATTCTGTCAACAGCACAGATGGTGCAAGCCCTAACTAGCCTGGCAACCGTATAGGGAGCAGCACAATTTTCTGCTGTCAGTGACTCCATCTACCGGCTGACAGCCAAAGTGGTGTAGTTGGGAGTTACACCACTGTTCCTGCAACTGTGTTGAGTTTTATGAATGTGGTGTGGTTGTTCAGTCGTCTAACGGTTCCAATAATAAGATTTCATTTGTTTAATGGAAACAATTATCGTCAGTGTGATTCATCATGAGTTCAAGTGATGAAGACAGCGTCAGTGAACCAAGTATTTTGGCTGATAATGGATCCAGCGATGAGTATTCTCCGTCACATTCAGATGTGTCCAGTTCTGGTAAGTGGTGTTTATTTTCTAGTTTTCTTATTACTTCACTGCTGAATTTCAGAGTTTCTTTTCTTTGAAGGCTTATACCAAGCTAAAGTACTGCATGTTAGGCATATCAACAGCAAGAAACCTCTACATTATATAGGCAAAACGGAATGTTACAAACTTCATAACCTGAAAATGGAGTCTACGACAACTCACTGAAAAAATGAAAATCCACAGCCTGCTTCCAGTCTCCGACCGGGTCAGGAATGGAATGAATGAAGCCCCTATCTAGCGGCGAGGATATGAACTGTGCCGGCTGCCGAGGCCTGTCGCACTCCTCTGGGGCAATGATTAAATGAATGATAGATGAAATGAAATGATAGTGGAGAGTGTTGCTGGAATGAAATTTTGACAGGGAAAACCGGAGTACCCGGAGAAAAACCTGTCTGCCTCCGTTCTGTCCAGCACAGATCTCACATGGAGTGACCGGGATTTGAACCACGGACTCAGCGGTGAGAGGCCGGCGTGCTGCCGCCTAAGCCACGGAGGCTCTCTACGACAACTCACTGTTTTTTTTCAATCCAGGTAATAAAGTTTTACAGTGCTAATGTCAACAGTATCATTATTAATACTGGAAAATGTGGTAAATAACTGGAATCATTTTTATTACTGGCATTTACAGAGACAGCCCAACTACTAGCTGTAAATTAGGTTTTTGGCCTAAAACCTTCACCTAAAACGACAATCTCAAAACAAAATACAAAATCAAAGCCTAGATCTGTTTCAAATGACAGGTACTTATTTTTTTGATTTATTAGATTTACTCATAGTTGTGTTTTTTTTTTTCAGGGGACGATAGTCATAACAGCAGGGCGGAAGATGAGGCAGAACTCAAGCAAAATGAAGCAGTAGCAGATTCGCTTACGCAATATCGAAAGAGGAAACTAAATGTCAGCAAGAAAGCACAGAGAAAGAAAAACAGAAATTGTGGACAATCATACACGTCAAGAACTGGAAAAGTGGTTGCCGGAAAATCATTCAGTAACCCCAATTGCAACTGCAAGAAAAAATGTTTCTATAAAATTTCAGAGCTGTCAAGAAGAAATGCATTTGACTCCTTTTGGAAAATGGGGTCTTTCTCCGCTCAGAGCGCATTGTTATGTGGACTCGTAAAACAAACATTGCCACAACGTCATCGGCCATCAACCGGTGTTAAAAATCATAAAACTTACTAACATTTTCCATGTGACCATTGATGGAAAAAGTACAACAGTATGTACAAAATATTTTCTGGAGACTTTCAGAATCTCTGATGGTAGGATGACCCGAGCCATAAAGAAGGCACAACTTGGAGAGTCTCCAGGTGGAGATAAACGAGGCAAGAAAGTTCCTGCTAACAAAACCCCAGAAGAAAAAATGGTACTAGTACGGGATCACATTGCATCGTTCCCCTCTTATGAGTCACACTACACTCGTGCCCACAACCCAAACAGAAAATATTTAGCAGAAGATTTAAATATTCGACTGCTTTATAATTTGTACAAAGACCATGTTGAAAGACAAGGAAAAGAGCCTGTTGAAGAGCACATTTATCGTAGAACTTTTAACAACGAGTTCAATTTGCATTTCCATTCTCCTCACAACGACTCTCGTGTAAAATGTGATACTTTCGCTAATAAACTCAGGCATTCAACTACTGATGATCAAGCGAAAGTAAAGCTTCAACAGGACCACGAACTGCATCTACGCAAGGCTGAGAAAGCTCGGGAGTCAATGAATGTGGACACCGAAAGATCAGCTTCTGATAGCTCTTACTATGCATTTTCCTTTGATTTAGAAAAGTCTCTACCCTTTCCTAAACTGACATGTCAAGTAGCTTACTATAATCGTAATTTATACGTTTACAATTTAGGATGCCACGAGTTGTCATCAAAATTAGGATTCATGTACTGCTGGGATGAAGTGACTGGATCTCGAGGTTCCCAAGAAATTGGTGCGTGTTTGGTGAAACACATTAAAATGAGGGCGGCAGCAGCAAAACATGTTTTGATGTGTAGTGATACCTGTACAGGACAGAACAGGAATTGGAATATCACCATGACATTAATGAAAATAGTTACCAGCGAAGACAATAATATTGAAATCATAGACCAAAAGTTCATGCAAAGTGGACATTCCTATCTCCCAAATGACTGTGATTTTGCCTCCGTAGAAAACTACAGCAAGAGACAACAGATTTTATGCCCCAATGATTGGTACAATATTATTGCCAAGTCAAGGAAGAAAAATCCCTTTCATGTCACTGTCATGTCAAACAAGGACTTCTTGTCTGCAGACAATTTGTTGCAATCTATCACCAAAAGGAAAACTGACACTGAAAGACATCCAGTGTCATGGCTAAGGATGCAGTGGATTCGGTACCAAAAGAGCGAACCTTTCACAATCCTTTTTAAGGAAACTCTTTCAGAGGACATGGCATTTTACAAGTTGGACTTCAAACCAGGATCTAAAAAGAGACGCCCGGTTTCTCTGGCTAACATACATCAGGGAAATCTGTACAGAGGACCAAGAGCTGTTACAAAAGAGAAGAAAAGGGATATGGAAGACCTTCTTCCCTTCATCCCACCTGTTCATCACCACTACTTTGAGGGTCTTCTTACTTCTGACGATGCTGAAGATATCGGTCCATTGAATGGATGATGAGTAACAAACATTATGTACTTGAAGTGTCGTTAACTACCAAGCATGTTTTACTAGGTCGTGAATCGAATACTTTACCTGAATGAAGATGACATTATTGATAAGGAGTAACAAAAATTACGTAAATAAAGTGTTGTGGACTGCCATGCATGTTTTTATTGTAAACAAAATGCTTTACCAGTTTATAGCACAAGTGGTGTAACGTACTTTAGGCCCGTATAGCAGGTCTATATCTGGACAAAATGTATCAGAATTGTCAATTTGAGTTAAAACAAACCTTTCTAAACAAATACGTGTTAACTAATAATAATGAAATATACAGCTGATTTTTTATAACAACTCTAGTAAACCTTTAAATATCTCAGAACAAGAATAATGTGAGTTACACCACTTGGGCTTTAAGGGGCTCAAATGTTTCTGAGATAGTAATTCCATTTTACATTAGTTTAGAGACAGTTAACGGAAAAAGAAAAATACATTGTGTATCCAAAAGCACTTCAGCAAACAAAGTTACAACGCCAACACTTTCTTTGATTGGCATTGCAACGCATGCCGGGTACAGCTAGCAAATAAATAAACAAACAAATAAATAAATAAATAAAGAATGAAAGAAAGAAAGAAAGAAAGAAAGAAAGAAAGAAATAAAGAAAGAAATACAATTGTATGATAACCTGTGTTATTGTGATGGCTGTATTAGTGAGTGTATTTGTAATTCTGTTGAGGATTGGGAAGGGGTGGCCGTGGTATTAAGTTAGGAACTATACCGACATTTGCCTTGAGTTCAAGGCTTTTGTTATTGTGTTTCAGTAAACTCAGATCCTATATCTTTTTGGCCGCTAACGTTGGAGTTGCCAAGTCCTGAATTAATGCTCAGCACTCTCCTTCGCTGCTTCTATCACTGAAACCTCCTTTTCTATTTGTACACGCGAGTTATCACCCAATTAAGAATGTTGTTGTTAATTCATTTCATGAGCTTGGGACGTCCTGGTCATCAGCTCCATGTACTTGTGTGTGTTTGTGTTTTTGAACATGTCTGATAACCTGTGCTATTGTGAGGTCTGTAGTGTGAGTGTAGCGGTAACGGCTCAGGGATAGGGTAGATGCCCTGAGAGTTGAAGCATGCTTTCCTGGTATTTGCCTGGAGGGAGTGTGGAAAGACCCGAGGAATACCCACACTCAAGATAGTACGGCTGTACTTAAAGTAATGCCCAATTGTATGAATATTTCATTCGAAGCTACGAGTAGTTTGAATTACTCAAGTACTTCACATGTTCTAATTATTCCAACAATTGAAGTATTCAGACGTCCGCATTGTTCGAATATTCGAATACAAAGTGAAAATGAAAATCCACAGCCTGCCTCCAGTCGACCAACCGCGTCAGGGAATGGAATGAATGAAGCCCCCTTCTAGTGGCGAGGATACGAACTGTGCCGGCTGCCGAGGCCAGTCGCACTGCTCTGGGACAATGATTAAATGAATGACACATGAAATGAAAATGAAAGTGGAGAGTGATGCTGGAAGGAAATTTGTGACAGGGATAACCTGAGTACCCGGACAAAAACCTGTCTGCCTCCGCTTTGTCCAGCACAAATCTCTCATGGAGTGACCGGCGAATATTCGAAATTGTCAACTATATCGAATATGCACAGCCCTACAGGATATTCGCTTACAGTGCCAGAATGCAAAAGTCTGATCTCCGGACTTGAAGCAGTTCCCCATCACAGTCGTGGTGTGCGATTTAACGCGCAAGGCTACGCCACGGAGTCTTATCAAGAATCTACCCGTCCTTTTCGTTTTAACCGACTACCTAGTAGTGTAATGGTAGCATTCTAGGCTGTCACCATAGAGGTCCGGATTCGATTCCAGACTCAGACAAGAAATTTATCACTGGTCTGAGGACTTGAACGGTGTACACTCAGCCTTGTGAGGCAAAACTGAGAAGAACTGGGTTCGATTTCCACCTCAGCCATCCTAGAAGTGGTTTTCATACTCTAGGAAAATACCAGGATGGTACCTAACTTAAATCCATAGCCCCTTTCTTCCCCAATCCTCATCTCTCTTACAAATACACACTAGTACAGGCATCACTATAACACAGGTTATCAGACACAATCTCCATACACACCCGTACAGGTACACGGGGCGGAAACGACCAGAATGTCCAAGCCCCTCAAACAACAACAACAACAACAACAACTGAATATATTGATCGTATTCGTCGAGAAGAGCAGGTGCGCGGGACAACACTGTGTGTGTTGTGGGTCGTGTGAGGAGACGCCGTGAGATGGGTCGTGGCACGGCGTTCTTAAGATAACAGGCGGGAGCGTTACCCCCACTCTGCCACCGGCGAGTGACGTCAGGGGTCTCAGCTGGACGGCCGACAGCGCGCTAGTCATAGGGCAGAGAGGTGCATTCATGTAATTAAATCGGTTTTGTTTACAGAAGAAATTGGGATGGACTTCCGAATTTCACCACAGTCCTACCTTAGTGATCGATGATTTGTTTGAGACGTTTTCCGCTGTCACTACGGGCGATTAAAGCAAATGACTGCGATACAAGTCAGCCCAGAGCGGTATGCAAAAGGAACATGCTGGAAACTGTTTGATTGCATTACAAGTAGGCGGTTTTTGTATCTTCTACAGAACACAATAATTAGTTGAATATATTTAAGTGAGCATATCATATCTGTTTATGTACTTTAACAAACAAGCAGATATTTTATTACTCATCGGTTTTGTCCAACCACTAATGAATGTCACTTGACAGCATACAGGTAACAGTAGGGGAAAGGAATTTGCATCCCTTCCTGAAGCTTAGAAGCAGAACAATGACATCCTCAAACAGCTTGGCGTCACCGATAACAAAGTACAAGGAATCTGCTTACGTGTATTAAAAGATTCTCTTCACATACGATACTTCCTAACTATATTCTGGCAGGAAGAAACCCGGGAAACTGGAGCTGGAGATGATTATAGTGATGATGAGAGCGAATAATTAAAGACTAGCTGTTTTTATTTTCTTGCAATACAAAATGTTTGACATTTTAGTTATTAAAAATGCCTGCTTGAAGAAAACTCGACTCATCACTCTCCTTTTTAGTGTTCTTGATTACACTGGAGGAAACGTACTAATCGAAACAAAGTAAATTTCAGAATATGGCTCCACACACACACACACACACACGCCCGCGCGAAAATAATAATGTTTATCTAATAAATCTGCGTGAAGCCTCCGTGGCTTAGGCGGCAGCACGCCGGCCTCTCACCGCTGGGTCCGTGGTTCAAATCCCGGTCACTCCATGTGAGATCTGTGCTGGACAAAACGGAGGCAGACAGGTTTTTCTCCGGGTACTCCGGTTTTCCCTGTCAAAATTTCATTCCAGCAACACTCTCCACTATCATTTCATTCCGTCTGTCATTCATTTAATCATTGCCCCAGAGGAGTGCGACAGGCCTCGGCAGCCGGCACAGTTCATATCCTCGCCGCTAGATGGGGGCTTCATTCATTCCATTCCTGACCCGGTCGGAGACTGGAAGCAGGCTGTGGATTTTCATCTAATAAATCTGCACAGAATATTCATTTTATGTCTACTTTGTGTTTTAATCACTTTAAAGTGTTCAATTTCCTTTTTCTTTTCGGGGCCTTTTCTAAAGAAACTTTATCACATCTTGCTTTCTTGTAATTAGACAGGATAATGTTACAAAGTATACAAATAATACGATCAGTAATTTTCATAATCGGAGTACCACACACACATGTACGCTCCAACATTTGTCTCAGGTCCACGTCTTCGTTGACAACAAGTTTGATTAAAGAACGTAAAATTGAATAATGCATTTTACATCGCTTTAAAAACTTCGTTTCGTATTTGTTCGATACCATAACTTGCATCGAACGAAATGCATATTTTCCTATGCTGATTACTGTACTTGATGGTACAGTCAAACCACCCCTGTTTATCTCCTCAAAGTAAGCAACCTCCCTATTTTCACCAATTATGAGGTCTCTGCAGATTTTACATTCTATTTTGGCCGCTGTCTTAAAACTTGCGTAGCCACACACAAATAGCAGAGCAGAAGCGTCAATATCACTGTTTACCATACATTCCTGAATTATCGATGGTATGTCGTCACGAAGAATACAATCCAGTTCGTCTTCGGTTTTAATTTCTTCATCACACACTTTTAAATTGTCCACATTGAGAGCAATTTGGCCGTAACGAGCAGATCTGATTCCTAAAACACTTTTTGCTCTGATCTTTCTTTCCGAGTCCATTATTTCCCTGACACTAACGGAGTAGTTTCCACCGCTCATTTGACGGTATACACTGAAGCGTTTTTCAAGTCTATCGGTTTGAAGTTTCCCTGGTAGGACATATTCCACTGAGAGGTGCAGCAACGCGAATCTTATGATTGAGATTAGTGTCTTTGTTGTATGGATCAATGCTTTTCCTGTGTCATTGCTTAGACTGCCACCATGATATTGTTGTCCTATTTTCAGCCAGGTATTGACCCATAAAACAAATCTCTCTAAGAACACGAATCTTTGGTCATTTAGTGACGTAAAAGGCACCCCCAACATATTATTTCTACAAACGCCACTTATTTTACTCTTTGTATTCACGATTTCCCACCATTTCCAAATTATTGTAATGAAAGCTGCAGTCTCATTAAACCCTTTAGCAGCAAGTGCTGCGCGTGTACTTTCATGGAAAACGTTTACGACCAACATAACATTCTGCCTTTCCAAGTTGGTAGGATATAAAGTTCTGTAATTTAGTTTAAAGGCCTTCTTCAGAATGAAGTTTGATTCTTCTCTGTACACGGAGCGCAGGTCACTAAATGGTGCTCTCAGAGGTGATTTCTCTTCATTGCTATCCTGTACGTCAAATGGTGGAAATATGAAGGTGTTGGAGCTGTCTTTCTGATTAAGCCAGTTATTTCTAATATTTTTAAACAGATGTACGGTATCATACATATAGTACACGGGGTGATCAATATCTGGCAATGAAAGAAGAGAACTATCTTCTGAGTCCCTACTTAGAATTGAAAACATATTCTGGTTCAGTCTATTGTTGTCTGAAATTACACAGAGGACTTTGAAACCACACTCCTCTAGCAAAGCAATATACTCTTTTGTCATACCCGCGAGTTCCTGTCCAGAGAGATGTTTCACCGGATTCAAGGAAATTACATGTTCTAAAGACGAAAAAGCTCCAGTTATCATGAACACTTGCACAGTTTTTGCTTCACTTAACTGTTCTTGGTTTTCAGCAAATCCAGTTATGTTTCCCGACCTGTAGGAAATTTCTTCTTTAACATATATTTCATCAAGTTGCAAAATTACCCACTTATCATCACACTTTTCAGCGGCTTTTTTCAAGAAATGAACGTTTTCGTTAAAATTACCCGGAGCTACATTTAGGGAAGAAGTCAATCTTTGTAAATGTTTAGAATGAGGAAGGGATAGAAATTTGTTCTGCCTGATAGTATCATAACAATTCGCGGATTGCATGTACAATATGTAAGAGCAAAGTATCATGTTGGGAGAATACCTTTTTCTGTTCTTAAATATGAGAGAGAATTGCTCGGATAAAAAATTCACTTGCTGAGAAATTCCCTCTTCTCCACTATCCAATAAAGTTTCTTGAATGACATCCAGCAATTTTAAGACATTGGCCACGTAATTTTCCAAATTGGTTTGGAATCTCTTCTCAGTAAGATACTGTAACAAACTGAACAGTGTTCTCCAACTCTTCACAGCTGTTTCACTTCCCAACACTGAAGAAAGTTCTGTAGAAGACAATTGCAAATTGTTATAGAAAGCCGAAACAAGTAAATGATTATCTACATTAATATAAAAATCAAAAGTCATAGACTCAAAATTGATTCTATATATAACCACTCTATCGTCAAAAATATTGAAATTAATAGCTGAGTCCCCTTTCACTTTAGTACTATTATCTGCTAATCGTTTCTCCAGAGAATTGCATAAACTCTCGAAACTGATTATAACATCGTCCCATTCTGCCGCAGCAACAGCACTTTCTTGAGCATGTTTCTTCCTCACTTCGATTTCTCTTCTCCTCTCTTCTGGATGTTTCCTCTTAATTTCACTTTCCTTTGTCAAGTATTTCGGCAAACCTTCAAAAATAGTAGGACTAGAACCTTTAACTAGCTTAGGTTGATCGTATGTATACACTTGTTTCTGTCCATTAGAATCACAATATTCATTCTGTAAAATAATGCAGTCCGGTTGAAAATGTTTAATGCACACAACACTGTTTACCGAAGGTGTCCAGTCTTTCCTCGGGATGCTTCTCAGCCATTTATTTCTCAAGTTTACTTCCTTGGGAAAAGAGAAACAATTCACGTAGGCGGTTTCAACTCCACAAACCTGAAAATTACTCCTACATCCTGGTACACAGCACCTTCGTGGCATTGTATATGCATTAAAAATATATCATGCATGGCACGGGTATATTTATCGCTTGTTACTGGACAACAGGAAAAGCAATATATTGTGAATTGTCACCCTCGAAACATGAAACAATGACCACATCACAGCGCGCCCCAACAAGACTGAGCATCTGTTTGCTGTGGGGAGTAAGACCCATGACGTCACAGCCCCGCCGGCAGTGTTCCCGCCTGTAACTTAAGATCGCCGTGGTCGTGGGCATTTTGAGCAGCTGTTGATAAAGCCCATCTCAGGAATGTCTGCCGCGACGCAGTTACGCACTTTAATTCGTTCACACCTCCTCTGGCACACGTGACACATCTGTTGCGTTCACGGTAGCAAACAGTTGATCAACAGCTCCAAAGCTGATGCATCGGGAGCGGGATCAGGTTTTACGTGTACCTGTGAACGGTTTGCTCCATCTGATCTGTAGCAGCGCGCGTTGTTCGAAAGTGGACAAGGGCGATGTTGAAATGATCAGATAATCTTATGAGAGTGAATGCTGATATTAGATCAGTATCTAATTTACCTTTAGTTTTGAAACTCGGAACGAAATTGCTCTGAAACTATGTACCGAAGGCTGTGAACATGTATCAAACCATACCTTGTTCCCGATAATATTAGGCCTACGTACGTAAATTTCTTGTCTTTCTGATACGGCATTTATTGTGTTATGCTAGTTCGGCGACGGTAAAGAATACTTGACAGTTTAACGTATGGTAGGCTACGGTATATTAAGGTGGTATATCTCAAGAGTTATGATAATTGAAGTCATTTTAATCCCTTCAAATTGAACACGGTAGGTTAGGCCTACGTCTCAATAGACGAATATTTATTCAAGAATATCAATATACGTAGCTTTGATTTTATTAATGTAGGGTTATATCATATGAGAAGGGTCAAGAGTCTGTAAGTCTAGCAGTAAACCTCTTACCAGTCATCCACACATGATGACTTCATTATTTGTTAGCACTGCTTCATCTATCTAATTTGTTCCTGCTTCTTATATTTGAAGCTTTTGGATTTATTCATCAGCTTAACTGTGCTGTACAGTTTTTAGTTACTGTACTATACAAATTAATTGTATTTACAAAAAAATCAGGTTAGATTGCAAAATTAATTTGAAACACTACAAGAATATAAAACACATTGTCCCTACCTGTCAACTAGGGGTATTTATCTGGATCATTACCCTTCCCCTATCCAATAAGGTCAGATGACCTCAAGGTTCCACCCTTTAAAATTATAACCAGCATCTAGAAATAAAATTTCTGGGTCCCTCATCTAAAGCAAAGGAAATCATGGTACGAGCCTGTATTATCCTTGTTATACCGGTACCTTACTTGTTTACACCCCAATATTAGTACTTAAAGAGAAAGGCACAACATGAACTGTTGATGGATTTCCTTAAATATTAGTCTCTTACTTGGCAGTCCATTCTCCTCCTATCAATACACAACTGGTTTCCATACCATATTCCCTATAGGCTACTGTTCATCTAATGAAAATGAAAAATGTTAGGCTACAGATTTTTGGTTGAAAACATTGTCTAAAAGATGCTTTCACAATTGATTTTTCAATAGATCATGTCAACAAATGGTCCAGTAACATAGAAAGAATTAAGGAAAGTAGGGCATTTTAAAATTATTGCAACCCAAGTCTGGACAGTATGGAATGAGGTAGAGGAAACTAGACTGCAAAAATATAAACTGAAAAAAATAAGATGTAAAAAGCAGGAAAGTACCAGGATGAATGACTCCTAGGAACAAATATAAATGAAGCAGTGCTAAAGAATACATTTTTCTGTGATAATTTGAAGCCATTCTTTTTTTCAGCGTTGC
Organism: Meconema thalassinum; assembly: GCA_946902985.2. Lineage (NCBI taxonomy): Eukaryota > Metazoa > Arthropoda > Insecta > Orthoptera > Tettigoniidae > Meconema > Meconema thalassinum. Next base: position 447,301,713 of record OX336390.1, read on the forward strand.
CTATACAAATTGTCTTTGCTGCTTCTCAGTCGGTCAACATGGGGTACAAAATTATAAATATGTAAACACACTCCTGGAAACAATTACATGTATTAGTTGCCCATTGCCCATTTAGGTGTGATAACTAACTAATACATGTAATTTTTTTCAGGAGAGTGTTTATATATTTATAATTTTGTACCCGAAAAGCAGCGATGACTACATTTTATCTTGAATTTCAGTACATAATCATTACCAGCTGCTTGATGTACGATACTGGTACTTCAATGGGGCTTGGCTAGTGGGCTCGCACAATTGCATACCATTACCGAAGGTAACATTCATGACTCATCACTCTCTTAAAGATATTGATACTTGGTTACCAACAATTCCCTTTGTTGCTCAATATGTGCCTGGTAGATAGATGGTTGGTACGAATCAGCAAACTAAATGTTAAAAGAAGTAATATCTTCCACCTAGGCTCATTACCGTACCAGATTGAATACAAATGAAACTACAGTGTAGTTTTGTAACAAACATAGTTCATTCAGTCACCGTACAAGAACATCAGGTCTTCTGTGGTCAGCAGCAAATAATGCTGTGTGAATGAATATGCAGATTATAAAGTGAAGCATCACTGTAATGAGCTGTTAAAACTCAGGCAAGCTGCGATAAGGTAACAAAATATTGGACAAACTGGGTAAGTGCTGTGTTGAACAGTGCTCAATCTTCTCTGCTTGTGTAAGAAGAGACATATATTATATTTCTTGAGTTTCAGTACATAGGCCTAACCATTACCAGCTTCTTGGTAGCCTACTGCAGTGAACCTAGGCTAGTGAGCTTGCCTAATTGTAGCCTATACTGTACAGTACTAGTAGGTAATATTCATGACTCCTCACTCCCTTTAAGTTATCATTTAACTAACAATTTCCTTAGCTTGTAACTTAAAGCCTCCTTCCCAATCCTAGCCTCAGTTAAAAATGCATGCACTACTACCGACACCACAGCATTTTGAAAGGTATTCTGTACTGTTAAAATAGAGATGAATATGTACCATAACATACTGTACAGACAAGGGAGTGAGTAAAATAATTTAGCCTTATGTCACAATTTCTAAATCCATTCCCATAATTCATTTTACTTATTAGTCAGCTCATATTTGAGTACAGAGACCGAACCTGTTCCCTGAGAGAAAATCATCGCTCGTTTGACAAAAGGAAGTCATGGATGGAAATTATGGTGTTGGATTAATTGAAGCATGGACAGAATACAGTATGTGCAAACAATAACTGTTACAAAATGTTAATACTCAGGCAGGTTGAGATAAGGTAAGGAAATATTGGACAAACTGGGTAAGTGCTGTGTTGAACAGTACTCAATTTTCTCTGCTAGTGTAAGAAGAAAAATATATTATATATCTTGAGTGTCAGTACATAACCATTACCAGCTTCTTGATGTACTGGTCGCCTACTGCAGTGAACCTAGGCTAGCAAGCTTGACCAATTGTAGCCTATAGCCTACTGTACAGTACCAGTAGGTAATATTCATGACTCCTCACTCCCTTAAAGTTTTCATTTTACTAACAATTTCCTTTACAGGTTACTAAGCTTGTAACTTAAAGCCTCCTTCCCAATCCTAGCCTCAGTTAAAAATACATGCACAACTACTGACACCACAGCATTTTGAAATGTATCCTGTAGCCTAGGCTACTGTTAAAATATACAGTAGATCAATATGTAGCATACACACAAGAGAGTGAGTAAAATAAATTAGCCTTATGTCACAATTTCTAAATCCATTCTCATAATGCATTTTACTTAATAGTCAGTTCCTATTTGAGTACAGAGTCCTAACCTGTCATCAGAGATAAAATCATTGCTCGTTTGACAAAAGGAAGTCAAGGATGGAAATTTTGGTGTTGGATTAGTTGAAGCATGGACAAAATACAGTATGTGCATACAATAATTGTCACAAAATGTTAATACTCAGGCATGTTGAGATACCGTAAGTGAAGGAAATAAAGGACAAAGGACAAAGTGCTATGTTAAAGAGTGCTTAATTTTCTCTCCTTGTGTAAAAAGAAATGTATATACAGTATATATGTATTATATCTTGAGTTTCAGTGCATAATCATTCCAGCTTCTTGATGTACCGTACTGGTAGCCTACTGCAGTGAACATTGGCTATTGAGCTTGCCCAATTATAGCCAATGGTACGGTACCAGTACGGTAGGTAATATTCATTACATTGAAAGGAATGTGGATCTTTAATCTAGACCTGAACAGCAACCGAGAAGCAAGATAACTGTTAAGATAAGACTGCTAATGCCATGAAAAGAAAAGTAATGGTTACCGGTACTTGAAATGCTTACCAAGGGAAGCTGGTTTCTTTCAAACATAGAAACATATTTATAGGCTAGGGCCTGTACAAGACCAAACTGACTTCATTCAGTCCAAGCTGAAAGCCGGGAGGGGGGGTTCTCGCGGTCTGATAATGAGCTGTGTGAATTTAAAATACCGTACAATTTAGTGAAACATTTACGATTGTTTCAAGAAAAAATATTGGCCTAGTGAATAGGTTTTTCAACATTCTTGAAAGGAATGTGGATGTGTAGGCTAATCTAGACCTAAACAGCATCCAAGAAGCAAGAGAACTGTTCAGATAAGTCTGATAATACCATGAAAAGAAAAATACTGATAGGCTACTAGTATTTCCCAGTCATTACATTCTGATCAGCCAAACACTTAGTTTTCTATTAGAAGAATCACCTAATAATGCAGGCACAAACAGATCTACGGTAATTCTTATATTCTATTGCATACAAATCCTTAACCCAACAAGTACCGGTAGCCAACGGTATTGAAATAATTTATTTTTGAGTCAAGACTCTTGACAATAGGTCTAATTAGCCTATCAGAATTTGGGGTAGGCCCAGTACAATGCAGGTATTTTTATACAGTACTAGTAGCCTATGCTTGCTCCAAATGAAAGGTATTTTTATACAGTACCGGTAGCCTAGAAGTTTGATTCTCTCTATACTGTCTACACAACAATATATTCATCGAGATACAGTATTCAGCCCAAAGCATAGGTTAAAATCGTATTTTCAGACCAAATTACCCCAGACAAGTGATAAAAAAACGCTGAAACATCGATTTAAAAACTTTAAAAATGCACATTGCCACTAAAAATGAAACCACACATCTGAATTCATATAATTTTTAATACTTGTAACAAAAGAAAGAATGTAACATCCGATATATCAGGTTATGTTGTTCACACATAGGTTAAAATTTGTCGCAACTGCGGTCCGTAAATCGGAATACAGATTTATCACGAATTTAACACAATGCAGGTCATTTTATAGGCTATAGAGGGACCGTGATGTTGTGTTCTTCATTATTATTTCAGTATTCATCAGTTTAGGAACTATTTTGAGCGATTTCCACAATGTTTACGTTTGTTTTTAAATCTACTTCATGCTACGCCATGTTGGATTTAAACATGTTGCGTGGATGGAGCGAAGTTTTTCTACGCTCCATAAAATGGCGTCCGCTCCATGGAACAAGTTTAGGGAGCGCTCCATCACACCGCGTTCACAGCGTACTTTCTTCAACAGTTGATCAACTGTTTGCTACCGTGAACGCAACCATCATGACTCCCCGAGTCCCGATGTAGCAACATCGTTCATTCTCTGCTTGGACTTGGCCTTGATAACATAATGCTACGTAATGTAGACGAGAGCTTTGCTCACCCGCTCGTCATTGTGTAACGACTTGGCAACATTACATTGGCTCCCCAACTCAGCAGCGGCTCGTATCGAAGCATGTTTTAAAATAACATAAAGAGTAAACTACTGGGCGTAGAATTGTGATTCATGTTTCTATATACTCAGTAAAATGATGCCTTTCATCGTACTTTTATGTAGAAACCGTATCCTGTCAAACTTGACCCCTCGGTGCGCGTGATATTTCGTTTCGGTGACGCGAGCCGTCAATCGTGCTAGACAGTCCTACTCCCCTCCCACTGTTCTGAAGCCACGCGTCTGGCCATATCGCGGCAGAAATATAAAATATAATTGTCCAGCACCAAAATTATTACTACGCCTCTTTCGTTGATTGGTTTCATTGGTTTTAGCAAAGTACCCAATTTAACCTGACTGATAATTTTGGTAATGCTGCAAATGGCCAATTATTTTATTTTCAGGACGGGTCAGAGGAGGGATTTTGGAAGGAAAACGGCCGTGGTCTTATTCAAAGGAACCGTCCCGGCATTTGCCTGTTGTTTGAGTATTGTCTTTTGACTGGTTTGATGCAGCTGTTCATGCCTCCCTGTCCTAAGCATATCGTTTCATCTCTACATAGCTACCACACCCTACATCAGAGGCAATCTGTGTAACATATTCTAACCTTGGTCTACCCCTACAGTTATTTTCCTTGACCCTTCCTTCCATAACTAGGCTTAGTGTTTTAGTGTGTCCTACTAACCTATCTCTTCTCTTCATTAGCAGTCACCAGAAACATCTCTCCTCTCCCACTCGTCGAATTACCTCTTCGTTTGTAACCCTATTTACCCATCTGATCTTCACCATTCTCCTGTAACACCACATTTCAAACGCTTCAATTATCCTCTTCTCTGCTGCACCAATAGTCCAAATTTCACTTCCATATAGCACAACGCTCCAGCAAAAGGCTTTCAAAAACTACTTCCTAATACATAAATCTATATTCGATGTCAACAGACTCCTTTTTTGTAGAAACGCTTTTCTTGCCTGAGCCAATCTACTTGGTGAAAATGGGAAACCACGAAAACCATTTTCAAGACTGCCGAGGTGGGATTCGATCCCACGCTCTCCCGATGCCAGCGTCATCAGCTGTAACGTTGAAGCCATAATGCTCCACTCACTGAGTTTCTGAAGTTGCATAGCTCGTGATTAGGTGGTAATTGCATGGCTGACTTGAGGTGACCCTCGAGAAAGGTTTGTAGGGCACAATTGCTTTCCTTTCGCTCGCTGTGCTGCGTTGGTGAGACATGCTCTCTCATCGACTCCTCTACTTCGATTCTTGTTCTAAGGACACTGTGCATCGAGTTCAACCTGTTCCGAGGCTTAAACTTTCTAATGAGTTCTGATTTGCATGGGAAATACAGACCTTATTCGCATTCTGGAACTGACTGATTTGCTCAGGTCATGCGCAACCTGCTAAAAATTCCCTCGAGGAGTGCATTCTATTTTTTTAAATCATTCTTTGGAGTGTAACATTTTCTGCATCTTTCCTCTGGATTTCACAGGGATTGAATGATGGACACCGTTCCTGTCACCATGTGAATTTTACGACTTCGTTTCCCAGGGTATTAGGAAATGATCTGGGAATGATACAGCCGTACCCTATAAGTCAGGAACTATATCAACGTCCATCTGGAGTTGAAGTTGCCATATGGCCCCATGTACTTAGGTGTGTGTGGAATCTGCCTGATAACACTGTTCAACAATGAAATTTTGACATAAAAAAAAATACCCAATCTTTATAGATTTTGGTACACTGAAATCGAAAATGGTCCCGTTTTCGTGCTATATGCAGCCTGTTACGTCATTATTTCTGTTCTAGCTCTCGTTTTTATCCTAATTTCAGGAATGCCAATGAATGCTGTGTTTTGTTTCTAGCTTACAGTTTAAGATTGCTTGTCTTCCTTAGTGCTCCATTGTGTATTGTGACAAGAGTTTATGAGTTACTGTGTGGAATCAAAACTGTTCCTTTTAGTATTGTGACTTTTACATGAGTTTCTGCGTTACTGTGTGGAATCAAAACTGCTCCTTTTTGTATTGTGACTTCTACATGAGTTTCTGCGTTACTGTGTGGAATCAAAACTGCTCCTTTTTGTATTGTGACTTTTACATGAGTTTCTGCGTTACTGTGTGGAATCAAAACTGCTCCTTTTTGTATTGTGACTTTTACATGAGTTTCTGCGTTACTGTGTGGAATCAAAACTGCTCCTTTTTGTATTGTGACTTTTACATGAGTTTATGAGTTACTGTGTGGAATCAAATCTGCTCCTTTTAGTATTGTGACTTTTACAAGAGTTTCTGCGTTACTGTGTGGAATCAAAACTGCTCCTTTTTGTATTGTGACTTTTACATGAGTTTCTGCGTTACTGTGTGGAATCAAAACTGCTCCTTTTTGTATTGTGACTTTTACATGAGTTTCTGCGTTACTGTGTGGAATCAAAACTGCTCCTTTTAGTATTGTGACTCTTACATGAGTTTCTGCGTTACTGTGTGGAATCAAAACTGCTCCTTTTTGTATTGTGACTTTTATATGAGTTTATGAGTTACTGAGTGGAATCAAAACTGCTCCTTTTTGTATTGTGACTTTTACATGAGTTTCTGCGTTACTGTGTGGAATCAAAACTGCTCCTTTTTGTATTGTGACTTTTACATGAGTTTCTGCGTTACTGTGTGGAATCAAAACTGCTCCTTTTAGTATTGTGACTCTTACATGAGTTTCTGCGTAACTGTGTGGAATCAAAACTGCTCCTTTTTGTATTGTGACTCTTACATGAGTTTCTGCGTTACTCTGTGGAATCAAAACTGCTCCTTTTAGTATTGTGACTTTTACATGAGTTTCTGTGTTACTCTGTGGAATCAAAACTGCTCCTTTTTGTATTGTGACTTTTACATGAGTTTCTGCGTTACTGTGTGGAATCAAAACTGCTCCTTTTTGTATTGTGACTTTTACATGAGTTTCTGCGTTACTCTGTGGAATCAAAACTGCTCCTTTTAGTATTGTGACTTTTACATGAGTTTCTGCGTTACTGTGTGGAATCAAAACTGCTCCTTTTAGTATTGTGACTTTTACATGAGTTTCTGCGTTACTGTGTGGAATCAAAACTTCTCCTTTTTCTATTGTGACTTTTACATGAGTTTCTGCGTTACTGTGTGGAATCAAAACTGCTCCTTTTTGTATTGTGACTTTTACATGAGTTTCTGCGTTACTGTGTGGAATCAAAACTGCTCCTTTTTGTATTGTGACTTTTACATGAGTTTCTGCGTTACTGTGTGGAATCAAAACTGCTCCTTTTTGTATTGTGACTTTTACATGAGTTTCTGCGTTACTGTGTGGAATCAAAACTGCTCCTTATTGTATTGTGACTTTTACATGAGTTTCTGCGTTACTGTGTGGAATCAAAACTGCTCCTTTTTGTATTGTGACTCTTACTTAATTTTTTGCGTTACTGTGTGGAATCAAAACTGTTCCTTTTTGTATTGTGACTTTTACATGAGTTTCTGCGTTACTGTGTGGAATCAAAACTGCTCCTTTTAGTATTGTGACTTTTACATGAGTTTCTGCGTTACTGTGTGGAATCAAAACTGCTCCTTTTTGTATTGTGACTTTTACATGAGTTTCTGCGTTACTGTGTGGAATCAAAACTTCTCCTTTTTGTATTGTGACTTTTACATGAGTTTCTGCGTTACTGTGTGGAATCAAAACTGCTCCTTTTAGTATTGTGACTTTTACATGAGTTTCTGCGTTACTGTGTGGAATCAAAACTGCTCCTTTTTGTATTGTGACTTTTACATGAGTTTCCGAGTTAATGTGTGGAATCAAAACTGCTCCTTTTTGTATTGTGACTTTTACATGAGTTTCTGCGTTACTGTGTGGAATCAAAACTGCTCCTTTTTGTATTGTGACTTTTACATGAGTTTCTGCGTTACTGTGTGGAATCAAAACTGCTCCTTTTTGTATTGTGACTCTTACATGAGTTTCTGCGTTACTGTGTGGAATCAAAACTGCTCCTTTTTGTATTGTGACTTTTACATGAGTTTCTGCGTTACTGTGTGGAATCAAAACTGCTCCTTTTTGTATTGTGACTTTTACAAGAGTTTCTGCGTTACTGTGTGGAATCAAAACTGCTCCTTTTTGTATTGTGACTTTTACATGAGTTTCTGCGTTACTCTGTGGAATCAAAACTGCTCCTTTTAGTATTGTGACTTTTACATGAGTTTCTGCGTTACTGTGTGGAATCGAAACTGCTCCTTTTTGTATTGTGACTTTTACATGAGTTTCTGCGTTACTCTGTGGAATCAAAACTGCTTTTTTTTTGTATTGTGACTTTTACATGAGTTTCTGCGTTACTGTGTGGAATCAAACCTGCTCCTTTTAGTATTGTGACTTTTACAAGAGTTTCTGCGTTACTGTGTGGAATCAAAACTGCTCCGTTTAGTATTGTGACTTTTACATGAGTTTCTGCGTTACTCTGTGGAATCAAAACTGCTCCTTTTTGTATTGTGACTTTTACATGAGTTTCTGCGTTACTGTGTGGAATCAAAACTGCTCCTTTTAGTATTGTGACTTTTACATGAGTTTCTGCGTTACTCTGTGGAATCAAAACTGCTCCTTTTAGTATTGTGACTTTTACATGAGTTTCTGCGTTACTGTGTGGAATCAAAACTGCTCCTTTTTGTATTGTGACTTTTACATGAGTTTCTGCGTTACTGTGTGGAATCAAAACTGCTTTTTTTTGTATTGTGACTTTTACATGAGTTTCTGCGTTACTGTGTGGAATCAAAACTGCTCCTTATTGTATTGTGACTTTTACATGAGTTTCTGCGTTACTGTGTGGAATCAAAACTGCTCCTTTTAGTATTGTGACTTTTACATGAGTTTCTGCGTTACTGTGTGGAATCAAAACTGCTCCTTTTTGTATTGTGACTTTTACATGAGTTTCTGCGTTACTGTGTGGAATCAAAACTGCTCCTTTTAGTATTGTGACATTTACATGAGTTTCTGCGTTACTGTGTGGAATCAAAACTGCTCCTTTTAGTATTGTGACTTTTACATGAGTTTCTGCGTTACTGTGTGGAATCAAAACTGCTCCTTTTTGTATTGTGACTTTTACATGAGTTTCTGCGTTACTCTGTGGAATCAAAACTGCTCCTTTTAGTATTGTGACTTTTACATGAGTTTCTGTGTTACTCTGTGGAATTAAACTGCTCCTTTTTGTATTGTGACTTTTACATGAGTTTCTGCGTTACTGTGTGGAATCAAAACTGCTCCTTTTTGTATTGTGACTTTTACATGAGTTTCTGCGTTACTGTGTGGAATCAAAACTGCTCCTTTTAGTATTGTGACTTTTACATGAGTTTCTGCGTTACTGTGTGGAATCAAAACTTCTCCTTTTTGTATTGTGACTTTTACATGAGTTTCTGCGTTACTGTGTGGAATCAAAACTGCTCCTTTTTGTATTGTGACTTTTACATGAGTTTCTGCGTTACTCTGTGGAATCAAAACTGCTCCTTTTAGTTTTGTGACTTTTACATGAGTTTCTGTGTTACTCTGTGGAATTAAACTGCTCCTTTTTGTATTGTGACTTTTACATGAGTTTCTGCGTTACTGTGTGGAATCAAAACTGCTCCTTTTTGTATTGTGACTTTTACATGAGTTTCTGCGTTACTGTGTGGAATCAAAACTGCTCCTTATTGTATTGTGACTTTTACATGAGTTTCTGCGTTACTGTGTGGAATCAAAACTGCTCCTTTTTGTATTGTGACTCTTACTTAATTTTTTGCGTTACTGTGTGGAATCAAAACTGTTCCTTTTTGTATTGTGACTTTTACATGAGTTTCTGCGTTACTGTGTGGAATCAAAACTGCTCCTTTTAGTATTGTGACTTTTACATGAGTTTCTGCGTTACTGTGTGGAATCAAAACTGCTCCTTTTAGTTTTGTGACTTTTACATGAGTTTCTGCGTTACTGTGTGGAATCAAAACTGCTCCTTTTTGTATTGTGACTTTTACATGAGTTTCCGCGTTACTGTGTGGAATCAAAACTGCTCCTTTTTGTATTGTGACTTTTACATGAGTTTCTGCGTTACTGTGTGGAATCAAAACTGCTCCTTTTTGTATTGTGACTTTTACATGAGTTTCTGCGTTACTGTGTGGAATCAAAACTGCTCCTTTTTGTATTGTGACTTTTACATGAGTTTCTGCGTTACTGTGTGGAATCAAAACTGCTCCTTTTTGTATTGTGACTCTTACATGAGTTTCTGCGTTACTGTGTGGAATCAAAACTGCTCCTTTTTGTATTGTGACTTTTACATGAGTTTCTGCGTTACTGTGTGGAATCGAAACTGCTCCTTTTTGTATTGTGACTTCTACAAGAGTTTCTGCGTTACTGTGTGGAATCAAAACTGCTCCTTTTTGTATTGTGACTTTTACATGAGTTTCTGCGTTACTCTGTGGAATCAAAACTGCTCCTTTTTGTATTGTGACTTTTACATGAGTTTCTGCGTTACTGTGTGGAATCAAAACTGCTCCTTTTTGTATTGTGACTTTTACATGAGTTTCTGCGTTACTCTGTGGAATCAAAACTGCTTTTTTTTTGTATTGTGACTTTTACATGAGTTTCTGCGTTACTGTGTGGAATCAAAACTGCTCCTTTTAGTATTGTGACTTTTACAAGAGTTTCTGCGTTACTGTGTGGAATCAAAACTGCTCCTTTTAGTATTGTGACTTTTACATGAGTTTCTGCGTTACTCTGTGGAATCAAAACTGCTCCTTTTTGTATTGTGACTTTTACATGAGTTTCTGCGTTACTGTGTGGAATCAAAACTGCTCCTTTTAGTATTGTGACTTTTACATGAGTTTCTGCGTTACTCTGTGGAATCAAAACTGCTCCTTTTAGTATTGTGACTTTTACATGAGTTTCTGCGTTACTGTGTGGAATCAAAACTGCTCCTTTTTGTATTGTGACTTTTACATGAGTTTCTGCGTTACTGTGTGGAATCAAAACTGCTTTTTTTTGTATTGTGACTTTTACATGAGTTTCTGCGTTACTGTGTGGAATCAAAACTGCTCCTTATTGTATTGTGACTTTTACATGAGTTTCTGCGTTACTGTGTGGAATCAAAACTGCTCCTTTTAGTATTGTGACTTTTACATGAGTTTCTGCGTTACTGTGTGGAATCAAAACTGCTCCTTTTTGTATTGTGACTTTAACATGAGTTTCTGCGTTACTGTGTGGAATCAAAACTGCTCCTTTTAGTATTGTGACTTTTACATGAGTTTCTGCGTTACTCTGTGGAATCAAAACTGCTTTTTTTGTATTGTGACTTTTACATGAGTTTCTGCGTTACTGTGTGGAATCAAAACTGCTCCTTATTGTATTGTGACTTTTACATGAGTTTCTGCGTTACTGTGTGGAATCAAAACTGCTTTTTTTTGTATTGTGACTTTTACATGAGTTTCTGCGTTACTGTGTGGAATCAAAACTGCTCCTTATTGTATTGTGACTTTTACATGAGTTTCTGCGTTACTGTGTGGAATCAAACTGCTCCTTTTAGTATTGTGACTTTTACATGAGTTTCTGCGTTACTGTGTGGAATCAAAACTGCTCCTTTTTGTATTGTGACTTTTACATGAGTTTCTGCGTTACTGTGTAAAATCAAAACTGCTCCTTTTAGTATTGTGACTTTTACATGAGTTTCTGCGTTACTGTGTGGAATCAAAACTGCTCCTTTTTGTATTGTGACTTTTACATGAGTTTCTGCGTTACTGTGTGGAATCAAAACTGCTCCTTTTTGTATTGTGACTTTTACATGAGTTTCTGCGTTACTCTGTGGAATCAAAACTGCTTTTTTTGTATTGTGACTTTTACATGAGTTTCTGCGTTACTGTGTGGAATCAAAACTGCTTTTTTTGTATTGTGACTTTTACATGAGTTTCTGCGTTACTCTGTGGAATCAAAACTGCTCCTTTTTGTATTGTGACTTTTACATGAGTTTCTGCGTTACTGTGTGGAATCAAAACTGCTCCTTTTAGTATTGTGACTATTACATGAGTTTCTGCGTTACTCTGTGGAATCAAAACTGCTTTTTAGCCTACTTTCGATTTTTGCAAAAAATGAAAGTAGATTTATGGGATCAACACAGGGCGAAAAAGTGTGTCTATCTGTGTGTGTGTGAGTCTGTGTGTGTGTGTATGTGTGTGAGTCTGTGTGTGTGTGTGTGTGTCTGTGTGTGTGTGAGTGTGTGTACTCTGAATGTCTGTCCCCCCCCCTATCAATTCGAACACGGTGAATGCGAATTGAACGAAATTTGGTACAAAGGTATCACTAGCAAAGGACACCTCAGTGTCATGTTTTATATCGCCGTGATCTTTACTCAAACTGAATGGCGGCCACTCAAACGTTCAAAACGTAAAATCAAATAACGACTAACCAAATCATCCGATCTCTACCAAATTTGGTAACAACATACCTTCGTATAGGATGCGTCTTGTGACCAAACTGCAAGGTCGTCCGCCTTACCATTTCAGGATGGCGGCCGTGCGAATTATGCAAACTTTATAATCCATATCATGGGACCCACCAGTTCCGATTATCGAGCCGAGAATCGTTTTAACTGTTCTAAAGGAAGAGGCACGTTCGAAATTAAAAGTTTATTTTGTAATACTATAGTGCAGACGTGATTTTAAAAAGCTGAGCCGATTCTGTAATAAGACAAGATGGCAGCGGATATCTTGTGCCTGACTTATATTTCACTAATTTGAGTATTGCATGCAATATAGCGTACTGATACAAAATAAATAAACTTTGTATGAAATGCTTTATATATAAATAATATACTCCAGTGATGAAATCGTTTAGTATAAATCATTATTTGCTAACAAGTTCTATGTAAGTCATTTTATATAGAACGATATTCGTTGACACAATTAGCTCAGTGGTAGAGCGTTAGCCTATCGCTCAAATTCCTATGGTTCAAACCCGATCAGAGCTAGGTTTTTTGCTTGAAATGTTATATGTTTATTGTTTTGTAATGACTCAGATGTTTTAAAATTAAGCGTTATATTGTGCATATTATGGTGTAAAATATATATTTAATTAAAACATAATTCGCCAGCAGATTTACTCGAGACATCTAGCTGCCAAAAAGGTAACTGCACGCCGACCTACTTATTAACTTCCAGATTTTATTGAAATGTTTCTTCTTCTGGCCGCTAGAATGCACTCGCTCTGTTAGGATTATATTGTTCGATATTTCACCACTAGATGTCACGACTAGTCTACGTGGGGCTCCATTGATTACTACACCATTGGCATTCTATGCGCATCGAATTTGAAGAATGACAAGATGATACTATGATACATTTTTTACTTCTTATTTTAAAGGGTTTGTAACAGCCAATTGTGCGTTATTTGAAAATGTTATTTGAAGTAAAGAACAAAACGATTTCACATAGTAACTGAATTCTAGCCGCTGGTGCTAGTTCAGGTTATTAATACTTTTATTTCAGGCAAATAGCAATCGAAAATATCCACATAGTTTGTATACACACGTCTCTGTAGGGTCATGGAAAGATTTGTTAATTCAATTAGGGTTGTGAAAGCCCTGCACAACCAGACGTGTAAAGACATGCCTCAACTCAAAGTTGGATGTTGCCCACGGCAGGTCGTATATGTAATAATAATAATAATAATAATAATAATAATAATGTTATTGGTTTTACATCCCTTTTAACTACTGCTGCTTTTAGAGACACCGGGGTGCCGGAATTTTGGCCCGAAGGGGATCTTTAACGTGCCAGTAAATGTACTGACACGGCTCCCTCGCATTTGTGCACCCTCAAATGCCAGCTGATTGCGCCAGGATACGAACCTGCAACCTAGGGCCCAGCAAGCGAGAACGTTACCGCTGAGCCACGCAGCCAGTCCGGTCGATTATGTCTCCAGATCCATAACATTCTTGATATACTTCTTATCTTTCTTTCTTTCTTTCTTTCTTTCTTTCTTTCTTCAATGAAGGTAGCAGTTTTTATCTAGCTTGTGGCGTTTGGTAGAGGTAAATCGTTTCTAAGGTCTTCAACAAAGAATAGTTCTATTATACTCTTTGATAATAACAACGAGTTATAACTATACTCATACATTTGGGAGAAAGTAGGCTATATGTTCTTTACTGAACATCTTGTTTATTTTTATGACTTATATGTTCTAGTTTTGTATTGTGACTTTTACATGAGTTTCTGCGTTACTGTGTGGAATCAAAACTGCTCCTTATTGTATTGTGACTTTTACATGAGTTTCTGCGTTACTGTGTGGAATCAAAACTGCTCCTTTTTGTATTGTGACTTTTACATGAGTTTCTGCGTTACTGTGTGGAATCAAAACTGCTCCTTTTTGTATTGTGACTTTTACATGAGTTTCTGCGTTACTGTGTGGAATCAAAACTGCTCCTTTTTGTATTGTGACTTTTACATGAGTTTCTGCGTTACTGTGTGGAATCAAAACTGCTCCTTATTGTATTGTGACTTTTACATGAGTTTCTGCGTTACTGTGTGGAATCAAAACTGCTCCTTTTTGTATTGTGACTCTTACTTAATTTTTTGCGTTACTGTGTGGAATCAAAACTGTTCCTTTTTGTATTGTGACTTTTACATGAGTTTCTGCGTTACTGTGTGGAATCAAAACTGCTCCTTTTAGTATTGTGACTTTTACATGAGTTTCTGCGTTACTGTGTGGAATCAAAACTGCTCCTTTTAGTTTTGTGACTTTTACATGAGTTTCTGCGTTACTGTGTGGAATCAAAACTGCTCCTTTTTGTATTGTGACTTTTACATGAGTTTCCGCGTTACTGTGTGGAATCAAAACTGCTCCTTTTTGTATTGTGACTTTTACATGAGTTTCTGCGTTACTGTGTGGAATCAAAACTGCTCCTTTTTGTATTGTGACTTTTACATGAGTTTCTGCGTTACTGTGTGGAATCAAAACTGCTCCTTTTTGTATTGTGACTTTTACATGAGTTTCTGCGTTACTGTGTGGAATCAAAACTGCTCCTTTTTGTATTGTGACTCTTACATGAGTTTCTGCGTTACTGTGTGGAATCAAAACTGCTCCTTTTTGTATTGTGACTTTTACATGAGTTTCTGCGTTACTGTGTGGAATCGAAACTGCTCCTTTTTGTATTGTGACTTCTACAAGAGTTTCTGCGTTACTGTGTGGAATCAAAACTGCTCCTTTTTGTATTGTGACTTTTACATGAGTTTCTGCGTTACTCTGTGGAATCAAAACTGCTCCTTTTTGTATTGTGACTTTTACATGAGTTTCTGCGTTACTGTGTGGAATCAAAACTGCTCCTTTTTGTATTGTGACTTTTACATGAGTTTCTGCGTTACTCTGTGGAATCAAAACTGCTTTTTTTTTGTATTGTGACTTTTACATGAGTTTCTGCGTTACTGTGTGGAATCAAAACTGCTCCTTTTAGTATTGTGACTTTTACAAGAGTTTCTGCGTTACTGTGTGGAATCAAAACTGCTCCTTTTAGTATTGTGACTTTTACATGAGTTTCTGCGTTACTCTGTGGAATCAAAACTGCTCCTTTTTGTATTGTGACTTTTACATGAGTTTCTGCGTTACTGTGTGGAATCAAAACTGCTCCTTTTAGTATTGTGACTTTTACATGAGTTTCTGCGTTACTCTGTGGAATCAAAACTGCTCCTTTTAGTATTGTGACTTTTACATGAGTTTCTGCGTTACTGTGTGGAATCAAAACTGCTCCTTTTTGTATTGTGACTTTTACATGAGTTTCTGCGTTACTGTGTGGAATCAAAACTGCTTTTTTTTGTATTGTGACTTTTACATGAGTTTCTGCGTTACTGTGTGGAATCAAAACTGCTCCTTATTGTATTGTGACTTTTACATGAGTTTCTGCGTTACTGTGTGGAATCAAAACTGCTCCTTTTAGTATTGTGACTTTTACATGAGTTTCTGCGTTACTGTGTGGAATCAAAACTGCTCCTTTTTGTATTGTGACTTTAACATGAGTTTCTGCGTTACTGTGTGGAATCAAAACTGCTCCTTTTAGTATTGTGACTTTTACATGAGTTTCTGCGTTACTCTGTGGAATCAAAACTGCTTTTTTTGTATTGTGACTTTTACATGAGTTTCTGCGTTACTGTGTGGAATCAAAACTGCTCCTTATTGTATTGTGACTTTTACATGAGTTTCTGCGTTACTGTGTGGAATCAAAACTGCTTTTTTTTGTATTGTGACTTTTACATGAGTTTCTGCGTTACTGTGTGGAATCAAAACTGCTCCTTATTGTATTGTGACTTTTACATGAGTTTCTGCGTTACTGTGTGGAATCAAACTGCTCCTTTTAGTATTGTGACTTTTACATGAGTTTCTGCGTTACTGTGTGGAATCAAAACTGCTCCTTTTTGTATTGTGACTTTTACATGAGTTTCTGCGTTACTGTGTAAAATCAAAACTGCTCCTTTTAGTATTGTGACTTTTACATGAGTTTCTGCGTTACTGTGTGGAATCAAAACTGCTCCTTTTTGTATTGTGACTTTTACATGAGTTTCTGCGTTACTGTGTGGAATCAAAACTGCTCCTTTTTGTATTGTGACTTTTACATGAGTTTCTGCGTTACTCTGTGGAATCAAAACTGCTTTTTTTGTATTGTGACTTTTACATGAGTTTCTGCGTTACTGTGTGGAATCAAAACTGCTTTTTTTGTATTGTGACTTTTACATGAGTTTCTGCGTTACTCTGTGGAATCAAAACTGCTCCTTTTTGTATTGTGACTTTTACATGAGTTTCTGCGTTACTGTGTGGAATCAAAACTGCTCCTTTTAGTATTGTGACTATTACATGAGTTTCTGCGTTACTCTGTGGAATCAAAACTGCTTTTTAGCCTACTTTCGATTTTTGCAAAAAATGAAAGTAGATTTATGGGATCAACACAGGGCGAAAAAGTGTGTCTATCTGTGTGTGTGTGAGTCTGTGTGTGTGTGTATGTGTGTGAGTCTGTGTGTGTGTGTGTGTGTCTGTGTGTGTGTGAGTGTGTGTACTCTGAATGTCTGTCCCCCCCCCCTATCAATTCGAACACGGTGAATGCGAATTGAACGAAATTTGGTACAAAGGTATCACTAGCAAAGGACACCTCAGTGTCATGTTTTATATCGCCGTGATCTTTACTCAAACTGAATGGCGGCCACTCAAACGTTCAAAACGTAAAATCAAATAACGACTAACCAAATCATCCGATCTCTACCAAATTTGGTAACAACATACCTTCGTATAGGATGCGTCTTGTGACCAAACTGCAAGGTCGTCCGCCTTACCATTTCAGGATGGCGGCCATGCGAATTATGCAAACTTTATAATCCATATCATGGGACCCACCAGTTCCGATTATCGAGCCGAGAATCGTTTTAACTGTTCTAAAGGAAGAGGCACGTTCGAAATTAAAAGTTTATTTTGTAATACTATAGTGCAGACGTGATTTTAAAAAGCTGAGCCGATTCTGTAATAAGACAAGATGGCAGCGGATATCTTGTGCCTGACTTATATTTCACTAATTTGAGTATTGCATGCAATATAGCGTACTGATACAAAATAAATAAACTTTGTATGAAATGCTTTATATATAAATAATATACTCCAGTGATGAAATCGTTTAGTATAAATCATTATTTGCTAACAAGTTCTATGTAAGTCATTTTATATAGAACGATATTCGTTGACACAATTAGCTCAGTGGTAGAGCGTTAGCCTATCGCTCAAATTCCTATGGTTCAAACCCGATCAGAGCTAGGTTTTTTGCTTGAAATGTTATATGTTTATTGTTTTGTAATGACTCAGATGTTTTAAAATTAAGCGTTATATTGTGCATATTATGGTGTAAAATATATATTTAATTAAAACATAATTCGCCAGCAGATTTACTCGAGACATCTAGCTGCCAAAAAGGTAACTGCACGCCGACCTACTTATTAACTTCCAGATTTTATTGAAATGTTTCTTCTTCTGGCCGCTAGAATGCACTCGCTCTGTTAGGATTATATTGTTCGATATTTCACCACTAGATGTCACGACTAGTCTACGTGGGGCTCCATTGATTACTACACCATTGGCATTCTATGCGCATCGAATTTGAAGAATGACAAGATGATACTATGATACATTTTTTACTTCTTATTTTAAAGGGTTTGTAACAGCCAATTGTGCGTTATTTGAAAATGTTATTTGAAGTAAAGAACAAAACGATTTCACATAGTAACTGAATTCTAGCCGCTGGTGCTAGTTCAGGTTATTAATACTTTTATTTCAGGCAAATAGCAATCGAAAATATCCACATAGTTTGTATACACACGTCTCTGTAGGGTCATGGAAAGATTTGTTAATTCAATTAGGGTTGTGAAAGCCCTGCACAACCAGACGTGTAAAGACATGCCTCAACTCAAAGTTGGATGTTGCCCACGGCAGGTCGTATATGTAATAATAATAATAATAATAATAATAATAATGTTATTGGTTTTACATCCCTTTTAACTACTGCTGCTTTTAGAGACACCGGGGTGCCGGAATTTTGGCCCGAAGGGGATCTTTAACGTGCCAGTAAATGTACTGACACGGCTCCCTCGCATTTGTGCACCCTCAAATGCCAGCTGATTGCGCCAGGATACGAACCTGCAACCTAGGGCCCAGCAAGCGAGAACGTTACCGCTGAGCCACGCAGCCAGTCCGGTCGATTATGTCTCCAGATCCATAACATTCTTGATATACTTCTTATCTTTCTTTCTTTCTTTCTTTCTTTCTTTCTTTCTTTCTTTCCTCAATGAAGGTAGCAGTTTTTATCTAGCTTGTGGCGTTTGGTAGAGGTAAATCGTTTCTAAGGTCTTCAACAAAGAATAGTTCTATTATACTCTTTGATAATAACAACGAGTTATAACTATACTCATACATTTGGGAGAAAGTAGGCTATATGTTCTTTACTGAACATCTTGTTTATTTTTATGACTTATATGTTCTAGTTTTGTATTGTGACTTTTACATGAGTTTCTGCGTTACTGTGTGGAATCAAAACTGCTCCTTATTGTATTGTGACTTTTACATGAGTTTCTGCGTTACTGTGTGGAATCAAAACTGCTCCTTTTTGTATTGTGACTTTTACATGAGTTTCTGCGTTACTGTGTGGAATCAAAACTGCTCCTTTTTGTATTGTGACTTTTACATGAGTTTCTGCGTTACTGTGTGGAATCAAAACTGCTCCTTTTTGTATTGTGACTTTAACATGAGTTTCTGCGTTACTGTGTGGAATCAAAACTGCTCCTTTTTGTATTGTGACTTTTACATGAGTTTCTGCGTTATTGTGTGGAATCAAAACTGCTCCTTTTTGTATTGTGACTTTTACATGAGTTTCTGCGTTACTCTGTGGAATCAAAACTGCTCCTTTTTGTATTGTGACTTTTACATGAGTTTCTGCGTTACTGTGTGGAATCAAAACTGCTCCTTTTTGTATTGTGAATTTTACATGAGTTTCTGCGTTACTGTGTGGAATCAAAACTGCTCCTTTTAGTATTGTGACTTTTACATGAGTTTCTGCGTTACTGTGTGGAATCAAAACTGCTCCTTTTTGTATTGTGACTTTTACATGAGTTTCTGCGTTACTGTGTGGAATCAAAACTGCTCCTTTTTGTATTGTGACTTTTACATGAGTTTCTGCGTTACTGTGTGGAATCAAAACTGCTCCTTTTTGTATTGTGACTTTTACATGAGTTTCTGCGTTACTGTGTGGAATCAAAACTGCTCCTTTTAGTATTGTGACTTTTACATGAGTTTCTGCGTTACTGTGTGGAATCAAAACTGCTCCTTTTAGTATTGTGACTTTTACATGAGTTTCTGCGTTACTGTGTGGAATCAAAACTGCTCCTTTTAGTATTGTGAATTTTACATGAGTTTCTGCGTTACTGTGTGGAATCAAAACTGCTCCTTTTTGTATTGTGACTTTTACATGAGTTTCTGCGTTACTGTGTGGAATCAAAACTGCTCCTTTTAGTATTGTGACTTTTACATGAGTTTCTGCGTTACTCTGTGGAATCAAAACTGCTTTTTTTTTGTATTGTGACTCTTACATGAGTTTCTGCGTTACTGTGTGGAATCCAAACTGCTTTTTTTGTATTGTGACTTTTACATGAGTTTCTGCGTTACTCTGTGGAATCAAAACTGCTCCTTTTTGTATTGTGACTTTTACATGAGTTTCTGCGTTACTGTGTGGAATCAAAACTGCTCCTTTTAGTATTGTGACTATTACATGAGTTTCTGCGTTACTCTGTGGAATCAAAACTGCTTTTTAGCCTACTTTCGATTTTTGCAAAAAATGAAAGTAGATTTATGGGATCAACACAGGGCGAAAAAAGTGTGTCTGTCTGTGTGTGTGTGAGTCTGTGTGTGTGTGTATGTGTGTGAGTCTGTGTGTGTGTGTGTGTGTCTGTGTGTGTGTGAGTGTGTGTACTCTGAATGTCTGTCCCCCCCCCCTATCAATTCGAACACGGTGAATGCGAATTGAACGAAATTCGGTACAAAGGTATCACTAGCAAAGGACACCTCAGTGTCATGTTTTATATCGCCGTGATCTTTACTCAAACTGAATGGCGGCCACTCAAACGTTCAAAACGTAAAATCAAATAACGACTAACCAAATCATCCGATCTCTACCAAATTTGGTAACAACATACCTTCGTATAGGATGCGTCTTGTGACCAAACTGCAAGGTCGTCCGCCTTACCATTTCAGGATGGCGGCCGTGCGAATTATGCAAACTTTATAATCCATATCATGGGACCCACCAGTTCCGATTATCGAGCCGAGAATCGTTTTAACTGTTCTAAAGGAAGAGGCACGTTCGAAATTAAAAGTTTATTTTGTAATACTATAGTGCAGACGTGATTTTAAAAAGCTGAGCCGATTCTGTAATAAGACAAGATGGCAGCGGATATCTTGTGCCTGACTTATATTTCACTAATTTGAGTATTGCATGCAATATAGCGTACTGATACAAAATAAATAAACTTTGTATGAAATGCTTTATATATAAATAATATACTCCAGTGATGAAATCGTTTAGTATAAATCATTATTTGCTAACAAGTTCTATGTAAGTCATTTTATATAGAACGATATTCGTTGACACAATTAGCTCAGTGGTAGAGCGTTAGCCTATCGCTCAAATTCCTATGGTTCAAACCCGATCAGAGCTAGGTTTTTTGCTTGAAATGTTATATGTTTATTGTTTTGTAATGACTCAGATGTTTTAAAATTAAGCGTTATATTGTGCATATTATGGTGTAAGATATATATTTAATTAAAACATAATTCGCCAGCAGATTTACTCGAGACATCTAGCTGCCAAAAAGGTAACTGCACGCCGA
Source organism: Meconema thalassinum (assembly GCA_946902985.2). Taxonomy (NCBI): domain Eukaryota; kingdom Metazoa; phylum Arthropoda; class Insecta; order Orthoptera; family Tettigoniidae; genus Meconema; species Meconema thalassinum. The sequence goes on from OX336390.1 coordinate 447,322,900, forward strand.
CCTACTTATTAACTTCCAGATTTTATTGAAATGTTTCTTCTTCTGGCCGCTAGAATGCACTCGCTCTGTTAGGATTATATTGTTCGATATTTCACCACTAGATGTCACGACTAGTCTACGTGGGGCTCCATTGATTACTACACCATTGGCATTCTATGCGCATCGAATTTGAAGAATGACAAGATGATACTATGATACATTTTTTACTTCTTATTTTAAAGGGTTTGTAACAGCCAATTGTGCGTTATTTGAAAATGTTATTTGAAGTAAAGAACAAAACGATTTCACATAGTAACTGAATTCTAGCCGCTGGTGCTAGTTCAGGTTATTAATACTTTTATTTCAGGCAAATAGCAATCGAAAATATCCACATAGTTTGTATACACACGTCTCTGTAGGGTCATGGAAAGATTTGTTAATTCAATTAGGGTTGTGAAAGCCCTGCACAACCAGACGTGTAAAGACATGCCTCAACTCAAAGTTGGATGTTGCCCACGGCAGGTCGTATATGTAATAATAATAATAATAATAATAATAATAATAATGTTATTGGTTTTACATCCCTTTTAACTACTGCTGCTTTTAGAGACACCGGGGTGCCGGAATTTTGGCCCGAAGGGGATCTTTAACGTGCCAGTAAATGTACTGACACGGCTCCCTCGCATTTGTGCACCCTCAAATGCCAGCTGATTGCGCCAGGATACGAACCTGCAACCTAGGGCCCAGCAAGCGAGAACGTTACCGCTGAGCCACGCAGCCAGTCCGGTCGATTATGTCTCCAGATCCATAACATTCTTGATATACTTCTTATCTTTCTTTCTTTCTTTCTTTCTTTCTTTCTTTCTTTCTTTCTTTCTTTCTTCAATGAAGGTAGCAGTTTTTATCTAGCTTGTGGCGTTTGGTAGAGGTAAATCGTTTCTAAGGTCTTCAACAAAGAATAGTTCTATTATACTCTTTGATAATAACAACGAGTTATAACTATACTCATACATTTGGGAGAAAGTAGGCTATATGTTCTTTACTGAACATCTTGTTTATTTTTATGACTTATATGTTCTAGTTTTGTATTGTGACTTTTACATGAGTTTCTGCGTTACTGTGTGGAATCAAAACTGCTCCTTATTGTATTGTGACTTTTACATGAGTTTCTGCGTTACTGTGTGGAATCAAAACTGCTCCTTTTTGTATTGTGACTTTTACATGAGTTTCTGCGTTACTGTGTGGAATCAAAACTGCTCCTTTTTGTATTGTGACTTTTACATGAGTTTCTGCCTTACTGTGTGGAATCAAAACTGCTCCTTTTTGTATTGTGACTTTTACATGAGTTTCTGCGTTACTGTGTGGAATCAAAACTGCTCCTTTTTGTATTGTGACTTTTACATGAGTTTCTGCGTTATTGTGTGGAATCAAAACTGCTCCTTTTTGTATTGTGACTTTTACATGAGTTTCTGCGTTACTCTGTGGAATCAAAACTGCTCCTTTTTGTATTGTGACTTTTACATGAGTTTCTGCGTTACTGTGTGGAATCAAAACTGCTCCTTTTTGTATTGTGAATTTTACATGAGTTTCTGCGTTACTGTGTGGAATCAAAACTGCTCCTTTTTGTATTGTGAATTTTACATGAGTTTCTGCGTTACTGTGTGGAATCAAAACTGCTCCTTTTAGTATTGTGACTTTTACATGAGTTTCTGCGTTACTGTGTGGAATCAAAACTGCTCCTTTTTGTATTGTGACTTTTACATGAGTTTCTGCGTTACTGTGTGGAATCAAAACTGCTCCTTTTTGTATTGTGACTTTTACATGAGTTTCTGCGTTACTGTGTGGAATCAAAACTGCTCCTTTTTGTATTGTGACTTTTACATGAGTTTCTGCGTTACTGTGTGGAATCAAAACTGCTCCTTTTAGTATTGTGACTTTTACATGAGTTTCTGCGTTACTGTGTGGAATCAAAACTGCTCCTTTTAGTATTGTGACTTTTACATGAGTTTCTGCGTTACTGTGTGGAATCAAAACTGCTTCTTTTAGTATTGTGAATTTTACATGAGTTTCTGCGTTACTGTGTGGAATCAAAACTGCTCCTTTTTGTATTGTGACTTTTACATGAGTTTCTGCGTTACTGTGTGGAATCAAAACTGCTCCTTTTAGTATTGTGACTTTTACATGAGTTTCTGCGTTACTCTGTGGAATCAAAACTGCTTTTTTTTGTATTGTGACTCTTACATGAGTTTCTGCGTTACTGTGTGGAATCCAAACTGCTTTTTTTGTATTGTGACTTTTACATGAGTTTCTGCGTTACTCTGTGGAATCAAAACTGCTCCTTTTTGTATTGTGACTTTTACATGAGTTTCTGCGTTACTGTGTGGAATCAAAACTGCTCCTTTTAGTATTGTGACTATTACATGAGTTTCTGCGTTACTCTGTGGAATCAAAACTGCTTTTTAGCCTACTTTCGATTTTTGCAAAAAATGAAAGTAGATTTATGGGATCAACACAGGGCGAAAAAGTGTGTCTGTCTGTGTGTGTGTGAGTCTGTGTGTGTGTGTATGTGTGTGAGTCTGTGTGTGTGTGTGTGTGTGTCTGTGTGTGTGTGAGTGTGTGTACTCTGAATGTCTGTCCCCCCCCCCCTATCAATTCGAACACGGTGAATGCGAATTGAACGAAATTTGGTACAAAGGTATCACTAGCAAAGGACACCTCAGTGTCATGTTTTATATCGCCGTGATCTTTACTCAAACTGAATGGCGGCCACTCAAACGTTCAAAACGTAAAATCAAATAACGACTAACCAAATCATCCGATCTCTACCAAATTTGGTAACAACATACCTTCGTATAGGATGCGTCTTGTGACCAAACTGCAAGGTCGTCCGCCTTACCATTTCAGGATGGCGGCCGTGCGAATTATGCAAACTTTATAATCCATATCATGGGACCCACCAGTTCCGATTATCGAGCCGAGAATCGTTTTAACTGTTCTAAAGGAAGAGGCACGTTCGAAATTAAAAGTTTATTTTGTAATACTATAGTGCAGACGTGATTTTAAAAAGCTGAGCCGATTCTGTAATAAGACAAGATGGCAGCGGATATCTTGTGCCTGACTTATATTTCACTAATTTGAGTATTGCATGCAATATAGCGTACTGATACAAAATAAATAAACTTTGTATGAAATGCTTTATATATAAATAATATACTCCAGTGATGAAATCGTTTAGTATAAATCATTATTTGCTAACAAGTTCTATGTAAGTCATTTTATATAGAACGATATTCGTTGACACAATTAGCTCAGTGGTAGAGCGTTAGCCTATCGCTCAAATTCCTATGGTTCAAACCCGATCAGAGCTAGGTTTTTTGCTTGAAATGTTATATGTTTATTGTTTTGTAATGACTCAGATGTTTTAAAATTAAGCGTTATATTGTGCATATTATGGTGTAAAATATATATTTAATTAAAACATAATTCGCCAGCAGATTTACTCGAGACATCTAGCTGCCAAAAAGGTAACTGCACGCCGACCTACTTATTAACTTCCAGATTTTATTGAAATGTTTCTTCTTCTGGCCGCTAGAATGCACTCGCTCTGTTAGGATTATATTGTTCGATATTTCACCACTAGATGTCACGACTAGTCTACGTGGGGCTCCATTGATTACTACACCATTGGCATTCTATGCGCATCGAATTTGAAGAATGACAAGATGATACTATGATACATTTTTTACTTCTTATTTTAAAGGGTTTGTAACAGCCAATTGTGCGTTATTTGAAAATGTTATTTGAAGTAAAGAACAAAACGATTTCACATAGTAACTGAATTCTAGCCGCTGGTGCTAGTTCAGGTTATTAATACTTTTATTTCAGGCAAATAGCAATCGAAAATATCCACATAGTTTGTATACACACGTCTCTGTAGGGTCATGGAAAGATTTGTTAATTCAATTAGGGTTGTGAAAGCCCTGCACAACCAGACGTGTAAAGACATGCCTCAACTCAAAGTTGGATGTTGCCCACGGCAGGTCGTATATGTAATAATAATAATAATAATAATAATAATAATGTTATTGGTTTTACATCCCTTTTAACTACTGCTGCTTTTAGAGACACCGGGGTGCCGGAATTTTGGCCCGAAGGGGATCTTTAACGTGCCAGTAAATGTACTGACACGGCTCCCTCGCATTTGTGCACCCTCAAATGCCAGCTGATTGCGCCAGGATACGAACCTGCAACCTAGGGCCCAGCAAGCGAGAACGTTACCGCTGAGCCACGCAGCCAGTCCGGTCGATTATGTCTCCAGATCCATAACATTCTTGATATACTTCTTATCTTTCTTTCTTTCTTTCTTTCTTTCTTTCTTTCTTTCTTTCCTCAATGAAGGTAGCAGTTTTTATCTAGCTTGTGGCGTTTGGTAGAGGTAAATCGTTTCTAAGGTCTTCAACAAAGAATAGTTCTATTATACTCTTTGATAATAACAACGAGTTATAACTATACTCATACATTTGGGAGAAAGTAGGCTATATGTTCTTTACTGAACATCTTGTTTATTTTTATGACTTATATGTTCTAGTTTTGTATTGTGACTTTTACATGAGTTTCTGCGTTACTGTGTGGAATCAAAACTGCTCCTTATTGTATTGTGACTTTTACATGAGTTTCTGCGTTACTGTGTGGAATCAAAACTGCTCCTTTTTGTATTGTGACTTTTACATGAGTTTCTGCGTTACTGTGTGGAATCAAAACTGCTCCTTTTTGTATTGTGACTTTTACATGAGTTTCTGCGTTACTGTGTGGAATCAAAACTGCTCCTTTTTGTATTGTGACTTTAACATGAGTTTCTGCGTTACTGTGTGGAATCAAAACTGCTCCTTTTTGTATTGTGACTTTTACATGAGTTTCTGCGTTATTGTGTGGAATCAAAACTGCTCCTTTTTGTATTGTGACTTTTACATGAGTTTCTGCGTTACTCTGTGGAATCAAAACTGCTCCTTTTTGTATTGTGACTTTTACATGAGTTTCTGCGTTACTGTGTGGAATCAAAACTGCTCCTTTTTGTATTGTGAATTTTACATGAGTTTCTGCGTTACTGTGTGGAATCAAAACTGCTCCTTTTAGTATTGTGACTTTTACATGAGTTTCTGCGTTACTGTGTGGAATCAAAACTGCTCCTTTTTGTATTGTGACTTTTACATGAGTTTCTGCGTTACTGTGTGGAATCAAAACTGCTCCTTTTTGTATTGTGACTTTTACATGAGTTTCTGCGTTACTGTGTGGAATCAAAACTGCTCCTTTTTGTATTGTGACTTTTACATGAGTTTCTGCGTTACTGTGTGGAATCAAAACTGCTCCTTTTAGTATTGTGACTTTTACATGAGTTTCTGCGTTACTGTGTGGAATCAAAACTGCTCCTTTTAGTATTGTGACTTTTACATGAGTTTCTGCGTTACTGTGTGGAATCAAAACTGCTCCTTTTAGTATTGTGAATTTTACATGAGTTTCTGCGTTACTGTGTGGAATCAAAACTGCTCCTTTTTGTATTGTGACTTTTACATGAGTTTCTGCGTTACTGTGTGGAATCAAAACTGCTCCTTTTAGTATTGTGACTTTTACATGAGTTTCTGCGTTACTCTGTGGAATCAAAACTGCTTTTTTTTTGTATTGTGACTCTTACATGAGTTTCTGCGTTACTGTGTGGAATCCAAACTGCTTTTTTTGTATTGTGACTTTTACATGAGTTTCTGCGTTACTCTGTGGAATCAAAACTGCTCCTTTTTGTATTGTGACTTTTACATGAGTTTCTGCGTTACTGTGTGGAATCAAAACTGCTCCTTTTAGTATTGTGACTATTACATGAGTTTCTGCGTTACTCTGTGGAATCAAAACTGCTTTTTAGCCTACTTTCGATTTTTGCAAAAAATGAAAGTAGATTTATGGGATCAACACAGGGCGAAAAAAGTGTGTCTGTCTGTGTGTGTGTGAGTCTGTGTGTGTGTGTATGTGTGTGAGTCTGTGTGTGTGTGTGTGTGTCTGTGTGTGTGTGAGTGTGTGTACTCTGAATGTCTGTCCCCCCCCCCTATCAATTCGAACACGGTGAATGCGAATTGAACGAAATTCGGTACAAAGGTATCACTAGCAAAGGACACCTCAGTGTCATGTTTTATATCGCCGTGATCTTTACTCAAACTGAATGGCGGCCACTCAAACGTTCAAAACGTAAAATCAAATAACGACTAACCAAATCATCCGATCTCTACCAAATTTGGTAACAACATACCTTCGTATAGGATGCGTCTTGTGACCAAACTGCAAGGTCGTCCGCCTTACCATTTCAGGATGGCGGCCGTGCGAATTATGCAAACTTTATAATCCATATCATGGGACCCACCAGTTCCGATTATCGAGCCGAGAATCGTTTTAACTGTTCTAAAGGAAGAGGCACGTTCGAAATTAAAAGTTTATTTTGTAATACTATAGTGCAGACGTGATTTTAAAAAGCTGAGCCGATTCTGTAATAAGACAAGATGGCAGCGGATATCTTGTGCCTGACTTATATTTCACTAATTTGAGTATTGCATGCAATATAGCGTACTGATACAAAATAAATAAACTTTGTATGAAATGCTTTATATATATAAATAATATACTCCAGTGATGAAATCGTTTAGTATAAATCATTATTTGCTAACAAGTTCTATGTAAGTCATTTTATATAGAACGATATTCGTTGACACAATTAGCTCAGTGGTAGAGCGTTAGCCTATCGCTCAAATTCCTATGGTTCAAACCCGATCAGAGCTAGGTTTTTTGCTTGAAATGTTATATGTTTATTGTTTTGTAATGACTCAGATGTTTTAAAATTAAGCGTTATATTGTGCATATTATGGTGTAAGATATATATTTAATTAAAACATAATTCGCCAGCAGATTTACTCGAGACATCTAGCTGCCAAAAAGGTAACTGCACGCCGACCTACTTATTAACTTCCAGATTTTATTGAAATGTTTCTTCTTCTGGCCGCTAGAATGCACTCGCTCTGTTAGGATTATATTGTTCGATATTTCACCACTAGATGTCACGACTAGTCTACGTGGGGCTCCATTGATTACTACACCATTGGCATTCTATGCGCATCGAATTTGAAGAATGACAAGATGATACTATGATACATTTTTTACTTCTTATTTTAAAGGGTTTGTAACAGCCAATTGTGCGTTATTTGAAAATGTTATTTGAAGTAAAGAACAAAACGATTTCACATAGTAACTGAATTCTAGCCGCTGGTGCTAGTTCAGGTTATTAATACTTTTATTTCAGGCAAATAGCAATCGAAAATATCCACATAGTTTGTATACACACGTCTCTGTAGGGTCATGGAAAGATTTGTTAATTCAATTAGGGTTGTGAAAGCCCTGCACAACCAGACGTGTAAAGACATGCCTCAACTCAAAGTTGGATGTTGCCCACGGCAGGTCGTATATGTAATAATAATAATAATAATAATAATAATAATAATGTTATTGGTTTTACATCCCTTTTAACTACTGCTGCTTTTAGAGACACCGGGGTGCCGGAATTTTGGCCCGAAGGGGATCTTTAACGTGCCAGTAAATGTACTGACACGGCTCCCTCGCATTTGTGCACCCTCAAATGCCAGCTGATTGCGCCAGGATACGAACCTGCAACCTAGGGCCCAGCAAGCGAGAACGTTACCGCTGAGCCACGCAGCCAGTCCGGTCGATTATGTCTCCAGATCCATAACATTCTTGATATACTTCTTATCTTTCTTTCTTTCTTTCTTTCTTTCTTTCTTTCTTTCTTTCTTTCTTCAATGAAGGTAGCAGTTTTTATCTAGCTTGTGGCGTTTGGTAGAGGTAAATCGTTTCTAAGGTCTTCAACAAAGAATAGTTCTATTATACTCTTTGATAATAACAACGAGTTATAACTATACTCATACATTTGGGAGAAAGTAGGCTATATGTTCTTTACTGAACATCTTGTTTATTTTTATGACTTATATGTTCTAGTTTTGTATTGTGACTTTTACATGAGTTTCTGCGTTACTGTGTGGAATCAAAACTGCTCCTTATTGTATTGTGACTTTTACATGAGTTTCTGCGTTACTGTGTGGAATCAAAACTGCTCCTTTTTGTATTGTGACTTTTACATGAGTTTCTGCGTTACTGTGTGGAATCAAAACTGCTCCTTTTTGTATTGTGACTTTTACATGAGTTTCTGCCTTACTGTGTGGAATCAAAACTGCTCCTTTTTGTATTGTGACTTTTACATGAGTTTCTGCGTTACTGTGTGGAATCAAAACTGCTCCTTTTTGTATTGTGACTTTTACATGAGTTTCTGCGTTATTGTGTGGAATCAAAACTGCTCCTTTTTGTATTGTGACTTTTACATGAGTTTCTGCGTTACTCTGTGGAATCAAAACTGCTCCTTTTTGTATTGTGACTTTTACATGAGTTTCTGCGTTACTGTGTGGAATCAAAACTGCTCCTTTTTGTATTGTGAATTTTACATGAGTTTCTGCGTTACTGTGTGGAATCAAAACTGCTCCTTTTTGTATTGTGAATTTTACATGAGTTTCTGCGTTACTGTGTGGAATCAAAACTGCTCCTTTTAGTATTGTGACTTTTACATGAGTTTCTGCGTTACTGTGTGGAATCAAAACTGCTCCTTTTTGTATTGTGACTTTTACATGAGTTTCTGCGTTACTGTGTGGAATCAAAACTGCTCCTTTTTGTATTGTGACTTTTACATGAGTTTCTGCGTTACTGTGTGGAATCAAAACTGCTCCTTTTTGTATTGTGACTTTTACATGAGTTTCTGCGTTACTGTGTGGAATCAAAACTGCTCCTTTTAGTATTGTGACTTTTACATGAGTTTCTGCGTTACTGTGTGGAATCAAAACTGCTCCTTTTAGTATTGTGACTTTTACATGAGTTTCTGCGTTACTGTGTGGAATCAAAACTGCTTCTTTTAGTATTGTGAATTTTACATGAGTTTCTGCGTTACTGTGTGGAATCAAAACTGCTCCTTTTTGTATTGTGACTTTTACATGAGTTTCTGCGTTACTGTGTGGAATCAAAACTGCTCCTTTTAGTATTGTGACTTTTACATGAGTTTCTGCGTTACTCTGTGGAATCAAAACTGCTTTTTTTTGTATTGTGACTCTTACATGAGTTTCTGCGTTACTGTGTGGAATCCAAACTGCTTTTTTTGTATTGTGACTTTTACATGAGTTTCTGCGTTACTCTGTGGAATCAAAACTGCTCCTTTTTGTATTGTGACTTTTACATGAGTTTCTGCGTTACTGTGTGGAATCAAAACTGCTCCTTTTAGTATTGTGACTATTACATGAGTTTCTGCGTTACTCTGTGGAATCAAAACTGCTTTTTAGCCTACTTTCGATTTTTGCAAAAAATGAAAGTAGATTTATGGGATCAACACAGGGCGAAAAAGTGTGTCTGTCTGTGTGTGTGTGAGTCTGTGTGTGTGTGTATGTGTGTGAGTCTGTGTGTGTGTGTGTGTGTGTCTGTGTGTGTGTGAGTGTGTGTACTCTGAATGTCTGTCCCCCCCCCCCCCTATCAATTCGAACACGGTGAATGCGAATTGAACGAAATTTGGTACAAAGGTATCACTAGCAAAGGACACCTCAGTGTCATGTTTTATATCGCCGTGATCTTTACTCAAACTGAATGGCGGCCACTCAAACGTTCAAAACGTAAAATCAAATAACGACTAACCAAATCATCCGATCTCTACCAAATTTGGTAACAACATACCTTCGTATAGGATGCGTCTTGTGACCAAACTGCAAGGTCGTCCGCCTTACCATTTCAGGATGGCGGCCGTGCGAATTATGCAAACTTTATAATCCATATCATGGGACCCACCAGTTCCGATTATCGAGCCGAGAATCGTTTTAACTGTTCTAAAGGAAGAGGCACGTTCGAAATTAAAAGTTTATTTTGTAATACTATAGTGCAGACGTGATTTTAAAAAGCTGAGCCGATTCTGTAATAAGACAAGATGGCAGCGGATATCTTGTGCCTGACTTATATTTCACTAATTTGAGTATTGCATGCAATATAGCGTACTGATACAAAATAAATAAACTTTGTATGAAATGCTTTATATATAAATAATATACTCCAGTGATGAAATCGTTTAGTATAAATCATTATTTGCTAACAAGTTCTATGTAAGTCATTTTATATAGAACGATATTCGTTGACACAATTAGCTCAGTGGTAGAGCGTTAGCCTATCGCTCAAATTCCTATGGTTCAAACCCGATCAGAGCTAGGTTTTTTGCTTGAAATGTTATATGTTTATTGTTTTGTAATGACTCAGATGTTTTAAAATTAAGCGTTATATTGTGCATATTATGGTGTAAAATATATATTTAATTAAAACATAATTCGCCAGCAGATTTACTCGAGACATCTAGCTGCCAAAAAGGTAACTGCACGCCGACCTACTTATTAACTTCCAGATTTTATTGAAATGTTTCTTCTTCTGGCCGCTAGAATGCACTCGCTCTGTTAGGATTATATTGTTCGATATTTCACCACTAGATGTCACGACTAGTCTACGTGGGGCTCCATTGATTACTACACCATTGGCATTCTATGCGCATCGAATTTGAAGAATGACAAGATGATACTATGATACATTTTTTACTTCTTATTTTAAAGGGTTTGTAACAGCCAATTGTGCGTTATTTGAAAATGTTATTTGAAGTAAAGAACAAAACGATTTCACATAGTAACTGAATTCTAGCCGCTGGTGCTAGTTCAGGTTATTAATACTTTTATTTCAGGCAAATAGCAATCGAAAATATCCACATAGTTTGTATACACACGTCTCTGTAGGGTCATGGAAAGATTTGTTAATTCAATTAGGGTTGTGAAAGCCCTGCACAACCAGACGTGTAAAGACATGCCTCAACTCAAAGTTGGATGTTGCCCACGGCAGGTCGTATATGTAATAATAATAATAATAATAATAATGTTATTGGTTTTACATCCCTTTTAACTACTGCTGCTTTTAGAGACACCGGGGTGCCGGAATTTTGGCCCGAAGGGGATCTTTAACGTGCCAGTAAATGTACTGACACGGCTCCCTCGCATTTGTGCACCCTCAAATGCCAGCTGATTGCGCCAGGATACGAACCTGCAACCTAGGGCCCAGCAAGCGAGAACGTTACCGCTGAGCCACGCAGCCAGTCCGGTCGATTATGTCTCCAGATCCATAACATTCTTGATATACTTCTTATCTTTCTTTCTTTCTTTCTTTCTTTCTTTCTTTCTTTCTTCAATGAAGGTAGCAGTTTTTATCTAGGTTGTGGCGTTTGGTAGAGGTAAATCGTTTCTAAGGTCTTCAACAAAGAATAGTTCTATTATACTCTTTGATAATAACAACGAGTTATAACTATACTCATACATTTGGGAGAAAGTAGGCTATATGTTCTTTGCTGAACATCTTGTTTATTTTTATGACTTATATGTTCTAGTTTTGTATTGTGACTTTTACATGAGTTTCTGCGTTACTGTGTGGAATCAAAACTGCTCCTTATTGTATTGTGACTTTTACATGAGTTTCTGCGTTACTGTGTGGAATCAAAACTGCTCCTTTTTGTATTGTGACTTTTACATGAGTTTCTGCGTTACTGTGTGGAATCAAAACTGCTCCTTTTTGTATTGTGACTTTTACATGAGTTTCTGCGTTACTGTGTGGAATCAAAACTGCTCCTTTTTGTATTGTGACTTTTACATGAGTTTCTGCGTTACTGTGTGGAATCAAAACTGCTCCTTTTTGTATTGTGACTTTTACATGAGTTTCTGCGTTACTGTGTGGAATCAAAACTGCTCCTTTTTGTATTGTGACTTTTACATGAGTTTCTGCGTTACTCTGTGGAATCAAAACTGCTCCTTTTTGTATTGTGACTTTTACATGAGTTTCTGCGTTACTGTGTGGAATCAAAACTGCTCCTTTTTGTATTGTGAATTTTACATGAGTTTCTGCGTTACTGTGTGGAATCAAAACTGCTCCTTTTAGTATTGTGACTTTTACATGAGTTTCTGCGTTACTGTGTGGAATCAAAACTGCTCCTTTTTGTATTGTGACTTTTACATGAGTTTCTGCGTTACTGTGTGGAATCAAAACTGCTCCTTTTTGTATTGTGACTTTTACATGAGTTTCTGCGTTACTGTGTGGAATCAAAACTGCTCCTTTTTGTATTGTGACTTTTACATGAGTTTCTGCGTTACTGTGTGGAATCAAAACTGCTCCTTTTAGTATTGTGACTTTTACATGAGTTTCTGCGTTACTGTGTGGAATCGAAACTGCTCCTTTTAGTATTGTGACTTTTACATGAGTTTCTGCGTTACTGTGTGGAATCAAAACTGCTCCTTTTAGTATTGTGAATTTTACATGAGTTTCTGCGTTACTGTGTGGAATCAAAACTGCTCCTTTTTGTATTGTGACTTTTACATGAGATTCTGCGTTACTGTGTGGAATCAAAACTGCTCCTTTTAGTATTGTGACTTTTACATGAGTTTCTGCGTTACTCTGTGGAATCAAAACTGCTTTTTTTTGTATTGTGACTCTTACATGAGTTTCTGCGTTACTGTGTGGAATCCAAACTGCTTTTTTTGTATTGTGACTTTTACATGAGTTTCTGCGTTACTCTGTGGAATCAAAACTGCTCCTTTTTGTATTGTGACTTTTACATGAGTTTCTGCGTTACTGTGTGGAATCAAAACTGCTCCTTTTAGTATTGTGACTATTACATGAGTTTCTGCGTTACTCTGTGGAATCAAAACTGCTTTTTAGCCTACTTTCGATTTTTGCAAAAAATGAAAGTAGATTTATGGGATCAACACAGGGCGAAAAAGTGTGTCTATCTGTGTGTGTGTGAGTCTGTGTGTGTGTGTATGTGTGTGAGTCTGTGTGTGTGTGTGTGTGTCTGTGTGTGTGTGTGTGAGTGTGTGTACTCTGAATGTCTGTCCCCCCCCCCTATCAATTCGAACACGGTGAATGCGAATTGAACGAAATTTGGTACAAAGGTATCACTAGCAAAGGACACCTCAGTGTCATGTTTTATATCGCCGTGATCTTTACTCAAACTGAATGGCGGCCACTCAAACGTTCAAAACGTAAAATCAAATAACGACTAACCAAATCATCCGATCTCTACCAAATTTGGTAACAACATACCTTCGTATAGGATGCGTCTTGTGACCAAACTGCAAGGTCGTCCGCCTTACCATTTCAGGATGGCGGCCGTGCGAATTATGCAAACTTTATAATCCATATCATGGGACCCACCAGTTCCGATTATCGAGCCGAGAATCGTTTTAACTGTTCTAAAGGAAGAGGCACGTTCGAAATTAAAAGTTTATTTTGTAATACTATAGTGCAGACGTGATTTTAAAAAGCTGAGCCGATTCTGTAATAAGACAAGATGGCAGCGGATATCTTGTGCCTGACTTATATTTCACTAATTTGAGTATTGCATGCAATATAGCGTACTGATACAAAATAAATAAACTTTGTATGAAATGCTTTATATATAAATAATATACTCCAGTGATGAAATCGTTTAGTATAAATCATTATTTGCTAACAAGTTCTATGTAAGTCATTTTATATAGAACGATATTCGTTGACACAATTAGCTCAGTGGTAGAGCGTTAGCCTATCGCTCAAATTCCTATGGTTCAAACCCGATCAGAGCTAGGTTTTTTGCTTGAAATGTTATATGTTTATTGTTTTGTAATGACTCAGATGTTTTAAAATTAAGCGTTATATTGTGCATATTATGGTGTAAAATATATATTTAATTAAAACATAATTCGCCAGCAGATTTACTCGAGACATCTAGCTGCCAAAAAGGTAACTGCACGCCGACCTACTTATTAACTTCCAGATTTTATTGAAATGTTTCTTCTTCTGGCCGCTAGAATGCACTCGCTCTGTTAGGATTATATTGTTCGATATTTCACCACTAGATGTCACGACTAGTCTACGTGGGGCTCCATTGATTACTACACCATTGGCATTCTATGCGCATCGAATTTGAAGAATGACAAGATGATACTATGATACATTTTTTACTTCTTATTTTAAAGGGTTTGTAACAGCCAATTGAGCGTTATTTGAAAATGTTATTTGAAGTAAAGAACAAAACGATTTCACATAGTAACTGAATTCTAGCCGCTGGTGCTAGTTCAGGTTATTAATACTTTTATTTCAGGCAAATAGCAATCGAAAATATCCACATAGTTTGTATACACACGTCTCTGTAGGGTCATGGAAAGATTTGTTAATTCAATTAGGGTTGTGAAAGCCCTGCACAACCAGACGTGTAAAGACATGCCTCAACTCAAAGTTGGATGTTGCCCACGGCAGGTCGTATATGTAATAATAATAATAATAATAATAATGTTATTGGTTTTACATCCCTTTTAACTACTGCTGCTTTTAGAGACACCGGGGTGCCGGAATTTTGGCCCGAAGGGGATCTTTAACGTGCCAGTAAATGTACTGACACGGCTCCCTCGCATTTGTGCACCCTCAAATGCCAGCTGATTGCGCCAGGATACGAACCTGCAACCTAGGGCCCAGCAAGCGAGAACGTTACCGCTGAGCCACGCAGCCAGTCCGGTCGATTATGTCTCCAGATCCATAACATTCTTGATATACTTCTTATCTTTCTTTCTTTCTTTCTTTCTTTCTTTCTTTCTTTCTTTCTTCAATGAAGGTAGCAGTTTTTATCTAGCTTGTGGCGTTTGGTAGAGGTAAATCGTTTCTAAGGTCTTCAACAAAGAATAGTTCTATTATACTCTTTGATAATAACAACGAGTTATAACTATACTCATACATTTGGGAGAAAGTAGGCTATATGTTCTTTACTGAACATCTTGTTTATTTTTATGACTTATATGTTCTAGTTTTGTATTGTGACTTTTACATGAGTTTCTGCGTTACTGTGTGGAATCAAAACTGCTCCTTATTGTATTGTGACTTTTACATGAGTTTCTGCGTTACTGTGTGGAATCAAAACTGCTCCTTTTTGTATTGTGACTTTTACATGAGTTTCTGCGTTACTGTGTGGAATCAAAACTGCTCCTTTTTGTATTGTGACTTTTACATGAGTTTCTGCGTTACTGTGTGGAATCAAAACTGCTCCTTTTTGTATTGTGACTTTTACATGAGTTTCTGAGTTACTGTGTGGAATCAAAACTGCTCCTTTTTGTATTGTGACTTTTACATGAGTTTCTGCGTTATTGTGTGGAATCAAAACTGCTCCTTTTTGTATTGTGACTTTTACATGAGTTTCTGCGTTACTCTGTGGAATCAAAACTGCTCCTTTTTGTATTGTGACTTTTACATGAGTTTCTGCGTTACTGTGTGGAATCAAAACTGCTCCTTTTTGTATTGTGAATTTTACATGAGTTTCTGCGTTACTGTGTGGAATCAAAACTGCTCCTTTTAGTATTGTGACTTTTACATGAGTTTCTGCGTTACTGTGTGGAATCAAAACTGCTCCTTTTTGTATTGTGACTTTTACATGAGTTTCTGCGTTACTGTGTGGAATCAAAACTGCTCCTTTTTGTATTGTGACTTTTACATGAGTTTCTGCGTTACTGTGTGGAATCAAAACTGCTCCTTTTTGTATTGTGACTTTTACATGAGTTTCTGCGTTACTGTGTGGAATCAAAACTGCTCCTTTTAGTATTGTGACTTTTACATGAGTTTCTGCGTTACTGTGTGGAATCAAAACTGCTCCTTTTAGTATTGTGACTTTTACATGAGTTTCTGCGTTACTGTGTGGAATCAAAACTGCTCCTTTTAGTATTGTGAATTTTACATGAGTTTCTGCGTTACTGTGTGGAATCAAAACTGCTCCTTTTTGTATTGTGACTTTTACATGAGTTTCTGCGTTACTGTGTGGAATCAAAACTGCTCCTTTTAGTATTGTGACTTTTACATGAGTTTCTGCGTTACTCTGTGGAATCAAAACTGCTTTTTTTTTGTATTGTGACTCTTACATGAGTTTCTGCGTTACTGTGTGGAATCCAAACTGCTTTTTTTGTATTGTGACTTTTACATGAGTTTCTGCGTTACTCTGTGGAATCAAAACTGCTCCTTTTTGTATTGTGACTTTTACATGAGTTTCTGCGTTACTGTGTGGAATCAAAACTGCTCCTTTTAGTATTGTGACTATTACATGAGTTTCTGCGTTACTCTGTGGAATCAAAACTGCTTTTTAGCCTACTTTCGATTTTTGCAAAAAATGAAAGTAGATTTATGGGATCAACACAGGGCGAAAAAAGTGTGTCTGTCTGTGTGTGTGTGAGTCTGTGTGTGTGTGTATGTGTGTGAGTCTGTGTGTGTGTGTGTGTCTGTGTGTGTGTGAGTGTGTGTACTCTGAATGTCTGTCCCCCCCCCCTATCAATTCGAACACGGTGAATGCGAATTGAACGAAATTCGGTACAAAGGTATCACTAGCAAAGGACACCTCAGTGTCATGTTTTATATCGCCGTGATCTTTACTCAAACTGAATGGCGGCCACTCAAACGTTCAAAACGTAAAATCAAATAACGACTAACCAAATCATCCGATCTCTACCAAATTTGGTAACAACATACCTTCGTATAGGATGCGTCTTGTGACCAAACTGCAAGGTCGTCCGCCTTACCATTTCAGGATGGCGGCCGTGCGAATTATGCAAACTTTATAATCCATATCATGGGACCCACCAGTTCCGATTATCGAGCCGAGAATCGTTTTAACTGTTCTAAAGGAAGAGGCACGTTCGAAATTAAAAGTTTATTTTGTAATACTATAGTGCAGACGTGATTTTAAAAAGCTGAGCCGATTCTGTAATAAGACAAGATGGCAGCGGATATCTTGTGCCTGACTTATATTTCACTAATTTGAGTATTGCATGCAATATAGCGTACTGATACAAAATAAATAAACTTTGTATGAAATGCTTTATATATAAATAATATACTCCAGTGATGAAATCGTTTAGTATAAATCATTATTTGCTAACAAGTTCTATGTAAGTCATTTTATATAGAACGATATTCGTTGACACAATTAGCTCAGTGGTAGAGCGTTAGCCTATCGCTCAAATTCCTATGGTTCAAACCCGATCAGAGCTAGGTTTTTTGCTTGAAATGTTATATGTTTATTGTTTTGTAATGACTCAGATGTTTTAAAATTAAGCGTTATATTGTGCATATTATGGTGTAAGATATATATTTAATTAAAACATAATTCGCCAGCAGATTTACTCGAGACATCTAGCTGCCAAAAAGGTAACTGCACGCCGACCTACTTATTAACTTCCAGATTTTATTGAAATGTTTCTTCTTCTGGCCGCTAGAATGCACTCGCTCTGTTAGGATTATATTGTTCGATATTTCACCACTAGATGTCACGACTAGTCTACGTGGGGCTCCATTGATTACTACACCATTGGCATTCTATGCGCATCGAATTTGAAGAATGACAAGATGATACTATGATACATTTTTTACTTCTTATTTTAAAGGGTTTGTAACAGCCAATTGTGCGTTATTTGAAAATGTTATTTGAAGTAAAGAACAAAACGATTTCACATAGTAACTGAATTCTAGCCGCTGGTGCTAGTTCAGGTTATTAATACTTTTATTTCAGGCAAATAGCAATCGAAAATATCCACATAGTTTGTATACACACGTCTCTGTAGGGTCATGGAAAGATTTGTTAATTCAATTAGGGTTGTGAAAGCCCTGCACAACCAGACGTGTAAAGACATGCCTCAACTCAAAGTTGGATGTTGCCCACGGCAGGTCGTATATGTAATAATAATAATAATAATAATAATAATGTTATTGGTTTTACATCCCTTTTAACTACTGCTGCTTTTAGAGACACCGGGGTGCCGGAATTTTGGCCCGAAGGGGATCTTTAACGTGCCAGTAAATGTACTGACACGGCTCCCTCGCATTTGTGCACCCTCAAATGCCAGCTGATTGCGCCAGGATACGAACCTGCAACCTAGGGCCCAGCAAGCGAGAACGTTACCGCTGAGCCACGCAGCCAGTCCGGTCGATTATGTCTCCAGATCCATAACATTCTTGATATACTTCTTATCTTTCTTTCTTTCTTTCTTTCTTTCTTTCTTTCTTCAATGAAGGTAGCAGTTTTTATCTAGCTTGTGGCGTTTGGTAGAGGTAAATCGTTTCTAAGGTCTTCAACAAAGAATAGTTCTATTATACTCTTTGATAATAACAACGAGTTATAACTATACTCATACATTTGGGAGAAAGTAGGCTATATGTTCTTTACTGAACATCTTGTTTATTTTTATGACTTATATGTTCTAGTTTTGTATTGTGACTTTTACATGAGTTTCTGCGTTACTGTGTGGAATCAAAACTGCTCCTTATTGTATTGTGACTTTTACATGAGTTTCTGCGTTACTGTGTGGAATCAAAACTGCTCCTTTTTGTATTGTGACTTTTACATGAGTTTCTGCGTTACTGTGTGGAATCAAAACTGCTCCTTTTTGTATTGTGACTTTTACATGAGTTTCTGCGTTACTGTGTGGAATCAAAACTGCTCCTTTTTGTATTGTGACTTTTACATGAGTTTCTGCGTTACTGTGTGGAATCAAAACTGCTCCTTTTTGTATTGTGACTTTTACATGAGTTTCTGCGTTATTGTGTGGAATCAAAACTGCTCCTTTTTGTATTGTGACTTTTACATGAGTTTCTGCGTTACTCTGTGGAATCAAAACTGCTCCTTTTTGTATTGTGACTTTTACATGAGTTTCTGCGTTACTGTGTGGAATCAAAACTGCTCCTTTTTTTATTGTGAATTTTACATGAGTTTCTGCGTTACTGTGTGGAATCAAAACTGCTCCTTTTTGTATTGTGAATTTTACATGAGTTTCTGCGTTACTGTGTGGAATCAAAACTGCTCCTTTTAGTATTGTGACTTTTACATGAGTTTCTGCGTTACTGTGTGGAATCAAAACTGCTCCTTTTTGTATTGTGACTTTTACATGAGTTTCTGCGTTACTGTGTGGAATCAAAACTGCTCCTTTTTGTATTGTGACTTTTACATGAGTTTCTGCGTTACTGTGTGGAATCAAAACTGCTCCTTTTTGTATTGTGACTTTTACATGAGTTTCTGCGTTACTGTGTGGAATCAAAACTGCTCCTTTTAGTATTGTGACTTTTACATGAGTTTCTGCGTTACTGTGTGGAATCAAAACTGCTCCTTTTAGTATTGTGACTTTTACATGAGTTTCTGCGTTACTGTGTGGAATCAAAACTGCTTCTTTTAGTATTGTGAATTTTACATGAGTTTCTGCGTTACTGTGTGGAATCAAAACTGCTCCTTTTTGTATTGTGACTTTTACATGAGTTTCTGCGTTACTGTGTGGAATCAAAACTGCTCCTTTTAGTATTGTGACTTTTACATGAGTTTCTGCGTTACTCTGTGGAATCAAAACTGCTTTTTTTTGTATTGTGACTCTTACATGAGTTTCTGCGTTACTGTGTGGAATCCAAACTGCTTTTTTTGTATTGTGACTTTTACATGAGTTTCTGCGTTACTCTGTGGAATCAAAACTGCTCCTTTTTGTATTGTGACTTTTACATGAGTTTCTGCGTTACTGTGTGGAATCAAAACTGCTCCTTTTAGTATTGTGACTATTACATGAGTTTCTGCGTTACTCTGTGGAATCAAAACTGCTTTTTAGCCTACTTTCGATTTTTGCAAAAAATGAAAGTAGATTTATGGGATCAACACAGGGCGAAAAAGTGTGTCTGTCTGTGTGTGTGTGAGTCTGTGTGTGTGTGTATGTGTGTGAGTCTGTGTGTGTGTGTGTGTGTGTGTCTGTGTGTGTGTGAGTGTGTGTACTCTGAATGTCTGTCCCCCCCCCCTATCAATTCGAACACGGTGAATGCGAATTGAACGAAATTTGGTACAAAGGTATCACTAGCAAAGGACACCTCAGTGTCATGTTTTATATCGCCGTGATCTTTACTCAAACTGAATGGCGGCCACTCAAACGTTCAAAACGTAAAATCAAATAACGACTAACCAAATCATCCGATCTCTACCAAATTTGGTAACAACATACCTTCGTATAGGATGCGTCTTGTGACCAAACTGCAAGGTCGTCCGCCTTACCATTTCAGGATGGCGGCCGTGCGAATTATGCAAACTTTATAATCCATATCATGGGACCCACCAGTTCCGATTATCGAGCCGAGAATCGTTTTAACTGTTCTAAAGGAAGAGGCACGTTCGAAATTAAAAGTTTATTTTGTAATACTATAGTGCAGACGTGATTTTAAAAAGCTGAGCCGATTCTGTAATAAGACAAGATGGCAGCGGATATCTTGTGCCTGACTTATATTTCACTAATTTGAGTATTGCATGCAATATAGCGTACTGATACAAAATAAATAAACTTTGTATGAAATGCTTTATATATAAATAATATACTCCAGTGATGAAATCGTTTAGTATAAATCATTATTTGCTAACAAGTTCTATGTAAGTCATTTTATATAGAACGATATTCGTTGACACAATTAGCTCAGTGGTAGAGCGTTAGCCTATCGCTCAAATTCCTATGGTTCAAACCCGATCAGAGCTAGGTTTTTTGCTTGAAATGTTATATGTTTATTGTTTTGTAATGACTCAGATGTTTTAAAATTAAGCGTTATATTGTGCATATTATGGTGTAAAATATATATTTAATTAAAACATAATTCGCCAGCAGATTTACTCGAGACATCTAGCTGCCAAAAAGGTAACTGCACGCCGACCTACTTATTAACTTCCAGATTTTATTGAAATGTTTCTTCTTCTGGCCGCTAGAATGCACTCGCTCTGTTAGGATTATATTGTTCGATATTTCACCACTAGATGTCACGACTAGTCTACGTGGGGCTCCATTGATTACTACACCATTGGCATTCTATGCGCATCGAATTTGAAGAATGACAAGATGATACTATGATACATTTTTTACTTCTTATTTTAAAGGGTTTGTAACAGCCAATTGTGCGTTATTTGAAAATGTTATTTGAAGTAAAGAACAAAACGATTTCACATAGTAACTGAATTCTAGCCGCTGGTGCTAGTTCAGGTTATTAATACTTTTATTTCAGGCAAATAGCAATCGAAAATATCCACATAGTTTGTATACACACGTCTCTGTAGGGTCATGGAAAGATTTGTTAATTCAATTAGGGTTGTGAAAGCCCTGCACAACCAGACGTGTAAAGACATGCCTCAACTCAAAGTTGGATGTTGCCCACGGCAGGTCGTATATGTAATAATAATAATAATAATAATAATGTTATTGGTTTTACATCCCTTTTAACTACTGCTGCTTTTAGAGACACCGGGGTGCCGGAATTTTGGCCCGAAGGGGATCTTTAACGTGCCAGTAAATGTACTGACACGGCTCCCTCGCATTTGTGCACCCTCAAATGCCAGCTGATTGCGCCAGGATACGAACCTGCAACCTAGGGCCCAGCAAGCGAGAACGTTACCGCTGAGCCACGCAGCCAGTCCGGTCGATTATGTCTCCAGATCCATAACATTCTTGATATACTTCTTATCTTTCTTTCTTTCTTTCTTTCTTTCTTTCTTTCTTTCTTTCTTTCTTTCTTTCTTTCTTCAATGAAGGTAGCAGTTTTTATCTAGGTTGTGGCGTTTGGTAGAGGTAAATCGTTTCTAAGGTCTTCAACAAAGAATAGTTCTATTATACTCTTTGATAATAACAACGAGTTATAACTATACTCATACATTTGGGAGAAAGTAGGCTATATGTTCTTTGCTGAACATCTTGTTTATTTTTATGACTTATATGTTCTAGTTTTGTATTGTGACTTTTACATGAGTTTCTGCGTTACTGTGTGGAATCAAAACTGCTCCTTATTGTATTGTGACTTTTACATGAGTTTCTGCGTTACTGTGTGGAATCAAAACTGCTCCTTTTTGTATTGTGACTTTTACATGAGTTTCTGCGTTACTGTGTGGAATCAAAACTGCTCCTTTTTGTATTGTGACTTTTACATGAGTTTCTGCGTTACTGTGTGGAATCAAAACTGCTCCTTTTTGTATTGTGACTTTTACATGAGTTTCTGCGTTACTGTGTGGAATCAAAACTGCTCCTTTTTGTATTGTGACTTTTACATGAGTTTCTGCGTTACTGTGTGGAATCAAAACTGCTCCTTTTTGTATTGTGACTTTTACATGAGTTTCTGCGTTACTCTGTGGAATCAAAACTGCTCCTTTTTGTATTGTGACTTTTACATGAGTTTCTGCGTTACTGTGTGGAATCAAAACTGCTCCTTTTTGTATTGTGAATTTTACATGAGTTTCTGCGTTACTGTGTGGAATCAAAACTGCTCCTTTTAGTATTGTGACTTTTACATGAGTTTCTGCGTTACTGTGTGGAATCAAAACTGCTCCTTTTTGTATTGTGACTTTTACATGAGTTTCTGCGTTACTGTGTGGAATCAAAACTGCTCCTTTTTGTATTGTGACTTTTACATGAGTTTCTGCGTTACTGTGTGGAATCAAAACTGCTCCTTTTTGTATTGTGACTTTTACATGAGTTTCTGCGTTACTGTGTGGAATCAAAACTGCTCCTTTTAGAATTGTGACTTTTACATGAGTTTCTGCGTTACTGTGTGGAATCGAAACTGCTCCTTTAAGTATTGTGACTTTTACATGAGTTTCTGCGTTACTGTGTGGAATCAAAACTGCTCCTTTTAGTATTGTGAATTTTACATGAGTTTCTGCGTTACTGTGTGGAATCAAAACTGCTCCTTTTTGTATTGTGACTTTTACATGAGTTTCTGCGTTACTGTGTGGAATCAAAACTGCTCCTTTTAGTATTGTGACTTTTACATGAGTTTCTGCGTTACTCTGTGGAATCAAAACTGCTTTTTTTTGTATTGTGACTCTTACATGAGTTTCTGCGTTACTGTGTGGAATCCAAACTGCTTTTTTTGTATTGTGACTTTTACATGAGTTTCTGCGTTACTCTGTGGAATCAAAACTGCTCCTTTTTGTATTGTGACTTTTACATGAGTTTCTGCGTTACTGTGTGGAATCAAAACTGCTCCTTTTAGTATTGTGACTATTACATGAGTTTCTGCGTTACTCTGTGGAATCAAAACTGCTTTTTAGCCTACTTTCGATTTTTGCAAAAAATGAAAGTAGATTTATGGGATCAACACAGGGCGAAAAAAGTGTGTCTGTCTGTGTGTGTGTATGTGTGTGTGTGTGAGTCTGTGTGTGTGTGGGTGTGTGTATGTGTGTGTGTGTGTGTGTGAGTGTGTGTGTGTGTGTGTGTCTGTGTGTGTGTGAGTGTGTGTACTCTGAATGTCTGTCCCCCCCCCCCCCCTATCAATTCGAACACGGTGAATGCGAATTGAACGAAATTCGGTACAAAGGTATCACTAGCAAAGGACACCTCAGTGTCATGTTTTATATCGCCGTGATCTTTACTCAAACTGAATGGCGGCCACTCAAACGTTCAAAACGTAAAATCAAATAACGACTAACCAAATCATCCGATCTCTACCAAATTTGGTAACAACATACCTTCGTATAGGATGCGTCTTGTGACCAAACTGCAAGGTCGTCCGCCTTACCATTTCAGGATGGCGGCCGTGCGAATTATGCAAACTTTATAATCCATATCATGGGACCCACCAGTTCCGATTATCGAGCCGAGAATCGTTTTAACTGTTCTAAAGGAAGAGGCACGTTCGAAATTAAAAGTTTATTTTGTAATACTATAGTGCAGACGTGATTTTAAAAAGCTGAGCCGATTCAGTAATAAGACAAGATGGCAGCGGATATCTTGTGCCTGACTTATATTTCACTAATTTGAGTATTGCATGCAATATAGCGTACTGATACAAAATAAATAAACTTTGTATGAAATGCTTTATATATAAATAATATACTCCAGTGATGAAATCGTTTAGTATAAATCATTATTTGCTAACAAGTTCTATGTAAGTCATTTTATATAGAACGATATTCGTTGACACAATTAGCTCAGTGGTAGAGCGTTAGCCTATCGCTCAAATTCCTATGGTTCAAACCCGATCAGAGCTAGGTTTTTTGCTTGAAATGTTATATGTTTATTGTTTTGTAATGACTCAGATGTTTTAAAATTAAGCGTTATATTGTGCATATTATGGTGTAAAATATATATTTAATTAAAACATAATTCGCCAGCAGATTTACTCGAGACATCTAGCTGCCAAAAAGGTAACTGCACGCCGACCTACTTATTAACTTCCAGATTTTATTGAAATGTTTCTTCTTCTGGCCGCTAGAATGCACTCGCTCTGTTAGGATTATATTGTTCGATATTTCACCACTAGATGTCACGACTAGTCTACGTGGGGCTCCATTGATTACTACACCATTGGCATTCTATGCGCATCGAATTTGAAGAATGACAAGATGATACTATGATACATTTTTTACTTCTTATTTTAAAGGGTTTGTAACAGCCAATTGTGCGTTATTTGAAAATGTTATTTGAAGTAAAGAACAAAACGATTTCACATAGTAACTGAATTCTAGCCGCTGGTGCTAGTTCAGGTTATTAATACTTTTATTTCAGGCAAATAGCAATCGAAAATATCCACATAGTTTGTATACACACGTCTCTGTAGGGTCATGGAAAGATTTGTTAATTCAATTAGGGTTGTGAAAGCCCTGCACAACCAGACGTGTAAAGACATGCCTCAACTCAAAGTTGGATGTTGCCCACGGCAGGTCGTATATGTAATAATAATAATAATAATAATAATGTTATTGGTTTTACATCCCTTTTAACTACTGCTGCTTTTAGAGACACCGGGGTGCCGGAATTTTGGCCCGAAGGGGATCTTTAACGTGCCAGTAAATGTACTGACACGGCTCCCTCGCATTTGTGCACCCTCAAATGCCAGCTGACTGCGCCAGGATACGAACCTGCAACCTAGGGCCCAGCAAGCGAGAACGTTACCGCTGAGCCACGCAGCCAGTCCGGTCGATTATGTCTCCAGATCCATAACATTCTTGATATAATTCTTATCTTTCTTTCTTCAATGAAAGTAGCAGTTTTTATCTAGGTTCTGGCGTTTGGTAGAGGTAAATCGTTTCTAAGGTCTTCAACAAAGAATAGTTCTATTATACTCTTTGATAATAACAACGAGTTATAACTATACTCATACATTTAGGAGAAAGTAGGCTATATGTTCTTTACTGAACATCTTGTTTATTTTCATGACTTATATGTTCTAGTTTTGTATTGTGACTTTTACATGAGTTTCTGCGTTACTGTGTGGAATCAAAACTGCTCCTTTTTGTATTGTGACTTTTACATGAGTTTCTGCGTTACTGTGTGGAATCAAAACTGCTCCTTTTAGTATTGTGAATTTTACATGAGTTTCTGCGTTACTGTGTGGAATCAAAACTGCTCCTTTTTGTATTGTGACTTTTACATGAGTTTCTGCGTTACTGTGTGGAATCAAAACTGTTCCTTTGTGTATTGTGACTTTTACATGAGTTTCTGCGTTACTCTGTGGAATCAAAACTGCTCCTTTTTGTATTGTGACTTTTACATGAGTTTATGAGTTACTGTGTGGAATCAAAACTGCTCCTTTTTGTATTGTGACTTTTACATGAGTTTATGAGTTACTCTGTGGAATCAAAACTGCTCCTTTTTGTATTGTGACTTTTACATGAGTTTCTGCGTTACTGTGTGGAATCAAAACTGTTCCTTTTTGTATTGTGACTTTTACATGAGTTTCTGCGTTACTGTGTGGAATCAAAACTGCTCCTTTTAGTATTGTGACTTTTACATGAGTTTCTGCGTTACTGTGTGGAATCAAACTGCTCCTTTCAGTATTGTGACTTTTACATGAGTTTCTGCGTTACTGTGTGGAATCAAAACTGCTCCTTTTAGTATTGTGACTTTTACATGAGTTTATGAGTTACTGTGTGGAATCAAAACTGCTCCTTTCAGTATTGTGACTTTTACATGAGTTTCTGCGTTACTGTGTGGAATCAAAACTGCTCCTTTTAGTATTGTGACTTTTACATGAGTTTATGAGTTACTGTGTGGAATCAAAACTGCTGTTATAATGCCCCGCAGATGTGCTAACAGCCCCAACAATGTTTGTCCCATTATAATATGTGAAGAACATGAAAGTTTCAATAACTTACAAACCTGAGCAAATCTAGATTTTTAACTGTCATTTTCAACTTCAGCACACACAAATCCATATAAATCAACTATGTATGCCTTTATAAAAAACAAAAAGTTAAATTTGTCTAGTGAAATCTGTGCTACTGTGATAGTTGTAGTAGTATGTGTTTGTAATTGAAAATAGGATATGGAAGCAGGTGGCCGAGTCCTTGTTGGAAACCATCCTGGCATTTGCATGAAATAGACGTTGAAAATCACGAAACACCACTCCTATGTCAGATGAGGTGTTGCCTCATGAGAATGTGTTCCCCGTTCCAGCTCTCAAAGCCGAATTTAATTTATTTCCAGAGCCCGTAATTGGACACAGGACCTTTAGATCTGGAGATGTACCCTTAGAGTTCAGAAGGTGCTGAGCAGATGAAATGAGAAAACAGCCAAAATCAATTTCAGTATAGCTGAGAATATCGATGAAATTCACTTATCTTCTCAGTTTCTCCACGACCTTTTCATAGGACGGTCGATTCGAACCCACGCTCTCCCGATGCCAGCGATGTATGAGCTAGAGCGTGAGCGCTCTCCGCCACCGTAGCTGGTATTATTATTATTATTATTGTTGAGATACGGTTCTATTTGCCTGGAGGGAGTGTGAATAAACGCGGGGATAAAACATACATACACTCTCAGCGCAGGGATTCGAACCTTCAATCTCCGTACTTGTTGCTCGGTCGTGTTGAGCGATAAAATACGCTCAGGTACACCGCGGGGCCAATATATTTGTGGTAGACAACTCACGAGACTAACCGCATATTACGAACAATGTCATATCGGAATAGGGCCCCTGTAATGAGTGACTTAGACGGACACTCTCATTATTCACTACTCAGCCAGTTAGTTACCGTATCCAAAACGATTCTAAGAACACATCCGGTACATTTCGGCGTGTCTTTGATGTCATTCCTTCCAGCAACTGGGGTAATGTTTGTGGTCACAGATGACAGCACGCGAATTTCTTAACATAATATTTCTTTAACTACGAGGAAATTACTGAAATAGTATAGTCGGCCTTGGCTTGCAACCAAAATAGCATGTTTACAGCAGAGAAACCAGGGACTCAGCTTCAACCGTGTGGATTTATTTCTCTTTATTGGTGACCATTCTCAGAGCTCATTGACAATGATAATTGTACAAAACGGTGCGCATTAAAGTCAACTCGTGTATCCCACTGACTTACACATCGCGTATCACACCAGGATTACATTTATTGGCGTGAATTGAACATAGACCTCTTCAAGCTAACCATTAGATCACGAGGGAATGTGTTCAGTTATACTGAAGAAATGATCTTGTTTGCAACGCGCCATACAGACGTGCAGTAGAGCTGCGCGTGGTACAGGCGGAACATAACGCTTCTGTTCCTCTTAATAATATTGGGCCGATAACCCAGATGCTACGCCCCTTTAAAACAACCGAAGAGAGGAAAGGAGGAGAAGGAAGCTAGTGGATGGAGTCACTGCTGCTGTGCTCCTGGAAGACGCACCAACGTGCAATACAATGACAGTAGAAGCCGATGTGAACATTTCCGTAGCAACGAGCCAAGTTAACGTTTCTCCCCTCTCAATCACGCTGCAGCACATAGACTCTCCCCTCGTTGTATGCGCATGCGCCATCAGGTAATAGTTGCCGTCCATCTATGCTTCTACACAACGAATTGATATGAAACCAAGTGAACGAAATATCTGGATGTCAGTACTATAATACTGGCAAGTTACAGTTTATAACCAACAGATCATAAGTTCTTGTGTTGATTCAAATCAACCGAGTGACAGGAAGAAAAAATAAATGTTTAGTGAATGTGAATGCCATCAACCATTTCAAAATTACGAAACAAAACTGGTAAACAGACAGACCATTATTATTTATACGGTATATTACGAAACAGTCCTCCTCAGTTGTATAATATGTAACACCTCATTCATGAAACGGCCAAAGAAAAAAATATACAATTTTGTGAAGTGACTCTCCTGCTCCATTCATGAACTTTGTAAAAAAAAAAAAAAAATAAAAAAAAAAAAAGCACCCAGGTCAAAGGGGTCTTAATTTTTTGTTTTTGATCTCGAATGAAAGAATAACCATTTCTTTATCTAAATCTGAAGTTTTACAGCGAAATTTCCAATTTTGACCGAGATATTACGATTTAAATCCACTGAACTGTCAGCTGAGTGTTATGTGTAAGTGGAAATGTATATACAATGTTTAGAGCCATTTTCCCAAAAGTTTAATTTTTTTCACACAAAAAGCACAATAACTCAAGAACTAATGGTCCAAAATGCATAAAATTTGGAATTCCCCTTGTTGGAACTATGTTATAGAGGATGAACCTCAATTATTGAATTCCTTTGAGAAATATGCTCAGTGCATCTAAAACACCATGTGAAATTCTTATTTTTTTCAATATTCAAATGAAATACCTATAAAAGGGAAACTTATTCTTCCACCAAGTTCATAGAGGTCTATCCTGGGTAATTTTATGTTGTCTTTAAGGAAAAAAATTGTTTATGCCAATCACATTGATAGTTTTCAAGAAATGATGCTTTTGTAACATTCAAAAAATAATTTTTAAATATTTTAATATGCTAATTTTATTACACTTGTACATACTGAATTTTAAAACTTTATACATCAAATGAAAACCCAGCATTTTGTACTATAAGTGTACAAAGCTTAATTCAAATTCCTGTGATGGTTCCATAGATATAGAGTAATTTACAAAATGCATGCATTCCAGGTGTCTCAGCCCCCACGAGTATCCAATTATACAAAATATCAGGTTGTAGGTATCCCACAGCAAGTAATAAAACTCAAAGAAGGAAGAGAGACATATAGGCTATATTGACAAATTAATATAAAACTAGGGCGCCCGTACTGCTCCGCAGCATATTTTTTCAGTATTGGAATTAAAAAATTACGACATTAAGTAATAGTTTATAACCTTTATTTTACAATACTTCCTTTCAGACAATGTTCGCTGTACGTCGACTCTTAGTTTTAAATGATTTTCCTTGGGATAAGGCAACATGGAACATTCCATGGCCTAAAACAGGATCAGGCAAGTAGATTCCAACTCGATGAAGCGTTTGACCCTGCACTTTGTTGATTGTAATACAAAACGCTAGTGTAATACGAAATTTCCGTCATTAGAACAAAAGATATGATTGCTAAAATGAGAAAAAATATTGAAAAATGAGATATAATATCGAATGTTCACTCATAACATTCCGAAGAATCAGCAGATTTGAATAGTTAACAGCTCAAATGAAAGGGCTTCAGTCCCTCAGTGTTCTTAGACTAAAACGACTTGAGTACCTCGATCAGAACCAAAGATATGATTGCTCCAAAGTTGGAAAAAGATGAAAAACGTTGAAAATATCAAATAAATTGAGGAAGGCGGAAGTGAAGTGATTTGTAATACTTGATAACAAATCTTTGCATGAATACCTTTCAATGAATAGTGGTATGAAGGAAATCGACTGGATAAAATGGCCGGACGGACTCAGTTAAATTTTCATAATTATTTCATATATTCGCTTCGGCACTCATAACATTCCTCAGAATCGACCAATGTAAATATTTAATACCTCAAAAGGTAGAGCTTGATCCACTGAGTGCTCTTAGACCAAAACGGTGTAACTCAATTAGAACCAAAGATATGATTGCTACAATGAGAAAAACTGTTGAAAAAATTAGATGTAATGAGATGTAATATCATATGTCCACTCATAACATTCCTCAGAATCCGCCGATTTGAATGGTTAAGAGCTCAAATGATAGCGCTTGATTAACTGCGTGTTCTTAGACTAAAACGACCTTCGTAACTCAATTAGAACCGAAGATATGATTACTTCAAAGTTGGAAAAAGTTGGAAAACGTTGAAAAAATCAAATACTTTGAGAAAGGCGTAATTTAAGTGATTTGTAATACTTGATGACAAATCTGTGCATGAAGACCTTTCATTTAAAAAAAGGATGAAGAAAATCGCCGGATAGTATGGCCGGACGAACTCGGATAAGTTTTCATCAATATTTTTAATAATATAGATAGCTTCAATGTGAAAAAAATGTAAAAAAGTTGCAAGAAATCAAATAATTTCAGGAAGGCAGATTTAAGTGATTTGTAATACTTGATATTAAATCCGTACATGAATAACTTTCATTTAATATTGGTATGAAGGAAATCGACCGGATAGAATGGCCCGACGGACTCGGTAAATTTTCATAATTATTTCTAATATTCGCTTCGTCACTCATAACATTCCTCAGAATCAACCAATGTAAATAATTAATACCTCACAAGATAGAGCATTATCCACTGAGTGCTCTTAGATCAAAACGAACAGTGTAACTCAATTAGAACCAAAGATATGATTGCTACAATGAGAAAAACTGTTGAAAAAATGAGATGAAATATCGTATGTCCACTCATAACTTTCCTCATAATCAGCCGATTTGAATGGTTAAGAGCTCAAATGATAGCGCATGATTCACTGAGTGTTCTTAAACTAAATCGACCTTCGTAACTCAATTAGAACCGAAGATATGATTACTTCAAAGTTGGAAAAAGTTGGAAAAATCAAATAATTTGAGAAAGGCGTAATTTAAGTGATTTGTAATACTTGATGACAAATCTGTGCATGAAGACCTTTCATTTAAAAAAAGGATGAAGAAAATCGGCCGGATAGTATGGCAGGACGAACTCGGATAAGTTTTCATCAATATTTGTAATAATATAGATAGCTTCAATGTGAAAAAAAGTAAAAAAAGGTGCAAGAAATCATATAATTTGAGAGAGGCAGTAGTTAAGTGATTTTGAATACCTGATATTAAATCCATACATGAAAAACTTTAATTTAATAGTGGTATGAAGGAAATCGACCGGATAGAATGGCCGGACGGTCTCGGTAAATTTTCATAATTATTTCTAATATTCGCTTCGTCACTCATAACATTCCTCAGAATCAACCGATGTAAATATTTAATACCTCAAAAGATAGAGCTTGATCCACTGAGTGCCCTTAGACCAAAACGAACTGTGTAAATCAATTAGAATCAAAGATATGATTGCTACAATGAGAAAAACTGTTGAAAAAATGAGCTGTAATATCGTATGTCCACGCATAACTTTCATCCGAATCATCCAATTTGAATGGTTAAGAGCTCAAATGATAGCGCATGATTCACTGAGTGTTCTTAGACTAAAACGACCTTCGTAACTCAATTAGAACCGATGATATGATTACTTCAAAGTTGGAAAAAGTTGAAAAAATCAAATAATCTGAGAAAGGCGTAATTTAAGTGATTTGTAATACTTGATGACAAATCTGTGCATGAATACCTTTCATTTAAAAAAAGGATGAAGAAAATCGGCCGGATAGCATGGCCGGACGGACTCGGATAAGTTTTCATCAATATTATTAATAATATAGATAGCTTCAATGTGAAAAAAAGTAAAAAAGGTGCAAGAAATCATATAATTTCAGGAAGGCAGAAGTTAAGTGATTTGTAATACTTGATATTAAATCCGTACATGAATAACTTTCATTTAATATTGGTATGAAGGAAATCGACCGGATAGAATGGCCCGACGGACTCGGTAAATTTTCATAATTATTTCTAATATTCGCTTCGTCACTCATAACATTCCTCAGAATCAACCAATGTAAATAATTAATACCTCAAAAGATAGAGCATTATCCACTGAGTGCTCTTAGACCAAAACGAACAGTGTAACTCAATTAGAACCAAAGATATGATTGCTACAATGAGAAAAACTGTTGAAAAAATGAGATGAAATATCGTATGTCCACTCATAACTTTCCTCATAATCAGCCGATTTGAATGGTTAAGAGCTCAAATGATAGCGCTTGATTCACTGAGTGTTCTTAAACTAAATCAACCTTCGTAACTCAATTAGAACCGAAGATATGATTACTTCAAAGTTGGAAAAAGTTGAAAAAATCAAATAATTTGAGAAAGGCGTTATTTAAGTGATTTGTAATACTTGATGACAAATCTGTGCATGAATACCTTTCATTTAAAAAAAAAGGATGAAGAAAATCGGCCGGATAGTATGGCCGGACGGACTCGGATAAGTTTTCATCAATATTTTTAATAATATAGATAGCTTCAATGTGAAAAAAAGTAAAAAAGGTGCAAGAAATCATATAATTTCAGGAAGGCAGAAGTTAAGTGATTTGTAATACTTGATATTAAATCCGTACATGAATAACTTTCATTTAATATTGGTATGAAGGAAATCGACCGGATAGAATGGCCCGACGGACTCGGTAAATTTTCATAATTATTTCTAATATTCGCTTCGTCACTCATAACATTCCTCAGAATCAACCAATGTAAATAATTAATACCTCACAAGATAGAGAATTATCCACTGAGTGCTCTTAGATCAAAACGAACAGTGTAACTCAATTAGAACCAAAGATATGATTGCTACAATGAGAAAAACTGTTGAAAAAATGAGATGAAATATCGTATGTCCACTCATAACTTTCCTCATAATCAGCCGATTTGAATGGTTAAGAGCTCAAATGATAGCGCATGATTCACTGAGTGTTCTTAAACTAAATCGACCTTCGTAACTCAATTAGAACCGAAGATATGATTACTTCAAAGTTGGAAAAAGTTGAAAAAATCAAATAATTTGAGAAAGGCGTAATTTAAGTGATTTGTAATACTTGATGACAAATCTGTGCATGAAGACCTTTCATTTAAAAAAAGGATGAAGAAAATCGGCCTGATAGTATGGCCGGACGAACTCGGATAAGTTTTCATCAATATTTTTAATAATATAGATAGCTTCAATGTAAAAAAAAGTAAAAAAGTGCAAGAAATCATATAATTTCAGGAAGGCAGAAGTTAAGTGATTTGTAATACTTGATATTAAATCCGTACATGAATAACTTTCATTTAATATTGGTATGAAGGAAATCGACCGGATAGAATGGCCCGACGGACTCGGTAAATTTTCATAATTATTTCTAATATTCGCTTCGTCACTCATAACATTCCTCAGAATCAACCAATGTAAATAATTAATACCTCAAAAGATAGAGCATTATCCACTGAGTGCTCTTAGACCAAAACGAACAGTGTAACTCAATTAGAACCAAAGATATGATTGCTACAATGAGAAAAACTGTTGAAAAAATGAGATGAAATATCGTATGTCCACTCATAACTTTCCTCATAATCAGCCGATTTGAATGGTTAAGCGCTCAAATGATAGCGCTTGATTCACTGAGTGTTCTTAAACTAAATCGACCTTCCTAACTCAATTAGAACCGAAGATATGATTACTTCAAAGTTGGAAAAAGTTGAAAAAATCAAATAATTTGAGAAAGGCGTAATTTAAGTGATTTGTAATACTTGATGACAAATCTGTGCATGAAGACCTTTCATTTAAAAAAAGGATGAAGAAAATCGGCCGGATAGTATGGCCGGACGAACTCGGATAAGTTTTCATCAATATTTTTAATAATATAGATTTGCGATAGGCATAGCTCTTGGCCTCTCAACATATTACGTAATCACGTTTTGGTCGATTGTGCTCCCCCCTGCTCTTGTAACCATGCGTAATCATCGCATCAACCCCCCTCCTGTATTGCAGAATCACAAAGCAATACCTAATATTTCTGATTTCGTCACTTTTTATCCGTATTAATAAATGAAACAAGAATTACAATGTCACAGATTCAGGGGCAACAAAACAGTATTACGCTGCAGATTCCTAAGATGCTTCGGGGGCAAAAGAAAAAACACAAGAAATGTACGAACAACTGACGAAAGTCTTACTTTATTAGCCTATTTTCAATTTTGAAAAAATAGGCTTATGAGATCACCTTTTGTCCGTGTGTGTGCGTGTGTGTGTGTGTGTGTGTGAGGTGTGTGTGTGTGTCCCCCTAATAAAATCTAAACGGCTGGAGCGATTTCAATGAAACTCAGTGAGTTCATAGCGCTATTCCCGGCGACCTCGACCGTGCCCTTCAAATTTTGTTACGTCTCACCAATCCAACATGGCGGCTGTGCAAAATATTTCACTAGCATTCAATATCTCCGAAACTATTACCGATATCGCCTTGAAATTGTGCACGGTGAGAAAGGGCACTACTAGAAGTTCACCTACGAGACTTTCAAAAACCTGGTGACTACAAAACCAACATGGCGGCCAAGCGAAATTGAGACTTTTAAATAGACTTTTCTCACGATTTAACTATCCAAACGTAATGAAATTTGGTACAGCAATTGTTTATACACATTGTAATGCACTGGAGTCTAATTTAGTTCAATTGTTTACATAACCTCAAAATGGCGGCTGTGCGAAATATTTCACTGACATTCTATATCTCCGAAACTATTACAGATATCACCCTGCAATTTTGTACGGTGATAAAGGGTACTGATAAAAGTTTACCTATGCATATTTCATAAACCTGTAAAGTAAAAAACGAACATGGCGACCAAGCGAATTTGAAATATTTTAATAGACTTTTCTCGTGATTTAACTCTCTGAGCGCAGTGAAATGTGGTACAGTAAATGATTTTGCAGATTGTAATGCACTGCCATCTAATTTAATTCAATTGTTTACATAACCTCAAGATGGCGGCTGTGCGAAATTTTAAAATTAAGTTTGTATTTCTTGTGTCGTAATCATGCGATCGAAGTGAAAGTTTGAATAATGAACCTAGGCAATAATTGGCCTTGAATGGTACATAACTCTATGGCCTATACATATAACAATCCTAAATGGCGAGCTTCCGAAATATTTAGACGGTTCTCAATATCTATGAATCTGTTACAGCAATTTAACTGAAATTTTGTATGTTGATAGAGGCAATTAACATGAGCAGGATATATGAAAATAGGCTGTATAGTTCTTCACGGAACTACTTGTTTTTCATCAAACATATTGTTTGAACCTCCTTGTGATCTGACTAGAAGGAAGCATTCTTTGGCTTTTTGGGGTAGATGACCTCGCTGTTCTACTCCATAAAACAGCAATAACTAACTAATAAAACTATTTGGCTCGCTTGCGCCTTCCGTCAGCGTGTCTGGAAAGCCGCGTAGAACGTGAAATGAGTTTATTCTTGTTATTTGTTAAGTGATTATGCAATCATATCTTTTATCATTGTTGTATCGTTGTCCCTACGACATCAAGCTGCAACCCTCCTCCTCTCTATAGGACAGAGCGTGAGCTTGTAACACTGAACGATGCGATTATTATTATTACGGTATTTCAACTGGTTTATTCCTTCTTAGTGTTATTTCTCTTTTATCATACGTATCATGTCACGTTGTTGTAAGTGTAAGAGAAGGCCCATGAGCTCAAACTTCGCCACAAACAAAGACATAAATAATAAAATAAATAAATTACGGAATAAGATAATGATTCCGTGAATGAATTAATAAATAAATAAATGATTGAATGAATAAATAAATGAATAAATGAATGAAAGAAAAATAAATAAATAAATAAATAAATAAATAAATAAATACACGAATGAATGCATGAATAAATACACAATTAATGAATAAATGAATAAATAAATACATAAATAAATGAATAAATAAATTAATGAATAAATAAATACATAAATAAATGAATAAATAAATAAATCACTGCAAAAATGAATAAATAAATTAATAAACAAATAATAAATAAATAAACAAATGGAAACTGAATGAATGAATAAATATATGAAGAAATTAATGATGAAATAAATGAATGAATGAATGAATGAATGAATGAATAAATAAACTAATAAATAATTAAACGAATAAAATATAAATGAATAAATTAATGAATAAATATACGAATAAATAAGTAAATGAATGAAATATAAATGATTAATGAATGAATAAATAAATGAACACATGAATGAATAAATAAATAAATGAATGAACAAATAAACTAATAAATAAATGAATAAATGAATAAATAAGTAAATAAATGAATGAATGAATGAATACATAAATGATTGAACGAATAAATAAATTCATGAAAGAATGAATGGGCGAATGAATGAATGAATGAATGAATGAATGAATAAGTAAAGGAATGAACGAATGAATGAACGAATAAATAAATTAATGAAATAATGAATGAATGAATGAATTAATTAATTAATTAATAAATAAAGGAATGAACGAATGAGTGAATAAATAAATGAATGAATGAATGAATGAATGAATGAATGAATGAATAAATAAATGATTAAGTGAATGAGTGGATAAATACATGAATTAATAAATATATGAATAAATTAATAAATAAATTTAAAAAATATTAACCGGTGATATTCTGTATCCTTTGGCAATCCCAATTTGTTGTTGGATTGTGAAATAAGATATAAGCAAGTAGGCTATATTTTGTATACAAAAGCACGAAAAACAACCAATTCGTTACTTCGAGCACAAAGTAACGGTAACTGTAACATAGTTACTATAAGAATGTAACTTACCCAACCCAGAATTCTATTATGATATTCTGGACACGATATTGCCCAGTATTGTGGGTGTTGAACATCAGAAATCTAATTCCCCCCTCCCTAACTGCAGCGAAGTGGCTGGATTGAGCACTGCTAATATTCCGGTCAAGTTGGTATTACATCATAAAATCGCGGCAGTAAACCAGTGGAATAAAAAGTTCCCACATGCCGGCGCGGAGGGGGAAGGCGAAGAGCCCCAAGGTCACGTCTGCCAACGTCACGCATAGAATTACGTAATAAGCAGGCAAGTCATCAAGGTTAGTGGCTGAGCTGGTTACTTAGATCTCAATCAACGACTCGCTTGCTCGCTCTTACATAAGGCACTGCGAACAGTAGGACAATAACACGACTGCAATGCGCGCCGCGTTTTGCAGGAAATCTCGTATCGGTATCGGAGAAAGTAATCTCCAGCAACACCCACAGACATAACACGGTCTTCGACTCTGCCTCCAGCTGCACGGGCAGCGATAGCGGGACAAGAAGGACACGTTTCCCACAATATTTACGAAAATATGAGTTATTTCTAACATTCTCAACAATGAATACCCATGCGCATAAATATTGATAAGTAATCTTTGTTTGTTTGATTGTTCAACTCGCGTCACAGTGACTTGCATTCTTGGCTGTTACCGCGGAGGTCCTGGTTCGATTACCGGCTTTGCCAAGAAGTAGTTTCCCATGGTTTCCCGTTCATACTCCTGGAAATTGCCGGGGTAGTTTCTAACATACGCCACGGCCACCTCCTTCTAAATCCTAGTCTCACTTACAAATACACATACTATTACAACAATCACAGAGAAACGGGTTATCAGAGGGATTTCACTCACACCCAAGTACATGGGAGAACATGACCACGATGTGACAACGTCCCTATAACAACAACAACAATAAAAAGACAACGTCCTCCTTTTGGAATACAGGAGCTTCTTTTTTCTCTCTCCCTCTCCTTTGGAAGAGTATTCACCCCGCTGCGTAATCGCGCACCACGGCCGCGAGGATAGCTGCGAGGTTTGAATCCCGGCGCTGACAGCAGCTATCCTGAGTTTGTTTTTTCCTCGGTATTCCCTTCACTCCCTGTAGGCAAATGCCGGGAGAGCTCCTTACTTGAAGTCCCGGTGCACCTACCCTATCTCTGTCTCTAATACAGTTACACACACTACTACAGTCATCACAAAAATACAGGTTATCGGGCAAGCTACCCAACTACACGGGGTTGATGACAAAGATGTCCCAAAAACCCTAAAATAAATTAGCTACAAGAAAAACAAAATATTTTATCGTTCTCCAAGACTTGGATAGATTACTCAACATTGCTTTAAGAAACATTCGGTATTAAGGTAACTATGCCTTGCATAGGAACAATATATCAGGCTTATAATTTCATTTAAGCGTTCGAAGCAACACTTGGATGTGTGTTGTACGTGTCTGATAACCTGTATTGTTATGATGGATGTACTAGTGTTTGTACATGGGGCTAGAATTAGGAATGAGGCGGGTGTAGTCTAAAGTTAAAAACTATCCCAGCATTTTCCTGGAGTAGACGTGTAAAACCACGAAAAACCACTTCGAGGATCATTGAGTTGGGAATCAAAACAGGGCCTTAGAGGAGAGGAGTTTCAATACATAGTCTATACCTAGATCTCAATGTTAAGTTTTTTTTAGCGTACGGTATGGCTTTTAGTGCCGGGAGTGTCCGAGGACATGTTCGGCTCGCCAGAGTTTTGTAGCTTCTTCTAGACGGACACCCATTGGGTGAGATACAAGTACCGTCGCGTGTGGAGTGTTGTCTGGGAAGGAAAGTGTTAATGTAAGGTCGAGGAATTGGAAGGTAGGGGCTGTGGCCTATAGTTGGGGACCAACCCCGGCATTTGCCTGGAAGGAAGATGGGAAACCACAGAAAACCATCTTCAAGGTTGCCAGCGGGGGGGATTCGAACCTCCTCACCTCCCGGATGTGAGCGACTGCCAGCAGCCACGCCGTAACGACCTCGGCTAACTCACCCGGTAATGTTAAGGTATCCATATACGTTTGAAATGCCGTATTTGGATGGAATGTTTTCTTGTTTCCAGCTGAAAGCCTAATTCTTCTACTTTATGTATGGTTTTTACATGTAGCATGCATAAATATGCTCAGAAATTTGATTTAAATGGAACAGTACGCTCGTGTCGGGTCATAATGCAAAACTTTAAACTTAACTTGCTCAATATCCAAGAATTGTGTTTTTTCTTACAGGTTCAAACATCAGTAAGTCAAGCTCTAATTCACCTAATAACCTCAACAAGATCTCAACTTAAAGTTCATAAAATGTAAGATATGTTGTACTTAAGCTGACAAAAATATATGTCCGTATTCGAGAGCCGAATATGAAAAAAGGAGAACAGTATTTTTTGATTATTTTGCATTTTTGAAAGAATATGTTAGTTATATTTCTTGGAATATTATTGATAAACTAATGCATTTATTCCGTGACATCAAAAACACTAATGTTAATAGTTATGTGAAAGGAAAATTGAAATAAATTCATTGTGGTAGTTGCTAGGTGATCTCACGGAATGCCATATTTTTTTTTACAAAAAAAAACTTTTTGTATGCCTCTTGAATTGTAAATTAACCATTATCATGACCAAGAACCGAATTTTTCGGTTTTTAAGATTGTCATTTTAGGTTTTCATAAACATAAAGAAGTTTTCTTTTGGTATTTAGTAGGTAGAATAGGTTTTGATGCTTAAAGTGTAGCAAAGTTGACATAAACAGTGAAAATCATAAAGTTAATATCTAATTGTTAGTAGAAAATCTGATTGCAACGAGATTGTAAATATTTTCCATAATGATACATCATCAAATTATCACCGAGAACTTCACACTTTTAGTCAATATTTGCTCTCTTCAAATATGTTAATTATTCAAACTCAATAAAACCAAGGATGTCAGAGGTGATTTTCACACTCTAACCCGATTAACTAACATTGTTCATTCATAATATAGGATTCTTGGAATAATAAGAGATTTATTCCCACTTTCCAGGCAGTAAATAACCAAACAAGATATAAGCTGGAAAGTGCTGAAAATATTTGAATTTCCTGGCAGGTAGGATGCCTTTCAATCAACAAGAGCTAAGAATAAAAACTGTCTTTAGAATTACTTTAAATACAAATGAAATGAAAATCCACAGCCTGCTTCCAGTCTCCGATCGGGTCAGGAATGGAATGAATGAAGCCCCCATCTAGCGGCGAGGATATGAACTGTGCCGGCTGCCGAGGCCTGACGCACTCCTCTGGGGCAATGATTAAATGAATGACAGATGAAATGAAATGATAGTGGAGAGTGTTGCTGGAATGAAATGTTGACAGGGAAAACTGGAGTACCCGGAGAAAAACCTGTCTGCCTCCGTTTTGTCCAGCACAGATCTCACATGGAGTGACTGGGATTTGAACCACGGACCCAGCGGTGAGAGGCCGGCGTGCTGCCGCCTAAGCCACGGAGGCTGTTCACTTTAAATACAAATATGAACTAAAAATACAAATATACTACAATAAATGGAACAAAACTGCATTTTAGGTATTTTGAAACTCTCATATCATTTCGGATTTTTAGGTACTACAGAAGTCATGAGTCTTATGAGTGTGATTCGGTAAAGTATTGAAGTAATTTTGCATTTAGAAGTAAGGAAATGAATCGGTAAAATCCTAAGAAACTGGTCCCTATTTATGACACAACTGCCTTTATTTACATTCTAGTTAACCACTAACGAATTCCGAAAATTTGTTTGAAAATTTTAGTAATTTCCTTATACCGTAGGCTATATGAATAACTTCAATGTACTCGTATTCAGTAGGTAAAGTGTGTGTTCCTTCTTGTTTTATGACTTATGCAAGTGATTTTTGGTGAATGTGAGTTAGAGGTCAAATGTGAAATTGGTTCAAGATTCGATTTTCTTGGATTTATATTTTTCTTATCGTATGGCCTCGGGTGCCGGGTGCAAGCTTTGTTAATTGACGCCCAGAGGGCAGCTTGCATGTCAATTTTATCGCACCTTGGAGCGCTATGAAAGTCAAGGAGGTTAGATATCTAAGGTCCTTGACACTATAGCTCTTTCTAGTAGAGAAATGAGAAACGTTTTGTGGTGGCGGAAAATCCCGAGATTAATTTTGCCATTATAAACACTTCCTACTGAATTCAAATGGGTTCTTTAACATGCCAACAACGTATCGTGATTGTTTTCGCCTTTCAAAAAAAATTCACTTACCACGGCCAGGAGCGAACCTGCAAGCTTGGGGTTGGTGGTCCGACACGATAACCACTCCCCCACCGTGGCAAGCCCTAGATTTATGCTAAATATATTCATTCATTCATTCAATTTCGCTAATCGGCCAACTAGGGACCACGATAAGCCTCATTTTACATTCTGGCATTTGCTCATTTTTTGCTTGATCCACATTGCCTTCATGAGCTCACTGTGTTTAGCACGACGTTCCTCTGTCCATTTCGCACCAGTTGTCCGTTTTTCGTCCCGGAAAGTCCCAAACGTCTTGATGGCTGCTCTATAAAAATTTCGGTCTTGTGCATCTTCTGCTCGTATCCCCATTTCTTGCAGATCTTTCTGGACGTTAACATACCATGGCATTGTCGTTTTTGGTTTTGAGTCGAATATACTGAAGATACGTTTCGTCCATCGGGAATCGATCATCCGTCGCATATGACCGTAGAAGCAAACTCTGCGTTTTCGCATTGTGTCTGTGATCTTCTCTATCCTCGAGTAAATTTATTGCCTGGATTTTCTGATGTAGATGCCATTTTTGTAGTCTGGGCCAAGTATGAGTGTAGGATCTTTCTTTCTTTTCTCTCTAACTTCGCGAGCAAACATTTCTCGGATAGGATAAGGCATTCAGATGCATATAGCGGTACTGGTTTGATGACAGTGTTGTAGTGACGATTTTTTGTGTTCATAGAAAAGCACTTTTTGTTATATATGTTGAAAAGCGACTTCCATTTTCTTGATTCTTGCTTCTATGGCTTCCTTGTCAAGGCCATTTTGCTGGATCCATTCCCCAAGATATTTAAATTTATTAACACGGTTTATCGTTCCATATTTGGTGTTTAGTTGTGCTGCATCATCCTTGATGTTCGACATTACTTCTGTCTTCATATTCATATATATATATATATTTTTTTTAAGAACCTTTTTTTTTTTCCTTTTCTACTTCATGTACACAACACGACCTAATAGCATTTGGTATTCAAAACATGCATTTCTATAAAATAAAATTTTATTTTACAATATAGTTTATTACAACACAATGCATTTTTGTGTTGTATTTTATTTACAGCACAAGTTATTGCTTTTTAACCCAATACCTCAAAAGCCATTAACTGAAGCGTAAAATAACACGTTCTGAAACAGAAATCGTTCAAACTTATTGTGAAGCCTGTGTAAATATATTTTGAAAGAGCAAAATACTTTGGAATGCTGCATAAGAAGGCGGCAATCAGTCAAATCGAACTCAGCCCCGTCGCTCGCGATTGCGTTTCCGTGTTGAATCGGAACAGGCTGTACATGGCCTACCCACACCCCATCGTCTTGTGCCTGTCATGCCTCTTGCAGTCTTGGCCATCTCGTGTGAATAAAACTGCATGTGTAGCCTATATCACCGAACTACATAAACTATAATGTGCTTACTTACCCATTGAAAGTGTGTTCTCTGTTTTTTTTCTTGTTATTTTCAGGCCAAAGCCATTATGAACATGCATCTTAATTGTAATTTGACAAACTTTGTATCTATACTTTCTCTGACAATAAACGAACGGGGCTCTGCTTGGTGAAGCCCCGGTGGGTGCGCTAGG
Organism: Meconema thalassinum; assembly: GCA_946902985.2. NCBI lineage: Eukaryota > Metazoa > Arthropoda > Insecta > Orthoptera > Tettigoniidae > Meconema > Meconema thalassinum. The sequence continues at coordinate 447,365,564 of OX336390.1, forward strand.
AAAGAGGGGGGTGCACTTGTTTGTGAGCGGTGTTTACTCCCTGCGTCAGTTTTTTTTTTTTTTTACGTAGAGCATGTTTCAGCATACTTTCACCACCTCGGAGATGGGGAATGAAATAACCAAGTTCTGATCCTATCTGTAGAGGAAGAGGTAAGGTAGCCTACACTCCGCATCAAGTGCTATTGTCACTAGGAGATTGCGTAGATTCTGCTTCTGGTGCTAATGAATTGATAATACTAAATCTACTGCAATAATGAACTAACTGTTCACATAACACACACTTGAAATACCAAACTGATCAAACAAAAAGATCGTGCCTCAATGATGTATCGACATACAGTGCAGACTACCGATACACACTGCGTCACACTGCTGTCAGCTTGTAGTTCATACATATACCGCCGGCAAGAGTAATACATAGAGCCCTGCGCGGATAGACAAAACGTTATCCGCATCCACCCCGCATCCGCACGACTTTTATCCGCATCCGCCCCGCATTCACGCAACATTGATCCACACGTTTGTTATCCGAATCTACTGGCATTACAATGATATTTTCAATGTGTTGCTTTATACTTTATCTTTTAGACATTTGAGCAGAAAGCCGAACTCTTAGGCTAGGTGTGTCATGTGCTATGTCTAAAATGAATGTTATGCAGCCAGAATTGCAACCCTTTTCAGTTCGGAGTGTTGATTATGCTTAATGACATAATTTGAATGGGATTAGCGTAAATCAACATCTTCCATTTGTCATGAAAAAACATAACGGAAAAATATGATATGTCATAAACATCGGGGCCCTAGTAAGGGATAATGGGGGAATTGTGCGAACTTAAGCAAGAATCGGTCTTGCGATGGTCTCATAATAGATAACACAACTGCAGTTATGAATAAGGGAGCCTTAGTAACTCCATATTCGATGTGCTGAAACAAATTTAATTCAAAATTAAATTTGGTGGACTATATTTCGAAATCTCGCAAATATGCATTTGCGAACGATTACCCACCCTGCAGAGTAATCATTCATCCGCACGGGTTGGGATATTATGCGCATGGGATGAGTGTTGGAAAGCCATAATAATATAATGTGAATTGGATGAAACTTGCACTGAGCATTAAAATTAGAATATTCTAATGCATTTTATAATAGCATAACAATGCAATGATACTCAAATTCTGCAGTGTTGGATAATAGAATAAAATATCTTCGTTTCGTCAGCATTAAAGGAGGCAATCCTATTTAGGCTTGTTCCTTCACGTCGTCTCAACGTTCATGCAGGATATCTCTTCAAAAACTCATACAACCAATATTTGCCTGCTAGACTTGTAACTTTATGGAAATTATGGGGAATCTTATTCTCCTCTGCAAACTTGAACTCAAACCGTCTGACAAGCTTGGTGGGCGTTAAGCCGTAAAATAATTTTGCCTTGTCAAAAGGTATTCAGATAATTATGACTCCATTTCGTTGGAAAAAAAAAACAGCTTTACGGAGTAGACGAGGTGGAGCAAGACAATTTTGCAGCAACTGTTCTCGTAGAGTTGACACTGGAATGTTGAAATTTCTCCCCACTTCCCTTATTTTCCTCCCATCATCCAGAATTGCACGTAGAGCTTTCTGCACATTTTCTGCTGGGTAGGAGTTTTTCTCCGTTTTCCGCGTATAATTTCTTGGCATCTGGAGAACAAAGACGAAATAGTTTGCCATTAATGTCGCGTTGTATTTACTTGTATCCTATGCTCTGCGCACCATTACCCCACTCTGCTTTTAAAACGTAACTCACTGAATACCGGCAAACTAATCTATTATAATGAAAAATAAATACATGAAAAACCACTGTAAACACTGGCATTTAAAACTACATTTAATTTTAAATAATTGAATCACAACTGTAGGCTTACCTTCTTATTTGCTGGCTACAGAAAAGAACATGCAACGTGTTAAGTTTCTTCATCCAAGCCTCACGGTTATCACATAACAACTGGCATCATTCTGACTATCCCTATCTGATAGGTACGATGACAGCTTGAGGGTAGGAGTGAACTGAGTTGCTAGTTGTACTACCAACTCGAAAAACATAGGTGCGCACATTACTCAACTTTCCCCATGATATTCAAAATGTTTGGATTGTATTCTAAAAACTAACCGCAAATTTACTCCAAGCAATATCCGCAGCTTATCCGCTATCCGCAAAGCCATGCAAAGTATATCCGCATGGCGAAAATATTTGCGGATATCCGCGGGTTTATCCGCGGATATCCACATCCACGCAGGGCTTTAGTAATACAGTATTATTATTAATATTATTATCATCATATATATAAAACACTAAGGTGTATATTTCATAAAACTCAAGCTCTTACGCCAGAGGCAGTGACAAGGTGCGGTTTGTAACAAAATCGTCCAGATCGCATAAAAAGTACAGGAAAAATCTTGTATTTCATAAAAAGTCAATGCAAATATATACTATTTATTTGTTTAAAAACTGCGTTTAAACAAATAAACAAGACGATAGCCCCTGTCAGAGCTGTATCCTGTCCAGCCCGTATTAAACAAGAGTCAGGCGGGTGGTAAATACTCATGGGGTGCTCACAAGTAAACGATTCTGCATTCAAAAGAAACGGAATTATCCGCAACTATGACGAATTCCACTCTGATTTCATAAATATGAACAATTTATTCTAAAAGAGAGTGTATACAAATGAACAAGAAGCCCGCATAACAGTATGCACATGCAAGATTTCTGGCACAGGTCCCCTAGTTATTATTATTATTAATAATATTATTGATGTAGAAATGTGCAAAGAGTCTTTAGAAGAAAAGTTTGGCTGTATAAATTTACATTTAACGTTTTCGTTGCGAATACACGCAAACATAACCGCCACTACACCATCTGGACCTGATCCACGGCAAATTTCTCTGAATAGCGTGGTCACTTCAGCATGACGTGCAATGCTGTCGTTGGCATAGCGGCGAAAGGCTTGAAAAATGTGTGAAGGTGGTGAGCTAGTCTGTTTTTGTAACATTAAAGCTCTTGGAGAGTAGATGAGTGATGTCTTTAATCCAGTACATTCAAAAAAAGTACGACCATATAATATACTTTGGAAAATATGTGTATCAAATGTACGTGTTTATTGGAGTACTCATACAGAACATTCCACGGAACAGCAATTAACATTCTCAACTACCTGGTATAGAGCTAGTTCATCGATTGACCAATTCCGATGTTCCGTTTGCAGCTCCATCTAACAGAGATATTGGAACTCTACTGAGATTTTATTTTGCCTGGTAGTCACCACGAAATGTGGTGGAAGATCCGACGTCGTATGACCTGGAGTACCATTCATTGTTTTGCTCACCGAAAGTCCGACTTCCACAGTCAGGACTCGAAACCGCGATCATGCGATCATGAGTCTACCTCTCACACACTGAAGTAAGGAACGTGAACGTGGAACATTATGCAGACCCATGCAGGAAACAGCAAGACAGGAAGTCGGCGTTCGCTATCAGCAGTAGATTAATTACCCCTAACAATATTGTTTTATGCAGCCCAACTAACGCATGTTATCAGGAAGGTCGACATTTCTCTGCTTGCTTCCTGACAACACGCGTTAGTTGGGCTGCATAAAACAATATTATTAGGGGCAGCTGATTCACCCGGTATTGGGGCTAACTTGCTTTGAACTAGAGACTTCCATAGTTTAAATTCATGTCCACACAATTACCTGAACCACTGACCTTTCGTCTCACATCCAGTGGACGGTGGATATCGTGCACTCTAACTTTAATATACACTCCTTGTTGTTGATGATGATTGATTTGGGGCTTTGCGTCATTGTCGTCCCGTCCTACTTGTGTGTGTATATAGTCTAATATTTGTCTGATATATTGAAATATTACGATTAAGGTGGAAAAAGTGTGATAATTTTTCACAAAACAGTCGGGTAGAAAGGATCCCTTTGACTCAACATAATTGCACTAAATATTATTAAGTTCAAGATATAGAAATTCCACTATCATCAATGACAAGAATAAAATGTATGAAAACACAGGTTACTATCTTAAATAGGGATACAAAATGTTAATGAACTGGGAAGTTTTATTTTAATGCTAATAATTTGGCCACGTCTGTACACACACGACTAACCTCTCTTCAATAGAAAACGAACTCATGTCTGCAATTTCAATTCACAGAATGCCGATTGAGTGGGGCTAATGCCACACTAACAATACGCCAACAATTAGTAAGGTACAGTGTCCGCGCTATAACTGTGAGCTATGTCGCCACTTACAAGAAAGATATATCGACTGTACTAGCCTCAGTAAAATATTTCTCAAATCGGTAGAACTATTATACAGTGACAATAGTGTGGCAAGCACTAATGAATGTGCGGAGTGCAACCGTCAGAACTCCCAAGCCCCACAATGTTACGTGAATAGGAGTAGAGGAGTTGACGGCCTTAACCATTTATAGGGTAGAAATTAATTGAAGATATGTTATATCTATTTATTTTAATATCAAACTAATTATTTTCGCCTAATTGTAACTATTTTTAATTTTAATTTTTTTAACATTTAAATGTTAATAATTATTTTTATTTTTTATTTTTAAATTATTTTATAATCTCAAAATTAATATTATAAACTTATTATACTTTTTATGAGCTTATTTATTTTTAATGTTTACAAGCATATTAAATTTTAATTCCAATTTTTATTATCATATTTTTGCACTCTTTAATTTTAATTACTAGTTATTATTTAAAAATTAACTTAATCAAGCACCTTAGGTCTAATATAATATTTGGATTTCAGAAATATTAACACTTGGTTGATATATGGCCGAATGATTCAACCATCAGCATTTCTGATAATATAAATTCTCCTTACAACTGTTAAATATACAGTCCACCGACCTATAAAGTGCTCACCGGCAGAGATACAATGCGACGACTGTACATGAACTTATCTTGTCTTCGTTACGTTAATTATTTCATAGTGATCTCTGGCAATCTTACAACAAAGTAAACTTACTGTAGTTAGGATATATATTACAAGCTATACAGACTATAAACAACTGTTAAAACATAGTTAAACAAGCGTACGAGAGCGTAAACACTGCTGCATCGTAAGATTATTAATAGCTTTGTCCTTCGGGCAACTCAAGGCGAGTTTTGATTTCATAATGCCAGCCGTAATGAAGACTGTTGTATTATACGTATCATTCTAAATTGCCTGGAGTGTTCGCCTTACCAACTATTCCAGATGAAAGGCACAGAACGTGGAAACATAAAAGAAGTGGATATTATTTGCGAGTGGGGTTGCTGCATAAACCAAAGAAAAATAGAAAACAATTTTAAAAAATACGAGCCTTACAGTAGTCGCATATGATGTGTAACATCTGACATGGAACCTCACGTGAAATTGTTGATACACCGGTATTTTATATTGTTATTGGCTCAAGTATTAATCTATTGTAAAAGGGAGTGTTTTAAAGATATTGTAGTTTATAATACGGAACTCGTTTTATTAGATGATTTGGAGCTTCCACCAGCACTAGCCTAAATAAAGAATACGATATGGATCAACTAGATTAATAGACGCGACACCGCTCATAACCTTAAATTCCTTATAAACAGGACCTCTTGATTCACAGACCAACACGTAATTTCATATGGATTCTGTTAAAATGAGTCTTATTGATAATTATTATAAATATAGTTTAAAATGATAATCTGGTAGCAAAAATATCTACCCCGTCCGGGATTCGAACCCGAGATCTCTAGAATCACAGTCATAGGCGCTAACCCCACGGCTATTTCGACTACGTAAATATTGTGCACAAGATGGTGACTTATTTCCACGTTCAAATAATACTGCATTACGGAATTAAGTTTCATTTATATTTTGCTTGTTTCGATAATGTTCCTGCGTGAAATTGAGTTTAAAATGCCTTATGAATAGGCCCTCTTGTGAGTAAAGAGAATGTATTCAGCAATAGTTCATGAAGGCTTGCTCAATTCTCGTATAACCACAACGATTATATTATATTGACGACTGCATGATCGTTATGTGGGTTAATATTTTAATGGCCATTGTGCAGAAACATAATACCGTCAATGCCGACTTCTTGCAATGTTTGATATTAAGGCATTTTACCATTTAAATACTGATATGATGACGTCGAACATGTACCATGTGCTTTGTTTCAATCACTTGACACCAGAGTTCGCATGAGCGTTTACCGTTCAGTATGTCATATACATTCCACATGGCCGAGAGTACGTCATGGTATCAATTTCCGACACCGCGTTCTCATTGTTTCTCTTACCACTGCCAGCTGGTGCCACAAGAGCGTTCCGATCCACTTCCGTCCCATTTTTCAAAATTACTCCCATAAAAATATCCAGCAACCGAGTGGAAAGATGTTACACATCAACAAAAAAAAGAGCAACCCCCGTTATACATTTTTCAGTGAGGCACACACATGACGTACGTATAAACGAGAAGGAAATTGAAATATTGTGCAATGTTTATATTTTCTGTTTTATTCAGCAATTTCTATGTTAGTTTGTAGAAATCGGCAATTGTTTGTTTTCTCTCCCCTACACACGCATTGTTGTATTTCAGAAGAAACATACGATTTACTGAACTCTTATTACTAAAGTCCGGATGTTCGGGCATTTAGTTTTGCTAAAATATGCAGACAAATATGCTCTTAAAATGCAGGAGGAAATGGGCATTTATATATTAAGTGATGCATTAATGCACCACTTTTGGACTTTTACATTATTTTCTTTGGTAGAGATAGGATCTTAATCATATCTGGAAGTCTCCTTATTGATGTGAAATTAAAGCAAATACCAAATGGTATTAAATATATTTATTCCCCTTAAATCAATAATATTATAATTAATATGAAAATTATGTAATTAATTAGTACCACGGCTTCTTCAGCTGTGTATAGATCTTAACACATTGAACCAAATGCGAGCAATGTAATACAATTTGATCGAAATGTTCTAGAACAAATTTGAAACTAATCTTAACAGTCAATTGTTTTAAATGTAAATAAGAAGTAATATTGTCTAATGAAGGGGAAATTACTAATGAAAAGAATATCAAAGTTTAAACATAAACAACATAATTTAATGTTTAAGGTTTGGTGTTATTTTCATTAGTAATTTCCTATTCATTAGAAAATATTACTTCTTATTTACATTTAAAACAATTGACTGTTAAGATTGGTTTCAAATTTGTTCTAGAACATTTCGATCAAATTGTATTACATTACTTGCATTTGGTTTAATGTGTTAAGATCTACACACATCTGATGAAGAACGACAGAATGTGGCCGAAACTGATACTAATTAATTGGTTAATTTCCATATTAACTATAATATTATTGATTAAAGTGGAATAAATATATTTAATACCATTTGATATTTACTTAAATTTCATATTTTCTAGGTTACAAACAACAGTAGGATGAAGTTTCAAGTTCTGAAATGTAACAGTCAGCCTTCTCCACCTTCCCCCAAACTCTAAAACTTGAGTTCAAACTGTCTGGATTAAGAAGATCCGAAATGTCCTCTACTGCCCAACGTTTTATTTAACCCTTTCTCACAAACTATTAATAGGAACTATTCAGTGCTCTCCGTACTGTAACAAGAGCTTTTTAAAAATAAGTATATTTTTGATCTCTCATGAATATTTTCTAAGTGACGTAATTTTACCAATATTTTCAAGAACATTTCCATCTGGAATAACTAAACTTAAGTACATTTTGAAAAACCACTGAATTAAAATATAACACATATAATGGAGGAATTACTTTTAAACATTTCTGCTTTGCATGTTGAAAAGTTTCAAGAAAAAATGTAAATGTTTAAATTACTTATGTATGAATTGCAGCCAACGGCCATAGCAGGGCATTTCAATTGAACGCCCGTAGGGTCCCAGCAAGTTCAATTTCAATTAGTTACAACTTTGGCTACCAGATGCCACTGCCACTGACACCTAGCGGCGAACGTTGGAACTTGATAGAGCGCTTCCTACCAAGTACAACCTACAAATTTGGCTACACACTACCAATTGTATTGCTAGATTCTTTTTCATGCCATAAATCTATGACGTGGGCCCCCCCGGCTTTACTTCCCCTCCGAAGGCAGGCAAACTGAAGAAATTTAACGCTTTTAAACGTCCGACGACTTCGACCGGGTTTGAACCCGCAATCTTAGCCATAGCAGTTCAGCATGCTGCCGACATTTTAGCGAAAAACTGGAATCAACATTTCTTGTTTTGTTTTTAGAACAACCATAGGATTCATCTTCTTCCACAACACCGTTTTTTTTAATGCATATTGTCTAAAAAGCTAAACAGCCTATTTTCATATATTCTGCTGGTCTTCTAATAACAACAAAATAAAAAATCTACGCTTGAGGCTTAACTAATCGGACCCACGGTTGTGGGAAATTATAAGGAAAGTAGCCTCAAGAATGAAATAGGAAGAAAATAAATTTTCCGTTAGAAAACTAACAGTCCGTAGATTAGTATAACGCCCCCCCCCAAAAAAAAAATATTGAAACTTATGAAGATTTTTAGAATTCCGGAGCCCCTTAAGGGACTTGGACATCGTCATCATTTATCCCCATGTACTCAGATGTGTATGTATGTACCGGCCGCGGTGGCCAAGAGTGCTAACGCGCTAAAATGGCATCGGGAGAGCGTGGGTTCGAATCCCACTTCGGCCGTCCTGAAAATGGTTTTCGTGGTTTCCCACCAGCAGGCAAATGCCTGGACGGTTCCTTTCAATAGGTTCACGGTCGATTTCCTTCCAATATCCCTTCCCAGACCCGTGCTGAAAAGAAAAGTACGTGGCTATTGGCTGCATTAATACAATTAGTATGTACCCGTATGGACAGTATAATTTGTCTGATAACCTGTGTCTGCAGAAGTGTGTTTGATTGGTTGACAACACTGTGAGACAGCTACGGTAATGCAACTCTTTCATAACACTGCAGTGACACATCCGTTCCCCGTAAACAGTAGTTCTCATATTCTGACATGCATATTTGTTTTTACATAACCCTTACATCACACATTGTTACTGAGGACAGTTCCACGACGAAGGCTTTCAAATTAACACGATCCCAGCAGCGTAGCTTAGCACATTCAATCACGCCTTACGACTGTGGACATATCAGAGATCCTTGGTTTAAGCTCCGAGGCAATCTCGGGTGTAGTTTACCATTCTCACTCCGTCATATGTCGGTATTTGTAGACCTGGGACACCTACACCAATCCTAGACCTTAATAATTCACGGGTCAAAAACGTTTTGCATATTGCATGATGTTGTATTTTCATTGCTCTGTGACGACATTTGGTTTTTGCACATTGGCTCATGTGCTACCTCTGTAAGATAACACGTTGGTTCGTTTGTACCGTACACAGTTTTCGGACTTGGAGTTTGTGCATACAACCTGCACAAATGGGAGAAGTGGCCAAGCCCCTGCTGTGATTGCGCTACATCAGGCACATTATGGAAGATTGCAAACTAAGAGCGTACTTAGGTGACCCTAACGACTTTTTCAGTGCTACACCATCGAGACTGGACTGGAGAAAATAGACTGGACATAAGGTCGTAGTAAGGTTGATATCTGTGCTAGTATGTACGTGTTATTATTATTGTGTTTCATGTGTAATGCAATACGATACATAAATAAATAAAAAGAGTTATCGGATAAAGGACGTGTATTGTGTTTGGTCCACAAATACATAAGCTTGCAATATGCAAAACTTCTTTGACCAGTGTATATAAAGTTACACACACTACTGCAGTATTACAATAACACTGGTTATCAGAGAAATCCGACAGACACACACATTCAAGTATACAGGGTTGACGATCACAAATCCCAAACCCCTAAACAACAAGTATCTTGACAGTAAATACGGTAACTTAACACACAACATTTTCAAATAATGAAATAGTTGTTCACAAACACTGTACGTAGGGGACGTTTAATTTTTTGGGCACATATTTATGATGGACAACAATAGACTGACAAAAAGATAATTCAATATAATTAATACATAAAATTCAAGGATAAATTGGAGGAAACAAGGGGAAACCTGAAAGAGTTGAAGACCGGGTAGAACATAATCAGAAATCGAGAAATCTTCAGAACCTCTGAAATCTAGCAGCAGGACAATATGGGCACAAGAACGCAAGTAGCAACACAATGAAATCATGAGAGTTTGGGAGAACTAACAAGTACTAACAAGTACCGACGCGCTCTATGAATGGGCATGACGAAGGAAGAAATACAACTCATTATGAGATAAGATAAGATAAGGTAAGGCAAGCCCGTTGATCCCTGATGGGCAAGGGCCTCCTACTGGAGTGGTAGGGGGTGGCTCAAGTTGTCTCCCAAGAGGAGCAAGTTCTTGAGATATGTCTTTCCTATATACGTATTGACACACATTAATACAAATTAAATTAAAACACATCCTTACTACGGCATTTACATTGTTACACTATCAATATGTTATGAATTTCCTTCCATAGATCTCCATCCCTGGCTTTTCTGGTCCACGTAACACCTGCCTCGAACCTAAATTCGTCCGACCATCTGCGACGGGGGCGTCCTCTGCTTCTCTTGCCAGCTCTTGGATCCCACATAGTCGTGGAGCAGGCCCATCTATCCTGCGGCATTCTGGATATGTGTCCACCCCAGCGCCATTTCAGTTGCCGAGCTCTTGTTGCTGTGTCTTCCATCCCACTTCTTTTTCTCAGATCCCTGTTACTGATTATGTCGCTTAGCTAACACCTAGGATTCTGCTTTCCATTTTCGTTGACAGATTTGGAGCAGGCTTGTCTGACATTTACTAAATTACCAAGTTTGGCATCCATAGATTAACTCTGGGATTACACAGCTTTGTATTATATCGAATCTTAATTCAGGGCTCAAAGATTTATCCATAAGAATGAAGCTTAGGCTCCAGAATTTTCCCCACGTCAATCCAATACTTCTTTTGATTTCTCGGTCGCTCGTTTGTGTCATACTTATTGCTTGACCTAAATGTATATACTCACTGCAATATTCTATGGGTGTGGGATTCGCTATGATTGGTAACTCTTCGGAATTTGTAATTATTTTGGTTTTTTGTGGGGTTCATTTGCAATCCCACTTCTTCGTTCTTGTAATGGAGTTCATTTAGCATTGTGTTTATTTCCTTCGCTGGCTTTACCAATAGCACTGTGTCATCTGCAAAATCGGAGGTTAGATAGGCGTCTTCCGTTAATGTTAACTCCAAAGTTCCCGTTTCCCCAGTTAAGTTTTCTGAACAAAATTTCGAGGACGCAGGTGAAAAGTTTGGGCGATATGGGATCCTCTTGTTTGACCCCTTTCTCTAATCTGAAGAGTTCTCCTTCAACTTCTGTTCTAACCTTAGCGCAGCTTTCCAAGTATGTTGGACCAATGCTTATAATGTATTTAGAATTTACACCTTCAATGTCTCCAAAACGCTGATGTGCTCTACCGAGTCGAATGCTTTTCTATAGTCTACGAATGCAATATATACTTTCATGCTGAATTCAAGTGTTTTCTCTATTACGTGGTTTACTGCTTAAATGTGGTCTATTGCGTTGTAGCTTGTCCGGCAGCTTCCTTGTTTTGAGGGTTGATTTTTATCAATAATAATAATAATAACAATAATAATAATAAAAATAAAAAAACTAACATTTCGGTCCGGCGTTGCTCGGGTTAGGAATGTTACAGATATGCCAAAGTCAATAAATCCGTATCACTCTGTTGATGATATATTCTTAAGTTCCTTGTATCTACCGATCGCTCCAATAGTTGGGAGGAAACCGTTATATTTTCCCCCAAGCCACACTTCTACAGCAAGAATATAATCTGAAATCCGGTAGCATACATTTTTGTCTTTAAGGTCTTTAAAACCACATGCCATGTGATTTTGTATTATGCAAAATTATTTTCGACCTTCCGAAGCCCACCAGTTTCACATCCAACTTCTGGGCATGAAACAGAAGCAATGCAGTATATGCCCGGAATGAATATTGAGTTATCACTTTCAATGGGAGAATATTGGTGATTAAATAGATATATGTTTTCCCTTTACCCCAAAGATAACAACAAATATTGAAAACATATTTTACACTGTTTGGACTTTCAAAACGATGAAGCATGCTCTCGTTAATTTAAGGACCTCTCTGCCCTCCAAACCCTCCAACATTTTCGTAAATTAAGAATATGCTAAGTTAAGTCCTGAAAAATAATATTTCACCCCCAAATCTTTATCTTGTTTGGAACATCGTTGTCGACAACAATTCCAGTTTTAAAACATTGATCTCGTATAAGACATTTACCCTGTCACGTACTTAGTATTTGGGAATGACACAATTAAAGTTATGTCCTGATTTGCTAAAAAATAAAAACAAGTCAAAACTTAAAACCGATTTCTTTCTGTATTTTACTTCTTTAGATCTTCCTAAAGACTTCAGTGGACCAGATGGCCTCCAAAGCTGAAGACACACAAGTAGAACACTGTCACCCTCACCGGCGAGTGACTGATGATGATGAAGATGATATATTTAAAGTAAAATAAAAATCAGTAAAGCACTGAGAAGATGAAGAGGAGTGAAGGAGAAGAAGAAAACGTAAAATATATATTTGATTATGTACCGTTTAAAGAGCTTATGAGACATTTTCTAAGAAACAGTGAACTAATTAATACCGGGAACACTCTTTTAGACTTTTCCAATGTTCCTTGCTTTTGTTCAATCGACGTCGTCTGAAGTTAAATACTTGTCCGTATCATTAGTCTTTCTTACTTCGCGTTGAAGAGTTAATAACAATATTAAAACTGTTTAGGATGTTGTTTCCGGGAAATGGTTTGTAGCTTAAGATGTACTAGAATTCGTAAAACAAAAGTCCTCGTTTGTTTCCACGTGGAAACACTTCCAAGAAGGATCTTGTCTAAATTTCTTAATATCCTAGTCATGAGAATCGTGCACTTAAAAAAAATCTTGTTGACCTGTTGATATGATCGACTCACAAAGGATGTCTGCTCAATACATCAATCGAAATGCGATATCAATTGTGCTTGTACTGAGACACAAAATTCGATGTAATCTCATTTGCAGAGGACTCGGGGCACTTCGCAACTTACTGTTGGAATCACGTAGCACCAGAACGTTTCGAAAAGCTTTGGCCGATGACAGAATGGAGGTTTTAGCTGTGTATGGTGTATTTATTGGCTCTCTAGGTGGCTTGAAATACTGACATCAGTTGGTATTATTGCCGAGATAACGATTATGCCATTCGCGTGATGTCCTAACGATATAACTGAGTGATTATAATGAGGTATAATAGCTCATGGCCATATGGGGTTATCAACTGTATTGTTTACAGATATGTTCCATAGGCAATTACTCGCATTAACCTTCTACACTAACTGAAAGACGAAGAGCTGAGAATGGCGTTACAAAACATTGACGAGTTTTACACAGTTTTAAACTGACCTCAACCTGGTCGATAAATGGCGGTTGACAACAAAATGAAGATACATATGAGTAAATTTAGTCTCATGAGAAGAGGGAGAGGGTGAAGACATGATTTTAAATATAATATCGTCTCGAAAATATTTGTAGAAGAAGACTCGTACAAATACTAGGGCATCCATGTAAGGAATGCTATGAAATGCAGTACCCATGTGGGTTAAGTCGTCTCCAAAGCGTACAAATCACTTCATTTTTTGATGAGGGCGTAATAAATTTTATAAGAGAGTCCCACTATTGTGGTGACAAATGTAATAGATTTAATAAGGTTGGGGTTCCTAAACTAACTAACCCCGTGGCACTACAGCCCTTGAAGGGCCTAGGCCTACCAAGCGACCGCTGCCCAGCCAATTGGCCTGCAGATTTTGAGGTGACGCGTGGTCAGCGCGTCGGGTCCCCTCGGCCGTTAATCTTGGATTTCGTGACCGGGGCACTGTCTCACTGTCAGACAGCTACTCAATTGTCCTCACGAGGCTGAGTGCACCCCGTTCCAACCCTCACGTCAGTTTTAAAATCCCTGACGGAGCCGGGGATCGAACCCGGGGCCTCCGGGTGAGAGGCAGGCGCGCTACCCCAACACCACGGGGCCGGCGGGGTTCCTAAACGCTTAGTATAAATAAAATATATCTATCTCGGAGGCCGCCAGTTCATAAGCCGATAGCTTGTGAACGATAAACTAAATAGTATTTTGGTAGAGCACATTCAGAAATCTCCCTTTCTCGTGGTGTGGTGTAATTGGATTACCAACCAGGATCATTAGATAGAGGCAAGATACAATATACTGAAATATATACCTTAACTTACACATGAGATGAAATCATACGACATATGGTGGGACCGAGTTCTATAAGAATCGAGCTGACTGTAGTTCCTACTTAAATGAGATAACACTTTCAATTGATAGGGGCAACTATTACTTCCTGGGATGAAGGCCGTGGTTATGGCAAACACCCTTTCCGGATGTTACATCACAATGTACTTCATTTTCTTGATTCTCATCACTTCTGCATTTAGCATTCCTCTTTGAATCCCATTCCTTATAAAATTACTGGCAACTCACATTTAATATTTTCATTCAGATTAGTTTTCTGCGACTGTCGTTACAGTCACCGAGAATCTCCTACTTATTATTTTATATCTTCTACTCGAGTACTAAAACAATTAGAATAGCTACTCTTTTCAAGACGATCTATTCCCTGTAGTTCGCCAAATCTCCACTACAAAAGTTCCAAAACAGCAGCAGCCATCTTGCATGTTTGTTTAGTTCTGCATCTCACCACTACTTCAAATCCCTCAGTAACAGCAGCCATCTTGCATGTTGCCTATATAAAATTGCGCATCCATTCTAATATCTTCTCTAGAGTTTCTTTACTCCATGCATACAAATCAAAATGCAGATACTAAGATACTAAGATGCAAGTACATCTATGGATCTTCTTATGAATGCTACAATCACCTCTCCTTCTCATAGCACATTGTAATTGCACAAGTTCATAATTATTTAAACAGTTTGACTCTCGATTTCTAAATATGTTTCAAGGGTATTAAAAGGCAACAGTTCTACCACCAAAAAAATTAGGATATTTGATCCTGGTGAGGACAATCTTGTAATATAATAATAATAATAATGTTATTGGTTTTACGTCCATTTAACTACACTGGCTTTTAGAGACGCCGGGGTGCCGGAATTTTTCCCCGAAGGGGATCTTTAACGTGCCAGTAAATCTACGGACACGGCTCCCTCGCATTTGCGCACCCTCAAATGCCAGCTGACTGCGCCAGGATACGAACCTGCAACCTTGGGCCCAGCAAGCGGGAACGTTACCCCTGAGCCACGCAGCCAGCCGACAATCTTGTAATACGAGTCAGCGGTTTGGGATCCATATCAAGTAGGGCTCAGCAATGAGCTGGAGACGATACAAAGGAAGTCTGCTTGGTTTGTGCTCAACGATTTTAATCCTAGAAGTAGTGTAACTTGAATGGTAGAAACACTAGGGTTGGATTCTCTGGAAGATAGAAGGACGAAATTCAGACTAAACGTTATGTTTAACACTTACACTAATCGGCTAGCATGGGGAGTAGTAAGCAAACGTCTGGGAAATTTCATCTACCTGAGCAGGACAGATCATCGGCATAAAGTTAAGGGCTGGCCGCAGCGTACAAATTGGAACTCATAGCCTGCCACAGTCTTAGAGCCTTTCCCCAAACATATTGATGTGTTAAAGAGAAAACTCCGATATAATTACTACAGTTCCCCAATCACGACTTGTGTACATTAAGTGTGTTTGATATTATTGCTAGTAATTGTCTGTAATTGTACAATATTAAACCGGGGAATTACCCCCATTTGCAAATAAAGTAAATGAATGAATGAAAAGAGTTGGTGAGTTCATACTTCTGCCTTCAAGCAATGGAGCAGAGAGTGGTCGGACGGTGCAAGAAGTAATTTTGGGGAGGGAAAACTGAAAGGTTTGCTCGCTCAACCCAGAGAAGTTAGTGTTGTTGTTTCATTTTAGGGGATTTGCGACATCGTGGTCATGAAGCCCTGTTGTATAGAGAGATACAAGCTTGAGCTTTAATGCAGTGTATCAGTTCCCTTCACATTTTGGAGTGTCTGAAACAAGATGAAGTTCACTGTATTCGTTCAGACCAAATTGAGAAAGCGGAAGTCAAGAGTTTGATGAAGAATTTTGGTATTATATTATTCCGCTGAATATATAACAATGACATGACGATTGTAACCAATACCGCTGAGCACTTTGAGCCTGGGATTGTTTCTTGCAAAGGTGGAGTCGGACAACTGAACAAAAAGTGTATCTATGCCATGCCTTATCAAGGATCATAACAGCAGATTCATACGACCATCATCGAGGTTTCTACCGTATACTTATTAGGAATAAGCGGTGGTCCTATGTCAAACAACTTACTCCAATCAAAGTCTGCCTTATACTACATTCAGTGAATTATGTTGGTGAACTTGATCAAGTATGTAAAGCATCAGTTTATGTTAAAGCGGAAATTAAATAGTTTATTGGTACACAATGAAGATTCATCCTGTTAAAGGAATGTATTACACAGCTCATTTTACATTGAAACACGTACATGACCATTTAATATCATGTAGCAGGGCTAGGTAATAGATAATTATTCCTCTTCCAATGAATCCCTTGACAATTTTGTAAGCTTTCTTACAAGTTCAAGCGTTACGTAACGCTAGAGACAATGAAAGACATTGTATGAGCACTATCTCCGATCGTAACAGACACCACTGGCCGGTTATA
The DNA here is from genome assembly GCA_946902985.2 of Meconema thalassinum. Classification (NCBI taxonomy): domain Eukaryota; kingdom Metazoa; phylum Arthropoda; class Insecta; order Orthoptera; family Tettigoniidae; genus Meconema; species Meconema thalassinum. The sequence goes on from OX336390.1 coordinate 447,382,430, forward strand.
GGCCGGACGTTTGTTTTAGACGATTGCCCTTGACCTTGAAGCCTGTGGGTGAGCCTGTACACAGTCACTCTCTCACCCTATCGTTTCACATCTGTCACCACCGATCTGTGGAATGGAATTCCAGACTTGAGCACATGGTGACACCGATTTGCAGACAGTACAGTCAACGTCGAAGTATTGTGTGACGCGAAAGTACACGTTACGTATTTACGAACAGAACGTCATTATATTTGCCAATGACTGTACTTCAGTAGGAGTGTGAGACAGATTTGTCAATCATCGGACCGCTTGGGGGCAGCTGATAACAACACAGGTACTGTGGTAACTCGCCTCCAGGCTTCCATTATGATTTTTCACTCGTCTAAAACAAACGTCCGGCCTATACTGAACACCTCACGTGATGAGAAGAGAGTACAGCACACTTCCCTTCGCCTGCTTACTGCAACCCGCGTTACAACCTCATACAAGGCTGGCAGCGAACATACGCGTGATTATAATACAGATGGGTAAATTCCCGGGAACTTTATTCACGGGAGTATTTTCCCAGGTGGCTTCAGTGACGAAATTAGTAGCATGCTGAGCTTCTATGACCAAGATCATGGGTTCAAACCCAGCCCAAGTCGTCGGATTTTTAAGAGCGTTAAAAATCCTTCAGTATGCCTTCCGTCGGAGGAGAAGCAAAGCCGGCGGGCCCATGTCATAGATTTATGGCATGTAAAAGAACCTTCCACTAACTAGTGAAGTTAAATTTGATTAACTCTCTATAAGTTCCAACGTTCGCTACCAGGTGCTGGTTGCGGTGGCTTCCAGTAACCAAGTTCACAGCTACGTGTCGTTGACGGTAGGAAAGGTAGGAACCACTTGAAATTGATCGTCTGAAGTCCTTACCTGAATTACAGATAACACACACTAACACAGCCATCACAATTAACACCGGTTATCAGACAGATTCTACACACACCCAAAGTAGACGGAGCTACAAGGCCGCGTTGTCAGAGCCAGTATTTTACCGAAGGGAGGCTGGTTCAGTGAGATACAAAAAGTTTTTTAATAGAAAAAAATGCACGAGATTGCGATCTCACGTGAAGATATACAGGAGCGTGACCAGCTTAAGAGGAAACTCTTGGAACATCGGAGTTTCCAACCTAAGCTGACGTGAAAACTGGAAAGAGAGAACAACACCGTCTGCGAATGGAGGAATACTAAGCTAATTTTAAAGCTAAAAGGAAACAGTTGAAATGACGTGGTCCTTAGTCGGCCGAAAAGAAAAAAGATAACCTCGAGACAAAAAAAGATTTTGTACTCGGTAAAGACACAGATTGTAGATAACAATTGATTTGATCATGAATACATACTGATCTACTGTCCCACTCTGCACCGTTTTCAGTAGACACCATTGGGTGATCCATAGTGGTATGTTGTCGCAGCACTTACCTAAAAAATAAAGCATAAGGTTAAACTTAGGCTAATATGCAACACAACCTTAACTGCTATGGTTACCTAAGAATAAGATTATCATCTATATCTCGATGAAAAAGAATGATACATTTTTCTTCATATTTTTAACTTACTAACACAATAGGAATGTAATGTCAGTCTTTTTTGCTGCAATTTCGGAAGGTGCAGGGAATATATGTAAAAGGAACGTCTGTCTAAAGTCATTAGCTGTGAAAGTACCTTATTTCAAGTATATTACCCAGATGTCCCAAGCCCTGAAAATGAGTTAACAATAATATCTGTCTGTTGTTTCAATTTGAATAACCACCCTACCAAAACATAATAACAATTCACCTGTTAATTATGAAACGTGCCAGTATTAAAGTACGTACTGTATAAGAAGGCAGAAATTCCGGGCACTAAATTTTGTTGCACACGTCCCACCATTTGGAGTTTCGCCTGGGAAATTTAAATTACAAAGAAACCATACATGGTCCAGATACAAGCATAATATTTGGCCCCTGACTACAAAGGTCAGTTTCAGATTCCTGTTTCTGCCATATAGGATTGAAATCCTGCAGTCGGGATCTATTCAGTCAGCCTTGAGAGGATTTGAGAGATTTGATACGCTCTAAGTTCCTACGTTTGTCGCCAGGTGCTGGTTGCGATGGCATCTAGTAGCCAAGTTCGTAACTAGGTGTCGTGGACGGTAGCATTTGGTAGCAAAAGTGGGAACTACATGAAAATTGATCGTCTTCAGTCCTTACCTGAATTACAATAGCACACACTAAAACAGCCATCACAATTAACTTCGGTTATCAGGCAGATTCTACACACACCCAAAGTACACGGGGCTACAAGAGCGCGTTGTCTCAGCCCCTAAACTGAGAAACCAACCAACCTACATAGTGACTGTGAACGTTTAAGTGTGGGAATGTGGCGGGGAATTTATTTGGTAAAGAACTGAACGATGCTACTCGTTTGATTTTAACAACGAACAAAATTGTGAAAAATGTGAAGTATTGAACGCAAGTTACTCGCACGCAAGACAAATGAAACCAATTTTACGTTTAAAATTATAACACTTTAAACAAATTAATATCTACCGTCTTATGTTGGCATTTTTACGCTGTCGCAGATGCAATGAGATTGTTTTCTCGGTCGGGTGCCTTTCCTGTCGCAAACTTCATGAGAGAAGTCAATTAAATGGACAAGTGATAGCCACCTTTCTTTGAATGTTGGTTGGTAACCGAAGTTAAGCTACTGAAATAAATAAATAAATAAATAAATAAATAAATATATATATATAACACTGTACATTATGAAATTAGTAAACACTATATTACATGAGTTATATTATTGTAGCGAACAATCTGACAACCTGTAGAAGTGTAGGTTCCTGAAAACCCGTGAAGCTCTCAAAGCTCGCGCCGGCGCCGTATGGATACCACCAGTACAACAGATAAGATAGTACAGGTTACCCAATTGGCAACTCAAACTAACACTTGGGCCGCTGCGGTCGGTCTGGATAAGTAGGGTAAAAATACTCAATAACACGCGTTTGATATGGAACACTTTTTATTTTTCGGTTATAATCAGTAAATGTGGTCCCTAAAATAATGACAGTGTTATTTTGATTGTATATATGTATAACTGTGCGATACACGTGATCTAATTTGTGTGTTCCACTGGATTTGATGTGTCAATTGCATATTATCAAGCATCGGTTGTCTGCTGGTATCTGTTTTTGAGCAGTTCGAGTCATGGCGCTGTTACTTTAAAAGTTATATTTGAGTTTGCTCACTGTACCATAGACTGTAGAAATTATTTGCTGCTTGGTAGGGCGAAGGGATGAGTTTAACTTGTATTAAAGCTCGGGGGACACAGGAATTGCTTGATTTAGATGGTTAGTTGGTGGGTTTGGTGTAGAATATCGGACTGGTAGCACGTTCTCGCAGAGTAGATATTTACCCTGCGAAGTCAAATTTGGTCTATATGACTCGTAGTGGAATGGCTCGGATATCGCAGAGCGAGGTGATGGCGGTTGGTAGGGTAATTAGAAATGAACTAGGGAGGGGGAAGGATACCTGGCTGATGAAGCTTGGCTGTAGTCGGCTGGTGTAGGCCTAGCTGTCTTGGTACGGCTTGGCTCGGCGTAAACAGTGAACAACCCGTCCTGTCGTCAGTGAGTGTAGTGGTGAGTGGTCCAACCCGCTCCTGTTGCCCGTATTTATTTGGTATCGTCACCTTTTGGCTATTGCTATTTACATCTTTTGGAAAGTGACGAAAACTTATATCCGCAGCCCTCTTTTATGCATCGACTTACAGCCGTAAACTGAGCAATATACGTTGCTTTTACTCATTTTACACTCCATCAACGAGTAAAACTTATTACTTATGTATAAAGACACGAAGAAATTACCTCGATCTGCTTACGAATACAAGAAACCATATACAAACAGTCACCACGTAACAAATGTACCCTACTTGGTAAGTTTCTAAGTTTTACCGCTAGATGTCATATCAGATAGCTGGAGTTGCCAATTCAGAAGGGAAAGGCGAGGAGAGGTTGAGCCCGCTCACGTCGATGGATAAGACTCGGACGAGTTAATTCGATCACTACTGTCGGCTGTCCTAGAAATTATATTCCATGGTTTTCCATTTTCAACTCCAGGCAAATGCCGGGATAGTGATAAGGGGCAGATTACCTCACTGTTCCACCCCTTAAAACAACATCAATTCCTTACCTTGTTTCCTTCACTTTATATATCACTAACTTCTCTCATGAAGTAAATAAGAAAATAAATTTTAAAAAATATTTTCTCATGAAGTTAGTGACAGGAAGGGCACCCGCCCGTAAAAAGAAACACTCTCATCGCATCTTCGACGGCATAGAACTGAAACATTAAGGAGGTAGACATAAACTTGGAACCTGATAGAGTAGCCAACAATGCAACTGCTTAGTAAAATCTTTATTCTCAGGTACTGCAACAATTACACCTAGAAACACGGCTGGCAGCGTGGCTCAGCGGTAACGTTCCCGCTTGCTGATCCCAAGGTTGCAGGTTCGTATCCTGGCGCAGTCAGCTGGCATTTGAGGGTGCGCAAAGGCGAGGGAGTCGTGTCAGTAGATATACTGGCACGTTAACGATCCTCTTCGGGGCAAAATTCCGGCACCCCTGCGTCTCTAAAAGCCAGAGTAGTTAAAAGGGACGTAAAACCAATAACATGATTATTATTATTATACACCTAGAAACCTGATATTTTTAATATATTCATATTATTCCCGGCTGCGTGTAACGTAAGTATTATAAAATTTATGACACAATTTTATAATTGTGGACATTTGAAGAAATATTTCTCCAAACTACATTTTCTAAGGTATGTACCCTCCTCTCAGTAACTGTGGCCCGACCAAGTTGATATTTTGCACACTTACAGATGCTTATGTGTTAAAAACTGTGAAGCAAAATGAGCGGGATCAAAGTAAAAATAAAATAATTAAAAACAAGGAACTTATCTGAAATAATGGCTCAAAAGGTTGACGAATTCAAATATTCATAAAATCTAAACCAAATGTATAACAACAATACATTTAGGGGCTGATGACCTCGTAGTTCTGCCCCTTAAAACAACAATAACTAACTATAAATACATTTACTTTATAAGATTTAACATTATCAGTAGATAACACATTACAGGTTTTATCCGAATACCTATAGAAACATCAGAGAAAAAGGTACCTAACTAGGAAGAATTTTCACAATACTTTTAGTTTGTTCAAATATTCATAATTAATGAAATATCATATATATTATTTCAGTAGTATAGATCCCTTCTCCGGCGCTCACAAGCGACCGATCGTGAAAAATGAGCATTCAAATGAAAGAGAATATGCATTACCAGTGACGCATTGCACTCTTCATAAATATCTATAATTTCTTTAAAAAATGACTTTTAAAAACTGTACGAAGTGTGCGATTTGCAGATACTGTTGCTGCAGGAAGATACGCTCCATAATTGCTGTCCACTTCACATTTTGGTTGCTGTGACGCATGTTTCATGTCATTTTAACATTCTGAGGTCTTTCCTTTATCATTTTGCATGGATTTCAGAAACAGTGATTTAAAGGAATGAGTACTCAAATCGTATAATTTCATAAATATCGAATAACCGGTGAGTGTTACGGCTAAGCTCTCAATCAATGGACTCACCACACAAATAACTTTAGCAGTGACGAATTGCATTCCAATTTCATAATTTTCAATTTTTGTAAGAAGTGTGTGATTTGCAAATACTGTTGCTGTAGGAAAATCCCCGTCTTCATTGTTGTTCAGTTCGCATTTTGGCCGAAGGTACGCCCGAAACGTAAATAGTGTTCTATAATCATTTGGTTCAAATAAAAACATAACAACCTTTCTCCTTAAGTCTCTTATTATAAACCTATTGGGGAAAATGTGGCTTATGAACATGCCAGATTTCTCGCATGGGTCCGCTAGTATTATACATTTCTATGATACTTTATAGTACAGGACAGCTGCACAGAAAAAAAAACTTTTGTTCCAAAAACTGTGCTATGGTTGGCTCTTTGTAAATCGTTAGAAAAGAACAAAAAAAGCTTAACTCTGAATTTCAGAATAATTTGCACGATCATTTTGTCGGAAAACTTAAAAAAAAACATTGAAAAGCGTTTTTCTCTGAATCAACGTATTTTAAAGAAAAGTTTTTTAAACAAAAAATGTGGAAAACATTGTCACCTACAATTCGTCTCATTGAGGTCATGTCATACGTTTTGAAATGCAGAAGCTAAGTGGCGCCCAAGTTCCCAAAATAGTGTTTTTTCACTTTTTGTCCTAGAAAAAATGTTTTGTTCACAAAAAAGCGAATCATAAATTCGTTCCTCTCAAAATTGTCTACAACATTTATTGAAACATTTTTTTCCTCCGCCTTACCGTTCCAAAGTTATAGTCGGCCGAATTGTGAAAATTGTACTATTCAGATGGCACAAAGGTTACTATGTGTACAGTTATGATTGATACGTTGCGACTGAAATAGATATGATTGTTTGATCTAATTAACAAACACAGCCCACGTCCTGTTTGACCAAGCCTTAGGCAGCTGTCCGACACCGGTCCCTGTCTAAATTATGCCCACCGCGCTCTCTGCAGTAACAATAGTAGCCTTGACTACGCAGCGTTGCATTTGCTGCGCTATAACTTTGGAACGGTAAGTCGGAGGAAACAAACGTTTAAATAAATGTTGCAGGCAATTGTGAGAGGAACAAATTTCTGATTCACTCTTTGGTGAAAAAGCTATTTTTTCTAGGACAAAAAGTGAAAAAACACTTTTTTGGAAACTTTGGCGCCACCTAGCTTCTGCATTTCAAAACGTATGACATGACCTCAATGAGACGAATTGTAGGTGACAATGTCCTCTACAATTTTTGTTTAAAAAACGTTTTTTTAATACGTCGATTCAGAGAAAAACGCTTTTCAATGTTTTTATGAGTTTTCCGACTAAATGATCGTGCAAATTATTCTAAAATTCAGAGTTAAGCTTTTTTTGTGCTTTTCTAACGATTTACAAAAAGTCAACCATAGCACAGTTTTTGGAACAAAACCATTCCAGCTGTACTGCACTATTAGTAACATTCACCTGTGAATGTTATTGATAAACTGTGAAAATGTGAAGATTCTAGGTGTCATGGTTACCTAACAATGAAGTTTTCATTAAGCAGTTGCATTATTGTGAGCTAGAATATTTAAGGCGTGAGATTCCTTGAAATAAAGGAAGGTCCTGCCTAGAAACACCACCCTGCAATTGGAATGTAAAACTTACGGAGTGTGAAAGGTCAATATACAGTGACCTCAGCAGACAACATCACGTAATACAGCTTAAGAGCTAATGACACCTGAGCGTGAGGGAACCTTGGCGTCCTTAAATCACCAATAAAGGCGCTCGGTGAAACGTGACGTGGTCACCACAGGCGTGCGAACCTTTCGCGGAAGACTCGATGTGACCTTGAAGTTTATCTAATTGATCGTGGTACTACACAGGACGATGGGGAGATCAGAGCTACGAATTTGTGTAACCAAATAGAGGGTTTTACAGTAGAGACTTTGGGTCAATGGTGTCTGTCTAACTACGGTTGGTTCCTCAGTTTAGGGGCTGCGAAAACGCGGTCATGCAGCCCCGTGTACTTTGGGTGTGTGTAGAATCTGTCTGATAACCGGTGTTAATTGTGATGGCTGTATTAGTGTGTGTTATCTGTAATTCAGGTAAGAACTGCAGACGATCAATTTCAAGTAGTTCCTACTTTTGCTACCAAATGCTACCGTCAACGACACCTAGCCATGAACTTGGCTACTAGATGCCACCGGAACCGGCACCTGTCAACGAACGTTGGAACTTAATAGAGCATTAATCAAATCTAACCTACACATTTAGCTTCATACAATTGTAGTTGGTGGAAGGTTCTTTTACATGCCATAAATCTATTACATGGACCCGTCAGCTTTACTTCCCCTCCGAAGGAAGGCATACTGAGGGATTTTTAACTCTCTTAAAAAATGCGACGTCTTCGACCGGGATTGAACCGACGATCATGGACATAGGAGCTCAGCATGCTACTAAATACACCACCGAAGCCGCCTGTGTCTAACTACAACATGACGGGTGACAAATGGAACTGTCACGGCACTTGAGGTACTTTGTTGCTGTTGTTGTTTCATTTACGGGTTTTGAGACATTGTGTTCATGTAGCCCCATGTACTTTGGTGTGCGTGTGTGTGCATAATCTGTCTGATAACCTCAGTGGCGGATCCAGGCCTTGCGGGGCCCTGGGCGATATGATAAGGTGGGGCCCACAACAATAGGAAATTTAAAATATATCAAATCAAATGGAAAATAGTTTGGTAATAATAATAAAATAAAGAATAGTTACAATATTTTGAATACACTACAGTACATTTTTAAAATAATATGAAATAAACCTTTAAGTCCCCTTGAAGAAGATTATGTAAACTATGAAATATTAAAATATTACTTTGCAACTTTTTTTCCGGCTGAAGTCTTCTATTATTTCACTGAAATCTATCTTGCTAAACGGTAAAGGGAGGTCATAGCTGTACTGAAAAAAAAAACTAAATTAATTTGGAAAATATAATTAATTCATTTATAAAAATCCATGGCGCGGGGCCCCCTGGACCGCGGGGCCCTGGGCGGTCGCCCTCCTCGCCCTTCCCTAGATCCGCCCCTGGATAACCTGTGTCATTGTGATGGTTGCACTAGAATGCGTATTTGTTATTTGGAAGTTATCGAGCTTCTGTAGGGCGGTAAATTTCTAAATTCCCTCTGAAAATTCCGATTTCTACTTCAAATGGTTGTGAAAAGTGTTCGACTTCTTATCCTTATTGTACCGATTTTGTAAATCAGTACATATTCATCTTTATCTTCGAGACGCAGTAAGAACTCCAGGTCTAACCGGATTATCATGGGAGCATACACCAAGCCTCTTCTGGGAATTCCTTGCGCCCTTGTACCTGCACCTGACTGTTCTGTTGGTGGAATGGGTTCGCCAAGCCCTTTTCTGCAAGGAATTCTACCTTTGTGTGTCCTGCCACTTAAAGTATTATTGCTAATGGAAACTTGGCGAGGGAGATATATCAAGCTTTGTATCTGTGAACATTGGGGATGTGAACACTCCCTGTCAGCTACATTTGGCCGAGCCTTGGTCTAAGAAAACTTTTGCAAGAACATTGTGTAACATGTCAACTCCTGGGAAGATTCTACGCACTAACTGTGTGGGGTGATATTCGAGGTACCAATTGTAAACCTTGGACTCTGGCTTTATTTTGGCCCGTTTACACCACTAGTCACATTGGTATTACTGGAGTAGTGTGGTGGGGTGCATTGGGATAGAGGGTTGCGGCCTGTGACTGAAAGGACAGTGTGTGAAGAACCTTGCTGACAACGAGACTCATAAGCAATTGCCTCCGGGGAAACTGATAGTGCAGTTTCCTCGGAGGGCTGGAAGCCACCAGGTGGTACAATCATAACTTAATATAAGGGGCAACTGAAAGAAATGAATACAAACTTTGACTGCAAAAAATTTTTGGTAATGTGATTTTAAGGTCATGTGTCGGTGGACCATAAATTTTATCTAGATAAAGACTGACATTTTATTTTAGTATATTAGTATGTAATATTTTGGAAGGGTTTGTAAATTCTGTACTGCCTTTTAAATTTTAGGTTAAGCGGTTAAGGGTTTTAGTTTTAATTTAATTGTATCATTTCTAGATTTTTATTATACTTTGACATTTGGATGTTTTTTATTTAATGCTGGCAGTCGGTAGGGAGATTATTCCTGTTTCCTTCACCATGTGTGGCAAGATTAAAATTGCCGGCCTCTCTGGGTACGCATCAGGCCTTCCTCTCAACAAGCTGGTCTTGACGTTAGGTTCGTCCCGCCTGATCTCTTATCCTAAATTAAAATCAGGGTGTTCTTGAATATCACGAAAATAGGAACATTCGCTCCTAGGTTTTTATCTGTGAACTCAGCTGGCCTACCGAGTCACTTCAATTGGGGCTGTTTCCTTGTGTTCTAAATTTTTTTTTTGATATGCTATTATTATTATTATTATTATTATTATTATGGGTTTATCTAAAGGGAAAGGGGGGGATAGAACCACTACAGTGGTAGCAGAGCGTGGTTACGATCCACGGACCTCTGGGTTATGGGCCCAGCACGCTTCCACTTTGATGTACCGATTTTGTAAATCAGTACATATTCACCTTTATCTTCGAGACGCAGTAAGAACTCCAGGTCTGACCGGATTATCATGGGAGCATACACCAAGCCTCTTCTGGGAATTCCTTGCGCCCTTGTACCTGCACCTGACTGTTCTGTTGGTGGAATGGGTTCGCCAAGTCCTTTTCTGCAAGGAATTCTACTTTTGTGTGTCCTGCCACTTAAAGTATTATTGCTAATGGAAACTTGGCGAGGGAGATATATCAAGCTTTGTATCTGTGAACATTGGGGATATGAACACTCCCTGTCAGCTACATTTGGCCGAGCCTTGTTCTAAGAAAATTTTTGCAAGAACATTGTGTAACATGTCAACTCCTGGGAAGATTCTACGCACTAACTGTGTGGGGTGATATTCGATGTACCAATTGTAAACCTTGGACTCTGGCTTTGTTTTGGCCCGTTTACACCACTAGTCACATTGGTATTACTGGAGTAGAGTGGTGGGGGTGCATTGGGATAGAGGGTTCCGGCCTGTGACTGAAAGGACAGTGTGTGAAGAACCTTGCTGACAACGAGACTCATAAGCAATTGCCTCCGGGGAAACTCATAGTGCAGTTTCTTCGGAGGGCTGGAAGACACCAGGTGGTACAATCATAACTTAATATAAGGGGCAACTGAAAGAAATGAATACAAACTTTGACTGCAAAACATTTTTGGTAATGTGATTTTAAGGTCATGTGTCGGTGGACCATAAATTTTAACTAGATAAAGACTGACATTTTATTTTAGTAGCCTATATTAGTATGTAATATTTTGGAAGGGCTTGTAAATTCTGTACTGCCTTTTAAATTTTAGGTTAAGCGGTTAAGGGTTTTTGTTGTAATTTAATTGTATCATTTCTAGATTTTTATTATACTTTGACATTTGGATGTTGTTTTTTATTTAATGCTGGCAGTCGGTAAGAAGATTATTCCTGTTTCCTTCACCGTGTGTGGCAAGATTAAAATTGTCGGCCTCTCTGGGTACGCATCAGGCCTTGCTCTCAACAAGCTGGTCTTGACATTAGGTTCGTCCCGCCTGATCTCTTATCCTAAATTAAAATCAGGGTGTTCTTGAATATCACGAAAATGGGAACATTCGCTCCTAGGTTTTTAGCTGTGAACTCAGCTGGCCTACCGAGACACTTCAATTGGGGCTGTTTCCTTGTGTTCTAATTTTTTTTTGATATGCTATTATTATTATTATTATTATTATTTTGGGTTTATCTAAAGGGAAAGGGGGGGGGATAGAGCCACTACACTTATTATGAGAGATTTGTTGTTGGGGCTTTGCGACACCGTGGTCATTGAGCCCCGTATCATTGGGTGTGTATTGCATCTATCTGATAACCTGCGTTAATGTGATGGCTGTACAAGTGTGTGTATTTGTAATAGGGGCTAGGATTTAGGTAGGAGGCAACTATGTCCCTAATGAAGGCACCATTCCGGCATTTGCCTTGGAGTGGAAGTGGAGAAACCACAGAAAACAACTTTTGAGACGGCCGAGGTGTGATTCAAGTGCACTTCTTCTCAGTTCTGGCTCACGAGACTACTTGTACCGCGTTCCAACACTCAGACAAGAATTAAATTTCTTGATAGAGCTGGTAATCAAACTCGGACCTCCACGGTGACAGCCTCCACTACGCCAGAGGTTTTGACTGAAGAGAGAGATAGAAAAGGGAGAGTCATTTATTCGCTCAGATACAACGAGTCCGATATTTAAAATTACAAATAAACAAAATTAAGACGTACAAAAGCTAAAAGAAAAAAAAGGGTGGCTGAAATATATAAATGCAAACTTAATGCCTCCAGGATGTGACGGGATGATCTAAGTGCTTGCTCTCCACTACCCTGCTGTACTATCACTTGGGGCGCTGCGGTCGGTTCAACATGGCCGGGATAACTCAATAACACACTCAATACACTTTTGTATTAAAGCTCAACTATCTTTCTAGGCTTATGTCATGCCTTGTGTGTGGTTTCGCCTAGGAACCCCAAGCTGGCTCATCAGCGGGCTCTTAGTATCCATGCTCGGAACCCCACAGGAGTGGCGAACTGCGCGCTACCTCCCTTCTTATGAAGCGCACCTGCCCTTCTTTACTGCGAGAGCTAAACGCTCAAGTATCCTCTCACATCCCTATAAAGGCTTCCTAAACGATGGTATATGGTAAATTGGCCGTGAAAGCCAATATACCAACTTTTGTATTATCCTGTTATAATCAGTAAATCTGATTCCTAAAATGAAAAATGAAAATCCACAGCCTGCTTCCAGTCTCCGACCGGGTCAGGAATGGAATGAATGGAGCCCCTATCTAGCGGCGAGGATATGGACTGTGCCGGCTGCCGAGGCCTGACGCACTCCTCTGGGGCAATGATTAAATGAATGACAGATGAAATGAAATGATAGTGGAGAGTGTTGCTGGAATGAAATGTTGACAGGGAAAACCGGAGTACCCGGAGAAAAACCTGTCTGCCTCCGTTTTGTCCAGCACAGATCTCACATGGAGTGACCGGGATTTGAACCACGGACCCAGCGGTGAGAGGCCGGCGTGCTGCCGCCTACTGTAAGCCACGGAGGCTTCCTAAAATACTGACTGTTATTTTATGTATAACTGTGCGATACAGACGATCTATTTTGTGTGTTCCAGTGGATTTTATGTGTTAATTACGTATTATCAAGCATTTCTTGTCTGCTCAGATTTGTTTTTGTATATTTCGAATCATGACACTGTTACGTTTGAATATTATATTCGAGTTTGCTATCTGTACCATAGACTCCACACTTTTTACACAAGGGGTAGAAGTATTTGTCAAACATGTTATATGGAAGAAAACATTTGGTCAATTTACGCTCTTGTGCTTCAGACGTCGCTGCTCTGCCCCACATGGTTACAGGAGAAATTGAAATTAAGCAGTTTCAATGTTCATATAAAGCAGGTGCATCAGAATGCTGCACACATGTTTTAGCAGTGCTTTCTTCTCTCACATGTAATTAGGGCCTATTAGTCCATTATTATTATTATTATTATTATTATTATTATTGTTATTATTATTATTATTATTATTATTATTGTTATTTCTACATTCATTTCACCACATAAGTGGGACATATCAACATATCGTCGGCTTGTTTGCAAGACGGTATGGCTAATTCTCTTAAGGTGGCACATTGAGAAACGAGCGAACAATGGAACAGGTCTCCAAGATGACAGCCTTCTGCATGGTGATATGTAGACCAGGATGTATTCCCAATATTTGTAGATTACGAGCCAATAATTTGGGGATGATGCCGGTAGATGAAATTACTATGGGCAGAACCACTACACTTTCCTGTCTCCACATTTGCCGTATTTCCTCAGCCAAGGGCAGATATTTGGTGATCTTATCACAGCAGGTTTGTTGCAGATTATGGGAATTGGGCACTGCAATATCAATTAGGAAGGTTCTCTTCTGCACCTTGTCCACAAGAACGATATCTGGCCGGTTTGCTGGTATGGTTTTATCAGTAATAACTGATCGGTCCCATAACAACTTGTGACTGGGATTTTCCAAAACGGCGTCAGGAACATACTGATAGTAAGGCAAAATATTATCAGATAATAAATGCTTTTGAGCAAGGTGTTGGTGCATTATTTTGGCCACTTGGTTGTGCCTTTTCATGTAATCAGTACAGGAGATTGCTTGGCAGCCTCCTGTGATATGTTGAATTGTTTCCGGTTCTAGTTGGCATCTTCTGCATTTATCATCCTGAATATTTGCCTTAACTATATATTTCAGGTAGTTTTTGGTAGCCACAACTTGATCCTGGATTGTAACCATGAATCCTTCAGTCTCAGTGAATAGGTCAGCATGAGTCAACCAGCTGTTCGACGCATCAATGTCGACATGTTTCTGGTTGAGATCATACGGATGACGACCGTGCAGAGCTTTCTGCGTCCACTGCTGAAGCTTGGTAGCTGAACATTCCTCATCAGTGGCTAACTGTATATCCCTTACGTGAAGAAGATCCAGCGGTGTGCACTTGTCATCTGCCTTCACAGCGGCTTGATGTATGGGAGAGTCATGTCTTCCCAGAAAATATCTCTGAAGGTTCCTCACTTGCCTTGCATGCAATTGGATAATGTCCGTGAGCCCTCGTCCACCTCTTTGACGTGGGATTGTCAATCGCTCAACAGCTGACTTAGGGTGGAGACATCTGTGTTTTGTTAAGATGGTACGTGTCCTAATTAGGATGTTCTCCAAGTCAGTCTGCGTCCATTTGATAATACCGAAAGTATATGTCAGAGCAGGGATAGCATAGGTATTAATAGCCTGAAAGGTGTTCTTTCCATTCAACTTTGATTTTAAAATCTTGTTAAGGCGTTGATTGTAGATAGCTATGGTTCTATCTTTAATACCTTTCTGATCAATTCGATTAGATTGCAGGAGACCAAGATATTTGTAGGTCTCATTACCTTCCATAGGCTTTATGAAACAACCGTCATCAAGTTGAAATGCTCGGGCCTCTAATGTTCCACGCCGAATGGTGAGGGTGCGACACTTATCTAATCCGAAGGACATTCCAATATCAGAAGAAAATGAAGCAGTAATTGCAATTAGATTGTCGATGTGTTTCTCAGAGGATGCATATAGTTTAATGTCATCCATATACATCAAATGAGAAATTTTGTATTTGACTATACCATGGTGCTTTATTGGAAAACCACACTTTGCATTGTTCAGCAATGATGATAGTGGATTGAGCGCCAAACAGAACCATAGAGGGCTCAAGCTGTCACCCTGAAAGATACCTCTTTTGATTTGAATAAATCCCGATTCCATACATGTGTCTCCATTAGACATTAATAAATTGGTCCCCCAATGGGACATCATATGTTGCAGACTTATAATGATGGCAGGATCAACTTTATATATCTTCAGGATTTGGATTAACCAGGAATGTGGCACTGAATCAAAAGCTTTCTTGTAATCAATAAAGGTCATGTAGAGGTTACGCATCATCTTTCCTGCTTGTTCCATAGTAACTGAATCGATTACAAGTTGCTCTTTGCAACCTTGAGACTTCTTCATGCACCCCTTCTGCTCTTCAGCCAGGATGTTATTAAGATTTATGTGTTCACAAATCTTACGTGCAATGCAAGATGTAAATATCTTATACAGGGTGCACAGACAGGTGATAGGTCGATATTTGGAAGGATCATTGGTTCTATCACCTTTTGGCAGAAGGTATGTTTTACCTCGCATCAAGTAAGAGGGGATAAGCTGTGGATTTTGGATGAAATCTGTGTAGCAGCGGGCAAGATGCTCATGAGTACAAGTGAAACGTTTGATCCAAAAGTTGTGGAGGTTGTCTGGTCCTACCGCTTTCCAATTTTGGGTCTCCTTAACCACACGGGTCACATCTTCAGTTGATACCGAAGAGTCACTCATCGTGTCAATTTCTGACATTCTCTCCTCCTCCTCCGTAATCCATTTAGCGCTGCTGTTATAATCTCCAGCATTCGACCATAGGGATGACCAGAAATTCTCTACCTCTTCTTTTTGCGGTGAATTGCCCATTTGAGTTCCAGGATCGTCAAGATTCCTATAGAACCGTTTCTCATTGGTAACAAATAGCTTGTTCTGTTGCTTTCGTTCGTTCGATTCTTTATATCGACGTAATCTCTGTGCCTTTGCCTCAAGTTGTTGCTTTAATGTGTCTAGGATCTCAAGGGGGCTACAGTTCGGAGGATTATACTTCGCATGTATACTCTTCGTATGGCTCAACATGTTAACACATTGAACAACCTTCTTACTTCTATTGCCTGCAATATACTGATGCATTCTTCCGATATTTACTCTCAGTTCATCAACAGACTTTCGTAAACGTATCTCCCAAGCTGGCATCTTCTTCTGTCGACCTGACGTATATTTAGGTCGCCATAATCTACCTCCTGTCACTCGTATCGCAGCTATCGCTCCAGCGTAAATTGCAGTCTGAACATGGTTGAAACAATATGATTTCTGGGACAGATGCTGAGAGAGAATGTCGTTCATTGTTACAGCAGCGGTAGCAAGTTTCTTAGAGCAATGTTGGTTCGGGATCATGGGCCGCTCTATTGGATCAGTCCCTTCAAATTCTATGAGAGCCTTCCCAAATTCATCTTCGAGTTGTTTCCGCACTGGATCTCCGAGTGCTTCCGGCGATATTCTTACATCTTTGTCATCTGAACGATGATCGGTGTGCCTTTGTTCATTGACCAAACGTGTACTCTCCTGATCTATGGATTCGTCTACAGAGGTATGTGTATTGTCGGCAGCTACGTCAACCATTAGCAGCTTGAGGTGATGTTCTGGGATAAGTTTCTTCAAAACTATAGCACGGCGCTGATCTGCTATTCTCTGTACCGTAACATTAATATCAGGGAATTTCTGGCAGAATGCAGCGTGCAACTTCTGTCTATATGCAGTAGTGTCAGTTTCCATATTCGTTATCTGATAATATGAACGCATGATGTACATATTCATTTCATTTGTCCATTTCATGCGCTTTCTCGGTTTGCCTGCTCTTGTGGTCTCCTGAGTATCAGAAGAAACACTAGGAGCAGGTGTAGCGTTGAATGCTGTTAGGATGCTACTATCAACATCGGCTGTAACATGTTCGGGGTGTTCCCCGATCAGGGCCCGCCTGTTCAGCTCCTGATCACCACCGGCTTGTATGCTGTCACCCCCAGCGATGGCTCCAAGGGTGCCCCGACGCTCCTCGGGTAGCGGCCTTTTATTTCCACTTTTCTTATTTGATCTCATCATGATGATGGTGTGCCTTTTATACCTACGGCCAGGATATGATTTCGACCGCCCCTAACATGGGGAACAGACGTCGTTAGCAGCCGCCCGCTGCGGGACAGACGCTGCTGCAATGAGTTTGATTTCGGGGTTTTCATCCCCTAGGCAGGTTGCCTTCACTACGGCTGAAGAGTCCTACCTACCCTAAATGATTAATAGTCTAGCAATCGTTTCTTGTAAATTTTGCCGACGCTTTTGAAGCTGATATCGAAAGAGTATGAGACGAGTTATCCCTAACCTGCATTGGAACTGTCAGATCTTAATCGACCTCTTCGTGTTAAATATTTACGCAATTCACCAAAGTTGAGCACATGCAAGCAGTATAGAAATGCATAAATACTCACTGTGAAAGGAGGGGCGAAAGCAACTAGCTGTGCTAGTAAACTAAGGTTACAATTTATACTCGTAGATCCTGGGTTTCATTGATGTCACACCAGCCGACACTTAATTTGCACAACTTGCGGTATGTAGCATAACTCCATTCAACAATTTATTTTGCAGCAATATCTGTGCCAAATTCAGTTAGAGACTGGATGAAAGAAGTTATAAACACGCAACATATGGTTCAAATCTAACAGCGACAGCGACGTACTTATGACAACTTACATAACCTAACCTGGTTGTAGACCTTCTTATTTCTAAGCAACCAGGTAAACAAAATGTCATGCTGTTCAGATATGTCAAATATGATCATAAAAACACTCTCAAACACTCCGAAGTAGTAGGTAATATAGGCCGAAGCTGGCACAGGGGCTAATGGGCAAGATGGCCGCCGCGCGCAATCACTCTATGTTATTCTTATGGAGGGGTCATTCAGAGCTGGCACAGTGGCTAATGGGCAAAATGGCCGCCACGCCCTGAGACCGTGAATGACGTCACAGAGAGAGGTCGGCCGTGTACTTGCTAAATGGAATATTTATTATTAATATTATTATTATTATTAGGTAATTATTAATTGATCATGTGCAATTCAGACCAGCCTTATATTGTCCACTTTTAGTGTAGTTGCTAGCATTTTAGCTGTTTCCCTACAGGTGTGGGTTTCATTCCCGCCTCAACCAAGACATTTTATTCTGGGCTGAGAGCTGGAATGGGGTACACTCAGCCTCATGATGTGAAAGTAAGAAAACGTGGGGTTTCATTCATACCCCAGCCATTCCGCCTAATCCAACTTTACCTAACCTACCCTAACCTAACTTAACCTAACCTAACTTCGCCTAACCTAACCTAACCTAACCTAACAAACATTATTTAACCTAACCTAACCTAACCTAACCTAGCCTAACTTCAAAGTGAGAGCAAATATGAGAGCAAATGTGAGAGCACACATAATAAACTAAGTTATAACCTAACCTAACCTAACTTCACCTAACCTAACCTAACCTAACTTCAAAGTGAGTGCAAAAGTGAGTGCAAAAGTGGGTGCAAGAGTGGGTGCAAAAGTGGGGTGCAAAAGTGAGTACAAAAGTGAGTGCAAGAGTGGGTGCAAAAGTGGGTGCAAAAGTGGGTGCAAGAGTGGGTGCAAAAGTGGGTGCAAAAGTGAGTGCAAGAGTGGGTGCAAAAGTGAGTGCAAAAGTGGGAGCAAAAAAGTGGGAGCAAAGAGTGGGAGCAAAAATTGGGAGCAAAAAGTGGGAGCAAATAAGTAAGAGCAAATGGGAGAAACCTCAGAAACCTCATTTAAATATTTTAGATTCAACATTTTAACATTTTACATTTTAACATTTTAGATTTTTGATTTTTCATTTTACATTTTGTTTTGATTTTACTTTTTACATTTTAGATTTTTTGTATTTTAGATTTTAGTTTTTTTAGATGTTACATTTTCAATTTAAGATTTTTTGATTTTAGATTTTACATTTTACATTTTCCGAAAAGAGTAAACTACAAGGTCACATACCTAACCTCACCAAACCTAAATTTACCAAACCTAACTTAAGCTAATTCAAAGGCTAATGCACATACACAAAGTATATAAGGGCACATGCAACTAGCCTTATGCTAGTCTTATAGGCTACTGTACAACATGATCACTACCCCAACCGGTTTTTTTTTTTCATTTTGTTGTTTTCTCATTTGTCAATTTTCCAATTTCCCATTTTCAGTTTTTTTTAATGTCAGTTTTAAGTTTTTTCAATTTCATAATATGGAGACATGGATTTTGCATTTCGTTGTTTACACATTTGCCAATTTTCCAATTTCCCATTTTCGTTTTTTGTTAATGTCAGTTTTAAGGTTTTCAATTTCATAATATGGAAACATGGATTTTGCATTTTGTTGTTTACACATTTATTAATTTCACAATTTCCCATGTACAGTTTTTAAAATGTCAGTTTAAAGTTTTTCAATATCATGATATAGAACCATGGATTTTCCAATTTGTTGTTATACATTATTTGTCAATTTACCAAATTCCCATTTACAGTTTTTAAAATTTCAGTTTAATGTTTTTTCTATTTTGTCAATATGGAATCATGGATTTTCCAATTTGTGTTTTACATGTTCATTTTGCATTAGGAGTGGGGAGAGGCGGGTAGTAATTAGAAATGTACAAGCAGTGGCCATAAAATATTTTTATTTTAAATACATGTACACTATTTACACATAATACATTTTTATATATATTCTTTTTTGTTATAAATTGTACAGTTGTTTTTATTTTGTTTTCTATTTATATATTTTTTAAATTATGAATACCATTTTTTTTATTTTTGTAGTGTTATTGTTTTATTTCCTAAATTGTTTTATGTATTTGCTAGTTGCAAGCAGAAGATTTTGAAATTCATAACTTAACTCTTTAAGCATGGTCAATGATTGAGTAATGACCATAGGCATGTGTACCTATACCATCAGCATCAATCACTCTTTTATCATCACCAGGACACAAAGCAATTTTGTTTAGTCTTATAGATGATATGTCATGTTGTTTAGAAGCGATAATGTTCATTGGTATTCTTTTTACATTGTTGTTCATGACACAATCCTTATAATCTTGAAAGCTTATACAATTTTTGACAACCCCTTTGCTAATACCTTTAATCTTTTTGATTTCTTTACCATTTATGTCTAAAGCGTACATTTTAGCTCTAAGTCCAACAAATGCTTTTATAATTTGTCCACAAGCCTCGTCTTTAAATTTCCCCAACGTTTTCTTATTTGATGTAGAGTAACATATGTGATTAGTAGGATAATCTGATGTGTCCAGGTGTTCTAGGAAATCCAACTTGTCTTGATATACATTTGGGGTGTTAACCAAATAAATGAACGAGTCGGTATCCATATACATGAGTTTAAGATTGTTCATTCCATAATAGGGTAGCAGGACATCATAGTGGTGGGAATACATTAGAGTTTTTGAAATATCCAGTATACACATTCCAATATATATAGGCTTATTGAATACAATGTTACGTTTAGCCATGTGGAAAGCAGCTAGGTTGGGACCATAAATTGTTCTGTCGATGAATGTTGGTTTAGCTATTAGCTTTTCTGCCTTTTTGCTGTCAGTCACAAGACGTATGTCTATTCTGTTACGGATATTTTCCATTGTTTTCCCAAAAATGGCATTGTTGAATAATTTATACAGATTTTTCTCAAAATCATTTCTGGCTTGTTTTCGAAGGTTGTTATTAAAATCAACGTATGCCTTTAACCAAGGTCTTTGTTTAAACTTTAACACACGATGAATTTTTATCAATTTTATTCCATGATCTAAAGCCTGTTTTAATGCCATGTAGTGAACAACATATCGCCTTCGATTTCCAAGATGAGGAATTAGTTTTTTCAGAGACGAATCCTTAGGTTGTGTACACTCTGGTAGGAAAGGTAAATCGTTGTGTAGATCATGAAGGTCAGATGGGTAATCAACATCAACGTCTAGAATGTATCCCACAGGATCGTCGTTCTTTAGTTTTTCTAGATCAACAGTATCTGGAGAAACCCACTGAAATCCACCATAAGGAAGGGAGTGGCACATAGCCCACCCGTATTGGTTGTTGGCATCATCATAGGTAATAAACTGCGATGGTTTCTCAGAATCATAGGTTTCCATGTATTTATTGTTAGCTTCAGCATACCGATGAGACACCTGGCATATGCCTCCACGTATTCCAGACTCGATTAAAAGAATCTGATCGTAATCCTGTAGCAATTCCAGTTCAATGCCTGTGTAAAGGAGCATTGCCTCGAAACTTAAACCAGGCGAAGTAAAGAAGTGTGCAGCATCCACTCGGTGTGTTTCTAGTGTTTTGTTTCTAAACGTTTCAAAGCTGTCTGCAAGAAGGAGTACATCTGATGTTAGGTAGAGGTCACTATATTCCCCTAGAGTTTTAATGTTGAACTGTTTCCAGACATATTTGGCATGTTCATAGTCTTCTTGACTAACATCTTCTTGACTTAATTTGTTAAAGAATGCCTCTTTTGGAGGTAAACACGTTTCACTTAACTTTTCCCATGAGTCAATGTAGTCATAACAAAATACCCCTTTACGAGTCATGAGCATTGCATTTTCTTTTCCAAAGTACTTGTCTGTTTCAGGGTATGATGTTAAGTTGGAAACTAAGTTTTCCAAACTACTCGGCATTAACCGAAACGTGTCCACAAATCTAAGCTTAACATTTCCTACATATTTGGTGAAGGAAATGTATTTTTCCTTGGAGTTAGCGATAACATCCACTCTCTCAGTAGTACATCCTAATTGCTTTACAATTAAATTTGCGTCGTAGCCACTCATATTATGTAGAAATACAGGAACGGGGTTACGTGTTTTACACCTCAAATTACAGTTATTGTGAGCACTTCCACGGTATTCCCCTGTAATATGGCAATGGTCTCGAACTTTCCAATCCTCTTTGGTATACGGTTTTTGACACAAATAACAGGTTTCAGAACATTGGAACTCTGCTTCTTGATCCTCAGTTAAAGCCTTTGGAACATTTAAGCTGTAAAGGCGATCAATTTCATTAGCTATTGAAATCAAACAGACCATAAACTTTTCTGCAGCGTCAGGTCCACGATAAATAAGAGGTTGGCTTGGAAGGTTTGTCTTTATGTGTTCCACAGCAGGTGAGGGTTTAACGTATATACCAAAGCTCATAGGAACATGACTCTGGTATGGCACTGTATAACTTGCTTCAGGATTGGGTAGACATGTTTGATAGGGTAACAGTATACTTTCAAAATCAGCATAGATAACGTAAGGTATTCTCAGCATTTTTTCCACGTTTAAAAATTTGACAATGGGGTTTTTAATAGGCATTTCAACCCTAGCAATGTCATGCTGGACGCACAAAGCTCTATGTTCTTTCAATTTTTCTATTCCTTGTTGACCATATCGATTATCGAAGTGAGTAAAACACCGTTTACACGTATATATCTTATGTCCATGGTGAGTAATCTGATGTCCTACTAGTTTATCAAAATCTTTGATAAAGACGTAGTGGTTCTGGCCGGATGATGAACTTAGCAAAAGGAGGTCACGATGGTCTTGCATCTCTTGATCCACAACCTTTAGAGGGAACAGTTTATTGTTTTGTTCCAATCCAAATACATTAATGGATATATCGTTGGCTTTTTCAAATTTGGGAATGTCAACTAGCGATGTAGGAAACGATATTACAGAAAAATCATACTTGTTGTCCAGGTCCTTGTATTTACTAATGCGATGAGCATTCTTTTTAACCAGTTTTGCTAAAATGGCATACATAAAACACTTTTCATCATTCAAATTTTCAGGATTAATGCAGGCTTTTCTTGCTTGTATAGCTGCTGGTAATGGAATATATGTGCTTCAACGCAAGGGATTGTACTTATTTATTTTCAATCGTACTCCTTCCACTGCTAACAAAGCCCAATTACTGCCTTTTAGCTCAGATTCTTCCATTTCCGTAGTTAACTTTGTAAATTGTGTTTCCAAGAAACTACTTAAGTCCGTTTCCAAAAATAGGGCCTGATTTCGTGTTTTAAATGCACGATCTGTAATTTCATTGGTAGATGTATGAATGAATCTACATTCAGCCACAAGATTAACTTTTATCGACTTGTGCATTGCTAGTTCTTTCTGCATAGCTTGTATTATTTGCTGTTTGGACTCTTTAAGGTATGAATTTAAATCCTTGCACGTATCGCAACGAATGAAATAGGATTTAAGTCGACCTTCAAAAGATGTCTCATATTCAATAAGTCCATTTTTGTCAGGGACCAATGACAGTAGGTAATGTTTTGTAGGCTCTGCCTTTTGTCTTTTAGCTGCCGACACAACATTACAACATTCTTCATGACGACGTCCATTGTAGGCATTGTTGAATGTACTACCACAGGTCTTGCACTCATGAAATTCACCACACGATACTTCATGTCGCTTCCTATGATAGTCTCGAAGAAAAGTCTTTCCACACTCTTTACACATATAGCTAGGAATGGCTTTTTCCATTATGAATGTTGATTTCTGCAAACAGCTGCTTACTGCGTATCACAGGGCTAGAGGTTGGTCAGTGAGACGGTCTTTCACGATGTGAACACCGTGAGAGGTAGTAGTCAACTAGTGATATTCTTGTGAAGGGTCCACTAATATACCCCTAGTCTAGACCAACAGCTCTTTACAGCGTATGACAAGGCTGTATACTGGACAGTGAGACGGTCTTTCACGATGTGAACACTGTAACAAGTAGTAGTCAACTGATTATATACTTGCTAAGGGTTCTCTAATATACAATAGTCAAGACCAACAGCTACTTACTGAGTAGTACAAGGCTGTACAATAGTTGTTTTGACAGTCTTTCACGATGTGGTCACTGTGGATGGTAGTAGTCAACTGATGATATTCTTGATAAGGGTCCTCTAATGTACCCTGGTTAAGGGTAACAGCTGTTCACTGCTTATGACAAGGCTAAAGACTGGTTGCTTCAACGGTCTTTCACAATGTAAACACTGTGACAGGTAGTAGTCAACTGAAAATATTCTTATGGCCTACTCAAGGTTATCAGGTACTTACTGCATATCAAAAGGCTGTACACTCATGTGTGTTAGGCACTCTTTCTTGCTAAGGACCCCAATATTCCCTACACAAGGCTATACATGTTAGTTCTAAACACTTAGTGGTTAATTGTATATTCAATTTTTGTACAAAGCATATACGAGCACGTTTTTATGAGGTAAAACTTTACCAAATAGTCAAATGCGACACGCAAAGTATGTTGCCGCTATCTAGCAGTGACTATGAGAACTACTTGACCGACCAGCATGCTACCTAGCGCTCCATTTCAATACTCGCTCACTGAACGAACAGCATGCTATCTAGCGGTCGATATCAATACTCACTCAATTACCAGCCTGCTACCTATCGGTCAATATAACAACTCACTCAACTACCAGCATATGTCAGTCCTTTTTTATGGCTGCATATTGCTTACAGCCATGAGTGTAAGCAGCAACAACAACAACAACAACACACAAAATTTATATAAAAAAAAAAAGTACTCAAAGGTTTATCAATGACTCTCAACTCTTACACTTACCTCTATCCCATGCCTAGTCAAAAGAAATAGTGTATTTTTCAAATTTTTCAAAAATATTTGGAAAGTAGGCTATGTCATTAATCTAAAAATCCTAAAAAGACATATGTTAACTCCAACACCTACCTCTATACCACTCTCAGTCCACAAATAGTGTATTTTTCAAATTTTCCAAAACATATTTCCAAAATGGGTATAATTTCCAAAATTAAAATGTTTACAAAAATGTTTGTTTGTCATAAATGAATGGCCTTTGCCTCCTCTACAGCCGTACCAAGTCCCAGGTCTCTAGGACAACAAAATTAATAAATTTGAAAATGGGCTTATATTTCCAAAATTAAAAAGTTTACAAAAGAGTTTGTTTGACATAAATGAATGGCCTTTACCCCCTCTACCCCCACACTAAGTCTCATGTCTCTAGGACAACAGAAATAAAATTTTCAAAATGGGCTTATATTTCCAAAATTAGGAATTCTACAAAAAAGTTTGTTTGACGTAAATCAATGGTCTTTACCCCCTCTATTCCAACACCAAGTCTCAGGTCTCTAGGTCAACAAAAATAAAATTTGGAAAAAATGGTCACTATTTTGGAAACTAGGAATTCTACAAAAATGTTTGTATAACATAAATGAAAGGTCTCTATCCCCTCTACCTGTAAACCAAGTTCCAGGTCTGTATGACAAAAAATGAAAATAGTTCAACTGGGAAAGTAGGCGATTTTTCATAAAACTAAACATTCTAAAAAGTGTTCTATGGGCTTAAAAGAATGGCCTCAATGTCTTTTATTTTTTATAATAAAACTTTTTTATTTTTTACATTTTTTTGAAAAAAGTTCAATTTTGAAATTTTTATATTTCGGAAACTAAAGAGTTAACAAAAAATTTTGTTTGACATAAATGACTGGCCCTGACCCCATCTACCACCAAAACAAATTTCAAGTCGCTAGGACAAAAAATAACAGTAGTGGAGTAGTGCCGATTCTAACGCACTCCAGAACCCTCCTCGACCCACTACTAAGCACTACTGAGCAGAATCGGCACTACTCAACTACTGTTATTTTTTGTCCTAGCGACTTGAAATTTATTTTGGTGGTAGATGGGGTCAGGGCCAGTCATTTATGTCAAACAAAATTTTTTGTTAACTCTTTAGTTTCCGAAATATAAAAATTTCAAAATTGAACTTTTTTCAAAAAAATGTAAAAAATAAAAAAGTTTTATTATAAAAAATAAAAGACATTGAGGCCATTCTTTTAAGCCCATAGAACACTTTTTAGAATGTTTAGTTTTATGAAAAATCGCCTACTTTCCCAGTTGAACTATTTTCATTTTTTGTCATACAGACCTGGAACTTGGTTTACAGGTAGAGGGGATAGAGACCTTTCATTTATGTTATACAAACATTTTTGTAGAATTCCTAGTTTCCAAAATAGTGACCATTTTTTCCAAATTTTATTTTTGTTGACCTAGAGACCTGAGACTTGGTGTTGGAATAGAGGGGGTAAAGACCATTGATTTACGTCAAACAAACTTTTTTGTAGAATTCCTAATTTTGGAAATATAAGCCCATTTTGAAAATTTTATTTCTGTTGTCCTAGAGACATGAGACTTAGTGTGGGGGTAGAGGGGGTAAAGGCCATTCATTTATGTCAAACAAACTCTTTTGTAAACTTTTTAATTTTGGAAATATAAGCCCATTTTCAAATTTATTAATTTTGTTGTCCTAGAGACCTGGGACTTGGTACGGCTGTAGAGGAGGCAAAGGCCATTCATTTATGACAAACAAACATTTTTGTAAACATTTTAATTTTGGAAATTATACCCATTTTGGAAATATGTTTTGGAAAATTTGAAAAATACACTATTTGTGGACTGAGAGTGGTATAGAGGTAGGTGTTGGAGTTAACATATGTCTTTTTAGGATTTTTAGATTAATGACATAGCCTACTTTCCAAATATTTTTGAAAAATTTGAAAAATACACTATTTCTTTTGACTAGGCATGGGATAGAGGTAAGTGTAAGAGTTGAGAGTCATTGATAAACCTTTGAGTACTTTTTTTTTTTTTTTATAAATTTTGTGTGTTGTTGTTGTTGTTGTTGTTGCTGCTTACACTCATGGCTGTAAGCAATATGCAGCCATAAAAAAGGACTGACATATGCTGGTAGTTGAGTGAGTTGTTATATTGACCGATAGGTAGCAGGCTGGTAATTGAGTGAGTATTGATATCGACCGCTAGATAGCATGCTGTTCGTTCAGTGAGCGAGTATTGAAATGGAGCGCTAGGTAGCATGCTGGTCGGTCAAGTAGTTCTCATAGTCACTGCTAGATAGCGGCAACATACTTTGCGTGTCGCATTTGACTATTTGGTAAAGTTTTACCTCATAAAAACGTGCTCGTATATGCTTTGTACAAAAATTGAATATACAATTAACCACTAAGTGTTTAGAACTAACATGTATAGCCTTGTGTAGGGAATATTGGGGTCCTTAGCAAGAAAGAGTGCCTAACACACATGAGTGTACAGCCTTTTGATATGCAGTAAGTACCTGATAACCTTGAGTAGGCCATAAGAATATTTTCAGTTGACTACTACCTGTCACAGTGTTTACATTGTGAAAGACCGTTGAAGCAACCAGTCTTTAGCCTTGTCATAAGCAGTGAACAGCTGTTACCCTTAACCAGGGTACATTAGAGGACCCTTATCAAGAATATCATCAGTTGACTACTACCATCCACAGTGACCACATCGTGAAAGACTGTCAAAACAACTATTGTACAGCCTTGTACTACTCAGTAAGTAGCTGTTGGTCTTGACTATTGTATATTAGAGAACCCTTAGCAAGTATATAATCAGTTGACTACTACTTGTTACAGTGTTCACATCGTGAAAGACCGTCTCACTGTCCAGTATACAGCCTTGTCATACGCTGTAAAGAGCTGTTGGTCTAGACTAGGGGTATATTAGTGGACCCTTCACAAGAATATCACTAGTTGACTACTACCTCTCACGGTGTTCACATCGTGAAAGACCGTCTCACTGACCAACCTCTAGCCCTGTGATACGCAGTAAGCAGCTGTTTGCAGAAATCAACATTCATAATGGAAGAAGCCATTCCTAGCTATATGTGTAAAGAGTGTGGAAAGACTTTTCTTCGAGACTATCATAGGAAGCGACATGAAGTATCGTGTGGTGAATTTCATGAGTGCAAGACCTGTGGTAGTACATTCAACAATGCCTACAATGGACGTCGTCATGAAGAATGTTGTAATGTTGTGTCGGCAGCTAAAAGACAAAAGGCAGAGCCTACAAAACATTACCTACTGTCATTGGTCCCTGACAAAAATGGACTTATTGAATATGAGACATCTTTTGAAGGTCGACTTAAATCCTATTTCATTCGTTGCGATACGTGCAAGGATTTAAATTCATACCTTAAAGAGTCCAAACAGCAAATAATACAAGCTATGCAGAAAGAACTAGCAATGCACAAGTCGATAAAAGTTAATCTTGTGGCTGAATGTAGATTCATTCATACATCTACCAATGAAATTACAGATCGTGCATTTAAAACACGAAATCAGGCCCTATTTTTGGAAACGGACTTAAGTAGTTTCTTGGAAACACAATTTACAAAGTTAACTACGGAAATGGAAGAATCTGAGCTAAAAGGCAGTAATTGGGCTTTGTTAGCAGTGGAAGGAGTACGATTGAAAATAAATAAGTACAATCCCTTGCGTTGAAGCACATATATTCCATTACCAGCAGCTATACAAGCAAGAAAAGCCTGCATTAATCCTGAAAATTTGAATGATGAAAAGTGTTTTATGTATGCCATTTTAGCAAAACTGGTTAAAAAGAATGCTCATCGCATTAGTAAATACAAGGACCTGGACAACAAGTATGATTTTT
The DNA here is from genome assembly GCA_946902985.2 of Meconema thalassinum. Taxonomy (NCBI): domain Eukaryota; kingdom Metazoa; phylum Arthropoda; class Insecta; order Orthoptera; family Tettigoniidae; genus Meconema; species Meconema thalassinum. The sequence continues at coordinate 447,410,895 of OX336390.1, forward strand.
CTGTAATATCGTTTCCTACATCGCTAGTTGACATTCCCAAATTTGAAAAAGCCAACGATATATCCATTAATGTATTTGGATTGGAACAAAACAATAAACTGTTCCCTCTAAAGGTTGTGGATCAAGAGATGCAAGACCATCGTGACCTCCTTTTGCTAAGTTCATCATCCGGCCAGAACCACTACGTCTTTATCAAAGATTTTGATAAACTAGTAGGACATCAGATTACTCACCATGGACATAAGATATATACGTGTAAACGGTGTTTTACTCACTTCGATAATCGATATGGTCAACAAGGAATAGAAAAATTGAAAGAACATAGAGCTTTGTGCGTCCAGCATGACATTGCTAGGGTTGAAATGCCTATTAAAAACCCCATTGTCAAATTTTTAAACGTGGAAAAAATGCTGAGAATACCTTACGTTATCTATGCTGATTTTGAAAGTATACTGTTACCCTATCAAACATGTCTACCCAATCCTGAAGCAAGTTATACAGTGCCATACCAGAGTCATGTTCCTATGAGCTTTGGTATATACGTTAAACCCTCACCTGCTGTGGAACACATAAAGACAAACCTTCCAAGCCAACCTCTTATTTATCGTGGACCTGACGCTGCAGAAAAGTTTATGGTCTGTTTGATTTCAATAGCTAATGAAATTGATCGCCTTTACAGCTTAAATGTTCCAAAGGCTTTAACTGAGGATCAAGAAGCAGAGTTCCAATGTTCTGAAACCTGTTATTTGTGTCAAAAACCGTATACCAAAGAGGATTGGAAAGTTCGAGACCATTGCCATATTACAGGGGAATACCGTGGAAGTGCTCACAATAACTGTAATTTGAGGTGTAAAACACGTAACCCCGTTCCTGTATTTCTACATAATATGAGTGGCTACGACGCAAATTTCATTGTAAAGCAATTAGGATGTACTACTGAGAGAGTGGATGTTATCGCTAACTCCAAGGAAAAATACATTTCCTTCACCAAATATGTAGGAAATGTTAAGCTTAGATTTGTGGACACGTTTCGGTTAATGCCGAGTAGTTTGGAAAACTTAGTTTCTAACTTAACATCATACCCTGAAACAGACAAGTACTTTGGAAAAGAAAATGCAATGCTCATGACTCGTAAAGGGGTATTTTGTTATGACTACATTGACTCATGGGAAAAGTTAAGTGAAACGTGTTTACCTCCAAAAGAGGCATTCTTTAACAAATTAAGTCAAGAAGATGTTAGTCAAGAAGACTATGAACATGCCAAAAATGTCTGGAAACAGTTCAACATTAAAACTCTAGGGGAATATAGTGACCTCTACCTAACATCAGATGTACTCCTTCTTGCAGACAGCTTTGAAACGTTTAGAAACAAAACACTAGAAACACACCGAGTGGATGCTGCACACTTCTTTACTTCGCCTGGTTTAAGTTTCGAGGCAATGCTCCTTTACACAGGCATTGAACTGGAATTGCTACAGGATTACGATCAGATTCTTTTAATCGAGTCTGGAATACGTGGAGGCATATGCCAGGTGTCTCATCGGTATGCTGAAGCTAACAATAAATACATGGAAACCTATGATTCTGAGAAACCATCGCAGTTTATTACCTATGATGATGCCAACAACCAATACGGGTGGGCTATGTGCCACTCCCTTCCTTATGGTGGATTTCAGTGGGTTTCTCCAGATACTGTTGATCTAGAAAAACTAAAGAACGACGATCCTGTGGGATACATTCTAGACGTTGATGTTGATTACCCATCTGACCTTCATGATCTACACAACGATTTACCTTTCCTACCAGAGTGTACACAACCTAAGGATTCGTCTCTGAAAAAACTAATTCCTCATCTTGGAAATCGAAGGCGATATGTTGTTCACTACATGGCATTAAAACAGGCTTTAGATCATGGAATAAAATTGATAAAAATTCATCGTGTGTTAAAGTTTAAACAAAGACCTTGGTTAAAGGCATACGTTGATTTTAATAACAACCTTCGAAAACAAGCCAGAAATGATTTTGAGAAAAATCTGTATAAATTATTCAACAATGCCATTTTTGGGAAAACAATGGAAAATATCCGTAAAAGAATAGACATACGTCTTGTGACTGACAGCAAAAAGGCAGAAAAGCTAATAGCTAAACCAACATTCATCGACAGAACAATTTATGGTCCCAACCTAGCTGCTTTCCACATGGCTAAACGTAACATTGTATTCAATAAGCCTATATATATTGGAATGTGTATACTGGATATTTCAAAAACTCTAATGTATTCCCACCACTATGATGTCCTGCTACCCTATTATGGCATGAACAATCTTAAACTCATGTATATGGATACCGACTCGTTCATTTATTTGGTTAACACCCCAGATGTATATCAAGACAAGTTGGATTTCCTAGAACACCTGGACACATCAGATTATCCTACTAATCACATATGTTACTCTACATCAAACAAGAAAACGTTGGGGAAATTTAAAGACGAGGCTTGTGGACAAATTATAAAAGCATTTGTTGGACTTAGAGCTAAAATGTACGCTTTAGACATAAATGGTAAAGAAATCAAAAAGATTAAAGGTATTAGCAAAGGGGTTGTCAAAAATTGTATAAGCTTTCAAGATTATAAGGATTGTGTCATGAACAACAATGTAAAAAGAATACCAATGAACATTATCGCTTCTAAACAACATGACATATCATCTATAAGACTAAACAAAATTGCTTTGTGTCCTGGTGATGATAAAAGAGTGATTGATGCTGATGGTATAGGTACACATGCCTATGGTCATTACTCAATCATTGACTATGCTTAAAGAGTTAAGTTATGAATATCAAAATCTTCTGCCTGCAACTAGCAAATACATAAAACAATTTAGGAAATAAAACAATAACACTACAAAAATAAAAAAAATGGTATTCATAATTTTAAAAAAATATATAAATAGAAAACAAAATAAAAACAACTGTACAATTTATAACAAAAAAGAATATATATAAAAATGTATTATGTGTAAATAGTGTACATGTATTTAAAATAAAAATATTTTATGGCCACTGCTTGTACATGTCTAATTACTACCCGCCTCTCCCCACTCCTAATGCAAAATGAACATGTAAAACACAAATTGGAAAATCCATGATTCCATGTTGACAAAATAGAAAAAACATTAAACTGAAATTTTAAAAACTGTAAATGGGAATTTGGTAAATTGACAAATAATGTATAACAACAAATTGGAAAATCCATGGTTCTATATCATGATATTGAAAAACTTTAAACTGACATTTTAAAAACTGTACATGGGAAATTGTGAAATTAATAAATGTGTAAACAACAAAATGCAAAATCCATGTTTCCATATTATGAAATTGAAAAACTTAAAACTGACATTAACAAAAAACAAAAATGGGAAATTGGAAAATTGGCAAATGTGTAAACAACGAAATGCAAAATCCATGTCTCCATATTATGAAATTGAAAAACTTAAAACTGACATAAAAAAACTGAAAATGGGAAATTGGAAAATTGACAAATGAGAAAACAACAAAATGAAAAAAAAAATACCCCGGTTGGGGTAGTGATCATGTTGTACAGTAGCCTATAAGACTAGCATAAGGCTAGTTGCATGTGCCCTTATATACTTTGTGTATGTGCATTAGCCTTTGAATTAGCTTAAGTTAGGTTTGGTGAGGTTAGGTATGTGACCTTGTAGTTTACTCTTTTCGGAAAATGTAAAATGTAAAATCTAAAATCAAAAAATCTTAAATTGAAAATGTAACATCTAAAAAAACTAAAATCTAAAATACAAAAAATCAAAAATGTAAAAAGTAAAATCTAAAAAAAAATTAAAATGAAAAATCAAAAATCTAAAATGTTAAAATGTAAAATGTTAAAATGTTGAATCTAAAATATTTAAATGAGGTTTCTGAGGTTTCTCCCATTTGCTCTTACTTATTTGCTCCCACTTTTTGCTCCCAATTTTTGCTCCCACTCTTTGCTCCCACTATTTTGCTCCTACTTTTTTGCTCCCACTTTTGCACTCACTTTTGCACTCACTCTTGCACTCACTTTTGCACCCACTTTTGCACCCACTCTTGCACCCACTTTTGCACCCACTTTTGCACCCACTCTTGCACTCACTTTTGTACTCACTTTTGCACCCCACTTTTGCACCCACTCTTGCACCCACTTTTGCACTCACTTTTGCACTCACTTTGAAGTTAGGTTAGGTTAGGTGAAGTTAGGTTAGGTTAGGTTAGGTTATAACTTAGTTTATTATGTGTGCTCTCACATTTGCTCTCATATTTGCTCTCACTTTGAAGTTTGGCTAGGTTAGGTTAGGTTAAATAATGTTTGTTAGGTTAGGTTAGGTTAGGTTAGGCGAAGTTAGGTTAGGTTAAGTTAGGTTAGGGTAGGTTAGGTAAAGTTGGATTAGGCGGAATGGCTGGGGTATGAATGAAACCCCACGTTTTCTTACTTTCACGTTATGAGGCTGAGTGTACCCCGTTCCAGCTCTCAGCCCAGAATAAAATGTCTTGGTTGAGGCGGGAATGAAACCCACACCTCTAGGGAAACAGCTAAAATGCTAGCAACTACACCAAAAGTGGACAATATAAGGCTGGTCTGAATTGCACATGATCAATCAATAATTACCTAAAAATAATAATAATAATAATAATAATAAATATTCCATTTAGCAACTACACGGCCGACCTCTCTCTGTGACGTCATTCACGGTCTCAGGGCGTGGCGGCCATTTTGCCCATTAGCCACTGTGCCAGCTCTGAATGACCCCTCCATAAGAATAACATAGAGTGATTGCGCGCGGCGGCCATCTTGCCCATTAGCCCCTGTGCCAACTTCGGCCTATATATCCTACTCGAAGTCATATATATCGGTAGTAAATCATCCAAAATTAACATCTAAACTGTAAAATAACTTTAGTAGCGCAAAATAACCATATAAAATGTACAAATTCGGGAGCATCGTTGCGAGCTGACCTACCGAGTCACTGCCTCCTTGATTATTATTATTATTGTTATTATTATTATTATTATTATTATTACCTTAAGTGGCTAGACTGTCCCCCAACGTCCATACTAACGGTATTCCAACACCTCCCTGTTCTCTGTATTTATTTGTTTTCGTCACTTTTCGGCCATTGCTATTTGCATCATTTGGAATATAATGAAAACTTACATCCGTAGCCCTCTTATAGGCTACTTCGGCTTGCAGCCGTCAACTGAGCAATATAGTATACGTTTACTCTTTTGTATTCTAGCAATGAGTAAAACTCATTAATTGTGTATAAAAACATGAACAAATTATCACGCTCTCTTTACCCATGCGAGAAGCAATACAAATTGTCACCATGTGGTAAATTTTTCCTACTTAGTGTATATTATATTTTATATATCGTTTCCGAAAGACACACTAAATTCTTCCTTTCCGAACTGTGCAGGTATTATCCCTCGGTCTGTGGCCAACATAAAGTCTTCCTGGCTGCAGGTGTCATTCAGCTCTTGGCATGTGAGCAGGTGTTTTGTGGAGTGTGGATTTCTCCTCAGTCACATCTTGGATCTTCTGCATAAGGCCACTTCACAAAGTTGCTACGACACTTAGGCACTCCTTTTGTCATCCGGTTTAAGGACCTCCAGGCAAATGACTTCCATTGCTCAGTTCTTCTTTAGGGGTAAACCCCTCTGGTACTATTTGTTTCCAGAGTGACACACGCCGGACGTCTGATTTGGTATGGAGGGGTACTGTTCCCTTAATAAAACTCTTCCTGGATCTTAGGTGAGGAGTGGTCACCTTGAGGTTGAACATAGAATATCTGGGATTTGTCTCAAGCTTTTGTCTCTCTTTCTCTGCTGCCACCTCGCGTCAAATAGCTGGAGGTGGAATGCCCGCGAGAGGGTAGATCTTCTGCACTGGAGTAGGTCTCAGACATCCAGTGACAATATGGGGTACTTAGTAAATTCTTAGTTTCACCAATAGGCGGCACATCAGATATCTGCAGTTGCCAATACATAGACCTTCTGACATCTGAATGTGTACCTTTCACTTATGACTTCATTCTCCTCTCGCTAGGCGATGGGTCTACTTCCTTGAGATCTGTCCAGAGGGGAGAGGTAGCATGAAGTGCATGTTGTTCATGCTAATGAATCGTTTCATTTACTTTACTGCACAATGTCTGTTAACCAGTACGCGGCAAGGAGTATGGAAACCGTGTTGCATGCGTGGCCTAGAAAACAGCACGACTGAAAGTAATTACGCATGGCGAAGGCTTGCCAACACTGAAGAGATTCAACACAGGGTCAAAACCAGCTCGAGCAAAACCAGTTTCAGCCATCTAATTGCTTATCGCACCGACAGTTTGTACTCTCGTTTTGGATTCAGGGACGAGGGTCAGTGTAGTCATAAGTCTCGCGTATTGACAGAATAAGTGAAATCCACCTCATGGGCTGTATTGTTTCACAAATTCAGTGAGATCAAAACATTACATTCCTCCTTTCAATATAGATTGTTTTTCCTAAAGGTAAATAATAATAATAATAATAATACAGGGTCATCGAAAAATAATGCCAACATTTCAAAACATGACAGCACCGAAACCCTTTATGTTAAATGTGTAATTCTTTCATGAACGCCAGCTGGTTAAAGTAAGTTTTGTTTTTGAGGGGACGTGAATTTCCTATGCGCACACTAGATGCGCAGTAGCCAAGGTCGGCCGGGGGCGTGCGTGCCACTGACTGCACCACCCGACGAACTGCACCTGATTACAAAGCTGTCATTCAATGGTTTAATCAGTTTAAGGAAACAGCCAGTGTAGAGAAATAATCTAGGCCAGGCCCACCAGCAACATCAGCAGTGAACGCACGCTTTCGCAATGGCTGGATTGGTACGTGCAATCATTTCAGGAGTAACTGTCAAGATGGCGGCAGAAATTCGCTTCCGCAGGTGCTCCAAATCCCATTTTTTTCTGCATACACAATGTTTTTAATGTACCCCCAGAAAAAAAAAATCCAAAGGGGTGAGGTCAGAACTTCGTGGGCGCGCGCGCCCCCGGCCGACCTTGGCTACTGCGCATCTAGTGTGCGCATAGCAAGGTCACGTCCCCTCCAAAACAAAACTTACTTTAACCAGCTGGCGTTCAGTGAAAGAATTACACGTTTAACATAAAGGGTGTCCGTGCTATCATGTTTTTAAATGTTGGCATTATTTTCCGATGACCCTGTATACTGAAGCCACTATGCTTTGCTCCTAGGGGCCAGTCATTGGCAATTCACCAGGAAATACCTATGAGAAAATTAATAATAATCAGAAAAAGAATAACATATTATAAATGCAGAACAAATCTGGTTGTGAATAATGACAGAGGCAATATCTAATAAGATGCTACTAAAATAACTGATTGCTTTGTAGAAGCAAATAGGCCAGACCTTGTGATACTCGACAAACAAATATCCAAGGCAATCATAGTCGATGTTGCTGTCCCGTTCGATAAAAACCTGTAAGACACAGTGGGAGAGAAAAGGCCAACATACCAGTCCCTTGCCATTGAGCTCATTTACATGCATCGTATAACGTGGCTTAAAAGCTAAACAAGAATTCCATGAAGACATTTTGTCCACTTCAACCCTCTGGAAGTATATCTAGATGATGATGATGATGGCTTAAAAGAAGTTTCCGTCATTCTAGTCGTTGTTTCTGTGAATGACTTAGTTACGGAGGACTGGGAAAATACAAAGAAGAAATTTGGTCTGCAAAAACATCATATTCAGATAATGCAAAGGGCTGCCCTGCTTGGTACTGCAAGTATAGTACTCAAGATTTTCTCTTTTCAGTAACTTGCTCTGAACATCTTCAGATCCAGTGCTAACATCGGTATCTTTGGTTCGAAAATAGTCTGACGGTGATGCTCTTGTATTATTATGTAAATTAGATATGATGATGATGATAATAATACATGTGTTGAAGCCATCTAGGTGATCTACTCTCCAATATCTACGTTCCAACTTGCACAGGCATCCGGCAGAGAAACCGAAACTGTGTTGGGTGACCTCTAGCGGAGATTTAATTATTATTATTTTTGGCGGCTTCGGTGGCGTAGTTCGAAGCATGCCCAAGATTGTGGTTTCAAACCCGGCCGAAGTCGTTGGATTATTTAAGAGTGTTAAAAATCCTTCAGTATGCCTTCCATCGGAGGGGAAGTAAAGTTGGCGGGCCCAAGTCATAGATTTATGGCATGTAAAAGAACCTTCCACTAACTAAACTTGCGTGAAGCTAAAATTTGTAGGTTGGATTTGATAACGATATATTAGTTCCTACGTTCACCACCAGGGGCTGGCTGCGATGCCATCTGGTAACCAAGTTTGCAGCTAGGTGTCGTTGACGGTAGCATTTGGTAGCAAAAGTAGGAACTACTAAAAATTGATCGTCTGCAGCCCTTCTACCTGAATCACAGATAAGACACACTAATACAGCCATCACAATTAACACCGGTTATCAGACAGATTCTACACACACCAAAGTACACAGGGCTACATGACCACGTTGTCGCAGCCCATAAACTGAATAACCAACCACAATTATGTTTTGTCTTATTGGTTTTGTTTTGTTATTACAGAACCATACTAATCATACTACATTTTTTAAGAAAATTATTGTGTTTAACATTGATTTCAGAAATGTTAAAGAATACTTTCAGGTTTACCTTCACAAACTTGTTTCCGAGTATTGACCTGTATTTTAAGTATTACTTTCTAAACCAAAATGTATTGTGTTGTGCATTCTTTGTCTTCGGGCGGCCTCTTTGTGGAGGAAGATATTAAAATTTAACAAAATTGGTAGGGAGGTATCGTACGTCATGCTAATAGGATCATGATAATAATGTTATCGGTTGTTGGTCGCTTTTAACTACTGTGGCTCTTAGAGACGCCGGGGTGCCGGAATATTGCCCCGAAGGGTATTTTAACGTGCCAGTAAATCTATTTACACGGCTCTCTAATTATGCGCACCCTCAAATGCCAGCTGGGACCAGCAAGCGAGAACGTTCCCGCTAAGCCACGATGTTGTATGACTGTTGGCACTATGCAATTATCTCTTGCCCGTTATAGCAGTCTGCCACTATTTGATGAATCATTATCATTCCGCACGACTGATTCAATAACATGCTCGAACGTGACGGTTAGAAAGTCCCTGTTCACTATGATTGATTATGCGGGCATCAAGTCACTAACATTGTTCATGTTCAGATAATCGTTGCTACATAAACAAATGCAAGAATGTATGCAGAAAGTTAGAAGTATATTTCCTACGCTTTTGTAGTATTTGAATATCATAACACAAAATCCCTTCAAACAAATTCAACCGGATTACACGCCTATTTTATGTGTTCACTGGTCTGCCAGTAAGAAAGTGTGAAATCAGATAGTGGTGGTTCTGTTTCTGAAGACTTAATATCTACGTCTTCTACATCATATACCTAAATCATCCTAATAAGCAGCACAGCAATACAGATACGTTTCCTACAAAATTGTCAAAAGCAAACGCTGGGTGGTATTACGTACGGTATATAAAGATTACACAGTATATTATTATTATTTTATCAAAAAATGTTCATTAAACACCGTTCTTCTGGTTTGCGCGAGCCTCCGTGGCTTAGGCGGCAGCACGCCGGCCTCTCACCGCTGAGTCCGTGGTTCAAATCCCGGTCACTCCATGTGAGATCTGTGCTGGACAGAACGGAGGCAGACAGGTTTTTCTCCGGGTACTCCGGTTTTCCCTGTCAAAATTTCATTCCAGCAACACTCTCCACTATCATTTCATTTCATCTGTCATTCATTTAATCATTGCCCCAGAGGAGTGCGTCAGGCCTCGGCAGCCGGCACAGTTCATATCCTCGCCGCTAGATAGGGGCTTCATTCATTCCATTCCTGACCCGGTCGGAGACTGGAAGCAGGCTGTGGATTTTCTTCTGGTTTGCGACAAAACTTCGGTGGGCGTACACAAAATGCTTTGTTAATTTTCAATCACTCTTCAGGAATTTCCAGACAATATTACAGCTGTCCAGTATTGCTGCCTTCTGCATTTTCTGATGGATGTTGAATGGTAGATTGAGATGGTGTAGAGCTGTTTTGATCTGTTTCAGTATTCCTCCCGTGGCGGAGATTATTATTATTATTATTATTATTATGATTATTATTATTATCATTATTATGATTGTTATTATTATTATTATTATTATTATTTATAGTGCTTCTAATAGATTACAATATATTCATGAGAAACACATATCAAAATAATATACACTTCATTATTAAAATAATAATGATAAGAAGAATAAAATACCAAATAACACTTTCAAAGAAATACGGATTTAGTGACTTTTAAATAGTTTTTTTTTTGTTGAAACTAAAATTTATTATGTTAGCAGTACTGATGTTTAACCTTATAATAATACTCAAATACGCTAAAAGAAACATCGCAATTTTGAACGAATTTTAGTACCTTAAGGCCTTTCAATTTTACAAACTTAAATACGAGTATTTTTCTAAGAGTCCAAAAGTAAGTACGATACTTAAAGTTATGTTATAAAATCACTGCTAAGGAGAGTATGATATTAATTTCTGTACACGAAGAAGCAAAAGAACAAAAGGTGGTGTCAAATATATCAAGGTTGAAATGTGTGCTTAATTTGTTGCAGATATTGAATGTCTGGAATAGAGGCGAATGTTTATATTGCTCAATAAAGGTTTTGGACAGCGGACTCGAACTCCAAAGTCACCCGTACTTTAAATATTTTTCCATTGTTTTCCATTTTCACCTCCAGGCATTGACTGGGCTTGTACCTTCATTGTTATTATTAGTAGTAGTAGTAGTATTAATAATAACATTATCATGAGTCTATTAATACAGTGGAACTTGGATAATTCGAACCTAAAGGGAGCAGTAAAAAATTCGAATTATCCAAAAATTCGAATTAAGAAAGTTCTTTGAAAAGGGTAGAGAAACTATTTAAATTTTAAGTTTTCATCCAATAAACTTTATTGAACTGTATAATGACTGAATCGTGAATAACCTCAAAAGGTTCAAATGATAAAATAAAACCAAAATGTACTATTCACCCATTTAACAACAGTAGTAATCCAGCAATCTAGTTAAGTCTTCGAGAAATGTACTGTTTTTCAAAAAAGTTTGAGATTTTTACCTATTTCCTACAATTAAGTCTCTCGGCCATCACAAAAGAATGTAACAAATTTAAGGACGGAAAACAGAATCACTCGCGTCATTTCTACTTAAAAAAACGCTTAAGTTCTGTAATGTGTTTTGTTGCTTGGGCTGCACTCAGAAAAGTTTTTTCGGGAACTTCCTCCACGAGTTCATCGCCAGATGCGACGTCACCATCTTGTCTTTCAGACCCAACAGTTTGGCTTCCGATCGGCTTTTTACACGTAAAAACTTCGAATTATCCAAAATATAATTCGAATTAACCACGATTTTTTAGCATTGATTGTGTATAAAATGCTAGGGACCAAAATAAAAATTCGAATTATAGAAGTTCGAATCAGCCACGTTCCACTGTATTGCATAGATATTTACTCCTTATTTTCCATTTTCTACGGAGTTTGGAATGAGATAAAATGGGTTTTCTATATGACGGGGTTTTTCCTTTCAACTTATTGACCCATTTCAGTCATTTTCATTCATTTCATCACTCATTAACCCTTTAAGTGCTGAGTTTCTTCATTCACATTACAAAAAAAAAAAAAAAAAGATCATCTCCATACCAAGTAATGGGTCCAAAATAAAATTGTTACTAAAAATCAGTAGGCAAGTAATACTGGTTGCTCCTTACTAGTAAAAAAAAACTTTGATCCGAAATCACAACGTGGCGTGAAGAATTTACTTGTTATTCCTGTTTACATCTCAGATGGACCTCAGCTGTAGAGGACAAACGTCTACAAAATGGCCTGTTAGTTACTTCCGGAAGTTAAATTCCAAACTCAAGTAGTAGGCCTACTGCATAATGCCCAATGGATGGCAAAACATACCAGGGATCGATTTGGCCCTCGAAAACGAATGGGGAATTTGAGGGGGGGAAAAACTATCTTGAGCAACGTTTATAAACGTGAGAAGCACTCAACGGGTTAATTAATATGATGGGTCTAGCATCATGAAGAGTATCTGGCCGTAAAATCCGTCCGTCATGTGGAAACCTCATTTCACCTCATCCCCGACCCAATAGAAAAGGTAATAATAAGGCTGTAGAAATTATTATTAGTACCGGTACCGGCACTATTATATTTATTATTATGTTTGATGTAACCCACTTAAATTACAACAATTAAATGCATTTTATTGTGCTACCCTCCCATTCTCTCTGCACCTATGAGCTAATTAGTTATGCACCCTTGTTTGAATCGGAGAGGTGAACTTGAACGTTAAAACATCTCCCGTAGAGGCGTGGGCCTATCTCACTGCGCTAAGGCAACGCAGGTTTAACATGGGAGACCTTGAACTTAACCTTGACAGAGATGTAGCAGAAGCTAACGAGATCTGGCTCTGGGCCAACATTTTTCGCCAAAACAAGAAAGTAAATGCCTGCGATATTTCCAACCCAATTGACGGCAGTGCGGAGATTATGTGATTATATTTCACTACTGTGTAGAGATCACTTATAGTCCGCGTCACCTTAAGAAAATAGTTACTCAGTGTGAAAGCTCATAAAATGTATAATGTATGTCGTAGGCAGAGCGAAACTTCTTGAAAATCCTAGTCATTTTATGAAAAGACGGCATTTAGTTTATACAGGACTAATTGCACCATCTGATACGTTTTTTCAGGAAGTGACGGACCATTTAGGCAGATGGTGTAAAAATGATTGAATCAGTTGTAAAATTCATGAAGTACCGGGTGGGCTCAAGTTATTGAATAATAATAATAATAATAATAATAATAATAAGTATGATTAGGACACACGAATTAAAACTTAATTTTAAATTCTCGCACAGCCACCATCTTCGGGTTATCAAAACAATTGAATTTAATTGGATGTCAGTAGATTAAATGTTATATGAGCATTTACGGTACCAAGTTTCCCTGCGCTCGGTTGATTACATCGCGAGTAAATTCCCTTTAAATGTTTTAACTTCGCTTGGCAGCCATATTTTGTGATCACCAGGTTATTGAAAGTCCAATTGGTGAACTTATGTTAATAGCTTCTATTAACATATAAAATTTCAGTTTGATTGCTGTAATAGATTCGTAGATATTGAGAGCCGTCTAAATATTTCGGATGGTTGACATATTGGATTGTAGCCCATAGTGTTATGTACCATTAGATGAAGATTATTGGGTAGGTTCATTATTCAAACTTTCACTTTGATATATTTCGCACAGCCACCATCTAGATTCTAGAGAATATGTAAACAATTGATTTTATTTTTATTTTTTAATTCAGTCAATTTACCCTCTAGGTTGGTGGTTCCCACGGACTCAGCGAGGGAACTCACCACTACTGCCTCTAAGGGCAGTGTCCTGGAGCCTGGAACATCTGGTCGGGACAGATACAACTGGGGAGGTGATCAGCACTTCGCCCAAGCGGCCTCACCTGCAAAGCGAACAGGGGCCTCATGAGGGATGGGAAGGGATGGAAGATTGGGGTGGATAGGTTAGGAAGAGGGAAGGAGGCGGCCGTGGCCTTACAGTAGGTACCATTCCGGCATTTGCCCGAAGACGAAGTGGGAAACCACGGAAAACCACTTCGAGGATGGCTGAGGTGGGAATCGAACCCCCTCTACTCATTTGGACCACCCGAGGCTGAGTAGACCCCGTTCCAGTCCTCATACCACTTTTCAAATTTCGTGGCAGAGCCAGGAATCGAACCCAGGACCTCCGGGGCGGCAGCTAACCATGCTGACCGCTACGCTACGGAGGCGACTGTAAACAATTGAACTATATTAAAAGTCAGTACATTACAATATGTATAAACATTTGCTGTACCAAGTTTCACTGCGCTCGGATGGTTAAATCGCGTGAGGAGTCTATTTAAATGGTTCAACTTAGCTTGGCTGCCATGTATATTTTAAACTTACCAGCTGTATAAAAGTCACATAGTTAAACTTCTAGAAGTACACTTTATTACCATACAAAACTTCAGGGTGATATATTGTGGAGATATAGAATGCCAGTGAAATATTTCGCGCGGCCGCCATGTTGAATTCGTGAAACGTATTAAAATTTGAAAGGCACAGTCGAGGTTGAGTAAGATATGTGCTCACCGAGTTTCATTGAAATGGCTTTGGCCGTTTAGATATTATTAGGAACACACACATACGGACACACACACTTCGGTTGTGTTGTCGGTAGCATGCTAAACGGCTATGTCCAAGATCGCGGGTTCAAACCCGGCCGAAGTCGTCGGATTTTTAAGAGCGTTATAATCCTTCAGTATGCCTTCCTTCAGAGGGGAAGTAAAGTCGGTGGACCCATGTCATTGATTTAAGGCATGTAAAAGAATCTACCACTACAATTGGTAGTGTGTAGCTAAATGTGTTGGTTGGTTGGTTCTTAAGTTTAGGGGCTGCGACAACGCGGTCATGTAGCCCCGTGTACTTTGGGTGTGTGTAGAATCTGTCTGATAACCGGTGTTAATTGTGATGACTGTATTGGTCAGTGTTATCTGTTTTTTAATGTAAGTACTGCAACTTAGAATTTATCAAATAGTTTCTACTTTTGCCGCCAAGCGCCACCGTCAACGACTACTAGGCCAAATTCAGAACTTAGCTACTAGACGCCACCGCAGTCGGCTCTTGGCAACGAACGTAGAAACCTAAGAGCGTTGTTTACATTCTTAACCTATCCAATTTAGCTTCACACAGGTGCAATTAGTGGAAGATTCTTTAACATGCCATAAATCTATGACATGTGCGTTGGTTATATTTCGTTAGAAACGCTCTATCAAGTTCCAACGTTCGCCTCTAGGCGTCAGTGGCATCTGGTAGCCAAAGTTGGAACTACTTGAAATTGAACTTCCTCATTCATTTCATCTCATCCACACGCGGTCCGGCTCCGTGGCTAAATGGTAAGCGCGCTAGGCTTCGGCCCAAAGTGCCCCGGGTTCGATTCCCGGCCGAGCCATCAGGGATTTTAATCTCCTGAGGCTAATTTCCGTGGCTCGGGGACTGGGTGTATGTGCCGACTTCATCATCGCTTCATCCTCATTACGACGCGCAGGTTGCCCAAGGGCGTCCACTAGAAAGACATGCACTCGGCCTCTCCGGAGGCCACACGATCGTTATTATTGTTATTATTATCCAAATGCGACGGTACTCCATGGGTGTCCGCATAGAAGCAGCTACAAACTCTGTCGAGCCGAACATGTTCTCGGACACTCCTGTCACTAAATAAATAAATATACTTTCTTCTCTACTTCTCTTAGTCGTTTACCCTCCAGGTTGGTGGAACCCACGGACTCAGCGAGGGAACTCACCACTACCGCCTCTACGGGCAGTGTCCTAGAGCTGGGAACATTTTTTTTTTTTTTTTTTTTTTTTTTTAGCGTATGGCTTTTAGTGCCGGGAGTGTCCGAGGACATGTTCGGCTCGCCAGTTTTTGTAGCTGCTTCGAGACGGACACCCAATGGGTGAGCTACAAGTACCGTTGGGGAGGAAAGTTGGAAGGGAGGGTCGAGGAGTTGGAAGGTAGCGGCTGTGGCCTATAGTTAAGGACCAACCCCGGCATTTGCCTGGAAGGAAGATGGGAAACCACAGAAGACCATCTTCAAGGTTGCCGGCGGGAGGATTCGAACCTCCTCGCCTCCCGGATGTGAGCGACTGCCAACAGTCATGCCGCAACGACCTCGGCTAACTCACCTGGGAACATCTAATAGGAGGGGATACAACTGGTGAGGTGTGATTGGCACCTCGCCCAGGCGGCCTCACCTGCAAAGCAAACAGGGGCCTCATGAGGGAAGGTAATGGAAGGTCAGGATGGATAGGCAAGGAAGAGGGAAGGAGGTGGCCGTGGCCTTGAAGAAGGTCCCATCCCGGCATTTGCCTGAAGACGAAGTGGGAAACCACGGAAAACCACTTCGAGGATGGCTGAGGTGGGAATTGAACCCCCTCTACTCATTTGGAACACCCGAGGCTGAGTAGACCCCGTTCCAGACCTCATACCACTTGTTCAAATTTCGTGGCAGAGCCGGGAATCGAACCCAGGACCTCCGGGGCGGCAGCTAACCATGCTGACCTCTACGCTAAGGAGGCGACTAATTATACACTAAAGAAATAACACACACGGGTGAAAGGTGACCTCATAACCTATTTTTTTAATATATGAAAATAGGCTAAAATTTGATCGTTCTACAATATTCATCAAATAACAGTAAGCAGTTAATCCCACGAGTTCACTACTGTTAATGAAATCCACGATTCATCTGCAATGGAGAAGGAATCTCCGGCGTCAGAAACTGAAACCGGTAATAAAATTCCGGCAGTGACTGTATTCAGATAAAGAGACAGTGGAAAACAAATCCTGATTATGGGAATTCAAGGCTATTTTAACATAATAGTTTTCGGCGACAAATAAACACTTTAATTAGTTAGTATTTTCCACTCGCTCCCTTTCACTGGCATTCTTTTCCTGTAAGGTGTGCCACCAGATTCTAGCATTAGTACCCGCCTTCGCCCGGGTGATCAACAATCAGCTCCTCCAAATCTGCTTAACAACCGGCTGTGTGGCGCAGTCTGTAAGGCTCTCGCCTATAATGTCCCAAGTTTGCAATATCAAATCCTAGTACAGTCAGTTGACATTTGAGTAACACGAGATATCCGTGTCCGTTAAGGTGCCTGTACACTGGAGAGCTTTTGTCCTAGCTAGAGCGTAGAGTAGCTCCAGCTAGGGCACTCTAAGCTCCTCCCCAGTGTACACAGGTGGTAGAGAACCCTAGCGGAGACCGCTCTAAGCTCTAGCTAGGGCCGGCTGACTCTACGGTGTAAACAGTATTTGGTTGCCCTAGCTAGACCAGTCTAGCTCCATTCGTTCGGTTGAATATTGGAAAGTGTTCCATGTAGAGTCAGTGGTGGATTGTTGTGGTTATTTGTTTATTATTATTATTATAGTGTTTGAATATGGCTGAATTTGTGTGGAGTCGCGAAAAAACAACAACATTATTTGAACATATTGAAGCCCATCCAGAAACTTGGAATTGCACTCTGAAAGAATACAGAGACAGACATTTGAAAGCACAGTTGTTTCGGGTGATAGCAGAAGCCATGGGAAGCACTATGCATGACATTTGCAGAAAGTTTCACAACCTCCCCTGCCAATTCAATGCTGTTGCGGAAAATTAACAAGAAAAAAACTGGCGATTAAGGTGGCACTAAGAAGAGTACTTGGGAGTATTTTGTTGCATTAAAGTTTATGATTGGAAATTCAGATTGTGTGAGGACCATCTAGAGTACACCACTTCAAGGAAAAGCAGAGGAAAGTAAAGACGCGGCTTTTATTTTAAAGGAGAGCGGAGAAACATAGGAAATGTATTATATTTAAATATGCAGTGATTTTCTCATCAAACAATTAATTATGTACTACATGAATATATTCAAAACAAATACTGTTTTTAAGTTTGCCATATATCTAGCAAACAAAATTTCCGTAAAACACCTATATTTAAATTTACGAATATAAATAATTATTTTCTTTTTTAACAAGGCACACTCCACCACCACATATGCTAAACGCTCTCTTGAAGACATTTTAACTTCAAAACACAGCGCAATAAAACCTAGACCCACACTTCTCTCAGAAATGTTTAGCGCTGCTCTACCTAGTGCATTTACGTTTGACAGTGTACACAGGTACAGACAGTGCTCTAGGTAGATTTGTCTATCTCCGCTCTACGAATGCTCTACCTAGGGAAAATTACACTACAGTGTACACGCACTCAGTTTAGCTAGAGCGGTCTAGCTAGACTTGCTCTATGAGAATCACTCTCCAGTGTACAGGCACCTTTAATTTGCTGACACGTTATAGTTCAACGTCTAGAGCAAACTTCCGGCAACCCGCACAGCGTCTCTAAAACGAAAACAGCTCAAATTTATTATTACGGTATTATTATGTATATTATTATTATTATTATTATTATTATTATTATTAATAATAATATATCGTACTCTATCTTCGTGAGGATAGAGTCCATGTAGCCTACTCTAGAATATTCTGTAAGCCTACACCACGCAATATTATTTGACTTACCAATATAGTTGGTTTCTCAACTAGTTTCAGAGTAACGTGACAGCTTTTTCAGGCGTTCGTCTACGATGTGACATCTGCCATAGTCATACGTAGCAAATGCAACGCTAAACTCAGTCACAATCGATCGCCTAACGTAGCTGGCACCTGGCAGTGGAACTAGTTGTCAAACCTACTATATCGGCAAGTAATAATAATAATAATAATATCGTATGGCCTTGGTGCCGGGTGCTAGCTTTGTTAATTGACACCCAGAGGGCAGCTTGCATGTCGAATTTCGTCGTTCCTTTGAACGCTATGAAGGTCAAGGAGGTTAGATATCTAAGCTCCTTGACACCATAGCGCTTTCTAGTAGAGAACGGAGGAACTTTGTACTGGCGGAAAATCCCGAGATTAAATTTGCCATTATGAACACGGCCTACTGAATTCAAATGGGTTCTTTAACATGTCAACAACGTATGACATGCATGTCGTGATTTTTGTCGCCTTTCAAAAATCACTTACCACGGCCAGGAGCGAACCTGCAGGCTTGGGGGTTGGTAGTCCGACACGTTAAACACTTACCCACTGTGGCAAGTGAAACAATATGACGCCGTGTACCGAATATTCTATGAAAATTATTATTATTATTATTATTATTATGGAAAATGAACACATACTGTTTTACCCATTTTGCATATTAATAATAATAAAATAATAGTCTAATAATAGGCCTAGCGCATTAATTAACCAACTCAAAGAAGGTCAAAATAAACTGGCTAAAAGAAACTAAGGCGGACCTCCAAATAAAGAATATCCCTGACGACACGATAGGAGATTATGAAGCCTTTAGTACAATAATTTAATAATCAACCACAAATTCTTGGAGAAACCTAAAAATGAAAACTGGTAGGATGTGGTCTGCAGAAAGCATGAAGAAATTTGGGGAGGATAAGAAAGCCAAAACCATCCGGCCAACTAACAAATTTAAACGCGCTCTTTAAATGGGCATAACCAAGAAGAAGAAGAAGAAGAAGAAGAAGAAGTCATTAGTTTAAAAAAATTACAGTCAGTCTGAAAGACTAGACGTTACATCATTTCAAATGACGCATGCTACAAATGCTACACATGTTAGAAAGGCTCGCTTCGCTCGAAGCCCCAGGACTCTTTCAACATACTCCATTACCCATTAACTTAGGCTTCCCGCGCGGGCACCTCTTTAATGGTCACCCTGTATTTGAGTCTGACATCTTTTACAACTCTTTAAGGGTCACCCATTATTTGAATCTGATATCTTGCAAACCTCTTTAAGGGTCACCCTGTATTTGAATTGAATCTAACATACTGTACACCTCGTTAAGTGCCACCCTGTATTTTGCTCTGACA
Source organism: Meconema thalassinum (assembly GCA_946902985.2). Classification (NCBI taxonomy): domain Eukaryota; kingdom Metazoa; phylum Arthropoda; class Insecta; order Orthoptera; family Tettigoniidae; genus Meconema; species Meconema thalassinum. Next base: position 447,430,528 of record OX336390.1, read on the forward strand.
TCCTGCACATCTCTTTAGGAGGCACCCTGTATTCTTATCTGGCATCTTGTATATCTCTTTAGAAGTCACCCTGTATTCTTGTGTGACATCTTGTACACCTCCTTATGAGTCACCCTGTATTCTTGTCTGACATCTTGTGCACCTCTTTAGGAGTCACCCTGTATTCTTCTCTGCCATCTTGAACACCTCTTTAAGAGTCACCTTGTATTCTTACATGGCAGCTTGTATATCTCTTTAGGAGTCACCCTGTATTCTTATCTGGCATCTTGTACACCTCCTTAGGAGTCACCCTGTATTCTTGTGTGACATCTTGTACACCTCTTTATGAGTCACCCTTTATTCTTGTCTAACATCTTGTGCACCTCTTTAGGAGTCACCCTATACTCTTCTCTGCCATCTTGTACACCTCTTTAAGAGTCACCTTGTATTCTTATCTGGCATCTTGTATATCTCTTTAGGAGTCACCCTGTGTTCTTATCTGGCATCTTGTACACCTCTTTAGGAGTCACCTGTATTATTTTCGCTTCGCTCGAAGCCCCAGGTCGCTCGACGCCCCAGGACTCTTTCAACAGACTCCATTAACCATTAACTTAGGCTTCCTGCGTGGCTGCGTGACGTCACGCACTCGCCGTCCATTACCCATTAACGTAGGCTTCCCGCGCGGCTGCGTGACGTCACCATCTCCGTCTCCGTAACGCATAACTTTTGACTCAAGCATAACGATGAAGTCGACAAGATCATGCCAGTGTGGTTTTGGTAGTGTTTTGTAGGGCTATTCAATCTGGTAAAATTGGACCTTATGATGCTCGCTTGACGAGTGAAACATGTCATTACATGTGGGTTTGGTAGAGTTCTGTAGAGCTATCTTGTCTTGTATATTGTGTTTTGTTGATGCTCAATTGAAGAGCGAAACATGTCATTCAATAGTTTTCTCCCTCCTCTGTAGTCCATAACAGATGTGCAGTATATACCAGGTGAATCATCTGCCCCTAATAGTATTGTATTATGCAGCCCAATTAACACGTGTTGTCAGGAAGATCGATATTTATCTCCTTGCACCCCATAATGCACAGTAAGCATATCCCACAAACGATACTGAACATTGTTGTTTTTCCCTCGTATTAATCTGTAGTCACATCGAGGGAAAAATTATAGTGTTCATAATCGTTTGGTGGATATACTTGCAGTGCATTAGTACTATAAGGGATTCAAGCAGAGAAATATCGACCTTCCTGATAACACACGCTAGTTGGGCTACATAAAACAATATTATTAGGGGCAGCTGATTCACCTGCTATATACAGTATATTTAATCACAAGTACATTATTTCAGAGTTTATGGTATACCTTCAAGGTAGGCTACTCACACATAACAGAAACCCAAAATATCTAGGGGTTACGCTTGATAGAACGCCCCGGATCTCTTTAAAACAGCTGCCAAACTTTAAACTAGAAATAACATTCTGCACAAACTCTGCGGCACAACATGGCGTTCTTCAGCATTGACACTTCGTTCTACAACTCTGGGATTGGTTTACCCTGTTGCGGTATATTTTTCCCCAACGTGGATAAAAAGTGCTCACACAACATTAGATGACGTTCAAATCAACCATACTGGGCGCTTTATAACTGGTACACTAAGACCCACGCCTACCACCTCCATTTCTGCGGTGGGAGAGTGCACTGGTCCGGGAGTACAAAAATCTACAGAACAATCCTCACCTCCATGTTTACGCAGATATCCCAACCATCAGTAAAAGAAGGCTTCGTTCACGCCATCCACCCCTGGAAACTGCCAAGTCTTAGTTGACAACGGTCAATGGATACATACATGGCAGACCTATGCTACGACGTAACAACTCCAGATGCTGTGTGGATCGTCCAACCCACCTGTCTCGTAAGATCTGGTGGGTGCTTAATCGAATGGCCGATGTGCCGATAGAGTACCTACTCCGGGTTGTGATTGTGGTGCTGAAAAACAGACTGTTCGTCGTATAGTTCAGGAGTGTCCTCTGAGAGATTTACCTAGCGATCCAACGGAGTTTCTGGTGATGACGGAGAGATCAATAAGCTACATTCGTGGCCTGGATATTGGTTTGTAATTCAAAGATTTATAATTTTTAATTAATGAAGAAGCCATATGCTAAATAAATAATGAATAATAAACAATAAATAATAATAAAATTAATAAATGATTAAAGGGGAAATCCTCCGTGGCTTAGGTGGCAGCACGCCGGCCTCTCACCGCTCGGTCCGTGGTTCAAATCCCGGTCACTCCATGTGAGATTTGTGCTGGAAAAAGTGGAGGCAGACAGGTTTTTCTCCGGGTACTCCGGTTTTTCCTGTCACAACTTCATTCCAGCAACATTCTCCACTATCATTTCATTTCATCTGTCGTTCATTTAATCACTGCCCCAGGGGAGTGCGACAGGCTTCGGCAGCCGGCACAGTTCATATCCTCGCCGCTAGATGGGGGCTTCATTCATTCCATTCCCTGACCCGGTCAGTCGACTGGAAGCAGGCTGTGGATTTTCATTTCAATAAATGATTACAGGGAGTTACTCCGGCAGAAAATACGTCAATACTGGGCTACGATCAAGACCCTCCAGTTGTTAGTTATTGAGGTTTCAAGGGGCGGAACTAAGAGGCCATCTGCCACATACCCTCCAGTTGAATAATCGAGGTCCTAAGTAGGCCAATTCGAGAGAAGAAGGAGAAGAATAAATTATAAAAAATAAATAATAATTTTCAGCAAAAGAACAAGAAAGAAAAAATAGAAACAGCGTATGGAGCAATATCCCAAGTAGAATTTTTTAAATACCGTGGAGAAATAATTCTTCCTTCAGTATTGGACAGTTTGGCTAACACAGAAAGATCCTCAAAACTTCATAGAGCATTCAGACTAACATGGGATCACTATAATAAATGAGTAATGTCACATAATGCAAAACTGAAACACTACAAAACAGTTGTACTACCGGAAGCTCTATATGCTTCAGATACCATAGCTTTAGGAGGTCATTCTAAAATTGCAAATATAGAAAAGCAAGAACGTAAAATTCTTAGAAAATATTCGGCCCCACACAAGAAAACGGAATTTGGATTAAAATACGAAATTCAGATCTATACCGCCACACAGATAGTTTCAGCAACACTGTACGAAGAAGACGTTTTACATTTTATGGACACCTCTTCAGGATGGACGATTATAGACTTACAAAAAGGTTATTCAATGTAATAAATTCTCAGAAGTCAAGGATAGCCTGGCTGGATGAATCAAGAGAGGACCTGCAAGAGTTGAACATCGGAGAAAATATTCTGAGAAACCGCAAAGTCTTCAGGACCGCAGTACCAAAGCACAAGTTTAGGGTGAAAACTAGTGGCAGGACTGGAACGAAGTGGACAGAAGAACGGAAGAAGCAGCACAGTGACTTCATGAAGAGATTTTGGGAAGATAGGAAGGCGAATATCATCAAGCCGAAAAACAAGTTCAAGCGCGCTCTATAATGGGCAAAACGCAAAAAGAAGAAGAAATAATAAATAATAAACAATAAACAAAAAATAATAAACATTAAACAATAAACAATAAATAATAAACATTAAACAATAAATATTGAATAATAAATAATAAACAACAAATAACAAATAATAAATAATAAATAACAAATAATAAATAATACATTTATAAATGATGAATGATAATTAATAAATGATAAATGACAAATGATAATTAATAAATAAATAATGATTCAGGTTATTTTCTTTCGCATGCCCCAGTAATTTGAATTACATTTTGTTGACGGACTAAATAGTTGTAATATCAATTTGAGCACCTAGAAACTACACACATGCAAAATACATTTTTAATCCAAGCGCTGTTTCATAACAATAGCTACCAATTTGGCTTATCCAACAATCAAGCCACTAATCTTAAAATATAAGAGCAATCAATTCTGACCTCTGAAGACCTTGTGAACGCTTAGGTCTGTCCAATTAACTTAATTTATTTAGACGGACCATTAACAACTAATGGCTTCTACTTACGTCAGGATGTCAGAATCTCGTATCAAAGGATTTTCTTTAACGAGGTTATCAATTTACCCCTTAGATGCTATCGGACTGGTATGGGTAACCTCACAAATAGGAAACACCCGTTCGTTTAGAAACCGAGCAAACAGGTACAAGTCTATATAGAACTCAAAGAGATTCACATCACTCATTCCCTGTAACAGTGACATAATGTTAAGTTTTTACATCAGTGTGGTGGGGACATTTCGCCACCATTACAGTAGGCTTAGTCATAAAGCTCAAACAGGAGCATTTCTCGATTGGTTTAATCTACACAATTCTGACGCTTTTCTTGGCCACGTGAGAGTACATAGTTTTCCAAAAATATTGCAATTAAATCAAGTATTGCCACTTCTTAGTCGTGTAGGTTGTTGTTTCCTTATGGGATTTGCGACATCTTGGCCATGTAGCTTCGTGTACTTGGATGTGTCTAGAATTTGTCTGATAACCTGTATCACTGTGATGTCTGAACCAGTGTGTGTATTTATAATTAAGAAAGGGTCATGGAAGGGATTTTTGAAGGAAGTCCGTCGTCGATCTGTTGAAAGGAACCATCCTCGCATTTGCTTGGGGGAAGAAAATGGGGAACCACGGAAAACCATTTTCAGGACAGTCGAGGTAGGGTTCAAACCCACGCTCTCCCCACACGTTGAACGTCCCGAGGCACGAGGTAGCGTCTTAGCTCTCTCGGCCACCGCGGCAGGTAGTTAGATATGTTATGACCTTAAGGGTTTGATCCCAGCTATCACCAATGGCGTTTAAGGTTGTTTAAACTGGCTGGGTGGTGCAGCGGTAACATTCTAGCCTGCTGTGTCCAACATTGCAGAATCGCATTCCGGCGCAGTTGGCATTTGAGGGAGCGCAAATACGAGGGAGCCGTGTTAGTAGATTTACTGGCACGTTAAAGGTCCCCTTCTGGACAAGATTCCTGATGTCTCTAAAAAATGCAGTAGTTGAAAGGGCCGTACAACCAATAGCATTACTCGTATTCTTGTTCTCTCTTCGTCTCGGCCTGCAGTGGACCACGTTACTACAACCGTTTGCAACCTGGAGCTTTAACTATTCCCCAATATCCTCGCATTCACGTTCTGTGAGCCTCCTTTCTTTCATCAGACCACTTCTTGCCGGTTTAGAATGTTGGCATTTCTTGGAAACTCTTGTATGCTCGAAGTCTTCTCTGAAGAGGAGCACGTTCCTGGATGTCTTCAAGTGTGATTCCTACATCTCCAAGAACTTTCTCAACTTCGATGAACCAGGGCCCCTTGGTTTTCTTGTTATCAACGTAGGAAAAGATCTTGTTGATCTGTCTTTGCGAGCTCATGCGTGTTATGTGACCATAAAATTGCATCCTCCTTTTCCGAATGGCGTCTGTTACCCTCTCAATGTGCAGGTAGAGATCGTTGTTATGCCTTCTTCTGTACTCGTCATTTTCTCAGATTGGTCCAAGGATCTTCCTCAGGATTTTCCTCTCTTTGGCTTCTAAATTTTCAATCAAACCTTTTCTATTCATTGCCATGCATTCTGCTGCGTACAGGGCTTCTGGGCGAATGACTGAACAATAATGCTTAAGCTTGGCGTTAATGGGCACTGACCGTTTCTAGTAGACATCTCTAGTTAGCTGGTATGCCACTTCTATCTTGTTGATCCTAGCTATGCTTGATTCTCTCTCTCAGGATTGTTCTTATGATTATTTATTTGTTATTATTAAATTAAACTATGTGATTGATGGCATGTTAGCACTATGTCGAGTGAGTAATTCCAGCCATCCGGAGTCACTGAAGCCATAGCAGTTCAGAGGGACGCTAAACACATATTAATATTATTATCATCATATTAACAGTGAATAACTTCACAAGTAATAATTTTTTATCGCTGTCTTTCTTACGGGGCAGATGACCTCGTAGTTCCTCCCCTTAAAATCTCAATAACTAACTAAATGTCTTTCTTACGGATTAATGAAGATCCACGGTCTCTGCATTGCAGAGCCCACCAATTGAAAGGGAAACTTTACATCACCAAAGAGAGGAATAAGTAACTAAAATAGCAGCGTTGAGAAGCACAAACTACACAATATACATTACGTATTCACTCCTAATTACAAACGAGCGCAGAAAAACATCTCGCGCTTCAGGCGGATTTTGTTTTACAACTCACCTCCCGTTGTTGCCTGTTCCACAGCTCCGCCTTGAGAACTGTCACTAGGCAGCCATCCGTACAGCTAGCGTACCGCGATAGCATCGCCTCTTATTTATCCCTCGCACTATCAGCACATGATGCCATGTTTGTGGAGTAATCCATTCAATCCCAAAGACTGCCTTAAATGGAAGAGGAGAAGCCTGAACTCTGGTCTGTAGTCTCTACAAATTAGTTCAACTTGTGGTGCAGTGGTTAGCATTCTTGGCTGTCACCACAGAGGCCCGGGTTCAATTCCCAGTTCTGCAAAGAAATTTAAATCTGGTCTGAGGACTGGAACGGGGTATACTTAGCCTCATAAGGCAAACTGAGAAGAGGCGGGATCGATTTCTTCCTCAGTCAAGCTGGAAGTGGTTTTCCGTGATTTTCCACTTCTACTTCAGGCAAATGCCGGGATGGTACCTAACTTAAGGTCATGGCCGCTTCCAATCCAAACCCCACTGAATTATGAAAAACACACATGTACAGACATCACAGAGGCACAGGTTAACATACAAATACTACACACACCCAAGTACACGAGACTACATGACTACATGACTACGATGTCGCATAGCCCCTAGAACCCCTAAAAGAATCAACTACAACAATGCACACTCAGCCGTTTTAGTCACATCTCACAAGAAGAAGATACTGTGGGAGTTCCATCGTTCCATCCGCATGGGAAATATAATATGAATATAGATTTCAAAGCACTCTGGAGAAGCCTTTTCAACTGAGGTTTAATTCTAATTTGCTGAAGAGGGTCCCACTGTTGGACCGAAGCAGGTATTAATTATTTGTAAAGATATCCATTTTATTTTATTTTAAATTGATTCTATTATTTTACATTTTACAGGAATACTTATCCAATAGATTTTATATTTTCATCGTTCTTATTCATTGTTTTACCAGTTTCTTCATTTCATCCCGTATATATTTTACTTAATTTCATTTCTCAACAGTTTTATTAAATTAATTTCTTAGGTTTAAATCTAATTTGCTGAAGAAGGTCCCATTGTTGGACCGAATCATGCACTGACTTGAATATAATTTGTATTGATTAGCGGAGCATTTTAATTAATTATTTAGGTAATACACTTCTGTAACCTCATGGTGTAGTGGCTAACTTTTTTGGCTGTTGCCCTGGAGGTCTGGGTTCGATTCCCGGCTCTGCCAAGAAATTTAATTCTGGTCTAAGGGCATCAACGGGGTACACTCAGTTTCGTGAGGTAAAACTGAGAAGATATGGATTCGATTCCAACCTCAGCCATCTTGGATGTGCTTCTACTCCAGGCAAATGCCTCCTTCCCGATTCTCAGCTGAATTACAAATAGCCTACACACACGAATACAGTCATCACAATTACACAGGTTATCAGTCAATTCTCTCTCTCTCTCTCTCTCTCTCTCTCTCTCTCTCTCTCACACACACACACACACACACACACACACCAGTGCACGGGGCTAAATGACCGCGATGTCTAATCTCCCCAACTGAAACAACAACAACACTCCTGTAAGTGTTGTTACTACTCTTTATGAAGAGAAGACACCCACGAATAGCAAACTTAGTTATGGAAGGAAGCGTTGAAAACAAGAACTGTAGGGGGTAGACCAGGGTTAGAATATGTTAAGCAGATTGCCTCGGATGTAAGGTGTGATAGCTATGTAGAGTTGAAACGATTAGCTCAGGACAGGGAAGCATGGAGCGCTGCATTAAACCAGTCAATAGACTTAAGATTCCAACAACAAGTATGAAAACCCTTTGAATCGTTAACTCCTACAGTAGCAAGCTTTTGAAGCAATTACATTCTAAACTGAGTTTTGAACTCTGTGGTATTTTAGTGTTTGTTCAAGTGATTATCCTAACCCAATTACAAAATCTGAATACGAAAATAAGAAATTCGAAACGATACTAACAAAATAGTTTCACGTTTCACCAGTAGTTGTGGGCCCCTGGAGAGAGCGGGGAGAGCAAGGTTATTCTGTAGGTCAAGCGACTGTTGGATCGTGCCATTCGTCACAGCTATTGTGAACTACTCAGTTCTGCGGCAAACGAATACAAATTGGAACATAAAATACACAATGAAGACAAAGCTAGGTCTCAAATACATAACGTGAAACTTCCGGTAAAGATAAGGTACATGCTGATCCTGACGTCTAATAAGCGTGTACTTGGGCAGCAAACATCAAACAATTATTTAAATGACTGTTGACAGAATACAAAAATGGAGTACTTTCGACATACAGTAAGTGGACGAGATAAAAACCATGATTTTTCTTCTTTTTTTGTTCCGTATTGACTCGTACAACTTAATTTATTCACAATGAGTAAGCACTAATTCTCTTTCGCCCTTGTCAACATAATGTCTTCTTTGTTTAGTTTGAATCAATGCATATTTCGGGCTCGAACTGAGCCGATCTTCAGCTGTTTTGCAACATTACTCAACATTAAATTCAACCAATCGAAATGACTCACTGGTTCGCCTGGTCAATACATTTATTTTTGTTTTCTAATATTGGTAGAACCATTAAAGTACGACGACTTCAGTGGCTAGGGCATGTTGTTAGAGCAGAAGTATCTATTCCTAACTCTCGGCTGATTGGTAAACGCTTAGTCTACTTCACTAGCTCCATTCTTAAGTTGAATCCTCATAAGCACCATGAGTTGTTTTCGCAAGTACCATTTGTTTAATTTATTTTATCATACAAAATATAGGCTTTATAGTATCGAATTCCTCCCATAATTTCCTTTATGGGCCTAGTATTGTTTGTTGCGCAGTTCCTCTCCAATGACCACCTCGTGGTGTAGTGACTACCGTTCTTGGCTGTCACCCCGGAGGTCTCGGTTCGATTCCCGACTCTGCCAAGACATTTTAATTCTAGTGCGAGGACTGTAACGAGGTACACTCAGCCTCGTGAAGCAAAACTGATTAGAGGAGGGTTCGATACCCATCTCAGCCATCCTGGAAATGGTTGTCCGTGGATTCCCCACTTCTACACCAGGAAAATGCTTGGATGGATTCTAACTTAAGGCCATGGCTGCCTCCTGAAGTAGAACTGGGAAAATCACAGAAAACCACTTCTAAGGTGGCTGAGATTGGAATCAAACACACCTCTTCTCAGTTTTGCCTCACGGGACTGAGTGTACCCCGTTTCAGCCCTTAGACTACTGTCGGCGCAGAAATTATGTGCACAACATGCCCTAGCCACTGAAGTCGTCGTACTTTAATGGTTCTACCAATATTAGAAAACAAAAATAAATGTATTGACCAGGCGAACCAGTGAATCATTTCGATTGGTTGAATTTAATGTTGAGTAATGTTGCAAAACAGCTGAAGATCGGCTCAGTTCGAGCCCGAAACATGCATTGATTCAAACTAAACAAAGAAGACATTATGTTGACAAGGGCGAAAGAGAATTAGTGCTTACTCATTGTGAATAAATTAAGTTGTACGAGTCAATACGGAACAAAATAACAACACAACTGAAAGGCCTACAGAAAAACAAGAGACATCACCTTTTTCCTTGTTTATTTCTGCGTTGATTGATGATAAAGGTAGTTTTAGGAACTTATTTTAATATTCCTTATGGCAGGTATAACGTAAAAAGTACAGTTTTCTTGCGGGGTTCGAGCGAAGTGTCGACTTTAGAGACTCACAACTCTTAACTCAATTGTGCTACAGCACCCAACTTTGGATATGTGTTAGTCAGATATGTTTTCTGTGTATATGTTTCAAAATTTGATATCCAACACAAACGACGCAACAATTAATTATATGAAAAGCTCGTATTTCGTTTTTTTTAGCAGAATTAAATTTCTTGGCAGAGCCGGAAATCGAACCCGAACCTCCGGGGTGACAGCCGCTACACCAAGAAGTGGATATGACAATGTCCTTTCTCTCTTCGTAATTCATAGTAATAATGTTATTGGTTTTACGCCCCTTTTAAATACTGTGGCTTTTATTTATTATTATTTTTTATTTATTAATCAAAGCACAAACTACAGCTATGTGAGCTCTTCATGCTTGTAAAAATAACAATCAAATAAAAAAGTAAGATACAAATTAAAATTTAACAAATCTCCAAACAAAACAAGTCCAGACCAGGAACCGGTAGAAAGTTCTTGTCCGTAGCCGTGTCATTAATGGCCAAGATGACAGTGTGCCGGAATTTTGCCCCGAAGGGGATCTTTAATGTGGTAGTTAGCTGTTGATACGGCTCCCTCACATTTGCGCACCCTCAAATGCCAACTGGCTACGCCAGGATTCGATCCTGCAACCTTGAGCACAACAGGTGAGAACGTTACCGCTGATCCACGCAGCCAGTCACTTCGTAATTTAGATTCCCTGCGAAATACAATTACGAAACTTGCAGCATATTCGTAACTCCGCTCGTGATAATTAATAATAACAATAATGATTATAATAATGACAACAAGAATTATTATCGTTCTCGGTTGCACGACTTGGAGAGTGCTGCGCTTGGGTGAAGACAATTTGAAGGTTATAGGACTGGAAGGGTTCAACAGCTCAGACAACATATTCTACTATGAGGTAATAAGTGGTTACGTTAATTGCTGTGATTTTCCCTTGTCACGAGATGACAAGGCCATGGCCTTGACTACTGCTAAAATTGGGTAATTTGTGTCCGCGGGCATCGTGCTATGAATAACTTTTGTCATTCAATTCTACCAGACGGAATATCGAAAGGCAGTTTCATTAGAGGAAGGCTTATTATCATAGATTCTATGGCAAACCCTCAGATGTGTAAGTCCATCTCGCTGCATAGTGCGAAGTACTCTTGGCTGTCACCGCGGAAGTCTAGGTTCTGCCATGGACTTTAATTCTGCTTTGAGGGATGGAACGGGGTACACTCAGCCTCATGAGGCAAAACTGAGTAGAGGTGGGTTCGATACCTACCTCAACCATCCTAGAAGTGGTTTTCCGTTCTTTCTCCACTTCTACTCCAAACAAATGCCGGGATGATACCTAACTTGAGAAACCACGGACAACCACTTCTGGCTGGCTTCGTGGCTCAGCGATAACGTTCTCGCTTGCTGTGCCCAAGATTTCAGGATCGAATCCTGGTGCAGTCAGGTGGCATTTGAGGTTGCGCAAATGCAAGGGAGCCGTGTCAGTGCATTTGCAGACACGTTAAAGATCCTCTTCGAGGCAAAATTCTAGTACCCCGACGTCACTAAAAGCCACCGTTGTTAAAAGAGACGTATAACCAATAACATTATTATTTTTATTTTTATTTTTTATTTTAGCGTATGGCTTTTAGTACCGGGAGTGTCCGAGGACATGTTCGGCTCGCCAGGTTTGTAGCTGCTTCGAGACGGACACCCAATGGGTGAGCTACAAGTACCGTTGGGGAGGGAAGTTGGATTATTATTAACAATACATAGGAAGTGTGCTCATGACCGAACCAATGTTAACCCCCATACGATACGTTGCTTAGGAATCATATATCAAACTTCTATTAAACCACTTTCACAATAGGTGGTATATTGACTTTCACGGTCAAGGAATTAAAAATCAGCAATTTTTCTAGATTTAAGCCGCGTCTTGTGTGGGGTTTCGCCTAGGAACACCAAGATTGGCTCATCAGCAGGCTCTTGGTGTCCGTGTCACTTTCACAATGCCTTGCACCCGCCGGAACCACCTGTTACTTATTGAACGCGTTCCACACTCTATGAAAGCCCCTGCCCCCTCCCCCCAAAATGAATCAAAATTATTTTTACCAATAAACTAAACCAAACAAAACAACACAGCAAAAAAATGAAAAAAAAACTCTACAAACATGCTCCAATGTGGGAAATATGCCCTAACTATAAAATATGCGCTTATATGCAATAACAACTGTCCACTCATCATCATAATATTATGCTTAACATATGCAGTTACCTAGTTCCAATTAGAAAAGTCGCGTCGTGATATGCTAGGTTGTTGGGGAAACGCGGCAGAACAAGTACTGTAGTTCCGTGAAGAACTCAAGAGCCTATTTTCATATATTAACTGGTCATTCCATTAAAAACTCTCCCTCCTATTAGAAGGGGTTTCCATATGGTGTACTAAATGGCTACGTTGTGATTAAGCATAGAGAAAGAAAATCAAAACTCAAAGCTGTGGTATTTATAGACAAGAAACGTAAAAAAGCATAATCGTATTACTATGGTACAAGTGCATGGCCTGTCTTTAAATCAAAGCTTTCATCGTTCGTCATAATAACTCACATTAACACACCTCCAGCACTGGAAAATATGTGTCCAAAGTTACACGAGTTTTTAATGCTAAGGAATTGTGTACTGGTGTAGCCCATAATCTTCTCTTCAATCACCTGAATAAGATGCGAGAAATAACAAACAAACAAACAAACAAAAAACGAAATGCCAGCGAAATATTTCGCGCGGCCGCCATGTTCAATTCGTAGGATGTTGTTGTTGTTGTTGTTCGAGACTTCAGTCTCTCAACTGGTTTTATGCAGCTCTCCATGATTCCCTATCCTGAGCTAATCGTTTCATCTTGTCACAGTACAATCTCTTATATTATAGGTTAAGGTTATAACATGGCTTCCTTGTGATAGTTCAGTAGTGAGGTAGGGGAGGCCATGCTCATATAAGTTAGATCTTTTATATATTCTTCTTTTGATGCTGTTTTTTATATAAATCTTTGATTATTATTTTAGATTCCATGCTGTAAAATTCTTGTTAGGAGTCCATGCCGAAAGATTTAGTTATTAGTGAGTATCTTTGAGAGTATCTATGGAGATTGTAGATATGTATGAGAGAAGAGGTTAGATGATTATTGTGTTCGGTCTTGGACTTAGATACGGTTTTTGTGGAAAAGAGAAGTATCTGAAGACTTGATCTGATTCTAATTAGCAAGAATGATTTGGTTTTGTGTGATAAGATCCCGAGATGTGAAATGTTAGAGATTGATGCTCAGTGTTAAATGAAAAGAATAAATGGAGAAAGATATTTTTTTTAGTATCCCTCATTGAGCATAATCAACCATTACCCCGGATATGTACGGTCACAATCTAAACATATCTAACACTCCCTACATCCGAGGCAATCTGTTTAACATGTTCGAACCTTGGTCTATCCCTATAGTTCTTGTCCTCGACCCTTCCTTCCATAACTAAGTTTGCTATTACTGGGTGTCTTAGTATGTGTCCTACCAACCTATCCCTTTAAAAGACACAATCAGGGTCAGACAAAGTAGTACTATGCTCTTACCGAGTTTCATTGAAATCGCTCCAGCCGTTTAGATTTTATTAGCGGCAGGGGGGGAAGAGGACGACAACACTCATACACACACATACGCGCACACGCGTACACACGGACAAAAGGTGATCTCATAAGCCTATTTTTTATGATGAAATATAGGCTACAAGTAACTACTGTAGATCCAGGGATCCCCCACCCAAGGCAGAATATGCCTGCATCATTACTTTCTCCGTGAAGTGGAGATGTTAAATGCTTTATTTACACAGAGAAATTTACTGGGTAGCTCCATAAAGAAAATACAATGTGCGGTGCTGTATGTAGCTTTATTTTTGTTGACTGTTTTTAGGGCCATGGGACATATTGGTCATCATCCCCGTTTATCTGAGTGAGTGTTGAATTTGTCTTCTAACCTGTGGTGACTGTAGCAGTGTATTTGTAGGGTCTAAGATTGGGGTTGGTGCCCCGGAACTTGAAACAAAGCACCATCCCGGAATTTTCCTGGAGGGGTGCCCGCTGTCAGTGTCCGGCTCCCTTGATGCAACACAGCTATCCAGCGGGGTTCTCTGCGTTGCATGTTTGGAACAGCTGGGTTAATTAAATTGGGGTCAAGTGTACGTTAGTCTTAAGTTCTCCCACATAAGGAAACCAGACGGTCTTTAATAAGTGGGAGGACCTGTCGCTCATAAACAAACATTGTCGTTCTAAAGGCACTGATTCATTGCCATCCTGGATAAATGCCAAAACAAGACGAGATAGAATTAGCTTCAACGAGGTTGACCATTTAATTGTTAATTCAAGGACAATTAGATGGTAGACAACAACAACACGAAGCTAAATGTCACATACTACAGCGATAGAACATGTCTTACATATACAGTATTACTACCAACCAACCAACCAAAAAATAAAAATCCGTCATGCAAGTGTAAAAACAATATTATGCAATATCTGTGATAAGACACCATATTGTAACTGTCTTGAGCGCAGTACATCACAGTGCGAATAAGATATTCTTTGACAAACTATAGAGCCTACTTAAAGTGTAACATGCATAGCAATGGTTGATCGACGCGTATATAGAACTGTGTAAAACAGGGGCTCCAAACTTTTCAGCATAAGGGCCACACTGACTCCTCCACTATGTCACAAGGGCCAAGACGTAGCTAGCTCATCGTACCAACATACTGTAGTTTTGATTTACACGCAATGTTTCATGACGGGACTAGCCGACTAGCGGGGTTGATTATCCATGTATCGACATTTGTAAAAGAAAATATTGTTACGGCTGTGAGTTTGTGTCATCACTCCCCGCTTGAGTCACAACTGCCCCAGGGCTGGGCTGTGGCCTGCCTCCTGTATTGCGTGTGCCTTATGCAACAGGGCTACTAGGACAAAGGGGTAGTCCAGAATATTCGTGACTGGACCAGCGATGGAAACCTCGAGAAGCCGTGAACCCTGGATGGATCTAGAAGCATTTATTGAGTCACCGGCCTGCTATATAAGTGCGACCTGTCTAGCAGTTGTTGTTGTTGTGTTTTACGAGCTAGTGCGAGCGATTATCTTGTGCGACAGAAGTGTGGTGACGAAGTGCTGTGCGAGTTACGAAATCCAGTGACATTGTTTCTCCAGCTTGTGGACAGCGAAATAGCCTGCAGCAAGTGATCGTAAGTAATTGTGGTCGGTGAACATAAAGGAGAGGAGCAGGTAGTTTCTGTCAAGGCCACCGTACTCATTAGGACGGATTAACTTCTGTGATCTGTTGACAAGTGGAAGGGCCAAGAGCGCTCAAGGAAGAGACTTGAGGAAACTGGAGTAAGGCTCCTAATTGCTTGTATTTGCTGATTAGTGTAATTTTCTGGCCACAATAAAGTTAATTATTTCTTTAAGCAGTAATTGGTGTTGTGCTTTGTACCCCCACAGTAATCCAGTTAACAAAAGTGCCACTAGGGGGTGGCACGTAACAATGTGTACAGTCATCATTGCTGGAATTGTATAAGAGTCTTCCATTCACACAGTTGGTCAATTGCATAAATTATCTCGTGGCATTTTTCAGCATTTGGCATTACCTATCTGTGTGAGAAAACATTCTCCGTTATGAAATATACATAATATATTTACAAATCCAAATCAACGGACGAGCATTTGAAGTCGCTGATAATAATTTCCACTAGTAAACTTGATCCACAACTGCAAACAATTGTCAGTGGAAAGTTATAGCTACATAAATATCCTAAATCATAATAATAATAGTAATAATAATGAATAATTTCATTATGTGAATCATCTATGATTGTCACTTACAGTAAATTTTTAGGATAAATCTCATATCATTAATTACATTTAGAATGCTCAATTTCATTATGTATTATTGTGTTTCTTCATTGGTCGTTATATAAAGACATCTGGTTATAATTTGTACGATTTACTTACATCATAAGTATTACAATGTTATCAAAATAAGCTATGACGGGCCGGATTGGTGATGCTTGACCCGCGGACTGTAGTTTGGAGATCTCTGGTCTAGAATAATAAATTTAACTAGATAATGATGTTGTCGAGTGCTGCAGTCATAGCCATGAATGAAATACAGTTTCTGCGCAGACCAATGATTACAAAAAGTGACGTCAAGGTGATCGAGCAGGTTAAATCCACCTTCATAAAGAAGCTGTTGTGTGAGTCTAAATCCACTCCGTCTAGGCTCACGTACCAATTGGCTAGAGAATCTTTCATTATAGATCAGGCCTTGTTGTTGGAGTTACAATACAAGAAGAGAGAAATATGGGAAGATTTTTATGGGACGGAAGCAATGTACAACCAAGAATGGATGAGGGCAGGATGCGACTCGTTATGATGTTCAGGGTTTTCACTTCCGAGTGTGTTTAGTAAAAGTCTTCCATGCCCCAAGTGGGGCGCGTGTGTGTGTAAGTTGTGTGGTGATGTCTGTGAACGTTATTACGTACTACATTGCAAACAGAGGCTTAAGTCCCTAACAGAATTTTGTAGTGAATGATGTACTTTTTTCTAACTAATGGCCATTGGCTGCAATTAAATCTATTATAATGATGTTGTCTTCGCACAGCGATCAAATATAAACGACCAGGACAGCTCACCCGCGGGACCATTATGCTCCATGACAATGCAAGACCCCATACAGCTAACGCAGTCAAGGACTCTTGCAGACATTCAAACCGGAGGTCCTAAGAACCCTCCATATAGTCCTGACCTGTCTTCCTGCGATTATACCATTTTTGGTGAGCTGAAGAAGGCTCTCAGAGGCAAGCGATTCACCTCGAACGAAGACGTCAAGCAGTACGTTCGGAACTTTTCACAACGCAGCCCCAGGAATTTTATGAGACGGTCAATTACCGCCGTGGGACAAGTGCCTCAACAGAGCTGGGCAATTCTTTTGAAAGAACGGTACAGGTTTTCATTTTATAGCCTCCAGATCGTTTCTTTTTGAATGGCCCAAATATTTCCACTCCTTATCATTCCATGTATGTGGAGTCACAGATGAGGTGTGAAGTGTCTTTACGACCGGATGCTCTTCCTGACGCTAACCACAAGAAAGGAGCTAATGATAAATGAAAATGAATGAAATAGGGCATGAGTAGGAAAGAAGCAGTCGTGGCATATTATAGTTCTCTCACTTTCCTCGCTAACGAGTGGTGACTGAAACGTTTTAGGCAGTAGCACGCGCTGACAATAACCATTCCTCATTCTTGTTGTATCGCTCCACGTGGAGTCCAGTCCTGGCTGCCGGCTTGCTTGTCAGGTCTCCAGTGTTGCACAGTTACCCACAGTTCTGGGCAGTCTCGCTTCTTGCTCTCAGTGGCTACAGTGAAGAGTTGACAACGCTGTGCCTCGAGCTGAGAAAGCCCTGGCTCCACGTAGACATGGAATGTAAACATATCCGTCCAATAGGTTTCAAAAGCGAGCCAGTCGTTAATAAGGAAAGTGGGAGAACTATACAAGGTACAGTTACAGCATTCTTCTGAAGTTGACAATGGAGAAACAACGCAAAACCATTTCAACGACGGCCGACGCTGGAGTTCAAGATCACTCGTCTTCCGAATCTGGGGATAGTCTGGCACCATTGCCTGCGGCCCTGTCAGAAAAACTAATAATGGTGATAATAATAATAATAATAATAATAATAATAATAATAATAATAGTAATAATAATAATAATTGGTCCAGTCTGCTCAGAAGGAATCTGGATGGAACGGAAGTCTCAGTACCTTTATCAGCGTGCTGAAAAGATCACAGACACCTTCAGCAAGAGGCGATTGAAGTTGTACAGCCACATTCTGAAAATGAACAATGACAGGCTCACCAAAATGATTCTTAACCCTTGTTTGGTCGCGAGAAAAATGAAACGTAATTGGTCGCGCGCGGTCAAAAAGCATCATTAAAAGCAGGATGGAGTTACTGAATCTTACTTTTTAGCCATGGCTGACTACATAATAACAAATGAGACAATAAAGTGTAATTATGATAAACATTTATGTAAAAGAAATCACTTGTTTTGTTTTAAATAGAAAATGCAATGAAATGATGTTACCATCTAAAACTTAAACTACTACATACGAAATTATGTGACAATATATCCATTTTACCACAAATAAAAGTCAAAAGATGCAAACAAATACAAAACTGCACGCAAATTATACAATCTTAATTAGTCGCGCACGGAACATTGCACCGTAAAAGTGACACACACACACTTGGTCGCGCAACGGAACTTGAGACCGGGTGGCGAAGCTTTTGCTTGTAACAATGAAGCGCATGGAGTGAAACTGATAAAAGATGCGCAGTGTTGTAGGGTGAGGGGCAGGGGGAAGGTACTAGGAGGTGGAAAGACTTGGCGCCAAACCGAGTACACACAGAAGAAAAAAACAATAGGCCCGGTCTAAATGACCGTGGCGCGACCAATTGAGGGTTAACCTTGCTCTCTCAATGATGCCAAGAACAACTGACTTAGTGATTGACATTACAAATACAATTTTACAAGATGACTTCAGTTCAGAACATTAATTTAACAACCATCATGTCTCTGAGAAAATGACTACCGGGACCAAGAAATCATGAACTGAAGAACGGAGGAAGACTTTCAGTGCCCAGATGAAGTAATGATAATGATCGTGTGGCCTCCGGAGAGGCCGAGTGCAGGTCTTTCTAGTTGACGCCCGTGGGCGACCTGCGCGTCGTAATGAGGATGAAGTGGTCACATCCACCCAGTCCCCGAGCCACGGGAATTAACCCCAGGAGATTAAAATCCCTGATGGCTTGGGCGGGAATCGAACCCGGACACTTCGGGCCAAAGTCTAGCGCGCTATCCATTTATCCACGGAGCCGTACCCCAGATGAAGTGATTTTGGGAGAATAAAAACATACAATTAGCCAAATAAGTCCAATGGCGCTCTACAGATGGGCACAACGATGTTAAACAAATAGACGTCTAACGTCCCATTAAGCAGCAGGTGTATTTACAGACAACGTGCCGAAATTACACCATGGAGGGGTCCTTAAACATGCCAGTAAATTTACTGATACGCGTCTCACGAATTTAAGCTCCATTTAATGACATCCGACTGTTCCAGGATTTCGATTCGATACCTCTGGGCACAGTAGGCAAGATCTCAACCTACAGCCTGATTCCTCATAGAATACCTTGTAGGTACAATGGAGTTAATAGCATTTCAAAAGAATCCGACACACATTATTACTTCATTATAGAATAATGGCATGGCTCGGAACCTTCACGTCATCCATGATGTCTCTGAATCTTTCCAAGGTCGAACAGCGAAGTAACTGAAGTCCTACACAAAATGCCACTAGCCAATATAAACCTTTCAACCACCTCGTGGTGTAGAGGCTAGCATTCTTGGCTAACGCACTGGAGATCTAGCTTCGATTCCTGGTTCTGCCAAGACATTTAAATTATGGTATGAGGGATGCAATGGGGTACACTCAGCCTCAAGGAAAAACTGATAAGAGGTGGGCTCACTCATTTGAAAGTGGTTTTCCGTTAATTCCCCGCTCCTATTCCAGGCAAACGCTGGGATGCTTCATAACTTTAAAGCCATGACCGCTTCCATTCCAATCCTCACCTGAATTACAAATACACACACCACAATAACACAGGTTATGAGACAAATTCTATACACACACATATCTAAGTAAAAAAAAGTCAACCCCTGGCACTATACAGCCCATGAAGGGCCTAGGTTGACCAAGCGACCGCTGCCCAACCATTTGGACTGCAGATATTGGGTTGACGCGTGATCAGCGAATCGGGTCCCCTCGGCTGTTAATCTTGATTTTCGTGATCAGGGCGCTGTCTCACTGTCAGACAGCTACTCTATTGTCCTCACGAGTCTGAGTACACCCCGTTCCAACCCTCACGTCAGTTTTAACATCCCTGACGGAGCCGGGAATTGAACCCAGGCGCGCCACCCCAACACCACGGGGTCGGCACATATCTAAGTACACGGACTAAATAACCACGGTGTACAAGCCCCTCAATTGAAATAACAGCAACAAACTTCTTGCCGCCATGCGCTGTCTACCAATAAGCGGACATTTACCAGTAAGGCGGTTCGGATTTGGTTTAGCGACTTCGGTGGCGTAGTTGCTAGCATGCTGAGCTTCTATGCCCAAGATGGCAGGTTCAAACTCGGCCGAAGTCGGCCCATTTTTAAGATCTTTAAAATCCCTCAGTATGCCTTCCTAACGCCGGCGCGGCGGGCCCATGTCATAGATTTATGGCATGTACTAACTAAACTTCCACTAACTAAACTTGTGTGAAGCAAAAAATTGGTAGGCTAGATTTGATAACGCAATATTTGTTCCTACGTTCGTCGCCAGGTGCTGGTTGTGATGGCATCTAGTAGCAAAGTTCGCAACTGGGTGTCGTGGACGTTACCATTTGGTAGCAAAAGTAGGAACTACCTGAAATTGATTGCCTGCAGTCGTTGCCTGAAATACAGATAACACACACTAATACAGCACACGTACCGCGTTGCCGCAGCCCCTAAACTATGGAACCAACCAATGAAGGCGGTTCGGATTTGATTTACGGTTTGCCTCGGAGAATTAAGTCCTTATTTGACGACAAGAACTCGGTTCAATCAGCTTAGTTATTGTTGTTAATTCATTTAAGGGGTATGAGACATCTTGGTCATCAATCTCATGTAGTTGGGTGTGTGTTGAATGTATCTGATAACTTGTGTGATGACTGTAGTGGTAGACTAGTAGCTGTATCATGACAGGAATGAGGTAGGTGGCCCGAAACTTGAAGTAAAGTAGGCTACATTTGCCTGGAGGGAGTGTGTGGAAAAACTCGGGAAAAAAACACACTCAGGAGAGCACCGGGATTCGAACCTGCGTTGTCCGAACTTGCTGCAGCTGCCCTCGCGACAGTGGTGCTTGAATTAACGAGCACGCGGGAATTCAAAATCGGAAGATGTTTGATTGATGAACGAAATATTTCATCCTCCTCATTATCACAACAACAAAAAAACTGCCACCGAAATCAACAAAGCACCGCTAAAGAAAAAAGCTTTCAAGTTTTCTTTCTTTTCTACCAGTGGAATACAAAGCAAATGTCACTCAGATGTCGTTCTTCACCAAGTAGCTTAGCAATAATAATGAAGGTATGGACCTTGCAGTTCAGGAGCCATGAGAGCTTCTTTTGACGTGGAATCCGAACCGCAGGACGTGATATTGCACATGCATTAATCAGGAATGTAAAGTTTTGAAGCCATTATTCCAGTGTTGCCAAAAATTGCCCCATTATAACCGTGATCATAACTAATACATATTTTTCTTTTTCATGAGTGCTATTTACTTATAATTCATATATTTGCATTATACACATTGTACCCTTCCCAGTCATTGGGAAAATTCGTGTTGACCGACTGAAGAGTTGCAACTAAAATGTTAAGCAGGAATCGAACACAATCCGCAATGGTAAGAGGCAAGCAGCTTGACCGTTGTGCCATCATCATTAGTACAGTAGCAAGAAGAAACTTGCAGTTCATGTAAGGTGACAGATCGAAAGAAATGAGGCCATTCTATTCATGCCGTTAATAAACCCCATTTCTTAGACGGCATAAAAGGTTAACCAGTAATCCCAGTGAACTAGATCTTTTGTGCTCAGATCTGAATTACAGTTTGGACAGTAGTAATATTCTGGTACAATGTGCTCATTGTATTGAGAAGGTCAAGTGTATAGCAAGTTTGCGCTTCAACAAAAAAATAGTGTAAAGCTATACATTGAAGCGTGAATAAGGGCCTATAGCACATTTAGGAAATAAAGAGAAAATTAGCTGTAAAGTAGCTGGGGCTTGCAGGTTGTTGCTTGTATAGTCTTTGAAGACAATAAGAAGTATTCAAATTGTTTGTTCACTTCATTGTTGCACAGCAATAGCTGCGCTCAGCAGTGCTATCCCATGGGGCCAAGGTCTCTGCGAACTCGGTAGATTAGTGGATGCGAACCCCATCGTCACCGTCCCTGAAATGGTTTTCAACTCCGGGCAAATACTGGGACATGGTCACTTCCTTGTCCAATGTCATATCTCATTAACTCCCCTCATTAGCGTTACCGTCAGGAAGGTTGTATCATTTGAAGGGCTTGGATATCGTGGTCATTTAACCCCATGTACTTCTGTGTGTGTGTGGATTTTGTCTGATAACCTGTGTTATTTTAATGGGTGTATTAGTGTGTGTATTTTTAATTCAGATGCGGATTGGGAAGGAGGTGGCCGTGGCCTTCAGTTAGGAACCATACCCGAATTTGCCAGGAGTAGAAGTGATAAATCACGAAATACCACTTCCAGGGTAGCCGATGTGGGAATCGAACCTACTTCTTCTCAGTTATACTGAGGGTACTCCGTTCAAGCCATCAGGCCAGAATTTAATTTCTTGGTAGAGCGGGGAATCGAATCCGGTCCTCGGGGGTGACAGCCAAGAATGTTAGGCGCTAAACCAGGAAGTAGATAATAATAATAATAATAATAATGACAATGGTCTTGCGCCCTTTTTAATTACTGAGGCTTTTAGAGACGCCAGTGTGCCAGGATTTTACCCCAAAGGGGATGTTTAACCTGCCAGTAAATCTAGAAACATGCTTCCTCGCACCCTCAAATACCAACTGACTACGCCAGGATTCCATTGAACAACCTTGGGAACAGCGGGCGAGAACCTTACCGCTGCACCACCCAGCCAGTTGTTTCATTTAGAGGCTTGAGCATTCTAGACATTTCACAATTTGTCTGATAACCTGTGTTTTGTGGTGTCTCTAGCGTGTGTTGTTTGTAACAAAGGTGAAGGAGGCGGCTGTTGCCCCTAGTAAAGAACCATCTCGTTATTTGCCTGGAGTAGAAGTGGAAGAACACTGTAAACCACTTATTATCATAAAGTGGGGGATGACTGTTGCTCACGTCCGCAGGTATAACCTTACATTACCCTGCACGTGTCCCCTGGGTGGTGCTAAACGAGCAACAATATTACTGGAGCCAGATAATCCTTGTGATCTCCTGGCAAAATGGCCAAAATGGCCAAAAATCTATACAGAAATCTGAGTCCAAACATTAGATTGTGTCAACTGAACATCGAAGACATTAGTAGAGCCAAATCTCTTACGTAAGATCTTGGAAGATAACGGAGTTGATGTACTTGCGGTTCAAGAACATCATGTTGAGAATGTAAACCGATTCTCCTCAAGAGGTAAAACACCTGGCTTCCGTCTCTTAGGAGCCACGTATGATAAGGTTTATGGTGTGGTAACATATGTACGGAACAGTATAGAAAATGCATACCTTCTTTGCATTAATAACACTGAAAATACCCATGAAGATGTCGTGTATAGATTATTATGTAAATGTGTATACGGACTATATTTGTATTTGTGCAATGTGATTCCAAAAGCTAATGAATAATCATAAAGTGGCATTAGGGACGTTTAGGATGCCATGGCAGAAAACAATCTTCTTCTCTTCAATACCATCTGACTGAGCAGAGATCGAACCCACAATCTGGAATTTATGAAGGCCGGGGCTGTGCCAATTAAGCCTAAATAGTCGTAAGTATGGAGTGATGACACACTCTGTTGTTCGGTGTGGCAGTACGACCTCTACTCAAAACAAGTAATCAGTATCGTCCTTGGAAATAGCAAGGAGAAATCATTACAAAACACTCTTGAGAATCGAAGGCGTTTTGCAAAAACATGCCACATCGACACCGTTTGAATGCGATCCGAAAGAAGGAAGCAAACCGGTAAGAAAACGCTTTCTTCTCACGTAATAGAAAATTAATGGATGCAGGAGTTGGCAGCAATCGACATGCTACTCAATCAACTACGAGTTGTGCAGTTGAGGATTTCCTGTGGTACGCGTACCCAGGGACACCTGTCCCGATACCACACGCCTGCAAAAAGGAAAACAATTTCTGCGACACAAAAGGAAAATACATTTGTTTTTATTAACTTCGCTGTGCTAAGTTCGAAAATGCAATTTGATGTTCCCTACCACATCTGGTAATAATGGCAACAGTGAATAATGTTATTGTGATCAATCAATAAAAAGGGAATTCCGGCCAAACAAGATGCGATATTAAAAACTGACACCATTTACGGATTCAGAACATTAATCTCTATCAAAATTCCCTATTTTCTAATTGACCGCAGAATCGTGCAGGCCTGTGTAATTAGTGCTCTATTTGGGCCTGAACAACTTAGACCAGGAGTTCTCAGTAATGCCAACTTCAGCTACAAGTTGCTTGATCTAGCGATGTTTACATATATTTTGACGACAAACCATAACGAGATTAGTATTTTCCGCTAACACTGAAATTACCTCATGCACTGACTAGGAATCAAACCCGGGCCTTGGTGAGAAGGGAAGAGTTAGACAGCTCTCAGAAAGAAACGCTGGGAACTATGGCTGAAGTATAGTCTGCGATTTAAGAGAGTGTAGCTAGTGGGTAAGTACGCCACTGCAGTGCACTGCTCTCCCAGCGGTTTAAAACTGTCAGTAGATTCTATGCTAAACAGTTTTATTGCACTGTACATGTGGGCTTGATACAGAATTGCAGACACGTCGTAGTGATATCTACAGTAGGTGAGGACACGCAGGCATAAGTAAAGCCTCGCGTTTAACCTCTGAAACTGGCACACACATGTTTCTTAGCAACGGCTCCGCAGCACTCTTTATTACAAAACAAGCATCTGTGAATAAGGTTCACCGAGATCCGGATTTTTTAGCCTACTTTCCACATTTTGCAAAAATGAGGAAAAATTAGACATATGAGATCAATCCGGGCAAATGTGTGTCTGTCTGTCCTTCTGTCTGTCTGCCTAAACGGCTGCAGCAATTTGGTAGGAGTAAAGATCTATACCTGAATATCTCAATGCAGTATTTGAAAATTATGTCAGTGCTACGAACTGCTGTAAGATCGCAATTGAAATTTGAGCTCCATGTTGGATATCTTGGAAGGTATGAATGGGAGCTATTTCAAAATTGGCACACGTATAGATAATAATATTTCAGTTCAATTGCCAGGAGGCCATACATGGCAGTGTTGCCAAAATGATTCTAAGCCTGCTGATAGGTCCAATTTTAAATGCATATAACTTCTATACTATCAATTGGAATTCAACCAAATTTCGTATGTGCTATGTGTACATAAACAGATATAACTGAGCGTATGCTTAAGAGCTACCAGGGCTGCCAACTGGTAATAAATACTCTCAATTTCTTTTATCCAAATACCAATATATCAGAAAGTATGCAAGCCGACAGCTTTAAACTATGCACTCGTAAAGTACCTGACATTCTATATTAAATGGGAGCAACTTATATACGTCAGTGCTACCAACATGATTCTAAGCCTGCTGAGAGGTCCAACTTTAAATACATGTAACTTCTATACTATCATTTGGATTTCAACCACATTTCGTATGTGCTATGTGTACCATAACAGATATGACTATGCGCATTCTTAAGAGCAACCAGGGCTGCCAATGGTTAATAAATGCTATCTCTATTTTTGTTAACTTAATATCAATATAACATAAAGCATACAATCCAATAGCTCTAAATTTTGCACACGTATAGTACCTGGCATTCTAGATTAATTTGGAGTAAGTAATATACGTCAGTGCTGCCAACTTGATTCTAAGCCTGCTGATAGGTCCAATTTTAAAATGCATGTAACTTCTATACTAACTAGTGGATTTCATTCAAAATTGGCACAGCAATAGATCATATTATTTCAGATTATTTCTGACCAATACATGAATGACATTGTTGCGAACATGATTTTACGCGCGCTGTTAGCCAATGTTTAACTGCATGTAACGTCCATGCTATCCATTGGACTTCAACCAAATTTTGTATTCTGTACCCAAAGAGATGGAACAAAGATTATATTCAGTCACCAGGGCTGCCAACTGTAGTGCTCTATTAGGCTACATTATGCCAGGTATACAGTATTTCGAACTAATTAGAAATTTCGATATTACCAACTTAATTTCGTCATTATTCTAGATAGATCCGCATAGATTAATCATTGGCAGGAATCTTAAATTTTAAGAAAAGTAGGCTCTTTAGTTCGTCACGAAACTTCTTGTTTCATCTTTGAATGAAGCACTGAACCAATAGTGCCTCATTACACATGGGAGGTACACTCTTTGAACCAAAACAACAAGAAGATCTCAATCAGCACTTTATAAGTTACTAGTTATTTTACCCGGCGCTACCTGCGTTGATTGGTTGGTTGGTTTCTTAGTTTAGGGGCTGCGACAACGTGGCCATGTAGCCCCGTGTACTTTGGGAGTGTGTAGAATCCGTCTGATAACCTGTGTTAATATTGTGATGGCTGTATTAATGTGTGTTATCAGTTTTTAATTCAAGTAAGGACTGCAAACGATAATTTCAAGTAGTTTCTACTTTTGCTATCAAATACTACCGTCCACAACATCTAGCTTGCGGACTTGGCTACTATATGACATCGCTGTCAGCACCTGGCAGCGAAAGTTGGAACTAATAGAGTGTTATAAATTCTAACCTACAAATTTTGGCTTCACACGAGTGAAGTTAGTGGAAGGTTCATTTTCATGCCATAAATCTATGACATGGGACCGCCGGCTTTACTTCCCCTCCGAAGGAAGGCATAGGCTACTGAGATATTTTAACGCTCTTAAAATATCCGACAATTTTGGCCGGGTTTGAACCCGCGACCTTGGGCATTGAAGCTCAGCATCCTACCAACTTCGCCACCTAAGCCGCCACGCTACCTGGGTGTAGTTTGAAGACGTAAGAGTATTTAAGTTGTAGTTTCCTCTAAATGTATTGTAGAGTACACGTAGAAGAAACGGAAAAAGAAATTGGAGAGTGTACAGATCTCCATTCCTAAACAAAATGGACGACACTCGAGGTTTTATGTGTTAAATTATATATACTGTAGTAAGCCTTCACATACAAAAACAATCCTAATATCGGGTTAAACCCTACACCCAGCTGCTTGCAGTACAAGCAGTAATTTTCGTCCAGACAGCCGCCTAGCCTAATAGCGGCCAATGGTTTCGCCCAATCCATCGTCTAACCTAGTAGCGACCAATGGTTTCGCCCAATCCATCGTCTAACCTAGTAGCGACCAATGGTTTCGCCCAGACCATCGTCTAACTTAGTAGCGACCAATGGTTTCACCCAGACAGTCGTCTTATCTAGTAGTGACCAATGGTTTCACCCAGACCGGCGTCTAACAGGGTAGCGACAAATGGCTTCGCCCTGATCATCGTCTAACCTAGTAACGACCAATGGTTTTGCCCAGACAGTCGTCTAATCTAGTAGCAACCAATGGTTTCACCCAGTTTTGTCTCACCTTGGCTTTAGAAAAGCGCAGTGCAACCTTTCAATTAAGCTGAACAATTAAAAGTAATTTATAAACATTCGTTACTCACGCTAAATCTCGCACGTTGTTGGACTTCAGCACATGTGACAACGCACTGCTTTAACCTCATACCAACATAAGAGGTTTAACACACCAGTTGCATAGCGGCTATTGAGGCAATATATCAAACGAGCATCGACGTCTATAGTCATCCATGACGTAAGCACTTACATTAAAACATTCATAAACTTTTGCAGGAGTGTACACAACAACTCACCAAAGTTTCGTCTCAATCGGATGAATGGTATATGTACGCATAAGGGACGAACAAAGAAAGTTGTGATGTTGTCATGCTCTATTTTGTTATTAATGTTTTAAATGAACCGTTCATATTTAAACTAGAGGCCTGATTATGGTGTTGTAATATCTCGTGTGGCGAATACACATATGATACACTGCACTAAATGTAATCAAGTTATGTCAACTTATCAGGTTTAGAAACTGGTCCTTGTAGCTTGCGGTCTCGATGCACGCACACACCGGAAACATGCCATCCAATTAAGTAGGTATTTGTACATTAAAGCGTGTTACAGTAGTTTGTAGGGTATTGTTTCCCGCCTAATGTAATTGGGCACAAATTGTGTTGACCGACTGAAAAGCTTTCTTTAATAGAACTAGGCTACACTGAAAAATGGCTGCTATCACTTCAATTGATAGTTCTTGGGCAGGGTCACTTCAATCCCACTTCAAACACATTTCTAGTCTTATAGTGGTGTACCGTAAACCATGCCTTTCCTGACGATAAAGAGTTCATATGCCACTAAAATCCAGAAACACATAATTTAGCCCAAAAATGTAATTTTGAAGATATATGTACAGTACACCTTATGAATATATTTGTTACTGTATGTTTAGTCGGTGGAGAATAGTACTTCCTGCGCGGGATAGCTTACGTAACAGCCTATGACGTGAACATACCGGTTTTGCTCTATAGTCTCATCAAGGCTATCGGTAAACAGTTATGTGTTCTTTAATGGCTAAGTTAAGGCTTCCAGTCATACATTGTGCACGTTGACACATTCCCCTCGGGTGGTGCATTCTAGTAGAGGGAATATTGACATTAACTTAACTCCAGCAAATCGTCTACCTTATTACCGTGTCTATTACAGTATTTCTCCTAGCTGTTCCAAGTTAGGCTCATCAACACCCTGCTTGGACTATCCTTGTTGCTGTTGTTCCCTTGGAAGGACTACTCAAACTGCCATATCTCCCGTAATTACTGACCCATTGCGGTTTTCTCCTCTTCCATTACTCCTTCACATTTTGACTATGAGCCAGCTTTCGTTCCTCCGTCCATAAAGGTATGCTGTTCCCTGTGTTGGTCCTAATAGTAATTGATGTGGGAAAAACTCCCCGCCGAATGGCTTGCCAGAGGGGGATTTCTTGATGTTGGTCATGAATTCAGTCTTCTTGATGTTGATCTTCAAGCCAGTCCTAGCCGCTACATCATGAAGGCTCTGTAGGTGGTGAGTTACCTCCTCTATACTGTTGGTTAGTATGGTGAGGTCGTCGGCAAAGGCTAGGCATGATGCATTAAGGTTGTCCTTCTCAGACCCAAGTTTCAATCAAGCCTCTGGTGGTAGTCGTGCCATCCATTCTCTTATGATTTTTTCCACGATGCAGTTGAAGAGGATGTAAGAGAGACCATCCCCCTGTCTGACTCCTGTCTTGATGGGGAAGTTCTCAGAAAGTTCACCTCTGAGCTTGACCTTTGAAGTGGAGTCCTACAAGGTGGCCTGGACTAGTAGGCTATTAGGGCCTTCTCATCCAGGCCAAATTCTCGCAGGGTGGAGAAAAGAGTCTCTCTGTCCTCCGAGTCGTATGCCTTCTGGAAATCCACTAAGGCAACTACCCAAAGTTGTCCCCCACGACTCGTATAGGCCTTGAGATTTTGTATTTGCTCTGGACAATATCTATTGGTACGGAAGCCGGCTTGGTATTCATCTGATTGAGAATCTAGTTGGTTAGTGACTCTAGTCTTCCTTGGTAGGTGTTTATAGTTTTTGTTATTGTTGTTTTAAGGGGCGGAACTACGAGGTCATCTGCCCCATTGGTAGGTGTTTGAAGGCTGTTGATTTTAGGACTAAGTGGTAGGCCAACTTATCACAGAGATCTATGAAACGCTCTCGAGAACAACGAGTTCACGGAGGGTGAGTGGTTATCGTGTCGGTCTACCAACCCCAAGCTTGCAGGTTCACTCCTGGCCATGGTAAGTGATTTTTGAAAGGCGACAAAAATTACGACACGCATGCCATACGTTGTTGGCATGTTAAAGAACCTATTTGAATTCAGTAGGTCGTGTTCATAATGGCAAAATTAATCTAGGGATTTTCCGCCAACACAAAAAGTTCCTCCTTTCCCTACTAGAAAGCGCTATAGTGTCAAGGAGCTTAGATACCTAACCTCCTTGACTTTCATAGCACTCCAAGGAACAACAAAATTTGACATGCAAGCTGCCCTCTTGGCGCCGTAACGAAGCTTGCACCTGGCACCCGAGGCCATACGATATTATTATTATTATGATTATTATTATTATTATTATTATTATTATTATTATAGTAATGGCCCATTTTGAGTGCCTTTTTGCTTTGGTAACCTTCGAAGAAATTTGAATTTACCGTAGTAACATTTTAGGAACTTTTTGTTGACACTAAAATATTATGTTGGTAGACTAATTTTTTATATTTTGAAATGACAACGGAGAATAGACTTTGAGTAATTTTAGTGATTTTTAGTCCAACACTACTCGTTCATACTATCTCGCAACCGATATGCGTACTAACTTTCAATAATAGTAACTAAGATGATATTATAACAACATATGGCTGTGATACACCTTATTATCTTTCATTTTGGAGGAATAATCGCAATTTATCAGTCATTACGTGAGATATGGCCAGCAGTGTTGGTTACAATCAGACAGACAGTTGGCTTGCTCCAGTAATAGTGCTTTATCTTAATACATGAACCCCGCGGATCAGCATCGCTCACCAGCTGCAGTACCTGAGCATTCAACTAAGGAAAACATTTACCGAGAAGTATTAAGGATCTGGCAAGTTGCTACAGGCGATTTCTTTGCAAAAACGCTGTCAAGAGAGCAGAAATCAAGGAAGAGAGCCAGAGACGAGAAGAACAACAGCAACGATCCAGAATATGGGAGTGGCATTCATTAGGGGTACCATATACTGTAGACGTGGACCACTCGCACATTTAAAATAACACCGAAGAAATTTGAATTTATTAACTATTTGGGGACACTGAAATTTTATGTTGGTAGCACTGATTTTAAAATGTTTTGTACCAATTTACCTTGAAATGTGATTGTGGCGATATATTTTTGCATTCTCCTCAGAAACTGGGGGCAAATATGCTCGCTGGTCCACCCTTTAAAACTACAATCATCATCATCATATTCATCGCGGAAACTACTTAACCTAGATGTCTGAATTTTTTCCCATCCGTCACCAAGGCGGTCCGGGTTCGATTCCCGGTCAATGCATGTGAGATTTTCGAAGTGAAATGCCATGTCCTGTGGTTCGGATTCCACGTAAAAAGGAGGTCCCGTGGCTTATGATCTCAAGATTAACGGTCATGTTAAACTACAAGCTTCCTTTTTTATCCCCATCCACCTTTGATTATTATTATTTTTTCTTAGTTTTAAATCTAACTTAATGGTTACCAAATTTTTAAATGAAATAAAAATAGCATAAATTGGACTTTAAATTTTAAAACCCTTAAAAATATATTTTCTTCCAGTATGGATATAAAAGAATAGTCTAATACTCGTATAATAATGCTATTTGTTTTCACGTTCCTTTTAATACTTGCGGCTTTTAAAGATGCCAGGGTACCTGATTTTTGCCTCGAAAGGGATCTTTAGCGTGCCAGAAAATCTACTGACACGGCTGCCTCGCATTTGCGCACCCTCAAATGCCAGCTGACTGCGCCATGATTCGACCCTGCAACCTTGGGCACAGCAAGCGAGAACGTTACCGCTGAAACACGCAGCCAGCTAGGAAATAAAAGAAGTCTTGCCACTAAGAAAACTTGAATATATGTTTGTGCGTGATTTAAATTTAATTAATTAAGTGTTTTTTTTTAGAAATTAAAGTTAAAGTTGCTGAATTTAGTATTGTTAGTATGAGGCTTACAAACTCTCCTTAAACTGGTTGCTCTAAGCTAAGCTGGTGAGTCCAACTTCGGTCTCCATCTGGGAGAAACTTCTGACGCTCTAAATTCTATAATTTTGACGTGGTCTAAACAGAAAGAAAATTTAACATAACAATCTTTCTGAGGACTAGCGATAATTTTTAGTCAGAGGCGAGTAGTTTTGAATTTGTAACTCTGTCATTTCATGGGTTAAATGCACGAAGCATTTTGTGAAGCCCTGTCCTTCAGGAAACCGTTATCATTATTTCACATCCATTGTTCTTAGTAACACTTCATAAACAAGCAGATAAGATAAAATAAGATAATATTTTGCCTCTTCCTCGTTGTATGCCGTAATAACGTATCTTCTATTTTGCATCTGAAGTAATGAAATCATGATGAGGTATATTTGAGCACAGTGTAGACTTACGTTGGTAATAGGAGATTCTACTTCCACTTCATAGGCCTTGATAAAACAAAACTAAATTAATGTAGGTATACGAACGTTCCAGGTACAGGGGTGTAGTCTCAATTATGGGTGGTCAACTTGTTTTATTAAGAAATACGAAACCTGGCAACTTCCCCAATCTTCCACCTTAATTAATAGGAGCGGTGATCAGAAACTAAAGTTTCAAGGCCGATATTCCTGAAGTTTCATCAGTTGTAGAGAAATTAGTAATGTGGGGTAATTCGAATACATACGGTTGGTAACTGTGAAGAGTTAAAGCCACCCGCCTCCTACAGCACTAGTTGTAGGTACATTTAATGGCGACTCGTTTGGAAAACTGGTCACGCGAAGAGATCCCCCCTCATTCGATTTCTGTGAGTGAAACATGTAACAACAGTCAGGGCTTGTCTTCCTTCACGACAACGCGCGAGCTCACACAGCCCTGAAGACCACCACGCTGGTGCAGCAAATTCGCTGGGACATCATTGACCATCCTTCCTACTGCCCGGATCTCGCTCCAAGCGACTTCCACCGGTTTCCTCACTTGAAGGAGCTCCTAGGAGGTCGACGATTCACTTCAGACGAGGAGGTGAAACACTTCGCGACAACGTAGCTGAACACAAGGACAGGATTGTTACCAAGAGGGAATATCCAAACTCACCCCACGAAGTAACAAGTGTCCAAACCAATTTTGAAAAATAACCTAATATATGTAGTCTATTATCAGTCGGTGCCATTGGTTGTATAAAATAAAATGTACATGTTGCACTGCAGGCTTTGTAACCTTAGCTCTGATCACCCTTCGTAGAATAACACAGGCTATCAGCGAAATTTCATAGACACACATACCATAGGGCAGGCTGTTGACAAAGATGCCCCTAAATTAAGTAATTACCCTAGAGGATGGCATCATGAGAGGTATCCAGTCGTAAAATTCTCGGTTGCAGTAGTTGTTGATTTATTCAGTGGATTTGCGACATCGTGGTCATCTAGTTCTGTATACTTGGGTGTGTTTGGAATTTCCTGATAACCTGTGTTATTTTGATGCCTGTTTTAGTGTGTGTATTTGTAATTCAGGCGAGGATTGGGAAGGAGGCGGCCATGGTCGTTCAGTTAGGAACCATCCGGGCATTTGTCTGGAGTAGAAGTAGGAAACCAGGGATGGCTGAGGTGGGAACCGTCCCCACTTCTTCTCAGTTTCACCTCATGAGGCTGAGTGTGCCCCGTACAGGCCATCAGACTAGAATTATATTTCCTATCAGAGCCGGGAATCGAACCCGTACCTTCGGGGTCACAGTCAAGAATGCTAGCCGCTACACTGAGCTGGTCTACGACACATAGACTCATTTCACCTAATTCCCATCACAACTGATGTTAGCTTGCCACGGTGGGTGAGTGGTTAACGTGTCGGTCTACTAAACCCTAGCTTGCAGGTTCGCTCCTGGCCGTGGTAAGTGAATTTTGAAAGGCGGAAAAAATTACGACACGCATGTCATACGATGTTGGCATGTCAAAAGACCCATTTGAATTCAGTAGGCCGTGTTCATAATGGCAAAATTAATCTCGAGAGTTTCCGCCAACACAAAGTTACTCGTTTCTCTACTAGGAAGCGCAATTGTGTTCAAGGAGCTTAGATATCTAACATCCTTGACTTTCATAGTGCTTCAGGAAACAACGAAATTGGACATCCAAGCTACCCCTTGGGTGTCAAATAACAAAGCTTGCACCCGGCACCGAGGCCATACGATATTATTATTATATACAACTGATGTTGTTAATTCTTAAGGGACTTAGGACATCTTGGTCATCAGCTCCGTGTTCAAATTGTCTTATAATCTGTGTTTTGTGATGGCTGTAGTAGTGTGTGTAACTGTAACCTCAGGAATGAGATAGGTGCACCGGGATTTGCGCGATAAGGTACTATCCCGGAGGGACTGCAGAAAACCCCTGTCAAAAGCCACACTCACGACAGCCGCTGTCAACTCGGGGAATGGAACGTCCACGCCGGCTGAGTACAATCATTCAGATGGAAGGTTGTGGAGCATACACCATATGTAGAGATTTGAAGCCATTCTTTCAGTGTTGCCTATACAAACTGTCATTTGTAGCTCTTCAGTCAGTCAACATGAATATGCCCAATGAATGGGCGGTGAAACCTCTCTAAAAGACCGCCCCTATTAAAGGACCACCCCTCTTAAAGACCGATTTTTCTTGGAACCGATTTAAAACCTCATAAGGTCAATGTATTTGTTACCTCTATTTAAGGACCACCCCTCTCCTCGACCAAAGAACAGGCATTTTCTCAGTCTGACCTCATTCAAAAGACCACTACTCGTCTGCCTTCCCATTGGAGATGGTGATGAGGGTCATGATGTAAACAATGGTTTAGAACTGCATCAGCATACAATGTCATTAGAAAAAGTGCTATGTAACGTATAAAAAATACAAAAAATGGGTCTCCTAGAAGATTGTTCGAACCCAGAACAAATTAATGGAATTTCGAACTCACTCAGAGGTATTCTAGAAAGTAAAATGGTTTAAAAAAAGTGCTAATCTGAAACAGAGATCAATTCGTGACTTTTTTAAATGACAGAGCTCAGAAAATTTAGAAATCCCTCCCTATAATATTCTGCTAAGGTCCCATTCCAGTTTTGTACCGAAAATAAGGTCCCATTAACACCAACCAACACATATGGGGTACCTACAGGTTCAGCATACCCCAATTCGTAAGCGAAACGCACTCACTTACTCTTTAAATGCCTCAAAATTATATAAATACCTTAAAACATCTATATTTACAATGAAATAATGAGAGAATGCAACACGGTAACCATGGTAACAGAATCTCACAGGTCCATCTATTTCTGTAAGACGCAATGCAATTCCAATTATTATTACATTACTGTGAAAGCTTCCAGACGTTGGTTGGTTGGTTCCTCAGTTTAGGGGCTGCGACAACGTGGTCATGTAGCCCCGTGTACTTTGGGTGTGTGTAGAATCTGTCTGATAACCAGTGTTAATTGTGATGGCTGTATTAGTGTGCGTATCTGTTTTTTAATTCAAGTAGGACTGCAACTTTGAACTTTTCAAATAGTTCCTACTTTTGCCACCAAACGCCACCATCAACGACTACTAGGCTTAGTTCAGAACTTAGCTACTAGACGCCACCGCAGTCGGCTCTTGGCAACGAACGTAGAAACCTAAGAGCGTTGTTTACATTCATAACCTATACTATTTAGCTTCACACAGGTGTAATTAGTGGAAGGTTCTTTAACATGCCATAAATCTATGACATGGGACCGCCGGCTTTACTTCCTCTCCGAAGGAAGGCATACTGAGGGAGTTTTAACGCTCTTAAAAATCCGACGGCTTCAGCCTGGTTTGAACCCGCTATCTTGGGCATAGAAGCTCAGCATGCTACCAACTACGCCACCGAAGCCGGCTAGTTTCCAGACGGTTATAAGGTTATCACTGAACCAAATTAAGCTGTAAAAAAATTCATCAATATATACAGTATAATGCACTTAAGGGGGGTCAAGAGACACTCTAGAATATTTTTCACGTAATTTTCACGTGTGAGTGTGGTACGAAAGGTCTTTTTCACCCGACTATAAAGGGTCTCCGAAAACCACATTTAAAGGCCCTTGAATTAACAGTGTGATATTCCCAGAAAAGTAACTTCGCTCTGATATACCTATGAAGGAATGACAAACCCCTAACCACTGCACCAGTAGCTGAATTGATAAAGTCTGATCATTCATACCAAGGATGAATCAGTCATAGCATTCATGATTGAGATTTTTCCAAGTGTACTCTTTACAACTAGAATATTCGCGACGGGTATTGCTAGTTGTAATTAATTTGTACTAAATGTGAACCAATGCTGATAAATTGTAATCAAGTATGTGTTCCAACTGTACTCTATTAATAATGCGGTATACACATATTTTTAATGCCTACCCCAATTAAGAGACGACCCCTCTAAAAGACCAGTTTTCCATGGAACCGTCACTGGTCTCTTAGTAGAGGTTTCACTATATGTAATCACTAGGGACCGGACATTTATGCACCCTAATATCGATTAAAATATGCTGGCAATTATGCACTAAAATGAAGAAAATATGCATTAAAAATTGAAAAATAAGTACTTAACAATAAGCGAATCTTATTCACTCTTCTTTCCCTCCTTTGTCGTAATATGTGTAGTCGTTTTTGCATTTTGTTCAAGTTGAAATTTGTTTTCACATTTCACTTCCTTCGAGCATAGGCCTACTTGACGACAACGCCATCTGATAAATAATCACTATTACCTGACACCCACTGATTTAATAATTTCTGAGAAGGGGCGTGGTGCCGCAGCGGTCAAGCTGTTGGCCTCTCACCAAAGTGGACTGGGTTCGATTCCCGGTCAATGCAAGTGAGATTTTCGAAGTGAAATGCCATGTCCTGTGGTTCGGATTCCACGTAAAAAGGAGGTCCCGTCGCTCATAATCACAATCTTCATTTTTTTAAATAATTTCTGCTGCTTTTCTCTTTGGGCATTTTGAGGCATTTTTGCTTGCGTAAAATAATGTTATTTCGTTATCTGTTAGTCAGAAATTTGCTTATAAGCGATACTACCCAGATGGTAAAAGGAATATCCCACCCCATCTATTTCTTGAAATGCCAGGCGTAATATACTGTTATCTCGTGATCTGTTGCTCAAAAAGTTGCTTACAGAAGATGTCCAACACGCAGGCGAAACCATTATTTTGTTCGAGATATTTTAAACTATACTTAATTTCAAATGTGCATGCTAAAATATGCTGTTATGTTCAGAATATGCAATAAATCCAATAAACCCACAAAATCCGGTCCCTAGTAATCACACTCCTGGAAAACAAATACATATATTAGCTAATTATCACTGTTGATATCAATTGCCCCATTTAATAGTGATCATTAGCCAATATTTTCCAGGAGTATTTTTACAGTATTTTGTACTACAGCCATTCATTGGGCATAACCATGTTGACCAACTGAAGAGCTACAAATGATACACCATATATTCCAGATCTCATCCCTGCCCAGTGATTACCACATGTTCGGTCCACTGAGGAAGTTGCTGGTGACGACGACGTGACGGGACGTAACAAAACTCTCCGGTGGTGGTTCCCAGTGTTGCCAACTCTGATTTACAAACAATCACCAAGTAGTAGACAAAAGTGGCTAAATTTCTTTGTGGTCAATAGTGATAATTGTTATGTTCCTAAAGCGAGTCTAAATAATCGCAAAATTCCTATCTAAATTATACTAAATTTAAAATACTGTATTCGATCACCGCAGTTTTTGGAGATCT
This sequence comes from Meconema thalassinum, assembly GCA_946902985.2. Taxonomy (NCBI): domain Eukaryota; kingdom Metazoa; phylum Arthropoda; class Insecta; order Orthoptera; family Tettigoniidae; genus Meconema; species Meconema thalassinum. Next base: position 447,467,891 of record OX336390.1, read on the forward strand.
CTGTATATCGCTCAGTATTCAGACCGACTTTGCTGCATGGAAGTGAGAGCTGGATACATTCAGGATATATCATTCATAATCTGAAGGCGAGGATAACACAAATACACTCATCAAAACAAGTTTTGCATTTTACCATGGAGCACAGTGAGGATGGACTTATTTATTAAACAGTGCCCACGCCTGCTCTACACAAATGAGATCAGGAGAATAGGCAGGCCATTCCATTCTGTGAATACCATTCTCCTGAAGAAAGGCATTGACAATGTGCGGGCAAACGTTATCGTCCACAAAAGTGAAATTTGGGCTGAAATTGTCAGCAAAGCCCTTCACTACAGGTGCCGGGATAGTATTCCTGTAACGTATGCTTTTCATACACCCTGGGATGTACACGAGGGGTTCGGCGACCATACATGATGCCACCCCAATACATTGCACCACCTCCTCCCTGTTAGTATCGGTCTCGTACTTATTGGTCATGCATACGTTCACCAGGTCGTCTCCACACTCGCACAGATCTATCCTCATTGACACAGGCGAGTGTACACAGCCGATATTCACGCACGCAACAACGACTAATGGGTTTGAGTCCACTACGACTCATGGCTAGCAATATGCAAAACTCTTTTTGATGTGTGTAGAATAATAATGTAATTTGTTTCACGTCCCTTTGAACTACTGAGATTTTTAGAGACGCCGGGGTCCAGAATTTAGCTCCGAAGGGGATCTTTAACTTGCCAGTAAATCTACTGACACGGCTCCCTCGCATTTGCACAACTGCAAATGCTGACTGACAGGGTTCGTTGGTCGCGCGATTGGCTAGCCGGTGGTAGCTAAACAATCGAGGGGTTACTGAGCTACTTTGTGGCGTTCGCATAACCGCGATAATATTATTATATATGATTTAGCCATATTTTCATGGAGAAACATTTTTTACTCAATTTAACCCAGTTTTCTCGCAATTTTACACTGTTTCTTGCGGAAAAGAATAACGTGATATTTGCCGAGACCCCCTTCTCCCCCACGTGAGATTGGGTGAGGTTTGACTCGACCGCCTCTCACCTCTTAACACCTCACGTAATGAGTGGACGCCCCCATATTGGGGTGAGGGGAAAGGTATAGGCATACACATTTCAATTTGCCTTCGCATGTTGCCATCCTCCAAGGAATTCCTCAAGTTTAACTATCGCTACCAATAGTGTATATAATCATCAATGTATAATTAGCTCCGCATAAAGCCGCCAATAAACACAGCTATAAACAGCGAATGCTAGTGCTCGGCACATAAACGTTATTTTTATTGCCAATGGGTAGTAACTCCCACAATTTTAATTATACACAATGTAATGTACAACTACATATAATACAACGTCTGGAGTAAGTTATAGTAAATGCATTCTTTGTGGTATAATAATAATAATAATAATAATAATCAATAAACCAAATGGAGATGGTTCCAAGAATGTGAGAAAGACCTGATCCAAATCGGTGTACCAGAATAGAAAAACCACGACAGATTTGAATTTCGAGAAATGGTTAAAATCTATCAAGAATTTACAGTGGAATCTGAACCCAGAAGCACGAAAGGATCGATAAACTCAAGAAATACTGGGATGTTGAAGCCGGTAGACGAACAAGATCTAGACACAAATTAAATCGGTTGCTGACATGCAGTCCGTAGAGGCTCAATCCAAATGAAAAAACAACATTTTATTAATAATAATAATAATAATAATATTAATAATTTATTTTAGGCGTCCAAATTGCGAATAATGGCTACATTTATAGCTTTGACAAACTCGAGACGTCCAAACCTATGTTTTTGGTGAAATAAAACGGTTCATATTAGGGCTTTGTTACCAACATATGTTGCTAAATATATATAATTATATATAATTTGACCTTGTTGATACCAATATATGAATTTCAGTGAACAGATGAATGGAAAAGATTGATTTATAAGTAAATAAAAGTAATACCAATATCCAATATAATGTGAAGCAAGGAAGGAAGCTTTTAGTTTAACGTGACCGTTAATCTAGAGATCATGAGCCACGGGACCTCCTTTTTACGTGGAATCCGAACCACAGGACGTGGCATTTCACTTCGAAAATAAAATCAATATAATGTCACACGTGCGATGTGCACTGAATTTGTATTAACCAAATGTATATTAAACAAGTAGTTCCGTGAAGAGCTAAAGCCTATTTTCATATAACCTACTCATGTTAATTGCCACTATCAACATACAAAATTTCAGTTTGATTGCTGTAATAGATTCGTAGATATTGAGAACTGACTAAATATTGCGGATGGACGCCATGTTGGATTTTTATATATGTAAGTCTTAGAGTTATGTACTGTTACATGAAGATTATTGTGCACGTGTAGAAGTCAAACTTCAATCGCATGATTAGGATACAAGAAGTAACAACGAGATTTCAAAATTTCGCACAGCTGCCATCTTGTGGTTATGGAAACAATTGAAATAAATTAGATACTAGCGGATTAACATTTGTATAAGGATTTACTGTACCCAGTGTCACTGCACTCAGATGGTTAAATTGCGAGAAACGACCATGGGAATATTTATACTTCGCGTCGCCGCCATGTTGGATTTGTGATCACCAGGTTATTGAAAGTCTATAGGTGAACTTATACCCTTATGAACATTAAGAAATTCAGTTTGATTGCTGTAATACATTCGTAGATATTGAGATCCGTCCAAATATTTCAGATGGTCGCCATGTTGGATAGTTATATGTATAGGCCATAGAGTCATGTACCTTTAAAGGAAAATTATTGCGTACCGGTAGGTTCTTTATTAAAACTTTCACTTCGATTGCATGATTACGACACAAGAAATAAAAACTTAATTTTAAAATTCGCACAGCCGCCATCTTGAGGTTATGTACACAATTGAGCTAAATTTAACACCAGTGCATAACAATGTGTATAAATATTTGCTGTACCAAGCTTCAATGCGTTTGGATTATTAAATCGCGAGAAAAGTCTATTTAAAACTTTCAAATTCGCTTGGCCGCCATGTTCGTTTTCTAGTTAACCGGTTTTTGAAAGTCTCATAGATGAACTTCCAGCAGGATCCTTTATCTCCGTACAAAATTTCAGGGTGATACAGTTAATAGTTTCAGAGATATAGAATGCCGGTGAAATATTTCGCACAGCCACCATCTTGAGGTTATGTAAAACATTGAACGAAGTTAGATATCGGTGCATTACAATGTGTATAAACATATACTGCATCAAGTTTCATTGCGTTTGGTTGGTTAAATCGCGAGAAACGTCCATTTCAAGTCGCAACTTCGCTTGGCCGCCATGTTGGTTTTGTAGTTAGGCTTACCAGTTTTCCAAAAGTCACATAGGTGAACTTTTAGTAGTTCCCTTTATCACCATAGAAAATTCCAGGGTGATATCGGTAATAGTTTCGGAGATATTGAATGCAGGTGAAATATTTCGCACAGCCGCCTTGTTGGATTATTGAATCGTAACAAAATTTAAAGGGCACGGTCGGGGTTGTCCGGAATAGTGCTATAAACTTACTGAGTTTCATGGAAATTGCTCCAGCCGTTTAGAAGTTATTAGGGGGGCACACACACCCACCCACACACACACACACACACACGAATCACACACGGACAGACACACGGACAAAAGGTGATCTCACAAGCCTATTTTTTTTTCTTAAATGAAAAGTGGCTAAAAATACGGACAAACTCCCCTTGCTCCGTTCTTACCTCTACTAGCCTCTAGATAGAAACTAGAGCTGTTAATGAGCAATGTTCGGTTGATCGATTGATAATCGATTAATCAAATAATTTGAAATTAATCGCAAACGTTTAGTCGATGAATCAACTGACCACTAAAACGATTAATCGACTAACCGAATAATAATAATAATCGATTAATTGTTTAGTAGACACGAGATAAGAAAATACGTATGAGAGGTCATCGCTTAAGTTGAGTTACGCTTATTTTCGGAACGATGGGCTGTATAGAAATCTATAAAAGTTACTTTTTATCTAAATATACAAAGTGGACTTTCTCTTTTATGTTGACAACAGCCAAGTAAGAGTCAGTTATAGTGGAAGAGAAAACATCAATCAATTGGGAAGGGATTCGAAAAAAGAAAACGAATACTTTTCAGCGAAGATTCTGAATCCTTGTTAAATGTTTAATATTTAGGGCAGGAACATTTTAAAAAAAAATTCTTTGGCCTAGTTTTCTCAAAGAAGGTAGATTATTTAAAAATATATGATACAATATACTTTAATTAATCAAATGTCTGTCTTGCTTCTGTGAGAGCGTAGTGAAAAGAGCGAAGTGCATCGATTAATCGACAACACAATGAATCGATTGTTGGACAACCGATTAATCGCATGATTGGCCAGTCGATTAATCGATTAAACCCCAATCGGTTTTGTAGCAGTTAATCAATTTTTCTCCTTCGATTAATCGATAACTGAAATGAATCGTTTAAAAGCACCAGCCCTACTCAAAATCAAGCCCCATGTACTGAGTGTGTGCTATCGCTATCATTGAAGTCCTAATGCATACAAAAATACTTCCATGAATGTGCTAAAAAACGCTTACATACGTTGGTTCCTGCTGCGACAACGCGTGTACTTTGGGTGTGTGTAGAATCTGTCTGATAGCCGGTGTTAATTGTGATGGCTATATTAGCGTGTGTTATCTGTAATTCACGTAATATAAATAATAATAATATCCTATGGCCTCGGGTGCCGGGTGCAAGCTTTGTTATTTGACACCCAAAGGGTAGCTTGCCTGTCGAATTTCGTTGTTCCTTGAAGCACTATGAAATTCAAGGAGGTTAGATATCTAAGCTCCTTGTACACTATAGCGCTTTCTAGTAGAGAAATGAGGAACTTTTATGTTGGCGGAAACTCGCGAGATTAATTTTGCCATTATGAACATGGCCTACTGAATTCAAATGGGTTCTTTGACATGCCAACATCGTATGACATGGTGTCGTAATTTTCGCCGCCTTTCAAAAATCACTTACGACGGCCAAGAGCGAACCTGCAAGCTTGGGGTTAGTAGACCGACACGTTGACCACTCACCCACCGTGGCAAGCTTGTTCAGGTAAGGACTGTAGACGATCAATTTCAAGTACGGTAGTTCCTAATTTTGCTACCAAATGCTACCGTCAACGACACCTAGCCGTGAACTTAGCAACTAGATGCCACCACAACTGACGCCTGGCGACAAACGCTGGAAATTAATAGAGCGTTAATCAAATCTACCCTACAAATTTAACATCACACAATTTTAGTTAGTGGAAGGTTCTTTTACATGCCATAAATGTATGACATGGGCCCGCCAGCTTTACCTCCCCTCCGAAGTAAGGCATACTGAGGAATTTTAACGCTCTTAAAAATCCGACGACTTCGGCTGGGTTAAAACCCGCGGTCTAGGGCATAGAAGCTCAGCATGCTACCAACTACGCCACGGAAGCCACTAACATTTGTTAGTAATGTGGTTGATTGTGACCTATGTTTTTGGACTTAACAGTTTGTAGTAGAACGTTGAAGGCCAATGCCAAGGATAGGATGTATTGGTCAGATAGTCTCCGGTGAAGGAAGTAGTGGTTAGTGCACGCTAGAGCGGGATGGCTCTATAACAACAATATCAATGTTCCCTCAGGAATATATATTATATTGTACAACACCACACACAGCCTAACACATACAGTACTCACAAAATTCCATGGCACAAAAGCTCTACAAACCGATAGATTGTCCCCTTTGGAATATGCGTTAGTGTTAGTATAGAATTCATGTTTTTGTTGGCTTTGTGAAAATACTAAATGATTTTGGATGTAGGAAACGTCTGCCATATCAGATCTCGGTAGGCACATATGTATTAATATATCTAATTCGTCTGATAACCTGTTACTGTGGTGTCTGCAGTAGTGTATGCATTTGTAATTCAGGTAAGGATTTGAAAAGAAGGTGGCCATGATCTTAAGTTAGGAACCATCCTAGAATTTGCCCGGAGCAGTAATGGGCAAAATACGGAAGAACACTTCCAGGATGGTTGAGATAGAGTAGAAATTGAACCTACCTCTTCTAAGTTCCGGATCACGGGGCTGACTGAATCCCTTTCAGAACAGAATTACATTTCTTGGCAGAGACAGGAATCGAACCCGGACCTCATGGATGAGAGCCAAGAATTCTAGTCGCTACACCACGAGGTGGTCCGCCGCAGAACGTCTTGCAACGCTGCGAAGAGACAGGTGGCGAGGAAGTTCAAAACAGTGTGGAGGAACCAGTGACTTATTGTGACAGCCTTGGTTGGCTTGAAGTACAGGTGTGTAAACCACAACAGAGTCCGACTGGATTGAAGGACTAACGTGGAGGAGCTTCCGAAGTAGCTGGTGGTAACACATCTAGTGAAAATAATGTCCTTCAAAACGTACAATACAGTAAGGTTTAATGTATACTTCTGGAATTATCAACACATTCCAAGTCAGTGCATACTAATGTTGGAACATGATTTTTTTAAAAATCCGGCTAACCCTTTATGTTACATTTTATGTAATACGGGTTAGTAGGTGTCATGATATTTACACAAAAATTTAAAGAGAGTTAGTTATAGTAAGTTATTGTTGTTTTAAGGGGCGGAACTACGAGGTATAAATAAAGACAGGTTCTACAATTTTGTATTTTTTTTCCTTCGAAATTTGATGTATTTCACTTTCTATTTCTTTTTACTTATGCTTTTCAATGAGCTATAACTGTCTACTAAGAAAGTGTTAGTCATGTTTCAAAAACTGAAATAAAGGAAACTATTCCTTTTAGTCAAAATAAGTTAATGAAAAAGATTAATCTTCTAAATAAGCATTAAGGGTCGTTCAAACATATTTCATCGTGAAGTTTAAAAATTAAAACGAAATATTTTCCTTTCATGAACATCGTCTCTACTTAGTATAAAACCAAGTCCCCGATTCTTGGATGTTACGGGTAAACTCGAGAACCACTGGATGGATTTTGATGCGGTTTTCACCATTCTTTAAAGGATATCTCGAGGATAATTTCTGTAGAACATAATTTATTTATGATCAAAGAAAACATAGCAGTAACGATTTCAGTGGAAAAGTCGAAAAAAAAAACCTGGCGTCCGAGCGCTTTGTAAGCTTACGCTGGGCAAACCGTTAAACATATCTAAATACTATGAGTGTAAGAATTGTTCAGCATGAAAAGTTCTACAAAAAAGTCCGCGAGAGCATATGCCTATCTTCAATACATCGCCCACTATAAGTGTTTTTTACGTTTTAATTTCTTCCAACCATGGCCATTCAACAACTGAGGCGACAGTTTACGAGCTAGCTAAGGGCGAATCTATCATCCCTGTTACAGCCTAGCTAGCGGGCAAACCCATTGCCCCAGATACAGCCAGCAGCAAACCGTTGAGTCGTGTTGAGTTAAGACTTCTGAGAAGGGTAGTTGTGTTTGGAGTTTCCCTGGAAGAGCAACTCGGGTTTTCGTCATTTCGCCTGTGAAATACAGTCAAATTAAGATTGGACGGAAGGGGGATTTGAGTTTCATTCACCTCGCCATTCCCTGGAAGTACAACTCTCATTTCACCTGTGAATTTTTCGTTCCGCAAAATTCACAGTCAATTTAAGATTGGACGGAAGGGGGATTATATTATATTAAATTATAGTGATTGACGTATAATCTCTACTTAGTATAAAACAAAGTCCCCGTTTCTTGGATGTCAGGGGGTAATCTCGAGAACCACTGAATGGATTTAGATGCGTTTTTCACCATTCTGTAAAGGATATCTGGAGGAAGGTTTCTGTAGAAAATAATTTATTTATGACCAAAGGAAGTCAAGTATTAACGATTTCAGTGATAAGGTCGGGAAAAAATGGCGTCCGTGTGCTTTTTAAGCTTACACTGGGCAAACCGTTAAACATATCTATATACTGCTTGCCACGGTGGGAGAGTGGTTATAGTGTCGGACTACCAACTCCAAGATTGCAGGTTTGCTCCTGGTCATGGTAAGTGATTTTTGAAAGGCGACAAAAATCACGACACTCATGTCATACGTCGTTGGCATGTTAAAGAACCCATTTGAATTCAGTAGGTCGTATTCAATGGCAAAATTAATCTCGGGATTTCCGCCAACACAAAGTTCCTCCATTCTCTACTTGAAAGCGCTGTAGTGTCAAGGAGTTTAGATATCTAACCTCCTTGACTTTCATAGCGTTCAAAGGAACGACGAAATTCGACATGCAAGCTACCCTCTGGGTGCCAATTAACAAAGCTTGCACCAGGCACCCGAGGCCATACGATATTATTATCTATATACTATGAGTGTAAGAATTGTTCAGCATGAAACGTTCTACAAAAAAGCCGGGAGAGCATATCTCTATCTTCAATACATCGCCTTCTATAAGTGTTCTTACGTTTTCATTTCTTCCAACAATCTCCATTCAGTTACTGAGGCGACAGTTTACGAGCTAGCTAGGGGCGAGTTTATCACCCCAGTTACAGCTTAGCTAGCGGACGAGCTTATTGTCCCAGATACAGTCAGCAGAAAACTGTAGAGTCGTGTTGAGTTAAGACGTCAGAGAAGAGTGGTTGTGTTTGGAGTTTCCCTGGAAGTGCAGCTCGGCTTCTCTTCATTTCGCCCGTGAACTTTTCGTTCCGCAAAATTCACAGTCAGTTAATATTGGACGGAAAGGGGATTTGTGTGTCAAAGTACTCATAAAGTATTAAGATTCAGCGATGAACCTGGAACGAGTCGGCAATGCACCTCGCCATTCTTAAATTACGTCTGACAAGAATTCGTTGCACATGCATCTCCATGATAATATAATTAATAGTCCAATCAGTAATTTTAACCCATCATGCCGAGACGTAAAACGGATATTGGTCGTTGTTCATTGACATTGGAAAAAAAAAGAGCGCTTATCACGAAATGCATTCATAACTGTTCCCGGGCGAAGCCGGGTCGGGTTGCTAGTTCATTATAAACGCTGTTTTTCTTAAATTAAAGCAAACATTCATTTTAATACAGGATGATATGGCTTTCAACGTTCAGTGCAATCTGCAAGCCTCAGAGAATGAACTAGGTGACTCCTTGATTCCCTATTAGCAGTTAGCATTGCAGCGTCCTCTGCGTCTTCACCGCTCCCTCTGCAATCGTTATACGCTGAATCTAGCCACAGTCTCATAAATCTACCTCTGTTTTCTTACACTCTGTAGCAGAGCACATTAACCTAAGTAATCTGTCTAGGCAATCTATCTTACCCCCTTTCGTATCACATGAGTCAACTCATGAACAAACAAAAAAAACTTAGCCTACTAACATCAAACAAATGAAAAAGAACGTCTTCAAAAAATATTTTTCAATCACAAATTCATCCAAATACTCCAAATTGACAAAGAAAAAGATACAACGAAATAAAAGAGCCCAATAACAAATGGGCTATAGATTACCAAATGTATTTTTTTTATCTGCCAGAGATAAGAAATTCGATGGTGTTCCAGTGAAATGTTCTTGCACAAATGGGGAGTTGTTTCTGGTTCCCAGAGGAATTAAGAGAAATATACACGTAGAGTAACTTGTAATTACTATACTGTAAATGAGCAAACCCTTAAGTGCTAATTATTAATAACTGGCAGTAACGACGATAAACAATCGATCTGCTCGTAAATTACAACCTAAACCGGTTCTCGCCATCATGTTTGCCCACATCTATCATTGTGTCATCTCTGCGACTCTCGGACAGCATGTGTCTGTCACCTGCAGTAAATATGTACGCAGTTCATTAATCATTTCACATTGACTCTAAACAGTGACTGAAAAAAAGAATTTAAAAAAGCCAAAATACTTCCCAAAAAGGATTTTTTCATTTGGGGGTTGAACATCGTGGTCAGCAGTCTCGTGTACTTGTTTGTGCGAGGAATGTATCTCGTAACCTATGTTATCGTGGTGTCAGTAGTAGTGTATGTACGTGCAAGTGAGGTTAGAAAAGGAAAGGAGGTGGCCGTGACATTAAGGTAGAAACCATACCAGTATTTGCCTGGAATAGAAGTGGGGAAACAATGAAATGCTACCTGAAATTACGATAAAAGCATAATAATCACAAGGATATTACCGGTATTTGATTCCAACTCTAATTTTCAGTTTTGAAAATTCCACAGGACTGCCTTTTCCATAACTCCGATGACACTGTTATTACTTGTTATAATGTTTATAGTACGGTACAGGTTTTGCACATGCGACTTCAAATTTGATTCTGTTTTAAGTTTTGCCATCGTTATACAAAGCGAAGAATATTATTTCATCCCAGCCTCATTCTTTTGCAACTTACATACAGGTCATTGCATTACAACCTACCCAATACCATGACTGCAAGTTCGGAGAGTGGTGGTTCTAATCTCGGCGCTCACAGTTGGCCATTCTGCCCGAGTCTTTCCACACTCCCCCCAGACAAATGCTAGTATACAGGGTCTTTCATATAAAGTAAGAACGGCAAGCGGCAGTTTCGTTATTCACTGCTGTGGTGGCCTTGGCCGAGCTTGTGGCGCGCCATGGCCCCCTGCTGTATGATTGAAAGCGAGCTCATAGTACATACGAGGGCTTTTTTTTTCGAAGTTCCGATGGACTGTATAAAAATAACAGAGTGGCATACCAAACTGATTTTATCACTAAATGTTTGCTTGTTTATTCAGGATCACACTGTACCAACGTTACGATAGACTTTCACAAAGAATTCAAGTGTGAAGTTTAGGACTATCTGCAGTTTAGTCCAAACCAGAACTGAATGGTTTGCACCTTTTTCGAGAATTGAAGGTATGGTTGGGCGGCAACGCCTCGCAAAAAGGAAAAACTTCAGGAGACTGTCCAGACTTACCCACCTCAGTGGCGGCAGAATTTTTTGCCAATGGCATTGGAAAGCTGGTGTAACGATACGACAAATGTTTCAATCGTTTTGGCGATTATGTTGAGACATACGAATAAAACAAGCACACATTTAGTAATAAAACCAGTTTGGTATGTCAATCTGTTATTTTTATACAGTCCATCGGAACTTGAAAAAAAAACCAGCCCCCGTATATACTATACGCGCGCTTTCAATAGCACAGCAGGGAGCCATGGCGCGCCACAAGCTCGGCCAAGGCCACCGCAGCAGCGAATAACGAAACTGCCGCTTGCCGTTCTTACTTTATATGAAAGACCCTGTAGTACCGTACCTTATTTCAAGTCTCTGAACATGTATCCCAATCGCTTACCTAAAATTAGGCTACAGCTATACACACTACAATAATCAGCATACAAACTCAGGTTATCAAATACAGCATACAATTTTAGTTTTATTCACCGCCCAATTTAATTAAGCACATTAACATGTTGACAGACTGAAAAGCAAGGTAACACTGTGAAATGATTTGTGAAGTTCCTATAGATGCCGAGGTTATGGACAAGTTGCAGTGTCTGCAGGGTTCTATGGCATGGTCGATTCTCTGGTTAACAACATAAGGCGGCATGTAATCTTTGTGAGCAACTTGATTACGTCAATGTAGCAAAAACCCGCCCCAGACTAGAATTTTAAAAATGTTCTCGAACCGGTTCTGTAACATTTATGGAAATTTCCAGAATGAATCTAGAGTAATTTACCTGAGAGTCAACCGGATGGGAGAAGATATTTATTTCGCAAAGACCTAGGCTACATCCTTTATTTGTACCCAGAAACAGGGACGAGTCACTATCTGTAAGTTGGCACTCAGCGTGACGTGATGATGATGATAAATAATATTTATGTTGTTGTTTTATATATGAGTTTGGGGTACTATGGTCATCAGGCCGAGTACTTCCATGTATCTGGAACCTGATTCAAAACCTGTGTTTTTAAGATATCACTATTTCCATCGTTAACGACGGGCGACTCAAACATCAGACAGTACCACGAGCCGAGAATAACAATTTGTTCGCTCTTGACCAATAGCTGACGGTTCTTGAACAAAAGCATGCTTGCTCTATCTCTCCACGTGGAGTCCTGGCTGCCGACTCGCCTGTCAGATCAACAGCGTTGCGTAGTTCTGTCCAGTCTAGCTCCTTGCTCTCAGTGACTACGGTGGAGAGTTGCCTCAAACTGGAAAAGCACTGGCTCGCCGTAGATATAGAATATAAATATGGCCATCTAGATAGATTCACTCAGGGAGAAATGAGAAAGCTAAGGACAGCTAAGATGGAAGTTAGTCAAGAACAGGTAAAGTGAGAATGTAGTATTTAAGTATTTACTTTCTTTTATTAATTCATTCATTCATTATTTATTTATTTCTTTATTTAGTATTTTTTATATGTGCAGCCAATTTATTTATTTGTCCTTCTTCTTACTTCGTTACGGCCAACTAAGGACCACGTCATGTCAACCGTTTCTTCTGCATTTTAATGTTGGCCCAGTACTCTCTCATTCGCAATCGATGTAGCACCGTTCTCTCTGTCGTCCCACGCCTTCCCGGTTTCTAGTTTCGGCTTAAGTTGAAAACTACGATGTTTTTGAATTTTTTCCCTAAGTCGACCACGCTCCTGAATATCTTCATATGTTTTCCCAATCTCCAGCAGATCTTTCTCTACTTCACTGAACCAGGCCCCCTTTGTCTCTTTCTCATGGAGAAAAGCAAAAATTTGGTTGGATAGCCGTGTTGATTTCATCCGGGTTATTTGCCAATAAAAAGAAATCCTCCTTTTCCTCATCACGTCCGTTATTTTCTCTACGTGAGTGTACAACTCTAGGTTGTGGCGTCTTCGGAACTCGCCGTGTTCTTTGACTGGATCTAGGATTTTCCTCAATATCTTCCTTTCCTTGGTCTCTAGTTTTTCCATTGTGCCTTTTCTATTCATGGCGAGACATTCCGCTGCATACAAAGCTTCTATCCGGATGACCGTGCAGTAGTGCTTGAGTTTTGCATCTTTTGCTCTACACATTCTTAGTTAGATGGTAAGCCATTTCAATTTTTTTCAAGCGTGACGCAAAAGCCTCGTTTTCGGACATTGTAGGGTCTATCCATTCACAAGATACTTAAATTTCACAACGCGCTTCATTTTCCCATGATTCATTTCTATATGTTTTGGAACCGTTTTGATGCTAGTAATAAATTCTGTTTTCTCGAAAGAGATCAGGAGGCCCGCCTTTGCAGCTTGTGTTTGAAGCTGGGTGATCTGTTTCCTGGCCGTATCCAATGAATCCGCAAAAACCGCAAGGTCATCTGCAAAAGCTAGACAGTCAATTGATAGGCTCTTATTGTTGTGACCTAGTCTGATTCCATTTTGGACTCCTTCATCATTCATTGCTTTGCGCCACTCACGGATGATTTTCTCAAGAACGCAGTTGAATAGTAGAGGCGAGAGACCAGCTCCCTGTCGATCTCCTGTCCTTATCTCGAAGGCATTGGAAATCTCGCCTCTAAACTTAACTTTTGAAGTGGTGTTGGTGAGAGTCTGTTGGATGATCGCTCTGGTTTTGTTGTCTAGCCGAACTCCTTTAGAATCTGAAGTAGGGTAGTCCGATCAATGGAGTCATAAGATTTCTTAAAATCAATGAAGATTACTACAAATTTCTTGCTCCTTAATTTCAGATATAAAAGGATAGATTTGAGATTCATGATTACTCCACACATGACCGTCCCTTCCTAAAACCTCCTTGATAATCACCCAGTTCTGTATCTAGCTGTTCTTCAGCCCTAGTTTGAAGAGCTTTTGAGAGGATTTTGTAAGTTATCAGTAGGAGGGAGATGCCTCGATAGTTGTTAACATCTGCTTTATCGCCTTTCTTATGAAGGGGTGGATTAAAGCAGAAGTCCAGTCACTCGGAAGTCTTTCGGTATCCCGAATTTCAAGTATGATGTCCGTTAATTTATCCACTGTATCGTCACTAGCAAACTTCCACAGTTCAGCGATTTTCGAGTCTTCACCTGGAGCTTTATGGTTCTTTAGAGATCGGATAATCTGTTTGACTTCCTCTTTCGTGGGTGAAGAGGAATATGGGTGGACTTGCGCATGGTCATTAAATGTGAATCTGGAACTTGGAGTCTCACAGTTAAGAAGCGACTCAAAATATTTTGCAAGCACCTGACAATTATCTTTGTCGCTACAAACTAGTTTTCCATTACAATCCCTGAACTGAAGACATGGGGGGCTATATTTCCTCAAGTTGTTTTTAATTGTTCTATAGAAGTTGCGCATATTATTTTCCTGGAAATCCTGTTCGATTTGATCCATCTGGTTTTTATGAAAGGCCAATCTGTCAAGTACATTATTATGGCGATGCTGCCACCCTGCACTGTTGTAAGTACAGTGGTTGAGAACGTGGGGAAGAGTTTCTTGGTGATACCCGCATCGCCTGCAGCGTGGGTCACCGTTACCCCACATCCGACACCCATTCAGGGGTACGGTTCCCAAACGTGCACGATGCACAAAGCGCCAGTCAGCAAACCGGGTGTAGCTCCCAGCCTGGATAAAATTATTCGAATCCTGGGAGGCACAGCTAACCTCGATTTCCTTACCTTGGTCCGGTTTGCCAACAAGTTTGCGCCTGTACATCGTCTGCAGGCATACCCTCAAAGATTTCAAGAGGGTAGCGCGGGATTTTTCGGGGACAATGATGGGATTGCCCCCCTCTTCCCCTCGTGCGATCTCAAGCCTGTACTCTTGCTGTGGCAGATCATAGACCCAGCGCAGTCCTACCTTCCTTCCTAGCCATCTGGCCGCCTTCCTTGCTTGGGACCAGAGGGAGCCAATGTCCCCACCATCCCTGTCGAGCCCATTCTCCAGACTACCGAACAGGTAGTCGGCGATCTCGACATGCGATGGATTTTGCTGCACTCGTTCTCTTATTCAAGAAGTCTGCCCAGTTGGCTTGATTTTGTTGCGAGTTCCATTTCTGCCAGGCATGCTTCCTCGTCTTAGTTAGTGGGACGGTCTCTTTTGCTGTTTCAACCAGCGCCCCTCGCAATTGTTCCCAGTTTTCTGCATCCACAGTTTGTAGTTTTCGTGTAAACTCATTACTTCATTGAAAATGAAAATCCACAGCCTGCTTCCAGTCTCCGACCGGGTCAGGAATGGAATGAATGAAGCCCCCATCTAGCGGCGAGGATATGAAATGTGCCGGCTGCCGAAGCCTGTCGCACTCCTCTGGGGCAATGATTAAATGAATGACAGATGGAATGAAATGAAATGATAGTGGAGAGTGTTGCTGGAATGAAATTTTTGACAGGGAAAACCGGAGTACCCGGAGAAAAACCTGTCTGCCTCCGTTTTGTCCAGCACAGATCTCACATGGAGTGACCGGGATTTGAACCACGGACCCAGCGGTGAGAGGCCGGCGTGCTGCCGCCTAAGCCACGGAGGCTTCCATTACTTCATTATTCTTTATTATTATTATTATTATTATTATTATTAAATCATTTTTGCCCTTATGGACAGTGTTTTAACTCGAATATCTCACGATGACACAATTTTCACTTCTTTCCCTTCTTCCTCTTTTCTTCCCAAAATCTCTTCATCCTTTCACTGTGTACCAGTTTTCTTTGTTCTGTCCACAATGTTCCCATCTTCTTATTTTCAGGTACTATAAATTTGGTATTCTTAATTTTGTTACTGAATTCTCCTCTATCGCCTATAGGCTAATTTGCCTCGTGATCCCTGCTTGCCTTCTTGAAACCAATTTGTTTTCGTGCTTGAACTGTTTACTACGGTACATCAAAGATCTTCTTTGTGAGTATATTGTTGTTCATTCTCTGTATGTGCCCGTAAAAGGTTAGTCTGCTTTTTCTAATCATATCTGTGAGTTATCTGTGTGATCATGTAACTCTTTGGTAGGTCTCTTCATCCATATGCCATCTCTGTATATTGCTCCAAATATTCTTCTGAGAATTTTACGTTCTACATTTTCTTCTGCTATGATGCCTGATGCTCCGATTGTGGTCGTTTCTTTCTTTCTTTCTTTCTTTCTTTCTTTCTTTCTTTCTTTAACCCGTGAGGGGTCGCGTCACGGTCTTTTAGACCGGGCGCATACATTTTTTATTCCTCCGAAATAATTTCACGGCGTAAAGCTT
This sequence comes from Meconema thalassinum, assembly GCA_946902985.2. Taxonomy (NCBI): domain Eukaryota; kingdom Metazoa; phylum Arthropoda; class Insecta; order Orthoptera; family Tettigoniidae; genus Meconema; species Meconema thalassinum. The sequence continues at coordinate 447,484,001 of OX336390.1, forward strand.
CATCCCCTCCTATACCTTTCAATGGACTCATCCACTGCACGTGTCAGCGTTTGCTGTTCCCACTTTCATTCCCAGTGGGAGAGTGTGGAGAGCTTTGTTTCACACGATGTACATGGAAGTGTACGCTGGTAAGCAGTCTCAGGGACCGTTTTCCGTTGATAATTCTGGACTCGCTGTATTTTCAAGGCTAGTTCAACTGATTGGTGGATCTGGAAGATGTTTCGTAAGGAACGTACATGTGTTACCTGGGTGGAATGCACTAATCCTGATGCTGCCCAGGATAATTCCGAGGATGAATAAATCAATAGATTAAGTGGGTTTCATTGTTGTTGTTTTTTATTTAATAATACAGTACAGTGTGTTTCGGTAAAAAACCTGGTATTTAGTTTCATGGATATATTTTTACATAATAATACTATGTGTTTTGCAACAAAAAATTGTATTTTATACACCCCGGTCATAATGACCGTGCGCGACCCATCACGAAACTATTTTGACGCGACCCCTCCCGGGTTTACTGTTTATTTATGTATTTGTTCATTTATTAGCCTATTTTCAATTTTGAAAAAATAGGCTTATGAGATCACCTTTTGTCCGTGTGTGTGTGCGTGTGTGTGTGTGTGTGAGAGAGAGAGAGGTGTGTGTGTGTGTGTGTGTGTGTGTGTGTGTGTGTGTGTGTGTGTGTGTCCCTAATAAAATCTAAACGGCTAGAGCGATTTCAATGAAACTCGGTAAGTTCATAGAGCTATTCCCGGCGACCTCGACCGTGCCCTTCAAATTTTGTTACGTCTCACCAATCCAACATGGCGGCTGTGCGAAATATTTCACTAGCATTCAATATCTCCGAAACTATTACCGATATCGCCCAGAAATTGTGTACGGTGATAAAGGGCGCTACTAGAAGTTCACCTATGAGACTTTCAAAAACCTGGTGACTATAAAACCAACATGGCGGCCAAGCGAAATTGAGACTTTTAAATAGACTTTTCTCGCGATTTAACTATCCAAACGTAATGAAACTTGGTACAGCAATTGTTTATGCACATTGTAATGCACTGGAGTCTAATTTAGTTCAATTGTTTACATAAGCTCAAAATGGCGGCTGTGCGAAATATTTCACTGATATTCTATATCTCCGAAACTATTACAGATATCACCCTGCAATTTTGTACGGTGATAAAGGGTACTGATACAAGTTTACCTATGTATATTTCATAAACCTGTCAAGTACAAAACGAACATGGCGACCAAGCAAATTTGAAATATTTTAATAGACTTTTCTCGTGATTTAACTCTCTGAGCGCAGTGAAATGTGGTACAGTAAATGATTTTGCAGATTGTAATGCACTGCCATCTAATTTAATTCAATTGTTTACATAACCTAAAGATGGCGGCTGTGCGAAATTTTAAAATTAAGTTGTTTATTTCTTGTATCGTAATCATGCGATCGAAGTGAAAGTTTGAATAATGAACCTAGGCAATAATTGTCCTTGAATGGTACATAACTCTATGGCCTATACATATAACAATCCTAAATGGCGAGCTTCCGAAATATTTAGACGGTTCTCAATATCTATGAGTCTTTTACAGCAACCAAACTGATTTTTTTATGTTCATAAAGACTATGAACATATGTTCACCTATAGGACTTTCAGTAACCTGGTGAGCACAAATCCAACATGGTGGTGACGCGAAGTATAAATATTTAAATGGACGTTTCTCGCGAATTAACTATCCGAGTGCCGTGAAACGTTGCACGTTAAATGCTTATACAAATGTTGATCCACTGGCATCTAATTTATTTCAATTGTTCGCATAATCACAAGATGGCTACTGTGCGTAATTTTAAAATCTCGTTTTTACTTTTTGTGTTCTAATCATGCGATTGCAGTTTGAATACCACACGTACACAATAATCTTAATGTAACAGTTCAAAAATAAAAATCCAACCTGGCGACCATCTGAAATATTTAGACGGTTCTCAATATCTACGAATCCGTTACAGCAATTAAACTGAAATTTTGTATGTTGATAGAGGAAATTAACATGAGCAGGATATATGAAAATAGGCTGTATAGTTCTTCACGGAACTACTTGTTTTTATTTATTTATTTATTTAACTTATCTATTTGTTTATTTAGCGTATAACAAGGGTCAAAGAAATACGGGCATTTACACTATGCATTTTACAAAAATGTATACTTAGGCTCTCTACATAGACGTCGACCTCGTAGAGTTGTGGCTAACATTCTTGGCAGTGGCCCCGGAGGTCCGAGTTCGATTCCCGGCTATGCCAAGAAATTTCAATCTGGTCTGTTGGCTGGAATCGGGTACACTCAGCCTCGTGACAAAAAAAAAACTGAGAAGAGGTGGATTCGATTCCTACCTCAGCCATCCTGGAAGTGGCTTTCCATACTTTCCCAATTCTACTACAGCCAAATGCTGGGATGGTTCCTAACTTAAGAACATGGCCGCATCCATCCCAATTCTTACCTTACTTACGAATATACACGCTATTGCAGACACTAGTCTTCCGGTTCTGGGTGCATTATAGCTTCAGGAGTACAGTAATGTACAGGGAAAACCAATTTGTCAGATTTTGGGCATTGCTAATCTAACCATTTTTGTCACTAGATTGAGTGACTTGAATTTCTTTTAGCGACGAGCTGTTAACTTATATGTTTTCTATTCTTTGAAAGGATGTTTCGGAACTCGCTGTAGCTACTCAAATAAATACCTCTGTATAAAGGCTTCTTCGCTAGAATGTCTGTCTCAAGTTCCCAAGATCGCGGGTTCGATCCCGACCAAGGAAGTCGGATATTTGAAGGGGGGCAAAAATCCACGGCACTTCAATTCGTATGAAGTCGGCTAGTAATAGATATCTCGCATCATATCCTCTTTCCTCATCGCTGCATAGCAATGAAATAGGCAAGCACAACAAGTGTGTGCAGTTGACGAGACAAAGCCATGCGCAGTAAAGGCCAAGGGAAACCTGTAGCTGACATTTACACGCCCCGCAGTCTAGATAACGAACAAATACACATCACATGGAGACGAGTCGCGGTCCACTGGAACAATTCTTCTGCTACGTGCTTATCTGTTCCGTGTGTGTGTGAATGGGATGTCTTATAACCTATGTTATTATGGTGTCTATATTAGTAGGAGTACAGAGATGTGCAAATGATTAAAATCAACGCCAGTTTCCAAACATTACATTTTTACTTTTCATGGCTTAATGCAGTAAAAATGTTTGCACGGCACAGAAATTATTTCAAATGTTTATTAAAAGTTCTTAATTACATTTTCTTTTAATAAACTGACTATAATATTTTGTAGAATGTTCACTAATGTGACATGTTTTGTTTTGATTACATTTCATGTGAATTTTGATTGGAAGTCTTTTTTTTTTTTCTTTTACTGATGATCCGCTCTTACTCAGAGATTCGTGGACCATGGATTGAAATCACCTGATTTAGAGGGTACGTTCCAAAGTCAATGAAAATAAATAAAACAGACCCAGCCCAGGTATTCCTTAGAATCTCCAATAAATGTGAAAATATCCAGCCGCAATTTCTTATAGGAAAAGTTCTAAGTCCATAGGGGAGAAACAATTACTGAGCAGTGTATTAAAAATAAGACAAAATAAAATAAAAACATGGACCACAGAAGACTACTGATGGGACATGGAAGAAGAGTAAAAATGAAGAACTTTACAAGTGTACTGAAAAAATCACAGACGTAATAAAGAAGTGGATGCTAAAGTTCTACGGACATTTACTACGAATGGATGAAGGCAGGCTGACCAAAAGGATCTTCAGCTACATCATGGGATTAAAGGTCACATCTAAATGGGTCGATGAGGTGAAGAGGGATGAAGCGGAAGTTGGAATTACTCCTCCGATGGCCTATGATAGAAGAGAGTCCCGCAGTCGAGTTGACGGAGTAAAATCATTTCAGGAGAAACCACCAAGTAGGAGGCCCAAACGGATCATTTCCGAGGAGGAGAGAAAACAAAGAAGTGACAGGATGAAGAAGTTCTGGGAAGAGAAGAGAAAGAAAGCCAATAAGTCTTGAGTTCCTTGCGGTCCATAGTTGGCCAAATTCGATAATAAAAAATAAAAATAAAATGTTTTTGAATTAAAAATTGAGACTGATTTAAATTCATTATTTGGGTCTAATAATTTCAACACCTCTGAACTTGTAACTGGAGCTTTGTTTGAGAAATGGGCGGCTGTGTCCTTGAGTGACATCGCCACTGGATGAGGACGAACCCCTCCTGGATTGAGAGTTTGCCCATCCCACCATCTCCTGCAATATATAGGAATGAGATATAAAAACCATAGATGGCTTTAGAGAATGGCTCTCCTAGGAGTGATTAAATACACACAACGTGTGTAAAATACAGTTGTATATCATAAATTGACATGTTGGCCATGATGGCCATTCATTATACTCCTGTCCCGGGTTCGATTCCTGGCCGGGCCATCCGGGATTTTAATCTCTTGGGGTTAATTCCCGTGGCTCAGTGACTGGGTGTTTGTGACGTCTTCATCATCCCCTCATCCTCATTACGACGCGCAGGTCGCCCACGGGCGTCAATTAGAAAGACCTGCACTTGGCCTCTCAGGAGGCCACACGATCATTCATTATACTCCAGCAATCCTTTTAGGTTTTTCCCGTTAGTGTTGCGGGGTTTCCCGTTAATGAACCAGTCAGATGGCCGGACCATCGCTGGGGTAGCTTCCATATTTATAGTGCACCACTGGACTACTTTGCAAAAACATCTACTGTATTGGGAGGAGGAAAGCTATGGAAGCTCTTGGTTCCCACAGCAAGGTAGTACAGAGGTGTGCTATAAGTATGGGATGTAGTGTATGGTCTACTACCCTAGTGGTGGTCCAGGCAAGGTGTATCTAGTGCCCGCTGAAGAACATGACTAGGTGCATCTAGGCAAAACAGCCAACAGACACGGTAAAATTATTGCTGAACCATGTTGATTTCCTAGACAACTCATCGGCTGAGTGAAAGTGGTTTTGAAGCAATAGGGTTCGAACTCAACCAGAGCGTGACGTCTGTCGACCTTAGACCCGTGCCTATTCTCCCACAATGCGTTCCCTCTCAGAGGCCAGGTCAGCTACAGTATTACCGGTTCGTGTTTCAGATTTTCTCCTTCTTGATATAATCGATTAAACTGATGTAGGCTATTATAAATGATTTGTGAATTGGTTTCTGTCAATCAAAACCATCAGTTGCCGCAATAATAATATTACCCCTAAGGCGGTGCCAACAACGAAAATAATGGTGTGTACGAAAGAAAACGAACTTACAAAAATGAAAAATGGTTCATGGGAGAAATTGCGTGTTTAGATCTAGTATTAGTAAGTGGACGCATCAAATAAAGCAAGCAAAAATGAAGAGTCTAGGTGCATTGGTGAGCGTGATTCCTTTACACTTTAATTAACAAACACTGATCATCTATACATAGTATAAACCAAGTCCCCGATTCTTGGATGTAACGGGTAATCTCGAGAACCACTCGATGGATTTTGATGCGGTTTTCACCATTCTGTGAAGGATTTCTCGAGGATGGTTTCTGCAGAAAAACATCCATTTATGACTGAAGGAAGCTGAGCAGTAACGATTTCAGTGAATTGAGTCGAAGAAAAACCTGCCGTCCGTGCGCCTTTTAAGCTTACGCTGGGCAAACCGTTAAAGATACCGGGCGAAGCCGGGGCGGGTTGCTAGTAAAGTATATAAAAAGATAGTCAATGAAATTATTACGGTAAGTCAAAACTAATGTATGGGCTGAAATATTGGGGCTAGGAGAGGTAGGGATGAGGGGTGGGGGGAAGATGGAGAAATCACAGTGTTGGAAACAATTTCATGGCTTTAGAAAATAATTCCTGCATCAGTCATATCTTATATGCAGGACTAAGGCTTGAAAGTGTCGATATTTGGTTTTCGAACCCTACTATCCGGGCAGTTGCGGTTAGCCACTTACACCAATGCGTCCACTGTCCAACGCGGCACATTCCCAAGTATTAGATGGAGAGGCGCTGTTGCGCCGGTTTCAGCAATGCCGAAGAATATCCTAGACCACTTCGTGGCGTAGCGGCTAGAATTCTTGGCTGGCATCACGGAGGTCCGGGTTCGATTCCTGACTATGTCAAGAAATTTTAATTCTGATATGACGAATGGAACGGGGTACACTCAGCCTCTTGAGGCAAAACTTGTTGGGAGCCCTCGGGCGTTCAATCAAAAATACCCAGCTATGGCCATTCGGCTGCAATTCAAAAAACTCAGAAGAGGAGGGTTCGATTCTCATCTCAGCCATCTTGGAAGTGGTCTTCCGTGGTTTCCCACTTCTAATCCAGGGAAATGTCGGAATGGTTCCTAACTTAAAGCCACTGCCACCTCCTTCCCAAACCTATCCCCAATTTACAAATACACACAAAAGTACAATAATAATAACTAACTCCACAATAACAAAGGTTATCACACAAATTACTTACACACACCCAACTACACAGGGCTATATGACCACGATGTCCCGAAGCCCCTAAAATAAGCAACAAGAGTCAGTGACTTGGGGCTGGATGTGATACGAAGTCTCAAGCCCGCCGATATTGTGCAACTCGGAGTGATTACAGAAGGGACAGTAATACGACAGGTTTCGGAGGCCAATATTACCCCAATTCGGATTCAGTGAGTATAACAGCAAAAACCGTGGTCGGCAGCCCCATAGTAGGCATTGACCTACCAAGCGACCACCGCTCAGCTCTGCCATTTGGCCTGGAGATTGCTGGGTGATCCGTGGCTATCGCTAGATGGCCCTCAACCGGTAATCTTGGCTTTCTTGTCTCTGTGACTAGACACCTACTCAATTGTCCACACGAGGCTGAGTGCACTCCATTTCAGCACTCACGCCAGCTTCAAAATCCCACACACAACCAAAAATTGAACCCCGGACAATTTAGGTAAAAGTCTAGGGGAGCCGGTTGATTCCCAGTAATTACTCTGGTACTCATTTCTAATTATTGGTAATGTTCTTAATTTATTTGTAGGGGCTTTGGACATCTTGGACATCTTGGACATCACCCCCATGCAGTTGTGTCATTGAACTTGAGTAATGTCCCGCGGCGTAGCCGTGCTCGTTAAATCGTGCACCAGGGCCATGAGGGCAGCTACAGCAATTCTGGAGATCGCAGGTCCGAATACAGCGGCTATCCTGAATGTGGTTTTCCACGGGTTTTCCTCACTCCCTCCAGGCAAATTCCGGGATAGTACCTTACTTCAAGTATCGGGGCACCTACCACATCCCTGTCCCTAATACATTTACACACACTACTGCAGTCATCACATAAATACAGGTTATCAGACAAGTTCATGTTGTAGGCTGAGTCGCAGGGCCATGTGTGTTTTTGAAAGTGAAAGTTGTATTTGTAAAATTTACTACTTGAGTGAGAATCGAACACACTCTTTTTCAGTTAGAAGATCAACGCCTCCCGTAACTTAAGCTACGGCCGCCTTAATTACAAAAACACACATAGTACTACAGACACCACAATAACACATACTATCATACAAATTCTACACACACAGACTTGGAAGATGACTATGATGTCCAAAAGAAACAGCTCACAAGCGAGCGGAACAGTAGGCCCATATTGTGCGTATATCGCCGGACGATAACGCATGTACTATACCGCCATCTAGTGCGATGTCTCGACAGCACAACATTCAAGGAATATCTGGGCCATGGTCGACCTCGACAAGAACGTGTCGTACTACAAGGCCACACACATTGGTGCAGGCACCACATTTGTTGATAAAGGCGTTCGTAACCGCGGATCCAGTGAGGATTGTTCCTGTTGCTCTACACACTGTCACTAGATACAACGGTTGCCATATATAGTCTTACGCTGTACATACGGTGTACGATAACGATAACGGGTGGGTATGCAATGACGGCATTACAAAGGCAACATACTTCTTTTTTACACCTCGAATACTTCGAACAATAAGTTGATAGCACACAGTATGGCGGAGTTTAAGAACTCGCGTTTCACAGTAAGACACTTAGTAGAATGGAAGACGTCTAAGTGGCATGAGCGTAACTAGAATTCGCTTCTGGAGAGGGTTGAGTGAAGTCAAAAATATGATGATGATAATAATAATAATAATAATAATAATAATAATAATAATATCGTATGGCCTCGCGTGCCTGGTGCAAGCTTTGTTAATTGACACCCAGAGGGTAGCTTGCATGTCGAATTTCGTCGTTCCTTTGAACGCTATGAAAGTCAAGGAGGTTAGATATCTAAACTCCTTGACACTACAGCGCTTTCAAGTAGAGAATGGAGGAACTTTGTGTTGGCGGAAAATCCCGAGATTAATTTTGCCATTGAACACGGCCTACTGAATTCAAATGGGTTCTTTAACATGCCAACAACGTATGACATGAGTGTCGTGATTTTTGTCGCCTTCAAAAATCACTTACCATGGCCAGGGGCGAACCTGCAATCTTGGGGTTGGTAGTCCGACACTATAACCACTCACCCTCCGTGGCAAGCATAATAATAATAATAATAACTTATTAATGTATTATTCGCTAATCGGCCAACTGGGGACCACGATAAGTTCCACTATATATTCTGGCGTTTATTCAATTTATTATTATTTATTTATAATTATTTATAATAACTATTTTATGGACACATACATAGGATGAACGAAGACACGCTGACCAAAAATATATTTAATAATAACTGATAACCAATTGGGTAAAAGAAACCGTGGAAGACCTCAAGAAACTAAACATCTCTACAGAAGACATGGCAGACAGGAAATTTTACAGAAAAAAAATCAGAAATTTAAGCAAACGCCCAATGAGAATTAAAACAGGAAAGAAGTGGACAGGAGAGAAAAAGGAAGCATAGTGAATATATAAGAGGTTTTGGGGAAGAAAGAAGAAAGGGACAGAAAATAAAACATGGTAATTGATTGTGTTCTAACGCTGTCCATAAGGGGGAATTGACGAAAATATTAATAATAATAATAATAATAATAATAATAATAATAATAATAATAATCACAGTAAACAAACATGAAGCACTATTTACCTCGGAAACCATGATCATTGGAGGCAGATCTCTTATTAAAGACGCAGGGAAACAAAAACGAAAAATGTTATATTGGCTTTCACGGGCAGTGAATTAAAACACAGCAATTTTTCTAGGTTTGTGCCGTGTCTTGTGTGGGGTTTCGCCTAGGACACCAAGCTGGCTCATCAGCGGGCTCTTTGTGTCCCCGCCCGGACCCTCATAGGAGTAGCGAACTGCTCGCTACCTCCCAAGGACTATTTCTCCAGTTGCCAGTTGTTTTGACTTTCATCGAGAGAGCAAGGTTGAGAATCCTTCTTGTGAACCTGTCATTGTTCATTCTGAGAAGGACTATTTCTCCAGACGCGCAATTCGCTACTCCAGTAGGGGTCCGGGCGGGGACACCAAGAGCTCGCTGATAAGCCAGCTGGGTGTCATAGGCGAAACCCCACACAAGATACGGCACAAACCTCGGAAAATTGCTGATTTTAAACGAGGAAAATGTTGAGGAAAATTCTTGGTCCAGTCTGTTCGGAATGTGGATAAAACGGAAGTCTCAGGAGCTGCAAAGATCACTCACACCTTCAGGAAAGGCGATCGAAGTTCTACAGCCACATTCTTAGAATGAACAATGACAGGTTCTCCAAAAGGATTCTCAACATTGCTCTCTTAATGAAAGTCAACACAAGTGGCTTCGTGAATAGAAAAATACCTTCAAGAAATTGGCATTACAGAGGAAGTTATAGAAGATCGTCTACAGTTCAGAACATTAATCAACAACCATGATTCCTATGATAAAATGGTATATAAGGACGACCAAGATATTATGGATGGAAGAACGGAAGCAGATTTTGGGAGAAGAGAAAACATTATTAGCAAAATAAGTTCTATCACACTCCACTGATGGACATAACGATGTTGAAATAATAATAATAATAATAATAATAATTTGGAGACAACCCCAACACCAGAGCCACTATAACTTGGACAGAAGAGGGAAGGAAGAAGCTCAGCGGGAGGATGAAGAGATTATGGGAGGAAAAGAAGGCCAACACATCAGCTAAGCAGGTTTGGTTGGTTGGTTCCTCAGTTTAGGGGCTGCGACAAAGCGGTCATGTAGCCCCGTGTACTTTGGGTGTGTGTAGAAAACCAGTGTTAATTGTGATGGTTGTATTAGTGTGTGTTATCTGTAATTCAGGTAAGGACTGCAGACTTTGAATTTTTCAAGTAGTTCCTTTTGCCGCCAAACGCCACCGTCAACGACTACTAGTTCAGAACTTGGCTACTAGACGCCACCGCAGTCGGCTCCTGGCGACGAACGTAGGAACCTAAGAGCGTTGTTTAATTTTTTAACATCTAATTTAGCTTCACACAGGTGTAATTAGTGGAAGGTTCTTTAACATGCCATAAATCTATGTCTTCCCCTTCGAAGGAAGACATAATGAGGGATTTTTAACGCTCTTAAGAAACCCGACGACTTAGGCTGGGTTTGAACCCGCGATCTTGGGCATAGAAGCTCAGCATGCTACCAACTACGCCACCGAAGCCCCTCTAAGCAGGTTTAATCGTGCTCCTGAGTAGGGCATAACGATGTAAAAACCAATAATAGTGGTAATTTATCACATGTAACTTATTTCAAGTTTAGGGAACAACAGCCGTTAAATTTGGGTACAATCGTGCTGACCGCCTAAAAATCATTTACATTTCAAAATAATAATAATAATAATGACAATATTACTGTACCGGTATTGGTTTTACGTTCCTTTTAACTATTAAGGCATTTAGAGACGCCGAGATGCCGGAATACTGCCCTGAAGGGAAACTTTTCGTTGTTTTTTTTCGCTATCGTTTTACCCTCCAAGGTTGGCTTTTCCCACGGACTAAGCGAGGGATCCCACCTCTACCGCCACTGAGGGCAGTGTCCTGGAGCTTGAGACTCTGAGTCAGGGATACAACTGGGGTGTGTAACCAGCACTACGCCCAGGCGGCCGCACCTCAAAGCGAACAGGGGGCCTGGTGAAGGGATGGAATGAGTGGGACGGTTAGGCAAAGAAGTGGGAAGGAGGCGGCCGTGGCCTTACAGTGGGAACCATCCCGGCATTTGCCCGAGGACGAAGTGGGAAACCACGGAAATCCTCTTCGAGGATGGCTGAGGTGGGAATCGAACCCCCTCTACTCATTTGGGCCACCCGAGGCTGAGTAGACCCCGTTCCAGTCCTCATACCACTTTTCAAATTTCGTGGCTGAGCCGGGAATCGAACCCAGGACCTCCGGGGCGGCAGCTAACCATGCTGACCCCTACGCTACGGAGGCGACGAAGGGGAACTTAAACGTGCCAATAAATCTACTGACACGGATTTCTCGTAGTTAAACACCCTCAAATGTCTACAGACTGCGCCAGGATTCGATCCTACAACTTTAGGACAGCACGCGAGAACGTTACCGCTGTACCACGCAGCCAGTCGGTCAAAATTACATGGGGGATGAGGCCTCGTTTAATGAAAGCAAATAGGCTACACGATACAGAAAGTTGGAAGTCTTGTAGGCCTATCTACACTTTTCTCGTGTTCGATTTGACTCACTGTATTTGCAACTACCAATGTGCAAAGCTCGAAAATTAACTATTTTGTTTAAGTCAAGAACATCGCGCAGTTCAAAGCTTCTTTATCTAGGAAACGCGGAGATTGGGGGATTGAAGGGAGGTGGCCGTGGCTTTAAGTTAAGAACTATCCCAGTATTTTCCTGGAGTGGAAGTCAGAAACCAGGAAATTATTAGTGGACGATCGTCCATCCCTCCCCCCTCCTTCCCGGTAGGTATGCCTGGAGAAATAGTTATTCGTAATCGGCCTATCTATTGTGTAGGGCACTGCGTTATCGCGCAAGGCCATGCGACCAGGCTATGTCCGGACTCGGAAACAAGTGGCTTTGCACCCCACCGCGGGGCGTCCTTGAAATGGTTTCCGTAGTTTCCCATTTCCCTCCAGGAAAATGCCGGGGCGAAGGGCACCGCCACTCTTTTTTTTTTCAACTCCTTCATTAATCCACATTTCTCATCTCTCATTAGCATCCTGGGTGATGTTTGCATCAGGGAGGACATCCGTTCCTATAAAGCACTCACCACATAGATTAATCACACAATTCTGACCCCATATGAACGGTATTTAATACATGAACAGTCATAAAATTTTCTGCTAGGAATATGATAATGTTATTATACGTGAAATTTCAGAATCTACAAAAAAAAAAAGGTCCTTTGTGTCCTTGTCAATGGTAATTTCTATTAATAATAGTAATTAATAATGTAGGGCATACCATTAGTTTGTACTGAAAGACAATTGGAATGGTTGATGCATTTGTTAAGCGGCAAAACGTTGGCTTCACTGTTCATATTTTTTGTATAGGTACAATACGCACACAGGAAGCCAAAGAAAACCCAAAATGATCGTTTTTGCAATGCATCAATATTGTAAAATGTAGTAGTTCTGTGGTGTAGTAATCCATGTTATGTATACGTGTGAATTAGAGAAATAGCTTTAATTGGTAGAAGTAAAGTTTATATTTTAATTTGATATAGTTTTTCTTTTATTTTAGTGCATTTAAAGGAATATTTGAAATATTAGTTGAGTTGATGTTGTACGTTCAATAATTAATCAATTTCATTTTTGACACTTTAATAGAGAATTTGTAAACCTTAAGTGTGTAAATTTTATATTTTAATTGTATGTTAACTTTTGTTAACTAAGAAAATTAAGTCTGAGCAATATTAGACGGAGAAGGATAGCTGATTAACTTAGAGGGATTATAATGTGTCAGAAGAAATGACGTGTGAGTTATGAGGGTAAATGTCGATAATTGATTGAGTGATTTCATTTTCGCGATGCGATGGTGGGAATGCAAAACCTCGAAGCCACAATGCTGTGCCTTCTTATTCTCTTCCTTATAATAGGCCGGTCACGACGCCTAGACGTACGTGATTATACATTCCCGCGAAACACTGTATTTAAAAGGATAGTATATTGGCTCTCACGGCCAGTGAAGACATGGCACAACCCTAGAAAATGTTCTGCCCTGTATTTAAAGCTGAGTGTTTTATGGTCAAGAGCAGTGGTTATTGAACCTTACAATATTATAAAGTTCGATGAGGTTGGCTAGGGTTTGTATACTTGACATAATGAAGTGAATGGAAAGGAGCAGCATGGCGGTTTACGAGGTCTTGCATTCCTACCGTCGTAATTGAGCTGTAGGATATCTATTGCCAGAGTTTCAGGATGGTGAGAGAGCGTAGGTGCTGTTGGTGGGTGACTGGTGTTAGTGGCTGTTGCGTGGTCACTATCGTCTATACTCTGCGAGCTGCCTGAATAGGATTGAAATTTCACCGGAAATTCCACGTCAGTTATCACCCCTCTGCCTCTTGACCAATCCATGTTCGCATAGTTGATGTCATAATATTCTGGGCTGCAATATTACAGCCCACGTGCTTCAGTGCCTGGTCAGCTGTATCTCTGGCTTGTGCAACTTGGCAATCTCGTTATCAGACCACATGGCGAGACAAGAACTGTCAATCCTATTCTGGCACCTCACCGAGGGCACGAAGTCGGGGTTAGTGGATATTACCCTTTCACGAATTGATTGCCGGCGGTCGAGATGGGAACTATTCTCTGTTTACTTGTGTCACACGTCACTCTGCTTCGTTGACAGGTACAGTTGCGCGTGTAGGATATGACACAGCTACAGTAGCTGTCCGTGGTGACATGACGCTTATCTGCGCTTCTAAGACAGGTAGCGCACGCAATGCTGCTTGACTTATGTGCAACTTGCACTGTATCCTCCTCTTTACCCCGCGGGGCTTCTGCTACAATAATCAACAAACCGTGGCGCAGCCAGGCTCAGCGGCAATCAAATGTTAAACGGGTAAAAAGGGAGGAAAGGGTCGGGAGAGCCTTGGGGTATCATAACACATGGCCACCAAAGGAATTGAGTGTATCGAATGCCTTTTTATTTTTATCGCAAATTGTTCTACCTTTTATATTTTTGAATATTGGGTAGGTGTGGCTCCAATCCATAGTACGGAACAATATTCAAGTAAAGGTCTGATAAAAGCTATGCCAGTACGTTATTCCGAGTTTTATGTGAGGAAAGTCCCCTCGTTACCCCCGATTCCCTCCTGAAGAAGTAAGACGTGCATTATTGGTATCACGCCAACACAGAATTTGTTGCAATCGAGCTCCAAAATACACTGCCTGGCGGGAGGGTATAATGGCGTATTGGGAAAGTGTTTTATGAGATTTATTGGGACCGAAGATTATGAGTTTAGTTTTGGTTGTATTGAGGGTAGGATACCGTTCTGAAAGCGAGGAGAAGAGCGTATTTAGGCAGGACTACATAATGTGGTATACTTGTTGGATTGGGTTACGATAGCAGTGTCATCGGCAAACCGCAAGAGATGTGAAAAAGAGTTCCGTTCATTTACAAACGAGCCCTCTATCCCGGCTCTGACAAAAAGAAACTCTCTTCGGCTTATCCCAATTAATTGTGGTCACCGGAGCCTACCACGCTCATTTTTGGATTTGGCCGGGGATTTTAAGGCCGGATGCCCTTCCTGACGACCCTTGATATTTTTTTTTTCTTTTAGGTGAAAATTTCACCCCATTGTCACCGGGATTTGAACTCCGGCCCTCCGGGTGAAATACGAGCAGCTAAGCCACTGCGCCATCACGCTCCCCTATCCCGGCTCTGACAAAGAATATCTTAATTCTGGTGTGAGGGCTAGAATGGGGTACACTCAGCCTCGTGAAGCAAAACTGAGAAGAGGCGGGTTCGATTCGAACCTCGGCCATCCTGGAAGTGGTTTTCCGTGGTTTTCCACTTCTACTCCAGGCAAATGCCGACATGGTATATAACGTAAGGCCACGGCCGCTTCCTACTCAAATCCTACCTCAATTAAACATACACTCACTAGTACAGACACAGGTTATCAGATAATTTCTACACACACCCAAGTACACGGGGTTACATGACCACGATGTCACAAAGTGCCCAAAGAATCAACAACAACATCACTTGTTTGCGAGTGTGGGGTGTTGCAGAGAACGAGAGGAAAGGGCTTTCCTACACAGAGCCTTCCTTTCGTTGCCATGGCAACCTGCGTTTGTACTCGTCAGATTACATCGGCCCGTTACGTACTCAGTAGGACAACTGGGAAGTTATGACGCGATATTTTTGGGAAGAAAGACATCTCTGACCCTCAGCCAGACAATGAGGCGCCATGTTCTTTACGGCTACATTCACCTGCGTAGCATTCAAGTGAACTCACATCAGTTCTCTAGTTTTATTGTAAGGTTGTCTTCTACTTACTGTACGTGCAAATTCATCATTCGCTCCAGCAAGTGTTGACGCCAACTCACAATAAATAAACAGACAGAAATTAAACCGAAGGAATATTATACACATCACCCGGGATAAATACGATGTTTGAACCGAAAATTCAAAATTGAAGACAGGAAGCTTAGTGCATTTATATTCATCCCGAATCCACCCACATCTTAATCCCATACATTCATAGAAATTACTTTAGAGAACAGCTCCTTCCTTTATGTCTGATAAATGGCGCCATTTTTTAAGGAAGATTCGCGCGGGTCCAGTTGGCCTTCACAAGACATACCAGAAGGGTGCAATCACTTCCTCCAAGGTCCTCTCCTCTGTATGTCAAAGCTCCGGAGACGAGAAGTGTGATCATCCCGCCGCGCCCACTGAATTAGAATGAAGAGAAATAAACAGCTGGGATATTGCCAAGGTCAAGGTTGCATCACTCACTGTGATGAAATAGCAGATGTTCCTCTATTATACAATAGGATCTGCAGTTGTGTAACCAGTAAGCGTCTTGCAAGTCTATTGTTTATCAATCCAGGTTACAGGAAGAACTTACTGATTTCAATATGACAGCAGGCAGGATCATAGACAAGGTGGCATAGATCTATCGTACGAGTAGTCACGGTGATTCCCAGAGGAGGTGTCACCATAATCCCCTCTCCCGTCTTACGCAATTGTCATACAATTATAGCCAACTCATATGGACCCTCTGGACGAGTAAGCATACTCGTAATTGTCATAAAATTACGGTATAACCAACTCATATGGACTCTATACTGTTATCAGGAAGCAATGGTATTGCGTTAAGAGTATCTTAATAATTAAAGCACTCAATAATTTACCAGTCACATCTAAATGATATAACCAACATGTGCATTTGCAAGTACAAATAACAAGTCTGTAGATACGGGTATCACAACCACTCCATATATTGAAATACCTCTAAGAACAGCTGATTCTCAAGATTCAATTTAACGTCAGAACCATACCATTCATTTTCAACTCCGATGCAAATATATAACATGCTTGGCACAAGAGGGCATAGCATTAGTTCGAGTGAAACTTATAATACAATAAATCATATATCAACACGGAATGATTAAGTCCTTATTAGGTGTATAAATATTTTTGAAGCTATTCGAACAAATACAAGGAGAATAAGCCAGCAAATAAGGTTCTGACTTTGGAAAATGTCGAAGGTAGAAATCTCAATTCCCTATATTAATGTTTACAATTTCTAGTGCAACTCCAGTTTAGAAACAACGTCTTCTAATGTTTGAAAAAATGTATTTATGGATTTGAAACTTTTATTTTAATCAAATTAGTGTAAGGATATCCGGCTTTATTTTATTAATGTTGAAGACATGTGTCACGCTGTCAGCGCGGGTAGGATATAACTCAGCTCCAGGAGCCTCAGTCATCGTTCTTCTCTCTGTGGTTACATGTGCTGCTGTTACGATTAGCTTTGCTGTTGAAAAACACTTGGAAACGCACCGTTCTTAATTGGCCCAATTATTATTAATATTTCCGTTCACAATTCACAATATAACTTTTGTTTAACACAAGTAGCGCGCGCAAAGCTGCTTGGCTTATGAGCAGATTGCACTACGTCATCACTGTGTCCCCCTGCTCGTCCCGCAAGACTCCTGCTGCTATAAACAACAAACAATGGCGCAGCCAAGTTCAGCGACACTCGTAACTTGAAATGCTAATACTTAATAAGCTATAACAATATCGCCACATAGGCATATTATATAATAACTAGCGGACCCATGAGAGACTTCTCGCATGTATATAAGCCACCTGCCCGGCTTTACTGTTATGTGGGCTTGGACGCGACACAATTCTGACAGGGCTATAGTCTTGTTTATTTGTTTAAACGCACTTTATAAACACATATTTACGTTAACTTTTCAAGAAATGTAAGATTTTTCCTGTACTATTGAGACAATTAGGAACATTTTGGCACAAACCACGTCTTCTAACTCCCTCTGGTTTAAGAGCTTGAGTTTCATGAAACATGACCTTAGCGTTTTATGTAATAATATGTATGAAGGCTCCGCATAATTTTATATTATTTAGACATTTATAAGAAGATCATAGATGTCCTTCACAAGTTCATTCTATTTTTTATAGTTTTTATGAGGAAATTGATATTCATTAATGCATTTTTCTTAACTGAATGTTTTACCAGATTCTATTTGGAAGAAAATAGTATTGGTTTTATAATTTGGCACTACATTTTCGTATTTTTCATTAGCATTTTAATAGGTTATTAGAGAAAGTTGTAGGCTGTGTTGTTTTCATCGTTATAATAGTTCAGATTTAAGAGAGAAGTTTGGTTGTTGTTTTTGTTGTTGTTTGAGTCTACAGTCTCTATAATGGTCTACTGCAGGTCTTCATTTCTCCCTGTCCAATGCTAATCGTTTTATCTTTACATTCCTACCACACCTTACATCCAAGGCAATCTGTTTAATGTATTTTTACGTTGGCCTACCCCTACAGTCCTTATTCTCAACCCTTCCTTCCATAACTAAGTTTGGTATTCCTTGGTGCCTTCGTGTATGCCCAACCAACCTATCTCTCCTCATCATTAGAACTCGCCAGAAACATCTATCTCTCCTCTCCCACTCGTCTTAACACCTCTTCATTAGTTACTCTATCTAACCATCTGATCTTCATCAATCCCCTGTAACACCACAATTCAAATGTTTCTATTCTTCTCTTTTCTGAAGCGCCAACAGTTCAAGTTACAC
Source organism: Meconema thalassinum (assembly GCA_946902985.2). NCBI lineage: Eukaryota > Metazoa > Arthropoda > Insecta > Orthoptera > Tettigoniidae > Meconema > Meconema thalassinum. Next base: position 447,502,227 of record OX336390.1, read on the forward strand.
GTCCATAGAGTGCCACGCTCCAGATAAAGGCTTTCAAAAATGACTTTCAAATACCTAAATCTATATTTGATGTCGACAAATTTCTTTTCTGTAGAAAAACTTCCCTTTCTTGTGTCGAGCTAGGCTACCTTTTTATCTTAGATTGTAATCACATTTAGGAGATTATGCTAGCGTTTTGAATTACATTTGGTTTTTTATTATTATTATGAGCTGAGAAAGATTTACTAATTTACTGCAGTGTAACAGATTTGTATATTAATCCTTCAATTGAAGGTTTTAACCAACAGTGCAAGAGTTCATGATTCTCACGATTTATACTTGAAAGCATTAACATTGGCCATTCAACATTCCGGGACTAATGGTTACAATCTTTTTTCAACCAAGGTCGCATTTATTGAAGTTATGCAACTTGATACCGGAACAGGAATTATGTCAAGTTGAGTGCCAAAGCGTGCACTGCTGTAACATTTGAACGTGAAGAGCACCGATGAGGGAAGTCACTTTTTAACATCAACCCGACGTGCCCGTTTCCCGTGGGCAGTCCCCAGGTTTACACGGTAACATAATTCTTGTACCCAAATTGTCCTTAATGTCCATGACCTAATAGGTCGTTTAAAATCCTAGTGGCCATCGGTTCCTTTTGTAGGGGAAGTGGTTTAAATTGAATGTCAGTGTATAGAAGCCGAGGGCTGCGTTTAACTCACACACACTTCCACTTTACTTCTTCATGATTACGCGCATGCGTGTTTATAAAATATGTTCCATTTGTGGTTTAGTTGTATATCTCATCTAGTCTGGATCAATAAAGTTGTATTTTAATAAGATTATCTTACATCTAAGAATAACCCAACCAAACCCCGTGGCACTACAACCCATGAAGGGCCTAGGCCTACCAAGCGACCGCTGCCCAGCCATTTGGCCTGCAGATTATAGTGTGACGCGTGGTCAGCGCATCAGGCCCTCTTGGCCGTTAATCTTGGTCTCCATGACCGGGGCGCTGTCTTACTGTCAGACTCACAAGGCTGAGTGCACCCCGTTCCAGCTCTCACGTCAGTTTCTAAAACCCCGACGGAGCCGGGAATCCCACCCAGGGCCTCCAGGTGTGAGGCAGATGAGCTACTCTAACACCACGGGGCCGACCATCTAAGATATTACAAGATACTACAAGATATTACGAGTGACTGATATTTTTTTGATTTCACATCTTTTTCAGGTTTTCAAAATCGACGATGATAATCTTGCATTAGAGACATAAACCGCAAGATATTGAAAATGAGGGGTGACCGTAAGCTGTGTAAAGATTATCCTGTTGGAAGCCGTTCTTCAGTGTTACTCGAGTAAATCGATTTAAATGCTCTTCAGTCGGTAACACGATTGTACCCAATTGTAATGGGTGTTATTCCCTATACCTGACAAAAATTACATGAGATTAATTCATTCGCTTGGATTACTAGTTTCAATCGTCAAGCGAGCATCATCAGATCCCTTACACTCATCAGGCTATTAAGACGATGTCTACGAATAAATGGTGAAGGTATTTACAATATATACAATATTTTAGATAGAGAAGTTAATTGTAAACTTGTAAGGATTTGTTAGTTTTGTGTGATTTTTGTTACGATTAGGGACTGGATTCTTAGGTTTTAACCTATTTCTTTCCTTACCTCTAAGTACAACAATACTTTAATACTTTTCCGATTCACTCTCAAAATTCATGAATTCTGTTGCACCTAAAACATCTAAATGATTGAGAGTACCTAAAAGTACCTAATTGCAGTTTTGTATAGTAGGCCTATACTGTATTTGAATTTTTAGTACATAATTTGTAGAAGTAAACCACGAGACAGTGTTTATTCCTCGCTCTAGTTGATTGAGAGAAATCCTACCTGTCAGAAACATTCAGCACCTTTCAGCTTATATCTCATTGTTTGTATATTTACTGTCAGGAAAGTGGGGATAAATCTCTTATTGTTTCCAAGTTCCCTATATTCTAAATTTAAAAAGTTAATTAAATAGGCTATAATGTGAAAATCACCTCTGGCATCCTTGGTTTTATTGAATTTGAATAATTAAATATTTAAAGAGAGCAGTGCAACAAGTGAAACATGTAATATGTACGTGAGGCTTGCCTTTTATCACTAGGCCTTCCTTACTTCTGTTTGACTTATGGCAAATAATAATAATAATAATAATAATAATAATAATAATAATAATAATAATAAATAAGTATGAAGTTCTCGGTGATAATTTGATAAAAGACGCGTCATTATGAATATCAGATTTTCTACTAGCAATTAGGCATTACTAATAATGATCGTGTGGCCTGCGGAAAGGCCGAGAGCAGGTCTTTCTAACTGACGCCCGTGGGCGACCTGCGCGTCGTAATTAGAATGAGGTTGATGATGAAGACAGCACGTACACTCAGTCCCCGAGCCACGGGAATGAACCCCAGGAGATTAAAATCCCTGATGGCTCGGCCGGGAATCGAACCATTTAGCCACGGAGCCGGACAATTAGGCATTAATGTTAAGCTTTGCATAGTTTATGTCAACGTTTGCTGCTACACTTTAAACATCAATACCTTGTAACCGAATTTATTCAGTTACAGTAGCTCACCCACGGGTTTTCTGCATTGTGCAGTTAGTTTGGGGTATTTTATTCGTATCTTATTCTATTGGGTTAACGTGGGGTTGCAGAGGTGATTTTTATTGTGCCTGTGTGTTTTTGAGGACGGATTCATATTTGGATGGTCCGGACAACCTAGGATCACTGTTTATTAATTATCGGTTTTTATTTATTTATTTATTTATTTATTTATTTATGTCTTTTGCAGTGGCGAAGTTAGGGCTCGTGGCCCTCTCTTACACTTAACCACTTAGTTATAATAAAATGCACAAATACTACCATTGAATAAGATAGGTGAACTAGAAATTAAGTTAGAATAATACAGGACATAAAAAATAAAGATAGCAATGCACATCAAACAAAGAATCATATAAAATTGTTACCTGAAACAATAATAATACTAATAATAATAATAATAAGTGATAGTGTTAGATCTAGTAAATAACTGAGTATTTTAATTTTTATTTATATACCATAATGGCTCAATCATGCTGTCTATCATCCATCACCAGTCACACGAAACAGTCAGCGGTGTTCAATAGGAAATCTCTGCAAGCAGTCTTAAATTTTGTGTAGGTCTTGCATTTCCTTACGTCAGCTGGGAGTGTATTCCAAAGTCGCGACCCAGTCACAACGAAGGATTTATTGTACTTGGAAGAGTGGTTAACGGGAATAGCGAGGGAAGAGCCAGATCTAGTATTAATATTATGAAATGAGGACAGGAAATGAAATTTCGAAGAAATATACAGTGGGAGATTTTCGTCTAGGGTTCGATATACCGACGTCAAAATATGAAAATTTCGACGCCCTTCAGGTTTCAGCCAAGAAAGAGCTTTGTAGCTAGGGGTTACGTGAGAATCGTAATTCAAGTTGAAAGCAAACCGAAGACTAGAGTTCAATGCTCGTTGCAGTTTTTTAGTTTGTTCGCTAGTTGCATCAACAAGGACCACGTCGCAATAGTCAAGTATTGGTAGTATCAAAGTCTCAATAAGTTTTATCCTCACGTCTTGTGGTAAAATGTCCTTATGCCGTTTGAGTGGGTGTAGCGTCGCGTACATCTTCCTGCAAGTATTACTTACATGTGCAGACCAGTCAAGAGATTCAGTCAGAGTCATACCGAGGTTTTTCACTGTTTTACTAAACGGGATTACGGTTGCATTTAAAGTCACAGGAGGGATAGTGTAGTTTTTATACATGGAATTCAATAATCCCTGCGAGCCGATTAAAATAACTTGGGTCTTTTTGGGGTTGAGAAGGAGAGCGTTATCACTAGCATACACACTGAGTTGTTGCAGGTCGGTGTTTACATCTCGTATCGCGTTCGCTATATCTTTGATACCAACGTGACAGTAAATTTGGAGGTCATCCGCATAAAGATGATATCTATTATATTTTATTACTGAGGAGATGTCATTAATATAAAGGACAAACAAAAGAGGACCAAGAACGGAACCCTGAGGGGTTCCTGCCTTCCTGAGTCGCCACTGTGAAGCAGTATCTTGTGTTATTACACGTTGCATGCGATCTGTAAGATATGCGGTGAAAAATTTTAAAGCCTCATTACCGAAAAGGCATGCAAGTTTCTTCAACAATGTCTGGATATGTATCGTGTCAAAAGCCCTACTGAAGTCAAGGAGTGTGAGTATTGTCACTTGTCTTTCGTCCATTGCTAGTCTGATATCATCAGTCACTTTTAGTAAAGCAGTTGCTGTGCTATGGCCCTTCTTGAAGCCAGATTGAAGTGGATCCAGAAGAGAGTGAGCGTGCAGGTATTCCAGTATTTGAGTATGTACCAACCGTTCTAACGCTTTGGAAAGAGCGGGGAGAATAGAAATTTGACGGTAATCGGATAGAAGTTTAGAGCCTGGGTTCTTGGGAAGTGGGATTACATTAGCGTACTTCCAAATTGCAGGTAATGTGCCGTTTTTGAGACAGTGATTAAAAATATGGGTGAGAATGGGTAGAATAGCGCCAATGATATTATGTATGAAAGTTATAGGAATATCGTCGACACCACTAGCTTTCGATTTAATAGAATACAAGACTTTCTTAACTTCATTAGTGCTGACAGTACGAAAAGCAAAGCATGGGCGACTTTGTGGGACAAATGATGGGTCATTATTTACATGAGGTATGTTAAGCGGATTAGACTGAACTCTCTCTTCCGTGAAATACGCATTTAAATCGTCAAGTGGAATGTCAGGTACCTGAAGCTGTTCCCGTGTTTTGCCTATGCCCATGGCTCGGAGATGCCTCCAAGCACTAGCTGTATTTAGATTCCTTGTTGATTCACGGACATATTTAAACTTAAGATTACGGATGATTTGTTTAGTTCTATTCCTCATTATTCTATAATTTTCATAGTCACTTGGGTCTTGGGTACGTTTGTAATGTCGGTAGAGTGTATCACGTTGAGACATCATATGTTTAACATCAGAGGTTAACCATGGATTCGGTTTGCGTGATATTCTTATTTGTCTTTTGGGTGCATGTTTGTTGTATAGACTGTGTATTAACGAATTAAATTTATTTATTTTGGCATCAATGTCTTTCAGATTTAAAATGTCATTCCACGGAAGAATGTAGGCATCGTACCTTAGTTCATACATATCGATATCTTTCATATTCCTGCACGTTATATACCTAGGTTGATATTTTGGAACGTGTAGTGAGTAAGCGAGAAATATAAGATCGTGGGTGGACACGGCCGGTACTGAAATCTGTCCGTGAGTTACCACTTTCTGAGGGTTGTTAGTCACTTTGAGATCTATTAAGGTGTGGAAAATGTTGTTGGTAGTATGTACATGGTTAGTAGGATTTGAAGGAAGGATAGTCAAGTCACATGAGGAAAACATGTCTTCTAATTTCTTAGTATCGTAATTCTTCGTAAGTAGATTAGTGTTGAAATCCCCTAATATAATGATATGTTCGTACGTTGGTAGCAAGTTAAGTAGATACGTTTCAAACTCGGCCATATAAGGTACTTTAGGTGGTCGGTAAACCACTCCAATAAGTATTTTCTGTCCACTAGCAACTACTTCAACGAACATGAACTCCGTCCTCGGCAAATCGCCGGTCGATGAGGTACAAATGACACGGCTCTTCAGGTCATCTCTACAGTAGAGAACGATACCTCCTCCCCTCTTATTAGTGCGGTCATGACGATGAACATTATAACCATCAAGCTGAACCATGCTGTTTGGGATTGAAGGCGATAACCAGCTTTCACTCATTCCTATCAAATGGACACTAGTTTTGTTAAATATAGCCTGAATTTCGTCAAAGTGTGCGGGCAAACTTAAGCTGTTTAAGTGACAACACTGGAGGGTGCGAGGATATGGTGAAAGTTCGTGTTTCAATAAGCTGCTGGCGTCTATGGTAGGGAGAGAGGTGAGGAGAGTTCTATTCTTAGAGCTAAGGTCGTTGTCATTGGAAAACACCGCAGCTACCTGACTAACGGACATACTTTAACTGAGACAAAAAAAAAATCTTACCTGGATTTCCTGGAGAACTGGACCGCTTGCTGGTTAATATACCACACACACACACAATCACACACGTAAACCTAGTAATAATGATAATAATAATAATAATAATAATAATAGTAATAATGTTTAGTGGGCACATCACAATGGTCTTATCGCTCTGATAATCCACCTAACCGCCCCATGTGAAAGTTCAATTCCTTAGGTGTGCTAATGTTGAGCTTCTTCCCGTCTTCTAAATGGACGATAATGCGGCCATCCTGCGTTGAAACCCGCCGCACACCCCAGAAGTCTCGTGCTTTACGCAACACTTCCTTCCTTGTGGACGTCAGAGATTCAGTTACGAGTAGTTTGGTACCTTTAAGAGCTCGCTTGGCACGCCAGATGCGGTCTCTCTCATGGTACCTGAGAAATTTAATGATGATAGGCCTGTTTCCTGCGGATACCACCTCAGCTGTCGTCCTCTTCATACGGCCCAGTCTATGACATCTATCTATACTGTCCATAGGCAATTCGATGTTCAGTCTGGTTTTTAAAGTTCCCAATGCCACAGCGTAGGTGTCCTCGCCAGGGGTCTCACTTACTCCATGAAGGAGGAGGCAGTTCCTTCTGCTATACTGCTCTGCCTCGTCAATCTGAATGTCCTGCTGGTCGATGCGTTCCTGCAGATGGTTTACTTCCTTCTTCATCTCGCCTAATTCGCTTGATATAGCTTCACGAAAGTCCTTAAAGTCTGAAGCGAGGCCGGTGAGTGTGTCGCCGGGGTTGGCAGCACTGGTCGCACTAGCAGCCATGGCTTGTTCCAAGCTTGCTTGGAATTCAGCCATTCGCTCTTCGAACTTAGTTATTCGTTCATTTACGGCCTTCAGCGTCATAGCACTTCACTTTTATTCGAGTAAACGATTAAGTAGAACACTAGCACGCCCACGAATATTCAAATGCAACTTATCTTGCTGATATGGCAGGTGAATTTGCGGAGCACGTTTACTCGCGTTGTACAGCGTGCGCCATCTTGTTTTTGGATATTTGATATTATAAAATACGGGGTTTTGCGATTTATTACGTTTTGGGAATAAGGATATATAAGACTGTATTAAGTAGAAGCATTATTTCATTTTGGTTTGGGGTTAATTGCTTTATTTTGACCTAGTAATGTTAAAGGTTAGATTTGTGGCTGTACTATAAAGGTACAAAGAATTGATATTTTCGAGTGCTGGATTTGTGACATACCCGGAAAAGACAGGCAGTAATTCGGCTTGTGTGGGATTACCTAGGCTATTTATGGCATGAACTCCCATGAACTTCGCGTGAAGGAACAACTGTGTGACGTCTGTGTGGATTTTGACTGTCTGATGTTTATGTGTTGACGCGGATGTTCCGCTAGGAGCGGGCTACGCACAAGTTAGTTCCGGCAGAAACTTTGGGGTTATTGGATCCTTACGCGAGTGCATATAATGGCGTGTCTGGCGTTCAGAGCTTGTCTTATTGTTTTATCGGCAGAACACTGATCTACTAACGCCCAGGGTCGTTTTACGTGACATGGTTTCCGTAACGAACAGTTAGAGATCGTCTTCTTGCTTGTACTACGAAAGTCCGTTTTTCAACTTGCAATTAGTGTCGTTATTACTCGATCATGGTATCGTAATACGAACGAGCGGTGACTAATGTTTAGCTATCCACTGAGCTCTTACGGGCTATTGGAGGCTACGATTTTTCATGGGTCCATCCATACCATGGGCTGTCGGTAATAACTTACCACGCCTAAAGGATAATCCAGTCGTAAACATTTCATCGAAGTCATGCGAGAATGGAGAGGTGAACGTGCCGTAACAGAAGAAAGTAGAATGAACCAGTCGTAACGTGTGTAGATATTTTGTGTACGGACGGTACAGTGTATATACATAGGTGGCTATTATGCCTGGGTCTGATATGACCGTAGTGTTTTTCTTGCTCTCAGAGCCTAAATTCAGTGGCAAGGTACTGTATAAAGTTTGAGCACGAGTGTATGAAGGGTATTTTTGTTGTATATTTTGTATATATGTGTTTAGTACAGCCAATAGATTATCTTTTTAAAATCCATGTGTGGTTATATTCCTGTCTTGCATGAACCTGGTACATCAGCAAACGCATGCCAAATGCCCTACGCCTGGGATATGGAGTTTCATAGTCGGGGCAACAGTTATGTATCGTATTCTATCCTATTTTATTCAGGAAGACCCATATGGTCGACCTTGGCGCCCATTCAAAGTCGGGAAGTAACGTTAAAATCACTTGTGGCCTGTATTTAAAGGCAGTAAATTCTGTAGGTTTGTGGTAAATGAGGGTAGTTAAAGTTAAATCAACTCCAGCGAGGAGGTGAGAGAAGGGTTTCAACCTATTTAAAGACCTATTCGACCTATTAAAATAGTTATTTTTATGTTTTTATGTTTTTGAAAACATAAAATGACAATTTTAAAACCTCAAAATCCGATCCCTAGTTATGTTATTGTTAGTGGCTATTGACCATCAAGTTACCTTGTTTAGTCTGTAATGGTTAAAAAGCAATAACATTTATCATGTTAGGAAATGTTGATATTAGCTGTAATGATTACTAATACAAACATTTAAAATATAACTTCTATCAATACAAAATTAAGAACATCTATTCAAATTTTTGAATACGGTTGGTACATATTTCAACCTTTAATTGAGGTCTTCATCAGCCAAAATTGCTTATATTTAATTCTTAAAACTAGTGTAACAATTATTTATAAAACGAAATGCATATCCGTATAACTTTCATTTACGTCAATTGTAAGGATATCCATTTCGTTATATAAATAACTAGCAACCTGCCCCGGCTTCCCCCATTATTTTAACGGTTTACCCAGCGTAAGCTCAAATGGCGCACGGACGGCAGGTCCCAGACGCAATTCAGAAAAGCCGAGGTGAACAGTGAAACTCCAAACACATATACTCTTCTCTGAAGTCTTAACTCGACACGACTCGACAGTTTGATGCTGGCCGAAGCTGGGGTGATAGGCTCGCTCACTAACTCGTAAACTCACTCTGAAGCTAGTAATTTCAATTTCCTCTGACAGGAGATTGTTGGAACAAATGAAAACGTAAAAACACTTATAGTGGGCGATGTGTTAAAGATAGAGATATGCTGTCGTAGACTTTATTGTAGAACTTTTCTTGCTGAACAATTCCTACACTCATAGTATTAGCCTATATATACAGTAGATATTTTTAACGATTTACCCAGCGTAAGCACGGACGAACGGATGTCAGGTTTTTCTTCGACTCGATTCACTGAAATCGTTACTGCTTGACTTCCTTTTATCATAAATTAAAGTTTTTCTACAGAAACCTTCCTCGAGATATCCATTACAGAATGGTGAAAACCGCATTAAAATCCATTCACTGGTTCTCGAGATTACCCGTTACATCCAAGAATTGGGGACTTCGTTTTATATTACGTGGAGATTGTGACACGAGTTTTAAGAATTAGATATACGCAATTTTGGCTGATGAAGACCTCAATGAAAGATTGAAACATGTACCAACGATAGAATAAATGTTCTTAATTTTGTATTAATAATAACCCCTGGCACTACGTCCCATGAAGGGTCTAGGCGTACCAAGCGACCGCTGCCCAGCCATTTGGCCTGCAGATATTGGGGTTACACGTGGTCAGCGGATCGTGTCCCCTCGGCCGTTAATCTTGGTTTTCGTGACTGGGGCGCTGCCTCAATGTCAGATAGTTCCTCAATTGTCCTCACGGGGCTGAGTGCACCCCGTTCCAGCCCTCGCGTCAGTTTCTAAAATCCCTGATGGAGACGGGAATCGAACCCGGGGCCTCCGGGTGAGAGACAGACACGCTACCCCACGGGGCCGGCACCAACGATAGAATAGTTCTTAATTTTTTATTGATTGGCGTTATATTTTAAAAGGTTTCTGTAATGGTTAGTTAATGGCCAGGTTGATATTTGTAACTGGGGACATGGATTAAAGAACTTAGCTGGTTATTTGGGCGATGTGGTATCCGTTCTCGTAAAACTAACAAATGCTCACAAGTTTTGCAAGTTTACAATAAACTTCTGTAACTAAAATATTGCATTTACATTTCGTTTCTAGTGATGTCCGTTACTCTTTCACACAAAAACCACTCAACTGAATTGGCTGAAATTCAGCAAGAACTTAGTTTATATATCAGGGGAAAATATAGGACAATTGCCGTTTCACTGTTTCAATATGGTGACAAAAGCTACGTTTCATTTCAGTAGCAGGTGATGCACGTTCCGCCCGGCGAGCAGGTATGCATAGGAGGTTGTATATATTCACCCTTGCCCACGCCTTCGTTTTCGAGTTTATTCTCAGGTACTCGTACGATGGACGGTTAACCAGCTAGTACCAAATACATTTATTTTAAAACTATATTCCATCCATCCCATAACATAACGCACCGGAGTAGCTAGACTACTTGCTAGAACCATGACACATACGCAGTGCTAATGGGCAATAAAGCCGGCGGGTGTGGACAGAGATAATATCGAGGTGTGTTTCATCCCATCATGCTCATTTCTAATCGCTGACCAGACACTACGTCGTATCCAGCTCGATGTTACCAACTGTGTCGTTTGATTTATGGGCTTGTTCATCGTGGCCATGCACTCCCTTTTGTTTGTGTGTGAATATAATAACTGTGTGATTGTGATGGCTGTATTAGTGGGTGTACTGTATTTGTAATTCAGATGAGGATTGGGAAAGAGGCAACAGTGGCATTTGCCTGGAGTAGAAGTGGGAAACCACGAAAAACCACTTCCAAGATGACAGATGGGAATCGAACCCTCCTCTTCATAATTTTGCCTCACGATGATAAGTGTACCCCGTTCCAGCCCTCACACCAGAATGAACATTTCTTGGCAGAGTCGCGAATCGAACCCGGACCTCCGGGGCAACAGCCAAAAATGTTAGATGCTACACTACGAGGTGGTCTAATAATTTTAAAGTGAACAATTAGCCTATGCCTTCATTCGTATAATTTCATTTGCCGACGATCATTACGAGTTCCATGATGTCTGTTCTTCCTCCATGTTCGAAATAACATAACCGCCTCTCAATTAAGTAAACGTGTCCGACAATCAATGGCGTGGCGTGTTCAGGCATTCATTCAGGCACAAGCACTACCTATAGGATGATGGTCACATACAAACCTGGCTACAGTAACTCAACGAGGGAAGTGCAACATAGAAGTACCGCCAACAATTCGAGTACAAGAATCAAAGGTCTGTAACTCGTTAAGGGCTGACTAGAACATGAGTTGATAGGAGCATTTTATGTTCCTTAGGGGAGTACTATCCATACTCATGCTATTTCCTGCATGTTTTGAAGCACAATGTGTTATAGGGGGCGTGGTAGCTCGGCGATCAAGCTGTTTATCATCAACGTGGTTCGAATCCTGGTTAATGCATGATAATTGCTTTAGGTTAAAGTTCATGTCCAGCAGTTTGTATTCCACATAGTAAAGACGTCCCGTAACTTATGATTGCGAGTCTGTACTAGTAGTGACATCGATTAATATATACAAATTTCTTTATTTTACATTATTTTACAAGACTGAATTATGATTGACCTTCCATTGTTTTCCATCTATAGTCTATATATTAATATTTCACCTTTTTAAAATTCTTGATAAGGAGTGGTTTCCCGTTGATTACCACATCACCTTCTGGTGAATGATTGGCTACGGCTGCCTCTTTCCTAAAAATACCTAACCCACCCTTTGGGTAGAGAGCCCATGTGCTGGCAGGAAGGGTATCTTACCCATAAATCTCAGCCAACATTAGTTTGAAATGACAGTGGAATTCTAAAGAACATTAATGAAACTTCAGCAGACAAACAGAAACTTTCCTGAAGGTAACGTTACGTATTATCCTCACATGCTATCAGGATATTTTCAACCCCGTATAGTTTATGAGAACGTGAAAATATTTGGTCCCTTAAAACAACAATAACTAACCAACATCGACTTTAAAAACGTACAAGATAAGGTAAACTCAGCCCAGCTATTCCGAGGGATTCGAGATTAGGTCAATAGGAAGAGATATACTTTTATAAATAAGCTAGCAACCCACCCCGGCTTTGCCCGGGTTTACCCAGCGGACGGACGGCAGGTCCCAGACGCAATTCAGAAAAGCCGAGGTGAAACTCCAAACACATATACTCTTCTCTGAAATCATAACTCAACACGACTCAACAGTTTGATGCTGGCCGAAGCTAGGGTGATAGGCTCGCTCGCTAGCTCGCAAACTCACTCCTAAGCTAGTAATTTAAATTTCCACTGAATGGAGATTGTTGGAACAAATGAAAATTTAAAAACACTTATAGTGGGCGATGTATTAAAGATAAAGATATGCTGTCGCGGACCTTTTTGTATTCTTCATACTCTTCACACTCTACTTGTCATGCTAAATAATTCTTTCACTCGTAGTATATAGATATTGTTAACGGTTTACCCAGCGTAAGCTTAAATGGCACACGGAGGCAAATTTTTCTTCGACTCGATTAACTGAAATCGTTACTGCTCGGCCTTTGGTCATAAATGCATGATTTTCTACAGAAAGCTTCCTCGAGAAATCCTTCACAGAATGGTAAAAACCGCATCAAAATCCTTCCAGTGGTTCTCGAGATTACCCGTTACACCCAAGAATCGGGGACTTGGTTTATACTATGTAGAGATAACTCATTTCTGGAGTTTCACCATTCATCTAAAAAATGACAGTGGAATTCTAAAGAAACATTAATGAAACTTCAGCAGACATATACCTTCCGGAAGGTTCCGTTACGTATTATCCTCATATGATGACAGGGTATTTTCAACCCCGTATAATTTATGAGAACGTGAACGTATTCGGTCCCTGAGCATCGATTTTAATGGCTTAGGGCCTACAAGATAAGCGACTTTATCAGTAAGGTCGGCGCTTGTTTACCAGGCTCAAGATTGTCGATGCGCCCACTCACCAAGATAACATGACAGCTGGTCGTCATGAACAGCTTCTTTCTAAACTCACTTGAAAAGGAGATACACTTTTTAAAAGTGCACTTTAAAAATATCAGCGACACCGAAAGTAGCCTATTTGGGCTCTCTTCATTTCCAATCTATGCTTCTACAATTCATCATTCTTCAGGTATAGTTCGCACTTGCACTTCTGATTATGACTTGTTTATGTCGTTCAAGACCACAAGTGATGTAGCAGCTAGCGTTATCGGCTGTCACCCCGCATTCTTGGCTGCCATCCAGGAGGTCGGGGTTCGATTCCCGTCTCTGCCAAGAAATGTAATTCTGATCTGAGGGTTGGAACGGGGTACACTCAGCCTCGTGAGGCAAAACTGAGAAGAGGTGGGTTTGATTCCCACCTCGGCCATCCGAGAAGTGGTTTTCAGTGGTTTCACGCTTCTACTTCGGGTAAATGCCGGGATGGTTCCTAACGTAAAGCCACGACTGCTTCCTTCCCAATCCTCACTGACAAGAAATTTTCATTTTAGTGTGAGGGTTGGAATAGGGCGCACTCAGCCTCGAGAGGCAAAACTGAGAAGAGGAGGGTTGGATTACTACCTCAGCCATCCTGGAAGTTATTTTCCTCGCTATCCCCACTTCTATTCCAGGCAAATGCTGGGACGGTTCCTAACGTAAGGCGACTGCCGCCATCTCCCCAATCCTATCCCTAATTCACGAATTTACAACTACACACACTAGTGCAGCCATCATGTTGCAGCCCTAAAATTGAGCAACAACAGGAATTTGTCGATTGATAGAAGCCATTTTTCAGTGTTGTCTAGTTCTAATATTTGTGTTGAGCGACTGAAAAGCTTTCCTTATTATGAATATGTTGTTCAACGGGAAACTTTATCAAGTAGAATAAATGTTGTTGTTGTTAATAATAATAATTTATTTGAGGGTCTTGGGACATCGTGGTCATCAGCCTCGTGTAGTTGGGTGTGTGTTAAACGTGACCGATAACCCGTGATAACTGTAGTAGTGTGTGTAGGTTATGAGGTAGGTGTCCCGGGACTTGAAATGAGGTACTATCCCGGCATTTTCCTGGAGGGAATGTAAAACAACGGGGATAAACCACACACTGAGGATAGTCGCTGTCAGCGCCAGTAATCGAGCCTGTGATTTCCATAGGCTACTTGCTGAAGCTGGCCTTCCGGTCGCAGTGTACGATTTAACGAGCACGGTGTTAGTCAAGTAAATAAATAGCCCATAATGGGAAATAAAAATGCTGTATTCCTCTTCACGTTCCTTCCAAACTGACATAGACCTGGTGTTTAGTGGCAAGCATTCTTGGCTGTCACTACGGAGGGTCGCGATCTATTCCCGGCTCTGTCAAGAAATGTAATTCTGGTCTGAGGGTTCCTAACATAAGGTCATGGCCGGCTCCATACCAATTCAAGTCTCAATTACTAATACACACACTACTACAGACAAATCCTACACACACAAGTAGGCCTACATGTCGTAGAAACCTCTAAATGACAACATCATCTTATTTTGTAAATAATATTGAAATTATTATTATTATTTATTTATTTGATGATGATAATGATGATAATAATTGCTGTTTTAAGGGGCCTAACATCTAGGTTATCGTCCCCTGATGGTTTGGGTGATCGTGAAGATGAAAATGAAATCCAAACTTAAAACTAAAACTAACTACTAACCTACATACTAGAAGAAGAAATGGAAAACTAAAGGAGGATAAGGCAAATAAAGGACAGGAGGAAAAGAAACGCCCTCAACCCTCGAAGAATGCGGATTGAGGGACTTGGAAGGAAGGAGAGCCATGAAAGGCAGATAGGAAAGTGAAAGAGGAGAGGGTCCGCCCCAAAGGTAAGGGACAAAAGGGGAAAACGGACCCAGCCCAGGAATCCCTCGGAGTCGCCAACTCCCGAACTCACCAGCCGTGAGCCCCTGAGGGTGTAGAATTATCTAGGGTGCACCAAAAGTGGTGGGGCTACATACACCCGGCCTCCTTGAGGGCCTTGTGCAGAAGGCAGGAGGAAACATGAAAAGAAAAAGAAGACTGACCCATGGCAGAAGGAGGGAATCAGAAAAGATGAGACAAGGGCCAATTAAGGCGGGAAAGGAAGACTCCCTAGGCCTCAGATACCCTAATACCGTCGGGGTCGGAAGAGAACAAGAGTTGACCAAGTGAGGTCGACAGGAAAGAAGACAGAGAGGAGCCCGGCACAAGTAAGTGGAAGCAATGCCGGACTCAGCTGGGGCCCCGTGGTCGCCAACCCACGTCCTACTAGATGTGAGCCCTGGGGGATATTTATTTGAGGGCCATGATATAGTTTGCGTGTATATTTATAATTCAGTGAGGATTGGGAAGGAAGCGGTCGTGGCATTACGTTAGGAACCATCCCGGCATTTACCCGAAGTAGAAGCGTGAAACCACTGAAAACCACTTCTCGGATGGCCGAGGTGGGAATCAAACCCACCTCTTCTCAGTTTTTCCTCACGAGGCTGAGTGTACCCCGTTCCAACCCTCAGATCAGAATTACATTTCTTGGCAGAGACGGGAATCGAACCCCGACCTCCTGGATGGCAGCCAAGAATGCTAGCCATTACACCACGAGGTGGTATCGTACATCCACTGAGAGCTCCAATTTATTATGAGGAACACCAGTAATTCTGATGGCGCCGTCTTGAAAAAATAAATAGTAATTAGTAATGTCGTTACCCCTTCGTTGCCGTACATAGTAACTGTTGCTATAATAATAATATCGTATGGCCTTGGATGCCGGATGCAAGCTTTCTTATTTGACACCCAGAGGGTAGCTTGCATGTCGAATTTCGTTGTTCCTTGAAGGACTATGAAAGTCAAGGAGGTTACATATCTAAGCTCCTAGAACACTATAGCGCTTTCTAGTAGAGAAATGAGAAACTTTGTGTTGGCGGAAACTCCCGAGATTAATTTTGCCAAATGAACACGGCCTACTGGATTCAAATGGGTTCTTTAACATGCCAACATCGTATGACATGCGTATCGTATTTTTGCCGCCTTTCAAAAATCACTTACCACGGCCAGGAGCGTACCTGCAAGCTTGGGGTTAGTAAACGGACACGTCAATCACTCACCCACCGCGGCAAGCTAATAACGGCGTTACAAGTTATTCGTTACTCTCCCGCCCTGATTAAAATTCATTTATTTATTTATTTATTTAATATGCACATCAGCAGTATCATGTGGTGTGCTTGTATTTGACTGGCTGCGTGTCTCAGCGAAATAGAAAAAGACCTTCAAGACATCGATATTACGGAGGAAATTGTACAAAATCGACTCCATTTCAAAACATTACCCAATAACCATAATTTCTCTGAGTAAATTACTACCAGGACCAATAAGTCATGGACTGAGGAACGGAGGAAGATTTTCAGTGCCCAGATGAAAGGAGAGGAAAGAAACATATCAGCTAATTAAGTGATATCGTGCTCCATAGATGGGCGTAATGATGTAAAGAAATAACTTTAATAATAATAATAATAATAATTAAAATAGGATTAGGAAGAATTTGCATAAATGAATCAGGAAGTGTAACGTTCTCTCCTGCTGTGTCTAAGGTTGCAGGATTGAATTCTGGCGCAGTCGGTTGCCATTTGAGAGTGCAGAAATGCGAGGGAGCCGTGTCAATAGATTTACTGAATCGCTTAAGATCCCGTTCAGGACAAAATTTTGGCACCCTGGGGTCTCTAAAAGCCGCAGTATTTAAAAGGGACGTAAGACCAATAACGTTATTATTTATTTATTTATATATTTCTTTATTTGTTTATTTGTTTGTTTATTCGTTTGTTTGTTTATTTGTTTGTGTGTGTGTGTTTCTTTCTTTCTTTCTTTCTTTCTTTCTTTCTTTCTTTCTTTCCTTCTGTATTTCTTTCTTTCTTTCTTTCTTTCTTTCTTTCTTTATTTGTTTATTTGTTTGTTAATTTGTTTGTTTGTTTGTTTATTTGTTTGTTTGTGTGTGTGTTTGTTTGTTTGTTTCTTTCTTTCTTTCTTTCCTTCTTTATTTATTTCCTTAATTAATTATTTATTTATTTATTTATTTGTTTATTTGTTTCTTTATTTGTTTGTTTGTTTATTTGTTTGTGTGTGTGTTTCTTTCTTTCTTTCTTTCTTTCTTTCTTTCCTTCTTTATTTATTTATTTATTTATTTATTTATTTAAACGAATAGCACTTTTACAGAGCTCTTAAAATCAATACTTTATTCTTGCTAAATGTCTTCTTCCCCTCTGATCTCTGCTCCCTGAGTTGTTCAATGTTACGTGGCTGCTTCAAATCACTTTGGGCTTATGACGTGGGAAACCGATTAAAATAGTCAAGACGTTTCACAAGGATCCGTGCCTACGTTTTCAATAGAACAATGTTGCAAAAATGTCTGGCATTGAGGTTATATGAGCCAAGGCAGTTCCTATGCTCGTCACCAGATAGTTGGCCAATGCTACTGTATGTACAACACGCCATTATTATTATTATTATTATTTGGAGGAGGGCGGACATAGTAGTAAAGAAAAGAGATATTAGCAACACCCGTCGAAAATCAGTACTCAAAATAGAAAACAAGAATTACCATACCCTGAGATCGAATTGGCTACTAGTCTTCTGAAGGTTAACGACCTCATAGTGCAGAGCTATCAAGGGAAATTGCTTATAAAATCATCTCGATATTTTAAGTGGCTAGCATTCTTGACTGTCGCTCCGGAGGCCGGGTTTTGATTTCCGGCTCTGCCAAGAAATTTAATGCTTGTCTGAGGGCTGGAACGGGGTACACTAAGCCTCGTGAGACAAAACTGAGAAGAGGTGAGTTCGATCTTGCCCCAGCCATCCTAGAAGTAGTTTTCCGTGGTTTCCCACTTCTATTCCAGGAAAATGCCGGGATGGTACTTAAGTCCACGGCCGCTTCCTAATCAAATCCTACCTCAATTTCAAATACACACACTAGTACAGACATTTCAGTGACTCAGGTTATCAGACAAATTCTACACACACCCAAGTACACGTAGCTACATGACCACGATGTCACAAAACCCCTAAAGGATCAACAACAGCATTTTTCCTAAACTTAACTCAAATTGCATAAACAATCATTGCAATAACACGGATTACATCAGACAGATTCCAGACACATCCAAGTACACGGGCTAGTGATCATGATGTCCCAAGTCCAAAACGACCATTAATCGCAACATTTGTAATTGATTATGTGCTTCAAATATTGGCACATCCAGCAAGAATAACATCACGTGACATCAGTTTACATTTAATTTATCTCCAATGGACCAATAATTACATCACAGTGGCCTTGCAGATTGGAGCTCATGGACACAGACAACTAGTCTTAACCACCAGTGAGCAAGCTTCCTGAAATACAAGTTACAGTATACTTCCTTCCTTGGTGTCAACTATGCATGGCTTAAAACTCAGCAAATATTTTGGTTTTTTGCCGCGTCTTTTGTGGGGTTCGCCTAGACTCATCAGCGGGCTCTTGGTGACCGTGCCCAGACTGCCCCTGGGGTAGTGAACCATTCACTACGTTGCCTTATATGAACCCCATATATCCTCCTTCACTGCGGGAGCTAAGTGCTGTTATGGCTTTTCTCCTCCCTATAGAGGTTTCCTTTTTTTTTACTACGAGAGCTGAGAGCTCTTACAGCTTTTCTCCTCCCTATAGAGGTTTCCTCTTCTTTACTGCGAGAGCTGAGAGCTCTTACAGCTTTTCTCCTCCCTATGGAGGTTGTCTGTTATTCACTGCGAGAGCTGAGAGCTCTTACAGCTCCACCCCCTCCCCTTATTGAGGTTTCCTCATCTTTACTGCAAGAGCTGAGAGCTCTTATAGCTTTTCGCTTTCCTATAGAGGTTTCCTCTTCTTTACTGCGAGAGCTAAGATCTCTTATACATTTATTCCTCCCTATATAGGTTTCCAAAAAGATGACATATCTTGGAGAGGGGTGAAATTCTGAAAAATTAATGAAAGAAAATGTCCTGACTGACGCACTCACTCATCATCGCCCAGCCAAAATTATTGAAGATAAAAACATGAAATATTGGGGATATATGTTCGTTGTATGTCGAAAACGTCCACTTAGGAAGGATTTTTGGATATTCAGGTTTGAAAGGGGTGTTAAGGGGGTTAAACCTGCATTTCATTGAATAACAATATCTCCCGATTGGTTTCATTGGGGGATGTGATACTCGGCATATAAACTCATCATTAAAACTAAGAAGACACGTGTCGGAGGGTTTTTCGATGTGGTGTATATTATGAGGTGAAAGTAATGCAAAGTGGGGGTTGAAGGATTCCTAACGGAGCGTGTATCTCTTAAACGACATAGGCGAGGAGTTTGAAACTCAGAGGAAAACAATCAGCTTAAAAATAAGTAAATAGGTGTTCGACCGTTTTTTCATCAATCCAATTTAAGGGCCCATGGGGAGGGGTGAAATTCTGGGGAATAAATGTCCACTAAGGAAGGATTTTTGGATATTCACTCTCATCGACCAACCAAAACTATGTAAGAAACATGAAATTTTGGGGATGTTTGTTGTATAATAATAATAATAATGTTATTGGTTTTACGTTCCTTTTAACTACACTGGCTTTTAGAGACGCCGGGGTGCCGGAATTTTGCCCCGAAGGGGATCTTTAACGGGCCAGTAAATCTACTGACACGGCTCCCTCGCATTTGCGCACCCTCAAATGCCAGCTAACTGCGCCAGATTTCGAACCTGCAATGTTTGTTGTATGTAAAAACGTCTACTAAGAAAGGATTTTTGGAAATTCAGGTTGTAAAGGAGTGTTAACGGGGTTAAACCTGCATTTCATTGAATTGCAATATCTCATGAGTGGTTTCATTTGGGAATGTGATACTCGGCATATTAACTAATGATTTAAAAAAATAAGCAGACAAATGTCTAAGGGTTTCTCGATGTGGTGTATAATTATTATGAGGTGAAAGGGGAAAGATATGGGCGTAAAAGTTTTTTACGTGTGTAATTTTATGATGTGTACTTTTTTTTTCAAATCATTTCAACTAAACACGCCAAAGCGCTTTGGATTCAAAAAAACTAATTAAGATTTGCATACATAAGAAAGCAAAAATCAACCAACAACTATACGATATTCAATTGCAACTAAGTAACTTTTGACACGCATCCCAATGGAACAGTTTTACCGAGCACCTACATGACACCATCAAAATCAGAGCAACGAGGAAGCACGAAACGCTAGAATATAAACTAAGAAAACTAGGAGAATCACAGAACAATCTAACTAATGAACAACACACGGATAACAATGAATTCAAGTTCCACAGCAGAGTAAACAACAGAACGAACATAACCTTTTCTCAAGATGAAATAAATATGTTAGACAAAGGTTTGAAATACAACTGCACAGACGCACACACGAACCACAATATAAAACAGTTTATCACAGATATCGAGATAGCCAGTCACAAGCTCCCAGCAGAAGACAGGGAATTAACCAAAAATCTTGCCACCAACGAAGCCAAAAAATCCTCAAACGAGAGGGCGAAAGCAATAACATTCAAAACAACAAACAACTCAAAGAAATAAAGTCATTGAAACAAAAAATAAAAGAACATGACTTAATCATCACAAAAGCAGATAAGGGAAACACCACAGTAATTTTGAACAAAACAGAATACATTGAAAAAACACCCCACAATGTACTTTTTTTCATAGGAATTTAGATAAATGGGTTTTGTGTTTAGTCAGTGTGTTTAATATATTGTATCTCGCTTATTTCCTATTTACGTTTGTGGTCGGAAACCGTGTTGTGATTTTGAGTCGAATTTTATACATGCGATGCGACGTGACGTTGCGGAGATTTTGATATTTATGTGCCATTGTTGTGCTATATTGTCTTTATTGTCAGATTGTGTACGGTCTTTACCGAATTATTATCATTATTATTCAAAATTAAACGATAAATCAATCATAGCATTCATGATTGAGACGTTGCAAAGTGTACTCTTTACAATGTTCGCGGGCGAAGCCGCGACGGGTAATGCTAGTATAATATGTATGTTATGGGCAGTGAATGCACTCTTGGCAACTGTACAGCTTTTATTTCTTTCTTTCTTTCTTTCTTTCTTTCTTTCTTTCTTTATTTCTTTCTTTCTTTATTTATTCGTCTTGCTGTCGTTTCGGGCATCTACGAACCACGCTATTTCAACCGTCCTTTTCCATGTCTTCACGCTTGGGCTTTAACGTTCGCCCTGTATTCCCGCATTCGTTTCCTATGCTGTTCCTTCCTCGCTTAAACCATGTTTTGCCAATTTTTAGCCTACTTTCGATTTTTGCAAAAAATGAAAGTAGACTTATGAGATCAACACAGGGCGAAAAAAATGTGTCTGTCTGTGTGTGTCTATGTGTGTGTGTGAGTCTGTGTGTGTGTGTGTGTCTGTGTGTGTGAGTGTGTGTACTCTGAATGTCTGTCCCCCCCTATCAATTCGAACACGGTGAATGCGAATTGAACGAAATTTGGTACAAAGGTAGCACTAGCAAAGGACACCTCAGTGTCATGTTTTATATCGCCGCCATCTTGACGGAAACGTAATGGCGGCCACACAAATGTTCAAAGATTAAATCAAATTACGACTAACCTAATCATCCAATCTCTACCAAATTTTGCAACAACATACCTTTATGGGGGGACCATCCTTTGACCACACTAATAAGTCATCAGCGTAATAGTTTGCGGATGGCGGCCATCTTTGTGTGAAAATCGATTCCCCCTATTAATTCGAACACGGTGCAACCGAAGGGAACGAAATTTGGTACAGAGGTAGTACTAATAAAAGGCACCTCAGTGTCATGTTTTATATCGCCGCCATCTTGACGGAAACGTAATGGCGGCCACACAAATGTTCAAAGCTTAAATCAAATTACGATTAACCTAATCATCCGATCTCTACCAAATTTTGCAACAACATACCTTTATAGAGGAAGCATCCTTTGACCAAATAACTAGGTCATTAGCCTAATAGTTTGCGGATGGCGGCCATCTTTGTGTGAAAATCAATTCCCCCTGTTAATTCAAACACGGTGAAACCAAATGGAACGAAATTTGGTACAGAGGTAGCACTAGCAAAGGGCACCTCATATTTATGTTTAATATCCCTATAGCACGTTGTATTTCAACAAGCTACTACAACCAACATTCAATCATACTCCTTGAAAAGGACAAAGAGTTATAACAATACCCATGCATTTAGGAGAAAGTAGGCTATATGTTCTTTACTGAACATCTTGTTAGTTTTGTCTTTACTTGGAAACCAGGATGTTCCTGGAGTTTCGACTTTAGTGGAACTCGTTTCTGAACATCCTCCTGGGTTATCCCCACTTCACGGAGGTCTTTTTCTACCTCGGTGAACAACGCCTTCTTGGTTATTTATTTATTTATTTATTTATTTATTTATTTATTTATTGAGGAACGTGATGGTGCAGTAGTCAAGCTGTTTACCTCTCACAAAGGCAGACCGAGTTCGATTGCCGGTGAAATGTCACGTTCTGTGGTTCGTGTTGCACGTAAAAATACAAGCTCCCTTCTTTCTTGTTTGCGTCTTGGAGACCTGAGCCAAACGTCACAGGAATGAGTAGAGTCGCAGTACATACAGTACTTACAATCCATGACAACGCTGTAATGATTACGACATATTACAATAATTGAAGAGCTACTCCAAGTTTCTTATTGGCTTACGGTGGAAGTAGGTGCAAGATAGGTATGTTAAATTACACATAAAGTCCACGGTCAAGAGTGCAGAAAGATATAAGCATTCATTATCAGCGAACGTCACGCGCTATCGCGAGCAGCAAAACAAGGAGGCAAATTTCCTCGTCGACAATAGGGAACAGCAAATGAAAAGACGCAAACATCCACTCTGCTCCATTCGCTCCTGTTAGGGCAAATGAGTCGGCCTATAAGTCAAAAGAATACTAAAACAAAGTTATGACAATTCCCAACCAAACAGGTGCATAATCTTAGTTTCGGTATACTTTTTGACTTATACCCTTTTGCCCTAACAGTCGTGTATTCAGAATTGACTTAAACCATTTTGCACAAACAAAGTTATGACAATTCCCAACCAAACAGGTGCATAATCTTAGTTTCGGTATACTTTTTGACTTATACCCTTTTGCCCTAACAGTCGAGTATTCAGAATTGACTTAAACCATTTTGCACAAACAAAGTTATGACAATTCCCAACCAAACAGGTGCATAATCTCAGTTTTGGTATCCTTTTTGATTTATACCCTTTTTCCCTAAAAAGAGCGCATTGTTATAGAGGAGGTGACCGGCAATTAGGCTAGTAGGCTGAAGTTTTTACATAAATGGTGTACTCCTTTTTATCCTTAATTTGGAAAGTAAAAAGTAAGTATGTAGTTTTACGTGACCGTTAATCTCGCGATCATGAGCCACAGGACCTCATATTTACGTGGAATCCGAACCACAGGGCATACCATGTCACTTCGAAAATCTCACATGCATTGATCGGGAATCAAACCCGGTCCGCCGTGGTGAGAGACCAACAGCTTGACCGCTGCTCCACCACGCCCCCAATTTGTAAAGTGTCGGCTTGGTTAGTTACTATTGTTTTAAGGGAACATCGAGGTCATCTGCCCAGTAAAGACTTCAAAAGTTATAAATACATTGGGAGAATATATAGGCTGGTCTTATTTACAGTATAATGTCATTAAATGATCATTTCAGTATTTCAGTCTTTTAGATTGAAACAAGGAAATCTTAGGTACAGATCAAAATCTGCTCTGATGCTTTAATAGTTATAGATAATCATTAGCAATCGAAAAATGAGCTGCTAAGAAGCATTGGAAGATACGGAAAGAAATTACGACACTCCCACAATTTTCACGATGTAAATTTTGCGTTGTCGCCTTCTGAGGTCTCTCGTCCCAAAGGTCCTGTATTCGAGGTCTGAGAGTTGGAACGAGGTACTGCCCCCGTAAATTGAATTATACTGAGACCACGGTGGCTGTATTGGCATATGTGAATAAAGTTATGGCCGTCATAGTTGTGACGTGTATGTTCATGACGTAGGCACGGATGACGCAGACTTCATGCAAGTAGGCTGGATGAGCTGAGATTCTTGGTGACGTCATGATTTTGTTCGAGAAGTATCTGAGATTTACGACGCAGTCGCAGGGAAACAAGGAATTGTGCTGAGGAAGAAGTTACGCTATTGGAGGAGAGGCTCGAACCAATGAATGATAGTTTGGAGGGAGACGGAGATTACTGAAATTACCATATTTAATTACTTTTGGCATGCAGAATTGTGGAAAACTATTTTCAGTTATGGCATTGATTTGGAATTTTGAAGAAATTAATTATGAGTTTTTGAAATTTGAAAATCCGTAAAGTATAGCCAAAGTTAGAACTTCTAGCAATGACGGAGGAACAAGCTATGGTAGGGATGGATACGCCCCTTAAGAAGTTGATAAAAGGCCTTGCACAGCAGAGAGCAAGTTCTCATGTCTCATGTCTCAGAGCTCATGGCTCATTTCGCATTCTCATATTGTCAGACTTCGAGTTCTTAATTCCGATAGAACAAGTATATATTATTCAGTGAAGCAAGTCGTCATTAGCAAGTGTGGTAGAGCCCACAGCATCGAACAAGCATTGAGCGTGCAGCAGTGCAATTTTACGGTTACTAAAACTAGGCGAAGTTGGAGCGCACACATAAACGAGTCTACATGATTATCTATCAAAAGTTAGCTACTGCATTTATGCTAATTCAATTGTGCATTACAATATTGAGGCGTGTGCGAAAGTTGAACATTTTCACTATTATACTTTGGAAGATATTCGCATTTTAAGACTGCAGACAAAAGTGATTTTCTCGACACCTGAGAAGCACTTTTATAATACCACATTCTACGCTACGGCTGACACATGTATTGCAACCGTGATACTGAAGATTACATTTGGTGATACAACGCTACATTCTACAATAGAACTATATAATCTGGCAGTACTTTCGACTATTATTATAACGGAAGTGGAGATGGAAGACTAAAACTTTAATGCAATTGGGAGATATATCAATGGAGTGAAATAGCAGCACGGAGCTTCGTTAATCGTCATTCTACAAAAGCGAGCATGTAGTGAACATCCAACTACACTCATGCATCGTAATCCATCGCTGAATTACATCAAATGGCGGTGGAAATATGTTCATACTCCACAATTATGAACATTTCTGCGGAAATAATTGCAATAAACTTCATGGCGAATTTCTACCAGAACTTCAGGGAACTTTCAAGAGAGGCCAGGGTGGACCCGGCTCACACAGAAGAGTTTTGCCAGAAGGATGTCTATCGTCTACACGGAGCAGTGCGATTTCCGGAGGAAACTGTTCTATTCTCCGAGGGCGCAGGTTCCAGGTTCGAGGTCGGAGCACATCTTTACGGTGGTGAAATGGAACCAACAGCAGTCTTCTTTGGAAATTTTCCTCTAGAACTTCAATCAACAGATAAGGTAGTCGTGAACGTTTCTTGATTTATTTGAGCCATTTAGCGATATCTGAGCAACCATTTTTCCCATATTTTCTGTCCCATATATTTTGCCCCATATTCTTGCTTGATATTTCTGTACACTTTGCTGATTTATGCCATTTTCTACGATTTATTGAGACATTATTATGTCATTGGCATATTTATATAATTTTGGATCAGTTGAGACTGATAATATATATTCTTTCAGTAATTTGCATATTTTTGTAGTCACGATTTGACTGTAAAGTTAACGATTTTCTATGGCAAGTTTGAATTCAGACAGCGTGTCACTTTATTAAAGTAATTCTATTCAGTAAATTACTTTGACCAATTTTCTGTCATCCTCAAGAAAGAAGAATGATTAAAAGATTTTAGAGCGTTAAAATCTACTACTTTATCGACGATCTTAGAAATACTAGTCGTTTTATGAACATGATTGCAACATAGACATTTATCGTCAATTCTGAAATACCATTGCATTATAGACAATTTTATGAAATATGAACTTTGAGTACGATTTATTGAGTACACTACAGTAATGAACATTTGATAGGAGTTTTTCTCAATTGTAGATTGGAACAATAATGTTTGCAGTCAACAGTCTAATTGTATTCTATTCGACTATTTATGCAGTTTAGATGAACTTTGATTGAAGATAGTATTTTTATACTGCGATACTTTGATGATATTAATCTCAATTTTGATAGACCAGGGAGGCGTGTCTAATCGTATTTGCTATTAAATTTATTTGTGACTGGCAAATTTTTACTTCATATCGCTTCATGAATGAAACCCACGAAGGTTAAATATAATAACAGTTTTCGATACAATTGATGAATATAAGAATTTTTAAAGAGGAACTATGGATGTATAATCGTTAGTTCAGTGGACGTGTAAAAGTCGCTGATGAATAATGCCCTTTAATAAGTGAAGGAGGTTCCCACAGTAATATTGATGATGATGATGAATTTATAAGTGGAGGTTTTTTGTGTGTATTGTGGAAGATTTTGATGCCATATATAATGAGATATATGATGTATTATGGGCCAATTTTGGTGCAATTTTGTGCGTTTTGAGCGAGGTATTTTTCCGCTGAGTGTATTGTTCAGGTCCACTGAAAATTATTCATGTGAAGTTACTGTTAAAATTAACAAGAGTGTTTAAATAATTTGAGATAACGATTTTGAATGGAGGTTACCGTCACAAATAATAATTATTAAATCTTATTAAACCTGAATCTAAAATTTAAATATAACTAACCTTCATTGGTCGATTATATCACCACGATTTAAGTAATTATCAACCGGATAAACGTGTGGTTTAATGTATTTCTAATATAAATAATATAAATAATGTAAATAACTATGTAAATATCTTTAATAATAATTTGAAACGAACGGGATTAATAGAGGCGTGTATAAATTTTTCAATTGTCGTTTGACAATGTTATAAACAATTTAAAATGTTATAAATAATTAATGAACATTTTGTTATAAACATTAAGCGTTTTTGTTATTATACTCTAAACAACGCTAGTTCAACAATTGGATTATACAATTAAACAAGATTTGGGATTATTAGAGTAATCCATTGATATTTGAACGGAGCATTTAAAAGATTTGCGTGATAATATTTGAGTTGAGATGTGAACTTTTAAAGTGTTTTGAAAAGGAGCTAGGCTCTGAGGTAACTAGCATATGCTAACATTGGTGGGACAGGTGCGTCCATTTGACGAAGCAAGCATGCGACACGGTGCAGGGTGTATTGCAGGTGGCCAGATAACTGAATGATAAGAGGCCAAGGTCATCTACATAGCAGCCTTGCGGTTATAAATAAAATGTGAAGTTCATAAACAAGGAAACAAATGCTCTTTGTCTCGTCCCAGCTCCCTTATCCATTCCAATGTGCATTGTTGTTATTATTACGTTCTTTTGAGCTAGAGAAAGCTGAATTTTTGTATGTGAAGTCTACAAGTCCTACAGGAGGACATGGATGCATTGACAATGGCTTCTGATTGCCACGTATATTTTGTTGTTAAATTTTGTTAAATTATATTTTTCTTTATGTGAAATAAATTATTGTGCAGTTTAAATTTTCTTGTTTCCGACTTGGTTCATTTGAAATATCGTGGTGGAGGTTATTGTGAGGGCATACTATTAAGTGATCCAGTTGAAAACCCAGACCCGAGATTAAATTGAATAGGTAAGTAAAAGGTAAGTATGAACCCCCGTATATTTTGGTGTGTTCCACAATAATTTCATGTTAACTACTGTGCTCTAATCTCGGTAGTATCTGTCAGTGCCATTTTCATTGATGTAGCTGTGCCGGTGCGATTGATTATTGGCAATCCGATTGAGGGGGCGGATATCTGACAGCCTACTATCCGGATTATCGGGGACAGTAGGATTGGCACCGCAATTTCGTGGGGCTCTACAAAACTGGATTACCAGGTTGAACGCCAGTTGGATTGGTGCAATCAACGTGTGGAGTGTTCGAATAACATTGGATTACCAAGTTATCGATGTCAATGGGATTGTGAAGACTCGAATAAAGAGGTTGATTCTTTGTTAGATGTCTTGGCCAATTGTAGAATTTGAGAGTGTGATTATATAGGGATTAAATGTTGTGTTGTATTAGGAAAATTACACTCAGAAAAGATCAGATCTTATACAACCTGAGAGAGGTTAAATAGGCTGGAAACTTAAAAAATTCGCCTATGATCTGGAGTCTTATTTTATTTGACCGGCTTATGACATGTTTAGTCATATTAAAGATAAAATTAAACTATTTGGATTGTAAATTATTTGTGTTAGGATATTTAAAATGAACCAAAGAAATTTGAACATGTGCTTGAGTTTATTTCAACATAGGGTGTTTATGAAGTTAGTGATAAGCTAATTATAAGTTAGATTTAAGACAGAAAATTGCTCAAATTTATATATGGTGAAGGATGTTGCTCAGATGTTGTTATCTTGCTCTGTTTGATGTATGTCCCTAACGCAGTCTATTATTGAAATATTATTGAGATGGCAGATGAGAGTATGAGAAAGATGTTGGAGGAGTTGAAAGATAGCATGAATGAAAGTGCGAAGGAGATGGAAGCTAGGAATGCTAGTCGAATGAAGCAGATGATGAAGGAGAATGCTAGTAATTTGTCTATTAAGCTGGATGAAAGTTTGAAAGTTTTTCAGACCAGTTCTGCAAACTTGGAAAATAATGTGTCGCGTTTACAGACCAGTACCCAGGGAATCCAGAATGCCGTGACTGACATTCACAAGGATGTCTTAGATGTTAAAGTAGATTTATCCAATGTCCACAAGGATGTCTCGGATGTTAAAGTAGATTTATCCAATGTCCATAAAGATGTATCCAATGTCCATAAAGATGTCTCAGATGCTAAAGTAGATTTATCCAATGTCCATAAAGATGTCTCAGATGTTAAGATTGATGTTTCCAATGTACATAAGGACCTTAATATGTTGAATCTTGATGTTGCTAATGTCCGGAGTGATATTTCATGTGCTAGAGCAGAAATAATCGTTGTTAGGAATGATGTTGCTACTGTACAAGACAAGGTATAAGAAGTTCAAAAAGAGATTAGAAATGTTCGAACCGATGTGTCAAACGTTCAAGTAGACATAAATAATATTCATTCTGATGTTAATGATATGCAAAGCGATATCAATAAGATGCAAATAGAAGTTAATACAGTTTTTGTAGACATTGCCAAAGTTCAAACTGATGTTAATAAGGTTAGAGAAGAAATTGAAACTTCAACAACGCTTTGTACTCGTAACATTAGTGCTTTAACAACTAGATTGGTTGACGAGTCTGTTAGGACAACAGCTTCACTAGCTGGATTAAAACATGATGTAGAGGTCATGAGGACCCAAATCTTAGATCATAATCGTTTACTTAAGGAATACATTGAAGTAGATATTGCTGAAATGTTAACTGAAAATGTAACGGTTTGGAAAGATGAATGGAACAGGTCAAGTGGGGAACATGTCAATCAGATTCAGGAGCGAATTGAACGAAAACTTTCCAGTACACAAGTAGATATAAATAATGAAGTAGTTCAAATTAGAAAGGACTTGAATATAAGGATGGATTCGCTATCCGAAAAGCAGGTAGAGGATAGAACTCAGATGGGCCAGGACGTGCAAGCATTAAAAACCGCGTTAGAGGAACAAATTCATAAGGTTGTCTCTGATGTCAATGAAACTACGAGCAAACTTCAGAATTTGAAACTAGGAGAAGCTAGCATGTTGGAAACGTATAAAGAAGAGTTGATTAGGAAAGTCATCACGGAAATCACAGATAAGGATCCAGAAGGATTGACTTGTGAAGATAATAGGAATTACGTGAGAAGATGTAACCTCGCTACTGAAGAGAGAGATATTAGTCCTGAGGAACGTATATTCAGATTCCGGGAAGAAGAAGAGGATAGGAATATTGAACCTGAATGGAAATATCGTGATAGTGGGAAGAATTACATGGATTCATATCCAAGAAATGTGACAGTCATCCGAAACTTTGAGGACAAGCCTCAGAAATTTAGTAATACAGATAGTCTAACACCGATAGAGTATATCAGGAACCTGAAAGACTATTTTATTGAAGCCCATATTCCTAGAGAAAGAGAGATGAGAATCGTAGAAAGATTTCTAGATGGAGGACCTCTAGAGTGGTTCAGGGCATTTCGGTACACTTTTAGTAATTTCGATGAATTTACCGAGGCACTGATAAAACGATTCTGGTCAATAGAAGCACAAAATTCATTAAGAGCTGAGGTATACTCGAGGAAGTATTCGGGTACTCTTCCAACACGGTACGCTGATTTCTTCACGAGCCAGTTATCGCGCTTGAGATTTTTACAACCCCCATTGTCGACAGAGCAGTTGATAGATGCTATTTCTCGTATGCTACCTGTGGAGGTAAGAAGGCTTATCATATCGTCAAATATCAGGGATTTGACCAGTATGGACGAACTATTGACAAGGCTTGACTACACGAGTCCAATGGCAAATTTGGTTCAAAAAGGTCAGAGGCACGAATTCAAAGACATTAATACAGTCTACATGGATCAAGTTCAGCAAACTGATACGCCTGCTGAAGAGAAAACTGAAAATGTAGGTCCTCACAGGAACAATTATTTTCGCAACAACAGATCACAAGGTTACCGTCCATATCAGCAGACGAGGCTGGAATAACAATAGAGGGAACTATAATAACGGAAGAAGTAGATATTATAATAACATTGGGTACAATAGGAACTACAACAGAAATAACCAGTACCAGAATCGGAATCAAAATTCTCAAAGTCAGGTTATGACACCGGACAAGTATCAAGAGAGAGAGAAAGAAAGTCAGCAGTATTTGAAGGAATTACGAGAGAAGGAAGCTGAAAACCAGAAGAAAAGACAGGATGTAGTGATCGATCCTGGTCCTTCTACAAGCCAGCAGAATTTGGAAAACAGGAATACAGGACAGAAGAGAAAGTAGAGAGGAGAGAATGCATTAGCCACACACAACCCAGAGAAGAAGAGACTTATGATTAAGGAACATAGAGGAAATATCATATAAGAGTAAGCCAATAATAATTCAATTTCGTGTTCAAGTGAATTCAGATATTTATAACAGAGTTTAAAAACAATTTGCAACTGTTTTTAAAACGTGGTGAAGGGAGAATGCCCCCGTAAATTGAATTATACTGAGACCACGGTGGCTGTATTGGCATATGTGAATAAAGTTATGGCCGTCATAGTTGTGACGTGTATGTTCATGACGTAGGCACGGATGACGCAGACTTCATGCAAGTAGGCTGGATGAGCTGAGATTCTTGGCGACGTCATGATTTTGTTCGAGAAGTATCTGAGATTTACGACGCAGTCGCAGGGAAACAAGGAATTGTGCTGAGGAAGAAGTTACGCTATTGGAGGAGAGGCTCGAACCAATGAATGATAGTTTGGAGGGAGACGGAGATTACTGAAATTACCATATTTAATTACTTTTGGCATGCAGAATTGTGGAAAACTATTTTCAGTTATGGCATTGATTTGGAATTTTGAAGAAATTAATTATGAGTTTTTGAAATTTAAAAATCCGTAAAGTATAGCCAAAGTTAGAACTTCTAGCAATGACGGAGGAACAAGCTATGGTAGGGATGGATACGCCCCTTAAGAAGTTGATAAAAGGCCTTGCACAGCAGAGAGCAAGTTCTCATGTCTCATGTCTCAGAGCTCAGGGCTCATTTCGCATTCTCATATTGTCAGACTTCGAGTTCTTAATTCCGATAGAACAAGTATATATTATTCAGTGAAGCAAGTCGTCATTAGCAAGTGTGGTAGAGCCCACAGCATCGAACAAGCATTGAGCGTGCAGCAGTGCAATTTTACGGTTACTAAAACTAGGCGAAGTTGGAGCGCACACATAAACGAGTCTACATGATTATCTATCAAAAGTTAGCTACTGCATTTATGCTAATTCAATTGTGCATTACAATATTGAGGCGTGTGCGAAAGTTGAACATTTTCACTAATATACTTTGGAAGATATTCGCATTTTAAGACTGCAGACAAAAGTGATTTTCTCGACACCTGAGAAGCACTTTTATAATACCACATTCTACGCTACGGCTGACACATGTATTGCAACCGTGATACTGAAGATTACATTTGGTGATACAACGCTACATTCTACAATGGAACTATATAATCTGGCAGTACTTTCGACTATTATTATAACGGAAGTGGAGATGGAAGACTAAAACTTTAATGCAATTGGGAGATATATCAATGGAGTGAAATAGCAGCATGGAGCTTCGTTAATCGTCATTCTACAAAAGCGAGCATGTAGTGAACATCCAACTACACTCATGCATCGTAATCCATCGCTGAATTACATCAAATGGCAGTGGAAATATGTTCATACTCCACAATTATGAACATTTCTGCGGAAATAATTGCAATAAACGTCATGGCGAATTTCTACCAGAACTTCAGGGAACTTTCAAGAGAGGCCAGGGTGGACCCGGCTCACACAGAAGAGTTTTGCCAGAAGGATGTCTATCGTCTACACGGAGCAGTGCGATTTCCGGAGGAAACTGTTCTATTCTCCGAGGGCGCAGGTTCCAGGTTCGAGGTCGGAGCACATCTTTACGGTGGTGAAATGGAACCAACAGCAGTCTTCTTTGGAAATTTTCCTCTAGAACTTCAATCAACAGATAAGGTAGTCGTGAACGTTTCTTGATTTATTTGAGCCATTTAGCGATATCTGAGCAACCATTTTCCCCATATTTTCTGTCCCATATATTTTGCCCCATATTCTTGCTTGATATTTCTGTACACTTTGCTGATTTATGCCTTTTTCTACGATTTATTGAGACATTATTATGTCATTGGCATATTTATATAATTTTGGATCAGTTGAAACTGATAATATATATTCTTTCAGTAATTTGCATATTTTTGTAGTCACGATTTGACTGTAAAGTTAACGATTTTCTATGGCAAGTTTGAATTCAGACAGCGTGTCACTTTATTAAAGTAATTCTATTCAGTAAATTACTTTGACCAATTTTCTGTCATCCTCAAGAAAGAAGAATGATTAAAAGATTTTAGAGCGTTAAAATCTACTACTTTATCGACGATCTTAGAAATACTAGTCGTTTTATGAACATGATTGCAACATAGACATTTATCGTCAATTCTGAAATACCATTGCATTATAGACAATTTTATGAAATATGAACTTTGAGTACGATTTATTGAGTACACTATAGTAATGAACATTTGATAGGAGTTTTTCTCAATTGTAGATTGGAACAATAATGTTTGCAGTCAACAGTCTAATTGTATTCTATTCGACTATTTATGCAGTTTAGATGAACTTTGATTGAAGATAGTATTTTTATACTGCGATACTTTGATGATATTAATCTCAATTTTGATAGACCAGGGAGGCGTGTCTAATCGTATTTGCTATTAAATTTATTTGTGACTGGCAAATTTTTACTTCATATCGCTTCATGAATGAAACCCACGAAGGTTAAATATAATAACAGTTTTCGATACAATTGATGAATATAAGAATTTTTAAAGAGGAACTATGGATGTATAATCGTTAGTTCAGTGGACGTGTAAAAGTCGCTGATGAATAATACCCTTTAATAAGTGAAGGAGGTTCCCACAGTAATATTGATGATGATGATGAATTTATAAGTGGAGGTTTTTTGTGTGTATTGTGGAAGATTTTGATGCCATATATAGAGATATATGATGTATTATGGGCCAATTTTGGTGCAATTTTGTGCGTTTTGAGCGAGGTATTTTTCCGCTGAGTGTATTGTTCAGGTCCATTGAAAATTATTCATGTGAAGTTACTGTTAAAATTAACAAGAGTGTTTAAATAATTTGAGATAACGATTTTGAATGGAGGTTACCGTCACAAATAATAATTATTAAATCTTATTAAACCTGAATCTAAAATTTAAATATAACTAACCTTCATTGGTCGATTATATCACCACGATTTAAGTAATTATCAACCGGATAAACGTGTGGTTTAATGTATTTCTAATATAAATAATATAAATAATGTAAATAACTATGTAAATATCTTTAATAATAATTTGAAACGAACGGGATTAATAGAGGCGTGTATAAATTTTTCAATTGTCGTTTGACAATGTTATAAACAATTTAAAATGTTATAAATAATTAATGAACATTTTGTTATAAACATTAAGCGTTTTTGTTATTATACTCTAAACAACGCTAGTTCAACAATTGGATTATACAATTAAACAAGATTTGGGATTATTAGAGTAATCCATTGATATTTGAACGGAGCATTTAAAAGATTTGCGTGATAATATTTGAGTTGAGATGTGAACATTTAAAGTGTTTTGAAAAGGAGCTAGGCTCTGAGGTAACTAGCATATGCTAACATTGGTGGGACAGGTGCGTCCATTTGACGAAGCAAGCATGCGACACGGTGCAGGGTGTATTGCAGGTGGCCAGATAACTGAATGATAGAGGCCAAGGTCATCTACATAGCAGCCTTGCGGTTATAAATAAAATGTGAAGTTCATAAACAAGGAAACAAATGCTATATGTCTCGTCCCAGCTCCCTTATCCATTCCAAAGTGCATTGTTATTATTACGTTCTTTTGAGCTAGAGAAAGCTGAATTTTTGTATGTGAAATCTACAAGTCCTACAGAAGGACATGGATGCATTGACAATGGCTTCTGATTGCCACGTATATTTTGTTGTTAAATTTTGTTAAATTATATTTTTCTTTATGTGAAATAAATTATTGTGCAGTTTAAATTTTCTTGTTTCCGACTTGGTTCATTTTAAATATCGTGGTGGAGGTTATTGTGAGGGCATACTATTAAGTGATCCAGTTGAAAACCCAGACCCGAGATTAAATTGAATAGGTAAGTAAAA
This sequence comes from Meconema thalassinum, assembly GCA_946902985.2. Lineage (NCBI taxonomy): Eukaryota > Metazoa > Arthropoda > Insecta > Orthoptera > Tettigoniidae > Meconema > Meconema thalassinum. The sequence continues at coordinate 447,537,370 of OX336390.1, forward strand.
GGTAAGTATAAACCCCCGTATATTTTGGTGTGTTCCACAATAATTTCATGTTAACTACTGTGCTCTAATCTCGGTAGTATCTGTCAGTGCCATTTTCATTGATGTAGCTGTGCCGGTGCGATTGATTATTGGCAATCCGATTGAGGGGGCGGATATCTGACAGCCTACTATCCGGATTATCGGGGACAGTACATTCAACCTCGTGAGGCTAAACTGAGAAAGGGAGGATTCGGATCATACCTCAGCTATTCTAGTACTGGTTTCCCAAAGTTTTACATTTTTACTGCAGGCATAGTCTTAACTAAAAGGTACAGACGCCTCCTTCCCAATTCTAGTCTCAATTACGAATACACACACTAGTACATACACCACAATAACCCAGGTTATCAAACAAACAAACAAACAAACAAACGCTCTCTCTCTCATTTACGAACTCGGTTAACACTACACAACTCAAGAAACACCCAATGTCAAGATTCCTGAAGGAGTACGAGACAGCTCAGTTGTTGAATTCGTAAACCACGAATATGTTTACAATCAAAAATATAAATAGTTCATACGAAGTTTTTGAAAATATATCCGTGCCATACAGCTGTTTATAGTATTTTAGAATCCAAGATACAACTTCCTTGGAATTGATAGTAGTTCGAGTAATTATGTCCCTCTTCTACTTGTGTTAATAATAGAGCATATCATGATTCATATAAAATTGTGGTCTTTTTAGCCTATTTTCATTTGTGAAATAAAAAGGCTTATGAGATCACCTATTGTCCGTGTGTCTGTCTGTGTGTGCGTGTGTGATGGTGTGTGCCCCCCACTTATAACTTCTAAATGGCTGGAGCGATTTCAATGAAACTTGGTAAGTTCATAGCATTATTCCGGACGACCCCGACAAGACCATTCAACTTTTGTTACGTCTCACCAATCCAACATGGCGGCTGTGCGAAATATTTCACCAGCATTCAATATCACCGAAACTATAACCGATATTACCCTGGAATATTTTACGGTGATAGAGAGAACTACTAGAAGTTCACCTATGTGACTTTTGAAAACATGGTAACTACAAAACCAACAAGGTGGCCAAGTGAAGTTGCGACTTTTAAATAGACGTTTCTCGTGATTTAACCAGCCAAACGCAATAAAACTTGGTACAGTATATGTTTTTACACATGATTTTACACCAACATCTAACTTCGTTCAATTGTTTACATAACCTCAAGATGGCGGCTGTGCGAAATATTTCACGGGCATTCTATATCTCTGAAACTATTAGCTGTATCACCCTGACATTTTGTACGGAGATAAAGGGCACTACTGGAAGTTCATCTACAAGACTTTCAAAAACCGGATAACTACAAAACGAATATGGCGGCCAAGCGAATTTGAAAATTTTAAATAGACCTTTCTCGCGATTTAATGATCCAAACGCAATGAAACTTGGTACAGGAAATGTTTATACACATTGTAATGCACTGGTAACTAATTTAGTTAAATTGTTTTCATAACCTCAAGATGGCGGCAGTGCAAATTTTAAAATTAAGTTTTTATCTCTTGTGTCTTAATCATGCGACCGAAGTGAAAGTTAGAATAATGAACCTATGCAATACTTTTCCTTTAATGGTACATGACTCTATGGCCTATACATATAACAATCCAACATGGGGACCATCCAAAATATTTAGACAGCAGTGAATATGTACGAATCTATTATAGCAATCAAACTGATTTTTTTAATGTTCATAGGAGCTATGAACATAAGTTCACCTATAGGACTTTCAATAACCTGGTGATCAGAAATCCAACATGGCGGCGACGCGAAGTATAAATATTCACATGGTCGTTTCTCGCAATTTAACCCTCCGAGTGCAGTGACACTCGGTACAGTAAATCCTTATACAAATGTTAATCCACTGGCATCTATTTTTTTTATTGATTCCATAACCTCAAGATGGCAGCTGTGCGAAATTTTAAAATCTCGTTTTTACTTCTTGTGTCCTAATTATGCGATTGAAGTTTGAATACTACCCGTACACAATAATCTTTATGTAACAGTACATAACTCTAAGACCCACATATATGAAAATCCAACATGGCGACCATCCGCAATATTTAGTCGTTTCTCAATATCTACGAATCTATTGTTTGAGTCTTCAGTTTTTTGACTGGTTTGATGCAGTTCTCCATGCCTCCCTGTCCTGAGCTAATCGTTTCATCTCTACATAGCTACCACACCCTACATCCGAGGCAATCTGTTTAACATATTCTAACCTTGGTCTACCCCTACAGTTCTTGTCCTCGACCCTTCCGTCCATAACTAAGCTTGCTATTCCTGGGTGTCTTAGTATGTGTCCTACCAACCTATCTCTTCTCTTCATTAGCAGTCGCCAGAAACATCTCTCCTCTCCCACTCGCCTTAATACCTCTTCGTTTGTAACCCTATCTACCCATCTGACCTTCATCATTCTCCTGTAACACCACATTTCAAATGCCTCAATTCTCCTCTTTTCTGCTGCACCAATAGTCCAAGTTTCACTTCCATAGAGCGCCACGCTCCAGACAAAGGCTATCAAAAATGACTTCCTAATACCTAAATCTATATTCGATGTCAACAGATTCCTTTTTTGTAGAAAGGCTTTCCTTGCCTGAGCCAACCTACTTTTTATATCCTCTTTGCTTCGACCATCACTGCTTATTCTGCTTCCTAAGTAACAGAAGTCTCCTACTTCCTTCAGCTTTTCACCTGCCAATTTGATCTCCATAGAGGTTTCTGATTTATTTCGGCTGCATTCCAGTATTTTTGTTTTACATTTATTAATTTTCATCATGAAGTCCTTCCGTAAGACGGAATCCATACCATTCAAAAACTCATTCAAATCCTCAGGCTTGTCTGCCAAGATGACGATGTCATCAGCAAATCTCAGAGTTGAAATTATTTCTCCTTGAATCTTCACTCCCACTTTAAATTTTTCTCCAATTTCCTTCATTGCTTGTTCAATGTAAAGATTGAAAAGCATGGGTGATAAGTTGCAGCCTTGCCTTACACCTTTCATAATACCAGCTTCTCTCTCATATCCTTCAGCTCGAATGACTGCTGTCTGGTTTCTGTATAGATTGTATATCACCCTCCTATCCCTGTACTTTATTCCAATAGATTTCAAAATGTCAAACAATATAGTCCAATCATCGTTATCAAAAGCCTTTTCTAAGTCTACAAATGCCATGAACGTTCTCTTATCTTTCCTTATTCTACCTTCCAAAATCAGCCTGAGACTTAGTACAGCTTCCCTTGTTCCTACATTTCTCCTGAAACCAAACTGGTCTTCACCCAACTCCGTTTCTATCTGGCTTTCAATCCTCTTGTAAATTATTCTAGACAGGATCTTTGAAGCATGAGTAATCAAGCTGATTGTACGGTAATCTTCACATCTGTCAGCTCCCACTTTCTTTGGTATAGGGATGATAACATTCTTCTTTAAATCAGGGGGTACCTCACCTGTCTCATAAATCCTACACACCAAGTGAAATAACCTGATCAGACCTTCATCTCCTATGCAGCGTAGCAACTCAATCGGTATATCATCTATGCCTGGTGCTTTGTTCCTGCCTAAGTCCTCTAATGCTCTATCAAATTCTGATCTCAATATTAAATCTCCTTTTGCATCCTCATCAATTTCCTCCTCCCTTTCCATTACATGATTCTCAATCTCCTTTCCATTATACAAGCACTCTATGTAAGCTTTACATCTCTCAACCTTTTCTTCCCTATCTGTTAGAGGCTTTCCATTTGTGTCCCTAATATTACAGCACTTAGTCTTCTTTTCCCCAAAAGTCTTCTTAATCCTTCGATAAGCTGTGTCTACTTTTCCTAATTTCAGACACTTTTCTATACCTGCACATTTCTCTTTCAACCATTCTTCTTTCGCTTCCTTGCACTTCTTGTTAACCTCATTTCTCAGACGTCTATATTCTGCTTTCCCCTCTTCATCTCTATTACAGCAATCAAACTGAAATTTTGTATGTTGATAGAGACAATTAACATAAATAGGATATATGAAAATAGGCTGTATAGTTCTTCACGGAACTACTTGTTTTAATATATTGTAATTTGTTTGTACAATAGATTTAATAACACATTAGGTAGGTTATTTATTTTATTATTATTTTCTAATTTGTATTATTCATCTTGTATACGACATGTCTTCTAATTGGCTTGTTTAGTTATAAGTGTCATTTAGGCTATATTTTGTTTCATTAGTTGTTAGGCTAGTTTTAGGATCGTATTGCAATATTTCAAGCCAGAACAATGTAGACGCTACATAAAGGGGCAGTTATTTATCAATAAATGCAATTCAAATTCAATTCTCACACACACCCATAGGTACAGGAGGCTAAATGACACGATGCACAAGCCCCTCACTCAAATGAAACGACAAAAACAACAACAACAAACTCTGACCGGTAGTAGGCAAACGTAATAAGGTTGCTGTTGCTTTCATTTTAGGGGGTTGGGTATCGTGGTCATTTCAGCTCCGTGATAACTTCTGTTATTGCTGTCTCTGTGTGTTAATCACACGTAATAACAGGCATGCATTTGAGTTGTGAACTTTCAGCAAGTGCTATACGGATGGCCAGGGTTTGAATCGCTGATTCAATTCTGGTATGGTTGCTGGTATGGGGTGTAGCTTACTCAGAATCATGAAGATAAATGAGAAGGGATGTGTGTTCTAATCCTACTCACAGCCATACTAGAAGAGAATTTGCCATGCTTTCTCGCTTCTTCGCCTCCAGCTGAATGCCGGCCACGGTCACCGCCCCCTTCCCAATCCTTGCCCCAAATACAAGAACACACACTAATACAGACATGACAATAACGCAGCTGATCACATCCATACATACGTACACGGTACTCATGTCGCAAGTCCCTTGATGAAGCAACAACTTATTTCTATCACTTGGGTTCATTGCCTCGTAAATACTTACTGAACCTAGCTGCTTTGTGAGAAATGAGGAAAGGAAGGGTACAAGGACATGATAATAATAATAACCTAATAATAAAATATAGTATGAATATGAAATTAATCATATTCAATTCAATATTGGTCCTTATTTACTATCATAAAATTATTTTTTGAAATGTTTCTAAAAATAGAGAAATGTTAAAAAAAAGAAGAAATCAGATTGTTACAGTGTTAATTAATAATAATTATCTAGAATATTTAAAATGGAGTGTTAACATGTAATCAAAGAAACGTATTTGAAGCTTGTTGACAATTCATCTACAAAATATCCTTTAAATTTTAACCTAGTCTTATTCCATCAAACTTGTAAAAGAAAGTTTATTTTAAAATATCTGATAAGTTAGCTGTTAAAAATGTCAAAATGATTCTTCTAGTTGATTAAGAAGGAGAATTTCTTCTAGCTTGCATAGAATACAGGCAGGGTAGTAAACCTCAACTTGAATTATGTTGTGAGGACGTTGAACAAGTGTATGCCTATCGAGATATTGGAGGATACTCCTGGATAAACGATCTCTTTGAAAGAAAAAAATCAAGCTATATAAGCTATGATGTTTCTTGGCCAATTTCAGTTACAGTTGTGCGAGTATATTATGGGTGGAAGTTATATGCAATGTATAATATTATGCTTACGTCAAGTTTTAATGATTACACTACTAGCATCATCATGCCTAGCAACGCTCCACAACAAAGAATCTGCATACGTTTTACTCAGTGTGGCCAAATATGCTTTAAATAAAGGAAAGGACAGTCAGCACAATGTAAAATATTTCTTACGTCAATTACCGATGGGAGGGTACTTCATGCCCCCTGGTGTTTGAATGTCTCTGTACTACCTCAAGACAGTAAACATTGTAAACTAACTACACCATTGTTAGTTAGTAACAAGGATATACGAGGGCAGATCGGAAAGTAACACACAATAATGTTTTTTCCAAAAAGTTTTATAGGTAACAAAATCAAACAAATCACAAATGAACTTACTTTTTTGACCTACTATTCTACATAGTGACCAACTTTCTCAACACATTTCTGCCATCTTGGTACCTGTTTCAATATGCCCTGTTCGTAGAAGTCCATTTGGTTGGAGTATAGCCATCTGCGGACTGTTAATTTCACTTCCGCATCTGTCGCAAAGTGTTAGCTGGCCAGGAATTTCCTCATGGGACCAAACAGATGATAGTCCGACGGTGTCAGATCTGGACTGTATGGTGGATTCTGGAACACCCCCCACCCGAATTGGGCGATTTTCTTACGAACTGCAGTAGCAACATGGGGTGGGCATTGTCATGAAGAAGTTTGAGACTGTCAGCATTAATGTTGTGACGTTTCTCACGAAGGGCTCGACGCAACTTAACCAAAGTTTTAATGTAGGCTGCAGCATTCACAGTGGTCCCGTGTTCAGCAAAGTCCAACAATAACACACCACAGATATCCCAAAACATTGACACAGGCACTTTCCTAACAGATTGAGTCATTTTGAATTTGTTTACTACTGGGGAACCAGCATGTTTCCACTCCATATAAGCCTGCTTGGTTTCAGGCGTGTATTGGTACGCCCACGAATCATCACCAGTGACGATTCCTGGAGACATTGCTACGATCCATACAGTCGTCCCCAAACACGCCAAGCATGTCCCTGTGGATTTTAGTCGGTTAATGCCCTTTGGCCCACAAATATCGAACCACACTTCGCTGCTCTTCACAAGTTGACGACAGTAACATGCGCGCCATATTTGTTTCGTAGTTCAAGCTTCTCTCGCTAGAGCTGCACATGCAAACAAAATACCCTGTGTAGCGCAAACTTCAAACTATATAGTCGTGAAATTTCAACATTCCTGATGCAATACCAGGGGAGAAAAAATGATTGTGCGTTACTTTCCGATCTGCCCTCGTATTTTACAATATTTTATCTCAAATATTAAAAGAAATAGAGGTGGTGGGTACAAAGTACGTTTAGTCAAGTTTAGTGAGTATTTTAATAAACGTAAGATCGTGTTACATGGGGACAGTTAAAACTTGGAAGCAATACTGTACACACACAAAGTCTTGGCAGCCTTTGTACCATAACCCTTTGACATTGAAGACACGAAAAAAAATAGCAGCGTTCATTGATAACAGGCCATTGATAACACCAGGCCTAAAACTGTCCGTCGCCAGCTACTGGCTCAACATCACGGTCAGAGAGGATGCTGCTGTATGACTTTGAACATGGGTTCTCAATGGGCGACCTGCGGGCCACATGGGGCCCATCATGAACAATGACTCACTCTGTTTGAATACCAAACGGAAGGAATCTGCAAGGAATAACATTTTACGAAAATTATCGGGGGACGCATCCTCATATCTTATAGCCCTTTGTTCTTCAGCTGCAGAATACGCCTGCCCTGTTTGGTGTCGATCTAGCCAAGCTAATCAAGTGGATGTCGCCTTAAATGAGACCTGTAGACTAATTACAGGCTGCTTGAGATCTACACCACTTGACAAACTCTACTGTCTAGCAGGTATACCTCCTCCAGATATTCGTCGAGAGTGTGCATCCAGACTGGAGAAATAAAGCACTGAATCTGACAACCCATAATTTGTTTGGGTATCAACCAGCAACACAAAGGCTCAAGTCAAGAAAAAGCTTTCTCCATTCAACAGAAAGCCTTAGTGAATCACCGATGAACTTCAGAGTGGACTCATGGCGTTCCAGGTCCAGGCACCTCACAGGATGGATGATACCCTCTGAGAGCCTCCCTCCAGGTCACCAAGAAAGTTAGCCTACATGGAAGACATTGAACAGGTTGCACTCAGGAGTCGGAAGAGCAGAGAGCAACATGCAAAAGTGGGGATTTGCCTGTGCCTCCACACTCTGTAATTGCGGTGAAGAAGAGACAATGACCATCTTCTTGTCTGCAGGTTGTTTCCAACTACATGCTCTCCCTACAATGTAATTGATGCTACCACAGAAGCATGTGAACTTGCCGCATACTGGTCAGGCCAAATCTAATTAAATTGATATTTGTGTGGAACAACTTAATGTTTATCAGAAATGACAATGTTTATAGTACCAGTTCTTGATTTTATCCTTTTTCTTTTTGGTAATTGTAATTGACTTGTTTCTCCTTTTTCTGTTATCTTCTGTTGTTTGTAATATATGTTTCTGACACGATTAAATAAATAAATAAATAAATAAATAAATGAAAAAAACAGGAGACGAGTTGACGAGTGAGCAAGCGAGAGGGAGTGTTGGTTCTCTATCTTACCCACTCCCCGTATTTATCATCTTCGTGATGCGTTTGACCAGCCCTCAAGAATCTGTATCTGTAAAAATACTGTAGGCTAAGTGTGGCTGGTTCGTTACCGGCCAAGGTAGCTGTGCTCCTAATTGCATAGGTTCGATTGTTTCACACGTGAAGTATTGTATCCAGCTGACTGTAAAAACATTACCTCTCATAACGGTTTACCAGACCTTTTATACTGTATATGCCCGATGATATGACCTATTTGAGTAGCAACTCCAAACAGATTCTTCTTCTCTATCAAGTTCTCACTTATGGGGCATATGCCTGGTAGACACCGAAATAACAACCCTTTGCCGTTTCCGTATTGACAAGAAACTTTTGGATAGATAAGAAAATTCTATTTTAAATTTGTTATTCTAATTCATTGTTATTATATTAATAGTTTCTCTTCAAATCAGCTCATTCTGACCATTTTTTATTATCCTTTCTACGTTCCTCATACATATATTTACTGTTATTGTTTCTTTTTAAATATATTTTCAAGGATCACTCCACATTGTTCTTGTCACTTAACAATTCTTGTATTACTCTGTTCGGTTTTGCGTATCAATAATGAAAAATCCACAGCCTGCTTCCAGTCTCCGACCGGGTCAGGAATGGAATGAATGAAGCTCCCATCTAGCGGCGAGGATATGAACTGTGCCGGCTGCCGAAGCCTGACGCACTCCTCTGGGGCAATGATTAAATGAATGACAGATGAAATGAAATGATAGTGGAGAGTGTTGCTGGAATGCAATCGTGACAGGGAAAACCGGAGTACCCGGAGAAAAACCTGCCTGCCTCCGTTTTTTTCAGCACAGATCTCACATGAAGTGACCGGGATTTGAACCACGAACCCAGCGGTGAGAGGCTGGCGTGCTGCCGCCTAAGCTACGGAGGCTTCGTATCAATAATATTTTGAAAAAAAAATCACTCATAATCAATTAAATAATGTACAGCGATGTGTCATCCAAGTTGGCAACACTGATGTCAAGCCGCCCAAAGGTTAGCATCATGATACTGTCCTTACGTGATCCACATACTAGGCAAAACGAATTTAGTATTAGTCATGCTTGATTATGTTCTTGAGGAGCACGAAGTTGAACAGAACGAATAAGGACTCATTACACTACTTTTGAGGAGAACCATCATCATCATCATCATCATCATCATCATCATCATCAACTAGAGCAGTTTCCAACCGCAGGTTGGGTCTGCTTGGAGCACAAGCCTCTCCATCGTTTTATATCCATCCAACACTTCTCTTCTGTCACTGTTGTCCAATTAACTCCTTTTCTCTCGACACTTTTCTTCACCCCCTTTATCCACCTATCCCTTGGTCTTCCTCTAGGTCTCTTTTTCTTCCACTCCATTTCCAATATTTTCCGTGGTATTCTCTCTTCTCCCATTCTTTTCACGTGTCCATACCACTGTAGCCTTGATTTTTCAATCCTATCCTGTATGGGTTCTTCCTTTAATATTTCTCTGACTCTATCATTTCTGACTCTGTCCATTCTCGTTATACCTATACGACTCCTCTGAAACTTCATTTCCACTGCTTGTATTCTGCTTTTGTCTCTCTCCCGCATCACCCAAGTTTCTGATCCATACGTTAGGATCGGCACAAAGTATGTCTTGTACATGATCCCTTTACATTTCTGTGGCACATCCTTGCTCCATATCAGGTCTCTAACACTCTTGAAGAATCCATCAGCACACCTTCCTCTTTCATCTAATTCCAAGGCATTTCCCCCATTTTCTTCTCTGCACTCTCTTCAAATGCTCTCCGCCTAACTTTATCCCAGAGTATACTCTGTCCTTCTCACGTGTTGTTATCACCACTTCACTCTTTTGCGTCGAAAACTTCATTCCATGGGATGACACTACTTCCTCCCATGCATTGAGTTGCTCCTGTACATCCCTCTCCTTGTTTCTCCAGATCATCAAGTCATCTGCAAACACCATTGCCTTCATTTCTTCCTCCCCAATATGCTGTGCTATCTTTTGCATCGCTTCATCCATCACCATTACAAAGAGCAAGGGCGAGAGGACACTACCCTGCTTTAGACCATTAGTCAACTCAAACCATTCTGTTCTTTCCATACCGACTTTCACACAGCTTCTGCCAAAAGCTAGGGAAAAAAAAAGAATATAGGACTCGTTACAATTTATTCTACTCTTGGGGAGAACCAAATACTAGGCAGAACGAATGTAGGACTCGTTACACTTAATTATGTAGTTGAGGTAAATTAAATGCTAGGCAGAACGAGTGTAGGTCTCGTTACACTTAATTATGTTGTTGAGGTAAATTAAATGCTAGGCAGAACGAGTGTAAGACGCGTCACACTTAATTATGTTGAGGTAAATTAAATGCTAGGCAGAACGAGTGCAGGACTCGTTATACATAATTATGTTGTTGAGGTAAACTAAATGCTAGGCAGAACGAGTGCAGGACTCGTTACAAATAATTATGTTGTTGAGGAAAATTAAATGCTAGGCAGAACGAGTGTAGGATCGTTACACATATTTATATACAACAAAATAAGTCAACCCCTGGCACTATCCAGCCCATGACGGGCTAAGGCTGACCAAGCGACCGCTGCCCAGCCATTTGGCCTGCAGATATTGGGGTGACGCGTGATCAGCGCGTCGGGTCCCCTCGGCCGTTAATCTTGGTATTCGTGATCGGGGTGCTGTCTCACTGTCAGACAGCTACTCAATTGTCCACACGAGGCTGAGTGACCCCGTTCCAACCCTCACGTCAGTTTTAAAATCCCTGACGGAGCCGGGGATCGAACCCGGGGCCTCCGGGTAAGAGGCAGGCGCGTTACCCCAACACCACGGGGCCGGCTTACATATTTATATTGTTGAGGTAAATTAAATGCTAGGCAGAACGAATGTACGACTCGTTATATCTAATTGTGTTGTTGAGGTAAATTAAATGCTAGGCAGAACGAGTGTAGGGCTCGTTAAACTTAATTATGTTGTTGGGGTAAATTGAATGCTAGGCAGAACGAGTGTAGGACTCATTACACTTAATTATGTTGTTGAGGTGAATTAAATGCCAGGCAGAACGAATGTAGGACTCGTTACACTTAATCATGTTGTTGAGGTGAATTAAATGCTAGGCAGAACGAGTGTAGGACTCGTTACACTTAATTATGTTGTTGAGGTAAATTAAATGTAGTCAGAACGAATGTACGGCTCGTTATACTTAATTATGTTGTTAAGGTAAATTAAATGCTAGGCAGAATGAATGTAGGACTCGTTACACTTAATTATGTTGTTGAGGTAAATTAAATGCTAGTCAGAACGAATGTACGGCTCGTTATACTTAATTATGTTGTTGAGGTGAATTAAATGCTAGGCAGAACGAATGTAGGACTCGTTACACTTAATCATGTTGTTGAGGTGAATTAAATGCTAGGCAGAACGAATGTAGGACTCGTTATACTTAATTATGTTATTGAGGTAAATTCAATGCTGGGCAGAACGAGTGTAGGACTCGTTATACTTAATTATGTTGTTGGGGTAAATTGAATGCTAGGCAGAACGAGTGTAGGACTCGTTACACTTAATTATGTTGTTGAGGTGAATTAAATGCTAGGCAGAACGAATGTAGGACTCGTTACACTTAATCATGTTGTTGAGGTGAATTAAATGCTGGGCAGAACGAGTGTAGGACTCGTTACACTTAATTATGTTGTAGAAATGAATTAAATGCTAGGCAGAACGAATGTAGTACTCGTTACACTTAATCATGTTGTTGAGGTGAATTAAATGCTGGGCAGAACGAGTGTAGGACTCGTTACACTTAATTAAGTTGTTGAGGTAAATTAAATGCTAGGCAAAACGAGTGTAGGCCTTGTCACACTTGATGCTGGTCTTGAGGAGAACCAAACGCCAGACAGAACGAATGTAGAACTCGTCACTCTTATCCAGTCATGGCCATCTGACAATGTGCTGCCCTTGACAGAGATTGGCCTTATCACCGGAAGACTAGCTGCTCAAATGGTCATGTGTTTCGAGGCTACTTTTCATTTTCATTCAACGTTATAACTACGGTAAACAACACGCAACTACAATGTCCTGCGAATATGAGGAACATTATTTCAAATAGTTTGTCGACGTGTAGTTTAAAGTGACCGTTCCCTCGCGATGATGACCTACGAAAACTACATTTTACGTAGAATCCGAATAACAGGGCGTGTTATTTCACTTGGAAAATCTCACATGAATTGACCGTTAATCGAGCGCGGTTTGCTTTGGAGAGAGGCAAGCAGCTTGACCACTACACCATCACACTCTTGGACTGGAGTGAGATGAGTTGATATAAAGCTAATAGTGTTTACGGCCGGGTGCACTTCTTGACTCGAACTTCATCAGAGGAAGAGACATAAAATGAACGAAGGTGTAAATTCAGCATTGTATTGGGGTAGCAGGGTGGGGGTTCCAAAATTTGTTAATGCCCAATTTTACTTTAAAACCTGAATCTTAGAGTCCAATTTCGTTTTAGAGATGAGGTAATTAAAACTGTTTTAAAAATGTTATATTGGCTTTCACGGCCAAGGAATTAAAACACAGCAAATTTTCTAGGTTTATGCCGTGTCGTGTATGGGGTTTCGCCTTGGAACACCAAGATAGGCTAATCAGCGGGCCGCTTCTTCACTGCGAGAGCTAAAAGCTCACTATTAAGGCTTCCAAACAGATGGCATATTGGCTTTCACGGCCAAGGAATTAATTAATTCCGGGCACGGCCACCAAGAGTCCGCTGATGAGCCTATCTTGGTGTTCCTAGGCAAAACCCCATAGAAGACACGGCATAAACCTAAAAAAAATGCTTTGTTTTAAAAATGTATAATTCTTAAAGTAAAGAGGTTTGTTGGCTTTCTGACTTAAGAACAATCATGCTAATATCTGATCCTTTAACTTTTGTCTTTAACCGGTGTTCAGGAGTAAGCTAATACGTTCACTAAAAATACATTCTTTCACTTGAATCGAAGCCTGTGAATCTGCGCATGCGCTTGCAGATAGCGCATTTGCTCATAACGGGACCGTAGGTAATAATAGCGCACTGGACAGATATAACAAAAATCATTATCGAAGAACACAAAATTAAGACATTATACCACAGTAATCAAACCTGAAGCACTTTACACCTCGGAAATCTTGATTATTGGAGGCAGGTCTCTTATTAGAGACGTAGAGAAACAAGAACGAATAGTATTGAGGAAAATCCTTGGTCCAGTCTGCTCAGAAGGAATCTGGATAAAACGGAAGTCTCGGTAGCTTTATCAACATGCTAAAAATATCACTTACACTTTCAGGGAAAGGCGATTGAAGTTCTACGGCCACATTCTGAGAATGAACAATGACAGACTCGCCAAGAGAATTTTCAACCTTGTTCTCTCAATGAAAGCCAAGTGAAAGAGAAAAAGATCCTCAAGAAATTATTATCACAGACGGAATTATAAATGATCGACTCCAGTTCAAAACAGTAATCAAAAACCATAATTTTGCGAGATAATGAATACCAGTATCAATAATTTCATGGACCGAAGACCAGAGGATGATTTCCTGTGCCCAGATGAAGAGATTTTGGAAGAACAAAATACGGTATATCATCAACTACATAAGTTTTATAGCGCTCCAGATATGGGCAGAATGAAGAGAATAATAATCATAATAATAATAATAATAATAATAATAGAACACTGCAGTCTGCTTCCTCGGCGAGTGTCGAACGCTGATCTACACAAAAACTCGGTAACGTAACAGACAAACCAAGCGGACGAGAGAAAATGCAACGTGGTGGTAGAAAGTGAAAAAGATGGTGATAAGAGTATATTTATCGCTGTTGTTGCATGAGTCTTCAGTCTTTTGACTGGTTTGATGCAGCCCTCCATGCTTCCCTGTCCTGAGCTAATCGTTTCATATCTACATAGCTACCACATCCTACATCCGAGGCAATCTGTTTGAGATATTCTAACCTTGGTCTAGCCCTACAGTTCTTATCCTCGACCCTTCCTTCCATAACTAAGTTTGCTATTCCTGGGTGTCTATGTCCTACCAGCCTATCTCTTCTCTTCATTAGCAGTCACCACGAACATCTCTCCTCTTCCAATCGTACTAATACCTCTTCATTTGTAACCCTATCTACCCATCTGATCTTCATCATTCTCCTGTAACTTAACACCACATTTCAAACATTTCAATTCTCCTCCTTTCTACTGCTCCAACACTCCGAGTTTCACTTCCATTGAGTGCCACACTCCAGAAAAAGGCTTTCAAAAATGACCTCTTAATTCCTAAATCTATATTCAATGTCAACAGATTCCTCTTTTGTAGAAATGCTTTCCTTGCCTGAGCCAACCTACATTTTATATCCTCTTTGCTTCGTCCATCACTGGCAATTTTGCTTCGTAAGTAACAGAAGTATCCTACTTCCTTTGGCTTTTCGCCTGCCAATTCGTCATCCATAGGGATGTTTCATCTCGTTCAGCTGCATTCCAATATTTTTGGTTTACATTTATTGATTTTCATCATGAATTCTTTCCTAAAGAAATGTATTGTTCTATTATTTAATTAGATACCAGTAATTAAAAATCCAAACACCTTTTAAACAAGAAGTTCCGTGAAGAACTATACAGCCTACTTTTCATGCCAATGATTATTCTACACAATATGAACCTATCTAGAATAATGACGAAATTAAGTTGGTAATATCGAAATATCTAATTAGTTCAAAATATACCTGGTATAATGTAGCCTAATAGAGCACTACAGTTGGCAGCCCTGGTGACTGAATATATTCTTAGTTCCATCTCTTAAGGTACAGAATACAAAATTAGGTTGAAGTCCAATGGACGTTACATGCAGTTAGACACTGGATCTATCAGCACGCGTAAAAGCATGTTGCCAACAAGGTCATGCGTGTGCTGGTCAGAAATAATCTGAAATATTATGATATATTGTTGTGCCAATTTTGGATGAAATCCATTTGTTAGTATAGAAGTTACATGTATTTTAAAATTGGACATATCAGCAGGCATAGAATCATGTTGGCAGCACTGCCTTGTATTAATTACTCCAAATTAATCTAGAATGTCAGGTGCTATACGTGTGCAAAGTATAGAGCTCTTGGCTTGCATACTTTTTGATATATTGATATTAGGGCAAAAAAAGACAGCATTTATTGACAGTTGGCAGCCCTGATTGCTCTTAACAATACTTATAGTCATATCTGTTATGGTACACATAGCACATACGAAATTTGGTTGAAATCCAACTGATAGTATAGAAGTTACATGTATTTAAAAATTGGTAGTATCAGCAGGCTTAGAATCATGTTGGTAGAACTGACGTATATAAGTTACTCCAAATTAATCTAAAATGCCAGAATATACGTGTGCATAGTTTAAAGCTGTTGGCTTGCATACTTTCTGATATATTGGTATTTGGATAAAAAAAATAGAGAGAGCAATTATTAACAGTTGGTAGCCCTGGTGGCTCTTAAGAATACGCACAGTCATATCTGTTTATGTACAGATATTACATACAAAATTTGGTTGAAATCCAATTGATAGTGTAGAAGTTACATGCATTTAAACATTGGACCTATCCGAAGGCTTAACATTATTTTGGCAACACTGTCATGGTTGGTCTCCTGGAAATTAAACAGAAATAGTCTTATCTACATGTGTGCCAATTGTGGAATAGCTCCCATGCATACCTTGCAAGATATCCAACATGGAGCTCAAATTTCTAGTGCGTTTATTCAGCAGTTGGTAGCACTGACATCATTTTCAAATATGGACGTGAGATATTCCGGTGCACATCTTTACTCATACTAAATTTGGTTTTGATTGCTGCAGCCGTTTAGGAGTTGATAGGGGGGGACACACACACAGACAGACAGACAACAGACAGAAGGACAGACAGACACACACACATTTTCCCGGATCGATCTCATAAGTCTACTTTTTCCTCATTTTTGCAAAATGTGAAAAGTAGGCTAAAAATCTTACTTGTAATATTGCAGTGGCAGCAGTGCCTCAGTGGATTTACGCCTCTGAAGATGATGAAATTGGCCAAGCAGTTTGGGAAGGAAGCGGTAATGTCCTCGAAACTGAACTTTCTAAGAAAAGTGAAATATAGAGATTTGAAGCCATTCTTTTTCAGTGTTTCCTATACAAAATTGTCATTTGTAACTCTTAGGTCAGTCAACACTATTGTACCCAATGAATGGGCGAGGTACAAGATATAAATATGTAAACTCACTCCTAAAAAGCCTTTCGTCATTTATCATTACTATCTGAGCTACAAACATCATATATTCTACATTTTTTCATATCTACAATATTTGAAATAGGAAAATATTTTCACGTCACATGTGTTCAGGGCAATGCCAACAATCGGCTGAACAAATATTTGTGCTTACCTCTGAAACACCCTGTATTTACTTCTTTAATCGGTTGTTTCCTCACATGTCCCAGTAAGTTAATTGGGATTATATTTGGTTGACCGACTGAAAAGTTGCAATATCAAGATGGTAAACTAACTATAGAGGGCAACTATTATCTGCTCAAAGGATAACCATCGCCTCTATGAAAGGTCTTGGGTGTTTAGTAATTTCCATCACCTCTCGAAGTGTGAAATGTTTATCCATACAGAAGTATCATCAAAAATAATTTGATAGTTGTTCTGTATGGCGAGTTCAGTCACAGCAGACTTCTCTGGTTGGCAAAGACGTAAGTTCCTACGATGATCTTTGATCCTCGTTGTGATTCTCCTTCATGCTTCTAAAATGTTGCATTTCATGTCCTTGACTTAAAAATCGGTGCAACTTAATTTTGCAATTTTTTCTTCGATTTATTTCAATCGTTTCATGTCGCCACGGGTAACCTGCCTCATTTTGGTTGTGGTAGGGGATTTACGACTCTATCATTATTATTAGCCTATTTTAATTTATGAAAAAAAAAAGATAGGCCCATGAGATCACCTTTTGTCCGTGTGTGTGTGTCTGTCTCCCCATAATAAAATCTAAACGGTCGAAACGATTTCAATGAAACTCGTTGTGCATACTACTACATCGTCCAGCCTCGACCGTGCCTTTCAAATTTTGATACGTTAGACCAATCAAAACATGGCGGCCGCGCGAAATGTTTCTCTGGGATCTATATTTCCGTAACAGTACCAGATATCACCCTCAAAATTTGCACGGTGATAAAGGGTAATACTAGAAGTTTATCTATGTGACTTTCATAAACCTGATAAGTAGCCTACCAAACGAACATGGCGGCCAAGCGAAATTGAAACATTTATATAAACTTTTCTAGCGATTTAACCATCAGAGCGCCATGAAACTTGGTACAGCAAATTTTTATATACATTGTAATGCACTGACAATTAGTTTAATTGTTTCCGTAACCTCAAGATGGCGGCTGTGCAAAATTATAAAATTAAGTTTTTATTTCTTGTGGCCTAAGTGATCAAAGTGAAAGTTTGAATAATGAACCCAAGCAATAATCTCCATATAATGGTATATAACACGATTATGTACATATAAAACAATCCAACATGGCGACCATCTGAAATATTTAGACGGCTCTCAATATCAACGAATCTATTACAGCAATCAAAATGAAATTTTGTACGTTGATGAAGGCTATTAACTTAAGTTCACCTATGGATCATTCAATAACCTAGTGAGCACAAAACCCACATCCTTCACCATGGTGGCGACGCGAAATTTGAATAGGCCTATTTAAATGGATTTCTCTCTCTACTTTTCATCCTAGTGCTGTGAAACTTGGCACGGTATATCTTCATACAAGCCTTTATATACCAAGTCTAATTTAATAGAATTTTGTGAGAACTTACAAATAGCGGCTGTGCATTTTTTTAAAATCTCGTTTTCATTTCTCGTGTCCTAAGTAAGACCAGTAGATTATATGAAAATAGGCTATTTAGTTCTTCACGGAAATAATTGCTTTCGCCATTATGTTCAATCATTCAGGAATCAATTTCTTGAAAATGAGAGGTATTTGATACACAGTTTCACCCATTTACTGCCAATCATAATGCAATATATTGAGCGGTAAACTTACTGAAAGCGTGAGAGAAAGAATTATTACATAAATGTGGCATTCTTAAACGCATATGATTGAACTCGTGAATTATGCACTAGTAGTGCTCCACCACTTCCCGCAAAAGGCCGATTGTTCCCCACTGAGTGGCCACTACGATCCCCAGATGTGAACCCATGTGATTTCTGTCTGTGGGGTTACCTTAAGGACAGTGTGTATCAACGGGACACTGACACTGAAGGTGAGCATCGCGAGTGAGGTACCTGAGATGTTGCGGGCAGTGGTGGAGCACTCGTTAGTGCGGTTCCCGGCTGTTGTGGATGCAGATGGTCGTCACATTGAGCATCGTTTGTAACCTGGACTGTCAACTGGTACCCGCTTATGTGGAAATTAAAATATGTTCCTTTCAATGGTTTAATCGTTATGACTAGGGCTCGGATTTTTAGGTGAATACATATTTTTTTTATGTAAAAACATATTTTAAACATTTTGTCAATAAATTCATAAATTCCTGCTTTTTACTTATTAGTCCATAAAAAAATATTTACCTTTTTAAAAATCAGTATGCTAGATCTTTCAGTGTATCGCATTTTGTTCTGTGTTACTTCAACGGGGAAGAACCTGTGAGCTATCTAATCTATATGCAGAGTGTATGTCAGCTTGCAACTGTGTTTTTCTTAACTTGTCGCCCCGTGCCGCTCACTGTGGAAGCCGAGGATGCCTGAAGTAAAAGTAACTACAAGTTATCGTCTGCAGCAATATGTTGCAGAATTTAACGATAATTTTACTTCCGATAGGGGCGTTTGTTCTGCCAATCATGTGGGAAAGCAATCAAGGCTGAACAGCGATCTCAAGTTACACCACACCTCGAGGGCAAGAAACATATTGCCGCAGTTTCGTGCCTTCAGAAGAAGTGTTTCGCGATAATCGTCGGTCATTTGTGATACAACCTGAAGATGTATCTCGTTGTGTATTGTAATTCTTCAGCAGTCAGTGAGGTATAGCATAAATTGCATTTGTGAATACTGCATATAGTTTATATAGTCATTAATAAACTAAATTATAATTAAATATTTTTACTTTTTTCTCACATATTTCAGAAATATTTAATACATAAAAAATAAATATTTCCCCGATTTTTAGAACCTAAAAATCCGAGCCCTAGTTATGACTTCCGCATGTCCTGCCAAAGGTTTCCACACCGTTTCATTGCCCTACAATCACTCGTTTGTCCGGGGCGCCCTTGCAAGTAGCGCAAGTTTAATAATAACCACCCTGTAATACTAACAATAACAACCTTTTATTTGGAGTTACAATACTCTCTGTCAGGATTTTGTTTATGGTGTTTCACTTATTGTTATCAGACCCATGTACTTGATTATGTGTAGAATGTATGTGATAACCTGTTATTGTGATGTCTGTAACTTAGTAAGGGTGTGTATTTTTTAATTGAGATTGGGATTGGTAAGGAGGCGATCGTGGCTTAAGTTAGTAGCCATCCATCTCAGTATTTGTCTCGAGTAGAAGTGGAGAAAACAACAGAATAACACTTTTAGAATTGTCGAGGTGGGAATCAAACCCACCTCTTCTCAGTTTTACCTCACAAGTCTGATCATAAACTCTTCAAACCTGAACTTAAATTTCTGGGCAGAGTTGGTAATCGAACCCCGACCTCACTGGTGAGAGCCAGGAATTCACTAAACTATGAACTGGTCCGGTTATCAGACCCAATACGCATACACCAACTAAATGAGGCTGATTGTTACAGGCTCCTTAGTGTAAACATTCTAACCACCATTTGTTTGGAATTACAAATCTCCGTGTCAGGATATGTATGCAATCAATCCATCTTCATCTCTCGAGCCCTGTCAAGGCTTCACTGAATGAAATTGTGTTTCAGATACTCATGATTGATTGGTTGGTTCCTCAGTTTAGGGGCTCCGACAACGCAATCACGTAGCCCCGTGTACTTTGGGTGTGTGTAGAATCTGTCTGATAACCAGTATTATTTGTGTGTGTTATCTGTAATTCAACTAAGGACTGCAGACGATTAATATAAAGTATTTCCTTACTTTTGCTACTGTCAACGACACCTAGCTGTGAACTTGGCTACTAGATGGTACTGCAAGCGGCACCTGTCGGCGAACGTTGGAACTTAGTAGAGCATTAATCAAATCTAACCTACAAATTTAGCTTCACACAATTGTAGTTAGTGAGAGGTTCTTTTACATGCGATAAATCTATGACGTGGGTCCACCGGCTTTACTTCCCGTCCGAAGGAAGGCATACCAAGGGATTTGTAATGCTCTTAAAAACTCCGACGACTTCGGCCAGGTTTGAACCCGCGTTCTTGGGCCTAGAAGCTCAGCATACTACCAACTACGCCACCGAAGCCGCTCCAAATACTCATGGAGTGCACATGTGGAATGTGAAAGGTGGCCCGTGTGATTAAGTGTGGGGATAGGAATAGTTGCCATCACATCACAAGGCCAGGGTGGTGGGGAACGACAGTTAAATTAGTCTTAGACTTGTGCCTCCCAAACTTCTCTTCTCAAGGAACACAAGGGGCTCACAACGGGGTCTGGCATTATCTCCACCCAACTGTGCCAGGCTCCTCACTTTCATCTAACCTACAGGCTTGTATGGGTCAACTCTTGTTCTCTTCTGGTTCCGACAGTATTAAAGTTCTGGTATCCGGAGGGTGTCTTTCAGTTTAAGTTCTGGGCTTTAAAAAAAATATATACCCCAAATTTTTGATGGGCGAGACTTATTTTCTTTCATGGTATCACTTGTCTATTGTAAAAGGACCTACGGGAGCAAGGTTTGTGTAGCCCACTACGCATAGTGCCCTCCAAGTTTTCATTTGTTTTGGGGTGGGCCCCTCTTCTTTTTCCCTATTTCCTTTCAGTTTTACATGGTTCTACTACCTTCCAAGTCCCTGTTGCCTTGTATCCTCAAACCTGAAGTTCTCAAACAAGAAACAATGCCTACTTTTTAGGCAAAGGGCTGTGATTCAAAGCTACCTTACGACTTAAAGCAACACGCCCAACTATGAGTTACAAAGGTTAATGGTTATAGCAACACCGTGGCGAATATCTCGCCCTTAAGCAGGACCCCATCAGAAGGTACTGTAAGTCGGAAGGGATGCTTGTTGAAGTTATATCCCAGTGTAAAACTCACCTTTGTACATGGAATACTGCCCGCACAACAGACAAGTTACAAGGGTTGCTAATTTAAACTAAATCACTCATAAAACTCTCTTATGCAATCCGCTCAAAAGCGAAGTTGAAGGATTACTTCTCTGAACCTCGTCACGGCGTGGAAATCAACCTCAAGGCAAACTTTTATAGGCCTATACTGTATCTACATATATAACCGACAGCGGTGGCTACGCTCGCTAAAGTGCTGCGTTAGGTCATGGGGCCAAGCTCTCTGCTGACGCGGTCGACGTGTGGGTTCGAGCCCCACCGTCGGCCTCCTTGAAATGGTTTTCCGTGGTTTCCTATTTTCAACTCCACGCAAATGATGGGACGGTACCTTCTGACAGGCTACGGCCGCTTCCTTCCACATCCTTGCCCAGTTTCATTCACCATCATTCATTTCATCTCCCCCTTCCACGAGGTTGGCGTCAGGCCGTAAAAACCATCCGCCACAAAGACTTCCATCGGATTTCCTCCCTGACCCCGTTCGAAAACGGGAATATTAAGGGGCAGAAGCGGGCTCTGTATTATTATCTCTGCGGTCTGTTTTGGAGGACATGACTGATCATTGTCTGCTTTGATTTATTGAAAATAAAATAAGTACCAGTACGGAATTATAAAAGAACCTATACGCCGGTTAGGCTTTCGATAGTTACAATTTCATTTCGTAATATTGTTTTTGTTAAGCACAACAATATGAGGTCACTTCTGATTGTTGATGAAAAAAGTTGAACGTCACAAAAATCAAAAAATATTTGGGCAGCACTTCGTGTGGCAAGAGTGATACAGTGCAGGGTGTTTCAAAAAGAATATACGTATTGCAAAGTACGTTTTTGTCCAAACTATTTATCGCTGCGCCTCAGCTCGGCTATTGGAGAAACGAATACATAGTCTAGTTTATATTAATAGCCGCTAGATGTCAGTTGTTTCTGTTTTGCTCGGTAACCGTCATATGTTTAAAAAGGCTACTTCGAAGCAGAAATCATTTTGTGTTCTCGAGTTTGCGAAGTGCAATTCCGTGATTACAGTGCAAAGACGTTTCAGGTTGAGGTACCAAATTGATCCTCCGAATGGATGGAACATTCGCAGTTTGTAGATACAGGATGTGTATGCAAAGGGAAGAGTCCTGGCCGCCCTCGTGTTTCTGAAGAAAATGTTGAACGAATTCAAACTGCTTTCCAACGTAGTCCTTCAAAATCAACTCGTCATGCCAGTCGGGAGTTACAACTGCCAACAACAACAATTTGGCGTGTTTTGTGACGTCGGTTGGTTATAAAACCATACAAGTTACAGCTGTTACAAGCTCTGCCTCCTGATGTCAAACGCAAATGTGTGGCATTTTGTAACGAGATTCATGATGCTATTAACAATGATAACACTTTCGCAAAACGCATTATGTTCAGTGATGAAGCGTCTTTCCATGTTAGTGGCCAGGTAAACAAACACAATGCTCGAATTTGGGACCTACAGAACCCACATGCAGTCATTGAACATGTACGAGATTCGCCCAATGTCGATGTGCTTTGTGCGATATCCCGTTCATCAGTTTACGGCCCATTCTTCTTTAATGGAAACACGGTTAACGGTCAGCAGTATCTCGCTATGATACAAAACTGGTTGTTTCCGAGGCTGCACGAAGACAACTTCATTTTTCAACAAGACGCCACCCCCTCACTGGAGTCGCCAAGTGCGTGAATATCTGAATGAAACTCTACGGATCCGATGGATTGGTCGTCAAGGAGCTGACGACTTAGCATGTCTCAGCTGGGCTCCACGGTCACCGGATTTGACACCCTGTGACTTCTTCCTGTGGGGTTTCGTTAAAGACAACGTTTATGTACCATCACTCCCACAGAACCTGGAAGAGTTGAAGAACCGGGTCCGTACTGCCATAACATCAGTGACAAAGGACATGATTGCCCGAGTATGGGAGGAATTTGAGTATCGGTGTCATACTGTTCGTGTCGCTGATGAAGGACATATTGAACATCTGTAATCCAAACTTGAGAGGTTGGGTAATATGTGTGTAAAGTTTCATACTCGTATGCCTTAAAGTTTAATAAATATATGCATGCGTATATGCCGTTCTATAGGCCTACATTTATTGTGAACTTTTGTAATAATTTACGTAAAATCATTACGTTCAGCGTAAAACTCACTGCATTCCTTTGCTGATAGTGGAACATTTGAGTGACCACAATTAACTTCAAAAGCCTTGAAACCTATTTAAAGAATAGAGACGAAGGGAAAAAGATATCTGTTTCGAAATTTGACTGAAGACGAGAACTAGCTCCACCATTTCATTCATTTAAGTAAACAATTTACAATCTGACTGATGGATCAAACCGCTAAGTTCACCTCTCAATAGTCCACCCCAGTGGTCAACGTTAGTGGCGGCCTTTGGCTCGTGCAATGCCATCAAGAGGTACCGAATCTAAGGTCAGAAGAATATTTTGAATACAACAAGAACATTTTACTTTATTGAACATGGATGGTGCGCTACTACTACTATTATAAGTTAGTACCGTATCGGTAAATGTAATTGAGCTACAGCGTTTGCATTAGTGCCTTCGAAGACATTATTCAATTTCAATCCAAGATCTCATTGTTATTTTCTTCGTAACTGTAACTGTTTGTACACTAAACAACTTGCGACTTTTTTATTTGAATTACTGTTGTATATCGCATTAAAATGTAAATGAATGAATTAAGCCTGTAGTATCCCTAGAAAGGCAAAGGCCTCCCTCGATAGGTGGAGCTCTCTGTCTATATCTCACGTGGTGAGCTAGTCATGTGAGATGGTTCGTTTTGTCACTATGATAGTGATAGTTCTGACTTAACTTCGTCTATAAGTCTACACGTAGCACACACAATCAGTCTGACACTAATCTTGCGCCCATTCAAATTATTATAAATGTAAATACTGTTTTGTAAATGAGAAAAAAAAAACGATAATGAAAGAAAAAAGAAGTTTTCAAAAGCATTCTGCGAGTAAGCCAGTAAACTTGGTCCTAAAACTAAGCAATACGTTAAACCGAATCTACTACTATGTTAAGTGCTATATGAAATTATTATGAACTGTTATACTTTGGGTAGTATTGGAACATGTAAATGAGCTATTGTTGTTGCTGCTGCGGCAGTGTTGTAGTCGATTAATTTAGGGGTTATCCGATATCGTGGTCATGTAGCCCCGTGTAGGCTACATAAGTATGTGTATGTGGGTGTGTGTGAGCGTATTGATTTAGAGATACGTATTGGAAAAGGATAAAAAGGAAGCTTGTAGTTTTACGTGACCGTTAATCGCGAGATTATGAGCCACGGGACCATCATATTTACGTGTAATCCGAACCACAGGACGTGATATTTCAGTTCAAAAATCTCACATGCATTGACCGGGAAATAAACCCTTGGTGAGAGGCAAGCAGCTTGGCCACTGCACAATCTCTCTCCCTAATACAATTTGGGTTTCATTATTAGAATAATAAAAGAAGCTATATACTTCCGGTATGCCTCTCACCAAGGTGGTCCGGGTTCGATTCCCGGTCAATGCATGTGAGATTTTCGAAGTGAAATGCCACGTCCTGTGGTTCGGATTGCACGTAAAAAGGAGGTCCCGTGGCTCATGATCTCGAGATTAACGGTCACGTTAAACTACAAGCTTGTTTGCTTTTTTATATACTTCCATTTCGATAAAGGGGCCGAAAATATCGTCAAATATTGCAATGTATTACAAATACACACTAGTAAAACAAAACCTCTGACGAAAAAAAAATCCGGATCCTTGTTTTTCAAAAACGTGAACACAACTTCGTCACTAGATAGCCATACACAAACTTCTACAAAATAAACAGGCTTCCCATTAATGAGCAGCATTTTATTCACTTCAAATTTCAAGGCCAAACGTTACGTAACGCTTGCCTCATTATGACCCCTCACTGCCAGATCTCGTCGGGACAATTTGCAACTAAAACCATCCATTTAATTTTTTGTCATAATCACCAATTTGTTTCTGGGATTTAATTTACAACAGACAGTAATAAAAGTTATTATAAAACCCGAAATAAAACCACTTAAATCAAGTATAAACACTTTCGATGAAGGAATAGTAACATCACAATGTTTATTATTGGAAGAGTGAAGGTGCAGACAAAATAAGATTAAGTGGGGTATATAAATTAAACAAATTTGCATAAATTATAAATCATGACTTTTTCTGACATGTGCATATGAGATTACGGTATTCAAAATTTTGACAATATGAGAACTACTCATCTCATTCGACTGAACTTGTTCAACACATCGAAGCCAATTAGCTTAAAATACGTGAAATATGTCCGATACATAATGTTGTTCTTATACAGGATCATCTAGTAAAAACATGTCACTGATCGTAATGAGCCATCTTTCCTGGGGAATAGCTCCCGTGTATTAATGCCATATTGCACTTCTGATAAAGGAATGGTAGCATCACAATGATATAATGAAGATATTATTACTATTATTATTATTGGGAGAGTGCAGGTGCAGATAAAATAAGATTAGGTATATAAATTAAAACAAATTTGCATAAACAATAAATCATGACTTTTCCTGACATATGCATAAGAGGCTACTTAAAATCTTGAAAATATGAGAATTGCTTATAAGTTATGTGTGTATTTTTCTTCCGCTGCTGTATTAAATTGATTTTTCTTGGCGGGGATATAGGTTATCCTGGCATGGATTTAATAAGATTTATGGGGGGGGGGGGGAGAATTCCTCCTGTATGGAATTCCCTCTGGTTATCCGCATCATACCTATAAAAATCCATTGAAGCCCAAATTTTCTTCCCTTCGTGGACAAGGTTCATAAGCAACAATGTACACTCAAAAACAAATCAATAAGGCATTGAATTAGAATTGGTCCCGTTGCCAGTGTGTCAATTTCATCGACAGCGCTAATGGCATGGATCACATGCTGTTATCTGGGTCAAGTTCAGCATTGCCTCTAACACTCTTTCGTAATAATGACAAGTTATTAGTCATTGGCCGAACTGGATATTATTTTCCATACAAAATCCAGTCTGAGAAAAGTTAAGCACAATTTACACACTCGTCCCACGGATTGATAGGTTCATTTTGCGCGCGCTACGGAAAGTTACGTAACAACAAATCAAATTAAGAGTGGACGGTGGAAATCGCTAACTTGAGAGGAATTGTCATTATATTAATAGTTAAAGCTCTACAGCACGCAAAATAATTTTGTCGGGTTGGAATGGGTTAAATACATGAAATATCAATGCATGACTTTCAACTGATGACACTGATAAAAGGGTTAAAAATCGAAATATTATGACTGGTTACTTACCAGACTTCTGGTGATATCCAGAAAGTGTTGGCGCACCACTATTTTTCGAAGTGACACTTCATTACAAACTCATTTTGTTACACACAAATAACTGACAACACACCGAAACCGAAAATATATACCCTAATTAGATTAAATTCTACACAAGCCCGAAATAAACTCATCATGCCTGATAGAACTAACTGCTGGTGCCATGCACGTAAACTACTGTCGGGCGTGACGTCACTCAAGGTTTTCGTAGTAATGTGTTGTTTACCCGTTAAGATGGCAGCACCACTCAAGTTCATTACTTATTTATAGACCCACAGTGCTTTGCGCATACTCGCAGATCACTCTTATCAACTAGCGCCATTTACAAAACAATAGAACGTATTCAATTCTATCTCTTCAGATACTACTGATCTGGAAAATACAATTACAATAAAACAAATAAGTTATCACGAAGAAATGCATCGGTCTTTAAAACAGTTAAGTAACACACTGAAAATTGCTGATAAAAATAGCGTATCAGCTAAGTAGCCAGGACGCACTTTTTTTTTTAATGTGGCGCAAATATTTAAGAGCGAATGAAAGCCCAATAAACTAAAACTTTCTTCGGCTTATCCCAATGAATAGGGATAGCTGGAGTCAACCACACTCATTTTGGTTTTAAGACCGGATGCCCTTCCTGACGCCATGCGTATTTTCAGGTAAAAATTCCACCCCACTGTCACCCGGATTCAAACCACGGCCGTCCGGGTCAGTGGCGGATCCAGCTTAAGACTCGGGGGGGCCGAGCTCAACAAGGGGTCATGGCATTTCCGGGGGGTCCGGGGGTCCTCCCTGGGAAAATTTTGTAAAATATAAGCGGAATAAAACGTGTTTTTAGGCTATCGAGCAACACTGGTTTTTGGATATTCATACTATGAAATGTGAAAACCTAACTCAAAGTCGCAATGAATATTAATTCATATGTTCAATTTTGCAACTGGTGTCATTACTGCCTTGTATTCTTGTGGGTCCTCCAAGAAAAAGTTGAAATTTGAAAGCACCGATAACATAATTTACACTATACATTGAACAAATATTCACACACAAAATAATAACATTGTATAAAAACACTAGGCTTATTATTATACGAGTTTCCATCCTCGATGTCACCCCCTCTCCTCTCGAGAACCACATTGATGTTTAATTCTACCATTCTATTTTATTTGTGTTGCACATATTATGTTATGCAAAAAAATAAAAATATTACTGAAGTGGTTAAAATAACATATAGCATTTTCAGAAATATATTTTTATTTTAAATATTAAAACAATGGATAGGTATATAATATATACAAAAATACCAGCATAAAAAAGCTGGTTAATTACATACAATATTAGCTTATTTATTATTTGAAACTCATTAGTAGGTAATTAACACCTAAACAACAAAGTCCAACCTTCGTTTTTTTCTGCTAGCAAAGTTATTGATGACATTATCAATGTTCACAACAATGTCCCGATGAACATATAATAAAGCAAGTCCTGTCAATCTGTCTTCTGACATCCTTGACCGCATCCATGTCTTCACTGTCCTTAAAGTGGAAAAACTCTGTTCAGCAGTTGCTGCAGATATTGGTAATGACAAAAAAATCTGCAGCAGTGTCTTTAACCATGGATAAGCATCCCTGTCACATTTGTTATACACTTCAATCGCTCTTGTAATTTCTTTCAAACTGCTATAAGCACTGGAATCCTTCAGTAAGAGGATTTATTTCACTAGTTTCGAGACCATTATGTCAGTAGCTTGTGACATTAAACCAGAAAACTTTGTGCACATTGGTTCGACAGCTTCTTTCAAGGCCTTAACGTCTGATATTGAGTCATGTTTTGCTGGTAATAACACGTTCATTTGAAAAAGTCCCATAGTATCTTCTGAAAACCTTTCCTTCAAATCATATAATACATGATCCAGTATGGGAATGTATACTGACTTTCTCCAGTACGATGCAACTTCATTATTTCCATTGGTAAATCCTGATGTACTTTGATAGTTTGCTCGGTTCACTTGTTTTTTAGCTATTCTTGGTATCTTAACATCTTTTCCATAGTGTTCTCAGCTAGATCAAAAACTAAAGAAAAAAATGACTCTGAATCTTTGCATTTTCCATTAAGAGTGTTTATTGCCTGATCTAGTTTATCTTTGGCGTGAGAAATGTCAATATTTTCATCCTGTAAATATTTGCTTAGTATCACTGTTGATGACAGAATATCACTCAAGCTATATACAGTGAGCACAAACTCACAGTTTGAAATGCTATGCAATAACACATTAGCTTTGGAAGATGTCGAGGAATCTTCCCATCTTGAGATGTATTGTAGAGCATCTTTAATTTTAGGGAGATCCTCCTGAAATTCTATTATTGCCTCGTGCCGTTCGACCCATAGTGTTTCACAATAACTCCTTATCTGGTGGCCTACGACTTTTTTCAGGACACGATTTCTTTTTGCTGATGCATTGAAAGAAACAGAAACTTCTTTAATTGTCCCTAGAGCATTTCTCACACTTTGAACTTTGCTTGATTGTGAGAGGGACAGGTTCAATGTATGATTTTGGCAAATGCACAATGAGCTGTAATCAGCTTCATTTTTAATTTCAGCTACAGCACCTTTAATGGTTGAAATATTAACACTGCAACCATCACAGCCAATGCCAACACAAAATTTTAGATTTAAGTCAAGTTTTTCATAAATGTTAAAACTGTTTTGCCTAGAACTTTGTCAGTCACTGAGGGTTCTATTTCAACGTCGGTGTCTTCAAAATTTGTCTTATGGACGTCAATGAATCCCACAAAATCCTCTCTTACAGAACCATTAAAAACATAGCGCAGTGCTAAGCTGAGCTGTGATGTGTAAGAAACATCAGTGGTTTCATCGAAAATGATGCTATAATACACACATCAAAAAAAGTTTTGCATCACCTCGGTTCCAAGAGTTCCGGAACCTTTAAATACAAAGGGAATAGAGATCAACACAAACAACATTTCAGCTCGTTTTATTGCTCATGAGACCCACACATTGCATGTTGTACCATCATACAGCTAGACTTTCAGCATTTGTGGTCCAGATTGCAGTACACACCACTACCTCTAATACCCAGTAGCACGTCCTCTTGCATTGATGCATGCCTGTATTCGTCGTGGCATACTATCCACAAGTTCATCAAGACACTGTTGGTCCAAATTGTCCCACTCCTCAACGACAATTCGGCGTAAATCTCTCAGAGTGGTTGGTGGGTCAAGACGTCCATAAACAGCCCTTTTCAACATATCCCAGGCATTTTCGATAGGGTTCATGTCTGGCGAACATGCTGGCCACTGTAGTCGAGCGATGTCGTTATCTTGAAGGAACGCATTCACAAGATGTGCACGATGAGGTCGAGAATTGTCGTCCATGAAGACAAATGCCACTCCAATATTCTGCCGATATGGGTGCACTATGGGTCGGAGGATGTCATTCAGGTATCGTAAAGCCGTTTCGGAGCCTTCCATGACCACCAGTGGCGTACGTCGGCCCCACATAATGCCACCCCAAAACATCAGGGAACCACCACCTTGCTGCACTCGCTGGACAGTGTGTCTAAGACGTTCAGCCTGACCAGGGTGCCTCCAAACACGTCTCCGACGATTGTCTGGTTGAAGGCATATGCGACACTCATCGGTGAAGAGAACGTGATGCCAATTCTGTGGGGTCCATTCAGCATGTTGTTGGGCCCATCTGTACCGCGCTGCATGGTGTCGGGGTTGCAAAGCTGGACCTCGCCATGGACGTCGGGAGTGAAGTTGCGCATCATGCAGCCTATTGCGCACAGTTTGAGTTGAAACACGACGTCCTGTGGCTGAACGAAACGCATTATTCAACATGGTGGCATTGCTGTCAGGGTTCCTCCGAGCGGCAATCCGTAAGTAGCGGTCATCCACTACAGTAGTAGCCCTTGGGCGGCCTGAGCGAGGCCTGTCATCGACAGTTCCTGTATCTCTGTACCTCCTCCATGTCCGAACAACATCGCTTTGGTTCACTCTGAGACGCCTGGAAACTTCCCTTGTTGAGAGCCCTTCTTGACACAAAGTAACAATGCGGACGCGATCGAACTGCGGTATTGACCTTCTAGGCATGGTAGAACTACAGACAACATGAGCAGCGTACCTTCGTCCTGGTGGAATGACTGGAACTGATCGGCTGTCGTACCCCCTCCGTCTAATAGGCCCTGCTCATGCATGGTTGTTTACATCTTTGAGCAGTTTTAGTGACATCTATGAACAGTCAAAGGGACTGTATCTTTGATACAATATACACAGTCAACGTCTATATGCCAGAGATCTGGGAACCGAGGTGATGCAAAACTTTTTTTGATGTGTGTATTTGGCCTCATTTACTCTCTTTTTAATTTCTGATATGATTTCTTCGCCACATATCTCAATCAGTTCATTTGCTGTTGTTTTACTGATGTACGTTGCATTTGACTTTGAAGTTTTAAGATGTTTTTCTAGTTCTTTATCACCACCGTCGACTCGGAAACGCAACAGAGCTCGAAAATTTCCTTCGTTATGTATTGGGTCATCACCCAATTCAGAAAGACTGCCATCATCCCGGTGACCCCTTAACGCAATATTTTGCTTTCCATGTACAATTATTGTTTTTAGTATCGGAATTAACCTAGCCCTGTTTTTTTCTGCTCTCTGTTTTGAGGGTTTCGGTAAATGGAAATGAATGCCTCGGCATCTTTTTCAGCGATTTTGTGATAATTAGCTAACGCATGTGTCTCTAAAACTCCGTCTTTCCCTGTCAATTTTTCATACTCTTGTAGAGGTTCACTTACCAACTTTTTAAGTGGGATGGTTTTTTGACCTCCAGCTAAACTCTGATAGCAAAATATGGCACAGTTTTTACAAAACAGGCCGTGTTTATTTTCTGAATAAACTAACCAAGGGTACTTAAGAAAGTGGGTACTATTTACCCGCCTGTGTTCCTCACGCCTTTTTTTTACATGAACAGACGTCGGAAAAGTATAACCCTTTGGCGGCATATAATGGTTGGTTAGAAGTTCATATTTACTGTGGTCACTGAGACTTGACATTCTACCCATGTATGTGCCAACATCACGAGAGAGGCTAAGGCTTGATTCAGATTCATTAGGCGCAGTTGAACTAACCTCATTCTGCTCGGCCACCGAATATCCTTCACCACTAGCACTAGTACAAGGCTGAGACTCGGGGGCCTTTTCTTCATAATTCGATTGAGTCTGCTGTTCATCATCAACTTTTCTTCTTTTCACAAACAACAAGTACTTATCCATTCCCTACAGATTATCAAATGCACAATATAATTGAAACTAAGCAATAAATAAAAAAGGTAAACTAAAGTTTACTGGCACACAAATAACATCACATTAGTTTGTTGTCGTTTCGCCGGTAATGGCGGCGAGAGAGAGGCTGAGCTGACTGTCGCGTCGCGACAGTACTGCCAACTGTTAAGTGCTGCAGCTGACAGAACAAAAACAAAATTCCCACGGCCACGCCGTGTCTGATCAGGCGCAGAAAAGGGTAGTATGGAAAGATAACTGGGTTCTTAGAATTATTATTATTATTATTATTAATACATTCATCAGGCGCTGCCAATATACAAAATTCTCACTACCACTCTCTGTCAGTTGCAACATATTTAACCAAAATAACGACACTATTCGCCCCCTTCGCCCCCCCTCTGGATCCGCCACTGGTCCGGGTGAGAGACGAACAGTTAAGCCACTGCACCATTACGATCCCCCATGTATGCCCAATACAATACAATAAAATACACTACGAAATTATGTTTTTGTTTTATAATTTACATTACAGCTAATTATTATTTACTATAGGTTCCTTGGTGGATCTGTGGTGGAGTATTCACCTCGGACCTGCCGGTTCGATTCCGAGCCGAGGAAGTCGGATTTTTCATGGGTGGGAAAAATCCACGACATTCTCGCTATAATTATGTGCTAATTTACCATCTTCATCTTTTAGCATTGAAGTTGGAGGATCATGTGTCTGTAATTGTCCAAATTTATTAATAATCTCTAGAAGTCACTTATGACAACTGTACTCTATAGAATTTTTTTGTCTTTATATGAAATTTCCTCTTTATTCTTCTAATATTTTGTGTAAATTTCTTCCTAATATTTTTGAAATTGATAGCATTTTCCTCAGTTTTGAAATTTTAACCATGTCAGTTCTCTCTCCTCTGAAGTTCATCACAATCTGATCAATGCATGTTTCTTTTTTTGTATTTAATGGAGCTAAATTTTTATATATATATTTTTTTTAGAATTGGTAGTAAATTATTCAGATCATCAGACAATTTAATCGTTTGTGTGATATTCATATAAGTTTCATTTTTTATTAACTGATATGGATCCTCTTTGCTTTGTTAGTTTTTATTTTCTTTATCCTAAATACCAAGAGCCGGCTGATGAGCCAGCTTGGTGTCTGAGGCGAAACCCCACACAAGACACGGCACACACCTAGAAAAATTGCTGAGTTTTAATTCACTGGCCATGAAAGCCAATACACCATCTTTATGGAACCCTTCATAGGGAGGTTATGGCTGCTTAAGCTTTTAGTTCACCCGCCGAGAGGCAAAAGGGATAGATGAAGAAGGAAAAAAAAAGAAGAGCTTTTAGTTCTCGCAGTAAAGAGGCGCAGGTGCACTTCATAAAAAGGGAGGTAGCGCGCAGTTCGCTTCTCCTGTGGGGGTCCGGGCGGGGACACCAAGAGCCCGCTGAGGAGCCAGCTTGGTGTCCTAGGCAAAACCCCACACAAGATACGGCACAAACCTAGAAGAATTGCTGAGTTTTAATTCACTGGCCGTGAAAGCCAATATACCATCTTTTTGGAAGCCTTCATAGGGAGGTCATGGCTGCTCGAGCTTTTAGTTCTCGCAGTAAAGAGGCGCAGGTGCACTTCATAAAAAGGGAGGTAGCGCGCAGTTCGCTTCTCCTGGGGGGGTCCGGGCGGGGACACCAAGAGCCCGCTGAGGAGCCAGCTTGGTGTCCTAGGCAAAACCCCACACAAGATACGGCACAAACCTAGAAGAATTGCTGAGTTTTAATTCACTGGCCGTGAAAGCCAATATACCATCTTTTTGGAAGCCTTCATAGGGAGGTCATGGCTGCTCGAGCTTTTAGTTCTCACAGAAAAGAGGCACAGGTGGGCTTCATAAAAAGGGAGGTAGCGCGCAGTTCGCTTCTTCTGTGGGGCTTCGGGCGGGGACATCAAGAGCCCACTGATGAGCCAGCTTGGTGTCCTAGGCGAAACCCCACACAAGACACGGCACAAACCTAGACAAATTGCTGAGTTTTAGTAAGAATATAAGTTTGATTTTGACAATGTAATGATCATGACTTACTTGACTTAATTCCTGTTACTCCTGGGTGGAGTTCTCCATCTGACTCGATTTGCTGCCATGGTCTTGATGTTCTTCCAGGACTTCCCAACTGATGCCGCCTCTGCTTCCACTGTTCGACGCCACGTTATCCTTGGTCTTCCCCTTCTTCTAGCTCCCTGAGGATTCCATTCAAGAGCCTGTTTTGGTATGCTGTCAGGACTTTCACACAGAGTGTGGCCTAACCATTTCCATTTCCGTTCTTTAATCTGGATTTCTAATTTGCATTGTTGGGTACATTCCCACAAATCCTGATTTGATATAATATCTGGCCATCGCATTCCTAGGATAGTTCTCAAACATCTGTTTATGAATGTCTGGACCTTGCGTGTTATCTCTCTCGTCACCTTTCACATCTCACAGCCGTAGAAGAGTACTGATTTCACATTCGTCTTGAAGATCCTCAGTTTTGTCTTTATCCTCAATTCTTAAGACTTCCACACTGGTCGGAGCTGTGCAAAGGCCCCTTTGACCTTGTTGACCCTGTTTTGGACATCTTCATTTGCCCCTCCACTTCTAGAAATAATGCTTCCAAGATAACAAAACTGGTTAACTTTCTCTATCTCGTTTTCTAATACCAGTGGGTTTGTGTTCCTGGTGTTTACCCATAGCACCTTTGTCTTAGCGATGTGTATTCCGAGTCCCACCTTGTGTGCTTCCATTTCAAGATCTTTCATTTTCTCAGACATGCCTAAATGAGTGGGATAATAAGCATATATCATCCGCAAAGTACAAATCTTCCACATGTTCCATCATTCCCCACTGTATTCCTCTCTGCTTACGTTCCACCACTTTTCTCATGACCTGATCTAGTGTCAGCAGGAATAACAAAGGTGAGAGTGTCTCACCCCTGACTCTATTTGAAAGGCCTCTGAAAGGTCTCCATCATGTTCCACTTGACAGGTGATCCTCTGTATAGCATTTTTATCATGTTAATGATTTTCATTGGAACCCCATACCTCTGCATTGCTCTCCAGATTGCTTGCCGCTGTACACTGTCAAAGGCTCTTTCGAAGTCAACAAATGCCAAGTACAGTGGAGACTGATATTCCATGGACTGCTCTACTATAATTCTTAGGCTGTTTATTTGGTCTGTACAGGACCGGTGTTCCCTAAACCCTGCCTGCTCTTTCTGGATCTTGGTCTCCAATGATCATAACCAGTATCTATTCCTCTTAATAGTTTCACATTATATATTTCCTTATGAAAAAAATGTATCCATACAGGCGTGATCTGTCATTCTCCTTTTCTCCAGTCACGATGTTTCCAAGACATGAGTTCAAGCTTTTCATTTAAACTATATTGATTTGGATATTAAGTTATGCCCTCTACAGAGCTCTATAAGTCTTTGGCCATTTTCGTGCATTGAAGTCTCCTATTAAAATTTTTATCTTATTTCTGTTTACTTTATTTATTATTTGTTCAAGGAGATCCCAAAATGGAAGCATGAGCATTTATTATGGTATAAATCTTATTTGTAGTCTTGAAAGTCAAGGTTGGCGTTCTGGGTTTTATT
This sequence comes from Meconema thalassinum, assembly GCA_946902985.2. Classification (NCBI taxonomy): domain Eukaryota; kingdom Metazoa; phylum Arthropoda; class Insecta; order Orthoptera; family Tettigoniidae; genus Meconema; species Meconema thalassinum. The sequence goes on from OX336390.1 coordinate 447,573,253, forward strand.
GCTTGAAAATCTATAATGGTCAATGGAATCCATCATTTATTTGTTCACTACAAATCCATGGTGTCCACAGAATTTTCAATGTCAATTTTCCTGACTTTTCCTGACATTTCCTGACCATTTTTCAACAAAATTTCTGACTCTAGAAATCATCGTAATATCGGAAAAAAGGTTTATTGAGCAAACAAATATTATTATTTTTTATTTGCAACCTCCACCATTCCCACAGCTGCCCAACGCTCGCTTCTTTATTCATTTAAAATACAAAATAAAGTAAATTATAATGCAATAATACATAAATCAAAGTAGCTTATTTGCTTGCGTATATCTCGCCCCCGCGTTTATCTCGCACCCCATTTTTTAATTTGAAATTTCACGGGGAAAAAGGGCACTCGCGTATATCTCGCATCCATTACTGACGCCATCATATAAATGACCGTAATAACCTTGAGGTAGAAACACGTTCGATTTAGCGCGCCACAACAGTCGTCATTGTCCAGGAACTTACCCGAATTGATACTAACAGGAAGAGCGAGCAACAACGAGTTGATCCGAACTTCGATAAGAGCCGATTAGGGATCGAGCCGCCCCGTGCAAGCATACGGCTCAGCGTGAGTGTTAGCACGCTGTACATCGTTAGTCTTCGGCCGCGGTTGGCTAAATTCACCACCTTGAGACACGTTCGAATTAGCGATTAGCGCGCCACAACATTTGCGCAAGTAGGCCTACTGTTACATCGCAGAGAAACGCAGTTCAGTCTTCTCGAATCTCAATGATTTCGTCTTTACGCATTGCATCGCATCAGAGCTCGGCCGCGTGCAAGCATACGGCGCAGCGTGAGTGTTAGCACGCTGTACATCGTTCGCCGCGTCTTTGGCCGCAGTTGGCTAAATTCGCTGCCTTGAGACACTTTCGAATTAGTGATTAGCGCTCCTCAACAGTTGCGCAAGTAGGCCTACTGTTACATCGCAGAGAAACGCAGTTCAGTCTTCTCAATCTCAATGATTTCGTCTTTACGCATTGCGTTGCATCAGAGCTCGGCCGCGTGCAAGCATACGGCGCAGCGTGAGCGTTAGCACGCTGTACATCGTTCGCCGCGTCTTCGGCCGGGGTTGGCTAAATTCGAACTTGCTCGTGCATGTAGCGAGGAATCGATATCGGACATTGTTGTGAAGAACTTCTTGAAGACGGGCATCGCAAATGCATTGGACGTATGTCAGGATGAAGCAGTATGGGATGATGACCAGAATGATGCATGCGAGAGTACCTCGGAGATTGGCAGCAGTGACGGCAATGACAATGAATGGGGCGAGTACCGTATGCCAGTTGCCTTGTTTCAATAATGCAAATTTTGTGTTTTTTCAGGAATACGGTCATTCCCCGCGTATATCTCGCACCGAAAATTTTCACACATATTTTCGGTCAAAAAAGTGCGAGATATACACGAGCAAATACGGTGCTCGGCGTGCAGGACAGTCGTTCAATACATAATATATGTCTCTCAAAAATAATTGAAGGTCCCACTTTACAGAGTAGGGCTCCATTGACAACATGAAGGCCGCAAACACCAAGGTTAACGAGTTGTTTGCCATCCGCATAATCTTCTATTATTTGGTCACTGAACTTTTTTATGAAACTCAAATTTACATTCGGCCCATCCATAGACACCGGTAAAATACTCTTTCTAGCAAGAGGAGAGATTCCCTGGTTGAAAGCCTCTAAAATGTCTTGAGCTGTTGCATGTCCCATAAAGATGCTGTTGAAATATCTGGTGTTAACTTTATTGCTGTTGATGTCAAGTTAACACACAAATAGGTCCATTTGACCTCGCCGAACAACTTTGTTCAATGCTTCATCAAAACAGATAACATTATCACATGAAAGAATTTCATCTTGCAGTAAATTATGAAAGTATGGAGCTAATCCATAATTGATGACATATGAACATTTCGTCTTCCCCAATTGAAATTTTGTTGCAATTGCACTATCAGGAAACATTTTCCTGAAGGTGTCTGAAATATTTTCACAAGAATTAAGATAATTTATTTTGGACGACATTAAGGGCCCACTTTATTTCGGCACTTGTAACTTCATCTTTATAACAGAAAGATTCTACAGATGTTACAGTTCCTGAAGTAGAACTTGAAGGAGTTAATATGGTTAATATCAAATTCCTGACTTTCTAATACTTTTCGCCATTTTTTCCTGACTCACGCTATATTTTCACACTATTTCCTGACTTTTCCTGACCAAAAACAAAATTCCTGACTTTTCCTGACTATTCCTGACTTTTCCTGCCTGTGGACAGGACACCATGGTTCATGGTGTCCACAGAATTTTAAATGTCAGTTTTCCTGACCATTTTTCAACAAAATTCCCGACTCGCGAAGTCATTGTAACATCGGAACAAAGGTTTATTGGGCAAATATATACATATATTTTTTCATTTGCAGAATTTGCCCATCGCTCACCTCCTTATACATTTAAAATAGAAAATAAAGTAAATTATAATGCAATAATACATAAATCAAAGTACTTAATGAGTGGCAGATGACCTCATAGTTCCACCCCTCGAAACAACAATAACTAACATATAACTTAAGTACTTAATAACCTAAACTATAGTGATGGGGTCGCCACATCCCTACGCCAACGCCAAAAAAGCGTACAATAAATAGGTAAAAGAGGTTTTTACTATGATATACTGTCATCTTCATCTTCCTTCCAAGTATTGGGCCAAATGTCCCGTTATGGTCTTGCACTTTCCCTCCATCTCTTCATCGGACGTCCTATAGATCTATTTCCCCGTGGCTGGTAGCGAAGGATCTCCTTTCCCTGTGTTTCTTTCGAACTTCTCCTTTTGCTATTGCTCTCTTATGATGGTATTCAATTTTATCTTGTACTGTAAAAATGGAAACTAATGTCCAGTGAGTAATTGATAGGGACCGGAAAAATTCGCATTTGCGATAAATGCGATTTTATGTAATATGTGTTAAAACCATTTTTTAAATAGTTTTAAGGTGTTCTGAAGCACTGTGGTACCTAAATTCAAAATGCGACAAAATGCGAATTTTGACCAAAATGCGAAATTAGCACAAATATGCGATTTTGGTGCGAATTCTGCGAAAATGTGTTATTTTAGTGGCGAAAACCACATATTTCGGCGAAATCATGAGAAATACTGCAAATATGACGCATATCTTTTTCAACCGCTCTGATCGATATACCTTATTTGCTCGCGTATATCTCGCCCCCGCGTATATCTCGCACCCCATGTTTTTAATTGAAATTTCAGGGGGAAAAGGTACTCGCATATATCTCGCATTCATTACTGACACCGTCATATAAGTGACCGTAATAACCTTCAGGTAGAAACACGTTCGATTTAGCGCGCCACAACAGTCGTCATTGTCCAAGAACTTACCCGAAGCGATACTAACAGGAAGAGCGAGCAACAACGAGTTGATCCGAACTTCGATACGAGCCGATTAAGGATCGAGGCGCCGCGTGCAAGCATACGGCGCAGCGTGAGTGTTAGCATGCTGTACATCGTTCGCCGCGTCTTCGGCCAAGATTGGCTAAATTTGCCGCCTTGAGACACGTTCGAATTAGTGATTAGCACGCCACAACAGTTGTGCAAGTAGGCCTACTGTTACATCGCAGAGAAACGCAGTTCAGTCTTCTCGAATCTCAATGATTTCGTCTTTACGCATTGCGTGCAAGCATATGGCGCAGCGTAAGTGTTAGCACGCTGTACATCGTTCGCCGCGTCTTCGGCCACGGTTGGCTAAATTCGCCACCTTGACACACGTTCGAATTAGCGATTAGCGCGCCACAACAGTTGCGCAAATAGACCTACTGTTACATCGCAGGGAAACGCAGTTCAGTCTTCTCGAATCTCAATGATTTCGTCTTTACGCATTGCGTCGCATCAGAGCTCGGCCGCGTGCAAGCATACGGCGCAGCGTGAGTGTTAGTACGCTGTGCATCGTTCGCCGCGTCTTCGGCCACGGTTGGCTAAATTCGCCGCCTTGAGATACGTTCGAATTAGCGATTAGCGCGCCACAACAGTTGCGCAAGTAGGCCTACTGTTACATCGCAGGGAAACGCAGTTCAGTCTTCTCGAATCTCAATGATTTCCTTTACGCATTGCGTCGCATCAGAACTCGGCCGCGTGCAAGCATACGGCGCAGCGTGAGTGTTAGCACGCTGTACATTGTTCGCCGCGTCTTCGGCCACAGTTGGCTAAATGCAATTCAAACCCAGATGAAAGAAAGTGAAAAATGTGATATCATGCTTGCATTAACTGCAGTTCCGAGTTCAGCATATTTGTAAATACTGTTTTGTGGTCCCCAACGAACAATGTTGATAGCGAGCGTGTGTTGTCCCATTACAACACAGTGGTTACAGACAGACGGTGCAATTTGAAAGAAAGCAATGCAGAACTACTGACAATGCTTTCGTTTGAGGACTATAACTGCACTTCATAACCATGAAGTCGTTAAAATAATATTACAATGTGATGATTTTTAACTTTGTAAATAGATGCTAATTTTGAAGAAAATAGATGCTAATTTTGAAGAAAATAGATGCTAATTTTGAAACAAATAGATGCTAATTTTTCCGGTCCCTAGTAATTGATTTTTATCTTCAGAGATTAGTTGAACTAGTAACATCAAAATATGGCTGTAAAACACAAAATACTGTATGGTTAATATAAAATTCCTGACTTTCTAATGCTTTTCACCATTTTTCCCTGACTCACACAATTTTTTCACACTTTTTCCTGACTTTTCCTGACCAAAAACAAAATTCCTGACTTTTCCTGACTATTCCCGACTTTTTCTGCCTGTGGACACCATGAACAACACCTTTCACAAGTATAAACCAAAGAAAATACTCTTTTTATAGCCTATCTTCTGATAGATGAGGAGACTTCGTACAGAGGCACTTGAAGCAGTTTCCAATTATTGCATAAGCATTTAACAGTTTCATAATACAGTACCTGATCATATGTGAAGAGGTGGCTGTATTACATTCTTTGGATCAACAAGGCTGTCACAATATATTCATGTTTCCATATTGTTATTGGCTAGTGTCTTTGTTCACAGTGAGTACTTCCTGCTCTGCTGTCACTTGGATGTTCTGTGTGGGCCACAATGAAGCTAGATAAGCTAGAGCAGACAAGCTAGAGCTAGATAAATTTACCACAAGGGGTTAAAACCATAAGATCCAGCTGGGAATTAAACCTTGGATCTTGTAGACCCAAGCAAAGCACACTAAACACTTAGCAATGGGGTGAATAATATACAGTAGGAGCACAATTCCTAGATAGTAAAAGGAAAAACACATACTTTAATGGTATTGTACAATATATGGTATATTCCAGCTTCCAGAATCTGTTATGCCATATTAGTCTGTTAAAAATATTTATTGCCCAAATATAATGAATATGAAAGGATATTAAGATGAAAAGTTCAAGCTTGCAGAACTGGCCGTTCATGTTTGCCCTCAAGGTTGTTGTTGGTTGTTGAGTAACCAGTTCCTCCCTATAACAAGAGAAAATAAAAAAGGTACAATTTATAATATGAAAAGAAACATGGCAAATCTGCGACACACTATTTTCTGAATGGGTAAATACAGCACACAAAGCTATCATATAACTGAATACCTCCCCAAAATAATGATGCATAATCCATTTTTAACAAATATACGAGTTACAGGTCAAGAAAAGTTTTATATTCCATATCGGTTCTAGCAGAATGTTGAAATATCGACTATGGAGAATATTATTATGCTTTACAGTTAGCAGTCCCCTGAATACAGTTGCCTAGGATTTCCATGGACAAAGGATGAACACAATGATAGGCAGGTGAAGATGGAGGGGGAGATAAAAGGAAAAAACAACAAAAAACACACAACACAGACAAGAACGGGCTCCACAGTTTTCAATGCTATAGCCCCAGTGAGCTCATTTCAACCACTCAGTTTCATCAAGAGAGCCGGCAGCAAACGCTTTTCCTGTCATTCAAAATATTGGTAGTGGAGGAATTTTTCAGTGAGATCTTCTGTCTTGAAGTGGATAGTATGAAGGATAGGATGGAGTGAAAACTGAACAAACACAGAGAAAGAAGATAAGGAAAGTGAAAAAGACAACAACCCTCTTATCCTTGTCTTTCTTGAGTGTTTTTCTTTGTTTTTGCAGTTTCTCCCTTCACCCACACCTGTCTGTATTTGTCCTTTTTCCATGTTTCTATTCTTCTTTCCCTCTTCATTGATTGTTTGCATGTCCACCTTTTTGTATTTTCCAACATACATGGACAACAAACCTCATACAGGATGAGAAATGGTATAAGTACTGTAATCTTACCCGCTGTAGATAAATGATGTCTTTCTCTTTAAGTTTCTCTCCAGTCATAGGATGAAGCCAATCCTTCTTAATGATTTTCTCCACACACTCTGCAGTTACAACATCACCTCTGAAATTAAAAATTATCATTAACAATTTTTTATGTCAATAGTTTATAGTTAGTAATATAAAAATGCAAAATTTGTAAAATAGCAATGTGTAATGACAGTGTTCAATTTCTCATTGTAAAAGTGAAGGACTAATGTAGCTAAAAATCTCATATAACCTCGGCATATCATCATTGGAGGATGCAATAGTGCCACAATCTATACGTACGGTACTGTACTCAAATCACTGTGCTGTGTGGCCAGCAATTATCGTAGATCTGGGCTCTGGCTCATAAGATTGACAAATCTTTTCTTTTATAGTTCCATAATGCAAATGGGATGGTAGTCATTTAATTGCTATAATATTAGAAATAATTTGGAGACAACGAAAACAAGTAATTACAATGCAGCATCAAACCACCTATCTTCATGTACTGTAATACTATAATACTGGACTTTATATCCATGTAATGGCCAGCCACATATCAATCCAATAGACTTAATAGGATGCATGAAATAAAAATACATTTTTAGAGATTTGAATGGTCGCCATCTTGGATTATTTAAATAATTGAATTAAAATATATGCCATACCACCTGCTCAAGTTTCACTGCACCTTAATAATTAGTTCACCAGAAAGGGCAATTCAATTTTCAAAATTCAAGTCACCGCCATGAAGGTTCATTTTTTTATTACCATTTCGAAAGGCATATCAATGAACTTGTTTTATAGTCCTTTGACATGCACAAATTTCCAGATTTTAGATGTTACAGCTTTGGAGAAAAGGCAAGAAAGTTTATTGCTAGTTTCAATTTAGAAAGTCATATCTGTGAATGTGTATCTTAGTCCTCTATCTTGATGCAAAATTTCAGGTTTATAACTGTAATAGGTTCTGAGAAAAGTATAAATGTGAGAATTCTTGCTGCCACTGTGACAGTATTATACTAGTCATGGTTTCGTAAAATAAAGAGTTTATTCTACTTGTAGTCTTCTATCCTGGAACTAATGTTTACGAGTATAGCAGTAATAGATACCGAGAAGAGGCAAATGAATTTTAAAAATTTCTACAGCCATAATCTTGGTTTTGAAAATCAATTATTAATAAAAACTTGCTTCATATGGCTCTTGACCCCGTTTAATGAAAGCAGTCGCATCGGGTGTTGACACCATCTCGATCAATATTTCATTAGCATAAATCATGATAAATTTCCCTCAAAATTGATTTTATTGAGTGAAGATTTTGACTTCCAGAATGACAAACACCTGTCAATATCAAAATAACGATCACAGATATTAGTTTAAGTGTATCAGTAGATTATACATCATGGTCTCTCATATACCGGTAATTCCTTGCAATAATCTCTACATGTTTGTATAGTTAGTGATGCTTCTGACCATGATATCGTCAGGAAATAATTCGAGCACTGTTTTGACATATTTGGCTCAAGCCATGACTCCAGGGAGATGTAAAGCAATATTCTAGTTATGTGTTCTAATGTTTCTTTGCGGGCAATTTTATCCTACTTTGCTCATTATTCCTACCGACATAATGATTGCTTCTCACAACTGAATTATATCCAGAAAATGGTCCATTACTGTTATTACCATCATCATGTCCATAATCTTCACCATTGTTACTTTCTGTCTCTGTAGTGCAGGCATGGTGGCTATGCTCTACACAATTATCACTTTCGTCTGGATCAGATTCATGGAAGTATTCCACATCAGGTTCGCCCTCTTTGATTAGTTTACGAATTCTGTTCTCCTCCAATTTGTAACTGCACATCTTCACAATAACTGTGTACCAGAATGTAGAATAACAGGGGAATTGATGTGAAGGTGAACAATACGTTAGTACTATTACCCTTCTATTTACCTTGCGTTAGCAGTCGCATGGTGATGTTGACGACGCGCTATGTGTAAAGAAAGCTCGCTTTCAGCTGTCAAATTAATAACATTTATATAAAATCGCTTACACTACTATCTCAAGGTTTCTATGAAAGGTACCAGAGGTCATAACAGGCTGGATCATTAGATACTGCCAAATAAAAACACTTGAAGTGTTACCAACACCCCATGCAACTGCTTAATAGTTAAAAGGAACAACATTTCAGGCTTATCGCAGTAATAGGTCCCAAGGAAGAGAAATTACATTTTGAAAACTCACACTGCCATCTTGGTTCTGTAGATGTCACGGTATTGAAGTCACATATATGAACTTGTTTTATATTCCTCTATCACAGTACAAAATTTCAAGCTGATACCTATAAAAGTGACCAAGAAATTGAATACTCGTGAAATATTTTGTGCAGACACCATGTTGGATTGTCAACCACATGAACACTTTAAAAGTATGTTTGAGGAGTCTGGAGATGAAACTAACTTGCTACCGAATGTCATTAATATTGGTTCAGTCAATCAAAACTTTATTTGAGGGGGAGGGCCACACATAGAAACACACGGCCAAAAGTCGATGTAATACACCTTATATAGGCTATAATTATATATATAATAACAAGGTGTGGTCATCAAAGTGTGTGTGTTTTATACTGTATGATAAGCTAAAAACTACCTACATTACCAAATGCTCAATTGGACTGAACCATAATTTTTTCCATCCATAAAATGCATTTTATTTTTAAAACTTTTGTCACCTGGAAAAGGCAGCAATATGGTTGAGCAGCATTCCTTTTAACCCTAGAACTGTGGACTGTCTTCCAGGAAGACGGTGAGTTGTTTAATTAAGTGCGACCGTCTCTCTGTGAGACAGTCTCGGAATTCAAATATAGTACTACTGTTAGCCATCAGATGGCACTAATTTCAAGTCTTGCTGGTTCCCGATGCTTTTATCTTTCGTAGTGAAAGTCTTTGGCAAACAAATAACAATATGCAGGCTATTATTTGGCTGCAGAAGTGGAAGTACTTTCATGTTGACATTGAGGTTGTATTGAGCAAAATGGCAGTCAACTACGGTATGTTGACGATTGAGAATTTGAGCGCTTGATTTTTGGTGATTTGTGTTATAGTACGGATGATGACAGTGATTATTGTGTGGATTCGTATGAAAATGAAGATGATGAAAGTAGTGGCGGTGATACCGCGAACAGGATGTCCCGCAAGTTATGGAAATCCCCATCAATGCAAGTGATGTTGATCATGTTCCTACAGACAATGTAAATATGCCTAATGTTAGCTGTGAAGAGGTAAGTGTAAACTGGACTGATATACAACCCGAAGAAAGTGACTTTCCAGGTAAAAATGTACCGTTCGTCATTCATCATCCTGGGCCAGTGAACTTCCCTCCCCGTAATTCCGCGCCGATTATGAACTTCAATCTGTTTCTCACACTGGGTTTTTTGGAGACTTCTCGTTCAAGAAACTAACAGACATGCTGATCAATATCTACATAAATTAAGTGTTCTGCAACGAAAGAGTAGGTTTCGTTTGTGGCTGGAAGGTGCTGTGAATATTACACAGTTGAAACGTTTTATTGGACTTGTTCTCAATATGGGCCTTCTAAGGAAGAAGAATATTTTTCGTTATTGGTGTACACAATATCCTAGTCGGGATACACCTCATTTTAGGGGAATAATGCCTCGTGACATGCTCTTGCTCATAAATAGATTTTTTCATTTAGTAGACAAAAGCTGTAGCAAGAAACCAGGTGATCCAGAATATGATCCACTGTTCAAAACTAGGGCTGCAATTGATCATTTCAAAGCATATTTCAACAGACACTACATTCCTGGAAAAGTTCTAAGTATCGATGAAACATTGATAGGTACAAAGAATAGGTCTAAATTAATCCAATATTTACCTAACAAACATCACCATCAGTGGGGCATAAAACTCTTCAAGGTGTGTGAGCCTGGTTCGTATTACACTCTGCAGTTCAGTGTATACTCGCCTGTCAAATCTAGGGCCCCAAAATCGAGTGGAAAAGGTTTAAGTTTTGATGTTGTAAAGAATTTACTGAATTCCTTAGGAAATATATTTTGGAAGGGGTATTATATAATTGTTGACAACTGGTACACATCTATTGATCTAGCTTTGGCTCTTTGGGAGAAGAAAACTCGACACACAGGTACAGTTCGCAGCAATAGAAAAAATCTCCCTGCCGCTGCAAAAAATTTGAAATTGTAACCAGGACAAATTTTGTATAACAGAAGTGGCCCTGTGTTGTTTTGTGCTGGAGAGAGAAGAAATCACAGAAGAAATTCCTAACAGTAATTTCTACAGCATGTCCAGCGATAAATAATTTAGTGAAACGTCGTTCACCCAAAGGGATTGAAGTTTCTATGCCAGCAGTGGTCAGTGAATACACAACAGGAATGAGGGGAGTTGATGTATCTGATCAGAAGATTGATCATGTGTCCTCAGAGCAGTCTAGTCATAGGAAATGGTACAAGCTTTTCTTTCACTTGATATAAATGGCTTATTTCAACAAGATTATCCCAGGAAAAAGACCAGTAGGAAGACCAAAGAAGAAATGGTTGGACCAAATCAAGGATGATCTTGAAGACAAAGGGCTGGACTGGAGAAGGACCCATGAAGACCAACTATTTATGGACAGGAAAAGATGGCGAGGGCTCGTTAACAGCACCCGGGCGACTGGAGCTGGAATTTGATGATGATGACGATACATGGCAGTGTTGAATTCATACGTTTTGTACTGTAAAAACACTGATGACAATATTCTTATGCCTAGGTATGATTTTATGGTGCACCTCATAGAATCACTGTGTAGTGCTGAAGCAGATGCTTCTGAAAAATTCCCATACAATCGAAACGTTAGGAAATAAACGCCAGCAAAGGTGTGTGGTGTGCAATGATGGAGAAAGCAAAAAAGTGAAAAGATCTAATTATGGATGCTTGAGTTGTAATGTGTTAGTGTGTTACGAAGACTTTGATCATAATACAGGCAAAAAGAAACTGACATAAGAAAAAAGCAGAAGGTGAATTTCTCATGTACTGTATGTGCAAAATCGAGAAATGTCATATTGTAAAAATAATTTTCTTTTTTAGTAAATAACAGGAATTATTAAAAACTGGTTCTTGAAATAGTAACAAAAAATGGTGAACTTTTCATTTATGATGACTCTGACACACATTTAACTTGGCAATATGATTTTCTAGAGCAGAAAAGTCAATAAAATGTGTTTTTTTTATAAAATACTATTTATGATTAATTCAAACTGATGACTCTGAATGATTCACCTTTATAAAAATAATATAGAACAGTCTTTCAGCTTTCTATTGATGTATAAGTTATATTTATGATTACCGTTTGCTTACAGATACCAAATTCCTTTTATTATTATTAATCTTGATTGGTCACATTGGACCACTTGAGTCATCATTCCACAATCACTTCTTCTTTGAAGGTAGTACTGCTTGGTTCTTGCGCTCTTTCTAGTGATTTTCCATTCTTTCAGATCGGGATTTTCTCAATTCATCTGAAATCGAGATAGACTTTCTATGTGTCATTTCTGCAGAAAATTTGTGAGTTTTAAGCATGGTGTTCATTTTATTTTTCTCCTCGGCATCTGTTATCTTGAGTCCAACTGCTTTGAGATCTTGTTGGATTTCTTGGATCCATTTTCCTCCAGTTTTCTTTCCTAGATTTCTCATCACTAGTTGGCATACAATTCTGTTTTCTGGAAGCCGTAAGATGTGAGAAAAATATGAAATTCTTTTCTTCTTCACTGTGCTGGTGATTGGATCAATCTCACGATAGACAGTTTCATTTGGGAGAATCCTCCAGACTCCCTCAACCTGATAATTTTTATTTATGCACGTTCTAATGATTCTTCTTTCCGTCTTGAGGAGCTGATCAGTTCTTTGTTCATTTTTAATTTAGAACAGTGTTTCACAAGCATAAGTGGCTTCAGGGAGAGTTACAGTTTTATAATGTTGGATCTTAGTAGCTATTGATAGGCATTTTTAGCCTATTTTCAATTTTGAAAAAAATAGGCTTATGAGATCACCTTTTGTCCGTGTGTGTGTGTGTGTGTGTGTGTGTGTGAGAGAGAGAGAGGTGTGTGTGTGTGTGTGTCCCTAATAAAATCTAAACGGCTAGAGCGATTTCAATGAAACTCGGTAAGTTCATAGCAATATTCCGGGCGACCTCGACCGTGCCCTTCAAATTTTGTTACGTCTCACCAATCCAACATGGCGGCTGTGCGAAATATTTCACCAGCATTCTATATCTCTGAAACTATTAGCGTTATCACCCTGAAATTGTGTATGAAGATAAAGGGCACTACTGGAAGTTCATATATAAGACTTTCAAAAACCGGCTAACTACAAACCGAACATGGCGGCCAAGTGAATTTGAAAATTTTAAATAGACCTTTCTCGCGAATTAATGCTTCAAACGTAATGAAATCTGGTACTGGAAATGTTTATACACATTTTAATGCACTGGTATCTAATTTAGTTCGATTGTTTACATAACCTCAAGATGGCGGCTGTGCGAATTTTAAAATTAAGTTTATCTTTCTTGTGTCGTAATCATGCGATGGTATTGAAAGTTTGAATAATGAACCTACGCAATAATTTTCCTTTAATGGTACATGACTCTATGGCCTATACATTTAACAATCCAACATGGTGACCATCCGAAATATTTAGACGGCTCTGAATATCTACGAATCTATTATAGCAATCAAACTGATTTTTTTTAATGTTCATAGGGGCTATGAACTTAAGCTCACCTATAGGACTTTAAATAACCTGGTGATCACAAATCCAACATGGCGGCGACGCGAAGTATAAATATTCACATGGTCGTTTCTCGCAATTTAGCCATCCGAATGCAGTGAAACTTGGTACAGTAAATCCTTATACGAATGTTAATCCACTGGCTTCTAATTTATTTCAATTGTTTCCATAACCACAAGATGGCAGCTGTGCGAAATTTTAAAATCTCCTTGTTACTTCTTGTGTCCTAATCATGCGATTGAAGTTTGAATGCTACACGTACACAATAATCTTCATGTAACATTACATAACTCTAGAACCTACATATATAAAATCCAACATGGCGACCATCCGAAATATTTAGTCGGTTCTCAATATCTACGAATCTATTACAGCAATCAAACTGAAATTTTGTATGTTGATAGTGGCAATTAACATAAGTAGGATATATGAAAATAGGCTGTATAGTTCTTCACGGATCTACTTGTTTATTGTATGTTGACCAGGTTAGAGATTGTGCCTTTTTCATTTTATTTGTTCTATTTATCCAAGTTAATATATCGTTTAAGTTATGTGTGATAATTTCTCCAAGTAATTAAATTGAGGAACTAGGTTAATTTAATGATCATGAATAAATAAGTAAATAAATAAGTATACAAATAAATAATTAAATAAATAAGTAAACAAATAAATAATAACATAAATAATTAAATAAATAAATGTGTAAGTAAATAAGTAAATAAATATGTAAATAAATAAGTGAATGAATAAGCAAATAAATAAGTAAATAAATAATTAAACAAATAAATAAGAAAATAAATAATTAAATAAATAAGTAAACAAATAAATAAGCAAATAAATATGTAAGTAAATAAACAAATAAGTAAATAAATAAGTAAATCAACAGATAAGAAAATAAATAAGTTAATAAAAAATAAGTAAATAAATAATTAAATAAATAAATATGTAAGTAAATGAGTAAACAAATATATACGTGAATAAATAAATAAGTAAACAAATAAATAAGAAAATAAATAATTAAATACATAAATATGTAAGTAAATAAACAAATAAGTAAGTAAATAAATAAGCAAATAAATAAGAAAATACATAATTAAATAAATAAACATGTAAGTAAATAAACAAATAAGTAAATAAATACGTAAATAAATAAATAAGCAAATAAATAAGTAAAGAAATAAGAAAATAAATAAATAAGTAAAAAAATAAACCATCTGTCCAAAAAAAATCTGTAAAAATGTATAATACAGCCATCATCACAATAAGACGGGTTATCAGACAAATTCACCTCACACCCAAGTACATGGGGCTACATGACCACGATGTCGCAAAGCCCCTAAATAAATCATCATCCCATTTTTCGGGTGCCGGAGGCATTTCTTTTCCCTGTCTTTTATTGTCCTTATTCTTTTCTTTTCATCTCGCCAAGTATGTAAGTTAGATTTAAGTCAGTTAGAAGTAGTTATATTTTTATTATCGTCTGCATAATTACGGGAAAATGAGCTCGACATTTCGTCCCTTAAAAACAATCGTCTCCACCACATGTATTTTTGCTTTCCTTTATACTGAAAATTTGCCCGTAAGTATGTGTCTGAATACTTTTAAATGTTAGAATAACAAAGGAACTAACTTAGTGTAATGTTCTCACGTCCGTCAATCTCGATATTAAGCCTCCAAACATAACAATACTTCGTTTCAGGTATCTTCCCCTTTAAAAAGCCGCGGCAGTCTCAGTGCCTTGGTGCTGCACCTAGCGGTGAATGAATGCATATATCTTGTACGCCTGTGAGTGTCGAATGGGCAGGCAGTTTAAAGCAACCAGGAGTGTTGCGATCCAGCCGGCAGTGGTTAATGTTAATTCAATGATTTTTTTCAATTTAGGATGGAGACCGTATGATCTGAGGATTTTTAGCAGTGTCAATCTATGAATACTATCATAGGCTTTCTTGAAATCTATAAAAGAGATAAAGAGTTGCTTATTTCTGTTTTTGTAATATTCCATTATTAAATTCAGGCTAAGGATTTGCTCTGGACAACTTCTGTAAGGGCGAAATCCTCCTTGATATTCTCCAAGTTGTGGTTCCAGAATGTTTTTAATCCTTTAGTGTATACTTCATGGGAATTTACTGCAGCATTTGACAGATAAACCTGCAGCATTTGACAGATAAACCTGCAGCAGTTCTAGGGTTAATGATAGTTCTGGTAATAGTCTACCTTTCGGAGCTAACAAAAAAAGAGAGAGGTGAGTTGGTTATTTGGCCTGTTTGAAATTTCCTTCCAAGATGATTGGGCAGATCTATTTATTGGTACAAAGAGGTAAAAAGGCAATGAGACATTTCAAATGATTGTTTTGTAATTTATTTTTTTAATTGAGCCTTAATAAATGATGTCAGGAAGAACACTCAATCAGGGCCTGATGTATGATTACTTGCACAATGTTAAATAGTATTGCACTCAATTTTAACTAAAAATAAGTACACGAGAAGATCACTCACGTGGTTCTGATAATGGCACAAGGAACGGAGTTCCCCAGGATGTCATGTGTTACCGGGCACATATAACGGTTCTGCTTCACAACCAATGCTTTCTTATCATCAGGGTCATTAACCTCTGTAAACTTCACATCAATAAGGTCTTTGGCTCTAAGAGGTTTGCCACTCATAGGGCAATATACTGTTTTATCCTGAAACAGAAACAAGAGAATCCCTTTTAAAATCATATACAGTCTGTGGCAGACATCAAAAGCAAAGCTCACTTTCAGGAGTGATAAAGTGTAAATCAGAGAACCAAATTTTTGAACGACGGTATTATAAATGGCAATATACAGTGAACTCTCACTATTTCGGATTTCAGATAATTCGGACAGGCTTTCATCGCCGCAGTACTGCGCCAGACATCATTCGCACCAAAGCCATCTATTGTAAAATGTTGATCGCATCCCCCCACCCTTCCCGTTCACTCCACTCGCGGCCAATAATAAGTACCACATGCATCATTATTGGTCATAAGCACGCAACAAAGGCAGTGCCTGCTCAGTTCGCTTTTTGAAGCTCCCATGACGAGTTACTGTTACATTGTGTTATATTCTATCTCTATGATTGCTTAAAAGTGTTTGGAAGTGTCGTACTGTTGTCTTCACTAGAATACAGTATCTAAGATGAGTAATAGGGGTAAATATACATCGCTAAGTTTAGAAGACAAAATGTATGTAGGGATACATATACAGCCTTTGAATATGTATTGTAAATTTAATTTAATACAGTATGTACATATTATGATGTTCATCTAGTCTTTCTTTAACAATTACATACAATACATTGTATATTACATTTGTAATTATAGCTTCAGATAACTATGCATGTACTATACAGTACAATATTTTAGAAAACATTTCTATAATTTGGACTAGACTTCGCCCCCATTAGTCCGAATTAGTGAGAGTTTAGTTAGTTACTTATTGTTGTGACAGTTTACTGTATAAATATCTTTACAATACATATTTTATTGTACATTGTCAACAACCATTTATATTTTCAGGTCTTATACCGGATTAATTTAAACTTAAGTTTTGTTAATCTTAGCATCTATTTTTTGTGTATGTTGAATCTATTTAAAATCTCCTATGATTCGTAGACAGCTATCTGCAATTAAACAGAATTCATCACATAGTTAAATTAAATGACTTATAAAGGAATACAGTGCATTTTTAGCTGATAACATAAATAAAAAAAATAGCAATAAGTATATTTGATACAACTTTCCTACCACTGATTTGAAATAACTTATACATATTTGCAAGATATTTTACTGTATGTTATGTTCAATACTGAACTAAGAGAATTGACAAGGAGTGCTGCTTCCATCTGTCTTCTATGTCTGTTATATTACAGTCTGGTTCAGTGACTTACTAGGCTTTGGGGCCTGGGTTTGATTCCCGGCCAGGCCACAGGGTTTTTAATCTTCTAGGGTTGATGTACCTGGCTTGGGGACTGAGTGATAGTGTCATCTTCATCATCATTTCACACCCATTATGAAGAGCATGTTGCCCATGGGCATTAAGTACAAAGACTTTCATTAGGCCTCCCAGGAGGCCACACACCATTTCATTTCATTATACTCCTGTTCCTGTTGTTGTTTGAGTCTTCAGTCTTTTGACTGGTTTGATGCAGCTCTCCATGCCTCCCTGTCCTGAGCTAATCGTTTCATCTCTACATAACTACCACACCCTACATCTGAGGCAATCTGTTTAACATATTCTAACCTTGGTCTACCCCTACAGTTCTTGTCCTCGACCCTTCCTTCCATAACTAAGCTTGCTATTCCTGGGTGTCTTAGTATGTGTCCTACCAACCTATCTCTTCTCTTCATTAGCAGTCGCCAGAAACATCTCTCCTCTCCCACTAGTCTTAATACCTCTATGTTTGTAACCCTATCTACCCATCTGATCTTCATCATTCTCCTGTAACACCACATTTCAAATGCTTCTATTCTCCTCTTTTCTGCTGCACCAATAGTCCAAGTTTCACTTCCATAGAACGCCACGCTCCAGACAAAGCCTTTCAAAAATGACTTCCTAATACCTAAATCTATATTCGATGTCAGCAGATTCCTTTTTTGTAGAAAAGCTTTCCTTGCCTGAGCCAACCTACTTTTTATATCCTCTTTGCTTCGTCCATCACTGGTTATTCTACTTCCTAAGTAACAGAAGTCTTCTACTTCCTTCAGCTTTTCACCTGTCAATTTGATCTCCATAGAGGTTTCTGATTTATTTCGGCTGCATTCCAGTATTTTTGTTTTACATTTATTAATTTTCATCATGAATTCTTTCTGTAAGACGGAGTCCATACCATTCAAAAACTCATTCAAATCCTCAGGCTTGTCGGCCAAGATGACTATGTCATCAGCAAATCTCAGAGTTGAAATTATTTCTCCTTGAATCTTCACTCCCACTTTAAATTTTTCTCTAATTTCCTTCATTGCTTGTTCAATGTAAAGATTGAAAAGTATGGGTGATAAGTTGCAGCCTTGCCTTACACCTTTCTGAATACCAGCTTCTCTCTCATGTCCTTCAACTCGAATGACTGCTGTCTGGTTTCTGTATAGATTGTATATCACCCTCCTATCCCTGTACTTTATTCCAATCGATTTCAAAATGTCAAACAATTTAGTCCAATCAACATTATCAAAAGCCTTTTCTAAGTCTACAAAAGCCATGAACGTTCTCTTATCTTTCCTTATTCTACCTTCCAAAATCAGCCTAAGACTTAGTACAGCTTCCCTTGTTCCTACATTTCTCCTGTTCCTGAATCAGAGGAAAATATATTTATAGTGTTTTTCAAATGGGAAGCTGTTTGTCCTCCACATGTCTGCTAGCCACAATCCAATCCATAGTTCACAACTGCTGTATTGTGGGTAATTGCAGGCTCCATATTGGATCACACGCAGGCAACTTTAGGACAAATAGCTTCCCCTTTGAGAACCACCTAAATATTGTACATGTGTTATAGTGGTGTATGTCTTGATTAGTGGGCCCATGCAAAGATTTCACACATATTCCATAGGAGCAATGACTTGGACTATCCACCTGCTCGCTGCACGTGCCCTCTTCCCTTCCATGATTAATTTTCCGTCTCTTCTCACAATATGATCAAAGAATAAAAGGATTCTTCGGTTGACAATAGAAGAAGGGCTCATAGAGATGTTATGTTCTATAATCTTCTTCTTTTGACTTAGCGTTTGTCCCGCCTCGTGGCAGGGTCAGCTATGTGAATCCACCATCTCCACTTTACTCGGTCATGGGCCATGTCTGGATGTAGGTTGACGCTTTTCAGATCCCTGTGCAGTGTACTGGCTCAACGTTGTCTCGGTCGCCCCTTTGGTCTTTTCCCAGCGACCTCTAGTGTGTAGCCCTGTTTTGCAATGGTGTCCGCTCCTGACCGTAGCACATGCCCAAACCATCACAGACGACCCTCACGCATTTTGTTGTTCATTGCCACGACACCAAATCGTTCCCTTATTCTTTCATTCTATAATAATAGACATATAGTTCTCTTTTCAGTCCATTTTATGCATTATATTCTGCACCAGCACCAAAGCTTGAACGCATCAATACACTACTTGTCTCAGGCCTTGAGATTCCATGTTTCACAACCATATGAGAATATATACATTTACATGAATTGAACCACGTTGAATTTTTAGATCCATATTGACACAGTAAATTATACAAATTTTATTGAATTGAAAATTGTTCCGCCTGTACTGTAGTTTTTTATTATTAAAGAAAGCCAACTACATGTATGGACTAGGCAGAAACATTTTCAATTATTTCATTGGTATTCAATTTGTATAATTTACCATAATTATGAAAGGACGGAAACACGAGTATTCAACAAGGCTGTTTGTTATCACTCTGTTCTGTCAGATCTTGGTGAGCTGCTTCATAACCACTCGTCCTAACGTGATCCGCCTTCTTATCTCATCTTCACAACTTCCTATATCGGAGACGGTTGACCGAAGATAGACAGTAATACACAATGTCCAGTTCCCTTAATCGAACTGTGAGTTGGGCCCGTGCTCCTCAATCAATTATTATAATAAAACAAAAAATAGAAACTGGCAAGCAAAGAATATTGACAGAGGTGGGATGCAATCCACCCAAGGTTAGTTACTTCATCCATGATCAAGTATGTTATCCCTGAAACACCATTACACAATGCTAAAAGTTGCATGTTATGCTTATAAGCTTCAAGGTACATAATGTTGCCGAGCATTTACCTTTCATAATTTTGTGCGAAATGTTTATGTAATACTTGTGCAGCTATGAAGATTATCCATTCCAACATTTATTTATGACTAGTTCGCAGGAAAATGGAAATAAGAAGACAACCATTCCATTTCCAGGTGGATGAAAGTGGTAGTTCAGGTATTGTTTTATAAAGTCAATTTTATTATTACTCAGAATCATGAATTATTCGTCATACACCCCTAACACCTGACGCTTCTAAAGAATACTCATTTATGGCATTCCATCATGTAGGGTGAAGTAAGGTTATTTGGCGAGACAGGTAATTTGGTGATAAACTTTTAAAAGAATGCCACCACAAAACCTATTCTATTCTTGAGCTCGCCTGTTGTTTGAAGGGAGTCTTGGGTTTTTCCTTTGCTCTGAGCTCACATATAATCCTTAGACCCTTCCACTTACTGAGGTATGCGATTTTGTAACACTTAGTGGCAGTGAATTGACAAGTGCTGACGACTTAAATACCGTGTGCTCTTCAAGTGAAATTTAGTGTGTCAATATATTGTTTATTTTAGTTAGTCTTTGTGTCAATCTGTTCCTAAGAAAGTGAGTTATTTTTAACAGTGAGATAAAAGTTTGATACCACAGAATTTTCGGCACAAACCTTAAGATAATACCGAAATATTTAACCATTTTCTTCTCAGCTGATGGTAAGCCACAATATTGTTATTTTATATTTTTATATCAGATTTCGAGTCTGATTTCTTTAAATGTTTAAAGGAATGAGAATTTAATAGATATTAGAGTTGTGGGTAGTGTAAATTAACAAATTTCATAATTATTTTCAGAAAATAGACTATCACCAAATAACCTTACGGTAAAATGCCGGGAAAAAGACAACATGAAACGAAAGCCTGATATTGATGACGATGTAATCGTGTACATGTGTGACGTGTGTTGTGAAAACTCATCATAAGACAAAACTCCGGTGGAATGTAGTTATACAACTCTAGAAAGTAAAAACATATTTAGACAACTATCACCAAATTACCTTCCTACTGTCACCAAATTACATATATGTATCACCAAATAACCTTACTCAAGTGAGTTGTACAAAATGACATAGATTTCAATAAAAATAATTACAAGAAGACATTGATGATCAAAACCTGTAGCTAACGGTCTGTTTTATATGATACATTGAATTTAAAGTAAATAAATAATGTATATTTATACTTAATATTGCTATAATATAAAATTATCACCAAATTACCTTACTTTACCCTATAGCCTACTCCTTAATGTTAGTTCAAAACCATTTGCAATTCTTAATGAAATAATATAAATGAGATTGCACAGGATAGAAAGGTTCTTAGCATGACTGAAAAACTAGACACCGGGATTAAACTTACATCCAAAATCTAAAGATAGAATTCTACTGTAGATGGTTTGTAAAGAATGTTAGTAGGTGTTAAGTACAGTGTACATAATGATTTTCTAACTGCTACATATTTTGAAGGATTTTAAGTATTTCAAATCAGTTTTATTCTTGTGACCCTTGATAAACAACCTGTACAATTAATTTACATGAGAATGATAGAACAGTCCAAGAATCTCAGCCATTATTGGTTACAGAAATTGTACGGGTTGCTCACAACTGAAGGGACTTGAAGAAAAGTAATTTACATTTCTCTTCTGACACATTCCCACTCTCACAAATAAATCCATATAGGAGAATACCACAGGTAAATATTAACACGCACACCTCGTGGTGCAGTGGCTAGCATAATTGGTTGCCACCTTTGAGGCTTGGGTTCAATTTCCAGCCTTGACAAAGAAATTTAAGTCTGTCTGCCTCGTTGTGTAGTAGCTAGAATTCTTGGCCATCACCGCAGAGGCCCGGGTTAGATTCCCCGCTCTGCCAAGAAATTTAATTCTGGTCTGAGGGCTAGAATGGGGTACACTCAGCATCGTGAGGCAAAACTGAGAAGAGGTGGGTTTGATTCCAACCTCAGCCATCTTGGAAGTGTTTTCCATGGTTTCCCCACGTCTACTCCAGGCAAATGCCGGGATGGAACCTAACTTAAGGTCACGGCCGCTTCCTACCCAAATCTTACCTCGATTACAAGTACATACACTAGTGCAGACATCACAGTAACAATGGTTATCAGACAACTTCTACACACACACAAGTACATGGGGCTACGTGGCCACGATGTCGCAAAGCCCGTAAAGAATCAACAACAACATTAACACAAATTTAAGTCTGGTTTAAGGTGCTGGCATGTAAGTCACCCAAGTGGTGCCAATTTCAAAGACTTGTATCATATTATGAGAGCCACACGAGTTTACAAGTAATAATTATACATTTTATCCATGATAATAAATTAACAGTCTTACAATATACTTTCAAGAAAGTTGTATTGTTGATTAATTGTTTGAAGTTTTAATTCCTAACTTGTTTTTAATATGCATGTAAATCCATGCTCAATTGTTTAGGCATTAAACATAAAAACTGAGGTATTATTTAAGAGTCCAACTTGAATTTTTAAACGTCTCCTAAATTCCTTATAAAAGGGATATACCATCTTTACGTCATGTTCACAAATGTACTTACAGGCTTCTTTAAATTCTTCTTTTTTGCTTCAGGAGTTTTTGATGGTATCCAAAAGCTGGGGAGATGTTTGTCCCTTCCTTCTGTCATATTCGATACAGATGGCCTTTCATTATCTGCCTTATCTGCATTAAAGAGAAAATTACATTGAATTAATACCCACTTTATTTCTGATAATGAAGGAAAACAAGAATGTATTATGATAAAAAATAAGATGAGTGTCATATCTACAGAGGAACGATGGACCTTATCTTGGGAAAGTGCTAGGAAAAAGAAAATAACTTGATAATTGTCTTACTGGATTTATAAAAAGCATATGACAGAGTGCCTAGAGACTAAATATTGGAGTGCTTGGAAAAGAAAACTATCCCTTACTCACTAATTTATTTAAAAAAAAGTGCAAATATTTGATAATGATTGTAAGAGCACTGTACAAGTAGAAGACCAAAGATTGGAATAGTTGAAAACAAAGAAAGGTGGCTCAGCACTCATGGATGACATTATTAAAGAAATCAGAGAAGTAGTAACTAAAGCCATTGCTTTTGCTGATGATGTGCCCATTTGGGGAGAAAGTGAGATTGATGTTTAGAAGAGATTAGATAACTGGAACACCAAATTTAAACAAGATGTTCAGTAAAGAACATATAGCCTACTTTCTGCATGGGTATAGTTATAAATCTTTGTCCTTTTCAAGGAGTATAATTGAATGTTGGTTGTAGTAGCTTGTTGAAATACAATGTGCTATACAGATATTACATGTTGATTGATTGAATCCTCACCTGAATTATATATACACTAATACAGCCATCACAATTACACAGGTTATCAGACAAAATTAAACACTCACCCAAGTACATAGGGCTAAATTACCATGATGTCCATGCATTTCAAATGAAACAACAACAACTTCGTACTCAAATCCTTCCTCATATAAAAGTACACACACTAGTAAGCCTACAGACATCACAGTGACACAGGTTACCAGACACCTTTTAAACACACCCAAGTAAACAAGGCTACAAGACCATGATGCCGCAAAACCCCTAAAGAATCAACAACAAAAACAACAATATTGAAATATGTGGTGTTATAAGTATACATATAATATTTTCGATTGCTTATGCTTAACATTATAATGCGTGAGTAGTTATAAACTGAGTAAAAAAAATTGAACCTTTTGGGATTTGAACCCGGAACCTCCAAGGTACGAGTCAGTGATGCTACCATTATGATAAACACGCTCAATGCTAACATTGCGTTAATAACAGCTTTAGTATAACTGCATAGAATATTTTGTCTTGCAATGAACGATTTCATTAGCGTTTTCTGTCGTTTTTATCAACCATTTGATACTAAATATGTATTATTTTGTTCAGTACATTCCTAAAGTATTATAAACTTACAAAGTTACGGAAATATATGGATTTATGAGCAAAAAATAGCCGCCATTTTGATAACGGGATGGCACGGACAAGCATGATACAGCACGATCAGCCTAAATTATTAGTCACTAATGCGGAATAATATTCTATTTTAAAATGCTAATATCCTACTAGTCACCTCTTTGAGGACAGTTTAAACCTCCCTATGTACGATGAGCGTATTTGGTAAGGCCAGGCCTTGCTGAATCGTAAGTTACGGTTTGGCTACAATACTTGCATGATTCATATATCCGCCATCTTGAAACTATTTGGCTGATGACCTTGTAGTTTGGGGAAAAGACGCTTCCCACATTAAGGTATATTGTTGCAAAATTTGGTGCAGTTCGGATGATTAAGTTAGTAGTAATTTGATTTAAGCTCAGAACATTTGTGTGGTGCCATTTCCTTTTTGTTATGATGGCGGTGGTATACGACATGACACTAAGTTGTCCCTTGCTAGTACTACCTCTGAACCAAAGGTGGTTCGATTTGGTTTTGTTGTGTTTGAATTGATAGTTATATATTGATAGAGGGGATCGATTTGTACACATACACGGCGGCCATCTTCAAACTATTGTGCTGATGACCTTGTAGTTTGGCCAAAAGACGCTTCCCACATGAAGGTATGTTGTTGCAAAATTTGGTCGAGATCAGATGGTCAGGTTAGTCGTAATTTGATTTAAGCTTTGAACATTTGGGTGGACGCCATTATGTTTCCGTCAAGATGGCGGCAATATAAAACATGACACAGAGGTGCCCTTTGTTAGTTCTACCTCTGCACCAAATTTAGTTCAATTCAGTTTCACCGTGTTTGAATTGATAGGGGGGAGGGGGGGACACAGACATACCAAATCCAACACACACACACTCACACATACACAGACAGACACACAATTTTCGGCCCTGTATAGATCTCAAGTCTACTTTCATTTTTTTGCAAAAATCGAAAGTAGACTAAAAATGTAGTTAACTATAAGGGAGGGCAAGACAATGGCAATGAAAATAAGCAGGGCATCATCATCATCAGGTGCCAGCAAGTTGAATATAACTCCTAGCAACAGCATAGATTGAGTGCCTCCAGATGTTTCTATTTTCCATGAAGCTTCTCAGATCACCCAGTGACATATTCATTGCATCTTTCATGGAATCGATCCACCTCAGTGCCAGTTGAGTTCTTCCATCTTTCCAAGCGTTATAATTTTTTCCAAGGAATCGATCATCTCAGAACATGCCCAAAGTATGACAACTGTTATCTTGTAATGAATGTTTCAAGAGACAGGTCTGGAATCATTTTCTGGATTGACCACATGTTTGTCTTCTTAGCTGTCCAAGGTATACTAAAACTTCTTGGTCAGCACCATAGCTTGAATGCATCAAAGTGTTTTCTATCTTGCTTTATAATGGTTCTGCTTTCATAACCATATGTTACAAAGAGAAAGACTAGGATCTTAAACAATCTGACCTTAGGATGCATGGAAAGATTTGAGCATTTTATGATCTTATATACATTGCATCTTTCATAGAATTGATCCACATCCGTGACAGTCAAGTCCCTCCACCTTTCCAAGCATAATAATAATATTTTCCAAGGAATCGGATCATCTCCGAACATGCCCAAAATATGACCACTGTAATCTTGTAATAAATGCCTCAACCTTTGAACACTGTCCAGCCAAGTGCTTATTCTCTGACAAATTTTGGGACTACAAGAGTCAATATTACTGATAGTTGATCCCAGCAGAAAATAATTATCACCACTTTCATGACTTTATTGTGATATCAAAACATCAACCTGTTGTTTGGATCATTGTCTTCCTGATATTTAGATACAGTCTTATCCTATAATACTGCTCTTTAACTTTTTCTTTATGTCCATATCACCCCTATTTTCAATATCAAAATTGTACGATGACATGAATTTAATAATACTCGTGATGGGTCCATTGACGACATCGGCAATATTTAAAGCAACTGTTCCGTCAAGTCAACAAGAAAAAATAATAGAAGTTAATATTTGAACAAGTTACGAATTGGAGTTAGTTCATCAGCAATTTCACAGATAGCAAGCAAAAATATAATCTTGAAGTTAAAACACTTTGACGAGTCTTGAATAAAACACTTCTTGATGATTCTTGAACACACTTGAGCTGAATGAAATCATAAGAGCATGGTGCTAAATTGAAAACATGAAGAACAGATGACTCAAGAAAAAGGTTTCTACCAGTGGCGGTTCTTCATTGAAGTGTTTGAATAGCCTCGTCACCTGCGTTATTACAAAATAAGCAATGATTTAAAGATAAATATTTTGACATTTATTAGGATTTTTAAACATGATTTTTACTGCATTAGATGTTATCAACTAAGGCATGAACATCGACCTTCAAACAACACGGCACGGTGGTGGATCACCTGCCGCGTTGCTCAACTAGCCTGATGTAACAGAAATGTGCTGGTAAGAACGTCCTTGCCTTGGTGATCGAGTAAGGTCGGAGGGGGAACGGAAGTCGGCAGTAACCATGGCAACAGGAGTTCCGTGATGCAAATTCAGCCAGCTAGCGAATCGTCTTTCACCAGAGATTGCTCAGCCACATTGCTCTCATTTCAAGCAATCTTGTACTATAACAGTAACTGTGCTCGCTGCACTGGCAGTTCGTATAATAGATAGCGCGTGTTGCGTGTGTAATATGTTTTACAAGTCTTGTCACCCCAAACCACTGGCTTAAGTTGTTGAGCCATGATATCTTTCTTCGCCCCGGACCACGTCTTTCATTAATTTTCCCTCGGAGTATTAATTGAAGGAGTTGGTATTTACTGTTTCCCATCATATGACCAAAGTATTCTAGCTTTCTTCTCTTGATGGTATTGATAATTTGATAATTTCAGGTTTATTATTCATACGCTGTAATTTTGGCTGTCCAAGGTATCTTCAGCATCCTTCGGTACATCCACATTTCAAATGCTTGTAGCTTCTTGCACATGGTTTCAGTTAATGACCATACTTTGATGCCGTAGAGTAGAATGCTGAAAACTTAACATCTGAGGAGTCGTGTCTGTAGTTGAATGGACAGGTCTCGGCTTATTAAAACTTTTCTGACTTTTTGAAAAGAAGTTCTAGCTTGCTCAATTCTGCATCGGATCTCGCTACCAAGGTCCCAGTTATCATTAATGTGGCATCCTAAGTATTTAAATGATGTCACCTTGCGAATCCAGTCATGTCCAACTTTGAGACTGTCATGAATGCCATCTTCTTTCCTACGTATAACCATCCTCTTGGTCTTCTTAACATTCAACCTTAGGCCCATGGTGGTACTGGCATCATTTACAGCATCGAGCAGTTCTTGTAAATCTTTAAGACTGGTTGCAAGTATGACAGTGTCGTCTGCATACCTGATATTATTTATTGCGACTCCATTAACTATCACTCCTGGAGTCTTCCCATATAGAGCATCACAAAAATTCCATTTCGAATAGAGGTTGAAAAGCATTGGGGAAAGAATACAGCCTTGTCTAACTCCTTTCATAATTCACACTTCTTCTGACACCTGACCATCTACTCTTACACCAGCACTCTGGTTCCAGTAGAGATTACCAATAATCCGGATGTCCCGTCCATCGAGCCCTAATTCTTGAAGTATGTTAATGAGATTGTTTTGCTGGACATTATCGAAAGCTTTCTCATAGTCAATGAAGCAGGCAAAAACATCAACATTGACATCCCAACACCTCTGGATTAACACCTGCAGACATAAAAACACTTCCCTAGTACCGAAGCCTTTTCTGAAGCCAAATTGTGAGATTCCGATATCTTCCTCACACTTTTGGTAAATTCTTGAATGCAATACTTTAAGGAAGACTTTCAGAACATGACTCATCAAACTAATGGTTCTATATTCATTGCAGGATTTTGCATTAGCTTCCTTAGGTAAAGTTACAAAAGTTGATTTGAGGCAGTCATTGGAAATGATACCACACCGGTAGATACTGTTGAACAAGTCGACCAATAATGAAAGGGATTTTTCTTTCACAAGTAGTTTCAGTATCTCAGTGTAAATCTCATCGGGGCCTGGAGCCTTTCCAGTCTTTTGTTGTTTTATGGCATATTCCACTTCTACACATGTGAGATCCACACCAGCGCCTTCCCATGCACCATGATCAGCATTTCTGCAGTCCATGAAGAGATTTTGAATATATTCCTTCCATTCCTTCACTATTTTTGTCGAAGAGGACTCCACTTGTCTTATTTTCGTATACAGTACCTGTTGCCTGTCTTGTACATGTCAAATGAGTAATGTTTTGAATTCAGAAATTCTATTTCCTCACAGTCCTGAGAAAGTTGTTTTCTTTTGCAAACCATATTTTCTGCCATATTTTGTAATATTTGGGATCTCTATTCTTAAATACTCTTTGCTGATCCATCAGCTGCAGAATTACTTATGTCATCCAGGGCTTGTTTTTCATTCTCCCAGCATCTTTTAATTTTGCTTGGCTTATTTCATGCATTGCAGATTTAATATGATTCCAAGTCCCTTCAATATCATTTACATTCATACTGTTCTGAATGTCCACAAGTTTTACACACAGTTCTGTCTGCACTTCATTCTTCAGTGCAAGATTTTGAAGTTTCTGAATATCAGTCCAATTAGTTTTTCCCTTGTAATTGCATTTCTTCAGTCTTATTTATTTATTTATCGTATGGTTTTTAGTGCCGGGAGTGTCCGAAAACATGTTCGGCTTGCCAGAGGCTGTAGCTGCTTCAAGTGGACACCTATAGGATGAGCTACAAGTTCAGTTCAATTTCCAGTAGTTCCAACTTTCGCCACCAGATGCCACTAATACCTAGTGGTGAACATTGGAACTTTAATAGAGCGTTCCAACGAAATATAACCTAGAAATTTAGCTTCACACAAGTTTAGTCTGTGGAAGGATCTTTTACATGCCATAAATCTATTACATGGGACCACCGGCTTTACTTCTCCTCCGAAGGAAGGCATACTGAAGGATTTTAACGCTCGTAAAAAATCGACTTCGGACGGGTTTGAACCCACTATCTTGGGCACAGCAGTTCAGCATGCTACCAACGACGCCATCGAAGCCATTTTTTCTTCAGTCTGATATTCATAAATGCAAACAGGAGGTTATGATCTGAGTAGATATCAGCTCCAGGATAAGTTTTCACACATTTGATAGAGTTTCTGAAACGCCTATTGATTGTGATGTAATCAATCTGGTTCCTAATGTTGCTATTAACATTAAAGATCCACGTATAGAGACGACGTGGAGGCAGCTGAAAATGTGTATAATAAAATCTTGCTCCTGACAAAACTGAACCAATCGATCACCTCGAAGATTGGCGTTTGTAAGATTCGTAACTCACCACCCACCTCGTACTTGAACTTACGTGACTACATTGGCATGTAACGATACACTGTTTGAAACCTCATACAGCTGAACAATATGGCGGCAATTCAAGCTACACCATCAAACAAACATCGCCCTCATGTCATCAGAGACATCATCGACTACACTAAAACTTTCCCCTGGACACGTACGTATCACGGTATATACTTGAACCTCTTTATGCATATAGCAGGTGATAGTGGAATGTTTATTGCTCAGTTGATCAAACTGTAAAAAGTGGCTTTTTGTTTTATTTTTATTATTATAGGCATCTGGGTATAAATAATAGTAGTAGTGCTGAACACATCTAAGTATATGCTCGTTTGAGAAGGTAAGGGACAGTTGTCCTAAAATATTGTTGTTGTTTCCTATGGTTAGCCCGGATTCCAATCCATCAGCTTCCTTGTGTTCCAATAGAGTTGTGTGAGGTTTCCTGAAGTTCTAGCAGTCACATCAAGTTTGTTGCAATGCAGCAGGTGCCCCTTATCCATTTTACTTCCAGGTTCGTGACAAAGTGTGCATTCTTCAGATCTCAGGATGTTGATTCGTTTCATATGAGCTGCAAGGCAGTCATGGCTAGTGTTAAGTCTGAAGAAGGCTACAGCTTCTCTTCTTGGTGTTAATTTATATTGATCCCATTTAGCATCAATGTCCTTCCATAATTTGGTTTCTGCTGTTTTCTTTGCCATTTCTTCATACCTGTTTTTGATAGTATTTTTCAAGATCCTTTTTGCTGACATAAAATCAGTCTGACTGACAGGTTGTTGTAGTGTGGTACTTTTTTTGCTAATCTGTCTGCCTCTTCATTACCTGCTATTCCAACATGAGAAGGGATCCACTGATATGAGATCTGTTTGTGGAGTCTTTGAAGGGTTTTTATCATACAAAAAATTTCTTTCAGTTCTTTATTTTGAGGCTTATAATTTGACGAGACGGCTTGGATGGCTGCTTTTGAATCTGTAATGATAACACATTTTTGATTATCAATGTTTCTGCCTAATAACTGATGGAGTGCATGTGAAATTGCTCTTATCTCAGCATCAAAGTTTGTTTTGTTTTGGGGGGCATGGTGGCTCAGCGGTCTAGCTGTATGCCTCTCACCAAGGCGGTCCGGGTTCGATTCCCGGTCAATGCATGTGAGATTTTCGAAGTGAAATGCCATGTCCTGTGGTTCGGATTCCACGAAAAAAGGAGGTCCCGTAGCTCAAGATCTCGCGATTAACGGTCACGTTAAACTACAAGCTTCCGCTTTTGTTTTGTTTTGGCCTACTGGGAACTAGAGTGAGAAGAGAGATGAATGTATTCCTGCTCCAGTTCTATTTTCTTTGTCTTGTGAGCCATCTGTAAATATAGCAAGAACAGAATATACAGTACAACCCTGTAATCCGTCACCTTTGGAACTGAGGGTATGGTCGGAACGCAAAAAAGGTCGGATTATCAGAAAATACAGAAAAATACGGATTTACATTAAAATAAAGAATCTCCAAATTCAAGATATCGGGGTTCCTTTCCTTCTTTCTTGGTAGAGCCACATCCACAATGTGCTGTCAAGCAGTTCAAGTTTTTCAATGTATTGTGATTCATAAGAGCGTTTTCACCATCTATTGTCACTGTACATGATTCAATGTCTTTCCGATTTCTCCTCCAATCTTTAATTGTCGTAACGCCTACATTGAGTTCCGTGGCAATTTTTTGGAGTGATTCCCCTTTGTCCAGTCTTCATAGCACTGCTAATTATTCATTTAATGAAAGAGTAATGTGTTTACGTTTCACTCCTGACATGTTGAAAAAAACACACACAACTGTACAGTGCACACAATGTACATAAAACAAATTACTGTACAGTACTGTAATGAACAGCAAAGAACAATGTGGTAAAACCAACGAACAGTAAGTACTAAAAACTTCAAAGTGCAGTACGTACTGTACAAAACACAGACGACAGAAACGATAGGAGTTAATGACGGAGCACTAAATCAGACAAGCGATAACAAGTACCTGTAAACAACAATGGTGCGATGGGTAGTGAGTCACCGCTAAAAGTCGGGGCAAGTTCAGTTCGAGCACAGTCGGATCAACTGGAGCGACGGACTAGCTGAGAGCGGATAAGAGGGGTTTTACTGTATACAGAAGCAATAAAGATCACACCAAAACAATTGTCAGATGCAAGTCAATAAGCCTACCTGATTTGAACACATTCAATGGAGCACTAACAATGTTCTTCTCTGTCTTTAAGAAGTTGTTCAGCCTGCTGTGTTTCTCTGCTACTGCAAGTTCTGCTAGTTCTGTCTGTAAAGAAATAAAAAAAACAGAGTAGTACTGTGCAATATTAAGCATTCATCATTCTAAAACTCAGCAATTATTTTAGGTTTGTGCCATGTCTTGTGTGGAGTTTCACCTAGGACACCAAGCTGGCTCATCAGTGGGCTCTTGGCATCCCCGCCCGGACCCCACTGGAGTAGCGAACTGCAGGCTACCTCCCTTCATATAAAGTGCAACTGCACCTCTTCACTGCGAGAACCAAAAGCTCAAGATATGGCACAAACCTAAAAGAATTGCTGAGTTTTAATTCACTAGCCGTGAAAGCCAATATACCTTCATTCTATATTCTCGTTACCGGCAGTAGGCTTCTTCTGGCAACTCATATTCTAGGGGAGAAGAAAACTGTTTCTAATTACTCAACTCATGCCCATTATAGAAAGCTTTGAAGCCATTGTACAGTGTTGCCTTATTAACAATTGCTATTGTAACTTTCCAGTAGGTTAACGTGAGTATTGACTGACTGAAAAGTTACAATAACAATCGTGCTCAATAACCAATAAAAAAATTAACCACAAAATCACCTCAATGCGATATTGAGTTATCTCACAAAATTTTAAAATCCCAGATAAATTTATGATTTTAGCGGTAGCTACGTTTGCTAAGCCAAGCTATCACTAGACTCTGTAGACAAATAGGTTCAAACTCCATTGTCGTCTGTCATTGAAATGGTTTCCCCATGTTCAACTCCAGGCAAATGCTAAGATTGTTCCTTCTAACAGGCCATGGCCACTTCCTTTCAAATCCTTATCCAGTTTTATTCATCTCTCATAAGGTTATGCCAGGAAGGGCATCTGGCTGTAAAAACCACCCGGCATATATAGATATATATATAAATTCATTGTACCTCATCCACAACTCTGCTGAAATGGGAGAAATACAGAGTAGACATATATTTACATCATCATCATCATTATCTACCGGTATTTACAGTTCCAGTTTTCCGGGTACTGTTGACGAGCCTCTTCCACTATCCTCTGTCCATATACATCTTGTTCTTCACGACATCATCTAGTGTCCTTCTCTTGGTTGCACTGTCTGTCTTGACCATGTCCACCCAACGAGTTCTTGTCATCCCACCCTTCGTTTACCATCCACCTTTCTTTCTATCTGTATTCTGGCTGACCTCGTAGGTTCCATTCTCATCACATGTCCAAACCACTGAAGCCGTAATGAGCTGACTCTGGCAAGTAGACATGTCTTGATCCCAGTTTCCCTCCTTACCGCTTCATTCCTAACTTATACATCCTTGTTCTCTGGATGGTGGATCTCAGGAATTTAATCTCTGATGCTTGAAGTCTTGAGGAGTCTCGCTTTGTGAGGGTGCATGTTTCGATACCATAAGTCAAGACTGGTATAAAGTAACTATTGAACATAGTTAATTTTTCTTTTTTTGGGCCCTTGTCATTCCAAGGGAGGGGCCGCACTTGTTGGTAGAAGATGGAACTCTTCTGCACCCTGTTGGTGATTTCTTTCGTGGCTAGATTGTCATTGGAAACTATACAACCCAGATATGTGAAATTGTCCATAGTCTCCAGCTGGTAGTCACCCAGTTTGAAGCTTTTGGACGGGCATTTCTGTTCACTGTCATTACAACAGTCTTAAGTCTCTCTGATCTTGAGGCTAAACTCCTGGAACTTTGCTATGCATGCGTTGAGCCTTGTCTGGACTTCTTCGGTTTCTCCCCAGATCATGACATCAGCAAAGGCAACTGCACCGAGTTAACCAGACGTTTCCTTAATGCTCTTCATTATATCATCCATAATATTGTGATGAATAGAAATGGGGACAGTGCACTACCATGCTGGACTCCACTATTTGTCTGGAACCATGATGAGAGCCTCTCTCCATGTCGCACACAGCTGGTACAGTTCTCATTCAGCATCTTGATTTTCCTAACCAGTCCTTCTGGCACCTTCCTCTTCCTCAAGCATAGGTGAATCTTCCTCTTACAATACTGTCAAATGCCTTTTCGATGTCAAGGAAGACCATGAACAGGTCCTTGTCTACATCCCGAGCATACGGGTACTGAAGATTAGGTCTATAGTTGGCTCTGAAGCAATATTGTACCTCTTCTAGCTGAGGCTCTATGATGGTTCGTAGCCTCTTCTCTATTATCTTTTCAAGAATTTTTAGTCCGTGTGATACGAGAGTAATCCCTCTATAATTGCAGGGTTTCCGCCTACTCCCTTTCTTGAATAGAGGAATGATAACACCTTTGCTCCTGTCGGGAGGTATCTTGTTATCCCTCCATACTACATTCAGCACTCTGTGCAACCATTGGGTACCTTGTGGGCCTGCTGCTTTGATCATGTCAGCATTTACTTATATATACATCTTCTTCTTCTTAATTTCCAGTTTCCAGTTCCCTGGGTTGGGTTGCGAATCAAGGACCTCCACAGTTGTCTATCCCTCCACCATTCATTTCCTTCTTTCAATACATCTTTTTCTTTTACTCCTCTTTTCTCTATGCTTTCCTTCACCGTATCTATCCACCTCTATCTGGGCCTTCCTCGTGGTCTTCTTCCTGGTATTTTCTCCATAAATATTCTTTTTGGTACTCTATATTCTTCCATTCTCATCATATGTCCGTACCACTTCAGCTTACTGGTTTCTATCTTGTATTGCAGTTTTGGGAACCCAGTTCTCTCCCTAATGTTCACATTTCTGATTTTATGCCTCCGTGTCTTCCCAATTATTCCCCTAAGAAAGTTCATCTCGGCTGCTTGGATTTGGCTTTCATCGCGTTTTGTTGTGGTCCGAGTACCTGCTGCATATGTCAAAATTGGAGTGTAATACATTGAGAATAGAACTTTCTTGCATTTCTCTGGGACTTGCTGGTTCCATACTAAACCCCTCACATACTGGTAAAACCCATTAGCTTGTTGGATTCTCTTTCCAATTTCTTCACTTATTGTACCATCTTCTGTGAGTATGCTCCCCAAATACTTAAAGCTTTTTACCATTTCCAATGGATTTCCATTGACTTCAATATTCTTTTTACCATTTCCAATGGATTTCTATTGACTTCAATATTCTACCTTCCTTCTCTCTTGTTTTTTGTCATCACTACAGTCTTACTCTTCTCCGCACTTATTTTCATTCCATATTTCTCTATCTCTTGATTCCATACAGTAACTTGTTCTTGCGCTTCTATTTAATTTTCTTCCCAAATTACTATGTCGTCTGTAAAGAGTAAGGCCTTAGTCTCCTTGCTTTCCATTCTTCGTTTTACACTCTTGTGGATTTCATCCATGACAGTTATGAACAGTATAGGGGGTAACACACTTCCTTGTCAAAGTCCTGTTTCAACACTGAACCACTTTGTTTGTCCTAGCTTGGCCTTCACACTACTTACACACTTTTCATACATGGCTTTGATCATACATGGCTTTGATCATTTGTATTTCTGCTCTGCCTACCCTGGTTTTTATCAATGCGTCCCAGACCAATCTTCGTGGTACACTGTCGTATGCCTTCTCAAAATCTAGAAATGTCATCACCAAATATTTTTTGAACTACCATCTTTTCTCCATCATGTTTCTTAGAGCAAAGATTAGATCCAAGGTTGATCTATCTCTTCGGAATCCATGTTGTTCTTCCTCCATTTCTGTCTCAACTTTCATTCTCACTCTTTTCTCTAATATCCTCTCAAAGATCTTTGCAACATGGGAAATAAGTGTGATTCCCCGATAATTGTTACATTCTTTCTTATCACCCTTCTTGAATAATGGAATTATCAGACCCTTCCTCCAATCTTCTGGTACTTGTTTCTCCTTCCATACCACACAAAATAGTGTATACATCCAATGTAACCCTACTGGTCCAGCTGTCTTTATCATCTCTGTAGTCACTTCATCCACTCCTGGTGCTTTACCATTCTTCATCTTCCTTAGGGCTTCTTCTATTTCCAACATTGCTATGTCTTAATTTCGATTTTTTTCCACCTCTTCTTCTTCATGTTCTTCCTCTTCAGCCAGTTCCTTGAATTTGACGTTAAGTAATTTAGCAAAATACTCTTCCCATCCCTGAAGTATATCCTCTCTGTGTCAAAATGTGTCCACTGTCCGTCTTCACAAATTTTGTTTCTTCTTTATTTCTCACTTCGTTTCTAACCAATCCATACAGAAGTTTCTTACTTCCTTTAACATCCTCCTGTAGGGTTTCTGTGAAGCTGTCCCAGCACTTCCGTTTTTCTTCCTGTATGATTTTCTGGCATGTTTTCTTTGCTTCATGATATTTTTCCTTACTTTCTGAGTTTCTGCCTCTGATCCAGCTCCTCCAAGCCTTTTGTTTTTCCTTCACTGCATCCTTTACTGTGTCATTCCACCAGGGTGTTTCCTTTTCCTTCTTTTTCCCTGTAACTCTACCACATGCATCCTCTGCATATTTTACTATTCCTTGTTTGAACTTAGTCCATTCTTCTTCTACACTGCCAACCTCTCCTTTGGGAATTCGTTTTTTCACCTCATCTTGGAACTTTTCCTGCACCTCCTTTTCCTTTAATTTCCATACCTTTATTTTTCTTTCTCTTGTCACTTTGAACCTAACTATTTTACTATTTTCCAATCTTCTATATGCTACAGGGCACGTTTCTTATCTTTTTTTTCCTTTTCCTTTTAAGATGTATGATAGGGAAGACAAGAAGGATGGCAGGAAGGAAAATCAACCTGAATTGGTAAACAATTAAGGAGAAACAATAGTGGTTGAACAAAAGAAAATGGAAAGGTGCCTTAAATGTCCTGACCTGCCTGGAGCTAAATAAGGGAAATGGATGACAACGATGATGATTATTGATTAGAAAAAAAAAAAAAAAAAAAAAAAAATACTAACTTACTAATATCTGAGTATGGACTGAATTTGAACAAAAAAATAATGGATAAAATACAGTAGGCTACTGTTTGTTATCAATCCAAGCTTATGACTAGGAACAGTCAAAAATTCGCAACTTATCAATACGCGAAAAAATTGAATAATCGTCATTTAATTCAACATGCATTTTACTCAAGAATTTCATTCATTTTACCCACAAATATTGACTATCTCTACTCATGGGCAAATGGAAGATAAATAAGGTTAGCACATACCTTCCAAGTTTGTAATTTTTGCTTTAAAAACATAGCTGGAAAGCAGCAACAACTTTTATCTGATTTTAGGTTGATTATTACCTCTTCTTTACGCTTCTGCTTCTCAAATTCCTTTAACTGACGACTGTACTCATTCTTCTTTGTAATAATGTACTGCAATATAGCTTCTTTGTCAAATAAATACCCATCTGACCTGGAAAAAAAAATCCTTGGTAATGGGTGTACAGATCTACTGTACATATAATTGTATTTAAATGTATTTAAATGACAATAACATGTCTTTGAAACAGAAACATCAACTTTGAGGAAATGACACCAGATTGCCATGAGACTTTATAAAAAATAATAAAATAATAATTAAAACAACAACAATGTTACTTTGTTAAGGGTTTCATGCCCCTTTTCACTGCGGTAGTTTTAGAGACACCAAAGGAGGTCTTGAACATGCCAGTAAATCTGGCATTTTTACACCCTTAAATGCCATCGGAATGAGCAGGGATCAATCCTCAATACTGGCTTCTGAAGGCCAATATTTACTAACTGCACCATTTAGCCTGACAATATAATTTTATTTATGAGAAGATCATACAATGTAGTTAGTTATTGTTGCTTTAAGGGGCAGAACAGCGAGGTCATCTCCCCCTTCATACAATGAACATACAGGTACTCACATAAATATTCGGTCACAGCCGACGTTACGTGATAATGCAGAGATATGGAAACATACAAATTTAGTTTCAACAATTTTTATTTTCATTGTAAAGCATAAACATACGGTAATATGAAATAAATTCCGTCATTTCAGATTTTTGCAGCACACATATAGATCGTATGTACCGATTTATTTCAAAGCTTGATAGTCTTGCGCCACTTAAATATTCGGTCAATCGCAGTTCATCCGCTGAAATGAGTATAAAAAGGGGAGGATCGCATGCTGTTACTATCAGTGACAAACCTGCTATGCTGTCGTGGTGTACGGAAAAGTAAAATGGGACGCAAAACCAACAAACATTTTAACAGCGTTGACTTGTAATCTTTCACCATGCCTAAGGTCTTTCTCATAGAGATATTGCTGCCAGGGTGAATATACCACAGAGCACGGTTGGAGACATCATCCGCAGATACAGAGTAGAAAACAGAATTGAATCTTTGCCACAACCAGGACGTCCACAGAAGCTGAGTGTGAGAGAGAAGAGAATGCTGATGAGGAAGGTAATGGCTTCAAACACCATAATGTAATTAGTGATCCTAAAATTAGTGCCCCAAACCTGGCGACTGAACTGCATTTGTCAACTGGTAAAAATGTGCACCCAGAAACAGTCAGAAGGGTTATTAGAAAAGAGGGGTACAATGGAAGGGCAGCCAGGAAAAAAGTATGTCAATAAAACTAACCGAGCCAAGAGGTTGCAGTTCGCTAAAGAATACTGCAAAAAAGATCAAGAATGGAGAGATGATGTTATTTTTGTTGATGAAAGCCAGTTTAATTTGTTCGATACAGAAGGCAGGGTGCGTGTGTGGCGCAAAAGCCCAATACAGAACTGGACAGAAGAAATTTACACCTTACAGTAAAACACAAGGGTGGTAATATGATGGTATGGGGGTGTTTATCAGCAGTTGGAGTGGAAAAGTTGATGTTCATTGACAATACAGTACTATGGACAAACTCCAATACCTACAGATTCTGAGCGAAAA
Source organism: Meconema thalassinum (assembly GCA_946902985.2). Taxonomy (NCBI): domain Eukaryota; kingdom Metazoa; phylum Arthropoda; class Insecta; order Orthoptera; family Tettigoniidae; genus Meconema; species Meconema thalassinum. The sequence goes on from OX336390.1 coordinate 447,611,702, forward strand.
CCTGCACCACTGCGCAGAGAAATTACGGATCAGAAATACGTTTCAATCCTATCAAGATAACGATCCAAAGCACAAAGTATATATTGTCAGGGAATGGTTGTTGTATAATTGCCCAAAAGTCATACATGTTCAGAGTCCCGATCTTAACCCAATAGAGAATTTATGGAACGAATTGAATAAAAGAATGGTTGGTTCTTAAGTTTAGGGGCTGCGACAACGTGGTCATGTAGCCCCGTGTACTTTGGGTGTGTGTAGAATCTGTCTGATAACCGGTGTTAATTGTAATGACTGTATTAGTGTGTGTTAACTGTTTTTTAATTTTTAAGTACTGCAACTTAGAATTTTTCAAATAGTTCCTACTTTTGCCGCCAAGCGCCACCGTCAATGACTACTAGGCCAAGTTCAGAACTTAGCTACTAGACGTCACCGCAGTCGGCTCTTGGCAACGAACGTAGAAACCTAAGAGCGTTGTTTGCATTCTTAACCTATTCACTTATAATGGGGTAAGGGGTCTCCGCCCAATCAATACTTTTCTTAATAGACAACTAAAAGTTTATTGCCGTTTTTAAAGGGACATGTTTCGGGTCTTCCTGGACCCTTCTTCAGCCATACAAATTAGAAATATGTTAGCATCCATCAAAACATATTGACAACAAAGACAAGCACATTTTAGGAGAATATGAAAAAATAGCACTCAATACTATATACCCAAACCATTCAACCGTAGTGCAAGGGATACAATGCAGCAATTTAAAGAGCTCTTTTCGAACTCATATGGCCCTCATATTGGATGATTATGACTTAATACACACTTTAAAAAGACACTTAAAAATTTATAATTAGTAAAAAGAATTAAAACAATTCTTAAAAGTTTTTGGTAAGAAATTCTGGGGGCACGTTGGACTGTCCTTGAAGTTGGTGCCTTAGTGTTATATCAAGTCTACTCAGCCTGTTTCAAAGAGTATGTTATGAAAAGGTTGCCGGGCGCGAGTTCCATCCGACCCTATCCAATTTAGCTTCACACAGGTGCAATTAGTGGAAGGTTCTTTAACATGCCATAAATCTATGACATGGGACCGCCGGCTTTGCTTCCCCTCCAAAGGAAGGCATACTGAGAATAAGGCATTCGCCCATCACCTCTAAAGATCATCTTAAGAGAAGACTGCTGGAGGAATGGGTTAAGATTGCGCCAGCCTATAAGAGGAAAATAATTTCCAATATGAAATCACGCCTACTAGAAGTCATCAGACGTAAAGTATACCCTACGAGATATTAAATTCTACCCGTGTGAGTGGAATACGCATTCGGTAATGTACGTTGACCAAATATTTAAGTGGCTTTGAAATTGTACCATGCACACTTAATGATTGTTTATGTTCGACCCTCACTATTATGTGTTTGAAAACTGTATCATAATGATGGTCATTATAACACCGTTTTTCATTACGATACAGTTTCTCCAGCCAATCAGAGCTCGTTCATTGACCAATTAGGAAACGATAATTTCGCGCATGCGCTCAAAATCCAACATGTCGGACATAAACACAACATCGAACTATAATAAATTACCGACATGGAATACCCACCGTCCATATGTTCGCGTAAATAAACTGGCGAATATGAGACAAGAAATAGCACAGTACCTTAAAATCACTAACACTAATTTCTACACAGAGCATTGTCTTCAAATGACTGCGGTGACAATATTACTGAGGGACGGCTGATGTAAACATATGGCATTGAGAGCCCACAGAGCGCATGCGTCGGCCGTTCAAAGCTCTTGAAAGACGAAGCTATAACACCCAACGCTCGCTCTGTGATCACAAAATTCCAGTAGCTGACTCTCAACAGATATTTATTAATATTTATGTTAAAACATATAATAAAGTTAAAATTATCGTCGAACATAAACAGTCGTATGCAACTCGCCTATAATGGTAATTAAGACACTCGTATGGAAATTATAAAACTCGCATACGCTCGTTTTATAAAAAATACTCGTGTCTTAATTATAGCCATTATAGGCTCGTTGCATAATGTACTATTTAACAACAGCTATTATAGCTTAGAAGAATGATACTGTTTGTTATTGATGCCAAAGGCTTGTACGTGTTTCTACTTTTCGTTACTTTAATGTATAATGCTATTGTCAGCAAAATAAACGTTTGAGTTTCAGTTAAATAACTTTGACCGATCATTTTTGTGAGGACCTGTAGGTCATTAGATATCTTTGCTCAAGTAAGTAAATTACTCTCTGGTACAAAACTCTGTTAGAGATGCTTGCCTTTTCCTAGACACATTGATGTGGTAATGAACACAATGCGTGTAATACAGTATATACAGCGGGGCCCTTCTCTAAAGACTACAACCTCACCGGGCCCCGTTTGACGGGCGGAGAGCTCCGAGTTACGGCCAGATGACTAGCATTTACTGATTACACAAGAGCGGGTCGGGAAGCACCGGATGCTGTCATAGCAATCATTACATACGGAGCTGGCAAGATACCTTAGTTGAGATAATTTAAACTTGTGGTGAAGTACTGTAGCCTATCTCTTACCACGTGAACATGATTAGGTATAGAGGAAAACATCGAATTTTCCTAGTGAAAACTTATCCTCTCAAGAAGAAGTCTTGCAGTAAATGTGCTCACACGTTTCAGCGCCGTACGATTTTTACTTGTGGGGGGAACCTCAGACAAAACAATCCCGCATATTCTCGAGGTTCTTGAGAAGGAAGTAACTGCACCGATACGAAATATCAGTAAAAACTAGAACTAAAACTTCCTGCCAAGGTGCAATGTGTGTTTGAAAAATGAAGGACAGCATTTCCAGCAAGTACTATGAAATTCATGTCAGTAATGATGATTATTAAATATGTTAAAGAGTGTAAATGTGTTGAACTAGTTGGGCGCTACACTGCTGCTAGCAGCAGTGCCTTGCTCGACAGACGGCTAAACAAAGTGGCCCGGCCGCGATACGACGCCTGCGAGGTTCTGTTCTGCATGGTGTCCACAGAATTTTCAATGTCAATTTTCCTGACTTTTCCTGACCATTTTTCTACAAAATTCATGACTCATGAAGTCATCGTAACATCGGAAAAGAGGTTTATTGAGCAAACAAATATATGTATTATTTGCAGCCTCCATTATCCCCATATCTGCCCAACGCTCGCCTCTTTATTCATTTAAAATACAAAATAAAGTGCAATGTGCTGGGGGATGGGATCGCCACATCCCTACGCCAACACTAAAAGAGCGTACAAGAAATAGGTAAACGAGGTTTTTACTATGATGTACCGTAAAAATGGAAACCAGTGAGTTATTGCTTTTAATCTTCAGAGATTAGTTGAACTAGTAACATCAAAATATGGCTGTAAAACACAAAATACTGTATGGTTAATATAAAATTCCTGACTTTCTAATACTTTTCGCCATTTTTCCTGACTTACGCCATTTTTTCACACTTTTTCCCGACTTCTCCTGACCAAAAACAAAATTCCTGACTTTTCCTGACTATTCCTGACTTTTCCTGCCTGTGGACACCATGTATAGGCTACACTGTATAATATAATTCTAATAGCCTGAAATGAATGAGCAAAAGAAACAGAAGCAAGTACAGAGGCTTCAATCAACTAATCAAGCTAATCCTGAACTAAGCTTTATTGCTATTGGAAGAGTTCTCTATTAATTCTTTCTTTCTTTCTTTCTTGATTTTTAATTTGTTCTCTGAACTGATATATAAAAGTGGAGGGGACTGGAGATGCAGCCAACTGGCACTGAGGTGGATAGACACCATCTAAGATACATGATTAAAGATACTGGAAGATCTGAAAGGTTTCATGGAAAACAAAAATATCTGGAGGCACTCTATTCATACAGTCTCCAGGAGACTTCAACTTGATGGCACCTGATAATGATGGTACACAAAGTAAAGCTTTCTGTTGGTACATTTTGAATTTTCACCTAAAAATTAGTATTTATTCTGAATGAGGTGTATAATGGCCAAATATATATTAGTTTATTTTTTGTCTATTTGTTTGTCATTTGTTATGGGTTGGTGGATAAACTACAGGAGTGAATAGGGATGTATAGAACTAGCACCGATAGAACGCACTGCTGTTGTACTGGGTAAGCGCGAGGCGCTCTTCATTTGTCTCCTGTGTTCTCATGCCGCTAATATCCACGAATTTAAGTTGTTTAAATTGCTATTTTCGTGACTATGCCGAGCTATTGCAGTGTTCCTCTTTGCAAAAATCAGGGAAATCCGATTTCGTGTTACCAATTTTCACAAAATAAAGAAATGAGGAAGAAATGGTTACATGCTATTAGAAGGAAACATTTCGGTGAAGAAAATCTGACCGAAAATATTAAAGTGTGTTCCCATCGTTTTCAACTCGATGACTTCACGAAAACTGTGTTGGGCAAGTGTGATTTACAAAGGGAAATAATTCCTACCTATAAACTGAATAGACATATCGATAACAACCACTGAATTTATGCGTTTGTATTTGAAGGTGAGAGAGCAAGATTAAAACCGGGCACTGTTCCATCGCTTTTTCCGTGGACCATGAACACAACAAAAATAAGGAAGAGGCCATACACAAGAAAATTGCCAGTTTACCACGATAAGCCTACAATATCGGAATCTGCATAAATTATCTCCATTGAAGTACGGTACCGGAAGAAATCGTCAATATACAGGAAGAAGTGAATGTAACATTTGTGACTCCCATTTTCAAAGGCATCAATACTCGGACAAATACTTCAAGAATAAATGTCACATTAACAGTCAAAAACGTATTATGGTTGGTTTCTTGAAATCAGAATTAATCGTCAACTTACATCTGCCCGACGGAGAATGTGGTACCGGTAGTGACTGACTTCTACATTCTTGAGTCATAGGCCTAAGTTAGCCAGATGAATGGAAACAGTTCATGGCCTTAAAACACGGATTCTCAAACTTTTTAAATACTGTACCCCTAAGTCGTTTCCAAGGGGTACGGAAACAATTTGTATTAAGAAATTAAACAAATTACAAAAGAACCAAACGTTGCGATGCATTTTGAGATAAACAATACCGGTATCAACTTTCTTTTATTATGTTTACCTTAAAACAAGACCGTTTCATGTACGCTATCAACCAAAAATTACACGAATCGAAGTCTATAAGCAAGGGGAGCCAGTGAATATTTAAATCTCTATTCATAAAAGGAAGATTATAGTTTTACGTGACCGTTAATCTAGAGATCATAAGGCAAAGAGGACTTCCTCTTTACGTGGAATCCGAACAGGACAAGGCATTTCACTTTGAAAATCTCACATGCATTGACCGGGAAATCTCTATTTATGATTTTAGTCTTATGGAGATATAGGCTATTTATCAATATAGGCCTACAATACTCAAGCATGCTGACTCCTATTCATAATTTGAATAATAAAGCGTGTTAGAATTTTGTTATTACCGCTGTAGCCTACTAATTCTTCCCTCCTCCCACTAGTTTTAGCGCCTCTAGTCCGTAGCTCATTTTACAGCTGTTTAACGCTTAAACGCTGAAAATCGTTCATAATATATTAGAGGATATACCTACAGAATTAATTAATATAGTCTTGGAGTAAAATTAGAGAAGATATAATTTACTTTAGCTTAGAAAACTCGGTCACAATCTATACATTCCTCGTAGCTGACTGGGGGAAACATAGGACGATCGCCTTGCGCTTACCCAGTACTACACGAGCGCTATCTGGCGCAAACTTTCTCAGGCTACATCCCTATTGGATGAAAATTTGTACTGTACTTAAATTGAAGGCATCTCTACAGAAAAACTAGGTTACAAATTATTTCTTTAGCCCTAAAAGATGAGGAGATTAAAAGGAAGCCCTTAAATGTTCAATAACGCTGTATGACGTATCACTTCCTCATAACTTTTCTAAAGTACAAATATTAACCAAAATACCTACAGTAATGGTCAGGAAAAAATCTGGAGATGATGTAGTAATAGATGTTTACTCCTCTGCTGTCTATAACCCACCCATCATCCCAAATAGGATCATGACTTATATAGATGAAATTCCAGCTGTCCACCATTTTCGCCGTTAATTATGCACAAGTACAGTATTGCCAACCCCGCACTTACAGTACTACTTTGTATATATGCGGTACCATGAAACAAAATAGTGCCGAGTTTGAACGTGAATACTGTTCTACATACAAAGCAAACCTAACCTCGGGCTTACGCCCAGACCCCCTTGCATGTACTGCAATCAGTAATTTTCGTCCTGACAGTCATCTAACCAAGTAGTGACCAATGATTTCATCCAGACACCCATTTTAGTTCATCAGTATTGTTGTGCCGTCTAGTATATTTTGTATCGGACATGTTGGCAACTACTGACGTCAGTGTCAGCGCCTGTTTCACATATTAAATACACTGTCCAACATGGCTGCGGATGATAAATAAACAATAAATAAAAACACATATTTACGTGCTTTAGCACATATATCCGGTGCAGTCGGTACAGAAGTGATCAAGGTTAGTAAGTTAGTTACAAATTTGATAATGTTGTCCCAAAAGATGAAATAAGGTATGAAAATAATATATTGTTGAAATGAAAGCGAAAAGGAAAAGAGTGATACGTCTTACAGAATTAATAATTGTTCTTTATCCCTTTCGCATGTATATAGAGCAATAATCATTGTAAATTAAATTATGAAAATGTTAAGTCAAATAACATAATGATTGAATGAATCCTTGCCGAGATAATGCCAAAAAATGTCCCTGGCTGGATGACAGCAGGCTTTGATGACACAGAGCACCGGATCATCACTATCGCTGCATAATCCACATTGGTTAGCAACGACACATGTAGGTGAGGCGGCAATAAATCATTCACTTCTCACAGAGCCTCAACACAAGCAATGAATAGCCAAGCTTTTGATGTTGTTTATTGTAGGGGCTGCGACATCGTGGGCATATAGCCCTGTGTATTTGGGTGTGAGTGTAATTTGTGTGATCCTGTTATTGCGATGGCTGTACTAGTGTGTGTATTTATAAATTGGGGATAGGATTGGGAAGGGAGCAACCGTGGCCTTACGTTAGGAATCTAATAATAAAAATAATAATAATAATGTTGTTGGTTTTACGTCCTTTTATACTACAGTGACTTTTAGAGAAGCCGGTGTGCAGGAATTTTGCCCCGAAGGAGATCTTTAATGTGCCAGTAAATCTACTGACATGACTCCCTCGCATTTGCACACCCTCAAATTCTAATTGGCTGCACCAGGATTCGATCCTGCAACCTTGGACACAGCAGGCGAGAACATTACCGCTGAGCCACGCAGCCAGCCTCCAAGGAAAACCAATTATAGGATGGCCAAGGTGGGAATCGAACCCGCCTCTTAAAATTTTTGCCTCATGACGCTGAGTATACTCCACTCCAGTCCTCAGACCAGAATTTCATTTCTTGGTAGAGCCTGGAATTGAACCCAGAACTCTGCTAGTCGCTACATCAAGTGGTAGTACATAAAGAAAACACATAATGTACACTAATCTATATACGAGGGTCGAGTCATAAGTTATGGCAACTATTTTTTTTTTTCTCACAAACAAGAGAAAACACGGAAAATCTATGATATGCATTTGGAAATATAGGGCATGTACGTGTGCATGGTGCCTGAAGATAAATTCTGACGTCAGGAGGTGCTCGTAGGTAAGTGACAGAACACAGGTGATTGGTAAACATTGTTTTATTATGGTATAGACAGCAAATACACAAGACTACGTACAAAGGACAGGTCTCCACTGGTTACAGACCTTCGAAATAATCACCCAAGGTACCTACTGTGCGTTGCCAGTGGTGGGGCAGGCGCTGAATACCATTTGCTGCATGTGTATCGCTAATGTGTAACGCCTCCCTCCGAAATGCTGTTACGATGTCTTCTTTGTTAGCAAACCGTCGTCCACATAGTGGCTTCTTGACTTTCGGGATTAGATCATAGTCACATGGGCTCAGATCAAGCGAATATATGATCGTTGCTCTTGCTTGTTGACTTCCATTGTGTGACGCTCTCACTCACACACTGAACATTGGGACATGCTCAGATCCACACTGTTGTTTACATACACCATCTAGTGGCATCCTAAGCAAATACATACCATACGTTTCCAAATGCATATCGTAGATTTTCTGTGTTGTCTCCTGTTCGCGAGAAAAAAATAAAGTTGCCATGACTTGTGACTCGACCCTCGTATATAAAAATCAATGTTACGTGATAGTTTGTATGTATGTCCCCTATGCGTTCATATACCATTCATCTGATTGCGAAGAAATTTGGTTGAGTTGTTGTGTGCACTACAGGGAAGGTTTGTGGCTAAAAATTATTTATGTAACACAAAAGGGTGAGGGACTTAACAGGAAGTCTTAAATCCCACAGTAACCCAATTGCACAATCTGTATAGGCTTACTTATGACACCGCAGTGCAAGGTGTGAGAACGGCTTGCTGATTCATCGCGAGGTGACATGCTGTCACACCACAGCTTTAATGCAGCCTGTAAGATTGTCTATCAATCACTCCATACCAATTATCATTTATTTTTATTTTTACCAGCTGGCGTGGGTCAGTGGTAAAGTGCAGTTCTTAAAACTGAACTCAAGCTTGGCTGCCGGTTTGAATACGGTCATGGCGCAAATGATCTAGATGTTAGGAAATTATAATTCAAACACTTTATTTTAATTCTTTCTTTCTTTCTTTCTTTCTTGAACAGGCTGCGTGGCTCAGCGGAAATGTTCTCGCCTGCAGTGACCAAGGTTGCAGGATCGAATCCTTGCGCAGCCAGTTGGCATTTGAGGGTGCACAAATACGAGGGGGCCGTGTCAGTAGATTTACTGGCACATTAAAGATCCCCTTCGGGCAAAATTTCCGTCACACCGGCGTCTCTAAAAGCCGCCGTTATTAAAAGTGACGTAAAACCAATGACATTATTATTATCTTCCTTTCTTTCAGTATCTATCTTTGATTAGCATTGCAACGCATGCCGGGTATAGCTAGTAATTTATAAATCCTACACGAGAATGTATTCAACTGATAAAAAACAACTATCCAGTCAAACAGGCATCTGGTTCGCGAAAAGTATGTGGCCAGTTAGGCTCATTCAAATTGGCAGCACTGTATGGTTTCCATGGCAACAAGACTTGCACGCGATGTAGTCAACAACTGTTATTGTACAGTGGCGCCAAAACGTCAGATTTCTTCTAAGTAAAATGCAACTATAATAATGTACTAGGGCACCATTAAGTTTAAAATTATCTTTTTTTTTTTGTCGTGTGGCCTTCTTAGAGGCCGAGTGCAGGTCTTTTTAGTCGACGCCCGTGGGCGACCTGCGCGTCAGGATGAGAGGTGGAATGGATGAAGATGAATGAAACTAGGCAAGGATGTGGAAGGAAGTCATAATATTCCACTATTCATTATTTGATTGTTGGCAGTTAAATAATTCCTATCTCCACGTACTTAGGCCTGAGGTAAATGCACCAATGGTCGTCATGTTAAGAGAGATTTAGTCAAGAAATTATATACACCTTACACATTTTGGTAAATTTAATCAACAAAAGCACTGTACCTAACCTCAAACTCTACTCAAACACTAGGAAAGTCCAAATATCTAAGATATTCGTTTTAGGAAAAATTACGTATTTAAAAAAAAGTGCGTTTTTGAGCCAGTGTTCGGCACGATGTATTTGGATTTTTCCAATATTCGTCACCCGTTTGCACCAATTGCCGTCGCATTGTTAATTTTCCTTGTCTGCCGTTTATAATGCATTTCTGTCAATTGTTGCGTAATACACCGATTTATCGACTTAGAGGCTAACATTTACGAATGAAACAGTACCAGTAATTATGTTTTTTAATAAAAAATGTAATATACAAAATTTAAAAAACTACACAGCGGGAAGCGGGAATTGTGGGTAGAAGACATACGAGCAGGAAAATATCGTGATTCTGCTCTAAACAAATGAGACCACGGCATAACAGCCCGGAAAATGACCATTCGCTGAGGCCTAACACCAATTTTTGCCAAAAGTTTCGAAAAATCCCTCTTCTTCAGTGCAGTATCTTCGCTATTAGCAACCCTCTGAATTCGCCATTCATGTTCATTTTTCTTTCAGGTAGTCTTTAGTGGCTTAAAAACCCCTAAATCCATGGGTTGAAGTACGTGTGTGACATTACGTAGTAAAGCGACCAAAACAATTCCATGATCCTCACAAAATTTACTAGTATGTATGGTCAAGTGTGAGAAGTGCCCGTCTATGAATAGAATGCCAGGGAGAGGAATCCCCTTCTCAACCAACCCAGGATAAAATGTTACTGAGAAATTCATAAAACACTTCCCCAGTCATCCACCCGTTTGGCGATTTGCCAATGCTCCAGCGTGCTGGCATTGAGGCAATGATGTCTTGCGGCAGACATTCATACTTGAACACTACAAGGGAAGGAGAAATATCGCCCTGGGCATTGCCTGTTACAAGTACAGTCAAGCATTCTTTCTCATCCGAATTCACTTGCTGATATATTGTCTTGTCACCCCTGTTCGCCAGCACTTTAGTTACCTTTCGGATTGAGAAAGAAAACCGTCTCGTCAGCGTTGAACAGTCGCCGAGGGTCTGACAAAATAGACTGGAAGTCGTTTTCCACTAAATAGCTGTAGACTTCTGAAACCCAGGTTTAATTTTGATGTTCTGTAATTGCAGCACGGCTTACTGTCAAATTTGGAGGGGTTCGTAAAAGATAGACCTGGATTTCTTTTTAGGAAAGATTCACGCCATTACGTTCCTGGCTGCCATCTTTGAAAGGAAAGTCCCTCTTCAATTCTTGTGTGAGGCAATGGAAGCTATTTTGCAAATGGTCCTTTGTTACTGGGACCCCGCTTTTCGTAGTGAGATTACCCATTGAACTAGCATAGCCTCATCTTCCTTTGTTAAAATGGAACTTAGCCCCATTTTCTTCTCTCTGGGTCAATCCAGGCCAAGTGGTCCAGCACTAGTTGCTTGACCATCTCAGAAAAATTTGATACTTGCTGGGTTTGTTTCTTACCATTTTTTTGAACTTTTTTTGAATTACCGTTTTTAAATGGCGGCCATTTTGTTATAGGCCGATCGTGGTTTTTTTTTGTGTTTGTAAGCATCTGCGTTTTTTTAAATATCTCGGCAATGGGTTGCTCTAGGCCTATCAAATAAAAAGCATTGAATTCAGTACACTTTGGCCTACACATTGAACCCATTATCACTAGGGTTCATGTGTCTTTTTACAGATTTTTAATTAATCAAAATTTTTGTTTTAAAATTCAAAAATCTGAATTTTCAATCAATAATTTTTCTAAGAAAGGACAGTTTCTCATCCCTAACATTATTGTGCTTCTACAATTCATAGTAGTGTAAATGTTTATACAGTTTCAGTGGTGAAAAGTTACCCCTTAAAAAGTTACAGGCTTAAAAAAAACTGATTTTTGAAAAAATTTCAATTTGTGACCTGCGATATTTTGGTTGGGGGACCAGATAAAAAGCTGAAAATTTCACATTTTAAATATCTTTATAGTAGTTAACTTCAGTGTAAATTTCAAGTTTGAGATTTAATTATACTAATTGTACTAATTCCGAAACATGTACCCATAAGCTAACTAAATAATAAATGAGTGTTGATTAGGCGGAAACTTTAAATTTGTTATACTTGATTTAATTGGAAGTCAGTTTTAAAAAAATATTAGTAAAATTAGGTTCGCACTTTTGAGGCACAAAATGTAGGGTGAATAAAATACACAAATTGCATAGTAATGAATTTGTATTTAATTGTTAGAACTAATTAAATAAAGAATTTTAAGTAAAAAATTGGCTAGACCATTCTTATTTACAGTTGTGCAATGATGTGTATGTGTCGTTTAAACGAAATAATGAAGTATACAAATTGTAAAATAAAAAACAATCAAGACTTTGAATGTCAATTCTTAAGTTTAAACCTTTTTAAAAGAAATTTAACAACATATATAGGTTTATAAATAGCTAAACTGACAGTTATTTTTTATTTACTTAGTAGCTCGTTGAATATCTGGGAGATTTCTTCACACACTTTGGGAGTTAAGTTAAATGTTCGCCCTGTCACAGTAGTAAACTCCAGAGGAGACAGCTTCCTTAGTACTTTTTAACTGGCATCCAAATTTGATCTTTTTCATTTTTAGCCTATTTTCAATTTTGAAAAAATAGGCTTATGAGATCACCTTTTGTCCGTGTGTGTGTGCGTGTGTGTGTGTGATTCGTGTGTGTGTCCCCCCCTAATAAAATCTAAACGGCAGGAGCGATTTCAATGAAACTCGGAAAGTTCATAGCACTATTCCCGGCGACCTCGACCGTGCCCTTCAAATTTTGTTACGACTCACCAATCCAACATGGCGGCTGTGCGAAATATTTCACCAGCATTCAATATCTCCGAAACTATTACCGATATTACCCTGACATTTTCTATGGTGATAGAGGGAACTACTATAAGTTCACTTATGTGACTTTTGAAAACCTGGTAACTACAAAACCAACATGGCGGCCAAGCGAATTTGCTACTTTTAAATAGACGTTTCTCGCGATTTGACCAACCAAACGCAATGAAACTTGGTACAGTATTTGTTTATATACATTGTAATGCACCGACATCTAACTTCGTTCAATTGTTTACATAATCACAAGATGGCGGATGTGCGAAATATTTCACCGGCATTCTATATCTCTGAAACTATTAGCGGTATCTCCCTAAAATTTTGTACGGAGATAAAGGGCACTACTGGAATTCCATCTATAAGATTTTCAAAAACCGGTTAACTACAAAATGAACATGGCGGCCAAGCGAATTTGAACATTTTAAATAGACCTTTCTCGCGATTTAATGTTCCAAGCGCACTCAAACCTGGTACAGGAAATATTTATACACATTGTAATCCACTGGTATCTAATTTAGTTCAATTGTTTACATAACCTCAAGATGGCAGCAGTGCGAATTTTAAAATTAAGTTTTTATTTCTTGTGATGAAGTCATGCGATCGAAGTGAAAGTTTGAATAATGAACCTACGCAATAATTTTCCTTTAATGGTACATGACTCTATGGCCTATACATTTAACAATCCAACATGGCGACCATCCGAAATATTTAGACGATACTGAATATCTACGAATCTATTTTAGCAATCAAACTGCATTTTTTAATGTTCATAGGGGCTATGAACTTAAGTTCACCTATAGGACTTTAAATAACCTGGTGATCACAAATCCAATATGGCGGTGACACGAATTATAAATATTCACATGGACGTTTCTAGCAATTTAACCATCCGCGTGCAGTGAAACTTGGTACAGTAAATCTTTATCCGAATGTTAATCCACTGGCATCTAATTTATTTCAATTGTTTGGATTTAGACAGCTCCTTAACCCGGTCCATGAGTCAATCCTAATTGGCTACATGGATAATTCTTGCCAGGCGCGTCCACGTCGCGGGGGTGGGCAACGGTACTGTAATATACCATGGAACTACAGTACTGGCTAAGTTCTGGTGAGGACCCAGTCCTATGGGGTATAACATAGGCCCCGTGCACAGGGTTACGTGCGAAGACCTCAACGGAATCTACAGCGGAGAAGATGGACTTCAGAACGGTGGAGATTGCGGAAGAGGCAACCCAGTACTCAGGGAATAGTATGAGTACAGCATCAATCTGCAGCGTCTGTTTCCCATGTTAGGGGCGGCTGCAAGGGCGTCTGTTCTCCATGTTAGGGGCGGCCTGAATAATAGCTGGCAGTAGCTTCATAAAATGCCTTTGGGAGTGGCGACCCCATCGTAATAATAGCCTAAAATGGATATGGCACTTCCAATGATTCGGAAAAGGTTAGGGCGTACCCTGCAGGCGACGCGCAGTTCCTTTGGTACTGGGGGAACTGTGAGAAATGGGCGACCAGTAACCGAAATGAAAGTGGGAATCATGAATGTCATGACCCTGACAGGCAAGGTGGAGGAGGTGGTAGACTTCATGGAGAGGGAGAAGGTTGGAATGATGGGGCTGAGTGAAGTGAAATGGAAAGGTAAAGGAAGGAAGAAATTGAGGAAAGGATATACATTATACTGGAGTGGTGGCCAAGAGGCAAAAAATGGCGTGGGACTGATAGCCTCGAAACAACTGGAGGAGTATGTTGAAGTGGTAGAGTGTGTGAGTGACAGAATAATGAAAATTAGAATGAAGATGAAGAATGACGTGATGGACTTCATACAAGTGTATGCACCACAGACTGGAAACAGAGAAGAAGATATTGAAGTATTCCTGGAGGATGTAGAAAGAGTAATCTCAGATGTAGAAGTAGTGATCATGGGAGATATGAATGCACAAGTCGGAATTGAGAGACAAGGAAAGGAAGAAGTCGTTGGACCATATGGATATGGGAAAAAGAACCGGGAAGGAGAGGAACTTGTAAACTTTTGTGAAAGGAATGGACTGATAGTGGGTAATTCATGGTTTCGGAGGAAAAACAGCAGGAAAATTACGAGATATGGGTGGGGTGATAGAAGAACAAAATCAGTAATTGACTACTTCCTGGTGGAAAGGACAAATCGCAGAAAGCTGATGGATGTGACAGCTTTACCAGGTGAAGCATTTGATGGGGACCATAGAGCTGTGGTGGCAAATTTTAGATGGGGAAAATTGGAAATCCTAAAGGAGATCAGAGAAAGTAAAATAAAAGTATGGAAATTGAAAGACAAAGCTGTACAGGAAGATTTTCAGGACAGATTGAAGCAACAAATCCCAGTTACTGAAGTGGAAAATATAGAAGAGGAATGGTCCCACTTTAAAAAGGCATTTGCTGGTGCAGCAGAGAGTGCTTGTGGTAGGACGTCAACAAGAGTGAAAGAGAAGGAGACACCGTGGTGGAATGAGGAAGTGAGGAAAGCAGTGAAAGAAAAGAAGTCTGCATGGAAAGAATGGAACCGAGATCAAACAGAAGAAAGCAAAAGGAAGTACCACGACAGCAAACGGAGGTGTAAGAAAGTGGTAGGAGAAGAAAAGAAGAAAAGTTGGGAAGAATTTACACGAAGAATGGAAACAGATGTAAGTGGCAGTAAAAGGATGCTGTATGGGCTTCTAAGAAGTAAGAGGAAAGAAAGAGTTACTACAAAGCTGGTGAAAAAGGAAGATGGAGAGTTGTTAACACACCCAGAAGAGATAAAGGGACGATGGAAGGAGTATTTCGATAAGCTATTGAATGTGAGCAATTGTACTGGTGAGATCGAAGTGACACAGCCTGACGACTCTATAACAGAAGATGATATAACAATGCTGGAGGTGGAATTAGCAGTGCAGAAAATGAAGATGGGAAAAGCAACAGGGGTGGATGAAATCAGTGTAGAGATGATAAAGGCTGCTGGACCTGTTGGTATGCAATGGCTGTATCGACTGCTAAAGTGTGTGTGGAAACGGAAATGTGTACCAGAAGACTGGGAGAAAGGGCTAATAATACCAGTGTTTAAGAAAGGGGACAAGAAAGTGTGTGATAACTATAGAGGGATCACCCTCATATCACAGATAGTAAAAATACTGGAAAGGATATTAGAAAGAAGAATGAGAAGAAAGGTGGAAGGAGAGTTGCAAGAGGAACAGTATGGCTTCAGGAGTGGAAGATCCACAGTGGACCCAATCTTTAGCTTGAGGCAGGTGATGGAAAAGAACTGGGAATATGGAGAGGATTTGATCATGACTTTCATAGATCTAGAAAAGGCATATGATAGTGTCCCCAGAGAGAAGGTATGGGAAACCATGGTTAAGAAGAGACTGGGAAGAGAAATGTTGGAAATGGTGCAAGCAATGTACAACAACTGTGTTAGCAGGGTACTGACCCCAGTTGGAAAGACAGATTGGTTTAGGAACAAGACTGGACTAAGACAGGGGAGTGTGCTGTCACCCCTTTTATTCATAATGGTAATGGATGAAATTGTAAAGGAAACAAAGGAAGCATATGGACATAAAGAAATGAAGTTACTATTATTTGCAGACGATATTGTGGTCTGGGGAAGGAACACTGAAGAAGTGCAAAAACAACTAGATGCACTGAACGAAAATATTCAGAAGTATGGCCTGAAAATCAGTATAGAGAAAAGCAAGACCATGGTGATGACAAGAGGGGAAAGACAAGGAAAGGGCACTGTGAAAATTGGAAGTCAGAGTTTGGAAATTGTGGACACGTTCAAATACCTAGGAAGTGAATTGATGCAAACTGGTAGGTTGGACATGGAGATTGACAGGAGGGTACAGCAGAGCAATGCATTCTATCAAAGTGTAAGAAAACTTGTTTGGGATAAGGAAGTACCAAGGAAAAGCAAGGAGGTAATGTATAAAATGTACTATGTACCCATATTAACTTATGCAGCTGAGACTTGGACCCTGACGAGCAGGCAAGAGAGTAGAATCCAAGCCAGTGAAATGAAATTCCTAAGAAGTATGATAGGTAAGACAAGGAAAGACAGAGTGAGGAATGAAGATGTTAGGAAGGAAGTTGGGATGGCAAAACTAAATGAGAGAATTGAGAAGAATAAACTAAGGTGGTTTGGACATGTAAAGAGGATGGAGGAAAATAGAATACCAAGACAGGTGCTGGAGGCCAAGTGCAAGGGTAAGAGAGCAAGGGGAAGACCTAGAACAAGGTGGATCGATTCAGTGAAGAACAGCGTGAGAAAAAGGAATCTGGACTGGGACAAGATCGTGGAAGAAGTATTGTGGAAGGAAAGAGGAAAGTGGAGAAGTGCCATAAATACCCCGACCCGGCAGGAGCTGGATAAGGGGAAATGATGATGATGATGATGATGTTTCCATAACCTCAAGATGGTAGCTGTGAAAAATTTTTAAATCTCCTTGTTTTTTTTTCTTGTGTCTTAATTATGCGATCAAAATTTGAATACTACACTTTCACAATAATCTGCATGTAACAGTAAACTCTAGGACCTACATATATAAAATCCAACATGGCGACCATCCGAAATATTTAGTCGGTTCTCAATATCTACGAATCTATTACAGCAATCAAACTGAAATTGTGTATGTTGATAGTGGCAATTAACATAAGTAGGATATATGAAAATAGGCTGTATAGTTCTTCACGGTGTAATGGTCTTCCTTAGGCTGGGATGACAAGTGAAACGGTATTTACTTTTCCCCACGTTGGGCGCCAAATGTAACGTTTTGGCTGCCCCTACTGTTGGGTGACAAATGTAATGGTTTCGCTAGCCCACACTGTTGGGAGAGAAATGTAACTGTTTACCTTTGCCTAAGCTATGTTGTTTTAATGGGCGCCAAGACCTCAATGCAATGTTGAAATCTAAATTTGTATTTAACAACGTCTAGCTCTGGCAGAACACCTTCAAGACTCTATTCACTCAGATCGTGGTATGATTTGATCATTAACCCAACAAACAATTGTATCAGGAGAAGGAATTGGTCTATATCTAATGCTACCTACTGAAAGCAAAGATTGCATTGTAAAAGAAATGAATTTATTATATAAAACAAGTATAGCAAAATTAATAATAATAAGTTTAACATTTAAATTGGAGCGTTGTGATTTGAATATTACCGATAGAAAATTACGTGAAAACGGAGTCTGATAAATTGATTTTACTCTTATTTCCAAGCTATGAAGTTACTGAATTATGAAATATAAAACAAAGAAAAATGAGAGATTGCGTATTTCTGCGTCATTAGCGCTTACCCCTGGAAATTGCCAAAGCATTTCCCTCGTTCTTGACGATGCTGTGTGCTTCCCACAGTCTCCTGGACGTCGCCATCTTCTTCGTTATATGTTGATATTCTGGTAGATTAGATAACTCTATGGTCCGTACATCGGACCCAAACTCTCGTAAAACCGCACTGGTTACGTTTTACAAAAGTTCGTCGCTAACTCCACTGAACATCGGAGCGTCACGCACTTGCGACCGTACACTGCAAGTTCTACACAGATTGTCCTTAACTCCACCGAACATCGGAGCCACTCGCACGCGCATCCATACTCGTCAAGTATTTCACAGATAGTCCTCGTCTCACGGCGCGTCGAACGATATATTCACCTGTCGGTTCCCCCACTCCGGAGCAGTCTCCTAGCTTACGCTGTCTCCGCTGATTGGCTGAGCCCTACGCGCTAGATCCCCACTCCTTCCTCATTACACTCCGCGGGAGGGAGAAGTCGATTTCCGTTTCAACAATTCGCCTTTTCTAGACCTTGCGACCCAAGATTGCGTCATGCTCCTCGACAAGATTCAGCGTGTACTTGAAATCCCAGTGAGTCATCTCTCTCAAATACCCTAACTGACAAAAACTCCGTAAAATTCCGTAATCAGATAATTTTCTATGATATCGTCGTTCGTAATAATTTGCTTGATAGCGTTTTCTAAGACATAGAAAACCTATCTGAATGCTAATAATTTTTATAAAATGCTCCGAAAATACCTTAATAATAATTACAATAAATTAATAATAATAATAAATTACCATGAAAAATTGTCTTGGCAGAACAATTTGCCGCGTAAATAAATATAGAATGACTTCCTACTGACTTATGCCAGTTGCATAAAACCCCTCGAAAAACACGTTACATATTCGCCTCGGATCATCGGATGATTTACCGTGACGACGGTCCATTATCCGATTATCCCAGACACGTTAATAAACCCCATCCAAAATACATATTACATAAACGAAATCACCCTAAATTACAGATATATACACTCATAATTTTTCTTCACGCACTTTGCGTCAAAGTTCGTTGTCACTATGGATTGCACTTTGCAACCAGTCCAATGTTTTACATATAGAAGTGTTCCACGGATATTTCCGCCTCTCAAATTTCTCTATGTTGGAGAAATAGACATAATTAATGTGTGAGCACTATGTATTTATGCTGTCATATCACACGCATTGAAGGTGTTCTGATATATTTATATCACCATAGAACTTCCTAATTTCACTGGAGGTCCCCTCCTTATGGTGACATTTAATTCCACTTATCACTGAGCACACGATCACACTATTGTGGCAGCGCCTCGTAACCATAATACTTAATCTCTCTTTAAAGTAGATTAAATTAATATTGACTTCTGAAAAAAAAAAAACAGTAAATGCGCATTACATATAACACCAAATATTTCTGTGCCGTAATCGCCCTGTCTTCTTAAGTTCCCGTAGACCATATTCTACTTAATACTAGTTCTCAACACAGACCATTTCTCCTGACACAAATAATACCTTTGTACAAATTATCTTAAATTACACACTTACAAATCTTACATGGCGAGGCCGTAAACAGAAATCACGTGTGCTGATATGTATGAGTTTCATGAAGGACTGTCTCGCATTCTGATGGCCCATCTTTTATCTCGTGGACGCCTTAAGCTAACAAGCCCTATTCAAGCGCTCCCCCATCTCTTGGAGATAAATGGGAACCCATCAGCGCTGCCAACATGGCCTTGGTGCATCGAGACAATTTAGTGCTCAACAGCATCCGACAATCCCGTCATATTTCCCTGTACCTTAAAAACTCTCATTTACTTACATACTACCCCCCTGTGTGACTTCTGATACGCCTGCCTTAAGACCAGATCCTCCCACGCACCAAATACCACACTTACTCATTTGATAGGCTGGCTCGCCAGCTAAACACACTCACTTTATGACACATATTTTCGTAGACTATGTATATTATACGTCCCGTATAATCTGTTTCCCTCACTATTCTCCAGCACATATGCTGTTTTGCCAATACGTTTGGAAACTATAAATGTTTCTGCGTCACCTGCTTCCAACCTTGCAAGTGGCTCCCTTTAAATGAACGTCATCACGTTGCTCTACCTAGCATATTTCTCAGTGTCTGTAACGATGCCCTGTTGCTACTGTCCACACATGCACATATTAAAATACCGTCCTCTGCTTTAACCACAGGATAATCCCTACATAAATTAGTGTCCCTCGATAGCATGTCTGCAAGAATGTTATCTTTACCTTTAATATATTTTACTGTGAATTCGTATTCCTGCAGAGCAAGAATCCACCTACTAACTCTGTTAGAACTGAGTTTACAAGTCCTCATATACAGTAATGCATGGTGATCTGTGTGGATCTCAAATTTCCCCCCTACTAAATACATTCTAAATTTCCCTAAACTGAAAACAATACCTAAAAGCTCTAACTCAGTAATCGTGTATCTTTTCTCCGCTGCAGTCAGTCCTCGCGAGGCTAAAGATACAATGCACAGATTACCCTCATCATCTTTCTGACATAATACTCCAGCAATGCCTATATGTGAGGCATCTGTCATAACCACATATTCCTTATCTTTTAACGGATATTTCAGCACTACAGCTTTCTCAAAACCTTCCTTCAGCGCTCTAAAAGCCTGTTCATGCTTGGACTCCCATCTCCACCGAGTCCCACTTTTAAGCAATTCCCTGAATGGTTCTACCAACCCTGAGTATTTAAGAACGAACCTCCTGAAAAAGTTGCAAATTCCCAGGTAAGTTTTTAATTGTTTAACATTCTGTGGCACCTCTGCCTTAAGTATCTTATTAACCCTACTTTCTTCTGGTGTTACACCTCTACTTGACACTCTATGACCTAAAAATGTCATTTCTGACTGACAGAATGACGACTTAGACAGCTTCAAAGTGAACCCTGCCTGATCTAACTTCTGAAAAACTATATCTAAATGAAGTAGATGCTCCTCAAAACTGCGTGAACTAATTACCATATCATCTATGTAAATGGTTACAAACTCTCCTGTGTCATCCCCTAATGCGATGTTTAAAGCCCTAATTAAAGCTGCTGAACTACTCTTTAACCCATAAGGTGTTCTACAAAATTGATAAAGGTTATATTTATGACTAAAAGCTGTAAATGGTCTATCTTCGTACATAAGTGGCACTTGCCAAAAACTGGAACTCAAATCTACACAAGTGAAATACTTCTTCCCCTCAAATGTTTGCATTAATTCCTCTATTGACATAGATTTCAGCTGATCTGAACTAATTCTACTGTTAACCAAACGAGCGTCTAAACAAATACGAACAGTGCCGTCGGTCTTGGGTACCGTGATCAAAGAATTAACATATGGACTGTTCGAGTGCTCAATAATCCCATCTTCAAGCATCTGATTAATTTGTGCCTCAACTGCACTCTGATAAGCGAAAGGTACAGGATATCTATGTCCTGTGAATACTGACCTATCAATAACGTTCAATGAATGTGTATAGCAATTGGTCATACCAATGCGATCCTCAAAAACTCTCCTATTACACCATAACACATCATAGAGCCGAACACACTGTTCATCCTCTATATTTCCCTGAAATGCAGCCTCACGTAACGAGTCCTCTAGACTTCCGTTCGTAATCACACTGCCCACAAAACATGGAGAACCCCGCTCTACGGCTGGCGATATCTCATTTAAAGTACAAATCACACCTACAACACTACTTCTCTGAATTTGGTCATTGAACGCTACTTCTACTTCAGAATCTCCCCATTTAAATTTCAAACTCCCTATATCATAACATAAGTTACCAGACACTCTACTTAGCCACTCTGAACCCAAGATAACACTGAATACTAAATTTGGAATTACAAGGCAAATCTGCTTCTCTACATGATTATTAATTTTAATGTTTACTAAAACTTGCTTAGAAATTACTTTAGACCTCTTCCCAACAGCTGTGATAACAAAAGTGCTTTTAATTGGCATCTCCTCAAAATTTACTCCAGTTCCTTTCATTTTATCATAAAATGCACTACTTATGCAACTCTTCATACAACCACTATCAATTAAAACATCTGTGTACGCCTCGGACACGTTAAATTTAACTATGGGGCTCTTACTAACCACCTCCTGAATAATACCTTCATCATTTAGTTCATGTAATAATTCATTTCTTACATTTAGGTCATAGGGTTCCTGTATAATTGTATGGACAGGGCATGCTACAGACTGAGATTCTGACCTTACTTCGCAGCCTGGTTCGCGTTTAAAGAACCGCTACAGCTGGCCGTAGTACTAGTTACTACTGCACTGGTCT
Organism: Meconema thalassinum; assembly: GCA_946902985.2. Classification (NCBI taxonomy): domain Eukaryota; kingdom Metazoa; phylum Arthropoda; class Insecta; order Orthoptera; family Tettigoniidae; genus Meconema; species Meconema thalassinum. The sequence goes on from OX336390.1 coordinate 447,633,823, forward strand.
GGTTGTTCTGAGTTGTGTTGTCATTGTTTGGCTGTATATTACTACCACTAGGCTGTCCTCTTCCTTGACCCCTATTCTGGTTGTAATTATTGTCATTATAATTTCTCCCTTGATTTCCCCTGAAATCATTGTTTCTCCCTTGATTTCCCCTGTAATCATTGTTCCTCCCTTGATACTGATTACCATAGCCATTTCCTCTGTTCTGATTTAGCTGATTATTATTATTTCTATTTTGAGCATTGGCCCCTTCGCCACCGTTCCCTTGAACTTCCTGATGCCTGGCTTCATTAGGTCTATTATTATTATTACCCTGGTTCCTATTGAAATTGTCCTCATAACCCCCTCTCCCTAGTGCATCAAATGTGCTTAACAAATTTTCTACTTGTGATATAGTCTTTACATTCTGGATACAAGCAGCCTCCTTGATCCTATAGGGAAAGTGCCTAAGTAGCAACCTTACCACATCACTTTCCTCCTTCAAGCCATCCAGATATTTACACACTAATACCTGCCCTAAAAAGTATTCGGTCATGGTGGAGCTTCCTTTAGGGTTATATTTACCACACACTACTCCCTCACGATGCTGCGACTGAATAACCTCATTCCAGAACTTTTCACAGAATTTCATTATAAAATCATTGATATCCGTAAACTTGTCTCTGTAGACAGCAAACCAATTCCTCGTTTCCCCCACAAACACTTGTTCTAAAATTTCAACTACCTGGCACCACTCAATACTACCATTTTCCAACCTCTCCCCGAATTTATTTTCTATAGTGTTCATGAACTCCATTGGGCACCCCTGTCGATTGCTGAACTTACCCAGTTCTACCTCCCTGTGTGTGCTATTCACAAAAACTGGCCTATTCTGACTATTTTCTTGCCTGATCCTAGCTTTTAATTTTAATTCTAATTCTGCGATTTTCTCCTCAGCCTTCCTCTCAATACTGTTTACTGTTAATTTAATGTTTCCTTCTGATTCTTCTACTTTATCATATAGCTTTGCTTGGTTCTCCTCAATCTTGCTAATGCTCTCTTTATTACTCTCTCTTAAATCATTTACTTCTGCAACTATTTGTGAGTGGACTTTCTCAATTCTACCCCCCAGCTGTTCCTTAACCTCTTTAGTAGCTACCTGAATTTTGTCAATTTCTCCCCCCAATTGCTTTTTGACCTGCTGTGTTTCCAGTTGCACTAGTTCTTTTAAATTTTCAGCCTGTGTACTGATTCTAATTTCCAACTCCTCCTGTACTTTTCCTAATTTTCTGTCTACATCTGCAATAATCTCTTTAGCCTTTTCTTCCATCACCCCCCTGATCTCGCCTCTAATCAGTTCGAATTTGTCACTCATTTCCCTACTGTTTTGTTCTAATTTAGCATTTAAAGTTTCAGTACTCTCTCTATTTTCCTTACTGTTTTGTTCTAATTTAGCGTTGTTTTGTTCCAGTTTTGCGTTGTTTTGTTCTAATTTAGCATTTAAGGCATCTGTACTTTCTTTATTTTCCCTACTGTTTTGTTCTAATTTTGCATTTAAGGCATCACTACTAACTTTGTTCTGATACATGAACTCGAGAAGTAAAGTTTTTAATTCTGGTTGACCCCCTACACTCCCTGTTTCAGTATCGGGATTTACCTCCGCTACCCCGGTACTACCATCACTCGACATACTGCTCGTATCATCATTCTCCCGTTGATGACCACTACGTAACCTCATCTGTCTTTCTTTCTCATCCCCCATAATGATATACACTGATACAGACAAATAACCCCCAAAATACAGGCACAGAAATATATACCCTTCTCCTTCCACAAATGTTATTAGGTTTTCAGCCCCAAGTTGTCGGCGACAAATGTAATGGTTATTAATGCCCCATGTTGGTAGCGACAAATGTAACGTTTTGGCTGCCCCTACTGTTGGGTGACAAATGTAATGGTTTCGCTAGCCCACACTGTTGGGAGAGAAATGTAACTGTTTACCTTTGCCTAAGCTATGTTGTTTTAATGGGCGCCAAGACCTCAATGCAATGTTGAAATCTAAATTTGTATTTAACAACGTCTAGCTCTGGCAGAACACCTTCAAGACTCTATTCACTCAGATCGTGGTATGATTTGATCATTAACCCAACAAACAATTGTATCAGGAGAAGGAATTGGTCTATATCTAATGCTACCTACTGAAAGCAAAGATTGCATTGTAAAAGAAATGAATTTATTATATAAAACAAGTATAGCAAAATTAATAATAATAAGTTTAACATTTAAATTGGAGCGTTGTGATTTGAATATTACCGATAGAAAATTACGTGAAAACGGAGTCTGATAAATTGATTTTACTCTTATTTCCAAGCTATGAAGTTACTGAATTATGAAATATAAAACAAAGAAAAATGAGAGATTGCGTATTTCTGCGTCATTAGCGCTTACCCCTGGAAATTGCCAAAGCATTTCCCTCGTTCTTGACGATGCTGTGTGCTTCCCACAGTCTCCTGGACGTCGCCATCTTCTTCGTTATATGTTGATATTCTGGTAGATTAGATAACTCTATGGTCCGTACATCGGACCCAAACTCTCGTAAAACCGCACTGGTTACGTTTTACAAAAGTTCGTCGCTAACTCCACTGAACATCGGAGCGTCACGCACTTGCGACCGTACACTGCAAGTTCTACACAGATTGTCCTTAACTCCACCGAACATCGGAGCCACTCGCACGCGCATCCATACTCGTCAAGTATTTCACAGATAGTCCTCGTCTCACGGCGCGTCGAACGATATATTCACCTGTCGGCTCCCCCACTCCGGAGCAGTCTCCTAGCTTACGCTGTCTCCGCTGATTGGCTGAGCCCTACGCGCTAGATCCCCACTCCTTCCTCATTACACTCCGCGGGAGGGAGAAGTCGATTTCCGTTTCAACAATTCGCCTTTTCTAGACCTTGCGACCCAAGATTGCGTCATGCTCCTCGACAAGATTCAGCGTGTACTTGAAATCCCAGTGAGTCATCTCTCTCAAATACCCTAACTGACAAAAACTCCGTAAAATTCCGTAATCAGATAATTTTCTATGATATCGTCGTTCGTAATAATTTGCTTGATAGCGTTTTCTAAGACATAGAAAACCTATCTGAATGCTAATAATTTTTATAAAATGCTCCGAAAATACCTTAATAATAATTACAATAAATTAATAATAATAATAAATTACCATGAAAAATTGTCTTGGCAGAACAATTTGCCGCGTAAATAAATATAGAATGACTTCCTACTGACTTATGCCAGTTGCATAAATCCCCTCGAAAAACACGTTACAACGGAACTACTTGTTTTTGAATGAAGTTCTTGGTCCTGGAGGGTGATAAAATATGACGTGCAAATCTTGGTTTTGGTTATCAACATTGTCGACTTCTGCAATCCACCACTGACCATCATAGACACAAGCCACTATGTCTTTATTTTGAATTGTCAGTGGCACAGCTTTGCCAGTTTTGTGGAGTACACTGTCCGGAGATGTTGATGTTGCAGTGTTTGACTAGGTAACTCACAGACATGTTGAGACTCGTGCTGTATTGTCTGTCAGTGAGCCTGTACAGACATGCACATGCTGCCAAACAGCCTCTTTCAGTTTTCTATTTAGAAATGTTTAGCAACAAATAAGGCCTAAATATTGTTTACATAAATTGAATGTATTTAGATCTTAAGTTGAAAATACTTACCCACATTAGACTAGATGTATTGCGAATGATAAAAACCTTCTTTTTTTATCATATTTCTGATTTTTTAAAAACTAACTTGAAATTAAATCTCAAACTTGAAATTTATACTGAAGTTTACTACTGTAAAGATCTTTAAAATGTGAAATTTTCAGATTTTTATCTGGTCCCCCAACCAAAATATTGCAGGTCAAAAATGGATTTTTTTTCAAAAATCAGTTTCTTAAAAGCCTGTAACTTTTTAAGGGGTAACTTCTCACCACTGAAACTTTATAAACAATTACACTACTATGAAGTGTAGAAGCACAAAAAATATTAGGGATGAGAAACTGTCCTTTCTTAGCAAAAATTATTGATTGAAAATTCAGATTTTTGAATTTCAAAACAAAAACTTTGGGTAATTAAAAATCTGTAAAAAGACACATGAACCCTGGTGATAATGGGTTCAATGTGTAGGCCAAAGTGTACTAAATTCAATGCTTCTTATTTGATAGGCCTAGAGCAACCCATTGCCGAGATATTAAAAAAAACGCAGATGCTTACAAACACGAAAAAACCACGATCGGCCTATAACAAAATGGCCGCCATTTAAAAACGGTAATTAAAAAAAAGTTCAAAGAAATATTTTTAAGCTCACTTCATAATAAGGAACAAACCCAGCAAGTATCAAATTTTTCTGAGATGGTCAAGCAACCATTTATTTTTATATTGGACCACTTGGCCTGGATTGACCCCTCTAGGAGATTTTCCTTTATTTTTGTCCGAGAGGGTGTTTCTCGGAATACCATTTCTCTCAGCGGCCTTTTTAATACTCATGCTGTCCTCCACAACGGCCTTAATAGCAGCTTCTTTTTGCTCAATATCATAATTCTAAACTGTGAGTTTCGACATATTGCCTGGGGCAGATGACCTCGTAGTTCCACCCCTTAAAACATGCTTATTTTTTGTACTTATATACGAGAGTGACGACGACTGGATCAGTGACGAAAACCGGTACAGTTACCATACTAATTATATTGTGCCACCAAACAAATGTTTGCACACAGAGTCTGTTAGTAGGGTACAATATAAAACAAGTGAACTAGGAACATACGTGATAACTGGATCTCTGCAAGGCTGCAATGTCAGACAGCAACAATCGAAATCTTTGACAGAGTCTTTTCCAACACGCTGGGTACTGGTACCATAACCTGAGGCTTGGGCATCCTTCTTTTTCTCATGATAGGTGTATACTGCTCCTGCAGTACAGTTTCTAGCATGACGAGTCATTGTAGCAGTAAACTAAATAGCCTATTATATTCTGTAACAATACATAAGAGATCTCTTCATTTTAGGAATAATTAGCTTTCATCCCTGGCATAGCCTGGTTGGCATTACAATGTTATAGAAAAATATGAGTCAATTATTACTACACACTTTATCTTCACTTTGATTCTAATTGAGTTCAGAACATAGGAGTACCAGTAGTTCTTGCCTCTAATGCTGTCATCAGCATTATTCTTTCTAAACCTATAGTAAAGCCATCATTACTTCCGACTTGACATTTCAGTGTTACCCTAGAGTTATCTAGCGGTCAGAAGGAAAATCACTTTTACCAGACAATCACAGACAGCCATTCAAATGGATATATCACGACAAATTGAGTTTCGTTCGCGATGTCGCGATTTAGCGAGCGAAACTCCAGCCTAGCACTGAAACGTCAAGTTGGAAGTAATGATAGCTTTACTGTACTAGACTGCAGTTCAACAGTAAAGTACTATGGCATAGAATGCAATGGCTGGTAATAGGGATATGTAAGTTTGGATTTCACTTTGGTCACGAGAAAACAGGATTATTTAAGAACGTAGTGACTTTAATTATATCAGTAAAACAGGGCAAGACTGGTTTCTCTCGACCAAGTTATCTGAAATTGTTTTATTTTTTAATAATTTTAATTAATAGCCTCACTTTATCATTAAGTAAGAAGGATTTATATGTATTATTTAATGTAATTTATATATGTAAAGTAGGTAGATTAACGGCCGAGGGGACCCGATGCACTGACTAAGCATCACCCCAATATCTGCAGGCCTAATGGCTGAGCAGCAGTCCCTTGGTAGTATTAGGCCCTTCATGGCCTGTAGTGCCAGGGGTTATATAAAGTAGGTGACTTCTGTTACTTAGGAAGCAAAATAACCAGTGATGGACGAAGTAAAGAGGATATAAAAAGTAGGTTGGTTCAGGCAAAGAAAGCATTTTTACAGAAAAGGAATCTGTTGTCATCGAATATCGATTTAGGTATTAGGAAATCATTTTTGAAAGCCTTTGCCTGGTGCATGGCACTCTATGAAAGTGAAACTTGGACTGTTGGTGCAGCAGAAGTGACGAGAATTGAAGCATTTGAAATGTGGTGTTACAGGAGAACGATGAAGATCTGATGGGTGGATAGGGTTACAAATGATCGATATGGAAGACAGCACTTGTTCATGCTCTCTACTACCCTTCTTCCTCCACTCAGCGATCTTCACTCTTCCAGCAGAAAAAATGCTCAGTCAACTGCTTGCACATCCACTCGCCTTGACTTCTTTGCCAATCTCTACATTCCTTCCCCAAAACAAGTACAATCAACTTCTTGACATGTGATTTATTGCTAGAAAAAAAAAACCACCTTCTCTCAAATAAGCCATAAAGATAAATCCAGATCATACTCTGTCATGACAGAGATATGCAGGAACCATAATCTATTTTTAAATCAACATTTTTCAAGAAAAAATCATCAAAAACTAAGACTTGGATTTCACCAAATCCACTATTGGGTGAATTTCAGTTGGACCCTGTACTGATCTCTCTTTCCAACACGGCGAAAATCATGAAACTTAAAGTCCTCAAAGGATTAGATCTGGACTCGGACCATTACCCCACAAAATTCTCTTTGGACATTATCCCAGAAAGGAGGAAATTCACTCCAAAATTACCACCCCGTCGATATGATGTCCATCTTATACAAAATAGTATGGAATTCACGCAAGAGACACAAAAGTTAACCCCACAGAATTGGCAGCAACTTCAAGCTGAACTTCTAAAAACGGCTGAAAAAATTGCACCTCTAACCAGGGTACGGAAACATGCATGGTGGACTGATGAGTGTGACCATCTCATAAACCTAAGACAACAAGCATGGCAGAACTGGATGTGCAACAAGAATGAAAGGACGCTACAATATCTTCAAGACGTTAGGAAAACAGTAACAAAATCGCTAAGAGTGATTCGTAATAAAACATGAAAACACTAAATTAAAAGATATAGAAGAGGACTTCAGGAAACATAATTCTAGAAATTACTATAGAATATTCAAGCAGAAATTAACTAAATATTCACCACCTTCTCTCTAGTTTCAAAACGACAGTGGGAACATCGCCCACTCCAACTCGGAAAATTGTGCACTTCTTGCAGATTATTTTGGTAAACTACTCCATTGTGAGAAACCTGAGGAAACATTTCAATTATGCCATACTCTACGGAATTCTGACTCGGAACCACCGGACCTACAGGAAATTCGTGAAATAATCCAATCCATGAAAAACAACAAAGCGTCAGGAGAGGACCAGATTGTTGCAGAACTATGGAAAAATGTAGTTCACCTCATCATCAAACAAAGAAATTATTGATGAAATCTGGCAAACTGAAAAAATTCCTCCAGATTGAAAGATGGCGATCATCCATCCAGTAGACAAGAAAGGTAGCAAAACGAACCCAAGCAATTACCGAGGGATCTCATTACTCTCGGTAACTTACAAAATTTTGTCCAAAGCCCTTTTGAACCGTGACTATCTTCAACTGGATCCGCAGATTGGTGAATACCAAGGTGGGTTCCGGAAAGGCCGATCGTGTACAGAGCAAATTATCAATTTGAAAAACTCAATGTCATACTTCCGTAAAATGTCAAACAAAAATTATGTCATTACTTTTGTTGACTTTGCAAAGGCTTATGGCAGCATTGACCGTAAATCCCTTGTTGCTGTACTCTCAGAATTTGGATTAGATCGCAAGACAACATCAATCATCAAAAATACCCTCTTGAATACAAGTTCAAAGGTTAAATTTATGGGAGGACTGAGCACAGAATTTTCAATTGATACAGGAGTGCGTCAAGGAGATGGATTATCTCCATTGTTGTTTAATTGTGCGCTCGAAAAAGTCGTCCGAGAATGGAGACGAGCTGGTGCACCATCCCATGGACTAGGACCAAAACTCAAAGGGATAACACTAGACTGTTTGGCATTTGCCAATGACATGGCGTTAATTGTTCCAAGCATTTCTGATGCCCAGAAACAACTTGAATTACTCCAAGAACAAGCAGCAAAAATCGGCTTACGAATTTCTTTTGACAAAACAAAATTTATGACGGATATTAAAACTGCTCCGAATACACTCCGCATCGGTAATTGTCAGGTCTCCCGAGTGAAAGACTTCAAGTATTTAGGTGAATGGATCAATGAAACTGGCAATGAAAGAAAAGCTATAGAAGCAAGACTACAGAAAATGGAAACTGCTTTCCATTTGACAAAACAAGTTTATAACAAAAAATGCCTCTCTTGGAATTGTAAAATTTAACATTATAAAACAGTAGTCTTGCCTGCAGCCCTTTATGCAGCCGAGACATTTAATCTACAACATAAAACACTGAGAAATCAATTGGAGATTAAGGAACGCAAAATCATGCGAAAAATTTTGGGACCAAGAATTAAAGATGGAATTCACCTTCCAAAACCTAATGCTGACATCTATTTAAAAATTACTAAAATCACAGACAAAATCCGTATGAGAAGGATCCAATTCATGGGACATTTGAACAGAATGGACCCAACTAGGTTAACAAATAAAATCTATACGTTTTTGCAGAAAAAGGCAACAAGGTCCAATTGGTACAAACGGGCGGAAAAGGACTTGGCTGAATTAGGTTTTCCCAATCTCAAGGATCGAGAGGAAATTAGGAAAATTACTCATACACGGGGTTTTGAGGCAGAAGAGAGAAGACCTACCAGACACGTCTGGTCGCTGCAACGAAGACTTGCTCAATTGTTGCGCATGAAGAGTTATTGGGCAAACATGAAGGCCAAGAAGTGTTGATTCCGCGTGGTCCTAGGAGACCCATTCGCGCAGAAGAAGAAGAAGATAGCCTAGCTTTATTGAATCCAGTAAAATAGTAAACAATTGCTTTTCTGTTAGCTGATATAATTATTAATCATCTTCATTTCCCCTTTTCCAGTTGACACTGGGTGGGGGCAAATATGGTTCCTCTCCACTTTGTTCTGTCGTTCCACTATTCCTCTTCCGACACTTTGTTCCAATCGAAGTTCCGTTTTCTAATGCTATACTTCACCGAGTCCATCCAACGCATTCTTGGTCTTCCTCGTCCTCTCTTCCCGTCATCCGTCGTTCCAGTGCTCGTCTTGGTAGCCTTACTTCATTCATCCGTTTGACATGTCCAAACCATCTCAATCTGTTTTGCTCCAGTTTGTCATTTAGTTTCTGTACTCCCCGTTCTTTCCGTATATCTTCATTTCTCACTCTGTCTCCCCTCGTTTTCTGGACCATACTTCTCAGGAATCTCATCTCAGCTGCCTGTACTCTGCTCTCTTCCCTCTTAGTCATTGTCCAAGTTTCTGCTGCATATGTCATTATAGGAACATAATATGCTTTGTAGATAACTTCTTTAGCCTTAATTGATATAGGCCTATCCTTGTTCCCTACTAGTCCCTGTACCTGTTGGTAGAAAGCATGCCCGAGTTGTATTTTTCTACTAATTTCCAAATCTAGTCTTCCATCTTCAGTCAGTTCACTTCCCAAGTATTTGAAGTGTTTCACCACTTCCAATTCCTTATCTCCGACTTTGATTCCTCCATTTCCTTCTTCCTGCATCTGTGTTTGGGCAGGCCTATTTAGGATCACCGCTGCCCACCCCACATGGGGAAGGCCCTAGAAAAGGTGGGCTAAACATCGGAAGTCACAATCTTGGTCCGGCTGGGCAACTGCACTCAGCAGGTCACCCCTCATGTGGTCGAAACTCAAAAACAGTAAAGAATCACAAATTGATTATTGGATCATGGAACATCAGAACTTTGCTTGATTTGGACAATAACGTTAGACCTGAGAGAAGGTCAGCTCTCGTAACCCATGAGTTATCAAGACTCAACGTTGACATTGCTGCTCTCACAAGGGAAGTCTCTGAACCGGGGAATCGCAGATCCTGCTGTAACTTTGCAGATACGTTGCGTGAGCCCAAATAGGCAAAACCTTGAAGAGAAATCTTTCGGAAATTAACTTCCCCTTGTACTAGATGAAAAATTACGATTTACACGTTTAAATTGGCGCGCCAGCGGCGTGAGCTTCATTGGCTGCGTCAGAGGTTGCTTCCCGGCCTACGACGTACTGTCACCGAATGAGAGGCGACAGACCCGGCATACGCTTATATCCGTAAACGGAGAGTGTCCCATGCGTTGCATGATGAATATTAACATTGCAAAAGTTATATGTTGTCTGGAGGAAAAATATGGAAAATGTATGGAAAGGCCTCTCAGCATTCAACGGACAGTTGGATGGTAGGCTATAGGCTATTGATGGTTTTGTGCCTATCTGACTTTCTGGCGTTCGTCTCTTGTAACAAGTGTGTTTATTTGTTGTGCTTATTGATATTTACAGGTATCATAACTGGTTGTATAGAGAACAGCACTATGAACGTGGACTCCTATTCTACTCTTACTGTCACCACACATGAGCTACCGGATGACAGTAACACCAACAACTCTGATGAAGATAATATTTGGACTGCCACCGATAGCTCACCCAGGAAAGTGTCAGATGAAGCTGTAGGTACGGAATACAAACAAAATGCTGTTGATTATTGGAAAAGCGGTAAGAGACGCCCGCTTTCCTTTTCGTCGGTAAAAAGTAAGTTTCACCGTTTAAAAAGCAAGAAAGATTTATATTTGTGGGCAGAGCAAGTGAAAAGGGGAGGCACCCGCCGCGACAAATTGAGGAGAATAACATGTGTCGTAAAAGTCCAATTTGACATTGCCCATCAGAATAATGAAGTTATACATGACGTGACAATTCAGCAATGGGCTATGCTAGCTGCACAGGACATAAAATGTACGGGGTTTAAAGCCAGCCATTCCTGGGTGCAGCACTTTAAGGATCGCTATATCATTTCGCGAAAAATAACAACTGTGACGACATCAAAGAATGCCCATCGAGAAATGGACATTATGTCAGCAGCAGAAATATTCGTAGAAGAGGTTACATCGGTTCTTGATTCTCTCGGCCCTGGGAACGTATGTAATAGTGATCAAAGTGGGTTCAATTTGGAGATGTGTTCGGGTAGGACACTGGCTATAAAAGGGTCGAAAACGGTTTGCTCCAAAGTTCAATCAGTGGGGGCCACAACGCACAGTTATACAATAATGCCAACAATAACAGCAGCCGGCAAGCTACTAGGACCTCTCTTCATAACTCTGAAAGAACCAAAAGGTGTGTTTGGAAAAAGGGTGAAAGAAACTATGTTTGCACATGACAATATTTACGTTGTTCCTACAAAATCTGACAAAATGGGATCCGCACAATTGAAGGATTGGTTTCACAATGTTTTCAAACAGCATGTACCGTCCGGCAATGCGGCACTCCTTCTGGATTCCTTTTCTGGACATAAATCGTTAGAAAGTGAAGAGCGCATACGACTGATGATGATACCTCCTGGAGCCACAGCCTATTGTCAACCATTGGATGTATACGGCTTTAGGGTCTGGAAAAGCTTTGTCCGTAGATTTTCGAACACCGTTCGGTTATTGAATTTTGACATCAATTTGGCCCAGAGAAATACAATCTTGAAAATGCAGTCTCTGACATATCACCAATTGTCGTCCCCTCGTTTTACTTCAATGTGGCAATATGCATGGTACCGAAGTCAGTACCTGTCCGACAATCCCGGTGGGTTTGAACACCCTGTGCCATATTGTTTCGATATCAGTGCAATACAATGTAGTATTTGCACTCGCCGGTGTTTCATACGGTGTGGATGGTGTAAGACCAGTTTGTGTTTCCAACATTATTACCACGAACATCACTGTTGTCAGAATTATGTGAAGTAGCTTGGTCACTTACTCACTTGTTTGACTATTGGTTCAGTTTACTCTGTGTTGTGTTGTAATGATATGTATTTGTGATACCTTACATTGCATGATTAATAATAAAGCACGACGTGCAATATATTGTAAAGATGCAGCAGTAATGTCCACGCCGCAGCGCAGGTTGTGAGCGCGAGTACGGGAGGGCAGTCGTTTGGAGCATGACCTTTTGAGCCACCAATCCGGCGTGAGGCACACCCGCGCTTGACCAGCGCGCACAGTTCAAAATTGTTGTACTTATTGCCGTCTACGGAGGGCAGGAGTTAATTTCCGAAAGATTTTTCTTCATGGTTCTGCCTAGTTGGGCTCAAGCAACATATTTGCTAAGTTTCAGCAGGATCCGCGATTCCCCGGTTCAGAGACTTCCCTTGTCAGTGAAACTAGGCTGTCTTCTGAAGGCAAGATTACTGAATCTGGATCAGGATATACCATCTTCTGGAAAGGAAAGGAGCAGGGCGAATGTCGTATTCATGGTGTGGGCTTCGCTGTGAAGACCAAACTGGTAAATTATCACCAACTTACGCCCATTGCAATCAGCGAAAGGCTCATGACTCTCCGCATACCACTCACTCTCAGGAGGTTCCTTTATGACACTCATCTCTGCCTTTGCTCCTACCTTAGATTCTGATGATGAAGTAAAGGCTCAGTTCTATAATCAGCTAAGTGAAATCATCTCCAAGGTACCATCTGCAAATAAACTCTTGCTCCTCGGTGACTTCAATGCCAGAGTTGGGAAAGATCACAGGCTATGGAATAATGTGATGGGCAACAGGGACTTGGAAAATGTAATCCCAATGGACTGTTGCTTCTTGGTCTTTGTGCAGAACACGATCTATTCATTACCAACACGCAGTTCCGGCTACCTAACCGCTTCAAAACCACGTGGATGCATCCTCGTTCAAAACATTGGCACATTCTTGATTATATCATTACCTGGCAATGTGATAAGAAGGACACTTTTATTACCAGAACAGCTAGGAATATAGAAGATTGTTGGACATATCATAAACTTCTTATATGTAAGCTCAGGATATCCATCAGACCTAAACCACCTAGGAACATCAAAATTTGCCAAGAAAGAAGTTTAATACATCCAAACTTCAGGATGAATCCATGTATAAACATTTTGGACACAGGATCGTCACCCAGTTATCAGAAAACCCAGTAACAAATGACATTCAGCAAGAATGGGCCACACTACAGAAGGTTATCACACAGTCAGCTGAGGAAACCATTGGTTTTATAGTGCAGAAAAGACAAGACTGGTTTGAAGACAATAATGAGGAAATTCTGTCTCTCATCAATGCCAAAAGGAATGCCTATCTTGCCCATCTTCAAGACCAAACTTCCAACACAAAGAGAGATAAACTACTGGAACTCAAGGGTAAATGCCAGATGCAGATAAGGCAGATTAAAAATACTAGGTGGCAACAGAAGGCTCAGGAACTGCAGAGACTATCGGATGCTCGAGACTTGAGGAACTTCCATGCATTACTCAAGGAAATATATGGACCATCTCGCTCATCATCAGGTACACTGAAAAGCGCTGATAATCCTACTACCTTTACTGATAGTCAAGAAATCTTGGAACGCTGGAAGGAGCACTTCTCCAATCTCCTAAATCGTCCATCAGCAGCTGCTGAAGACTTCCTTTGTGATGTGCCGCAACAACCTGAACAACTGTGGTTGGCAGTACCTCCTACTTATCATGATTTCAGTGCAGCTCTCACCCAATTGAAACCCAGAAAAGCACCTGGCCCAGATAACATCCCTCTGGAACAAATTCAAGCAGGAGGTCATTCCCTCAAAATGAGGATTTTCACCCTTATCCTCAGAATATGGGAATCAAGAAAAGTACCTGGAGACCTAAATAATGCCAGCATCACTATCTTTAAAAAGGGTGATCGCAGTGCTTGTGGCAACTACCGTGGTATATCACTGCTATCAATTGTGGGGAAGATTCTTGCAAGAATTCTACTTAACCACCTCAAGGTTATCTCTGAGAAGATCCTCCCAGAGTCACAATGTGGATTTAGAGCTTCCAGAAGCACAATTGACTTGATTTTCTGTGTGAGACAGCTACAAGAAAAATTTAGAGAACAACAGAGTCAAATCTTCTTAGTCTTTTATGACTTGGAAAAGGCATTTGATTCGGTTCCAACACCAGCCATGTGGGCGGTGCTGAAGCGGTTTGGTTGCCCTCAGCGATTTGTAGATCTAATCAAGGCTCTCCATGAGGGCATGACAGGTCAGGTTTGCCATCAGAATAAGATGTCCGATAAATTTCCTATTACCCATGGACTGAAACAAGGATGTGTACTGGCTCCAACACTTTTCGCGCTGTACTTGGCTGCAAAGCTTTATGATTCACCCACAAACATCCCAGGTGTGGAGGTCAAGTATCGTTTTGATGGAGGGCTTTTCAACCTAACTCGTCGCCGCTCCTTGAGGAAAACTCAGGTTACTAAGGTTACTAACATGTTGTATGCAGATGATGCTGCGTCGCCAACTCTCACACCAGAAGAGCCGCAAGAGTCAGTTAATTGTTACAAAAGTGCATGTGATCGCTTTGGTCTTACCATAAATGTCAATAAGACTAAAGTCTTGGCACAACATTCACCAGGCACACCTCTTCCTCAGTTCAATATCTCCTTCTCAAATTTGCCATTAGAACAGGTAGATCACTTCTCGTACCTGGGCAGTACCATTTCTGTGAGCAGGATGTGGATAAGAGAATTGGCACAGCCCATGCAGCTTATGGACGATTAGCGCACCGGGTCTTCATGAATAAAGATCTGTCCATGAGCTCATGGTGTACAAAGCAGTAGTCATTTCTACATTGTTGTATGGCTGTGAAACTTGGACCCTTTACCGATGTGATCTTAGGAAGCTTGAGCGTTTCCACCTACAAAAACTTCGATCAATCCTGAGGATTAAATGGGAAGACCGCATTACCAATATTGCTGTTCTGGAAAAGGCTCAAATCGACAGCATAGAATCATCCATAATAGGTCACCAATTTAGATGGATTGGTCATGCCCATCGGATGGATGATGTCAAATGCTGTATGGTGAGTTATGCTATGGCACCAGACCTCATGGTGGTCCTAAGAGGCGCTACAAGGACCAATTTAAGCAGACCCTGAAATTGACAGGTCTTGATTCACAAACCTGGGACATGCTGGCTGAAGACCGCTCAACTTGGCGCCGTACTATCTCGGATACTGTAAAGACGTTTGAAAGGGATCGACGCACACATGAAGAGGCCAAGCGTCAAGCTAGGAAACTTCGAGCAGCCCAACCACATCCTCCTCCAGCAATACTATGTGACTTGTGTGGTCGCTTGTTCCATGCCATGATTGGACTCTTTAGTCACCGTAAACACATCCACAAACTGGACTGAAGGAAGAAGATTTGGTAGCGCTGCACACCATGAGAATATGTGTATACAAAAAACTAGTAATGAAATTAGCCAAAGTACCTGTAGTAATGGTATCTGGAGATGATAAATTAATAGATGTTGACTCGTCCGCTGTCATAGACCCACCCAGCCATCCCAAATAGCGACACTACTTATATAGTTGAAATGAAGTATCTGGTAGACATCTTGTCACTATGTCAGGAATGCCAACCCCGCGCGTTTGGTACTATCTCGCACCGGGTATACAAAGAAACAAAAGAGCGTCGATAATGTAATTTATAATTGCGCCAAATCCAAATCGTCAGTCGTACTTTAACCATGGATTGTGTGGCATGTGAAATTACTTCATAAATTGTATCTTATTAATGTTTTACATACAAAACCAAACCTAACCTGGGGCTTAGGCCCCAGACCCCCTTGCTTGTGGTACTAGCAGTAATTTTCGGCCAGGCAGTGCCTAACCTAGTAGCGGACATAAATTGTATCTTATTAATGTTTTACACACAAAACCAAACCTAACCTGGGGCTTAGGCCCCAGACCCCCTTGCTTGTGGTACTAGCAGTAATTTTCGCCCAGGCAGTACCTAACCTAGTAGCGGACATAAATTGTATCTTATTAATGCTTTACATACAAAACCAAACCTAACCTGGGGCTTAGGCCCCAGACCCCCTTGCTTGTGGTACTAGCAGTAATTTTCGGCCAGGCAGTACCTAACCTAGTAGTGGACATAAATTGTATCTTATTAATGTTTTACATACAAAACCAAACCTAACCTGGGGCTTAGGCCCCACACCCCCTTGCTTGTGGTACTAGCAGTAATTTTCGGCCAGGCAGTACTTTACGTCTTTACGTGTGAAATGGTGAATGGTGAATTTTGTATGCGACATGTTGGTAACGTAGTCACATTTCCGTCTGTCGAGTGTCCAAGATGGCGTCTGTAGTGAAACGAACACGATAAAGATTATTTATTTTCGTAAAAAAACACATTATTGATGTGCGGCAGTTGTAGTTGAGATTGTGAAACGACTCCCAACAACTCCAAGAAAGGAATGTAAATCATAAATCCTATATTTTCAATAATATACCTCGTTAAAAGTTACGAAAAGGCATATTCTCACGGCGTGCAGAATTACCGAAGATTTATACTCGGATTCGAGTTTAAGCCAATGATGATGACCTCTACTCATCACCACTGTTTTACTCTTCTCCACATTTATCTTCAATGCCCATTGCTCAATCTTTTCATTTATTACGCCTAACTGGTCTTGTACCTCCATCTCATCCTCGCCCCAGATCACAACATCGTCTGCAAACAACATTACCTTCATCTTGGCCCTACTATAGTCTTTCATTGCTGCCTTCATGATGGCATCCATCACCATTAACAACAATAAGGGTGATAACACACTTCCTTGCTTTAGTCCAGTGTCAACTTTAAACCATTCCGATGTCCCGACTCTAGTCTTCACACTACTGTAGCAATCCATGCACATTCCATTTATCATGTGTCTCAGTTCCTTGCCTATCCCCCCTATTTGTTAAACTTTCCCAAACTTTTGTTCTAGGGAGGCTATCATAGGCCATTTCTAGATCAATAAAAGTCATTACCATATCCTTCCCATATTCCCAACTCTTTTCAATGTTCTGTCTCAGAATGAAAATGGGTTCCACTGTTGACCTGCACCCTCTAAATCCAAACTGCTCCTCCTCTATTTACCTTTACTCTTAATTCTTTTTTCTAGGATTTTTTCCATTACTTTGGCAACATGCGAGATGATGGTGATTCCTCGGTAGTTACCACACACCTTCCTGTCTCCTTTCTTGAATATTGGCAATATTATTCCCTTTTTCCAGTCTTCAGGAACTTTCTTCTCTCTCCACACACTCCTGAGAAATCTGTATGTCCACTGCAGACCCACTGGTCCTGCCGCCTTGATCATTTCTATTGCCACTTTGTCGATTCCCACAGCTTTCCCTATCGTCATCTTCCTAACTGCCCATTCCACTTCTGCCATAGTAACGTCTGGTTCTTCTTCTATATTTTCCTCCACCGTTTTGGCTGTTTGCGTAACTTCTCCGCATGCCTGACGTCTCACCTTCAACAGCTCGCTGAAATATTCTTTCCATCTGTTCGTTATCTCTTCTGGTTTTGTCAATATTTCACCTTCTTTGTTTTTCACAAACCCAGTGTTCACCTTTTCATTCCTTCTACTTTTTATAATTCCAAATGGCAATTTTTTCCCACAATTTAAATCCTCCCTTATTTCCTGGGTGAATTCTTCCCAGCTTTTCTTCTTTTCCTCTGCAATTACTTTCTTGCAATCTCTGTTTGCTTCTATATAATTATGTTAGGCCTCGGAAAATGCTACGGCGTCCCCTGCAGGCGACGCGCAGTTCTTCAGATGCTGGGGGAGCTGTGAGAAATGGGCGACCAGCATTACAATACACTTTTCGAAAAGGGGGGGGGGGGGGGGGGGGGTAATTGGACGATATGTTTTGTTTGTCAGGCAAACTTCGTCGGGTCCTGTTCACTAAGGTCTATTACTTAGGTTTGGTGGATATGTATATGATATTGTTATGTCCCCACCTGATGGAACGGACTTAAGCCATAGGCCGATCAGGGGTACTGCAAGATTATGTACTAGGATAATTATCGTGTCCTTACCTATAGCTTCTGATAGGGATTACAGTGCAGTCTCTACTATACAATGAAATGGGATTCCAGGATTCAAGGAATATTCCCCAAAAGAGAGGAATTTTTCAAACGTTATTGAATCTAAGCCTTTCCTTAGTGTTAGTTATTATTGCTTTAAGGGGCGGAAGAGCGAGGACATCTGCCCCTTGTACTCAGTGTAGCTAAAGTGCACACATTATGTTGCTCTTCATTAGTTCGTAAACATATATGGTACACAAGTAAAATTCAGCCCAGTGTACAGTCTAGAACGTGTCCGAGATTTAGAAAAATAAAAAAGGAGGTAACCCTATATATATATAAAGCAATAATATTACTCTTCCTCTGATACATTCAGGTGAAACACTGCCTGGCAAATAACAATAAATACTTACCAGTACCAATGTATAATGTATTTTTGCAATTTCTCAATCAAATTCCACCCAGCCAAGATTTCAGAACACGCAACAAAGTTGGAAAAACCTCGATCTTTAGGTATCGTTTTCTTATAAGCTTGCTTTTAAGTAAACATTTAGTGATCGCCCATTCCTTTTTTTAGTTTGACAGCGGACGAAAGCAAAGAACTTCAGCAAATTTCGCTGTTTACAAATCGCATGACTACCGTCTTTTGTTTTCACAAATATATTCATTTGCCGTAAGAAAGATATTCCATATTTTGTCTTATGAACAAATTTTGTATAACGAACATATTTTTACCATCAATCGCTGAATGATTAATTTCGTAAAATTTATCTTGTTTGCATGGTCTAACAAACGCAGTTGACGTTTTGAGTTTTCGGTTAAAAGTGGCGTTTCGGCAAGTTACTGTGACAGCGATAGTGCCGTGGTTCGTGAATTAAATAACAGCTGTTTTTGTTTCTTCAAATGTGTGTTAATCTTTCGTGTGGATATAAAGAGAATATTCTAAACATTTTAAACAGTATATGATCTCTCTCATAGAACATGCAGCATTGGCGTAATTGTGATGGGGCTACTATTTAATACAGTGTTCAAATTCGTATGACGTGGATTGTGTAGGTTAGGTAGTCCACTGTTACTATTCATATCATCGTTTTCTACGTGTCTTAAGATTCATCTAACATGTTTGAAGTATCTGACGTGCAGAGTAAGTGTATAGCTTAAATACCTTATACAATTTAATAACACATTTTAAAAACCTATACGATAATAATTTTACCGTAGTTGTGTTGTTTAATTAAGGGCTTTTCTACAGCGTGGTCATGAAGCTACGTGTACTTGGGTGCGTTTGAAATATATCTGATAACTAATGTCGTTGCGATTTGTACTAGTGTGTGTGATTTGAGCTAGGATTTGGGTAGGCGGCAGAGGCCTTAATTTAGTAGAAGTGGGAAACCACGGAAAACCACTTCTCCGAAGGAAGGCATACAGTCCTGAAGGATTTTAGGTTCTTTATTTTTAGGATTTTCGTTTTGTAATTCTTTTTCTGCAATGTCTTATTTCATACGTTACTATTTTCCCACCCTAATGTCCTATAACCCTGAATTGAGTAGCAGCCTTGGGTCTACAACACGGTAAGTTATAGCCTGACTTACTTCCCTCCAGGGGAGGTCTAGCGTTCACACTAAAATTTCCCCTCGCATAAATGAAACACTTCATGACTATCTCATTCATGGCTATAGGCGTATCTTGTAAGTTAAAGGAGAAAGTTACACCAAGCTGCGACTTGTTGAAATAGCAAGATGGTGACTGCAAATTTCTGTATTCATATATTGAGCCACATGTCGCTAACCAACAGACTATATGACATTCACCGCAGGCTAACCATCACAAATCAATGTGAACAAATTGAAGTATATAACCTCTGCAGAAGTTAGCCTAGGCTATACTCATTGTGGTAGCTGATCGGCACTTGTAAAGGTATTCTGTAACTGAATTTGAGGCTGGTCACAGTTTATTTTTTTAACCTTATTATTTGCTGCAACAGATTTTTCTTTTTTGTTTAAGCATAATTTTGCTTTTAGCTCACAATGAAATGTACATAGGGTACAGTTCACGCCACGGTTTTTGGCCGGTGAGTCTCGGTTTTACAGTCGTACGGAGGACAAGTGGCGAATCTCAGGCATGTATAATTGATATGAGAGTTGCTTTTCGCGCAACTGAAAACTCACGTATCAATTGCACATTCCTGAGGCTCACCGACTGTCCTCTGTATGACTTTGAAATTGGGATTGACCGGCCAAAAACCGTGACGTAAACTTTACCTATGTAGTTCACAGTGGATGTTGGTTAATTTGTGGTTCATTAACAACTAACTAAAGCACTTTAGCTTTTACTCATCGGGCAAACTACTTAGTTACGAGTCGCTCAATGGAGAGGACTCCTCCATGTCAATCGATAAGGAAGACAGCACTTGTTCATGCTCTCGACTACCTATCTTCCTCCACCCTTAGCTAACTTATCTTCACTCTTCCAGCAGAAAAAAATGCTCAGTCAATTGCTTTCACATCCACTCACCATGACTTCTTTGCCAATCTGTACATTCCTTAACCAAAACCTGTAGAATCAACTTCCTGTTATCTGTTTTTTCGCTAGGAAAAAAAAAACACCTCTCAGATGAGCCATAAAGATAAATCCAGATCATACTCTGTCATGATTAGCCTAGCTGTGTTGAATCCAATAAAATAGTAAAGAAATTACTTTTCTGTTGGTCAATATATTAATGTGCCCTGGAATTAAATTGGGTGGGGAATAGCCTAACACCTATCTACTCACACCTGCTTACTTGGAAGAAATTACATGGATTAATTATACACTTTTTGAAAAGGGGGGCTTAATTGGACGACATGTTTTGTTTGACAGGCAAACTCCCTCAGGTCCTGTTCACTTAAGGTATATTATTTAGGCTTGGTGTAGATATGTATATGATATTAAGTTATGTCCCCACCTGATGGCACGGACTTAAGCCATAGGCTGATCAGGGTTTCTGCAAGATTATGTACTAGAATAATTATCATGTGCTTACCGATAGTTTCTGATAGGGATTACAGTACTGTACAGTCCCTACTATACTACTATAGCCTACAAAGAAATGGGAGAGGGATGTGATTTCAGGATTCAGGGAATATTCCCCAATGAAAGAGTTGGGAAGTTTAATGCCCAGTATATACTCAGTTTGGGAGTAAAGGAATCCACCACCATGAAGTAAAATCGAAATACTGGTTCTCACATGTTCCCTCAGCTTTGCTAGTGATGGTGCTCTCAAATACTGACTCAGCTCCATGCCCCTCGGGCAACAAGCGTCCAACGACTGGATGGTCAAGAAAGTCAAGATTAATGAAAGAGGGGAAACTTGGCGTTAACCATGCATCTCTCGGCATTCTACAGGCAACATGGCTGGGCAGTGGTCACTTGGCAAGCCAAGGCTCTCAGTGGACTGTAGAGCTACAGGTGTTGTTTTTTTTCTTTTTTTTCTTTTTAGCTATCGCCTCAGTTGGGAAATAGTCTCATGAACTAAAGGAATTACCTGTTTTTGGTTGGGTGGTTTACCCTCAGTGGGGAAAATGGCACTTGAATCCATAGCTACATGTTAAGTTAGTGTCTGAGCCCAAGTGGGCGATCTGTGGGTAGCATCTGATCTGGAGCAGGTCTGTGGGCAGCATCAATTTTAATCTGCAGAAGGCAAGAGAAACCACTGCTTGAAACCTTTCCCAAGATATACAACCATGGAAATGGGCTACAAGTTGTTGATCATGGTCTTCAGGAGCCAAGATTCAGCTGTAAAGGGTACATTTGCCAAGTCTCTCTGGTCATGATTATTTATTATATTTGTCCTGTGTGCTTATGAGATCCTAGTCATAAATTGGAAACAATATGAAAGGTGCCTTATTTTTCTGCAATACAGGCATGACTCGCTATTGTTTATTATAATTGTATTGTTGTTTTTTTCTTCTTCTCCAAATGTAACATTTTCTGTCCTTCCATTTTTGTGAAATGTTGGTAAGTTAAATGATCAAAGAAAGTGAATCAAATATTACATAGGCTAACTTGGAACTGACCATATTGCATAAAATTGCCTAGAGAAAACATTGAAGATTTTCTTATGGATAATTTCACATGTAACTTAAAACTATTTTTAAAATTTTCATATAATTTGGCTTAGGAAATTATTCTACATATTGCTGGAATAGTTTAGGATGGTGAAAGAAAGGCAGTTGGGATAGTTAACAGTAATTTATTTTGTTGCCGTTAGTTGGTTATGGAATCTTAATACCATTAGAAGCCATTTTTCAGCGTTGCCTAAAAATCTATTATTTGAAGCTTTTCAGTCAACACGACTGTCCAAATTAGATTGTGCAGGAGATTACAAATAATTTCCTGAGAAATGTTTTATTAAGTGTAGTCTATAAATAATTCCTGTAATTTATTTCAATCACTAGGAAATTAATTGTAATTTATGTTGTAATGCTTTTGACTCGAATAAATAAATAAATAATAAATTGTAATTCCCCATCTAATCTAATTTGGGCACACTCATGTTGACCGACTGAAAAGCTTCTAATAATATAATGTGCCTCAGTCAGTCAATCACATTACCATGTATAACTTATAAATTTATTTTTAGATGCATAGTTGATAGTCGTTCTTTTCTTAGATATTGACAGCTTTAATTTTAAATGAACTAAATTGAAGCAGGTGGGCCATTTTAAGTACTTGGGTTGTTTAAGGCATGATCATAAAGTTTCCATTTGTCGGCGTACAGTGCAGAATCAGTACTGTATGCCAATCTGGCAAAATCGCTGCAAGCATTGAGGCACTCATCCCACTGATGCACCAGGTTGAAGATCCCCGAATGGTAAAACACCGTGTCCTGCTGCGTCAACAAGTCTGTAACCGTCTGACAGGAATCGTCAACCCTTCAAGGCCTTTTCTAAGGGATCAAAGTCATGATAAGCAGCAGCACACCTTGATGCAGTATTCCCGGACATTTTGCTGTAATCTCTCCAGTGTTGCGCAGTACCGTTCCCCAGTGATGGAAACACCAGGTTCCTTGAAATGAATATGCAGTGGGTCCTGGTAATCAAAGAACATGGTGAGCATAACCTTTCCATTAGATGGTTGGCTCTTGAACTACTTGGGATGAGTGGATGATGGATGTCACCACTGCATTGTCGACGCTTTCAATTCCGGTTCCCAGTGGTGGCACCAGATTTCGTCGCCTGGAATAATGCGGCCCAGGAACGTGTTACCTTCAACATTAAAACTCATCAGGTGTTGCAGGCAAACAGTCATCTGGTGTGCCTTTTGTTGCTACGTTGCATAATATGTTGCAGCAACTCCCTGAAATGGAAACTTTTTGATCACACTGTATATATTCTCTCAGGATGGTAGTATAGTGAGTGAGATAGAGTCGAGATGCAGAAAAGCCAATGCAGCGAATACTCATTTGTGATCTACAGTATTCAGCAAGAAGGGAATTAGTGTAGCAACGAAACTTGCTCTGCATTGCATTTTATCTTGTTTAACTTAAGTTATATGAAATACGAACAATCAATAGATGTTCTGTGAATGTTATAGAGAGGAATTTTCTTCTCCTCCATATGATAAATACTGTGAATATTTTAGGAAGAGGGGTTTGTACACATCAAACTAATATGCTCCGGAGTTGTTATAGAAGCGAGTTTTAGTGCACATCCAAATGATATGTTCTGGGAATATACACTAGTGTCCTAAAGTTAAGGATAAGTTATTAAGCAGGGCAACAAGAAATAGACCGAAAATCCTACAGCCTATGCAGCTACCAGCCTTACGTGTTCGCTCTGTATAGGAAAGGAGTATGTAATCCTCCCCGAAAATTCATCCACCATATAGGCCTACTCGTTCTAACTCTATTTTTTTTTTCGAATAATTTCAGACTTTAATCTGCTGGTCTTTTTTTTTTATTTTTTTATTTTTTTTTTATTTTTTTAGAAAAGTCTTAATTAATATCAATACGGTGCATCAAATAATATTTTATATTTGTCGAATGAATGAATTTTGAATGACTAACATTCCGCGATAGCAGAGAGCTTCGACTTGACACATGCAGCGGCTTGAATAAACCTGTTTATTTTATTTATTTATTTTCATTAAATTAATACTGCTAAGCCTCCGTGGCTTAGGCGGCAGCACGCCAGCCTCTCACCGCTGGGTCCGTGGTTCAAATCCCGGTCACTCCATGTGAGATCTGTGCTGGACAAAACGGAGGCAAACAGGTTTTTCTCCGGGTACTCCGGTTTTCCCTGTCAAATTTAATTCCAGCAACACTTATCATTTCATTTCATCTGTCATTCATTTAATCATTGCCCAGAGGAGTGCGTCAGGCCTCGACAGCTGGCACAGCCCATATCCTCGCCGCTAGATGGGGGCTTCATTCATTCCATTCCTGACCCGGTCGGAGACTGGAAGCAGGCTGTGGATTTTCATTTTCAAATTAATACTGCTGACTGGCAAGAATAAGGAATTCTGGTATTCATCATCATCATCATCATCATTTCCACTTATCCAGCTCCTGCCGGGTCGGGGTATTTATGGCACTTCTCCACTTTCCTCTTTCCTTCCACCATTCTTCTTCCTCTATCTTGTCCCAGTCCATATTTCTTTTTCTTACGCTGTTCTTCACTGAATCAATCCACCTTGTTCTAGGTCTTCCTCCTGCTCTCTTACCCTTGCACTTCGCCTCCAGAATCTGTCTTGGTATTCTATTTTCCTCCATCCTCTTTACATGTCCAAACCACCTTAGTTTATTCTTCTCAATTCTCTCATTTAGTTTTTCCATCCCAACTTCCTTCCTAACATCTTTATTCCTCACTCTGTCTTTCCTTGTCTTTCCTATCATACTTCTTAGGAATTTCATTTCACTGGCTTGGATTCTACTCTCTTGCCTGCTTGTCAGGGTCCATGTCTCAGCTGCATAAGTTAATATGGGAACATAGTACACTTTATACATTACCTCCTTGCTTTTCCTTGGTACTTCCTTATCCCAAACAAGTTTTCTTACACTTTGATAGAATGCATTGCTCTGCTGTACCCTCCTGCCAATCTCCATGTCCAACCTACCAGTTTGCATCAATTCACTTCCTAGGTATTTGAACGTGTCCACAATTTCCAAACTCTGACTTCCAATTTTCACAGTGCCCTTTCCTTGTCTTTCCCCTCTTGTCATCACCATAGTCTTGCTTTTCTCTATACTGATTTTCAGGCCGTACTTCTGAATATTTTCGTTCAGTGCATCTAGTTGTTTTTGCACTTCTTCGGTGTTCCTTCCCCAGACCACAATATCATCTGCAAATAACAGTAACTTCATTTCTTTATGTCCATATGCTTCCTTTGTTTCCTTTACAATTTCATCCATCACCATTATGAACAAGAGAGGTGACAGCACACTCCCCTGTCTTAGTCCAGTCTTGTTCCTAAACCAATCTGTCTTTCCAACTGGGGTCAGTACCCTGCTAACACAGTTGTTGTACATTGCTTGCACCATTTCCAACATTTCTCTTCCCAGTCTCTTCTTAACCATAGTTTCCCATACCTTCTCTCTGGGGACACTATCATATGCCTTTTCTAGATCTACGAAAGTCATGATCAAATCCTCTCCATATTCCCAGTTCTTTTCCATCACCTGCCTCAAGCTAAAGATTGGGTCCACTGTGGATCTTCCACTCCTGAAGCCATACTGTTCCTCTTGCAACTCTCCTTCCACCTTTCTTCTCATTCTTCTTTCTAATATCCTTTCCAGTATTTTTACTATCTGTGATCTGTAGTTATCACACACCTTCTTGTCCCCCTTCTTAAACACTGGTATTATTAGCCCTTTCTCCCAGTCTTCTGGTACACATTTCCGTTTCCACACACACTTTAGCAGTCGAAACAACCATTGCATACCAACAGGTCCAGCAGCCTTTATCATTTCTACACTGATTTCATCCACCCCTGTTGCTTTTCCCATCTTCATTTTCTGTACTGCTAATTCCACCTCCAGCATTGTTATATCATCTTCTGTTATAGAGTCGTCAGGTTGTGTCACTTCCATCTCACCAGTACAATTACTCACATTCAATAGCTTATCGAAATACTCCTTCCATCGTCCCTTTATCTCTTCTGGGTGTGTTAACAACTCTCCATCTTCCTTTTTCACCAGCTTTGTGGTAACTCTTTCTTTCCTCTTACTTCTTAGAAGCCCATACAGCATCCTTTTACTGACATTTACATCTGTTTCCATTCTTCGTGTAAATTCTTCCCAACTTTTCTTCTTTTCTTCTCCTACCACTTTCTTACACCTCCGTTTGCTGTCGTGATACTTCCTGTTGCTTTCTTCTGTTTGATCTCGGTTCCATTCTTTCCATGCAGACTTCTTTTCTTTCACTGCTTTCTGGTATTATTGAGACTTAAGATTCTCACTCAGCAGAGAGACTTGACCTTGAATGCCCTTATTGGGAGATGGTATCGATCATACAGAAACTTACCATACCAGGCGGAACTAGAGCTAATTTGCACATCCCTAACAGTGAGCCACCAAGAGATCATGTCAGGGGAAAAGTGATGGATATAGATAATACACTACCCAGATGAACGGAAATGATTTAAGGTTTCCTCTTAACCCCGTCACTCCTTTGTATACGTAAATAATTTATAGCTTAGTTTTCTTCCTGGGATGTCATCTACTTTACCAATGTTTGTGCCCATCACCCCAATGCTTTTGGCATGAACACATAACAGACCGACAAAAATTAAACTATAAGTATATATTTGATCCTTGTACATATCCTCCAGGTTAAATACAAAGTAGACAGAAAGACAGTTCTACCTAGGTATATAGAGAGATTAATTATTTTGTAAATCTTTCCATGTTTCAGAAATTGGCGTAGGCCTTGCGGCATTTGGGATGGCGTTTCTCTTTCTTGGAGTCCTTCTGCTCTTCGATAAAGCACTGTTAGCTTTAGGGAATGTAAGTATATGTAATTATTCTAAGTCCATAATATGTGTTATCCAAAGGTTATATTTTCAAACACTAATCACCTTCTTTTTTATCCTTTCAGATTCTCTTCATTGCCGGCCTGTCATGCGTAATTGGACTCGAACGGACTTTCCGATTCTTTTTCCAAAAGCATAAAGTTCGAGCTACAGTTGCGTTCTTTGGTGGCATTACTATTGTGTTGATAGGATGGCCATTAATAGGAATGTTGGTGGAAACTTATGGTTTTGTTCTTCTATTCAGGTCAGTTGCATTACTTTAGCAGGAGTCCGTTGCATCTTTCTAAATTTAAAGCATTTATTTTTAGTTATTAACTAGCTGTTGTGCCTGGCGTTGCCCAAGTGGCATCTGATATGATATAGAAATATATGTCAATAATTGTTACACAGTGTGTGTTAACCTCGCCATTAACTGAGTTAAGAACATACGGTTAGTTTACCATGCCTCACATGCTACTCAAGTGGAATATTAGCTTCTTCTAAACCTAATTGAACAGTACAGCACAATAACATAGCATAGAATGCTTCATCTAACAATTACTTTCACAATATTATTTATTTCTGTACTGGGGCAATGAAGGCATCGTATAGCAATGTTAATATAGTTTTGGTCATATCTTTTGGTATAAATCTCTATGAATATTACTGTACCTTCTAGAAAGGAAATTATATTTCATTATTCAATGTTTGGGAGATAAAGCATGAATTTTGGGGTGTAATATATTAACGATCTTCATCTAAATGGCCAGAATAATGAGGAATGACTTATTCCTATACATAGCTCTGTACTGGTATGTATTAAAAGGGAGCATCAAGAAACAGTATTGGTGTAAAAATGATGTTGAATGTGTGTAAACTCCCAGCAATTTTAAAGATATAAAGTAAGGTAGGATTTTGAATAAATCATTTATGTTCATAAATAATACCAGGTAAGATCTTGGTTTACAAATATATTTAGCCTCAGCTCCTAAAATATTTTGTAATATCGCAGAACATTTCTGAACATACGGTCAAGTCAATGTTCTTCAAAATGCTATACCACGCAGAAGTGGGGAATGGATTTTGGTCAATGGACATAATAATTTAATTCGACACAACCCAATATTCTTTTGAACCCCTCTCCTACAAACAAATTAATTAATTAAGGAAGACTCTGAAGATGGATGAGCATCATATTCAGCTCTATGTCTATTGTTGTCAATTGCTGAGGAGAGGGGATAACTAAAATCAACCAATTTGATTCCAAATTTTCAGGAGTTGATGAGGAAAATTTGAAAGTGGAGTGTAGAAACATGGCTTATTTATCTCCAATACAGAAACATTCAAATCTCAAAAATTAAATAACACCTTAAATAAAAAAGGATTTAAAGAAATCGATCAAGTACACACATTAAGGCCAATGCAATACAGGCACTTGCAAGGAATTTCTGTTTATGTTAACCCATTTTCTTAAAAAATATTCTGGTATCTTACGAAGAGAAGCCCAATAATCAAATTCAAGAGATGAGTCCCATAGCTTGTAAAGAGGCTCTTATGACGATTAAATCGAGTTCCTGTTTCTTTGATATAAAATGGAAAAATGCTTTTTCAAGTTCAGGAACAAGTGGTAATCACTAGGCACTACAGGTATGTCCGGGCTATAAGGAGGATGATGAAATTGTTCCCAACCAAATGAAGCTACGAGGTCTCTGGTTCAATTAACCATGTTAGGGCAAGCATTGTGACGAAGCAAATGAATCCCCTTCTTGAGCATGCCACGCTGTTTCTATAGAAATGTAATTATTCTCTTTCAATTAATTGGACATATTTCAAGCCATCTTTTCTTAGCTCATCTTCAGCAAACATTTTTCTATCATTTAATCATTAAAATTCTAAAATCTTCATATACAATTCTAAAGTCCTCATTATAAAATAGTTTTAAAAATTTTAAGTTATATATGGTTTTTCTTTAAGTACAAATTTCTCAACACTTTTTCTTGAGGACTTGAAAGTTTAAAAACACTTAAATATTTATTCAAATGTTAGTCTTTAGTATAGCCAGTATAGTATTTCAATTACAACGGAACTTGATTTGTTCAATACTTTGTCAATTTATCATTGGTTTCTGCTAAAAATATTTATTTGCCTAGGGTATTTCAGATAGCATCTATAGTTTATTTATATATTGAATTTTACGAACAAGCTTATTAATTCTTCTACTGCAAATGGCAAATATGTGGTTTGAAATCAGAAGAATGGAATAGACTATCCAAAATTCATGTAGCCAATGCTTTATTCTGGGTCCTAAAATGTATGCAGCCATTGTAAAATTTGGTTGAGATTGGTGAAACAGTATAGAATATAGAAAATAGAAAGAAGAAATAGTCATGATATTCTTTAGTGTTATATCATGACTGGTATTCTGGCCTGTGAAAGCCTTAATCAGCAGAAAAGTGAATAGGCTATAGGTCATTGGCACACATCTGATTTGGTGGAGTTCAAGGACTTGTTCTTTCATTTCATTTAGTGCTTTGGGCGTTGTCCCAGCCCTCCGACCTATTAATTAAATTTCTTGCAGAGCTGAGAATCAACGCATAACTGTGGGGACACCAGTCTCAATACATACCTCGAGACCTCAGACATTGGCAATCAGCCTCTTTGGAGCCTTGGGCTGACATAGAACTACCCTCAGCACTCAAGTCGATATTATATCTGAAAAGTTGCAATGTAAATATAGTAGCCTATGTAAGAAATAAGTGGTTCAGATACACAGAAAGGATGGAACACCACACATGGTGAGAAAGTTATTTGGGAAGAGACAAATGGAAAGACCTACATTAAAATGACTAAATCAACTGACAGAGGACTTGGGGCCAAGCTGGGAATCCATCCTAGAGAGACCTTCCTGGACTGACAATGTTGGAGAGAGCTCTACTTGGCAAACGGGAAGGGTTAAATGATGATGATGATGATGATAATTAAATACGGATCTGCTCATTTTAAAGGACAGATCTTGAAATCTTGATTGCTGATATAGTTGTGCAAATAAGTTCAAAGTGGCATTGAAGAGCCTCTCTGGCAAGAAACAGATAGAGGCTCTGTGTTGTAAAATAACAATACATCAGTGGTAATATGAATTTCATATCCTGGTCAGTTAAGCTACTTGAAATATCCACAAAAATTATGAATTGATAAAGAAATAAAGACAGAATGCAAACGTTAATGAAAACCCATGTATTTATATATAGGGAACTTGTTACCAACACGTTGAATTTATAAACATGCTCTTTCTTTAAACAAAACATTAATTTCTCATTTTTTAATTTTCAGAATTAATAAAAATGAGATGAATTAACACAAAGAAAGTAAAGAAAATTTTAATACAAAATCATACATTCATTTTTATTTATTACCATTATACAGTATTAAATGTTTCAGAACTCCATTCCTTTTTAGGAAAACCTTTTTTTGTTTAAAGTTAATAACATTTTGCAAAAATAGCTAATACCGTACTATATTCTAATAATGAAAATTTTTGTTTTTATATTGTGATGTGTTTGTAAATTCGTCTTTTTCAAAATATTTTACCAACTCTAGACCAGTGTTCTACAGTCCCATTCTAGGTACTTAATGCACACTAATTATCCATGACTCAATACAGTATACCAAAACATTAATCCCCTTAAAAATGTATGACATTAATTTAAATACATAAATTAATGTTATTTTGTTATTTCTCAAACAATTTGTAGTTTATAGATCTTTGGTTACAGCAAAAGGCACAAGAAATCTTTTTCACACAATCACTCTTCATTGTGATGGAATTCTCTTCACTATATGACACGTGTCCAGGATGATAGCTTTCTGCAAGAATGGTGCAGTGCTGTTAATCTGCAGTGTGTAGTGTAGTAGCCAAGTGAACAACTCCATTAGCTGACTTTATGATGGGATATGCTATAACCTTAACCATTTTGGATACATTTCTATTGAGGGGGAATCAGATGCCAATCAGATCTACTATATTTTCCCTGCCAATGAGGGCTATGCTTGAGCAGTTTGTGGTGTCTCGAGTTCGTAAATCTTTTTGAAAAGGACGAATTTACAAACGCAATCACAATGTAAAAACATTTATGGTCTTGCCAGAGATGATAGGCTATCCCAGTACAGTTTGTGGTGCTCATTTTCCAAAACAGGGACAGGTGTGTAGGCTACTTGTAGTAAGGTTAAGGTTTCTCATCTAGTAAGTTGTCTTTATTTGTGTATTGTTTGTGCAAGACTTTTACTACACTATTATGTCTTATGGTGTAGTCCACTCCAACTAAAGTTGAATATTCTCCAATCACATGATCAATTGTCTTATTTACAACTCCACATCGTCAACATCTTTGGCATTTATCAACTAGATTGGTCTATGTATCTTCAATAATTCTTTGTAGCGATTATATTATCTTGAATGGCCATCATGAACCCTATTGTTTCCCCGTGAAGGTTTGGTTCTTTAATTCCTTGTTTTTGAAAAGATTTGTTAATTTAAACATTTTTTTGTTCACAAAATTGAAACATGCTTACCTAATCTTGTTTTAGGGAGGGAATTGTTCGTTAGTATTGGGTGATGAATTGATTGTTCTTATCTCCATATCTAAATTATCAGGTGGCAATGGTATACTGGTACATGCTCTTCATTTTGTTTATCCATTGATGTATTGCGCTTGGTTTTTATCTTTGATTCTTAGTGTGTAGCTTGGGAAGGTCTAACCCCCACTTAACATTAATTATCTCTTTCTAGGAATCTTGAAAACCAGGCCAGCACATCTTTCTTAGATTTTCAATAATTGTAATTTGCTCTAAACTCGCAATGCTATATTAAAACGATTGACTTAACTTTTTTTTACCAAATTAAAAAGTTACATTATATTATTGTTTCTTTTCTTTCAGTGGTTTCTTTCCAGTGGCAATAAATTTCTTAAGAAGAGTTCCAGTCCTTGGTACCATCTTGAACTTTCCAGGAATTCGTGGGGTATGTTCTATATCTTTATTTTTAGCCTACTTTGGGTTTTAGCAAAAAATGAAAGTTGACTTATGAGATCTACATGGGCCAAAAGTGTCTGTGTCTGTATGCATGTATATGTCTGTACCCCACTGTCAATTCAACACGACAAAACTGAATTGAACCGATATTGCTACAGAGATAGCACTAGCAATGGACAACTCATGTCATGTTTTATATTGGTGCCATCTTAACGAAATCGAAATAGGGGCCACCCAAATGTCCAAAGCTTAAAGCAGATTATGACTAATCATTCGATCTTTATCAAATTTTGGAGAAATATACATCATCTTTTGCCCACACTACAAGTTTATCGGCCAAATAGTTTCAAGATGGCGGCCATGTGAATCATTCTAGCCAAATCAAAAACCAAACCCCATGGCGCTGCAGCCCATGAAGGGCCTAGGCCTACCATGCAGATTATGGGGTGACGTGTGGTCAGCGCATCGGATTTCCTCGGCCGTTAATCTTGGTCTCCATGACAGTCAGACAGCTACTCAATTGCCTTCACGAGGCTGAGTGCACCCCGTTCCAACCTTCATGTCAGTTTCTAAAATCCCTGACTGAGAGCTGCGAATCACACCCAGGGCCTCTGGGTGCGATGCAGACGCGCTTTTGCATGCTCTTGTTCAAAATCTGAAGAACTCATTGAAATGTTTTACTTAAAAAGGACATTTAAGTATGTGTGCCCATTTTGCATAGACCACCTGGTTTATCTTTATTGGCCTTGTAATTAATTGCCATCTGGCACATCACACTTTTAGCTTTCCACTGTCATATGTTCTTGAATTACTGCCACAAATGTGCACCTCTCGTTACACTCTTAAGGGGAGTACATACCTGCCAACTTTTACGGTTTATCCGTAAAATTTACGGAAATTGCAGCATTTTACGGTTTTACGGATGAACGGTGTCATTTTACGATTTTGCGGACAAAATTTTGAAACGATAATTTACATTCGATAATACCGCCCACTTCCGTACAATCGATTGTTTGCGTGGGTCGAAGGCAAGTCCACGATAGTCGATAGCTCGTTCTTTGATATGATTCGTACTTTTAACCGTGTGATGGTTGTGTCGTCATTTGTAATTGAATTTGAAGCCGGGATAACCGTTCTTCCATGTGTCGACAGGCTCTGCTTCGCATATTCTTTGTTCCTCTCCGTTCGCTCGTTGCGATTTAAACCATATTCTTTGACCACGTTAGTTGTTCATTGTTCGCGAAGTTGGCGTTCCTTGAATGTTTTCGTCTTTTAAGGTTATGGCATATTTTAATGAAGCGTTCGAGTTCGTGCTTCGCAGTTTCCTGTATTCCTTGGACTAATTACATTCGTTCCACGTGTGTGTGTGTTTTTTCTACCATGTGCATATTCTTTCTTCACGAGGTTGGCGCCGTTTTCATTTAATGGCTTTGTGTGTCTTGACATGTTTTAATGAAGTGTTGGCTGTCTTAAGTGTTTTATGTTATAATTTTATGTGACGTTCAGTGATCCAGGTTCCTTTCGATGTTTTAGTAGATATCGAGAATGAACAAATCCAACAAGAAACAGTACTTCCAGACATTTAAAGAATCATACTCGGTTGATTTTCCGTGCATACTAAAATCAAGAAAGGGAGAAAATTTTGCCTTTTGCACGGTATGTGGGTGTGATATTAATATTGCACATGGTGGAAAAAACGATTTAAGTAATCATGTGAAGTGCGGTAAACACATTAGTTATGTTAAATCGAAGGAAGATAAGCAAGAAAATCAACACCTTTTTTGCTAAGTCTGGAAACGTTGACAGTGACGTAATTAGGGCCGAGTGTCTGTTTACTTCCTTTTTGGTGGAACACAATGTGCCCTTAAGTGCGGCTGATCATGCTGGTGCTTTATTTAAGAAGATGTTTCCCACATCAGAAGTTGCAAAGAAATATAGTTGTGGTCGCACGAAAACGACATGTATTGTAAATAAAATGGCAAAAAATGCATCATCTGAAGTTGTTAAGGCCTTCAGAACAGACCGGATACAGATAAATCCCTTTTCTTTTCATCAGTGAGAAACTACTTTTATACTGGCTGTGACTACATCATCAACAAGTTTCCACTCAAGGATGAAGTGTTAAAGAATGCTCAAGTTGCTAGGTTAGACAAAATTGAAGATGCACAGTTATCTTCCATTCGTTTTTTCTTGGAAAAGTTTCCTATCATGTTATGCAAGGAAGAGAATGAAACTACAGATGAGGTGGTGAATGAGCTTCAGAGGCAGTTCACAGCTCTTCAGGTAGATGACACTTTGGCTGCACATCAAGATGCTGCAAGTGATTCCAGTTGGGCACAAATATCAAGAATTCGTGGAGCCGATGGACTTCTTAAGTATAACCGAATTTCTAGAGTATTGCTCTCTATTCTCACCATACCCCATAGCAATGCAGAATGTGAACGTGTTTTTTAGCCTTGTGAAGAAAAATAGAACACTGTTCAGGTCATCCATGTCCAATGAATCTCTGGAGTCGATTTCTATTTTACCGACAGTAGTGGCTGCGCGGGCTAAAGCGCTGCGTTAGGTCAAGGGGCCAAGCTCTCTGCTGACTCGGTAGACGCGTGGGTTCGAGCCCCACCATCGGCTGTCCTTGAAATGGTTTTCCGTGGTTTCCCATTTTCAACACCAGGCAAATGCTGGGACAGTACCTTCTGACAGGCCACGGCCGCTTCCTTCCACATCCTTGCCCAGTTTCATTCATCTTCATCCATTCCATCTCTCATCCCGACGCGCAGGTCGCCCACGGGCGTCGACTAGAAAGACCTGCACTCGGCCTCTCAGGAGGCTACACGAAAAAAAAAATCTATTTTGAAGACCAGGAGTTCTGGTCCCTGTTATGACAAAACATTTTCTCAAGACTGTTTGCAGGAAGCTAAAAAGGCCACAACCATGACTTAAAAGTCGAACTAGCATGTGATTTGCAATGTGTATTATATTATTTCTTGCCTGTGTTACGTTAAACAAGTTTTATTGTTTAAAGCCTTTTTCAATTATCGTATATCAGCTTAATCTATCAAGGAAGTCCTGTTATGTCTGCTCCAAACCAATATTCACCACGCCTGCTGCTGATTAAAATGGATTTCTT
Organism: Meconema thalassinum; assembly: GCA_946902985.2. Lineage (NCBI taxonomy): Eukaryota > Metazoa > Arthropoda > Insecta > Orthoptera > Tettigoniidae > Meconema > Meconema thalassinum. Next base: position 447,668,907 of record OX336390.1, read on the forward strand.
CTTGATTGTTATGTTCATCTACAAATCATGTAAGTAGATATGATTTCATTGAAGTATCCTGTTTAAAGCATGAATTATTGTATTTTGTAGCCCAGAAGTATTATTATTTTCGTCAAGCTGGGGTATGTCGAAAATCGTTAATTTTTTTGTCGCGCGTGAGTTTTACTGATAGCCCTTTTCAAAAGTTGGCAGGTATGGGAGTATGAATGGCCTATCCCGCTAATGTTAAATTTGCTAATTTCATGACCCATTTTCTCAAGAACTACTTTATGCAAAGTAGTGAAACACTTTTGCAGGTTATTTATACATGCTTTATGTACTTACTCCTCTAGGTTTATTGACATAGATATTCTAGATGTTGGGATAGAATTTTTTCTCAGTTTCATTTTTTTCACACTTCTTTTTTGTCAAATTATTGTGCATTTTTCTTCAAATATACAAGCTATCCCTACCATTCTAGAGCAGCCGCGGCTCGTGGTGTTGGAGCTGGGGAAGGCTCAGCACGTAGTGGCAAAATGCTGGTATAACGCATTATACGACACCCACATACACGGCTGCAGGATTTTTAATTTCACGGTGAAAGGTGGGGGAGCTCAGAACAGACTTACAGATTGGCACCATTATGTTATTTTATAAAGCATTTTTTTCCCTAATTAAAATGAATGTACTTACCTAGTTTCAACATTCAGGAAGAGGCAATGCATTCCGTTTCTAATTTAACCTACTCCCCATTCTAATTAGTCCCGATCAGAGGAGTCTGTTTCACGGTTGTACACTACCAAACAATCGCAATTTACTTAGAAAATACTGTGTTTACCAGCTAGAACAGTAAGGGAATTGATCTGTAACATAGTCCGAAAGTGAACCCGATCTTGAGGGATAAATGGAAACAAATAAATAAACACAATTGTAGATATTAAGAGCAGTGAAGCTACTTGCTATTACTTTATATAAACACATGACCTTTAATTCATAGGTTTGTAAGTGAAGTCTGCCCTCCCCTCCTTTAGAGCTGCAAAGTGGTCAATGACAAGCTCATTGAAGTTCGGTGACTCCAACATTTCCTTTTCTGTGGAACACATTGCAAGTGCACAGTCGGCCTTCCTTCATTGTGTTTCGTAAAAATGTTTTCACTCGTTTTAGGGTATAGAAACACCGCTATGCCTCTCCTGTGACCCTTCACAATCAGCCTAGTTTCGTGGTCGAGATTTTTGCCCGATACGCTACTAACTGAATTCATTGTCTTGTTGACATACACTTACCACTACTGTAGCTGGGGCTGCCAGACGTTCCGTTTTACCCGGAACAATTCCGTTGTTTCTTATTTTGTTCCGCGTTCTGTTTTAATCTTTAACGGAACGCCAAATGTTCCGTTTTTTTTGTTCATTTGATAGTATATTCAATTTTGCACCAATTTTCAAATGTCCCGCTTCAGAATTGATTGTAATATCTAGCTTGTTTTCTGGTGATACAGGTGCAAGTTTGAAAGAGAAAATGACTTCTATGTCTGTGTTAGATATATGGATACATGTTATAGATATATTAGGGGCAACAACATTAAGGAGTATCGTAGTCCTTGTGAAGTTAATACTCAGCATTTCCCCCTCCAATGCATTTACGGAGAGAATATCAATTGGAGAGATTATACAAACAAACTCCATTGTTCACATATTACAATTATGACGAAAATTGTAGTGAATTTTATCAGAAGGTACTTACAAATAAAAGATGTTTGCAAAGGTTTGTTCAAATGAAAAGCATTTGTAAGTTGCTGGTGCCATAGGCCTATATGATATGTGTATTTGATTATGCAATGCTTATTTAATACATGAAAATGAAAATCCACAGCCTGCTTCCAGTCTCCGACCGGGTCAGGAATGGAATGAATGAAGCCCCCCATCGGTAGGATATAGACTGTGCCGGCTGCCGAGGCCTGACGCACTCCTCGGGGCAATGATGAAATGAATGACAGATGAAATGAAATGATAGTGGAGAGTGTTGCTGGAATGAAATTTAGACTGGGAAAACCGGAGTATCCGGAGAAAAACCTGTCTGTCTCCGTTTTGTCCAGCACAGAGCTCACATGGAGTGACCGGGATTTGAACCACGGACTCAGCGGTGAGAGACCGTTGTGCTGCCGCCTAGGCCACGGAGGCTTGCTTTATGTGTATTATTTATTACAACGTTTGACGACCTTGATTAAAAAAATGCAATGGCAACCCTAACTGTAGTCCATAACACGCAAATTAAGACTTGCCACTGACAAACAACATAATTAATGAACTAATTAAGTTACACCAACGATTTTAACGCGCGAACACTTGTTTACGAATACGCAGCATGGGCGGTGGCATATTTTAAACAGAATACTTTCCTTAAGTCTCGGTAGATGGCTCTGCTAACCCTTGCCACCTCATGGTGCTATCTGGCGGAAATATTTTAGTTATTATACATTAAGGGATACCATTTGAGTTCTCAATAATGATTATCACTTATTAGTCATATCTAACTGTTTCTGGTAACTTGTCATTATTAATCGTTCGAAGAGTGAAAGAGGGAAAAGATAAACTTTCATGAGAGTGGTTTCAGTCTCCTTGAACAACTTTGAATGCATTCCACAGAATAAGAATATCTTGTCGTCGTTGGCAAGCCTGGCTTAGGCTGTAGTCACCTGAGCCTTAAGCGATACAATTGAAACGAATGGAGCTTTCATAACCACGCCTCCCGTCCCTGTTATGTAGGAAGGAATGGGACATCGAAGGCGCAGCCTAACGGCGCTACTATCCATCTGAAAAACATTCTTTATCAACAGTTCCAAATATATTGACTCGTGACTGAATGAATTGAGTGAAATTTATAAATGTTTCCAATCAATATAAATTATAAATTCCTCAATTAAATACGGTATGTATATTTATAGAATCTTTCAGGAGAGGCTCCGCCTAAGAGCCTTTAATGACCAGCCGCGCCTGTTCTAGAGGTATGGTATTACAAGGGTATACTACATGAACAGTGAAAGAGTATATCTACTATAGAACCAAAGATAACGTGTTATTTGTCTGAAAAAAGTTAGTTTTCAGAAATTGCAATTCAAAATTAATTTAGATTGTACCTCTCTTTTCATTGGAAACAACAGCTAAAATGGGCCGGCAGTGTAGTCTTCTAAACCGCAATACTCTTTACAAACACTACATTGTTGAATGACTCATTCACGTTTTGTGTTTTCCCTGTCAGACATTTCTTCAGTAGGTCTAGATTTGCCAAATCTCTATAAACTCGCTTTATAGCCAACATAAGAGCCTCTTCATCATCTCCTACATTGGCCGAGTGCATCCTCTTCTTCCTCCTGAAAGATCTTGCATCTTTGGACACTTTTGGGCCAGTAGCTCTGCCTTGCAGACTCGCTCCTTGTCCAGTTCCTTCAGTATGGCTGGTGTATTCCAACCAGTCTTCACTCTCAGCTCCTCCAAGATGTTCAGTCTACCAGTATTGCCATCATTAAGAGTGATGTCAGCAGCATACACACCAAGTTTCATTGTATGTTACCCCACAAATACATTTTTAGGTACTCTTTACAACACTACATTGTTGAATGACTCATTCACGTTTTGTGTTTTCCCTGTCAGACATTTCTTCAGTAAGTCTGGATTTGCCAAATCTCTATAAACTCACTTTATAGCCAACATACAGCCTCAGCTAAAATACCAGCTGCAGCAGCGTTTTTGTATTTACGCCACTTGGCGGAACAATGTTTCTTTTTCAAGGAGGAACTTGAAGGTGTAGCAATGTGTAGAGCTGACATACTAGGTGAACTTTCATTCCTAACCTCGTTTAACTTGGGTAAGTTCTGTAGTACCGATTTCCTTTGTTATTTACTTTCTTGAACACTCCTTTTGCTCCTGTCATGATTAGATGTACTCAAGATCAATAACACAAGAAATGAAAAAATATGCACGTTATACCAAGAATATCGCACGCACAACGTAAACAATAAACACAACTGTTATGCCAGTCCCACTAACTTATGTAGCAAAACTTCCTCTAGAATTTAAATCAAACCACAGGCTTCTAGATCTTATGGTTCTTGAGATATGAAGTGTTTACTGAAAAATGGTACATGAAATCCTGAAAATACCCTGTGCAACTAATTTAATTAAATTAAAAATATTTCTAATCAGGCAAATTTAATAAATCATACACCAAATTAATCAGCAAATTCCAAATAATGTTTTGGCATCAAAATAAAAAATTACAACTTTTTCAACAAAATGGCCATTTATACTTAAGGTATCTTGCTCCAGCATGTGTCACACTTGGTCAATCATGTGTGGTGTTCTGATGGTCGACCTGAATGTGACTCATCATCGGTCATTTCCTTCTCTTGGCAAAAGTGTTTGAACCAGTCATGAACTACTCACGGCTTCCATCCCGTCCTACACATATACGAACATCATTTACCCCAGCTTGTACTAGAACTTGATATTCAGACGTTGATGGCCTTCCTGGACATCGAAAAGGCCTATGATAGTGTGTGTAGGGAGAAGGTTTGGAAAGCAATGGAAAACATGGGAGTGGAAAAAGGGACTGTTGGCAGAGTGAAGGAGATGTATTGTGGAAGTGTGAGTTGTATGAAAGTTGGAGGGGAAAGAACAGACTGGTTCAGACAAATGAGTGGCCTGAAACAGGGTAGTGCGCTGTCACCCCTTCTCTTTATTGTGGTTATGGACGAGGTAATGACAAGGATAGCAGGAAAGATAGGAGAAGATAAGATGAAAGCAATGGTGTTTGCAGATGATCTCATGGTCTGGGGAAACAAGGAGGAGGAAATTCAGGAGCAACTGAAGGCTTGGGAAGAAACAGTGGGAGAGTACGGATGGAAGTTCAACATCAGTAAATGTGAGATCCTGTTAACAACCAGGAAAAAGGACAGACCAATGAGTGGGATAACACTTGGAGGTGGACAGCTGAAGAAGGTGGAATGTCTCAAGTACTTGGGAAGTATAGTGGAGGAAAATGGGAGAAATGACAAAGAGATTACGGAACGTGGCAGACAGGCTGAAGCATTTCTGAGAAGCATTAGGAGCTTAGTGTGGAATAAAGATGTCCCACAAAAAAGCAAGGAAGTGTTATACAGAAGCTACTATATCCCGATACTGACCTATGCTTCAGAAACGTGGACAATGAAGAAAAGAGACATAAGCAGAATACAGGCAGGTGAAATGAAGTTCCTGCGAAGTAGGATTGGAGTAACAAGAAGAGACAGAGTGAGGAATGAAAAGGTCAGGGAAATGGTGAAAGAGGAGCCCTTGCAAGGTAGGATTGAGACATCAAGACTGAGGTGGTATGGACACTTAAAGAGAATGGATGAGAAGAAGATTCCCAAGAGGATACATGAGATGCAGATGCAGAAGAAACGACCAAGGGGAAGACCAAGAGATAGATGGCTGAAAGGAGTGGAGGAATGTGTCAAGAAGAGAGGCGAGGACTGGACCAGAGTGACAGCGGAGAGGTGGTGGGAAGAAAGGACTAAGTGGCGAGGCTTATGTTCCAAACAGACCCAGCCTGGGGCTGGAAACCGTACAAGATGATGATGATGATGATCCAATGTACTGTAACACTAACTCTCACGGTCCACAATGCAGATTTTTTAGAAATGCCACATAGATGGGTTTTTAGTTTAGTTTAATTGTGTAGTATATTGAAGTCAATACTGTATTTCTTTTTCTTCTTCTGCTTTTACGGCCTCATTGGAGCACTTCAGTCAATCATTTCTTGGTCCTCTTCTTCAGTAAGTTTCCTTTCCGAGTCGCCCAGTGTTTGAACCAGTCATGAACTACTGTATAAAATAAAATGTTTCTATGTTTTTATAAAAATTGATGTAAATGTATATACTGTAGATAAAACTTCTTGTTTCAGCTTCTGGATCGGTTAGCTGGAGATTCTAATCGGACAACAGTGTGAGATTAGGATTTGCAGTTTATCATAACTGCACTGCATTCGGTTTGTGATGTGTATTCTTATCAGTGTTTGGCCAAAGTTCTGGTGAGCAGGATAGTTCAACGAGTGAAGAGTCTCAGGATACAGACCATACTAACACCCGACAAGAATTTCTATTTTTTGCCATATCTTGTGTATTATTTTCAGAACATGTTTGGCATCATTACACCAAAGAAATATTTTTTGGTGGACCAACCATACTTACATTCATGCATAAGAAAGAATGGGATGTTAATATCAGTAGTAGCCTAAGTTGTAAGTTATCACTGATGTTTTAAATACTGGAAGCTTACCAGTAGCTAGTATTATCATTGTCAAAGATGCAACTGCCAGATATCTCAGATTATGTGCTCTGGCCATTGTATATGATAGGCTATTGAGTAAATTTTGTAGGCAGTATAATAAAATTCCTGTTTTTTTTTTAAATTGTAAAATAGCTGTTTTAAAAACTGAATTACTCGATTCTGTGGTTGTTAGCAGTGTTTAGAATATTATTGTTGTTGGCATTCATTTCCTTTTTTGTACTTCAAATATTTGATGGAATATTTAAAATTAATGTTATTTGTGGTGAAATAGTATAAATATGAGAAGTATTCAGTGTGTTAGATCTTGTTATGAAATGTCAGGCATTAGACACAGTTGCAATGCATTATACAATATGCCAGTAGCAAGACATCATACAATACCAAGTATTGGGTTTTCACAACCTCCCTGATGACCAACAATGATTTTATTTATTTACGGTTTGCACAGGTCATCAATGAGGTTGTTAAAACCCATGATATAGCCCATGGTGGGCAACTATTATTAGATCTCATGTTAGCACAAGCTGATATCACAGATGTATCCTTATCACGATAAATAGTAGGTTTTCCAAACTAACTCTGTTGGTAGCCCAACGATGGCCAAAACTTGAAGTCGCAATTTGACAGCAGCATATGTCGGACGTTTTAATTTTCGATACTCTTTGTACAAAACACCACCTTATGCTTAAGATCTCAGTGGTCATCATACGATAAACTGGTCTGTCGTTTTATTTTTTGGTGTTACTCTTGGTAACAGTATACCTTGCTTGAGTAGTTTGGTTGACTTACCTGTCACTACTATGCCAGTTTTGCAGTCACAACTGGCAAGTTTTTTATTTTAATATGTTATTATTGGTCAAGAAAAGAAGGATAGAAATATGGAAAAAGAAAAGGGGGGAGACAAATGCTATACGAGGTAGGTGGGAGATGGGGGAGAGACAAAGACTAACACATGAAGGGGACAAGTATAATCCCCACAGCTGGAATCACTGCCATCTTCCAAGATGAACATTCACACCATCAATTCACTCAAAAGCTCCTCAATGGTAATACCTCTAACCTCCGAATCTTATCAGAAGGATGAGCAGCAAACAGTTTTACTGCCACTCAGAACTGACTGCTTCAACAAGATGGAGAGGATATCAGACAAACACAGGAAAGAAAAAGAGATGAAATAACAGGAGTCAAATATGAGCACCTGGAACAAAGGCGAAAGGAATATAAAAGGTTATATAAATCTGTAAAGGAAAGTATCCTAAGTTAGACATAAGCTCACAAGACCAAAAATTAGTCACCCCCTGGAGACGTTCTAATAGTGCCTCTAGCCTTGATTCAGTGAGAAAGAAGGACCATCAGTTTCTACAGGCATGCAATCACTCACTGTCTTTCAGATCTCATAAAGCCACCAAATTTTGGGAATGCTGATTGCAGCCTTTCCGACACATTTTAAGATTAAGATTGGGTAACTTCACATGCCAATCGAGGTGCGTCAAGCCAGCCCTGTCAGCCCAGCTGATTCATTTTTGGTCCGTATTGACTATTAATTTTATTGGGATTATATCTATGAAAAAGTCTGCCTAGTCAATGCCTTACTTTATTAGATTATGGTTTTTACCAGAGGTACATGTTTTGGGAACTTCTATGCAGTACTCAAGGAAATATATGTACCATCTCGCTCATCATCAGGTACACTGAAAGGCGCTGATAATTCTACTAGCTTTACTGATAGTCAAGAAATCTTGGAACGCTGGAAGGAGCACTTCTCCAATCTCCTAAATCGTCCATCAGCAGCTGCTGAAGACTTCCTTTGTGATGTGCTGCAACAACCTGAACAACTGTGGTTGGCAGTACCGCCTACTTATCATGAATTCAGTGCAGCTCTCACCCAATTGAAACCCAGAAAGGCACCTGGCCTAGATAACAACCCTCTGGAACTAATTCAAGCCAGAGTTCATTCCCTCAAAACAAGGATTTTCACCCTTATCCTCGGAATATGGGAATCGAGAAAGGTACCTGGAGACCTAAAGAATGCCACTCTCTTTAAAAAGGGTGATCACAGTGTTTGTGGCAACTGCCGTGGTATATCACTGCTATCAATTGTGGGGAAGATTCTTGCAAGAATTCTATTTAACCGCCTCAAGGTTATCTCTGAGAAGATCCTCCCAGAGTCACAATGCGGATTTAGAGCTTCCAGAAGCACAATCGACTTGATTTTCTGTGTGAGACAGCTACAAGAAAAATTTAGAGAACAACAGAATCCACTCTTCTTAGTCTTTTATGACTTGCAAAAGGCATTTGATTCGGTTCCAAGACCAGTCAAGTGGGCGGTTTAGTTGCCCTCAGCGTTTTGTAGATCTAATCAAGGCTCTCATTGATGGCATGACAGGTCAGGTTTGCCATCAGAATAAGATGTCCGATGAATTTCCTATTACCCATGGACTGAAACAAGGATGTGTACTGGCTCCAACACTTTTCGCGCTGTACTTGGCTGCAAAGCTTTATGATTCACCCGCAAACATCCCAGGTGTGGAGGTCTTTTCAACCTAACTCGTCTCCGCTCCTTGAGGAAAACTCAGGTTACTAATGTTACTAACATGTTATATGCAGATGATGCTGCGTTGCCAACTCTCACACAAGAAGAGCTGCAAGAGTCAGTTAATTGTTACAAAAGTGCATGTGATCGCTTTGGTCTTACCATAAATGTCAATAAGACTAAAGTCTTGGCACAACACTCACCAGGCACACCTCTTCCTCAGTTCAATATCTCCTTCTCAAATTTGCCATTAGAACAGGTAGATCACTTCTCGTACCTGGGCAGTACCATTTCTGTGAGGAGGATGTGGATAAGAGAATTGGCACAGCCCATGCAGCATATGGACGATTAGCGCACCGGGTCTTCATGAATAAAGATCTGTCCATGAGCTCATGGTGTACAAAGCAGTAGTCATTTCTACATTGTTGTATGGCTGTGAAACTTGGACCCTTTACCGACGTGATCTTAGGAAACTTGAGCGCTTCCACCTACAAAAACTTCGATCAATCCTGAGGATTCAATGGGAAGACTGCATTACCAATATTGCTGTTCTTGAAAAGGCTCAAATCAACAGCATAGAATCATCCATAATAGGTCACCAATTTAGATGGATTGGTCATGTCCATCGGATGGATGATGTGAGATTACCTCGTCAAATGCTATATGGTGAGTTATGCTATGACACCAGACCTCATGGTGGTCCTAAGAGGCGCTACAAGGACCAATTTAAGCAGACAGGTCTTGATTCACAAACCTGGGACACACTGGCTGAAGACCGCTCAACTTGGCGCCGAACCATCTCGGATATTGTAAAAACGTTTGAAAGGGATCGACGCACACATGAAGAGGCCAAGCGTCAAGCTAGGAAACTTCGAGCAGCCCAACCACGTCCTCCTCCAGCAATACTATGTGACTTGTGTGGACGCTTGTTCCATGCCAGGACTGGACTCTTTAGTCACCGTAAACACATCCACAAACTGGACTGAAGGAAGAAGATTTATACTCTGATTCGAGTTAAAGCCGATGATGATGACATGTTTAGGGACCCAAATGTTTCCTTCTTCAGACTCTCACAATTTAATACAGCATTTCAAAACAAAAACATTCAACAAATTACCTAAAACCATTTTATAAATCAGTCATGCAAAAGTATGAGATAGACCATCTTGATGTATAGTTTTACAGTTTTGGATGTCTATTCACACTGAAAAGGACATTTCTCATAAAGACTTTGTTGTAATATAAGTCTGAAACTGTATAACTATAGATCGAGATCTCTTCCTCATAATTTTGCATGACTATTTTATAAAATGTTTTTATGTAATTTGTTGTGTTTTGAAATGCTGTGTTAAATTGTGGGGGGCTGAAGAAGGAAACATCTGGTTCCCAAACATGTACCTCTCGTAAAAACCATAAAGTGACATAATAAGGTAATGACTAGGTGGACTTTTTCATTGGTATAATCCCTATAAAGCACAGGTATTGTCAACTGGGGAAATGTGAGCGTCCACAACATACTCAACATGAAGATGTTGAATAAAGGGAATACTTGGTCACCGAGAATATTAAAATAAACCTGAATGATTGGGCCCAAGTCATGGTACAAAAAGCTCCCCGAAAACATTACAGAACCACCTCTGGTCTGACATCCTCCAGTCTGTAAATATTAGGCTATAAAATGATCCAATAGTAAGAGTTACTTGAAGTGAACACCTCATTGGTCCGTCGAGGTACCCTACATCTTCCATCATTTGAAAATGGCAAATCACGGCCTATCGGTCCACACACTACATGCCTCCAGTCGGCTACTATTCACTATTATTGTGGCTTGGTCCATTGAAGATGTTGAACTTGAAGACTGGCACATGCATATACACACATTACTTCGCTGCCAGCGGTGAAAGGTCACATTGACTCCTGGTACCAGTTCTAAAGCAACTAGTGTGCTCATTCAGGAGGTGTTTTTTTTTTTTTTTTTTTTTTTCTTGTCCAGTAAGCTTACAATCATTTGGGTTTTTCATTTTTGTAATGGAAATCACATCTCCTTGCCTTGTATTTCTTTGACTTGCCTAGCCATAGCATGGCAACCCCCTGAATTCAAAGAACAGTTCAATAAATTTGTTTAAATATCACAAGATAGTTTGAAACTGCACAAAATTACTTGCTCACACAAGAGAAGAACTAAATACTGCTGTGCCCAGGGATAATGCTCATCAAAACAAATGCACAATAAGCAAATATATATATATTTGTAATGCTGTATTGGTACTGGACCTATTACACACAGTAACTGGTAAAGTGCTCAGCATGTTTGATTGTAGTGATAGAAGCCATTTCTCAGTGTTGCCTAATTCTAATAAAGAAAGCTTTTCAGTTGGTCAACACGAATTGTGCCCAATTACAATAAGCGGGAAACAAAAATTTACATACACTGCAAGCTAACACACTTTTTTCCCGCCTATTGTAATTGGGCACAATTCATGTAGACCGACTGAAAAGCTTTCTTTGTCAACATGTTTGATACCATATGAGCACTTTGCTAGTGGTATTGTGAGCTATTTAATGGTAAACATGATGTTTGTATCGTATAGAAACCATTTTCCAATACTGCAGTGGTAAAGTAACAGTTTCCATTTCATTTCAAGTTGATGGGAGCCTAAATATCTTAGACAGGTGGTATTAATAACTTTTAGATAACTGGAATTAAAATACACAAATACTTTCACAAATATACACTTCAGTAAGTAAGTGGTAAGTAGGAGAAAATCACGTTTCATATCCCAGATTCTGATTGTCACCCCAATGCATAAGAAAACAGATGGGAAGCAGCAAATTACCTGGTAAAAACCCAGTCAGGGACTATTTTTGTACTCCTCCCCACCAACTTAGGATTTCCCAACAACTTACTTTTTCTCTGTCTCTCGTCCCTTTGGTGTTTATACCGAGTAAGTTGCTGCTTTCTATCTGTTTTCTCCTATGTTTGCATTATCCCTCTCCTTGTTAGCTTTCCTATTTGAGTATTTAATTATTTATCTCTTATGTTGTACTTGACATTATTTGTTGTTGGTATTCCTATCTAGCTGGTGATCCTCATTAATATATTTGGCATATTGAGCACTCAATGGTTTTATAAATGCAAATTTCCTTTTCCAAATCTCTTGAGCATTTAATTTTTTATTTTTTTTATTTTTCATGACTTTGGGGTTCAAGAGTTTTTTCAGTCGGCTTTTAATTTTGTTTTAGTGAATATTTAAGTGCTGTTCTTGACTAGATTGTCTACTATTTCATTTCCTTCTAGTACAACATGAGAGGGAACCCACTGGAATATGATTAGGTTTTGATAGTCCAAAGGTTTGAGGGCTTATTGTATGTAATTGATCTTGTTTGATTTTGGCTGGCTGTTAGAAGAAACAGCTTGAATAGTTGCTGAGTTTCAAATGACTGAAGCCTGAATAGTAGTTGGTTTGCTTTTTTAAGGTTATTTGAGTAGATTAAGTTGATATTAACTACCCAAGATATTACAGTATTAGGCTATAACTCATTTTTTAGTAAGATTGTCTTCTAACAGTAAGTTCTTGGATGACTGTATAGCCCAACCCTGGAAACACAAACTCTTCCACAGTAGTGACACACGTTGTTTGGAGCAGCCACTGGTTCTTGAGGGTTGATCCTCCTGTAATCGTCACCATCTTTCCTCCCATTGTATTTATCAGTTTCACGACTTTGTCGGTGTTGTTCCAAACATAGGGGACCTTGGTGTAAGAGGCGACACCATTGTCTGGCGATTTGATGCCATAGTCTCTCATTTGTCCGTGTTGATTTGGCATTTGGTTAAATTGGATTTCAGAACGTTTCTCAAGCATTTCTGTTGTCCTCCCTGCCGCCTCTGTCCGACCTGCAACTGGCATCGAAAGATTTGTTTTCGAAGATGTGATTCAGGCATGCAAACATGTCCTGCACATAGAAGCTGATGCTTTAATATTACCGTATATCCTCAATGCTCGTAGTATTAGCTTCCTCCATTACACTGATATTAGTGCGTCGGTCTTGCCCCTCAACTCTGGGGATTCTCCTGATGCAACTCTGATTGTACCTTTCCAAACTTCTTAAGGGCCTTCTGTAGGTAGTCCAGGTTTCACAACCACAGAGCAGAGATGGTATTACAACATCTTGGCTGGAGTACTGATGTCATTGTTGTCAAACACCAAGATATTTAGGCCCCTTGTCAATGTGTTGGTGGACTGAAAACTCTTATTTTTACATACAAAGTGCATATTGTGTGTATGAACTAACATCAGTGCATTGCTACTGTGTGAAATTGAAAGAATTCCTAATTATAATTTTAGTTTAAACGATAAATTACTATTTATGAATGGACAGATTTTCCATTGAAATATTATACATGCTCTTCCATGCAACAATTAACAGAATTGTTAAGTTATATTTTAAATATTGCCTTGTTCAGGTCAAGATTGAATGTACAGTGAAAGATGATGTTACTAATTGAGCCGTATCTGTTGTTGCATGTTTGAAAACTAGCTTGAAATAGTTGATGAGCTGCCACAGGGCAACATTTCACAAGTGTTGCTAGACTGCAATTTTTTCCCCATTCTGTTGCACAAATTGCTATTTTAAGGAAAAGTGAATTGTGTTGATTGGTGGCATACCCAGTATTTTTGTGAAGGTATTTGTTCCATATAGACATTGTCAAGCAGAGTGGTTTAACTCCTGACGGATCAAAAATTGAATGTATTTGGTGATCATGGGTCCGTGAGCTGAATTAAAACTTCTGGTACACAGTTGCTCCTGGGTCCTGTTTTTCATCTTCTCTGTGTGATCCCTCCTGGTCAAATTTAATTCTCTTTCAATCCTAATGGTATTATGACACCTATTGGTTAGAGCCCTGTGTAGATGTGAATATCTGTAGTTATTTGCACTATTCTGTGCCTGACAGATACAAACTACATGGCATTACGGATAACTAATAAATTTGTGGATCATTTCTAAACACTAGAGACAAATTGGAATTTGTTCAGATAGTTTAAATCTATGCTATTCGTAGTAGCTTTTTCGTCATTTCTTGCAGTTAGCTGTACCTACTTTAGATGGCTGAAGTGACACCTCACTTTACTGTGGGAGTATGTAAAATATATGCAGTTTTGCAACTTGTTGGATTAGCTCACATAATGATTTATAATAATTTAACTCTTAATTCTTTATGGTATACTCTGTATTTCAAAAGAATGAACGTGAAGGAAATGGCGGGAGCTTGGAACAGCTGAGCTGTGTTACCAAGTTTTTATAGATGATGTAAAACAGCTGATTCGAATAATACACAGGGCTACACTTCAGATATTATTTCGGCAATATAATGCAAATGTCGTTCCTGAGTCAACGCCGAGGACATTCAAATAGAGAAATACGGTATAAAATAAATAACACACCGAAGCTATGCTACCTTTGTCACCGTTATTCAATGTATGTATATCTACCCCTTATTATTCCCGTTTTCCAACGGGGTCGGGGATGAGATGCGATGGAAGTCTTTGTGGCGATGATTTTTACGGCCGGATGCCCTTCCTGATGCCAACCTCATGAGAGGAGTTAATGAGAGATGAAATGAATGATGGTGAATGAAACTGGGCAAGGATGTGGAAGGAAGTGGCCGTGGCCTGTCAGAAGGTACCGTCACAGCATTTGCCTGGTGTTGAAAATGGAAAACCATTTCAAGGACGGCCGACGGTGGGGCTTGAACCCACGCGTCTACCGAGTCAGCAGAGAGCTTGGCCCCATGACCTAATGCTGAGCTTTAGCCAGCGTAGCCACTACTGTCGGTAAGTTGTCACCGTTATTCAATAAATACGAGAAAGAGGCCAATCACTCGACAGCTATACAAATATAATACAAAATACAAACACAACGTAATCTGATGATGAATATATCAACACTCACCATGCAATGATTATATCCTTCAAGATGAAACAAGAGTTTGGGTGACGGTCGCGGAAGTTACATAAAGATAGACTCTCCCTGACTTTTGAAATACCAAGGCACAACAGTTGTCATGGTGCTATTGATACGTAACTATTATTATCAAGGAATATTGCTCCTTGATTATTATATTGTATTAGAGTAAGAGATAAATATATAAGACTTTAATAAGTATTTAGTGTGTGTTCTTACTTCAATTATATCAAGTGTGCATTCGACCACCAAGACATAACACACAGTCTCAAGGAGAAGCTGGCGATGGTTCCTCCTTGCTTCTGCATTACACTCCGAAATTTGATGCTCTCAGCAAACTTGATTCGTGTTGCGTCGAAGTGCAAGGCTATAACCTACCTATAATAAAAACAAACTAACTAGCTAACTAAGAACACGATGAAACTAGAAAATAATAATAAAAGAAATAACGAAGTAAAATGGGAACAAAAATATTAAAACTGGATGCTAAAGTAAAAAGTAAACAGAACGATGACAATGGAACTATATAACTCAGACACAGACAGCGGCTAACAAGCGACTGAATCGCGAGCAATGCTCTGGCAACGTGTCGGCGGAATTGTCAAAATCCAGCCAATAGGAGCCCGCGGTGGCCATTTTACTATCGTTCCCGCCATTTCCTTCACGTTCATTCTTTTGAAATACAGACTATAGTCTAAAAATTTGTTCCAACGTTTTAGCATTCCGTTGCAATGATGAACTGATAAAATGATTGTGTGATACAGTACTTAAATGAAAATGAAGTAAAAACCTAATGGCAAAATTTAGGCACCACAGTAGTTAACATTCCACAACATTATTGTCATCATCACATTCTGTGATTATATTCCATTTTCTTGTTGGTGAACTGGTATGAGTACAGTAATTGCAACATTCACAGTTGAGATTGTGATGAGGGAAGTGCAGACATGGAGCATATATTATGTGAATAACACTTTACAGAATATATAGTGCAGGGCTCTACTATGGACTAGGGTGCCTTCAATTTTCTGACTTCCATGGCCCTTTTAGTTTCTAAACAGAAATCCTCATTTTTATGAGCATGAACCTTTTAATTTCTTCCTTTTTATTAATATGGTGGAACAGAACTTTTGAATTTGCTGGCATGAAAAATGGAACATCTTTGACAAAAGTTTCCTTTGATGTATGTTGGACAGTTAGGTTATGATATGAATTTGTGTGGGTTATATTGTAAAAGGAATAAATAGAAACTGATACAGTTATGGTAGAAGCAATACATTACGATCAGAATCAATAAATTATTATATAATGGTTGCCACACATAATCTGCAATGTTAACAAAACATTTGGTTGATTTTTAATTTAAAATTTCAGTTTTAATGTATTAGAAATCAAACAACAGTACAAATTGTGTTAAGTAATAAATGGCTATACAGTTACAGCTGAAACCTAAAAACAGAAAATTTTCCTCTGTTCCAAAACTTTACCTCTTAATGTTAATGTTTATCTCTCTCCTTGTGTGTGCACCTGGTCTTAATGATAATATGTTAATATTGAACATAGCAAGAATGTTTCATCAACTGATTGTGCAGCTAAAATTTATATTGAGTAATAGAGTGTGGGTGCATGAGTTAACATCCCCATAAGAGTCAAATCATAGCACACCATTAAATGCTATAATAAGAGTTTGTGGATTTTAATATCTATACATCCAAACATCTAGTATATTTTGCAGCTTCTGAGCTTTTCAGATTAAACATTTTGTTTCAAATTATTCAAGAGTGTGCAATGTTAATTGTACTTGTAGGGATTAAGATAATGCTATTTGACCACATAATGTTATTCATCACAAAATTTATAAAATACAGTACTTCAAGAAAAGTTTGACAGAAGAAAGTAGAAAATTTAACCTTACAATACAGTGTATTTAAGCATATAAACATTGAAGATTTTTTTTACCTAAAAAGTCGTGACTCCAAGCAAGCAGTCAACTCGAATTTATTTTACCAAGAAAAAATTTAAACATTTTTCTTATGTCTACAAGGGTAAGCTATTTTTTTAAGAGTTTTCCAGAAAGCCAAAATATTGTGTGCATTTAACACAAAGTAAAAAAAATTATTTTTGAGACAATTTAGCATTCTATCACTCATTCAGAAGTTCGCGAACCAACTTTTAGAGGTCATAAAACATGATGTATCAATTGATGAGTTTGGAACAAATTTCATATACTGTATAATGCCAATGTTAAAAATCACAAACTCTAACCATAATGTCATTATGAGAGCAGTTATTTTTTTCAACCTCCGATTATACATGAGATAAAGACAAGTATAATTTGCAAAATTAATTTATTACCAAAGCTTGTGTACAAGTATGGTTACTTTTCAACATTATCACTGTGAAGATCAAGGGATTTGTCATTGTCTATGGATGAGCTAACCGATTCTTGTCACCAGTGAGTTGACATGAGCCTTAGCGTTGTTTTTAAGCTCCTCATGTCTAGAACCTCCTAGTTACTTCTTCAGTTCAGAGAAGAAGTGTAAGTCACTCGGTGCCAAGTTGAGACTATATACTGGGTGTTCAAAAACTTCCCATCAAAATTGCTGAAGAAGCTGTTCAGTTACAGCAGCACTGTGTGGACAGGTGTTGTCATGAATCAAAAGAGCTCGATCTTTGATGAACTTCCGCTCCACTGTTCCCTTCTGTTTGAAGAAAACTAATTACACTAGGCAACTAACACTCAATGGAGGAATCAAGTTTCTGGGCCTGTAACTCAGCTTAAAATGGTGTAATGACGTTAGATGTGGCAGCGGTTATCGTGAGGAATATTTATTGTCTTCCTCTGACCATACCTCCTACCACAGTCGGAGGTTGAAAAAGAAATCGCCCTCGTGTATATACTGTATGCTTTCTGTTTTTAATTTTCATTCTGAATATATTGAAGGCGTTATACCGATATGACATTAATCTCTACAACCATCACAATCTGTTTGATTAATACCAGCCATTCAGGTTCACTGTTTAACATGTATGTAAAGAATCAATATAGTATAATAATAGAAAATACTTAGAAGTGCTGCCATATAACGGAACTCGCCAATAATACATTCTTATTAAGACATCCAACCATCTTATAGCAGCAGGGAATACTGTTAGATTATATACCGTACAGTATAACCAGCGGGGAAGCTTTATTTAACTTCCGCTCATCAGAGGTTGCCAAATGACAAAGTAAGGTATGTCAGTACTTTCAATGCATATAGTTACTAAATAAAACTATGTACACCCTTTAATATACATACATTATGAAAGGACACAAAAAGTGCTACAGAATGGGCATACATTATTTCAAAACGATTGGCCCATGTGGCAATGTGGACCATTCAGCCATTCCATAAAGTATCTAATGGATTGAACTTTTTATAATTTTCAAAAGAAATGTGTATCTGTTGTACAGTGTTCTGGCTTCAGTTACATTAAATTGTTTTTGAGAAAATGTTTGTTCTATGTGAAATAATTCTTGACTGTGACATCTCAACATTTTAGACTTTCACTACCATTCCATATAAACTCACATGCCCTTTCTCGCCAACTGCTTAATACAGTACGCAATTTTTTTTACAAATTGCGATTTAGTGATTTGTTTATTTTGCTATGTGTATGTAATCACATTATACACAATATAAAGAAAAACAACACACAATCGACTCTGCAAAAGAGACAGAATCACACAACGAATAACAAAGATGATAATGTGAGACTGAGTATACATACGTCCTTTTCATGTTGGGGCATATCAATACTGTGTATGGCCATCATGAACTCTAAGGCATGCTTGCAGATGACGAGGGATACTGAGCACCAACGTATCCAATATGGTTTGGGGCAGATTATCCCACTCTTGAACAGCAGCTTCAATCAGTTGCTGAATGTTTGTTGGAGGATTGGGGCGGTGAGAAATTGCCCTCTTGAGCTCTTTCCATGCATGTTCAATACAGTTCATGACTGCAGAATATGCAGGCAACTCCATTCTCTGTATGCCATGCATCTGAAGTAACTGATTGACCACCCTATCTGGATGGGCTCGAGCATTATCGCCTATTAGTGTAAAGTCCTTACCCTGTAACGACAGGTTCAGGATGTTGCCTCCTTACTCCAGACCAGTCATGTTGCCGTGGATAGGAATTAGAGACGTACGTCGACCAAACATGATTCCTCCCCAAAACTTGACCAAACCTCCTTGCTATGGGAGGCATTCCTGGATGAAAGGCTAGGGAAATCTCTCACCCACTCGTCGCCACACTCGAATGCAAACCAATGGAGACTTCATGCTTGAAGAGAGTACGCTTCCAATTTTCTTGGTTGTTGCCCACCTTACACGAGCTGCCTTATGCTGTGGCTTCAAAGGAGGTTTTGGCGCAGGCAACTCGACATCAGCCATGCAGCCAATTGCGCACTGTCTGTCGAGACACATTCACTCCAGAGGCCCTTAGAAGATCCTGGTAGAAGTTGGTGGCAGTACCAATGGACTTACGACGTGCTGAAAGCAACAGGTACCGATCCTCCCTGAGAGTGGTTTTGTGGAGGCGTCCAGTTCGTGGTCAATCAGCAACTGTATGGATCTCCCTGAACTTTTTCTACACCCTCAAGACATCACTTTTACTAATTTCAACACGAGTAGCAACATCCACTTGTCGGAATCCCTCCTGAAGCAATGTTACAATTCGAATGCGGTCTGACGTACGAATGCAAACTCTTGCCATGGAGCCGTGACAATAAGCGATCTGGCGAGTGAATTAATTAATAAAATTAATTAATTAATTGCTTGAGTTGAGCTTGGTAGGTGCTGGGGGGGGGATAAGTGGGGGTTCAGGATATCTAGGCGAGATAGGATTTTCTTGACGTGGATGGTTTAGCTTGGCTGTAGGGAGGAATCTTTAAGAATGGGTAACGGCTTAAATATGGATGATTGTTGCTTGAATCTCGGAAGGGAAGGTAGGAGGGTTATTGGTTATAGGCTGAGTATGATGAGAGCTTGGCTTGGTGTCGTCAATTTGAAGTCTCGATGATACTGGTTGGAGCACGGAGCGCTGGCATGCGACTTGCTCGGATGCTTGCTAGCGTGTCTCTAACCTAGACTTCCCCGTGCGCTCGAAACCAACTGTACAAGTGGTGTTAATACAGACGGACATGAGACGTGCCTCGTAGCAGACAAATATTGAATGATTCGTATGGTGTACATTCATTGGCGAATATAATGGCGTTCTGTTCGTAACGATGTAATGTGTCCTTCCGCGTCACACAATACTTAGCCATCAACTATACTGTCTGCACGGTGTTGTCGTCACGTGCTCAAGTCTTGAATTCCATTATATCAGACCGGTGATGATAAATGTGAAGCGATAGGGCTAGAGAGTGACTGTGTACAGGCTCACCCGCAAGCTTCAAGGTGGAGGGCAATCGTCTAAAACAAACGTCCTGCTTGTACCATTCGGGTAGATCCTTCCTCGGCCTCTCCTACCTACAATTTTTCCTTCAATGATCTGAAGGAGTATATATTTATCATCACGAATTATATAGCCAAAGTATTCAAGTTTTGACATTCTGCAAGACCTCCAGTTCTTTGTGCAGACGTTTGAGCACTTAAGTGTTACATAGTCTATCGATCCATGATATTCTGAGCAGGCGTCTATATAACCAGATCTCGAGGCTTGAAGTGTTTTGCTGATGTTCTCTGTGGAGGTCCAACATCGGCACCATACAGTACGGTACGGTAGTGAAAATGTAACACCGCATTCAACTTAAAGGAAGAGAAATGTGAAGGACTCGGGTCTTCAATGCGGTATCTAATTTCGATAGCATTGTTCCAATTATTATCAAGTATGCATCCAAGGTATTTCACATGTTGAACTTGTTCCAGCTACAGTCAAGTTAACAGGTGGAATTACATGTTTGCTCACAACCATTACTTTAGCCTTTCTTGTATTCAAATACAGACCTGCTCTTGCACTGTGCTGTACCACAGAGTTCAGTAATATCAGTAATGTTGTTGCATGCAGAACCGTATCATCCGCATACTGCAGATTATTTAAGGTGTTTCCATTAACAAAATACCTTCCTGTTTTTCTTCCAGTGCTTCAGAAAATATTCTCTCAGAGTAGATATTGAAAAGAGATAGAACACAGGCTTGCCTCACTCCTTGTTTTATTTCTACGCTGCAGGTGTTGGTGCAATTACTTTCACTGAAATGGTCTGATTCCAGTACAAGTTGGCAACAATTTGTATATCTCGCTCATCTTGGCCAATATCGTGTAGAATACGCAGTAATGTTTCATGTTTCACATGGTCATATGTTTTTTCGCTGTCAATAAGACAAGCATTAACATCATCATCATCATCGTTTCTTCGCTCCAGCAAGCCGGGTGCGGTTATAAATGAGCCGTCTCCAATTTGTCCTGTCCATCCATAGCTGTTGTTCTTGTATTTGATGCCAGTTCTTATCTCTAGCATCAAGGTCCTTATAAATTTTCTTCTCCCACACATCGCGAGGTCTTCCTCTTGGTCTCTTCTCGGGGACACTCTGGCCAAAGTACACTCAAGGTATCCTGTGGGGAGCCATCCTTTTCATGTGACCATACCATCTCAATCTCTTGAGTTCGACTGTCTCCAGCAGGCTCCTTTCCAATCCCAGTTGTTGTCGGATATCCTCATTCCTTATTATTTAGTCCATTTTTGTCTTTTGAAGGCAAGAACGGAGGAACTTCATTTCTACTGCCTGGAGACGATTGTTTGTTGGTCCAGTAAGGCTTGCTGCTTCCAGTCCATTAACATCCACAGACATATCTATGCTTCTTTGCACCAAAATTAGTATCTCCAGTAACACCTCTCTGGTGCCAACTTGGGATTTCCTATGTGCGCTTCACATATGCTGTTATCCTGGCATGTATTACCTTTAGGAAGATCTTGAGGACATGGCTCATTAAGCTTATGATTCTATAATCCCCATGAGTTTTTGCTGTTACTTTTTTTTTGGAATGGGAATGAAAGTTGACGTCAACCAGTCAGAAGGGATAATTCCACTTGTTTACACTTGATTGAAGACAATATTTTTATCAGGATATCCAGTGATTGGTCTTCTTTAAGTATTTTTAATATTTATACTGGTATACCATCAGGTCCTGGTGCTTTTGCAATTTTGGAGCACATATTCCACTTCTCTATGGGTATTAAAGGTCCATCACCTGTATCGCATTCATAGGAATGTGGTCCTCGATCATCGTGATATAGATCTGACACATAGTCTTTCCAGATGTTCAGTTTTTCTTGAAGTTCAATCATGATCTTCCCTTGACAACTGTATAAGCCATTTGTCCTTCCAGTATAATACTCTGCAGCTTCTTTTCTAATAATGGAGTAAATTAGACTAACTCGATGTTCTGTGAAGTATAAAGTAATTATATTAACATTGGAATCTATAGGAAGAAATCAATGTTGTTGAGAATGGGTGAAACAGCAATAAAAGAAATAGCTCTGGAGAGAATTGATCACTGTTTGCAGGAGACAGAGTTTAGTTACTTATTAAAAATAGTGTGCATATGAACTTGCTCCCTGGGAAGTGAATTACAGATTCCCTGCAACTACTTGTGTGCTTGATTGAAAATATGTTGCGACATATCCATGCCATATCACCTCGCGATATTGTCAGATAAGCCGTGAGTCACTGAGACTTGTCATCTCAAGCAATGGATACAGACTGCCGCCAATTGAGGCTTCCTCTTAACCTCCTCACCCCTTTGTATTACATGAATAATTTGTATGCTAGTATTATTTTACGGGCATCTTCCACTTAAATACGAATTTTCATGCCATTCGCTCCAGTAGTTTTGACAACAATCCGTAACAAACAGATACAAATTTAACTAAGGGTATATTTTTTGGTCAATACATTACACATCTCATCCGGGATAAAAGCAAAGTTTTTGCTGAAAATTCAGAACACTTGCTTTATTTGTAGAAATATATTTTGGTATATTGATTGAAGTATCTTACAGGGCATGGTTAAGGGTTTTTATTTTTGTGCGATGAGGTATGTGGGGCCCAAAATATATTCGTACTCTGAAGGATTTTTTCAGTATATGAATATTTATTCATTCTTGGAAATTAATGTACTTGGGCGCTGGGAGACTATATATCCTCTTCAAGTCTTTCAAAGCAGAACATGTGAAAATTTGAATTTAGTTGGCCTGTTTGCCATTTCTTGATGAATGCAGTACATTTAGATTTATCTGTTGGCACAGGCTAGAGTAAAATATGGCTGTGATTATATGAAAGCTACTGAGGTATGGGTGGTGCTTAGTTATGGCATTCAGGGCACAGTCAGTGCCTGCGGATGTTGTGAAAGGTTCTACTCATAGGGTTAGTACTGCTGTTCTGACTTGGTGAGGAAAGCAATAACAAACTACCTCACTCCTCACCTTGCCTAGTACGCCTCAATATAGCGCTGCCTTGGGTTTTTGTGGGTATCTACCCACATAACCTAACGGCGGTACTTTTTGAGCATCCAACCAGCCTTCGGGCTGACTACCTAACAGACAGACATAAAATATTTAAATAACACTCCTGGAAAAAATTACATGTATTAGTTAAATATCACTATTATAATGCGTCAATTAATTAACTAATACATGTATTTTTTTCCAGGAGTGTTATTTAAATATTTTATACTGTTACGTGCCACCCCCTAGTGGCACTTTTGTTAACTGGATTACGGAGGGTAGAAAACACAACACCAATTACTGCTTTAAAGAGAAGTTAGCTTTATTGCTTGCAGGAAGAGGTACACTACTCATCAGCAAATACAAGCAATTGAAACCTTACTCCAGTTTCCTCAAGTCTCTTCCTTGAGCGCTCTTGGCCCTTTCACTTGTCAACAAACCACAGAAGTTAAACCGTCTTAATGAGTACGGTGGCCTTGACAGAAACTACCGGTTCCTCTCCCTTATGTACACCAACCCCAGTTACTTACGATAGCTTGCTGCACGATGTTCACAAGCAGGGAAACAATGTCACTGGGTTTCGTAACTCGCACGGCACTTCGTCACTACACTTCTGTCGCTCACGAAAACACGCACTAGCTCAGAAACACACACCCACAGAAAACTCAGTCCCCTCACTTTGAGGCCGCTTATATAGCAGGCTGGTGACTCAATGAATTCTAGAATCGTCCAGGACACACGTCTTCTAGAGATTTCCTTCACTGGCTGGGTCACGAAGATTCTGGACCATCCCTTTCGCTTCGCAGCCCGTTGCGTAACGCACACGTAATATACTGAGGCAGAGCACACACAGCCTGGGGGCAGCTGTGACTCAACGCGGCGAGGCGACAAAACACACTCACAGCCGTAACAATACATTGTACCCCACCCAGTCATTGGGAAAATTTGTGTTGACCGACTGAAAAGCTACAACATACAGTTTTTATAGGCAACACTGAAAAAAATTGTTTCAAAACTTAACATTACATTGTTCTATTACTCGAATGCTATTTTGTTCCCCAGACCTAAAATGTGTATCAAATTTGAAGTTGGGGTGAATCATCCAAGAAGTGGTGTCTGTCTGTCTCTCTCTCTAAGATGTTTCATGATACTATTAGCATTCAGGAACATGGTACCAGAGTTATGTATTCCGTCTAGGGTCGAACTCCAGACCCCATTCTAAACTAAGACTTATGATTATTATTACTAGAGATGGAATAGCAAGCCGTGTGTATCTGTCATTCTGTATATCTCGATATGTTTACCCCACTATCTATGAGTGTTCGCTTCATGGAATTCCTGTTATCGGAACCATGAGTCAATATCCTGTATGACGCACATTGCCCTCTCCCTTGTGAAGGGATTTGTATAAAAGCCCCAATTCAGAGAATTCTTATTCTCGGAACCAAGGAAATGACACACTGCCTATGAGTGTTCACTTCATGGAATTCCTGTTACCGGAACCATGAATCAATATCCTGTATGACGCACATTGCCCTCTCCCTTGTGAAGTGACTTGTATAAAAGCCCTGCGCTGAGGAGCACTGTCCTCTTCCAACTGCAGCAGCAGTCAAACAGGTTTTCTGACTGGTGTTCACTTGTATATATTGAATTGTCAACAAGTTAATAAATACATACAAACTAACCAACGAGTTCTCATTCATAGAAAGCAGATACTACTCATCAGAACTAAGAACCACGAGACCTACTGACTTAGCAGTAGCAACAACTTCTTAATACATCACTAAAGAAGACTGTTAAGCGACAAACTTAACTGGGGGCCCGTCCGGGATAGGTAACGATTATCCTTGCCAGATAATCTACGAGTAAGTTAGTACAGTGTTCTGACAAACCTCACAAGGAGGCCTTTCGTCACTATACTAGCGACACCAAGGTACCTATCTTCAGTACTAGATGCAGGCATCGTTTCTATGAATCAGCCAGCAAGCCAGGAGTGGTACTGACAACCTCAGGGAGGCCTTTCGTCCACAAACGACTTCGCCAGCTTGAAGGAAGCAAGTTAGAAGTGGAACTGATAACGTACCAAGAGATGCCTTTCGTCCACAACCAACTTTGCTAACTTAACGGAAGGAAGGAAGTTAGCCGACAACGTTCCAAGCAACGCCTTTCGCAACAACCGACCGCCATCGCCGTACGTGCCGACAACGCTCCAGAAGCGCTTTCCGACCACACGACGACACGAGAGAACCAACCGACTCCGCAGTTCCAAGAGGATGCAGCCAGCACTGATCATCTCTTCTTGTCTGTAAGTCAAACTCCAAATA
Organism: Meconema thalassinum; assembly: GCA_946902985.2. Classification (NCBI taxonomy): domain Eukaryota; kingdom Metazoa; phylum Arthropoda; class Insecta; order Orthoptera; family Tettigoniidae; genus Meconema; species Meconema thalassinum. The sequence goes on from OX336390.1 coordinate 447,694,525, forward strand.
ATACCTTATTTGTGAACTAGAGTATTATTAGTAAAGCATGGTTCAATATTTCAAGTGACAAATTGGGAGAGCAACAATAATAATAATAATAATAATAACCTAAATAATACATTCTTTCCCTTTCAAACGAAAACAAATTACAGTTAACGTTAACTAGTAGAGTTTGCCTTGTCATTTCGATTTGAATTAAAATTAATAAACTTAAAACAAATAATAAATACATAATAATAAATATTTGTACTTTCAAGAGCAAATAATTTAGTGGGCTCTAATTAGCAGACCTTACACTCTTTATTTACTTTTGAATTAATATTGTAACTAAACAATTAAAACAAAACAAAAATAATAAAGTTATATCATTTCCTAACAAAAGTGAGTTAGTGCAGCCCATACTGGTCTTTCGCTTGTCACTATTAAAGGAATTAATAAAATAATTAAATATTTATTATCATCATCAATCATCATCCTCATTTCAGAAGACATATAATTAATTTTATCATTTTACTAGTTCATATTGTGGAGAATCTAAACGAGATATCCACATATCATTAATTTTAGATTAATAATAATAATAACTTATTTCCTTTATTGTGGAAACCTAACCGGGGCTCTTTCACATATATTTTGATTAATAATAATAATAAGTTATTTCCTTTATTGTGAAAACCTAACCGGGGCTCTTTCACATATATTTTGATTAATATTAACACTTATAAGTAAGTAATTAACTTTTAAAAGTAACCACTGTTACAAAATTTAATCTAGCAAATTAAATATTTATTATAAACAATTTTGAAAACCGTCTTTATAAATTCAAACAAAATGCCTGAAACCGAGTTACTTTCAAAATTCGAATATGCTCAGATATAGCTTTTGCCTGAATTTAACGGCACTAATTCTTGCAGTCTTGACTATTTCTTAGCAAGAACAGAATCGTTTCTAAACACTCATAAGAGAATAGCGTCAGCTACAAACTCAGTATTAATAAATGCCTTCCTATTTAACGTCATAAAGTCAAAACTAAAAGGTGAAGCATGTAGCATTCTTGACTTAGAAGCCAACAGTACTTATGAAAAATTTAAAGATAAAATCATATGAAAATACGGTAACGTCAAAGACGAGAGACTTCTCATCCAGGAGATCTCTAATTGCTACCAGAAAAGAAACGAATCATACAATGACTACCATGATAAATTGGAAGGATTGACTTTGCAATGCAAAAGCTTATGCAAACTCAATTACCAAAATCAAATTTTGGAATTGAAATTAAGAGAACTTGAAGAGTTAAGCCTAAATACATTTAAAGCAGGTGTGTTGGAACCCTACCGTTCATACTTAAGATATGCACAGATTACAGACCTGAATCATTGCCTCAGGTTATGCAGGTCTTACGATAACGATCGCGCCCATGAAGATTACATGGACCAACTAAGAGGAAAACTTCCTCCTAGCAAGTTTCCACCAACAACTCGACCACTAGGCCACTCAGCACACAATCCATTCTCGAATTTTAACCCAGCTCCACCAAGGAACCCATTTAACCAACCTTTCATGCAAAATCAAACCCACAGAACCTTCTTTAAAGATAAACCACAACCAATTTTCGGACACGCTCAAGCTCCGAACACTCAGCCTTTCAAGCCACCAAACTCCATGAATCGTCCTTACCCAACTCCCAATAATATTGGCAGACGTTTCACACCCACTAACCAGCAAAGATTTCCACAGCCGATGTCAGGTGTTTCAACCATTAGAGGTAATCTGAATGCTCACTTAGAACCTTCAGAAGACATCGAACAGGAAGCTTTAGGTCCCATACATCAATCACTAGAGTATGTAGATAAGTACAACATACAAAACTACCCGCAAGAGTACGACACTCAGTACTATGAATACGAGTGCGATGAAGAGGAACAGTCTCAGGATTTTCGCTTGGCCCAGCCATCAAAATCGAAGACTTGAATAATTTAGGTAGCGCAGATTTCGCTCAAATAGACGCAAAGATTGACTACGCCTCGAACCTAGTCACTCTCAACAGCACGGACATACCGTTTCACTATAATTCCTCACATAAGCAAGTGAATAATTTTCAACCCACAGTAGATACAGCTAACACTGCGATTCCCGTCAATATCGAAAAAGAAGAAGAGTATGTTCTGAATTTTAAATATGGTGAACTGTATCTCTTAGATGCCAAAACTCACCAAGCCATACAGCCCACAGAGAGACAACTAAAACACGAGTTTAAGGAACCAATTTTAGTTCAGCCACTGGAAATAAATTCCATTACATACGGTAACATTCAAGAATATCCCCACACAAAACAAGGAGAGTCTGATTACGTCAAAGACAAAACTAACTATGTCGTAGACGCACTCTCTAGAGTAGAAATTAACATGGCTGATGAAGCAGCTTCAATCATTGCCATCCCCGGAGATGACACCTACCAAAATGATATGGATAATGAAACTGTCCATTCAAATCAGGCAGACCCCATATTCACATTGAAAATATCTGAACGGAACTTAAATCAAAACCGCAATAAGATAATTGTAAAATATGGTAATTATCCCAAGGTACTTAAACAAAACCTGTTTAAAAATGTACCAGACACATAATGATTGTCACAAAGAAGAATCTTCAGGAAGATTTAGCAAATCACCTCCTCAAAATAATAGTAACCTCAAACAAGTACGCTACTTATTTTGACGATATCACTCTCGAGATCCCATTCATCAGGGCATGCCAGAAGCTATTTACTTCTGAACTAATCATTATCAGGTCATCCAAATTCTTGGAAGACATTGAAAGCCCCGAAACTCAGAGACAGCTGATTTCACACTATCATTCTGAAAACCACAATGGTATAGTAGAAACTTACGAACATCTTAAGACCAAATACTACTGGCCTCATTTAAGAGAACAAATTAGGACAATCATCAATCAATGTAACCTCTGTCAGAGAAATAAATACGAGAGACACTCTAACGAGGTATCGAACCAAGGTCCCATCACCGCCGATCACCCTTTCTCTCAAATTCACATCGACACGTTTCACTTCGAGCAAAGTCGCATATTAACTATAATTGACATTTTCTCAAAGTATGGACAAGCCTACATTTTACCAAATGGTACAGGTCTGGCCACACTAAGCCAATTACAAGTTTACTTTTCCCACCATGGATTCCCAAGGAAAATCACACATGACCAAGGAGGAGAGTTCGAAAACAATGTCATAAAAGAATATTGTAAAGCCATGAACATCGAATATCACGCTACTACCCCTTTGAATTCTTCATCTAATTCTCCAGTAGAAAGACTGAATTCGACCCTTCTAGAGAAACTTCGTATCTCCAGTGATCACGATAAGTTCACTCCGCTCTCAGAGCTCGTGACCACCATAATCACGGATTACAATTCTTCAATCCATTCCACTACTAAACAACCTCCTTTCAACGTTCTATATGGACCATACTATAAGGCTTTAGACCACGTCTTCTCGCCATGTCCCAAAATCAATGAATACATTGAAAGACAAGGAAATCAGTTGAAAATTGTAAAAGAGAGTCATACTAAACCAAACACCGACACTTTCAATCATAATTACCAAATTAATGAAACTGTCTACGTATTAGATCCCCTCACCAGAAATAAGAAATCAAAAAACCTGTACAACGAAGGTATCATTACCAAAATTGAAGAAAACAGGGTATACTGTAAAATGAGAAACGGTAAAACTCATGTAAGGAATTTTCGGGACATTAAACCAAAACGAAAATTTCTTATTCCAGATTCCTCCCTGGATATGGCACCATCATCACACAGCCCATCCAGACACAAGGATTCTATGCCGACTCATTAGGACCAGCCTTAATAATTAACGATTATCACCGGTTCATGTTTCATTTCAATTTAACGAGTTTAAAAGAATCTTATAATAATATTCAAGACACTATCTCAAGTCTCGTGTCACGAAGCAATAATACTTTTCCTTATCTAATATCAGAATTAAGAGAATCAATTAAAGAAACAAAAAAGGAATTAAATAAGTTGCTACCTGCTACACCTAGAAGTAAGAGAGGTCTTATAAATGGTTTAGGTAGTATAATTAAATTCATATCAGGCAATCTAGACCAAGATGATCTAGACAATCTACAGGAACAATTAAAAGCATTAAAACAAAGTAACGCCAAAGAAATTAAACATTTTAATAAATTAGTATCATTCAGTAACTCCATTGCTCAAAAGTTCTATAATGAAATGAACCATGTAAACTATAATATGAAGATAATTAAAGGTATTTTACAAGAAGAAGACTTCAAGATTAACCTTCTGGAACATCAACAATATGTGCTCTTGTGTACGAACAAATTAGATAAAATCATACAAGTGATGCAAGATACTATTAGCTTGTCATTTAATGAAATGACAAATATCAAGATGTTCTCCCAAAAGGATTTAACAAATGTTGTAAAACATTTACAACTAATCTACCCAACAAATACTATAATTCATACTGACCAGTATCATCAATTTGAGAACCTTAAACTGTCAAAAACGCAAGTTCTCATGATGAACGAAGAAATTGTTGTAATATTATATATGCCAATCACTGATGCTAAAACTTATACATTGTATAAAATTTCTCCTGTACCTAGCAATAATCTAATATTAATCCCTCCGGAAAAATATTACTTGCAAGGACCTACCTTAAGATGGTCTAACGCACCTTGTATAAAAATTACTCAATATTATGCATGTATACTCTTTAATACTAGAATAACTTCATGTAATTTAACGGACACTACCAGATGTCAATTTGCCACTGTAAAAAACGAGGTACAACTATTTCAACCACTAAATAAGAAGCATAGCCTTTTCTCTAGTAAAATTCCTCAAATATTCTTGCAAACCTGCCCAGAATCTCAGAGAACTATAAAATTAGCAGGATCATATGTTATCTACTCAAATGAGTCTTGCCCTATTACAAGTATGGGCATAACTTTGCAACAGCAACCTACAAATTATGTGCACCTGTTTCCACTCCTGACAACTCCAAGTGATCCATACGTTAAAACCGAAATAAATTTCCATTCATCCCACCTCGATGTGAAAGGAATGAAGTTAGATTTAAAACCCATTCAAGAATATAATACTAAAATGAAGACTTTTGTGTCTGTGAACACAAGTATTATAATACTTATTTTCTGTGTTATCCTGTTAATATATAGAACAAGGATAAATCAATGTATTAAATCTGTAAAAAATAGATTTAAGAAAAATGTTATCGAGGACGATAACGATCAACAAAGGGTGGAGGAGTTATGTATTCCGTCTAGGGTCGAACTCCAGACCCCATTCTAAACTAAGACTTATGATTATTATTACTAGAGATGGAATAGCAAGCCGTGTGTATCTGTCATTCTGTATATCTCGATATGTTTACCCCATTATCTATGAGTGTTCGCTTCATGGAATTCCTGTTATCGGAACCATGAGTCAATATCCTGTATGACGCACATTGCCCTCTCCCTTGTGAAGGGATTTGTATAAAAGCCCCAATTCAGAGAATTCTTATTCTCGGAACTAAGGAAATGACACACTACCTATGAGTGTTCACTTCATGGAATTCCTGTTATCGGAACCATGAATCAATATCCTGTATGACGCACATTGCCCTCTCCCTTGTGAAGTGACTTGTATAAAAGCCCTGCGCTGAGGAGCACTGTCCTCTTCCAACTGCAGCAGCAGTCAAACAGGTTGTCTGACTGGTGTTCACTTGTATATATTGAATTGTCAACAAGTTAATAAATACATACAAACTAACCAACGAGTTCTCATTCATAGAAAGCAGATACTACTCATCAGAAGTAAGAACCACGAGACCTACTGACTTAGCAGTAGCAACAACTTCTTAGTACATCACTAAAGAAGACTGTTATGCGACAAACTTAACTCCAGTACTCTTGAGTTTGACTATCCACATTTGGAACGATTAATAAAGGAATAGGAATTTGTGCACGGGCCTGATGGGAAGGAGGTGCAAAAGGGACTCTACGTTAACTCTGGGGCCCGGGGAGGTAGAAAAGTCCATGTGTATGTAAAGCAGTCAACCCTGAGGCTAGTCTGATCCTCAAAAAGCGCCACCATACGTTACGTGAGTAGAAACCACAAAATCCCAAGGCGTATTAGGCAAAGTGAGGAGTGAGGTAGTTTCCCATTGCTTTCCTGACTGAGTCAAAACAGTACTGACCCTATGAGTAGAACCTCTCACAACATTCACAACCACAGGTTGTGCCCTGAAGGCCATTGCTCAATACCACCCATACCTCAGTAGCTACCATATAATCACAGCCATGACTGAGACTGAGACATCGGTGAAAAGCCACATTTTTCTCTAGCCTGGGCCAACAGACAAATGCAAATGTGAAATTTTCGGATAGGGTTATATGGAATGTATCTTAATCTAGTGAATCACCACAGAATATTACAAAGAGAGCAAAACATGTATTTCGCAAATAACCATTAAGTTTATAATTTCACAGCCAGGAAAACAGCAGTTTCCGAAGTTGTCAAATCTTTAATTAGCGTAAAATGTCTAAATATCCTTTTGAAAATCTGACTTCTAGCTCATGTGGTTGTTCTTATAATGACAGTTAGCAACTTACAACATTAAAACATACGAAGCATATAAATAGAAAGCTACGGTGGTTTCTTTTAATTCACATGATGTCAGGATGTCAAGAGACGAACAAAGGTGGAGGGGCCCCTGCTCGCTCCCCTCGGTCCTGTAGGCCATGTGTAACTAATAAGATGCAGTTAGAAAATGGCTCGGTTTGTTCAGCGTGGCCAGATGATAGTGAGGAATGACTGTTCGTATCTTCCGGGTTATTTTCGTTTCGTGTACCACTGTGCCAAAGCCCGCGTGACGTAACTGGGCCACGAGACTTACCAGCGCTCATCAGCCGTGCCAACAATGATCGCCACTTACGCGTGCTTAGGACAACCTCGCTTATAAAGGTCACTGAGCTAATCATTGTCCAAAAGGTTATGCTTTTATAACGCATCTAAGAACAGATATCCAGTATTGACATCTAGCATCTAAATGACGATTAATGATCGTCAGAACCCCCTCCCTCTCGAGAGATTCGTAACTTGCGAGACATGGTTGGTGCCATGGATCCACCAGCTGAGTTTGGCAGTACTTCCCTCACTTCCAGAGGCGTTAGCGAGAATTCTGGAGCTAGGGGTGCTTATGTTGTCCTTTCGGATGTGACTTAAGTTGCCGTTGCTCTATTTAGCGTTGATCAACTCCGTGTATTTTTGTGCGGAGTAGCTTTCAAAACTTGTTTAAGGTACAGATGCCAGCGTTTAGCTCTGCACTTGAACTTCAGAGGTAGGAGCGGGGTGTAGAGCCATGCGGGGAGCGTGCCGCATATTTCCGTATCTGAAAACATTGACGCGCGTGACGGTGGTTCTCAGAATCAGACACAGATACGCTCAGCGTGACAAATGTTTTACGGGGGAGTGCAGAGCTAACTGCCAGTCCCTGTACAGTACTGTGGGTATTTCCACCCCTTTACTATTTCTGTTGTTATTATTAGGTAGTAGTAACCATTCTCATCATTAGGAGCTAATAAACTAGCTCTTAGCCCTAAAACAACAATTGAATCATGCGGCCGAACAAGGCAAGCGCCACTGTGCAAATTATGCAGGAGAAGCAATTTAAAATACATCAGCTCACGGACAGACTGTGCACGTGTCTGTTCCATTCAATATCGCACACCTAGAGAGGGTCTAGTAATACTGGCATTTATTTTCGCCATCATAGTACTCCATTTTAACCACTTTCTCTCCCATCCACATTCATAGTTTAAAATAACTGCGTATTTCTATAAACCGATATTTTCCAAACAACAAAATATATAGTATTTTTTCTTAAAAAATCGCATTTAAAATTCAAAATCTTTTTCTTTTTTTTATTCGAAATGACATGACACTTTCTGTTAGGTAGTCAGCCCAGAGGCTGGTTGGATCCTCAAAAAGTACTGCCATGGGTTAGGTCGGTAGATACTCACAAAACCCCAAAGCAGTGCTATAATGAGGCGTACTAGTCAAGATAAGGAGTGAAATAGTTTGCCATTGCTTTCCTCACTGATTCAGAACAATAGCACTGACCCTATGACTAGAACCTTTCACAGTACACACAGCACTAGGGTTGCCCTTAGGCCATTATTCAGCACCACCCATACCTCAGTAGCTTCCATATAATCACAGCCGGGAATGAGACTGACACATAGGTGGAAAGCCACTAGCTAAATATGAGAATGCGTTAAAATCATCACGGAGAAAAAATAGTAGATAAGTATTTTACGAAGCGACAGTATTCTTGCTAATACGTGTCCCGTTTTACCACAAGGAAAAGAATACGATCCAGTTCACTGAACTGAGTCTCTGGTGTTATCTAGCAGATTTTCGGTGAAACGAACCATGAGTCACTATAGATTAAGGATGTTCCATTGAAAATCCATGCTTTACTCAAGTTGGTGCTTATCCTGTTGTTCAATTGTCATTATCGCCGTAATCATCATCTTAACTTCCGAATTCGTATATTTTAATGGAGGTTAACGAATACTAGGATTTTGGGTGTATTGCTAAATATTACATAATTTTAATCCAAACCTTTGTCACCAATCCGAAGAATAGTGTTATTTAAAATTAAAACTTCATCGAATTTCGTCTCTTTATTATTTGGCTAAAGAAGGGGGGGGGGGGGATTAATTTCCCTGATCATCCCACGCCGTAATTACGCCACTGTATCCTGGACCTTCCTTAATCTGGGCCTGGCTGGCTTTACCTAGTTACGGTATATTGTTCATTCATGTTTACATCCTGTATTCACCATAGCCCTCACTGAATTCAATCCTAATCCGACGAATTGTCTCAATTGAGTTAATGAGCTTGCGGCCTTGACTCGCCCGCCTCGGTCTGCCTTACTAGGTCACGCGTGCATGTGTTCCATGACCACAGCAACGGTCATTATTCCCCTAGATACGTCAAAAACAACGCCAGGTTATTAAGTTTCCTAACACTGGGGAACAAATTATTATTTTTTGTTTGTGACTCGGTTCTCACCGAGTGTGACTAGTTGCTTTTGTCATAACATGAAGGAAAATCGATGGTACAATGGTCCTGATTTGCTTTAGAATTGTACATTTTTCGATTTCTTACACTAAGTTGTCTCCGAACAATTTATAAAATCTCTTGACAGTCTACGCGTCTACATTACAAAAGGCATGGTAGAAAGATTGTGGGGCAAAAAATACATTTCTGAGACAGTTGAGGTGGGAATCGAACCCACCTCTTCTCAGTTTTATATCTCGAGGTGGAGGATACCCCGTTCCAACACTCAGGCGATTTATAAAAAACATTAAAATACTTTCTTCGTATTGCTTACACTCTCTGCGGGTGCAGTATCAAGGCTCTCAACTGATAAGCTCAAGATTGTGGATCGAAATCCGGCGCCGTCATTCGGCATTTTATCATTTTAAATGATCTTGTCGACTTCGTCGATACGCTGAGGTCTGGCGTTACGTTACGGTGACGGGACGAAATGTACCGATAATGCACTGAAGTGTGTGACGTCATAGTACGATGTAGCAGCCGAGTACCAAGAAGGCAGTGCGAGAACTGAGTTTCAAGAAGGCAGTGCGAGAACAATCAAGTAGGCAGTGAAGAAACAAAATACAGTAGAATCTTGAAACTCTGTTCTCGCACTGCTTTCTTGGTACTCGGCTGCTAGCATTTAAAATGATATAAAGTCCAGTCTTTCAGACTGACTATCAGTCTCTTTTATGATGCTTAAATGTGAGGGATCCGTATCAGTAGTTTTAACGGCACGTTAGAGTTTCCCTTCAGGGCAATATATTGGCATTTCGGCGCCTCTGCAGCTCTACTAAACCCCATATTATTATTATTATTATTATTATTATTATTATTATTATTATTATTTTATTTTTATTATTATTATTATTTATCATCATCTTATTAAGTCGCTTTTCAAGTACGCTGGAGTTGTGATCCGGTCAACCCAGGTTCAATTCCCGGTACTACCATGGAATATGTAAATGAGGGATGGAACGTGGTGCACTCATGCTCGAGAGGACAGCTGAGATGAAGTGTAAGTTCAAATTCCAGGTCCCCAGAAGTAGTTTTCCATACTTAGAATACAAAGTGGATGCTTTGATGGTACTGTTCGAGCGTCAGCTCTGAAGACCTGACAAGAATGTAGTTTGGAGTGAGAAAGACGGTGATGACGTAGGACTGTACAGTACATTACTATACCGTACGGTGCAAATGCATTCACTTACCTTTACGTAGCGGTGTTGACGAAGCTGTTTCTGAACACACTGTTGTTAAAGATGCTTTATTCAATAGCCTACCTAAAGACATTGCGGTCATGACTCACTTGAAATTACGTATGTGCGAATATTTTCTGATAGTTGTGGTGTCCCTACTGGTGTATGTATGAGTGTGTTACTGTAATTATTAGGATCATGCCCAGGAGTTGATATGAGTTTGGTAACTGCACTCAATATTGCCGCTCCCATCGTCGCCGGGGTTAAAATTTGGACTTCTCGGACGACTGCAGGTTCTCAATATTAACGTTTGATGAATGGGAGTGGATGGTGAGGCATTCTTCACAGACGCCAATAGCCTCATTGGAGTCATTGATGCATAACACTGCCAAGTATTTCTGGGCTCGCTGGCGTAATGAGAACAGTTATATCTCAGGGCTAAATAGCTACACGCATAAAGATTACAGTGTAGTAATAACGCCATTTTATAAAGTTATTACTTCACTCTCTAACACATCTTATTATAGACGTCGCGTCCTCGAATCACTGCCCTGAACTTCTTTTATTTTCTATCTGTTCTTCCGTACGTTGAAGCAGTGATAGGGGGTTATGATTGAGTAAGAAGAGGCCATGGCCTTAAGTTTAGTACCATCCCAGCATTTTCTTGGAAAAGAAGTGGTGAAACCACGGAAAACTTCTAGGATGGCTGAGATGGGAATCGAACCTACCTCTTCTCAGTTTTGCCTCACTAGGCTGAGTGTACCCCGTTTCAGCCCTCAAACCAGTATTAAAACTCTCCGCAGAGCCAGGAATCGAACCCGAACCTCAGGGGTGACAACTATGAATGCTAGCCGCTACTCCACAAGGTGGTTGCACACGAAGGAAACTTAGGTTCAAGGGTGTGGCCACTTTAATGTTCCATGCGAGAGTCCATCGAGTGCAGTCTACACGTTCTCAGCGCCGTGGACAGTGATCGCGGGCCCTGGGGGAAGAAAATACCCATTATAAATATGTTTCTTCAGTGACATTATTACGTTTGTATCCTTCCTCTTTTATATTTTTTTTTCGTTTTAATTACAAAAAGAAATTACTTCAAAAAATAAGTATATCATACGGTCATACAAATCTTATTGATTTTTAGCCTACTTTTCACATTTTGCAAAAATGAGGAAAAAGTAGACTTATGAGATCGATCCGGGAAAATGTGTGTCTGTCTGTCTGTCTGTCTGGCTGTCTGGCTGGCTGTGTGTGTGTCCCCCCTATCAACTCCTAAACGGCTGCAGCAATCAAAACCAAATTTAGTATGAGTAAAGATGTGCACCGGAATATCTCACGTCCATATTTGAAATTATGTCAGTGCTACCAACTGCTGAAAAAACGCACTAGAAATTTGAGCTCCATGTTGGATATCTCGCAAGGTATGCTTGGGAGCTATTCCAAAATTGGTACACATGCAGATAATACTATTTTAGTTTAATTTCCAGGAGGCCAACAATGACAGTGTTGCCAAAATCATTTTAAGCCTTCTGATAGGTCCAATGTTTAAATGCATATAACTTCTACACTATCAATTGGATTTCAACCAAATTTTGTATGTAATATCTGTACATAAACAGATATGATTGAGCGTATTCTTAAGAGCCACCAGGGCTGCCAACTGTTAATAATTGCTCTCTATTTTTTATCCAAATACCAATATATCAGAAAGTATGCAAGCCAACAGCTTTGAACTATGCACACGTATATTCTGACATTTTAGATTAATTTGGAGTAACTTATATACGTCAGTTCTACCAACATGATTATAAGCCTGCTGATAGTACCAATTTTTAAATACATGTAACTTTTATACTATCAGTTCGATTTCAACCAAATTTCGTATGTGCTATGTGTACCATAACAGATATGACTGTAAGTATTGTTAAGAGCAATCAGGGCTGCCAACTGTTAATAAATGCTGTCTATATTTTTTTACCCTAATATCAATATATCAGAAAGTATGCAAGCCAACAGCTCTATACTTTGCACACGTATAGCACCTGACATTGTAGATTAATTTGGAGTAATTAATACAAGGCAGTGCTGCCAACATGATTCTATGCCTGCTGATATGTCCAATTTTAAAATGCATGTAACTTCTATACTAACAAATGGATTTCATCCAAAATTGGCACAACAAGATATCATAATACTTCAGATTATTTCTGACCAGCACACGCATGGTATTGTTGGCAACATGCTTTTACGCGTGCTGATAGATCCAGTGTATAACTGCATGTAACGTCCATTCGACTTCAACCTAATTTTGTATTCTGTACCTTAAGAGATGGAACTAAGAATATATTCAGTCACCAGGGTTGCCAACTGTAGTGCTCTATTAGGCTACATTATACCAGGTATATTTTGAAATAATTTGATATTTCGATATTACCAACTTAATTTTGTCATCATTCTAGATAGGTTCATATACTGTAGAATAATCATTGGCATGAAAAGTAGGCTGTATAGTTCTTCACGGAACTTCTTGTTAATAATAATTTTACGCAATCCTGTGCTTTGTTAGTGTAATAATTTACTCGCTGTTTGAGTTTGTGGCTTGGCTCCATCTTTGTGTCTTGAACATTTTAATGCTTTAAATTTGGCATACTGATGGACTTACAAAGGAAAGCATCCATTGAACAGTAAAATGAGGAGAAATGTGTTTTTTTAATCTAAATACAACTAACAACGATTCAGTTTTTCAACGGTTATTAATTGATGTCCCTATTTTATAATTAATTTTTGAAAGTCTTGCTAGGTGGCTTCGGTGGCGTAGTTGGTAGCATGCCGAGCTTCTATGCCCAAGGTCGCGGGTTCAAACCCGGCCGAAGTCGTCGGATTTTTAATAGCGTTAAAAATTACTCAGTATGCCTTCCTTCGGAGGGGAAGTAAAACCGGCGGTCCCATGTCATAGATTTATGGCATGAAAAAGAACCTCCCACTAACTACACTTGCTTGAAGCCAAAACGTGTAGGATAGAATTGATAACGCTCTATTAGTTCCAACGTTCATCGCCAGGTGATGTCTGCGATGCCATCTAGTAACCAAGTCCACAAGCTAGGTGTCGTGGACGGTAGCATTTGGTAGTAAAAGTAGGAACTACTTGAAATTATTGTCTACAGTCCTTACTTGAATTAAAAACAGATAACACACACTAATACAGTCATCAAAATTAACACCGGTTATCAGACAGATTCCACACACACCCAAAGTACACGGGGCTACATGACCGCGTTGTCTCAGCCCATAAACTAAGGAACCAACGAACCAACCAACCGAAGTCTTGCTACTTTTTTTTCTTAATATTTCTTATAATAAAAATTCAGAAGCACCATTTATTTCCAAAATGCAGTAAAATTTCTGTTTTTGTATTCTGCACAGATGTTTTCAGCATAAAAATTGCGAAGACTGAATTCGGCCTACCAAAAATTGAAAGGTGATTTTGTCTCGTCCAGATCCCAGAGCTCGTCGGGCCTGTGTGCTCTTGAAGACGATTCAGCTTGGTAGGTTTTTACTGAGGGTCAACACTACCTGAGGGAAGATGATGAAAAATGAAGTAGGTTTAGGAGTAGGAACAATTTTTGGCAAAGAGGAAGAGAATCCAATAAAAAACAAGATGTTCAGTAAAGAACATATAGCCTACTTTCTCCTAAATGCATGGGTATTGTTATAACTCTTTGTCCTTTTCAAGGAGTATGATTGAATGTTGGTTGTAGTAGCTTGTTGAAATACAACGTGCTATAGGGATATTAAACATGAATATGAGGTGCCCTTTGCTAGTGCTACCTCTGAACCAAATTTCGTTCAATTCGGTTTCACCGTGTTTGAATTGATAGGGGGAATCGATTTGCACACATACTTGGCCACCATCTGCAAACTATTGGGCTGATGTTCTTGCAGTTTGGTCAGAATATGTTTCCCACATAAAGATATGGTGTTGCAAAATTTGGTAGAGACTAGATTATTAGGTTGGTCGAAATTACATTTTAGCTTTTAACATTTGGGTGGCCGCGATTACGTTTCCGTCAAGATAGCGGTGATATAAAACATGACACTGAGGGGCCCTTTGCTAGTGCTACCTCTGTACCAAATTTCGTTCATTCGGTTCCACCGTGTTCGAATTAATAGGGGGAATCAATTTTGACATAAAGATGGCCGCCATCCGCAAACTATTAGGCTAATGACCTATTAGATTGGTCAAAGGATGCTCCCTCCATAAAGGTATGTTGTTGCAAGGTTTGGTAGAGATCGGATGGTTATGTTAGTCGTAATTTGATTTAAGCTTTAAACATTTGTGTGGCCGCCATTACGTTTCTGTCAATATGGCGGCGATACTAATCATGACACTGAGATGCCCTTTGCTAGTGCTATCTCTGTACCAAATTTCCTTCCATTCGGTTTCACCGTGTTTGAATTAATAGGGGGAATCGATTCTGACACAAAGATGGCCGCCATCCGCAAACTATTAGGCGAATGACCTATTAGATTGGTCAAAGGATGCTCCCTCCATAAAGGTATGTAGTTGCAAAATTTGGTAGAGTTCTGATGATTAGGTTAATCGTAATTTGATTTAAGCTTTGAACATTCGTGTGGCCGCCATTATGTTTCAGTCAAGATGGCGGCGATATAAAACATACCACTGAGGTGCCCTTTGCTAGTGCTACCTCTGTACCAAATTTCGTTCCATTCGGTTCCACCGTGTTCGAATTAATAGGGGGAATCAATTTTGACATAAAGATGGCCGCCATCCGCAAACTATTAGGCTAATAACCTATTAGATTGGTCAAAGGATGCTCCCTCCATAAAGGTATGTTGTTGCAAAGTTTGGTAGAGATCGGATGGTTATGTTAGTCTTAATTTAACTTAAGCTTTGAACATTTGTGTGGCCGCCATTACGTTTTCGTCAAGATGGCGGCGATATAAAACATGACACTGAGGTGTCCTTTGCTAGTGCTACCTTTGTACCAAATTTCGTTCAATTCGCATTCACCGTGTTCGAATTGATAGGGGGGACAGACATTCAGAGTACACACACTCACACACACACACACACACACAGACTCACACACACATACACACACACAGACAGACACACTTTTTTCGCCCTGTGTTGATCTCATAAGTCTACTTTCATTTTTTGCAAAAATCGAAAGTAGGCTAAAAAAAAAAAGCACAAAAATAGTGATTTAAAGACAAGTTGTGCTGGGCAGAGCCCGTGAAATAACTAAAATAAGAGGGAGCTCGGTCACCGTCAACGGAGGGAGCGGCGGGAGCAGCGGTTACCTGCAAGATATCGCTATGTGTTCTTTCCCGAGCTGGGATTTGGGTACTATGGGGATAGGTAGCATTCTAGAAAGCAAGGTTATATGAAAGGAAGTGGATTTACGTGGTTTCCATTCAAAAGGGTTAGATTTTACTAAGCATTCTGAAATGCTGAAAGAATTTGAATTTGCCGTAATAGTTGTATTACTAACCACGGTTGGATCTCAGGTAGAACAGCTGAATGTCCCCAGAGTGGGAAGAGATAAAGCAACTCTAGTGCCTTTAGCAATATTTTTTACTGTTATTAGTGAAAATCTTTTAAGAATACCAATTGTTGCACTTAAAGCAGGCTAAGCTTTTACCCAGCAGGGTGCCGACTAAAAGCTTAGAACGGAGGAAACACTCAGACCTAACTTAAACAAAACTAAAATTTTGAGGAGTAAAACACAAGTTAGAGAGAAAGTCTCTACAAATAGGAAGCTGGCGGAGCGAGCTGTACTTGCCTTAATGATTTACTAGAATTAGCTGTGACAGCTAAGAGAAACTTTGCAAATGTTATTTGAAGTTTCGTTTTGAACGCAACAAGTGGTTAAGTTTTTAGTGATTGCCGTTTTTAGTTTGAAAGATGAAATGATTTTGGGAGAAGAATCAGGGAAGAGAAGGCCCTCCCTAACCTTTGTTCTAGTAATAGAGATAGCAACAAAACAACAAATTATTTATTTAACAGTTGATAGAATTTGAAAATTAACAATTTGTTAGATTTAGTATCTTATTTTGAATTAAGAATAACAATTTTGCTATTTGTAAGATTTCAAGGTCTTAGACCTAATAATAAGAAGTTTACAATTCGCAAACAATGTTAAATAATGTACAGGTTTCGAACCTGTTACAAGCACTAAAATCGCACAAGGATTTTAAAAGATGTGCTTACAATTGAGAAATTAAAGCATATAAGGAGATTAGTATATGTATTAAACTTTAGATTAATATTTCTTTGTATTGGTCGTTAGGATACCAATTCCATAAAAAACGCCCCCTTTTTGAGCGAAATGACTGTAAATTCCTGAGCAAACAGGATAAAAAGAAAGAGATTAATAAGAGGTTTCTATAACCTCTAGTATTTAAGCAGAATTAAAAGGATTACAAATTCTAATGGAGCAGGTCACACTTTGTGAAGCCTGGATTATACAATTTAACAATTAGAAAACGCTTACTTCTTAAATGAAGCAGGAAACAATAAATATTAAAACGTGGATTTTAGCCACGATTTTGTTTATACAGAATGAATAAGTGGTAAACAGAACAAAGATGGGAGGGCACCTCTATGGGCTAGGCCTCGTAGAAATAGAACCAGATAGTTAAATTTGTTAGTAAAAGGTATTTGGGAAAAAGGAGATAGGGATTTATAGTTCTGGCCAATTTTGTAGGCTATTTTCATTTATGAAAAAAAAAAATAGGCTTATGAGATCACCTTTTGTCCGTGTGTCTGTCTGTGTGTGTGAGGATTTTTGTGTGTCCTCCCTAATAACGTCTAAACGGTTGGAGCGATTTCAATGAAACTCGGTAAGTTTATAGTCCTATTCCGCGCGACCCCGACCGTGCCCTTCAAATTTTGTTACGTCTCACCAATCCAACATGGCGGCTGTGTGAAATATTTCACCGGCATTCAATATCTCCGAAACTATTACCGATATCACCCTGGAATTTTGTACGGTGATAAATGAAACTACTAGAAGTACACCTATGTGACTTTTGTAAGCCTAGTAACTACAAACCCAACATGGCGGTCAAGCGAAGTTGTGACTCTTAAATAGACGTTTCTTGCGATTTAACCAACCAAACGCAATGACACTTGGTACAGTATATGTTTATACACATTGTAATGCACCGACATCTAACTTTGTTCAACTGTTTACATAGCCTCAATATGGCGGCTGTGCGAAATATTTCACCGGAATTCTATATCTCTGAAACTATTACCGGTATCAACCTGAAATTTCGTACGGAGATAAAGAGCACTACTGCAAATTCATCTATGAGTATTTTAAAAACCGGTTAACTACGAAACGAACATGGCGGCCACGCGAACTGGAACGTTTTAAATAGACTTTTCTCGCGATTTAACGATCCAAACGCAATGAAACTTGGTACAGCAAATGTGTCTACATATTGTAATTCACTGGTATCTAATTTAGTTCAATTGTTTACATAACCTAAAGATGGTGGCTGTGCGAAATTTTAAAATTAAGTTTTTATTTCTTTTGTCGTAATCATGCGATCGAAGTGAAAGTTTGAATAATGAAGCTACGCAATAATTTTCCTTTAATGGTTCATAACTCTATGGTCTATACATATAACAATCCAAAATGGCGAGCATCCGAAATATTTTGACGGTTCTCAATATCTATGAATCTTTTACAGCAATCAAACGGAATTATTTTATGTTCATAGAGGCTAATGATCATAAGTTCACCTATAGGACTTTCAATAACCTGGTGAGCACAAATCAAACATGGCGGCGACGAAAATATAAATATTTAAATGGACGTTTCTCGCGATTTAACCATCCGAGTGCAGGGAAACATTGCACGTTAAATGCTTATACAAATGTAAATCTACAGGCATCTAATTTATTTCAATTGTTTTCATAACCACAAGATGGCAGATGTGCGAAATTTTAAAAATCTCGTCTTTAGTTCTTGTGAACTAATCATTCGATTGAAGTTTGAATAGTACACCTACACAATAATCTTCATGTAGTCTAATAGTACATCACTCTAAGACCTACATAAATAT
This sequence comes from Meconema thalassinum, assembly GCA_946902985.2. Lineage (NCBI taxonomy): Eukaryota > Metazoa > Arthropoda > Insecta > Orthoptera > Tettigoniidae > Meconema > Meconema thalassinum. Next base: position 447,712,980 of record OX336390.1, read on the forward strand.
AAAAATTTATAAAATTCCGAAATATTCAGTCGGCTCTCAAAATCTACGAATCCATTACAGCAATCAAACTGAATTTTTTTTATGTTGATAGTGGCATTTAACATAAATAGGATATATAAAAATAGGCTGTATAGTTCTTCACGGAACTACTTGTTATTGCTCTCAATCGAACGCGGCGCGGTAGATAGTTGAACGGACACTGTTTTGCACTAAAGTTTGTTGACAGAGTGGAAGAGTTCACTATTGCAGCACTGAAAGTTCATGGAACAAGTGAAAGGTTAGTGCAGTTTATGGAGAACACTCAGTTGAATTTGACTTGAATAAGTTTATTGCGTTGGAAAGTTTGTGGATTGCAGTTAATAGTTCTAGTTAACTTGAGGTTCCAGCAATTTGACGGTATTGAGCATAGTTCTTGGCGGTTTGGAGTTTATTTTAAATGGAAAATTCCAGAACTGTAGACAGTTAAATGGAGCGGTAAGAATCCCACGGTGGAAAAAGTTAAGTTTATAGACAGCTATGAGTATTAGCAGAAATCCCACGGTGTAGGGAAGGTATCCCCTTTATTTCGTACAAGAAGTACTAAATTTCATGTTTTAAAGCTAGCTTGAATAGCTAAAGCATGGCAAAGAAAATCCCAAGAAGACGGTTATTGCACAATTTTTGTTAAAACCATTCAGCATGGATTAAAAACATTAAAAGGTGTTAAAAATCATTGAAGATTTGTACTTAACTTTTTCATAGCCGCTGAAGGTTGATGGCTCCTGGTAGGCGTTAGCTTACATCCAATACCACAACATGGCGGGGATTTGAATTTGTACCTCGGTTGAGAGGAGGTAGCCTCTGAAAAAGGCCGAACTCACACGTTGACGACTCGATAAGAAGTGAGAACGAGCACAGAGGCACACGATAGAGCTAGGTAGGGGGAGGAGGAAGGGGAAGAAAACAAAAGGGCGTATATCAGTGTGGGAAACATTAAAAAGACAAAGATTCGTCATTTTGAGGTTCGATACATAGAAATTGTCTTCATGAAAGTGTCTTCAAGGAGATGATATCTGGAGACAGCGGCGAAGCCTTTCGGAGTGGTATGCAAGTCCTCTTGACCCAATGAATCCGAAGAACTTAGGCGTGTTGCCGCGAGATGCCGCTAGGCAGATTCCATAGAAGATACACATCTATAGAACAAACTTATAAACAACTTAAGCGCGTGTACAAAGCAAATAGAATACAGAGGGTCGATGTTGGTGTCTGCAAGGAGGGAAATTAAATAAATAAAACTTATGAGAAAAAGCAAAGAACAGCAGGAGCTAACTCTAACTGAACGTGTATTCCAAGGAATACACCACAGCTAACATCATAAGATTATCTTGGCCAATGAAATGACGGGATATTATTAACTCAAGTCCACGTTCAGCTAACATCATAAGATTATCCACTTTAGCCTACTTTCGATTTTTTTTCACAAAAAAAAATGAAAGTAGACTTATGAGATCTACACGGGCCAAAAGTTGTCGGAGTGGGTGTGAGTGTATATCTGTCCTCACTATCAATTCAAATATGACGAAACTGATTTAAACGAAATTTGGTACAGAGGTAGCACTAGCAAAGGACACCTCAATGTCATGTATTATATAGCCGCCATCTTGATGGAAACGTAATGGTGGCCACCCAAATGTTCAAAGATTAAATAAAATTACGACTAACCTAATCATTTGATCTTTACCAAATTTTGCAACAACGTACCTTCATGTAGGAAGCGTCTTTTGACCTAACTACAAGGTAATCAGCCAAATAGTTTCAATATGGCGGATGTATGAATCATGCAACTATTATAGCCTAACCGTAACTTACGATTCAACAAGGCCTGGCCTCACCAAATACACTTATCGTACATAGGGTGGTTTAAACCGTCCTCAAGGAGGTGACCGATAGGATATCAGCATTTTAAAATAGAATATGTAACAGTAGCAGTGACTAACAGTTCAGGCTGACCATGCCATATCGTGCTGGGCCGTGCTGTCCCGTTGGGCCAAAATGGAGGCTATTTATTGCTCGCTAAACCATATTTAAGTAACTTCGTAAGTTTATATCCTTTTAGGAATGTACTAAACAAAATAATACATATTTAGTATCAAATGGTTTATAAAAACGGCAGAAAACGCAATGAAATCGTTCATCCAAGACAAAATATGTTATGCGGATATACTAAACCAGTTGTCAACCTAGTGTTAGTACTGGGCGTGTGGCATCATGGTCTTATAGCCCCCTTTACTGGGGTGTGTGTAGAAATTGTCTGATAACCTGTGTCTCTGTGATGTCTGTAGGCTTACTAGTGTGTGTACTTTTATACGAGGAAGGATTTGGGTAGGAAGCTGTTGTTGTTGTTGTTTCATTTGAGATGCATGGACATCATGGATTAGCCCCGTGTACTTGGGTGACTGTTGAATGTTGTCTGATAACCTGTGTTATTGTGATGGCCATTTTAGTGTGTGTATATAAAATTCAGGCGAAGATTCAATCAATTAATGTATTATATTCGTATAGCACGTTGTATTTCAACAAGCTACTACAACCAACATACAATTATACGGTACTCCTTGAAAATGACAAAGAGTTTCGAATAACTATACCCATGCATTTAGGATAAAGTAGGCTATATGTTCTTCACTGAACATCTTGTTTAAATCTGTTAAATAAAGTAATTAAGTTGTCAAGATTGCACTTATTCTTTGTTTGAGTGATGTACGATAGCTTTTTGTCATAGCCTAGTACTCGTAGCTCGCAGTTGGTTCTGAGTTGTTGGGGAAAGCCAACACTCCTCGCTGCCTCACTTAATAAGCCGGACAAAACTAGTTGCAATCAAAGTAGCCACATTAGGGAACGTGTCCTTCACTTCTGGTGACAGAGTCTTGTTCATCTTCATCTCTATTGTTACATTTAGGGCCTGGGACATCGTGGTCATCAGCCCCGTATACTTGGGCGTGTGGGAGGAGAGGACATTGTGTTATTGTAGTAGTAGTAGTAGTGTATGTACTTGTAATAGAGGATAGGTTTGCGAAGGTGTCCGTAATTTTACGTTATTTACTATTCCGACATTTGCCTGTAGTGGTAGTGGGAAACGGCAGTAAACCATTTCTAGGATGTCTGAGGTGAGAATCGAATCCACTCTCTACTCAGTTATCCCCACGAGGGTGAGAAGACCACTTTCAAACCCTCAGCTCAGAAATAAATTTCTTGGCGAACACGTGCACCTCAGGGATGGTAGCATCCTTAACGCTCGCAACACCCACTTGAGGTTGACAGGTGTTTTCCGAGTCTCCTTTTCATCACATCCCGTACCCTAATTTCTCGTGGGTTATTAAACTTAAGTTGAGTAAGTTTTGTAACTGAGGCCGCAGTCGAACCTCCTGGATGTCTCTAACATCGTCTCTATTATTTAAATCACTCACGTTGGTTCCGTATTGATGTGATTAGATAGTTTTTAATAAGAATTATATAACCGCCTGAATCGATACTTTAATTAAAATAATTATTAATAAAGTTGTTCTTGGTGCATGTTTCAGGGATTAATTAACAATTTTTATCCCCTTCATCAGCCAATTGTAAAGCATTAACATAATGAAATGCACTGTCTACTGGTTTTCTTCATACATCTTCATTAACATTTGCAGGCCGAATACTATCACCGTCACAAAACACTTCATTTTAATCTTTACCTTAATTTTTCTACAACCTATATAAATAGTGCACCATATTAGGTTAAAAAAAGACTGATAGTCAGTCTGAAAGAATTTATATCATTTTAAATACTACAAATTCTGCGTGAACTCTAAGTCCGTTAGCAAGTGCAAACCAAGGTCAAAGGAGGTAGCTGGCTGGATGACGTCACGCTCACCGGATCGCGCGGGGAAAGGAGGAAGCTCAAGTAGTACTATGACGTCACACACCTCAGTGCATTTTCGGTACATTTCGTCCCGTCACCGTAACGTAACGCCAGACCCCAGCGTAACGACGAAGTCGACAAGATCATTTAAAATGATAATAACCATTTATATTTCAGTGCTACGCTTTATCATAATTTCATTCTGGATGGTACCTCTTACCCAATTCCTTGCCCCAATTAAAACCATACTCTACGACAGCCATCACAATGACACAGCCTATCAGACAGATTTAACTCACACCCAAGTACACGTGGATACATGACTCGACGTAGGAAATCCACAAAATGAATCATCAACAACAACACCAACAAAATATGCCTGCCTCAAGAATATTTTCTATGAATCTAAAATATTGATTGATGCAGGGCCAGAGTCTGTGTGGTAAATGTCGCTAATGTTATTATGATTTAGGAACTTGATGAATATAGCGGAGGATGTCGCAGGGGATCGCGACCTACTTCAAGTTGCACAACCTAAGCTTGAACACAGCTGGAACAAAAAACTAGGCCGATGTGCTGACTTCTTTCTTTTTCTATTTCAACACATATCTCAGTCTAAAATTACCTTCACATTATTCGAGACCAAAGGCTAATGTGTTGTCACAGCCCCAAGATCCTCGTCAGGCGTCATTTCTCCGGGGTTTATCGAGATATTTTCAATAGTATAATAATGGTAATAATAATAATATAATAATCGTGTGGCCTCCGGAGAGGCTAAGTGCAGGTCTTTCGAGTTGACGCCCGTGGGCGACCTGCGCGACGTAATGAGGATGAAGTGATGGTGAAGACGTCACATACACCCAGTCCCCGAGCCACGGGAATTAACTCCAGGAGATTAAAATCCCTGATGGCTCGGCCGGGAATCAAACCCGGGGCACTTCGGGCCAAAGCCTAGCGCGCTAACCATTTAGCCACGGAGCCGGACATAATAATAATAAACTACGAGTATAGTACGTAAGGTTTTGTCTCTTCAGTGACTTGCTCTGAACATCTTGAAATACAGTGCTATCAACAATGTATTTGGCTCTAAAGAAGCCCAACGGTGATGTATTTTGTATTTTCATGTACATTTCATATATAATAATAATAATAATAATATCGTATGGCCTCGGGTGCCAGGTGCAAGCTTTGTTATTTGAAACCCAAAGGGTAGCTTGCATGTCGAATTTCGTTGTTCCTTGAAGCACTATAGCGCTTTCTAGTAGAGAAATGAAGAACTTTGTGTTGGCGGAAACTACCGAGATTAATTTTGCCATTATGAACACTGCCTACTGAATTCAAATGGGTTCTTTGACATGCCAACATTGTATGACATGGTGTCGTAATTTTTGCCGTCTTTCAAAAATCACTTACCACGGCCAGGGGCGAACCTGCAAGCTTGGGGTTAGTAGACCGACACGATGACCACTCACCCACCGTGGCAAGCATAATAATATTAATAATAATAATAATAATAATAATAACAATAGCAAGCTTTGTTATGGAAGGAAGGGTCGAGGACAAGAACTGGAGGGGTAGACCAAGGTTAGAATATGTTAAACCGATTGCCTCGGACGTAGGGTGTGGTATCTATGTAGAGATGAATCGATTAGCTCAGGACAGGGAGGCATGGAGATCTGCATCAAACCAGTCAAAAGACTGAAGACTCAAACAACAACAATAACAATAAGTGAAACTTATATCGACCCTGTTTTGTCGAACTTACAAAGAGGCATACTGATGTAGCCAAGAGCTTGCTATAACAGGAGGATTTATGGAAACGACCATAGAGTACAATTACACTTATCAGCCGTCCAGCGTACTTGGAAACAAGATGTACAAACTGTACTGGGACAGACCTATACTAACGGACCAGAAAATCTCAGCAAATCGACCAGATATTGTGTACCTTAACAAAATAAATTAAAAGGTTTATCTGATAGGCATCGTGGTAACAGTAAGCCAAAACCTCAAGACCACTCGGGCACAAAAAATCAATAAAATAATATGCACCGTTGGCAAAGGAAATCAGGAAGATGTGGCGAGTAAACTCGGTGAAAATGTTGCTGCTGGTTATGTCAGCTAGAGGGATAGTTCCAAAAAGTCTGGTAACGGGTCTGGAGGAACTAAAAATGAAACATCTGATCGCCAGAATGCAGAAGGCAATGTTGTTCAATACATTCCACATAATTCGATTATTTCTATCCCAGTAATAATTATAAGGTATTTGATTGGAAAGTCCGTATGTTGTATATTGAGACTCGCCATATCCATGAGAAATGAAGATAATGATAATAGTAATAATAATAATAATAATAATTTTTGAAAGCCTCTTTCTGGAGCGTGGCGCTCTAAGGAAGTGAAACGTTGACTGTTGGCCCAGCAGAAAAGAGGAAAATAGGAACATTTTAATGTGATGTTAAGCTATAAGAGAATTTATTTATTTATTTATTTATTTATTTATTGATTTATTTATTTATTTACCGTATGGCTTTTAGTGCCGGGAGTGTCCGAGGACATGTCCGGCTCACCAGAGTCTGTAGCTGCTTCCAGCGGACACCCAAAGAGTGAGCTACACGTTCCGTTCAATTTTCAAGTAGTTCCAACTTTCACTACCAGATGTCAATGATACCTAGTGGTGAACGTTGGAACTTTGATAGAGCGTTCTAACGAAATCCAACCTAGAAATTTAGCTTCACACAAGTTTAGTCTGTGGGAGGATCTCTCACATGCCATAAATCTATGACATGGGACCGCCGGCTTTACTTTCTCTCTAAAGGAATTTTAACGCTCTTGAAAAATCCGACAACTTCGGCCTGGTTTGACCCGCTATCTTGGGTACAGCAGTTCAGCTTGCTACCAACTATGCCACCGAAGCTGCGAATAGGAGAATGATGACGATCAGATGGGTACATAGAATAATAAATGAAGAGGTATTAAGACGAGTGGGCGAGGAGAGATGCTTCTGGCGACTGCTAATGAAGAGAAGACGTAGGTTGGTAGGACACATAGGCCTACTAAGACACCCAGGAATAGCAAACTTAGTTATTGAAATATGAGTTGAGGACAAAAATTGTAGGGGTTGACCAAGGTTAAACAGGTTGCCTCGTATGTAATGTGTGGTAGCTATGTAGAGATGGTACGATTAGCTCAGGACAGGGAGGCATGCAGGACTGCATGAAACCAGTCAAATTACTGAAGGGGTACTCTCAGTTGTAGTCGATAGATAATCACGATCTTGCAATTTTCGGCAATTTGCAAAGTCCGGTCATTGTTTGTGTTCGAATCATTAACTTTCAGCTTTTTCGATGCCTGGGTGAATGTTAAATAGTGTACCCATGTGAGTAATCTCCACGGAAAACATGCTTCTGCCTCCAGCTAGCTTCAGTTCTCAGGCGTGTACCGTCCTCCCACTGAGCAGTTGCATATTTTTGATCTGAGACTAAAAGGTATCAACCCTACAATGATAAAGCACAACTCTATTCTAAAGACTTTAATTCAGCATTAAATCGTGGCTTCAAACACATAAAAACACAATCCCAACAAATATAATACAAAAACAAAGCTATTACTCCCACAATCCACTAATTATTCACATTTTATCCTATTAAATTCATATGATTATACAATCATTTACCCTGAGATTGACTTCAACATTCACTCTCAAGTGCGCTGATGCACATGTAACTTCCACAAAAACTGTACTTATACTCTTATGTCACCTGGTGTGACCTCTTTAATTTCACAAGATTAATTGTTTCTCACAACACATCTTACTTTACATTATGTGTACCTTTGTGTTTTGTTTCTCTCTTCCCACCAAAATGCTTTAGCATGCATTAGCCAATTCATGGGTTGCACAACAAACCTACTTGCAACTCCATAATTATATGTAAATATACCCCTACAGTTCCCTTTTTCATAGTTCCACGGCATGCCGTTGTGATTTCATTTTCAAAACTCCCGTTACCGCTGTGTCGGATGGTATATTAGGCTACCCTTGCGAGGGCATGGCCTATGGCATCTAGTGCCGAGCTCCAGCGCTAAGCAATACTGTCAGTAAAAAAATGCAACTTCCAACAATTCATAAATTTGCTAAATATTAAATCATCAGGGTGATCTTTAATTATCAATGTGTTTCAAACCACACAATTACCTTATACAATATAACAATGACTCTTTCATTAACAACAGGGTCTCAAAGTCTGTTCCTTTTAAATGTCAGCTTTCAAGGGTCGTATAACGTCTCCCCCTTGGTCCTTCCTGCATAATGGGCTGGCGCGGGCGGTAACGACACCCTCGTTCCGTCCTCCCCTAGCTCCGTCTCGCTTTCACTTTTGGCTTTTATCTCCAAGCAGTAACTTGTAACTTTAAATACAACTAGTTGAAACCCGTCAATACATGACGGCCAATAAGAAAATAACTACTGAAGAATGTTATTATATACGTTCTTTGTTCAATTATTTTTGGCACTATTGAAATTTTAAGGGCGTCAAAAGATTGCACTCTATAGACATTGCAACATAATGCTGGCCATGATTGAAAACTTGATGAGGCAAATTGAGACCTATACGTTCCAGAGTTCCCCCTTGAGCTTTATTGATTGTGATAAAGTATGCCAAGCGAATCGGAAAATGTTGCATCTTAAAAGAAAATGATTGTTTTATCCGGTGGTGTTAAATAAAGTCGAAGGGTTAGACCTTTCTGCCTAATTTTAACTGCACTTATTTCCAAATCCAAGCTTTTTCATGCATATTTCATATAATTAATATGGAATCAAGTCGAAAGGTTAGATCTCTCCGCCTAATTTTAACTGCACTTATTATTTCCAAATTCAAGCAATTTTCGTACATATTTCTTTTACGGTAATTAATATGGTAGCATTTAGATGCCCTTAGGAAACTTCAGATTTCTCAGGAGCATATCTATGGGTCAATCGTTTGGAGTATGTGGAAGCAAATCACTTAATTCCAAGGAATTCAAGAATTCTGAGGAGTCTAATATATACAACTGGCCGCAGAAACCGTCGCTTATAATTTTGGAATATACATTAACGAAGTTCTCTCTTAAATTCCTTGAGATATCATTTCCAGTGAAAAATTGTTGCAGTCTGTCAAATATGTTATATTTAGGAAGATTAATTTTGCCATTACAACACCAAAGGTCCAAGTAACCTGGCGTAGATTTCTCGCTATAGAAATACAGTGCAGAACAATGTTTACATTTGTTCGTCAAGGACCATACACTGTACGGCATAATATCTGGAATTGTTTCTGAAATGGCATTTTTATATTAGATTTTAAAAGTGGCTTCGTATTTTCTACGATTTCCCACTTTTTTGTGGCTAATGTTCCTTTTCGTCAAATGGATATATTTATTGCAGCATTTCTCTCCAAATTAACGTCATATTCAATAACACTATAGTGGCCTGCATCAACGCAGCCGCCAAATATTAAATGGCAAATAATACTTCCATTGCCAAAATCAACAGCGTGGTTAGACTCATTGTTATGTGCTCTAAACAAATCATCAATAAACAATAATAATCAAGTATACAATGAAGTTCAGATACTTTCATTCTCAAGTTTGTTGCTGATGAGAATGCGATGATACTGATCGCCAATAATAAAATCCTTATAATTATTCATGCCAGCAACAATTTTTGCAATTTGCTTGCAAACGCAGCTCAGGATAACGTCCTGCATTTTGGAATAAACAGTACGAAACTGCTCTAAATAAGCAATTTCCATCACCTGATGTAGGTACAATCCTTTGCATTTCCATGACAGTAAATTAAGCAAGGGAGCATACTTCGCCAACTACTGGAATGAGCATAGACTCACTTCGACAGCCACCGTAATGGAGGGAGTTTAAGAGTTAGACTATATGCTCAGTGCTTGTCAAAAATCGTATTAACACAGGGAAGCCCAATCTGAAGGCTACATTCTGAGCTATCACCCCGAATTCCAGGTTCGATCCCTGGTTTGCCAAGAAATTTACTTCTGGTCTGAGGACTGGAACGGGGCGCACTCTTCAGGCAAAACTCAGGAGAGCAAGGTTAGATTCCTATCTCAACAATCTGGGATGTGGTTTTCCGTGGTTTGCCACGTCCACTGCAAGTAAATACCAGGATAGTTCGTAACTTAAAGCCTCGGTCGTCAATTCCCCATTCCCCACTTGAATTACAAATGCACACATCAGTACAGCCATCACAATAACACAGGTTATCAGAGAAAATTTTACACACACACACACACACACCAAAGTAGACGGGGCTGAGTGACCAAAGTTACTTAAACAACAAACGAACTCAAACGCCTGCTGAAGTTCTTCAATCCCCTCTTTTTAATTCTCAAAAACAAAGATCACACTACGATACGGTGAATCCTTTATTCGCCATTTCTCTAGAACTGTAATTCTGGTCTGAGGGCTGGAACGGGGCGCACTCTTGAGGCAAAACTAAGAAGGGCAAGGTTCGATTCCCAGCTCAACAATCTGGGATTTGGTTTTCCGTGGTTTGCCACTTCCACTGCAGGTGTAATTCTGGTCTGAGGGCTGGAACGGGGCGCACTCTTGAGGCAAAACTAAGTAGGGCAAGGTTCGATTCCCATCTCAACAATCTGGGATGTGGTTTTCCGTGGTTAGCCACTTCCACTGCAGGTAAATACCGGGATAGTTCCTAACTTAAAGCCTCGGTCGCCAATTTCCCATTCCCCACTTTAATTACAAATGCACACATCAGTACTGCCATCACAATAACACAGGTTATCAGAGAAAATTTGACACACACACCAAAGTAGACGGGGCTGAGTGACCACGATGTCTGAGTCCAACAAATGAATTATGTTCGTCAATTGTCTCTCATGGCGAAAGCGATTGTGGCCATCTTTTATTTAATAATTTAAAAGTATATGGGAACGTAAATCGTGGAGAATTCCTTACTTTATGGGAATAATAAAAGTAAAATATGTTAAGACAATGTATTACCAATAGGCAGAAAGAATAATTGAGAAATAAAAATATATGTCGGAGGTGGGATTCGAACTGCTTCCATTGCGCGATGCATAAATTAAGAGTTTTGAACGCTACCGTCTGAGCTACGGAATCACTGGTAGTAGAATGCAATATTAAGTTACTTAAACAACATTCACTCTCAACAGTCCGTATAAGTTCTTCTACATTTCCCGTTTTTTATAATATTCTATTTCCGTTTATATCCTGGAAACTTCATAATCAATATTCCCCTCCTTTATTATAATTCTTATAAATAACTATTGCATTAAAACGCGGTGGACATCCGCCATGTCTGTCATTAATCAAGATGATTCTGCGCATGCGCTTGAGCCAATAATTTTGCAGCTTTGTTTATAAATTTAAAAATATGTGGTAACATATTTGTTTATTTTAAAGACACTCTGCAAATCTACAGGCCTACAGCTTTCGACAGATTGCTCTACGAAGTGAATCGGTTCTACCGTTCCCTCAATCTCGCGGTAACAAAAATCAGCTTAGTGTTTTAAATATATAGATAGTGTAGTCACAATGACCCACATGTCCCATATGATTTAAACTAAATGGTATGCAATTTAGGTTCTGGTCGAGTTTAAACACTTATTCCTAACCTTAGGATATTAATAACTGGCCTCAATAGGTCCATTTCAATATATGAAGACACGAGATTCACCAAACACTGGTCGAACTGGCTAGCCGGTATCTTTAACTGCTACGGTCAGGCCCAAGCTGCCGCCAATATAGATTCGCTTCTCAGGAGCCGAATCATTCAATAACAAGTTCTCGGTCGATCAGGTATGAATGCAGAGGTTTCCATTGTTATCCTCTCACATACCACAGGATTCGAACACGGAACATTCCATATCCATCATCAGAGTTAGGGTACAACACTAAATACACTCTGGCACATAATAAATATCTCTGTACGCCCTAGGCTATACGAGATTTCACACGTCGATAGACTACCTGGCTCCCTGACCCCATGCTATGATCTCGTCCTTTGATTAGTAAGAAAAATCTATTGATTACTCTACAAGCTTATTCACAAGCTGCAAATTCAATTCACTATTAAACTCTTCCATTTCCTAGATTCTTGCATAATTTTATTCCCATTAACAAAATATACTCTGATATTAAACTGCTTTTCTCAGCCCTTCATGTATTATCTTACTGCTTGGATAGATAAATATTCCAATGAGCATAAATATTTGCTTACAACAACATTTGTCCTGATGTATTCGTTTATTCCTTTTTATTATTTATTATTATTATTATTACTGACATGAATTACCATAACCCGACACAACGTAACCATTTTAATAATCGAACATCCGTGTTCGTTACGTTAAGTTTTTACATAACTGATTTGCCATCTTATAATAGTGGTAACGATTGATCCACTCAATGATGTATAAAAACATCTCAACTCTACTAACATCAAAACAACAATAAACATTTGAGGGTCTACCTCCTATTACTGATTCTTATTGGCACATTTTATAATTTTGAAATCACATTACATACAGTGGACTATAGCTGCTATAAAATCATGGTTTTTGGGTACTTACATAGGCTATCCAGGTGGCTCCAACCACTCATTCCTTCCAGTAATGCCTGCCATTTGCATAATTAGCGAGGCATTCTCACGCTGATAACACACATTTTATATAACCTTTGCCTCACAAAACACACGGCACTTTTCATTTCCATATTGAAGCTAGCGCTTCCTTATACACATAACACTTTATAGCACTTGTTACAATATTAATTTTAGAGATATTTCACTGATCATCACTACAAACCACACGTCACTATTTACATTTCTTACTGGTTGAATTTTCCTGGCAAGATATCAGAAATGCAGACATTGAAGAATTCCTCCCCGCTGCTATCCACATCCTGATTGAAAGTCTCGATTATCTGCCTACGGATTCCTATCGGTTCACCCAACTGTCTATCAATTATCCTTCAATAAACTTCCTGATTTGGCATGAATATGCTTGCGTATCGTCCTGAGCGTTACTTATTGGTGTTCTCATGACATTTCACCAATCGCATAGTAAAGTTTATCCCTGCGCAGTCCGGCACACTAAGATATGTCCAATCAATATTTTACATACTGCGCTCAACCATTTTACCTTGTACTGGTACAAGTTATTACTCTCAATAGTTCTACCAAGTATATCACACGGTACTTTCCTATGTGCACACTAACAATCGCTCGTACTGCCGACTATACACATACGGCACGACTGTCCTTAATAAAGAGTATTATAAATGTTTTACTGCACGGCTTCTCATACTGAAGTCCGAACATCCCTTCTTGACTTCGGTAACACGCACTTCGCATAGCACTGCGGTTCACTGATTACAGTACTCATTATTACTTCATGACTTAATGCATGATTATATTATGAATTGTTCTCACTTTGTGCATTACACTGCACGGCGAATATACTGATTAACACTAAAATGTTCAAGTCTTTGTGCGCGCGTTCTTTTCCTGGACCCGGGCGACATACGCTCCGCGCTCGAGTCTGTTACAACTGACCTCTTCTGACAAGGGTCCATGCCTTATATTCGTTTCGAGAGAAAAAGTAGACCGCGAATTCCCTCGCAGTGTCATCTTCTCTCCCAGGATGATTCTGGTCTTGAAATAATGCTCATATGGTTCCTTTTTCCCTGCTGGTCACATATCTGTATGCGTGCTCGAGGGTCGATCGGCCAATTAATTAATATTAATTGCCTTTGCCATGGCGTGGGGACGCCGCGTCACTTAAAAACCCCCGGCGACTTAGTCAGATCACGCCGCTAACATCAAAAGTACTCTGTCCTTGCGCATTCCATTAAATATGCCTCGATTTCACTGTTTAATGGCTTGATAATTAGCCTCCCGGCTAAACATTTGCATGTGTGCAACCCTCATGACACTGCGTTGCTCCAATCACGAGTAATCATTAATTTTCCCTGGTATCTTCCCACTCCACTCTCGTTTCTTTTCTGAAACGGGGAAGAACTTGGCCATTATTTAATCCCCTGACCTGCTCCAGACGACGTAAGTAGGTCAGCAAGAGTGACAAGGCTCCACGGATCTCCTCCCACAATTCTGGAGTCATTAGCTAAACGTCAAACGCTCCAACTTCTCTGCTCAAGTCCAGCATAGCCTCCTTCATACAGCCCAATAATGCTGTATTCCACTTATATTTCCTGCATTATTTTAATAAATAGTGTCAGCATCAGTTGATATCACAACAGTGATTTAATATGTACTTCCTCTAGGGGTTTTTACAACTAAACTCCCTCAAGAGATCTCGTGTTCGTTCCTAGCCTGAACCTCAATTCTGAGCTCACTATCTCAGAGATCCACGTTCGATACCAGTCAGCCTAACCCCTTTGGGTTCATATTGCCCTTGCAAAACTTATAGAAGTCAATTGCAAATGACCTTCTGTAATTAACCGGCTGACTGTCCCACTGTCTGTGTTTACATTAGGGTCCTTCACCTCGTCTGGCTGCGAGTAGGTTTGTCTGCTTCCCCCTTTCTCTCTGCGCTCAGCCCTAAGCTGTGCATTCTCTAGACGGAGGGTCTCATTCACTGCTTCAACCTCCCGAGCCGCTTCGACCATGTCTTTGTAAAGCTGTTGCAGACACTGGCATTCTGGCTGTCTGCTCCCTTCACTGGGCAAGCTGCTTGTTTCTCGTTCCGTCTCGCTGCGCGAACCTTCAGGCCTGACTGCCTGGCTGACTTTGCTGTCCACGTCCAGTTGGGTGTGCGCTGCTATTACTTCCTCTTGTTCATCAAATTCTTCTGGTGAATGATAAATTTTGAGGTTGGCTGCATTCATAACGACCTCGTTTCCTGTTTCTAAATGCTTTATTCTGTATGCATTAATTTGTAGGTCTCTGATCACCTCGAAGGGGCCGTGATAACCGAAAATGAACTTTTTATACTTCCGTGCTTCTGGATCTGAACTGGCTGGTTTCCTGACTAACACTTCTTCTCCAATGAGAAGCGGTCTGTGATATCGTTTCGCACGATTGCTTCTCTGGCGTCTCTCTGCCTGTGCTTGGAGATATTCGAAGGTTCGCTGGATCCTCAATTCTCGTCCTGGCTGTGCGTCTACAGGTAATGGAATAACACCAGTCCATGGCATCTCCGGTCTCTGATCCAAATGTAGAGTCACGGGCACCTGACCTGTCGCCTCATGCACAGTATTATTTATGCAGTATTCTATTACATCCAAGAAATCGATCCATTTCCAGTTCTCTTCAGAGCAGTAAATTTTCATGCACTTCTGTATCTCTCTCATAACACGCTCAACTGGACTTGCCTCAGGATGGCGAATGGTAGATAAAATCTGCCTAATTCCTAGATTTTCCAATTCCCGACGAAATTCTGCGCTAGTAAAACAACTCCCATGGTCTGAGAGTACGTTATCCGGTTTATCAAGAATCGGAATAACTCTCTCTTTCAGGCGTTTCAGTACCTGCTTTGAGCTGGTTTTCTGTATGGGGCATAATACCACTATTTTTGAGAATACATCCATAGCTACAAAAATATGTCTATTGCCTCTACGTGCTCTAGGCAGTGGTCCAAAATTGTCTACCCTCATTAACTGCCTTGGCTTTTCTGGTAACAACGGAATGGGTCTTTGTCTCATTAAAAAGGGATTTGGCTTTACCCTTTGGCACAAATCGCATGTCCTAATAGCATTTCTCACAGTTTCTCTTAACTTTAGCCAAGCGAATGCTTCTTTCAGTAGAGCAGTTATTTTGTCTATCCCGGGATGTCCAAACGCTCTGTGTGCTAGCCATACCAATCTCTTCTGCAAAGATGCAGGAATAACAATTCTTTGACGTGTATGATCTACATCATCCCACTTGTGTAGCATCTGATTGTACCATACATAATCTGTTAATAACGCCTCTGCCTCTCTGTATATTGCAGTTCCCCTTGCTAAGCGTCCCTCGATGTAATCAATCATCATTTTCAACCACGGGTCTTCGCGTTGTAGGTTGGTAAGATTCTTCAAGTCATCCAAGGTCTTCTGGTCTCGATTTTCAATCTGGACAGCTAGAGTTTCCTCTTCTCTTGGGTATCGGCTTAATATGTCCGGCATTACATTATCTTTCCCTGGACAGTATTCTATTTCCACATTGAACTGTTGAATAAACAGGGACCATCTTGTCAACCTCTGGCTAGACAAGTCCGTCCTTAACAAAAATGTTAAAGCTTTATGGTCTGTTCTAAGGACTATTTGAAAACCATAGATAAGTTTGCGCCAGTACTGCAACGCGTACAAAATTGCGAGCAACTCTATCTCTGTAATCGTATAATTTTTTTCATGGGCCTTCAACCTCCTACTTATAAAGGCAATAAAAACTTTCTTTTCGGGCTTATCAACATTTTCTTGGAACAGCATCGCTCCTATCCCAACAAGTGATGCATCCGTCTGTATTATGAACTTCTGGGTATAATCAGGGTATCCCGGCTTCACATATTCCAAAAGCATTTGTTTTGACCTCACGAATGCTTCTTGACATTGCTCCGTCCAATTCCATCTGCCGCCTTTCTTCAATAGATCCTGCAGGGGTGCCACAGTCGTAGTATAGTTTGGGCAGTGGATCGATAAGAATCCAATTACTCCCAAATATTGTCGGACGTGCTTTACTTTCGTGGGTCGAGGAAAATTTCGAATTACCTCTAATTTCTCTGGGTTTGGTTCAACTCCATTTTCATCAATAACGTGCCCTAGGAATTTAACTTCCCTCTGACAGAAGTGCGATTTCTTGATATTAACCTTAAAATTAGCTTCTCGAAGGTTATCCAGCAACTTCTTCAGGTCTCTCATGTGCTCCTCCAGAGATTCTGATGTGAGTAGAATGTCGTCTACGTATCTAATGGTACTCTCTTTAACATCATCTGATAGATTGCGATCTAACGCTCTTATCAGGGATGAACCAGCTGTTTTCAAACCAAAAGGTAAACTTAAAAACGTGTATGTGTGTTGATCAAACATAAATCCTGTCAACAGACTAGTTTTCTTCTCTAATTCAAGATGGTGAAAGCTCGAAGTAATATCTAAATTTGTAAATATGGTCTTCCCTTTAAATTTCCTGAGGATTTCTTTAATAGGTGGCACTTGGTCGAATTCCGGAATTACCTTCATATTTAAGTGTCTCAGATCCAGGTATACTCTGACAGTCCCGTCTGTCTTAGGTACGATTACCAATGGGCTTACATAAGGCGTAGGTGTTTTCTCAATAACACCGGCCTCCAACATCTCCTGAATTGCCTCTTTGACCTTAGCATAGTGCTTTTCGGCTATAGGGTAGGGTTTCTGCCTAAATGGTGTCCAGTCACTAACTTGGAAAGCATAAGTGAAGTTCTTTATACGACCAGGTCTCGAGTCAAAGACTTCCTTCTGTTCCAATAATGAAATGAAAATCCACAGCCTGCTTCCAGTCTCCGACCGGGTCAGGAATGGAATGAATGAAGCCCGAATCTAGCGGCGAGGATATTAACTGTGCCGGCTGCCGAGGCCTGACGAACTCCTCTGGGGCAATGATTAAATGAATGACAATTGAAATGAAATGATAGTGGAGAGTGTTGCTGGAATGAAATTTTGACAGGGAAAACCGGAGTACCCGGAGAAAAACCTGTCTGCCTCCGCTTTGTCCAGCACAGATCTCACATGGAGTGAGCGGGATTTGAACCACGGACCCAGCGGTGAGAGACCGGCGTGCTGCCGCCTGAGCTACGGAGGCGTTTGTTCCAATAATAATTTCTTCAAATTTTCTTTATCTCTTGGACCAATTGTTGCTTCTTCTAGTTTTTCCGAAATATGTTCTTCCAGTTCGGGTTCCAGATCTTTCTCCACGTCTGCGGCTAGTGTTTTCAGTTCATCTTCTAACTGCTCAATAGCTAACACTTCTTCCTCAGCCACGTCTCGTTCATCTGTCCCTGGTTCATTCTGATTGAGTGAGACCTCTAAGCCTTCGGCTTCCTCGTTCACCCGGAACATAACTCTGTCCTGTGATAGGTCTATTACCACTCTGTATTCCCTTATAAACTGTGCCCCAATAATCAGGTTAAAAGGCAGTTTGTTTACTAGTAGAAAACTCTGTGAAATCATAGAGCCTCCTATCTGAAAATCTAGGAATACCTGATATTTGCATATCATCGTTCTGTCTGGAATGACACCTTTTATTTTGACACTTGAGATAGGTATTTTCAAAACATTTTCTCTCTGCGCTATCTCATTATACAAAGCTTGTGTCATAAGACACACTGTTGAACCCGTGTCTAACAGACTTCTTATCTTCAACCCTGTCACTCTTACTAATATAATGGGCAATTCTCGTTTGACCATGACCTGTGATCCTCCTGTATCCACGATTAACTCTTCTGGTTTGGCTATCCAATTAATGATGTTGACCGACTTCCATCCATCATTCTCAAATTCTTCTAATTTTGGAGTTTTTTTTCTACAGCGCCAGTCCCCTTAGAGTTTCTTCTCTCCTGTTCACTGCGCTGTAACTCCAAACTTTTGGCTCCGTCTCCATACCTGTCTGGCGACGTCCTATTTTGCATAGCTTCTTGCCAGCGGACTTGTTGCTTCTGGGGTTCTTCTCCCCTTTCATTGAGGTATTGCAATGAAGCGTGATAACGTTCCTCTACCTCGTCATCAAAGTTACGTCTTCTTTTCTGGGGTCTCCAATTCCTATTGTTGCCTTCTTGGGCATTGTTACCTCCATTATTTTGGTACGGTCTACCCCTGGTATTCTGTTTATTCCAAGAATTTCGGCCTCCTCTTCCTCTACCAGCATTCCCTTTGTACTTCGGCTGCCATCCTCTGGGTTCATGTTCCCATTGACTTCCGTTGGAATCTAATGTTTCAGTGCTAGTAGCTTTATTATTCTTCGGAGCTTGGTACTGGTCAGTTTGCGTGTTGGTCACGTGTACCTGTTCCACGGTTCGATTCTGACGCATAGTATTGGATGTTGTTAGGTCTAGTTGCCTAAGAACTGCCTCCATTTCCATTGCGGTTTTTGCATTTGCCGAAATCAGCAGCCTTTGGATTTCGTAAGGAAGCTGCTTGGCGATAGCAATACATAGCTGCAGCTCGCTAGGATTTTGGTCAAGTTCCTTGAACCGACACATTTGAGAGATGAAGAATTCTGCGTACTTCGTTGGATTGTTGGTGCTGTATCTTTTCGAATACAAATCCAATCGTAAATTCTGCTGTGTCATTGGATCCCAGTACCGCTTCAAAAAAGCTTCCCGAAACTTCTCGACAGTATCGAAGGTATAACGGAAACTGCGAAACTATAACGCACATTCTCCCTCTGTTAGTTTCTCTATGGCTCGTAGCCTGCGCTCTTGTGGTATCCGCGCATCATTCAAATATTCAGACACTTCTTTCAACCAATACTTCGCTGTCATATTACACTGGCTACCTGAGAATTTTCTTGGTTTCTCTTCGCTTGCTCTAATTACGTTTATCACCTGGGTGTGCATAGCATTTTCATGCGGCGTAGAGGCTGCAACCGGTGCACCTGGCGTCATATAAGTACTTTTGCCTGGGCCTGTAGCATTCCTTATTATAGGCTGGGTTTCTAAATCTGCCCACCTGGTTTTCCTCATATCTTCCACGCTGCCTTCACTTGACTTAGGATCTTTCATTAGGGTTTCCTCCTGTGCGATTATCCTAGTCTCCATTTGATTGTGGTGCATCTCTGCTCTTTCCAGTCGAGTAATTACCTCTTTTTCTATTCTGCTGAGCCTATCTCTATTTTCTTCTGCCACTTGGAATATTTTCTTCTTATCTTCCTTCAGGCTTTGCTTGATATGGGAGATTTCAACCTCTACATCTTCCTTTATTTGAGCAAGGGTCTTGTCGCTTACCTCTGTCTTTTGGCCTTCTCTCACTTCGAGTTCTTCTCTCAACCCTTTAATTTCCTCTTGGATATGTCCATTGACCTTTGACATTTTATTCCGGACCTTAACAATTTCCCCTCTGTTCTCCTCTTGCCTTTTGTTAACGATAACAATGTCGCTTTGGATTTGGTCCAGTTCTTGATGAACTTTGCTCATCTGACCCTTCATGTTGCCTACCAGCTCTTTACTTTCGTTAGCGATAGCCTTAATCTCTCCTATTTCCTGACATTGATCTAATATGTTCTGATCCTGTTTCTTTAGATCCCCGTTAATCGCTCTGGCATAACCTTTCAACTTCTCGTCCCACTTATTGTCGTTTTCTTCTAACCTCTGATCTACCGTTCTAGTAAATTCTGAAAACTGTTTCGCTTGGCGTTCGAGATTCGCCTCATTTTGGATTTGAATATCCTTAATGTCATTAGACAGCGCATCTAACCTACTGTTGGTTTCATCCTGCGCGTGTTTACATGCCTGTAAATTACTTTCAAGTTTGGCTTCTATAGCCTCGAAACGTTTATCGGTCTTAACCTGCATTTCTGATATAATGCATACAACGGTTTCTGTTACTTCGGTCTTAATTGTTTCTTGCATTTGACCTAGCTTATCATTTATTTCAACCTGATTAGCATTCATTGCCACCTGACTTGCATTAATTGCAAGCTGATTGACATCTAAACGATTACTCAATTCAATCTGATTCTTATTAATTGCCTCCTGATTGGCATCTAAACGAGTGTTTATTTCATCCTGGAAAGCCTTGGCTTCCAGCTTATTCTGTTCATTAACAGCGTCAAAATGCTGTCTTATCTCTGCAATCCCCTGCAAAATCTAATCTGTACCAGCCATTCTTACAACAATACACTTTGAGATACAGGCAGGCTTCCTGGAAACATGTGTGGATTCGTTTTGAAGAGAAATACAAGACACTGTACACATATTGTAAGATTGTACTAAAACTTTGGATTTTAGGATAAATTGTGGATTGGGTGCGTAAAGCTCATACCCTTGGGTAATTCTCTTCTCAATAGAGAGATTCCGCGTTACGTCAAAAGCCTACTGAACTCAAAAATCACTCAAACACAGTTTGAGGCAAAAAAATAATTATTGTGGTTTTCCCCATGAAATACCATAAAAAAATCTATGGGGTTTCCCTAAATCCCATAATCCCCACGTTGGGCGCCATGATAAATATATAAGAGGTTTGGCCACGAAAGACATCGCAGCAACCATCCAAGGACTCGGTTGTACTGTCGAATGCCCCACGTTGGGCGCCATGATAAATATATGAGGTTTGCCATGATAAATAAATGGTTAGACCATGCTTTAGAAATGAAGTTCAGGTCTTGCAATGCCAAGATACACATATTGCACTTATGAGGCGATTCCACGATAGAATAATACCGCCCCATGTTACCTGGACCATGGTAAATAAGGTGTTTATAAGAATTTATATCGTTTGTATCGGAGCTTAGCTAAGGTTAGGTGCGGTCATCCCCTAAATCATTTTATTCGTTAATTTAATAGAGTTGTTTGCACTAGATCTAGACCGACTTAAGTTGTACCTATAGCTCAAATCACTGTACAGGGCATCAATCTCCATGTACCCATGTGAGTAATCTCCATGGAAAACATGCTTCTGCCTCCAGCTAGCTTCAGTTCTCGGGCGTGTACCGTCCTCCCACTGAGCAGTTGCATATTTTTGATCTGAGACTAAAAGGTATCAACTCTACAATGATAAAGCACAACTCTATTCTAAAGACTTTAATTCAGCATTAAATCATGGCTTCAAACACATAAAAACACAATCCCAACAAATATAATACAAAAACAAAGCTATTACTCCCACAATCCACTAATTATTCACATTTTATCCTATTAAATTCATATGATTATACAATCATTTACCCTGAGATTGACTTCAACATTCACTCTCAAGTGCGCTGATGCACATGTAACTTCCACAAAAACTGTACTTATACTCTTATGTCACCTGGTGTGACCTCTTTAATTTCACAAGATTAATTGTTTCTCACAACACATCTTACTTTACATTATGTGTACCTTTGTGTTTTGTTTCTCTCTTCCCACCAAAATGCTTTAGCATGCATTAGCCAATTCATGGGTTGCACAACAAATCTACTTGCAACTCCATAATTATATGTAAATATACCCCTACAGTTCCCTTTTTCATAGTTCCACGGCATGCCGTTGTGATTTCATTTTCAAAACTCCCGTTACCGCTGTGTCGGATGGTATATTAGGCTACCCTTGCGAGGGCATGGCCTATGGCATCTAGTGCCGAGCTCCAGCGCTAAGCAATACTGTCAGTAAAAAAATGCAACTTCCAACAATTCATAAATTTGCTAAATATTAAATCATCAGGGTGATCTTTAATTATCAATGTGTTTCAAACCACACAATTACCTTATACAATATAACAATGACTCTTTCATTAACAACAGGGTCTCAAAGTCTGTTCCTTTTAAATGTCAGCTTTCAAGGGTCGTATAACGTCTCCCCCTTGGTCCTTCCTGCATAATGGGCTGGCGCGGGCGGTAACGACACCCTCGTTCCGTCCTCCCCTAGCTCCGTCTGCTTTCACTTTTGGCTTTTATCTCCAAGCAGTAACTTGTAACTTTAAATACAATAGTGTAGTCACAATGACCCACATGTCCCATATGATTTAAACTGAATGGTTTGCAATTTAGGTTCTGGTCGAGTTTAAACACTTATTCCAAACCTTAGGATATTAATAACTGACCTCAATAGGTCCATTTCAATATATGAAGACACGAGATTCACCAAACACTGGTCGAACTGGCTAGCCGGTATCTTTAACTGCTACGGTCAGGCCCAAGCTGCCGCCAATATAGATTCGCTTCTCAGGAGCCGAATCATTCAATAACAAGTTCTCGGTCGATCAGGTATGAATGCAGTGGTTTCCATTGTTATCCTCTCATATACCACAGGATTCGAACCCGGAACATCCCATATCCATCATCAGAGTTAGGGTACAACACTAAATACACTCTGGCACATAATAAATATCTCTGTACGCCCTAGGCTATACGAGATTTCACACGTCGATAGACTACCTGGCTCCCTGACCCCATGCTATGATCTCGTCCTTTGATTAGTAAGAAAAATCTATCGATTACTCTACAAGCTTATTCACAAGCTGCAAATTCAATTCACTATTAAACTCTTCCATTTCCTAGATTCTTGCATAATTTTATTCCCATTAACACAATATACTCTGATATTAAACTGCATTTCTCAGCCCTTCATGTATTATCTTACTGCTTGGATAGATAAATATTCCAATGAGCATAAATATTTGCTTACAACAACATTTGTCCTGATGTATTCGTTTATTCCTTTTTATTATTTATTATTATTATTATTACTGACATGAATTACCATAACCCGACACAACGTAACCATTTTAATAATCGAACATCCGTGTTCGTTACGTTAAGTATTTACATAACTGATTTGCCATCTTATAATAGTGGTAACGATTGATCCACTCAATGATGTATAAAAACATCTCAACTCTACTAACATCAAAACAACAATAAACATTTGAGGGTCTACCTCCTAATACTGATTCTTATTGGCACATTTTATAATTTTGAAATCACATTACATACAGTGGACTATAGCTGCTATAAAATCATGGTTTTTGGGTACTTACATAGGCTATCCAGGTGGCTCCAACCACTCATTCCTTCCAGTAATGCCTGCCATTTGCATAGTTAGCGAGGCATTCTCACACTGATAACACACATTTTATATAACCTTTGCCTCACAAAACACACGGCACTTTTCATTTCCATATTGAAGCTAGCGCTTCCTTATACACATAACACTTTATAGCACTTGTTACAATATTAATTTTAAAGATATTTCACAGATCATCACTACAAACCACACGTCACTATTTACATTTCTTACTGGTTGAATTTTCCTGGCAAGATATCAGAAATGCAGACATTGAAGAATTCCTCCCCGCTGCTATCCACATCCTGATTGAAAGTCTCGATTATCTGCCTACGGATTCCTATCGGTTCACCCAACTGTCTATCAATTATCCTTCGATAAACTTCCTGATTTGGCATGAATATGCTTGCGTATCGTCCTGAGCGTTACCTATTGGTGTTCTCATGACATTTCACCAATCGCATAGTAAAGTTTATCCCTGCGCAGTCCGGCATACTAAGATATGTCCAATCAATATTTTACATACTGCGCTCAACCATTTTACCTTGTACTGGTACAAGTTATTACTCTCAATAGTTCTACCTAGTATATCACACGGTACTTTCCTATGTGCACACTAACAATCGCTCGTACTGCCGACTATACACATACGGCACGACTGTCCTTAATAAAGAGTATTATAAATGTTTTACTGCACGGCTTCTCATACTGAAGTCCGAGCATCCCTTCTTGACTTCGGTAACACGCACTTCGCATAGCACTGCGGTTCCCTGATTACAGTACTCATTATTACTTCATGACTTAATGCATGATTATATTATGAATTGTTCTCACTTTGTGCATTACACTGCATGGCGAATATACTGATTAACACTAAAATGTTCAAGTCTTTGTGCGCGCGTTCTTTTCCTGGACCCGGGCGACATACGCTCCGCGCTCGAGTCTGTTACAACTGACCTCTTCTGACAAGGGTCCATGCCTTATATTCGTTTCGAGAGAAAAAGTAGACCGCGAATTCCCTCGCAGTGTCATCTTCTCTCCCAGGATGATTCTGGTCTTGAAATAATGCTCATATGGTTCCTTTTTCCCTGCTGGTCACATATCTGTATGCGTGCTCGGGGGTCGATCGGCCAATTAATTAATGTTAATTGCCTTTGCCATGGCGTTGGGACGCCGCGTCACTTAAAAAACCCCGGCGACTTAGTCAGATCACGCCGCTAACATCAAAAGAACTGTGTCCTTGCGCATTCCATTAAATATGCCTCGATTTCACTGTTTAATGGCTTGATAATTAGCCTCCCGGCTAAACATTTACATGTGTGCAACCCTCATGTCATTGCGTTGCTCCAATCACGAGTAATCATTAATTTTCCCTGGTATCTTCCCACTCCACTCTCGTTTCTTTTCTGAAACGGGGAAGAACTTGGCCATTATTTAACCCCCTGACCTGCTCCAGCCGACTTAAGTAGGTCAGCAAGAGTGACAAGGCTCCACGGATCTCCTCCCACAATTCTGGAGTCATTAGCTAAACGTCAAACGCTCCAACTTCTCTGCTCAAGTCCAGCATAGCCTCCTTCATACAGCCCAATAATGCTGTATTCCACTCATATTCCCTGCATTATATTAATAAATAGTGTCAGCATCAGTTGATATCACAACAGTGATTTAATATGTACTTCCTCTAGGGGTTTTTACAACTAAACTCCCTCAAAAGATCTCGTGTTCGTTCCTAGCCGGAACCTCAATTCTGAGCTCACTATCTCAGAGATCCACGTTCGATACCAGTCAGCCTAACCCCTTTGGGTTCAATAGTTCGTTATTTTAATCATCCGTCAAAACTAACCTCACGCACAAAATAACAACCTGCCCCGCCTACAAAAAATAGCCTGCGTTTTTATGAGAACGGAGTGCCAAGTTGACGACCAAAAGCAACTGATTCGATAGATCGATTTAAATCTAGGATTACTCGAAACCTCCTCCAGCTGTTGTGAACAGCGCGTTGAAGCCAGCTGATTGATGCACTTTCAAGGTGGACTAGATACAAATGTACCATTTTTTTTTCTTAAACAGTTTTCAAATGTTTAAGGGGTACGCGTACCCCCGCATTGCCCCTGAAAAAGAAATCACTGCTAATAATAATAATAATAATAATAATAATAATAATAATAATAATAATATTAGTGGACTAATAATTGGTTTTACGTCCCTTTTAACTACTGCAGGGTTTAGAGATATCGGGGTGCTGGAATTTTACCCTGAAAGGTAAATCTACTGACCCGACTCCCTCACATTTGCGTGCCCTCAAATGTCAACTCAGTGTGCCTGGTTTCGATCCTGTAATCTCGGGACCTGCAAACGAGAACGTTACCACTGAGCCACGCGGCCAGTCAATATTTTCAAAGTGTGTCTGTGAAGTCATCAGGTGTGTCACGTGATGCCCAGTGTCAATGGAAAACGTGGTTTTGATTCTCACAGCAAAATATAATATTGTTATAGTGTGATTTTGAGTTCCTAATTGATAGAGCAGTCTTAGAGCGATATTCACTTCCAAGATGGCTGAGACTGTCGGACATGTAATTATCTACCTTCCTTCAGTATGGCTTGTGCTCTTTGTACAACACACAACTTAATAGCTGAAAGCCTCGTTATTATTTATTTATTTATTTAATCGATTGTTCCCCTTTAGGAGAGCGATTGAACTTGAATAGGTCATTAATTCATCTTCTGGCGTTTTCCCGCTTCTCTTCCCAAAATCTCTTGATCCTCTTAGAATGCTCCTTGTTCCGCTCAGCTGTCCATGTTCTTATTATTTATTATTATTTTAACTTCGTTAAGCCCAACTAAGGGGCGTGTTAGTATTTATTTAGCATAATGTTTACTCTTTTCTTCCCAATATCTCTCCATCCGTTCACTGTGCTATCTTTTGCGTTCCTCTGTCCATCCTGTATTCTGCCGCAAATTTGTGTTTGTTATTATGGTTCTAAATTGTGCTAAATAAGTTCTAACACGCTCCTGAGATTAGCATAACGATCTTATTCTTCTTCTTCTTCTTCTTCTTCTTCTTCTTCTTCTTCTTCTTCCTCCTCCTCCTCCTCCTCCTCCTCGCCTTTTACCGTTACGCGGGGTCGGCTGTTTTAATCCTGAGGCGCCAGTTGTTTCGTTGTAAAGCATCATCACCAGATAGACCCATCGTGTCCCTTTGGACATTCGTCATCCATGTTGTTTGAGGTCTGCCGCTTCCTCTCTTTTGTGTAGCCATGGAAAGGCACTTTTTCACTACATGATTTTCCGGTCTTCGCATAACATATCCATACTACCTTAGCCTGGACTCTATAAAAGTTTCTCAATAATTACAGGCGCTACTTTGAAACTGCCTCACACATGTTCATTACGGATTTTATCTCTGAGGGTAACTCCACCTGCCCAACGTAACAACGCATTTCTGTGGTATGTAGCTTTTGCTCATGTGCCTTTGTAGTAGCCCATGTTTCACCACCATAGAGTAGGATTGGTCTTACGGCAGTTTTCTAAACGATGATTAATAATAATATCAATGAGGCTATTAAGTTGTGTGTTTTACAAGGAGCACAAGCCATACTGAAGGAAGGTAGATAATTAAATGTAGTTTTTCATATATCATCTCTTGATGAATGCAGTACATTTGCATTTGTCTGTTGACACAGGCTAGAGTAAAATGTTGCTTTTCACCGATGTCGCAGTCTCATTCATGGTTGTGATTATATGGAAGCTACTAAGGTATGGGTGGTGCTTAGTAATGCCATTCAGGGCACAGTCAGTGCCTGTGGATGCTGTGAAATGTTTTAGTCATAGGGTTAGTACTGCTGTTCTGACTCGGTGAGGAAAGCAATGACAAACAACCTCACTCCTCATCTTGCCCAATACGCCTCAATATAGCGCTGCCTTGGGTTTTTGTGGGTATCTACCCACATAACCTAACGGCGGTACTTTTTGAGGATCCGACCATTTTTTGGGCTGACTCCCTAACAGACAGAAATAAATTCGGCTCTATTGTGAATGATGTATTTGTTGATGCCAATTTCTTGTAGGTCTTGTGGTATTTCTATCAGCCAAAGTGATAGTGCTTGGTTTAGCATTTTCTATGTTAATCTATTGTCATTCATACTGTGGAAAAATGGAGTGTGGTGAATAAAATGAAGTAGGTGTGTATAAAAAGTAGATTTGTAGTTCACCGTGTCTCGTAATCATGATCACAATCCACGGACCTTCTTTATAGGTGGACATCAAACCTCTGTCCGTGACTTTTCACATTTATTAACCAAGATTCAAACCCAGTCCCCTTTGTGAGAGAGAAGCTTTTGTTGATGTTAATTCATTTTAGGGACTGGGGACATCTTGATCATCAGCCCCGTGTAGTTCAGTGTGTGTTGAACTTGTCTGTAGTAGTGTGACTGTAATAGTGTGTGCTGCTGTATTAGGGACAGGGATGAGGTAGGTGCCCGGTATATCCCTGCACTTTCCCGGAGGGAATGTGGAAAAAATCCGGGAACAAACCACACTCAGGAAAGCCACTGTCACTGTCAGCGCTGGGATTCAAACCTCCGATCTCCGGACTTGCTGCAGCGCCCCATCGTGGTTGTAGTGCTCTAAGTTGAGATGGGGCCAATTAAAGCTGAAAGTAAAATGAATGCGAGTTTGAGTAATCAGACGGATAATCGTTGTTCATTAGAGATAATAATCGATAGTTCTCCATAGGTTTACACTTCCGCCAGATATGCCCTCAAAGAAAGTTAGTCATACACTTATGTTCGCGGTGTCGCGTGTGATTCCTTCTGGTTGTGCTAATGGTGTTTGTAGAACGTGATGACGATATAACTTACAATACAATGAGGTAGGTGTCTATAATAAGCAGACTTGTAGTTGAACCGTAGATCACAAACCATGGATCTCATTTCTAGGGGAGTCCACATAAGTTACTGGTGTAGTGGCTAGCGGCTAGCCCTTAGGTCCGGGTTCGACTCTCGGCTCTGCCAAGGAATTTATTTCTACTGGAATTTATTTATTGCTGGAATGGATTACACTCAGCAAAACTAATAAGAGGTGAGTTTGTTTCTCCCCTCAGTCATCCTGGAAGTGGTTTCCCACTTTTATTGCAGGCAAATACCAGTATAGCTCCTAACTTAAGGACAATCCTCGCCTGAATTACAAATACACACTCTACTGAAGACATCATAATAACACAGGTTATCAGACAAATCACACACCCAAGTATATGGGGCTAAATGACTGCGATGTCCAAGCCCTTCAAATTAAACAACTACAACTTATTTCTAAGTGGACTCTCAACCACTAAAAAGCAATAATATTTACCATGTTGGGAAAATGTATGATAGAGGGGCAGATGACCTAGCTGTTCCTCCCCTTAATACTCCAATAACTAACTCACTACAATGTATGATATTTGCCGTATTAATTACTCAATATTGTTGTCATAAAGTATTTTACGGATAGTTTCACAAAATAATTACATTACGCCTACCAATACAAATTAGGAAACATCTATTCTACTGTACATGTTTCGGTCAACGGTGAGACCATCTACAGCAAATCTTAGATATTTTAAGTAAAACATAAATAATTAATTTAAACCTAAAATTGTTAGTTAAAATGTAATAAAATAAATGGATATCCTTACAAATACACTTGATTCAAAATGAAAACATAATATTGTTACTGGTTTTGTATCTCTATTAATTACACTGAATTTTAGAGACGCCAGGGTGCCGGAATTTCGCCCCGAAGGGGGAACGTGCCAGTTAATCTAATGACACGGCTCCCCCACATTTGCGCACCCTCAAATGCCGACTGACTGCACCGGGATTCGATAAAACAAAAGAATAAAAATAAAAACGACAATATCTCCGTGTTTCTTAATTTAAAAAAAAAACATTCTAAAATATAGCCTAGACTAAAGTTACATTTGAAATTCATCTATAGAATATTTCAGTATGTAGAATGATAGCAGGTGTTTTGGAATCAGTGGACTGACTAGTATTCAACAGGTTATCAGACAGTTTCCACCCCTTCCTCCCAAGAACACAGAGCACATGCCTACGATGCCCTAAATTCCTAAATAAAAGAATAGTACAAGATATATCACCGGTATTACTCAATATTGTTGTCACAAAGTATTTTACGGATAGTTTCACAAAATAATTACAAATTATACAGCTGAGCTGAATGCCCGCCTCGTGGAGGAAATAACTTAGTTCTGCAAGTCTAAGGTTCACTACTTCAGAGGGCTCTGTATAGGGTGTACCAAAAGCCTGATATTGACCGTAATTTGGTGCACAGAGGCGAAACCCTGCGAAAGTGACGGCAAAAGTCTGGAGAATTTTCTGGTGTTTAAAATACGCTACTTACATAGGCTATTTGTTTATTATGACTAGGGGTTTGGAAGTTGATGACCTTAAAATCACCTAAGAATGATCAATAGACTGTCATTAAATTCATAGAAATATGCTCTAAAAGAATAAAAATGACTTAAATTATTTGACTCAACTGACCTCGGGTGAATTATATAGCAGCAGATTTATACATAGTCTATTCACTGCGCAGTTACTTATCTTGGTAAATTAATAATATCCCAATTATCATGATTTTTGATATAATAGTTAATGTATGATTTCAAATCTTAAGTCTTATTCAGGACTATATTTATTTAAACGTATGCAGAGCAAACATTCCTGTCGTATTACTTTGTAATGAACACGGCTGGTATTATTCATACTCTTTTACTCATTAAACATTATTCGACAGACACTTTTGTCGAAATATTAATCAATTTAAGGAAATATCATCACTTTTATTATTTACTGGTCAGTTTCAATAGGCCACGAAGAATATTTAACATATTTTCATAATATTTTAATAATATACTAATAAGTTCATAATAATAATAATTATTTATTTATTTAGCGTATGATGAATACAATATTATATATACAGTACAACTACCATCACAAGTTCATAACTAAAGTTCCATGTTTAAAGTTGAGAGCCAAAGAAGGGCTTCGCTTGAGACACAGTGTAAGTCTTCTATAGAGCCTCTGTGTGCGCGTAAAGGACACTCGAATGTAATGTGGTCCACTGTCTGTTCCTCTTCTCCGCAGTCACATTGAGGTGATGCCTTC
This sequence comes from Meconema thalassinum, assembly GCA_946902985.2. NCBI lineage: Eukaryota > Metazoa > Arthropoda > Insecta > Orthoptera > Tettigoniidae > Meconema > Meconema thalassinum. The sequence goes on from OX336390.1 coordinate 447,743,744, forward strand.
CATCCCCATTTGAAGAGAGTGGCTCCACATCTACCTTGGCCGGTCCTAATACGGTTTAGCGTCCTCCACTGTCGTCTGGGAAGGGAAAATCCATCAGGACACTTGCAGGGGTTCTTAATGATGTGATGATTTGGTAACGAGGATTGCAGATGCCATTGTTCTTTCCAGGCGTCCGATATATTAAAGGAGGTGTCCTGTAGAATCATTGCAGTACGCCAAGAAGGGTGTCTGGATTTCAGTCGTTTGGTTGGAGAAGCTGCTATATCAGAATGAATAGGGAGGTGAGGATTGTTTTCTATTTTCTTCCATAAGTTAAGCAGTGACTGTGATCTTCTTAGGGATGGAGGTGGTATGTGGCTTAGGGTGGGAAGCCAGTGTGTGTTAGTAGGTCGGATGCACCCTGTAATGATACGCATATAATAATAATAATAATAATAATAAGATGGAATATTGGCTTTCACGGTCAGTAATAATAATAATGTTTATTTTATTTTGTGGTTGCTTATTGTAAGGCGATAAGAATTTTGGGGAAGACCTATATACTGTACTGTTCTTCTTAAGACCTCACACACTTGTGTTTGTGTTGAGGTGTGACCTAAAGTTTCCTCGTTTCAACGTAGTTATAACATGCTGATGTTGCAATATGATGAGTGATGAGAAGTTGCCTCAACTGCCTTGGCAGTGGTTCAGGAAGATGATGTTAGAAAAATATAGGACGGTTGGAAGTGGAAGTGGGTCAGCAGTTAATTGAGACGCCTTTATTGTTATAGCAAGTGAAATTACGTTGGAACTCAATGACCGGAATTTACTGGTAGGTGTACTTAGCTGCTCGCCAATCAGACTGTACGTGTTTGATTGCCGGCTGTATTATGGTCCCGGATAATTCAAGGTGAATAGTAAATGTATGTACTGCTCGGGTTCAAGCTCTGTGAACTTGCGGGGTGAGGATAAGTGGCAGGCGGGAAGAGAAGGGCCTGTCAACAGCCCGCTGTGTTATCTGGAATTCCTGTCTATTCCAATACTGCTAACATAGGGCCGTTGCTCAAACTAGTGCAGTGTTGCGAATAAGTGAGTGAGTCACCGACCAATGTATTTGATTATGTTATTACGCACGGAACGGGAACAGCGCACATCTCTCCTCATCGTCTGCGATCCACATTCCCCTCAGGTTCACGGAGCTGGTCCCGAGCAGTACATTCCTCCCGTTATGAAACACACGAATACAGACACCACAACTGTACAGGTTATCAGACAGTTACTAACTTATTTCTCCCAAGAACACAGAGCTCAAGGTTACGATGTCCTAAATTCCTAAGTAAAAGTAGCCTATAGTACAAGATACTGTATATCACTGGTATTGGTCAATTGGAAAGAGCGCCAAACCTACACCGACGAGCAAGCACTATGGCTACCAACCTATAACAAAATACCGGACACTCGTTGGATTTAACACGTAGTCGCATATTAAAGTGGGTGGAATCTAGAACGATTCTTGTAAACACCGCAACGCTGCGCCAGTACCGGTTGTCGTCAGGCGAATACGTTTTCTGGACTAAATTAGAAAAACATTAATTCAGGGGAAATAATTAATTCATCTTAGAATTTCCAATCTAGTTGCCAGCGTTTTGTCCAGTATCCCATCAGCCTCGTCAGTCATACGGCACAAATCACCAAGACGCTGCACTGGTTAGTACGTTAAGTGCAAAAAAATTCTAATTACTTCGTAAAACATAAAATTTTCACTCCAGCCAATCTCTTAGGCTTTTTCTGTATCTGTTGCGGGGTTTCACCTAGATGCACCAAGTCAGGCTCATCAGCAGGCTCTTGGTACACCATGCCCGAACCATCGCTGGGGAGCTCATCTTGCACTATATCCCATACTTAGAGCACACCACTGTGATACTTTACTGCGGGTACCACGAGTTCCCACAGCTTTTCTCCTACCTATAGATGTTTCCAAAAAGATTACATATTGGCTTTCGGCCATTCATTATGTTGTTGTTGTTTGAGTCTTCAATATTTTGACTGGTTTGATGCAGCACTACATTCCTCCCTCTCCTGAGCTAATAGTTTCATCTTTACATAGCTACCATACCCTACATCTGAGGCAATCTGTTTAACATATTCTAACTTTGGTCAACCCCTCGACCCTTCCTTCCATAACTAAGTTTGCTATTCCTGGGTGTCTTAGTATGTGTCCTACCAACCTATCCCTTTTCTTCATTAGCAGTTGCCAGAACATCTCTCCTCTCCCACTCGTCTTAATACCTTCATTTGTTTATCGCTTGTCACGGTGGGTGAGTGGTTATCGTGTCGGATTACTAACCCCCAAGCTTGCAGGTTCGCTCCTGGCCGTAGTAAGTGATTTTTGAATGCCGGCAAAAATGACGACACGCATGTCATACGATGTTGGCAAGTTAAAGAACCCATTTGAATTCAGTAGGCCATGTTCATAATGGCAAAATTAATCTCAGGTTTTTCCGCCAACACAAAGTTCCTCATTTCTCTACTAGAAAGCGCTATAGTGTCAAGGAGCTTAGATATCTAACCTCCTTGACTTCAAGGAACAACATTCGACATGCAAGCTACCCTCTGGGTGTCAAATAGCAAACCTTGCATCCGGCACTCGAGGCCATACGATATTTTTTTTTTTTTACATTCTAATTGAGCCACTATGGACTATGGAGTACCGGTAACAATCAAAATCAATGTTTCGTTCTTGATCATCTGCCAGCTTTGATGTCTGACAGTATCTCTTGAGCCCATCACTCAGCGCCTTCTTCCGATCTTCTGAAAGAGGTCCCCTCCGTCTTTTGGGTTCTGCCCCTACCTTAAATCCCTCGTAATTTTTGATTATATGTCTGAATTCACACCTGTTCATAATTTTGCAGTCCGGAATACCAATTTCTATAAGGTCTTTGTTACATTCTTCAAACCATGCCAATTTTTCCTCTTTGATTTCACGAAATTCCAAATTTTCTTTGTTAGACGATCGTTGGACATTCTGAAAATGTGTCCATAGAACAACAACCTTTTCCTTTTTATTGTTGACGGGACTGGTTCTATCTTTCTATATAACTCTTCGTTTGACTTCAAACGTAAATGTCCGTCAACCAATCTGTTTCCTAAAATTTTTCTCAATACCCTGCGTTCTCTTTTGACTAACTGGTCGACTAGTCCCCGCCTGTTCATAGTCAACGTCTCCGAAGCATATCACTGGTTTGACAACCGTGCTGTAGTGTCTTAATTTGGCTCCAATTAATTCTCAGCGACTTCTTATTATAAAGATTTTTCGTCAGTTGATAGGCTCAGTCTAATATCCAGATTCTAAGATTAATTGCTTCCTGTTCTAAGCCATTTTGTTGGATTACCTCACCCAGGTATTTAAATTTCTTTACACGTTTATTCTTCCCTTGGTTTGCTTTCATCCGTTCTGGTCCATCACTGATGTTTGTCATGTACTTTGTCTTCTCAAAGGAAATCTGTAAACTTACTTTCTCAGCCATCTCTGACAACCGATTAATCTTTACAATGGCTGATTTAATATTGTTGGCAAAATTATCTAGGTCATCTGCAAAAGCCAAACAATCAACGTGCACCCCTTTCAGTTTGGGCCCTAGCCTGACTCGTTCTTCATTCCCTTCTTCCCGACTCACTGCCTTCCTCCATTCACGAATGACCTTTTCTAATACACAGTTGAAAAGGATTGGAGATAATCCATCACCTTGTCTGACACCAGTTTTGATTGCAAAGGGATCTGATATCTCGCCAATGAATTTTACATTTTAGCACTGTGTCGGTCAAAGTCTGTTTAATCAGATTTCGAGACGTGTCATCCACTCCAAACTCTTCCTGAATATTCAGTAGCGACTCGCGGTCAATTGAGTCGTACGCTTTCGTAAAATCAATGAATACGACTACATAGTCATACCTGTCTAATGATGTTTTTCAGGTTAAAAATCTGTTCCGGACAAGAACGTCCCCTCACCAATCTGATTTCAAGATGAACTTCAATTCTGTTCAGGAGTGCTTTGGATAGGATCTTGTAGGGAACAGATACAATTGATATACCCCTGTAATTATTAACGTCCTTCTTATCCCCCTTTTTGTGGAGAGGGTGGATTAATGCAGACTGCCACTCTGTGGGTATCCTACCAGTTCTCCATATCTCCGCAAAGAGCTCAGCTAATATATTCAGAGTATCTTCATTTGCCAGTTTTAGCAGCTCTGCCACAATGGAATCCTCTCCCGCTGCTTTATTATTCTTTAGACCAACGATAATCATTTTAATTTCTGTCTTAGAAGGTGGATGCGAGTTGGCCATTACTTGAGTAGGACGGCCTATGAGTAGCCTCTGTTTTGGTTCATCACAATTGAGTAATTTCTTAAAGTACTCAGCCAAGATACGACAGTTCTCCTTGTTGTTCAAACCTAACTTTCCATTTTCATCTCTGAAGCACATGCTCGGTGCTTGATACCCTTTCAGATTAGACTTGAAAGTTTGATAGAATTCCCTGACATTATTCTTCCGGAAATCCTGATCAATGTGTTCCATCTGTTGTTTCTCATATGATCCATCGCCTTGCAATTCGGAAAACCTGGGCTGCATCTTTCCGACTGTCACAAAACGAGTTATAATCTTCTTGTCTCTTCGTTGAGTTCCGCTTCTTCCAGGCATCTGTTCATTGTGCACATGCACTATCACAGGTCTCGTTCCACCATCTGTGTTTACGCTTCTGTGCTGTTAAGATTGAAACATTGGCTGCGTGTTGGATTTTGGAGGCAATGTCAGTCCAGTTCTTGGATTTAAATGTTAATTGCTGGTGGTATTGCTCCAATACTTCTTGATCAACCTTAAGTTTTGACACATCATATCTGTGAAGTTTATGACCAGCTTTCGTAGCCTTTCTAAAAGGAATGAAATTCATTTTAATCTTGGAGAGATAATGATCTGAATCAAATTTGGCCCCTCTCTGTACTTAAACATTCAAAATCTCCTTCATTGCTGTCCTGGATATTGCCACGTGATCAATTTGTTACTCCTCGTTCAAATTGCCAGGTGAACGCCATGTCTTCGGTTCACTTGGTTTATGTTTATAGATATTATTATTATTATTATTATTTGTTTATCTACCCATCTGATCTTCATCATTCTCCTGTAACACCACATTTCAAACGCTTATATTCTCCTCATTTCCGCTGCACCAACAGTCCAAGTTTCACTTCCATAGAGTACCACTCCCCAGACAAAGGCTTTCGAAAATTACTTTCTAATATCTAATCTATAGGTATATTTGATGTCAGCAGATTCCTTTCCTGTAGAAATACATTCCTTGCCTGAGCCAAAATACTTTTAAATCTTCGTCCATCACAGGTTATTTTGCTTCCTAAATAACAGAAGTCTCCTACTTCCTTTAGCTTTTTATTTGCCAATTTGACGTCCATAGGAGTTTCTGATTTTTTTCGGCTGCATTCCAATATTTATGTTTTACAATCATTGATTTTCATCATGAATTCTTTCCTACGGAGTCCATACAATTTAAAAATGCATTAAAATACTCTGGTGAATTGGCTAAGATGACAATGCCATCAGCAAATCTCAGAGTTGAGATTATTTATCCTTGAAACTTGTTGTTGGTTCTGTAAAGAACCTTTTGCATCAATCATTTTCATGTTTGATAGTCAGGAGATCACAAGGATAATCTGACGGCTTGATCGCTATTGCTCGTTTAGCACCACCCGGGGGTCACGTGTAGGGCAATTTGAGGTTATACCTACGGACGTGAGCAATGTTCATTTGCCCCTCCAGAGAGTTCAGTAATGCCATGCATATCTGAGAATATGCCAGGGTTTAGTCAGCCCAGAAACACCTGGTCAAAATTAAATAGAATCAGGACCAATCACGGCGTATGCGGGGATCTCCTGTGCAAGTGGAGGGAAACATCTTCATCATGTTGCGAGTGCGGTGCTGAAAGACAGACTGTTTTGTTTTTGTTTTTTTGTTTTTGTTTTTTGTTGTTGTTTTTTTACATTGATTTATTAATTCTTGTGTTTACAAAAAAAAAACAGCTACAAACACTGATCGCTAAATACAATTCCCACCTCAAGGTAATGTTCTAAGTTCATAGTAGTCTTTGAGAAAAAAAACAAAATATAAAACACACAAAACACAACAACAAAACACCAAGCATCATAAGACTGTAGCACAATGATGACCACACGTATGTTGTTAGAATTTATATAAAAAGTTTCCAAAAGCACTGTTGAGACACTTCCGCTGTACGAGTTTCCATCGTTCTTTCCGGAGGTGATCCAGAAAACCAGACAGGGTAGTCACCAGGGGTGTCCGGTAACCAGTAAGGTTGTAGTGGATTGCTGCAGCTGCAAGCCATAAGATGGCATTCTTTTTCGGCTCACCAAGTACATCCCGTAATTCGAAGTTCAAGATCTCCTCGTCCCTGTTGCGTGTTAGGCCGGTTATGCTGTGGATAGCATTCATCGTCCATCGCCACACGCCGTTCGCACTCCCACATGTAGTGATGCGGTGGATGAGGGTGTCAGTCCTGTTGCACACAGGACAGGCATCATCAGCTACTTGTTCGTGCCGCTTCATTTTTTCACCAGTGGGGATGATTTCATTAATGCAAGCTTATAGACAGTCGCCATTCTAAGGGAAGCCATTTGTTGCGCACATTGTCCCAGATATACTTCCAGTCTTTGTTGGGGTATTTTAAATGCACCAGGGGTGTGAAATTACGGAGTTGCAATAAAAAAAGCATAACAAGAGTTTAGTGCTTTTCAGTCGGTCAACACGAATGTACCCAAAAGAGATGGGTTATGCCCTAATCCTGAAATAAATTACATGAGATTAATAAAACACTAGGATTACCAGTTTCGATCGTCAAGCGATCATCATCAGATCCATTACACTTAGGCTACAAAATCTATGTTTGAAATACGGTGAAAATATTTACATTATGTACAATTATTTAGTTGCAGTATTGGTACTGCAACTGTCAGTGTATGCTAAATGCAGTATATATGTTAGGTGAAATGCTAAATGGTGATAGCTATCCGGAGATTGTACTTTAGAGAGATTATATGGTTGTGAACTATGGTTAAACTATAAAATTTAGGCTAACTACTTATCTGATTGTCTTCCGTACTACAGCTACTCGCAGTTTTCGTGCTCACTGGAACTCACTGTGCGGTCGACTGCGGTGGTTATCTTAACGACTGGTTTTTCCCTGCCTTCTCCCCCCTGCCCCTACGTGCTGTGGGGAGTGATAGCGATGTGTTTATGTGAGGTGTTGCCAACCTAGATAAGATGTATGTTATTGAATGAGGTGGGTCTACAACTATTAAAGACCGTGGATTAGCCCTCGCCACGCGTGGAGCATAACCCATTCGAACTAAGCGTTGACGGTCTTATGAGGACGTCCCGGTACCTCTAATACTGCCTCGAATATGGGCCTTGGTTTATTGCAGAAGAAAAGTACATCGTACACCTGATCCAGATAACATTTACCTATTAAAAACCCCTAATTTCCCCCCTTTTTTTATCTAGCTTGGCTGTGTCGCTAAATTGTGTTTTGTTTCCGACAGGGTGTGTTTTTTAGTAGCGTGAAGAGGGGTGAGCTCTCCATGAACGTGTGTTCATTTAGATTGTTGGGATTGTTTCGTTTGGCTAGGTGTATCTCGATTACTTCCTTTATGTCAAGAGCTCTGCCTTTCGATTCGTGATGGATTATTTTAAGGTCCGACTCTATGTTGGTAAAGCTGTGCCCTGCGTCACACATATGTTCGCACACGCCTGAATGTGTTCCGTATCTTATCGCATTCCTATGTTCATTATAACGTGTGTCTACTCGCCTTCCACTCTGCCCGATGTAATTAGCTTGACAATCGGTGTCTTGGCACGTTATAGAATATACCCCTGACCTTGAATACGGGTCACGTTTATTTAGATTACTATTTAAATTAGGAGGTGCCTAGCGGTTGTGTTTTTCGTCGTGAAAGCTATCTTTATGCCTTGCTTTTTGAATAGGTTAGTGATTTTATATGTATTCGCATTCACATAGTTGAAACGCGCAAATTTTTTCTCATTACTGTCCGGTTTGGGAATCGTTTTATCTTTCTTTTTATGTTTGGCTATAATTTGATTTATTTTGCTTGGCGAGAAGTTGTTTTCCTTTGCTATTTGCATAATAGTTCTTATTTCCTTATTATAGTTGTCTTTTGGCATGGGTATGTTTAAAGCCCTGTGCACCATTGAATTGAAACCTGCTAGTTTGTGCGTACTGGGGTGATTAGACTGATTGTTGATTGCATGCGAGGTTTGTGTTGCTTTCCGGAATATGGAATATGAAAGGTCGTTGTCTTTACGTTCAATAGTTATGTCGAGATAATTTATTTTCCGGTCTATTTCGGATTCCTTAGTGAATTTGATAGAGTGGTGAAGGCTATTAATGGATTGGAGAATTGTTTCTTCGCTTGTTAGTTCAGTATCGTAGATGCAAATTACATGATCTACGTATCTTTTCCATATTACTATTCCCTTTGTTGAAGTCTTTTCTAAGAACGCATTTTCTAGTGCATTGATGAAGATGTCAGCGATTAACCCACTTAGTGGCGATCCCATTGCTAGGCCTTCTCTCTGTGTGTATATTTTATTGTCGAATTGAAACACGTTTTGGGTGAGAACGACCCTCAGTAATCTCACAATCTCTTCAATTTCTTTTACCAAATTGTTGGATTTTAAGTTGTTTTCGATAGTGTTGATTGCTTCAATAATCGGAATATTGGTGTACATGTTAGTTACGTCGAAGGATACTAGCCTGAAGCTAGGTTTCATTTGTAGGGTGTTCAATGCTGTTACTAGTTCTGTTGTGTTCTTTACAGAGTTGTTTTTGTCGTTGGAAAGACGGCATTTTAAGATTTTTAGTAACTCTTTGCTGATTTTGTAATTAGGGGCATTCCTACAATTGACTATTGGTCTCATTGGGCATTCCTTTTTGTGTATTTTTGGTTGTCCCCTCAAATGACGGTATTTTCGGGTTCATGTTTATTAGTTTTGATTTTTCGGTTTTGGTCAGTATGTATTCTATTTCTTTTAGCGCACTTTTTATTTGTTTTTGGAATTTGTTGGTGGGGTCTTTTGTTAATTCCTTGATTTCGTTGTTGTTTAGGAATTCGACTGTTTTTTCAATGTATTCTGTTTTGTTCAAAATTAATGTAGTGTTTCCCTTATCTGCTTTTGTGATGATTAAGTCATGTTCTTTTATTTTTTGTTTCAACGACTTTATTTCTTTGAGTTGTTTGTTGTTTTGAATGTTATTGCTATCGCCCTCTCGTTTGAGGACTTTTTTGGCTTCGTTGGTGGCGAGATTTTTGGTTAATTCCCTGTCTTCTGCTGGGAGCTTGTGACTGGCTATCTCAATATCTGTGATTAACCTGTTTTATATTGTGGTTCGTGTGTGCGTCTGTGCAGTTGTATTTCAAACCTTTGTCTAACATATTCATTTCCCCTTGAGAAAAGGTTACGTTCGTTCTGTTGTTTACTCTGCTGTGGAAATTGAATTCATTGTTATTCGTGTGTTGTTCGTTAGATTGATGGTTCTGTGTTTCTCCTAGTTTTCTTAATTTATTTTCTAGCGTTTCATGCTTCTTCGTTGCTCTGATTTTGATGGTGCACTAAACTCTTGTTTACTAAGGCAACACTGAAAATATGGCTTCAAACACCACAGAAAAGCATAAATGTGTTTAGATCCATTAAAGGAACCATCGGAGATGTGGGCAGTGGTAAGTTTTAGCAAAAGGGCCAGGGCTTTCCTGAACAAAGTTCGGAACGGATGGGGTTGTCGTAAAGGAATAGTTTCAATGACTTTCAGAGCAGCACAAACGAACGGATCACCTGTAGACTGTCTCGCCTTGATAATATGTTTCAAGAAGAGTGAAGAGCATTTCAGTTCAACTGCAAAAAGTCGCAGCCCACCACACTGTTCTGGTAACTGCAGTTGTTCCCGTCGAATTCTATAGCGATAGCCTTTCCAAAGATAGAATCCAATCGCCATTTCAATGCGCTGGCTGATTATATGTGGAGAGGGAAGTACTTGCGCCATATACCTCAGTTTCGACAGAGCAAACATATTAATGTGCCAGTTTTTTTGCAGAATATTGAGCCGTCTTGAAAGTTCCTCTTTCAGTTGGAACCTTAGAACATTTAATCGGGCAGCCTAGTTGGTCTGTATGGTCTCCGCAATATCTCGACTGAAAGTTATACCCAATATTTTGCATGCGGCGACTGAAGGAATGCCGGTAGTATTGGAGTAGTGCCTATTGTCACCTGGGCCTAAGAGCAATAAGGATGACTTTCTATAGTTTACTTGTGCTCCACTGGCCTGACAAAATGACTCAAGGGTCTGTTGGACGAGTATCGCGTCGCCTTCATTTGTGAGTAGTATCGTGACGTCATCGGCATAGGCTCGCAGTGTGAAACGCTCTCCGTTGATCGTGAGGCCAGTGAGTACGTTGTTCATCATCCTGACCATGGGTTCCAACGCCAAGACGAATAGAGCCATTGATAGGGGGCATCCTTGTCTGACAGACTTCTTGACTGAAATTTTCGATGACAGAAACCCGTTGACCATTACACGAGAAGAAGCCGTTTGGTAAAGTCGTTGGAAAGTTGCTATGATTGTGTTGGGAAAATGAAAGCGTTCTAATACCTTCCATAAATACTTGTGGGCTATTCTGTCAAAGGCCTTATTAAGGTCAATGCTTGCAAGTGCAGCTGCGGGGTTATCAGTGACAGAGTAGTGTATGATAATATCACGAATGGCTAGAAGGTTGTGCACGATATTTCTTCCTGGAATGGTACAAGTTTGCCCAGTACCAATTAAAGCGGGAAGAATGCGTCTGATTCTGTTTGCTAACACCTTGGCCAGAAGTTTATAATCGATATTTAAGATAGTAATGGGTCTGTAGTCAGTGATATAGACACATTTCGATTGTTTCGTAATCAGAAGAATAACCCCGTCTGTGAAGGTATTCGGAATGTCACCGGTCAATGCGTGATTAAGCACACTTCTCAGGTCTCTCCGACCATGGTCCAAAAGTGTCGGTACCACTCGTATGGGATGCCATCAACGCCGGGTGTCTTATTAGCTGCAGTCTGGTCTAGAGCATGTTTCACCTCTTCCTTGGTGATAGACGTCTCAAGAAAATGGATGTCATCGTCCTCGAGGTGTCTGTCAACAGATCGCAAGATGTTATTTACATGCAAATCACTAACGCTGTCTTCTCCCAACATGTCACGAAAGTAGCGCTCATTTTCGGCGAGTATGTGTTCGTGAGTTCTGATGACCATACCTTGTTCATTAATCCATTCATGCACAAATTGTCAGTTTGCTGATCTTCGCATTTTGGCTAAATGAAAGAGCGACATTCGTTCATCTGCTAAGATGGAGGTTCCTTTAAGGTGAGGGAGCAAGTCCTGGAGACTTTAATCCCTATAATAGTCTTCTTGATGGAACTGAGGTGTGTTGAAACATTTTCTCCTAGCCGTTCCTTCCGATGCAGGTCATGCATGACTGTGGTATAAAAGTCGAGTTTCCTGTTTAGGTCGTGGTACCGTTCATAAGTGAAAGTTTTGGCTGTAGATCTAATGGTAGGTTTTAACTTATTTATCCACCAGTCTAGAATATTATGGTATCGATCTTTTGTTGTAGTACATTGTTGATAAACGGTGGCAAAGCGTCGGTCATTGTCGTGGGTTTGAAAAGCATTCTTGTTCATTTTCCATGAACCCCGACCAATGAAGCATCTATCTGCCCGTTGCGCTTTAAGTGTAAATATGACACTGTGGTGGTCACTGCAGGCTACGGGAACGACTTTGCAGCTATCAAGAAGATGTGCTTGAGGCTGGGAGATATAAGCGCGATCTATTCTAGATCTGGAATCCCCACGACAGAAGGTAAATTCCACGTACGAACCATGCAATCGTTGCCAGGCATCCACCAGCTGCATACTATGGGTAATTGTCTGCAACCCTGGACAGAAGTTGAATGTGCCTGTTTGATCACGAGGATGCAGTGTGCAAGTGAAATCAACAGCTAATATCACCGGACCTGACGTCGCTACATGTGTCAAGATGTCATGGCTTAACAGTGCGTTCCGGTCATGCTTATAGTTCGTCCCGGACTGGCCGTATACATTGATCAGTCTGATGTTATTATAAGAAGCTGACAAAATTCTACCTGAGGGGTCCATGATGACATCGGTAATTTCGAAACCCTTTCTATACACGATGGCGGTGCCCCGGACGTTATCCCCCACATTCACAACATGGTCATAATTGTACAAGCAGCCAAAATTGTTTTCATTGACCTCCTGCAGAAACAATATATCAATATCATACTCTTTCAAGAACCTACACAGCAGGGCTGGTGTGGTGACATTCTTCACGCCATTGACATTGAGTGTAGCAAACGTCGTGAGAATACAGGCCATGCTCTGGAAAACGAGCACGAAATGTAGAAACAAAGGAGAGAAATACATGTTCTGGATGCGATAGTGGCCTGTAAAACTGATGTTATTGATGAAAAACAAAGCAACAGCAGCAAATATTGTAGGTGAACGTTTAGAATTGCCCAGGGATTTGTCAGTACTCTTCAGTCTCGGAGGTAATCGTGGGTCTCGATGACTAAGCGTGGCGGGTTTCACTTGAGTGATTTCCTTGTGCGTTGTAGCAGCTGATGGGGGTAAGAACGTAGTCTTCCCAGTGTCCGGAGCTGTCACGTGGGGGTGAGCAGTACTAGCTGTTCCACTTCCAGCAACCTCAATTTCCATATCGTCATCTGTGGCAAGGCTGTTTGCAGTGTCAGTTAGATTGGGCAGTGGGGCCGTCGGGGGCGGATCCGGACCGTGTGGTGAGGGGTTATCCTGCAGCAGATCAGAGCTTGTAGGCGCAATTACATCAGCAGTTGTGTACGTGCCGGAAATTCCGTCATGGGTTCCTGGGGGTGGTGGGACTGTTAAATCGGTACCTTCACTGTCCGGTTTCCGACGTTTGTGTATGCTTTCATCAAGTGTGGGGAAGTCCGAGTGATCAACAGCGTGCTTAGGTGCTGGAGCTGGTGGCGGGACGTGTTCCGTGGCCCATGCGGGGGTTGGGTGACTCGAGATTGATGGGTCGCCACTAACCGGCAGGGCGGTATTTTCTGGTTCAACAGTGTCAGGTCCTACCGTACGCTGGCCGAAAGTGCGTGCTCGTCACAGGGGACACTGGGGTCGTAAATGGTTTGTCGAATTACATGCAAGGCAAGTTCGCATTTGACCATCATAAACAATCTGTGCACAATAGCCTTCAATGGAAATGAACGAGGGGATGGCTTCCTTCAAGTCCATGCGCACTGCGCGTATGCCATTCTGCATCCGAAATGGGTATTGCGCAGACCATTCTTCATTTCGATGCTCATTCACTTTACCATATTTGCTAAGAGTACTTATTATTGAACCGATGGGAACCTCTGGGGGAACATTGAGAATACGAACTGTTTTGAGGACATTGTCGGCAGCAGTAATTTGCACAGTCCCTATTCGACCATCTTACAAAGTAAATTTCTGTTGGCCCGCATGTAGACTTAACAACCTCTCAAACAGTACTTGGGAAATTACCTTTAAATATACGGCGTTGTCCAAATTGTCGAGTTGAATCATCTCGATCTGGTCAGCAGTGATTTTCAAACAAGTGGAGATCCAATTGTGCACCTCCCATGCGCTGGGCCTGTTGTGGCGTTCAAAAACACATTTTAAAGTGAGCTTGCGCACAAATTTTGTAACCATGGTGATTGTCGTTTACTAGTAGAAGACGAGAGTTAAGCGAATATGAACCGCTCACAGAACACGGTATTCAGTAGTTCGAGAGCAGATATACGCACAGAAATAGCCAAGCACAGGACCGGTACCGCACGTTAGTCAGACGCGACCTCGCTCGACGAAGGCTGTCGAGCAACTTCCGACTGTTCGGCACCTAGTTCAAGAATGCCCACAAACTTCTTACAGTGGTGAATTCAGTGACTTCTTCCCAGGGACACCACACGCACTTCATTACGTTTCTAAACTTGATGTCAAATTATAAATAATTTTCATGTATGCCATACAATAAATAAAAATAATAATAATTTCTCCCTGAATCATTACTCCTTTAAATATTTCTCTAACTTCCTTCATTGCTTGTTAATGTATAGATTGAAAAGTATTGATGATAAGTTGCAGCCTTTCCTTACAGCTTTCTGAATACCAGCTCCTCTCTCATGTCCTTCGGCTCGAATAACTGCCGCCTGGTTTCTGTGGGGATTGGACACACCCCGCTATCCTTGTACTTTATTCAAATGCTTTTAAAAATATCAAACAAATGTCTCCAACGTGTCCAACCAACTTTAACAAAAGCCTTTTCTAAGTCTACAAATGCCATGAACGTGCTCTTATCTTTCCCTATTCTTCCTACCAAGATCAGCATAAGACTTAGTGCAGCTTCCCTTGTTCCTCCGTTTCTCCTGAATCCAAATCGTCCAACTCTATTCTACCATATCTGTCTTTCCATGACCTTGTAAATTATTCTAGTCAGGATCTTTGAAGCATGAGTGATCAAGCTGTTTGTACGGTAATCTTCACATCTGCCAGCTCTCGTTTTTTTCGGTATAAGGATGATAACATTCTTCCTAAGATCTTCTCATAAATCCTAGTTACCAAGTGAAATAGCCTGATCACACATTCATCGTCCATGCAACGTAGCATCTTAGTCGGTACATCATCTATCCCTGGTGTTGTGTTGCTGCTAATATCTTCTAGCTCTCTATCAAATTCTGATCTCAATATTAAATCTCCTTTCTCAGCCTCGCCAATTTCCCCTCCCCTTGCATTCTTCTTCTTCTTCTTCTTCTTCTTCTTCTTTCGAATAAAGGTACGATGAATCAACGTTGGCTATTGTCCATTGTATTCAATTCCCGTTGTTTCCAAATTTCTTTCATCATTCTAGAGTGACGATCTTTCTCCTCCTGAGTCCACTTTCTGCCAGTTGTTTGTTTCTTACTTTCTTGAAATTTTGCGTTTTGAATAGCTTCTCAGAAGAGTGATCTGTTTGCTATTGTGTCTGTCTGAATTTTGGCGTTTGTCAAATCTTTGTCAATTTCAATGAACCATGTGGGTTTGGATTTGTAACTAGTCAGTAAGTTGAAGATCTGTTTAGTTAGTCTACTATTTTCCATTCTATAGATGTGCCCAAAAAACTGTAATTTTCTCTTTCTCATTACATCAGTTAATTTTTCACATTTCAAATATAACTCTCTATTTGGTCGTAACCTATATTCTGCGTTATTATTTCGTTTAGCTCCCAGTATTTTTCTCAGAATTCGTCTTTCAGTCTTCTCTAATTTGTCTAAATCACCAAATCTTGTTAATTTAAGTGTTTCTGCTGCGTACAGAGTTTCAGGTCTGACTACTGTTTGATAATGCCTTAATTTAGTGTTCCAGGATAAGCTTTTTTATTATATATATCTTTTGTCATATGAAAACACCTTTGTAATTTATGCATACGTGTTTCTATTGCTGTCTTTTCCTGTGAGTTATTCATTATCCACTCTCCTAGGTATTTAAAGGAATTTGTTTTACATACTGAACTGTCATGAATTGTGATACTTTTGGGGGCATCGGTGATGTTTGTCATGAACTTAGTTTTTTCAAATAATATTTGTAGTCCGACTTTGGCTGCCTGTATTTGCAATTCTCTAATTTGTTCTTGGGCAGTATCCAGTGAGTCAGTAAGTAATGCAATGTCATCCGCAAAAGCTAAACAATCTACAGTGATTTTATTTGGATGTCTTCCTAGTTGAACGCCTTTAGTATTGATGGCTTTCCTCCACTCTCGAATTACCTTTTCCAATGCACAAATGAAAAGCAGAGGTGACAGACCATCTCCTTGTCTCACACCTGACTTTATTTTGAAAGATTTTGAAAGTTCCCCTCTAAATTTAACTTTGGAAGTTGTGTTCGTTAGAGTTGCTTGAATTATTTCAGTTGTCTTGTTATCAAGTCCAAATTCCTTCAGAATGTTAATAAGTGCCTTTCTGTCAACGGAGTCATAGGCTTTTTTAAAATCCACAAAAGTAACTACATATTTCAAGTTCCTGATTTTCCTCATGTCTAATATGCTCTTTAAATTTAGTATTTGCTCCATACATGATCGTCCCTTCCTAAATCCAGCCTGATACTCTCCCAATTGTGGGTCGAGTATTTTTTCCGCTCTTTTTAAAAGTGCTTTGGATAAGATCTTATAGGTCACTAGCAGGAGGGAGATTCCCCTGAAATTGTTAGGATCTGTTTTCTTCCCTTTCTTATGTAGTGGATGTATCAAAGCAGATGTCCATTCTGATGGTAAACTGTGTGTTTTCCATATGTCATTTATGATTTCCGTTAAACATAGGATCATGTTGTCACTCGAGTATTTCCATAATTCAGCAACTATACTATCTTCTCCAGATGCTTTATTATTTTTAAGTTCGTTTATAATCTCTTTAATTTCATTTGTTGTTGGTGGTTTCGAGTCTGGAGGAAAGGGGAGTATATTATCAAAATTAAATGTCTCCTTTGGTGGATCGCAGTTGAGGAGTTCTTCAAAATATTCCGCAAGTATTCTGCAATTTACAGCGTTATTATATGCAGTTTTCTGAGTCTTTGGATCTGTGAAAAGTAAGCTAGGTGGAGTATACTTCCTTAAACTACTTCTGAAAATTTTGTAGAAGTCCTTTATATTGTGCTGTCTGAAGTCCGATTCTATTAATGTTAATTGTTCTTTCATATGTTGCACTTTTACTCTTTTGAGTCCCTTAGATGCATGTTTTCGGGATTCTATAAAGCTGTTCCTGGTATTCTCATTTTTATTTGCATTCCAGATGTTCCAAGCTCGTTGTCTTTTAAAGATTAGTTCATCACACTCAGCAGTCCACCAGGCATGTTTTCGTTTTCTTTTAAGGAGAATGGTTTCTTCTGCTGTCTGTACTAAGTCTCTTTGAAGTTGTTCCCATGTTTTAGGTGCTCTGCTTTCCAAAAGTGTTTTGAAATTATTTTCTGTAGCTAATTTTTGAGTATCAAACTTTTTGGATTGATAATGATTTTTCTTTTTATATATTGGTCTAATTTTGAATTTAATGAGTGACAGATAGTGGTCTGAATCTAAACCTGCACTCTTAGCAACTTTCACATTGAGTATCTCCGTTGTAGACTGTCTGCTAATAGCAACATGGTCAAGTTGTTTCTCATCACAAACTGGATTTGGGGAAACCCAAGTAGTTTGTTTCCTAGAAAGTTTTTTGAAGAATGTAGATTTCAGGACTATGTTATGCTCTCTGCATAAACTAATAACTTAAGTCTTTCTTTTATGTGCCGGGAAATAGCCTACTATGGACCGATGTTGACGTTCTTTGCCGATTTGAGCGTTAAAGTCTCCAAGTAGAAGTATTATAATTTTTGATGGAATTTGATCCAGGGTGTTTGATAGTTCTTGCCAAAAAATTTCCGTTTGTTCTTTCTGAGTCCTATATTTCTCATTAGTTGGTGCATGTGTATTGACAATGGTATAAACTTTGTTTACTGATTTAAAGGATAGCAGGGATAATCTTTCATCAATGGATTGAAACTCTATTATTGAATTTAATATGTTCTGATTTACAATGAACCCAGTTCCAAACTGAGGTATATTTTTCATAACTCTCTTTCCAGGTTTTCCCTTGAATACTCTATAACCTTCTGAATCAAATGGATGTTCATCAGTATATCTAGTTTCTTGAAGAGCTGTTATCATAATCCTTTTCTCTTTGATGAAATTTATTAGAGTTTTAAGTTTTCCTGTTTTTAAGAGTGAATTGACATTAAAGGTAGCCAAAAAGTTTATGTTCTTGTGCTTAATTTTACTAGTGATTTGCTTAATGCTATTTTCAAGATGCTCCGACTCATCCTTTTCATCCTTTGCACAATGATGTAGGCCCCCAGAATCCGAGTGCCTACTTTTCATTTCCTTGGAAAATGGAGATTGGTTACTCCCTTGCATTACATAATTCTCAATCTCCATATCCCTATACAAACGATCTATGAACGCTTTCCATCTCTCAACCTTTTGTTCTTTCTCTGCTAAAGGTCTTCCATCTGAATTCTTAATATTACAGCACTTGATCTTACTTTCCCCAAAAGTACTCTCCATAGTTCGATAAGCTGACTAACCTTTCCTACCTTCAGACAATTTTCTATATTTGTGCCTTTCTCATTCAACCATTCTTCTTTCGCTTCCTTGTATTTCTTGTTTACCTCATTTTTCAGCCATCTGCTTTCTGCTTTCCCCATTTCATCTCTTGAATTCTTGTGCTTAAACTCCAGCAATTCTTTTAGGTTTTTGCCGTGTCTGTTTGGGGGTTTTGCCTGGATGCACTGAGACAGACTCATCAGTTGGCACTTGGTCAACCCTGCCCAGACCACAGCTGGGTAGCTCGTTATTCAATGTTTTGAATTATCCAGAGATTTTCCTGTCCTCTTCAGTCTCGTGTGAAATCTTGTGTATCTGTGACTATGCGGAGTGTGTTTCACCTAATAACTTCCTTGTTCGATGTAGCAGCCGATGTGGGTTGTTAAGTAGCCTTCCCATGCTCGTTAGTTGTTATCATTACTGTCAGTAATTAGATAAGTAATTACTGACAGTGACATTTACATAATTATAAATTATTATCAATTATAATTATCAACTTCCATGTTATCAGCTTTGTCTAGGATTCTTTTGATATTCTGGTGTTTCTGTCATAGGATTCCCGAGGCCAACGTTTCGGGGTGCAGATTTTGAATTGGATTGGAGTGATAATCTTGTGTTATCTGTCAGCATGGTAGAGATTGTGGCTGGAATTACTTAAGATTTTAATGTACTTGACTGAAATTACTTCAGTATTTTCTGTTGTTGTGGTTGTTGTTGTTGTTGTTGTTGTTGTTGATGCTGTTTAATCGGTATCCTCATTGTTCAGTTTTGTACGTTTATTGGAGTTTTCATAAATCGTAGAGAATTCTAAGTGATCAACCAAATGATTAGCTAATATGCTCCTGAATAGAATGAGTGCCAACTTGTATTGCCCAAGTTCTATGTACGGTTATCTTTCCATATTTGCTAAGAATAGCCGTTATAGAGCCTATGGGCACTTCTGGCGGAACATAAATTATACACGAACAGTTATGATCTCATTATTAGCAGCAGTTATGATAGCGTTCCCTGTCCTATCATTCGTTAAGTTGATTTTCTGTTGGTGGCCGTCTGTGGTTTTGGAGTACGTATTGAGAATACGGATCCAAAGGACCTGGGTTCAATTTCTGGCCTAGACAAGAATTTTAATTCTGATCTGAGGCTTGGAACGGGATACACTCAGTTTCATGAGACAAAACAGAGAATAGATGGGTTATATTCCCACCTCAGTTGTACTAAAAGGGTTTTACCTTAATTTCCCACTTTTAATCCAGGCAAATGCCGGGCTACGGTCATCTCCTTATAAATCTTAGCCTCGATTACAAATACACACACTAGTACAATCACAATGACACAGTTTACCAGACAGATTCCCCACATACACACACACTTAAATACACTGAGTTACAGAACCATGATATTAAAAAATCAACAGCGACTTTCTGTTGTCACTCATGAAAAGTAGCTTGCTTACGAAATTACCTTTAAATAGATAGCAAGTTTTCGAGTTGGATAATTTCTATCTGGTCTTAGAGCCCAATAACTCAAATGTTAGGGCCCTTAAAACAACAATTATCATCATCATCATCATCTTCTTCTTCTATCTGGTCTTCAGTTAATGCCAAGACAGTTGAAATCTACCAGTGCACCTCCGATCCAGCTAAAAAATACGATACAAACAGGCCCAAACAAAAAAAACACTCTTTGGAAAGGAGTAAAAAGAGTACCTTGCCGCATCCAAGGCAATAGGCGATAAAAGAAAATAATAAAGAAAGCTGGTCCCTTCTTTTTCTCCTTGAGCTAGCTTATGAGTTATAAGGAATTTTCGCTCTTTTCATCTAAAGCTGCGGTTTCCTCCAGTAGCGGTACCGCTTTCTAGCGGTCGTAATGTGACGGTGAATGACGTATAGAAACTGGGGACCGTCTTGACGGTGAACAATGGTGTAAAATTAGAAATAATTATCAGTGTGTGTCGTGACGACATGTTGTCATAAAGTTAAATAAGAAATGGATGATCTTGACATGGAAGGAGAAGAGTCATCCAAAGATGATAGGGAACGTTCGGGGGGAAGTGACATTTTTAAAAGGCGTCCTTCAGTTATATGGAAATTTAGTGCGTCGTCATCTGCACTGCAATGAAGATAAATTCCGAGAATATTTTCGGTTGACACCAGTGTTATTTGATTATGTTCTGAATTACATAAAGGATGACGACATAACTTCAGTGCCGTACAAGAAAGACCAATATCTCCTGAACAGAAACTCTAGTTAGTTAAGATTACTGTATACATTATACAATGCCTCATGCTTCTTTACGAAATCTATTAATGTTCCCTCTTCTTCCATACTCCAATATGGTATCATCTTATCAGTCATTGGATATAATTCACTACTTTCAGCACACACCGTACACCGTACAAAAACGTTGATGAACTGTTTGCTACCGCACTCACCTCCGTCATATGAATGACGCCACCACAACCTTACGTGACGGTGGTAGTCAACGCTTCCTAGGAAACCACTCGCCATTGTTTCTATACGGAACATTCTTGTGACGCCAATGGCCGTCACATTACGGCTGCTAGAAAGCGGTACCGCTACTGCAGGAAACCGCAGCTTTTAGCAATGGGTGTCCAACATACGGCCCCCTGTGAACATTATTTGTTTATGTGCGGTTAAACTTTTCATTAAATTTGAATTTTTTTCCATCCGTAATACTCCATCGTATTTATTGTTTGTTGTTGTTGTTGTTGTTGATTAATTCAGGGGCTTTGCGACATCGTCGTCATGTAGCCCCGTATACTTGTGTGTGTGTGGAATTTATGTGATAACCTGTGTTACTGCAATGGCTGTATTAGTATGTGTAATTCAGATGCGGATTAGGAAGGAGGTAACCGTGGCCTTAATTTAGGAACCATCCCGGCATTTGCCTGGAGTAGAACTGGGGAAACAACGGAAAACCACTTCCAGGTTGGCTGAGGAGCGAATCGAACCCGTCTCATCTCAGTTTTGCCCTGAGTGTACCCCGTTCCAGTCTTCAAACCAGAATTAAATTTCTTGGCAGAGCCAGGAATCGAACTTGGGCCTCCAAGATGACAGCCAAGAGCGTCAGCCACTACACAACGAGGTGAAAGTATTTATTGTATACATATGTGTGCTTAATGCCGCCTGATGTATTCTTTAAAAATTGAAAACAAGGATGATTGGGGCAACAAACCGAATAAATCGTAATTACATTATTACTGTGTAACGGGCCACCAGAGACCACTTGGTGAGCGTTCCTGGGCATCCTCCGAGGGTTTGTCGGTGGAGTTCGGCTTCACCCTGTTTAATCAATCACAGATCTAGCTCCTGTTTTAGAATCAATTGTGCTAGGGTGGGTTATTACTGAATATACTGTAATCCATGTGCTGCCATGATACTATTGTAATAGTTGTCGTGTTATTATCCTAATTTAAAAGAACGATATTTATATCTCCGAGAACAATCACAACTCTGTACACGCTAGGACGGTCCGGTTAATCAGTAAAGTTGGGGACATTTCGACCTAGGGAGTCAATATAAGTATAATAACAAGATGTTCAGTAAAGAACATATAGCCTACTTTCTCCTAAATGCATGGGTATAGTTATAACTCTTTGTCCTTTTCAAGGAGTATAATTGAATGTTGGTTGTAGTAGCTTTTTGAAAACGTGCTATAATTATACATTGATTGATTGAATCCTCACCTGAATTATATATACACACACTAATACAGCCCTCAAAATAACACAGGTTATCAGACAAAATTCAACACCCACCCAAGTACATGGGGCTAAATGACCATGATGTCCATGCATCTCAAATGAAACAACAACAACAACAGCTTCCTACCCAAATCCTTCCTCGTATAAAAGTACACACTAGTAAGCCTACAGACATCACAGTGAGACAGGTTATCAGACAACTTCTACACACACCCACGTACACGTGGCTACAAGACCTTGATGCCACAAAACCACTAAAGAATCAACAACAAAAACAACAACAACAACAATAGACTCTACCGCGGATCGAGAACAACAAATTTTAATCGCTGTAGTCGAGTGTTGATATATGTGCTGTTATAAGTATATAATATATAATATTTTCGATTGCAAATACACACTATACTGTATATGCTTAACATTATAACGTTTGAGTAGTTATAAATCAAATACCAAAAAAAAAGTAAATAAATTTGGACCTGCTGGGATTTGACCCACGAATCTCCAGACTACGAGCCCAGGTCACTACCGCTACGCTATGCATGCGCTACAATAATACATGGTTAACAACTGGTTTAGTATAACTCCATGATATTTCGTCTCCCAATCAACGATTTCATTAGCATTCTCTACCGTTTCTATATAGCATTTGATACTATATATGTATTATTTTGTTCAGTACGCTCCTAAAAGGACATAAATTAAAAAGTTACGGAAATATATTGATTTACGAGCAATCAATACCCGCCATTTTAATCCAAGCGGACGGCACGGACAAGCACGATATGGCACGGTCAGCCTGAACTGATAGTCACTACTGCGCTTACATATTCTATTTTAAAAGGCTAATATCCTACCGGTCACCTACTTGAGGACAGTTTTAACCTCCCTATGTACGATGAGGGTATTTGGTAAGACCAGGCCTTGTTGAATCGTAAGTTACGGTTAGGCTATAATACTTGCATGATTCATGCATCCGCCATCTTGAAAATATTTGGCTGATGACCTTGTAGTTTGGGCAAAAGACGCTTTCCACATTAAGGTATATTGTTGCAAAATTTGGTAGAGATCGGATGATTAGGTTAGTCGTAATTTGATTTAAGCTCAGAATATGTTGGTAGGCGCCATTTCTTTTTTTGTTATGATGGCAGCGATATACATTGAGATGTCCCTTGCTAATGCTACCTCTGTACTAAAGGTGGTTCGATTTGATTTTGTTGTGTTTGAATTGATAGGGGGGGATCGATTTGCTCCATACATGGCTGCCATCTTCAAAACTATTGGGCTGATGACCTTGTAGTTTGGTATAAAAAAAAAGACGCTTCCCACAGGAAGGTATGTTGTTGCAAAATTTGATAGAGATCAGATGATTAAGTTAGTCGTAATTTGATTTAAGCTTTGATCATTTGGGTGGCCACCATTACGTTTCCGTCAAGATGACGGCGATATAAAACATGACACTAAGGTGCCCTTTGCTAGTGCTACCGGTACCTCTGTACCAAATTTCTTTCAATTCGATTTCACCGTGTTTGAATTGATACATACACATACACACTCAGAGACACACCATTTTTGGCACTGTATGGATCTTATAAGTCTGCTTTCATTTTTTTGCAAAAATTGAAAGTAGGCTAAAAATGCCTAATTTGTAATTTGAATCCTTGAATTCAACTTAAAGTGTAGGCCTATCAAAATACTTAACTAATAACCGAGTCTATTTCCCTTAGTATGATATCCTATCGCGTGAGAAGTGTTAATCCTCCACCTTTCCTAGTATCTCTATTGAAAACATAGATATTGAAATTCTAATTAGTTACAGTAATTTAAGATATCTGAAATATTGATCTCTACCAAACAAAGTATGTGTCTTCTTTCAACAATTTCTTCAAGTAAAGTTATAAAAATAGTCGCAATTTGCCGGCAATGAACAAATATTTAGTGATATGATATTTCGTTGTGATTTATGCTTGCCATGGTGGGTGAGTGGTTATTGTGTCTGATTACTAACCCGCAAGCTTGCAGGTTCGCTCCTGGCCGTGGTAAGTGATTTTTTTTATAGGCGGCAATAATAACGATACGCATGTCATACGATGCTGGCATGTTAAAGAACCCATTTGAATTCAGTAGGGCGTGTTCATGATGGAAAAAATAATCTCGGGAGTTTCCGCCAACACAAAGTTCCTCATTTCTCTACTAGAAAGCGCTATAGTGTCAAGGAGCTTATCTAACCTACTTGACTTTCATAGTGCTTCGAGGAACAACGAAATTTGACATGCAAGCTGCCCTCTGGGTGTCAAATAACAAACCTTGCAACTGGCACCCGAGTCCATACGATATTATTGTGATTTATAGCATGTTATCCGTGGTTCTTGAGTAAATTTTACTAAAGCCATTGCAATTTACGAAATGTATTCTTCTTCAACTCGTAAACCGCCTTACACCATCTTAACCAGGTCGCCAATTCGGGTGATTCTGATGACCCCACTCTCCTCCCTGTTCCCTGCCAGGAAACTACAATTTCGAATCCACACGTATTTTCATGAAGCCTCCCAAACATTTCTTTTGACCTGCCAAAATAGTTTCCGGTAGTACTGTGTGAGTACTGTTCACATCAATGTGCCCCCCTTGATGTTGTGACTGCGTGGACCAGCTGGTAAGCTTCACGTTGCACTTGTTAAGCAGTTCATTTCTTTTTAACTTAGAGCTGAAGTTAACAACAATAGACGCAATGTTCGTCTTCTTTAGTGACACACGATATATTTCCTTCACGTTGGACATATTGAGGTCAACTTTGAGTTCCTCCATCACTTTGTGGACTACGTCATCCAGTTTTTCATCCTCATGCGGTACCACATTAATTTGTAAAAAACAAATTTAAAAAAAGGAAGAGAAACTTTGTCAATTGTCCTGTTCAAGTTCGTAAATTTTCGTCACAAAATGTGAGATAACGCTATCCTGTTGTTTATTAGCCTTGGCTTGTGAGATCACCTCTTACCGTTTGTGTGTGACCCTTATAAAATGTAAACGGCTGGAGCGATTTCAATGAAACTTGGTAAGGACTTACTACTACCTCGTCTACCTTGACCATGTATCTCATATTTTAATAGTGTTACGAATCCAACATGTCAACCGCACGAAATATTTTACCGGCATTCAATACCTCCGAATCTATTACAAAACCAACTTAGCCTAGCTGCCATGCGAAATACTGTACCCAATCGTCATCATATGGAACATGTGTTCGTATCCCAGCTAACTCACGGTCTTTCGAGGTATGGGACATTCATGCCCACCATACGGTCACATGCTCAGGATTTGAGTCTGTCAGGTGACTACTCTACTTGAAAGAAACAACATATTCCTAAATATAACATTTAATGATAGAAAATCATGGCTATACAACATAAAACACAAACAAAAGATACTTTACATTTACTTCCCACAACGAAAATCAAAGTTATCTGAGAGTCTCTCCTTAAAATTAGTGCTTCACCGCACTCAAGTCTATTCAAAACATCCTACCATTGATACTCTCTGACATTTTCGAATGTCCATAGTTCTTCACGTGGCACAATTTAACACAAACTGGAATATCACAACACAATAAACACAATTTATCTTTAAATGACATTAAATCTGCAATTATTAAACATTTGTCCGTTTTACACGGGGCATTTACTTTCAGTAACATTAATTCATTATCTTATGCCTTAATTAACAAGTGTTGTGTCGTGCAACTCGTATTCCTTTTTCCCATCAATTTGAAACGCTGAAGTAGTACACTTTCCCTTCCCAAAATACACATGGATAGAGATGTTTTATAGCTTCATCATACAACGATTTTCTGGGTTTGGTCAAAACATTATCGTTACAAACGTGTCATGTCACTGAAATTACATTACCCATATGAATAAATTAGTGTAAACTGGGCAAAATACACTTTACAAGGATGCCTATATTTATTTGGTGCAGTATTCCTCCTCAGAGAATAACTTGGCCAAATATTATCCGATCACAGCGATCCAACATGGTATGTGTGTGGAAATAAAGCATTTAATTCAATTGGCATCATCACATCAATCATATCTTAATTACTTTTCGAAATATCGAGATTCTTCAGTGTCCCACTACGCTTTAAAATAAAAGGATCAGGTCAACGGACCTCCTTTCCAAGCGGGCAATAAATTAGTTTCGGCTGACTGAGAAAGATGGCCGCCGGTCTCTTGGCCTTCATGCCACCCCATCTGGCTCCTCACAAGGTCAAGTTTGTTTACTGGTGCAGTACGCTGGAGGTACCCTGAGTGTTGTCCCTAGTAATTGAGTCATTCTAATTATTTAACACCTACATTTAGAGTGTAATGAGCTCAACTCGGCTCCTAATTAATATTCATGGCAGGGGATGGATCATGTATAGCTTTGCCGTTCTGTGGCGACATTAGTGGCTACTGGCGCGCATCTCGAGTGAGTATCCAAGTTCTCTCACCGGTGCAGCTGCCTATAATAATGAAATCGGCGTTTCCTATACGACGAACCATTATTCTTACCTCTAAGGGCAGATCAATTAATACATGGGCTCACACAGGGTCTCGAACAGTTATCCCTGCTGGCACAATTCTGCAAGCGGTGGATACAGACAGTCTCCGTCCCACTCCGCTGCAAATAATACAAGTATGCTCCAAGGCGATACTATCTCGTAGATTAGCCGAATTTTCGCCTAACGCGCAAGCTATAATTGGATGATCCCCGCAACTTTATTGACGTAAATCTCTTGATTCTACGTTACTTGCTCGCTGTACGCGGCTCAAACAATACTTCTCATAGATGACTCAATTATTAAAGCACTCGCGTCCTCTCTGCAATTACTCTTAAGCCAAAGCTTTATGTAGCTCCCAAAACAAGCATAAGTTTACTGACTTACATCAACTACCTTAATGGTTCTCAAATACAACCCTGTAGAATTTACCATATTAAATATTCGTTCAACAATTCAATGACACTGAAAAACTCTCATTATCTCGACATATTTTACGTTACTTTCTTACTGTTTACAATAATACAGTATTTTTACGTTAGACATGACACACTTTGCACGTACTCTAGGCCTGACATGCCTATTTATTTTATTCATTACTGTTACCGACCCCAGATTATTATTATTATTATTTAACGTTACCGTTACTTTCATCAATATCTTAGGCCTAAATGGCCGTAAACAAATCATCCTCCAAGCCATATTTTACCAAAATACGAGGGATGTGAGCTCGTACATAATGAATGTTACTTCTTAGTCTTAGAGTGATTCTTCGTTGTATGGTGAACTATTTAATCATATCAACATATTAAATTTGTACTCACTTTTCATTTTTGCTGGGTTAATCCAGCACGCCAGCCACGAACCTACCATAATGCTTAGCTTAAGCCATTAAGATATTTCTCACACGACACATGGTATACACTTCACACATGATAATCATATTTTCATCAGTGGCTTTTCTCACTTTGACACTATACATATTATTTTACCATACACATAAACACTTTTAAAAATCACTGTAATTTAACTTATATACAATTCCCCCACTATTTCACATGTGGATCCTTAATTGGACTCCTACTAACGCCTGACCTCAGAGATGCGATGCAGCTAACTTCCGACAACCGCTGGTCTCCGTGAAAGTCTATCCTGCGTGTGCGTGCGTTCGATTCCCGTCACCTACAGTTCATATCACCTCTACTGCAATTCTGATCGGTCTTCTGTCACGACTATTTGTGACGCCTTCCAGGCTCCCATAACTGTAGTGATCCTGACAATAATGTACCATTTTTAACTGTGACAACACCTCCTGCTTTGTTCACTGTCCATAAACATCCTACATTATCCCTACGCTGTATAGAATTTATACTTGCGTATGTTATTGGTTAAATATCTGCTGTAGACTACATCTTACACGATGCATAATTACTATGGTGAAGCTGCATGATGCGCTTCCATTGTTCTCCAAATATACTTGAGCGTCGATACTTTATCAATTCGCGCACGTGAGTTCACGTGTTGAGTCAAGACGAACTGAAGACGAACTGAAGACCAACTGCAGACGGACTAACTCTCCTGCGAAGCTTCCCCCTATATAAAGCTTTCTTGTGAAACATAGTCCACTGGACACTCAGGACCGACTCCCTTCCTGGAATAATGCATTTCCAGACAAAGTGAAGTATAATCCTCGTTTATCTAGGTGTGGAGGTCCCAAAATCACTCGCGTGCAAGCGATCGCTTCGGCCAATTAATTACAATTAATTGCCTTCTACCATGGCGTCATAACGCTATCCTGGTACTTCCCCTTCTGCAGGTCTCCAAAACCTTCCTCCCAAGCGGAAGCAGTGTGTTCAGAGGCTCATTTATAGATGTAGGCTTTAATTTAGGCGTGAGAACACTCCTAAATTATCTTTCCTAGAATATATTCACCTGGGTGTAAATTTTATTTCATTTCAATGCTCCAATTGGCTGTAATCAGTTAATTTCCGTGGGCGGCTACCCCCTCTCTACTCTCAGGGCTTGTGAACTGGTGAATCCCAGAGTCATTAATCTTGAGCTGTTCGTGTGGTCCAGACAAAAATGAGTTCCCTGGCGTCACTTAAATACGCCCCCTCGCTAGCTCCGATTTGTCAACTGTCAAGCTGGTTTGCTTTCATGCATTCTGCTTCTAAAACGTACATAGGCCTGGATTTTCTTGCAATTATTCACCTTAAAAAGCTATGATATTCCCATTCTAGCCGTGAAATCCTGCTATTATGGTTATATGTAGATATGACTCACTGCTCTTCGGGTTCCCTGTAGCTGTTCCCCCTCAGAGATCAATGGTTCGATTCTGGGCAGAATCATGGGCCTGGTCTTCTTTGATAAGACTCGAGTTTGATGCCAGACTGCTGTGTCTAATTGGGCACAGTACAAATATTAAAATTGACTTTTCACACGATTTAATAGTCCGAGTGCAATGAAATCTGATGTGATAAATCTTTAATCTTTAATTCAATTGGTTTGAGAAAGTCAAGATAGCGACTGTGCGAAATTTTCAAAATATGTTTCTATTTCTTGTGTATTAATTAAGGGATCGACGTGAAAGTTTGTACAATAAATCTCAGTAATAATCTTCATAAACAGTTTACGCCACAGTTTTTGGCCGGTCAGCCCCGGTTGCGCAGTCGCACAGAGGACAGTCGGCGAGCCTCTAGCATGTGCAATTTATACGTGAGCGGCTTTCCGCGCAGCTGACAACTCACGTATAAATTGCACATGGCACAGGCTCGCCGACTTTCCTCTGTGCGACTGCGCAACCGGGGCTGACTGGCCAAAAACTGTGGCGTATTCTTTAATGGTATATAACTCTATGACCTACATAAAATCAATCCAACATGATGGTCATGAGAAATAGTTCACAAGTTCTCAATATCTTCGAATCTATTACTGCAATCAAACTGATATTTTATATGGCGATAGAAGCTATTAAAATAAGATCACTTATGTAACTTTCAATAATCTGATGAGCACAAAACCAACATGGTGGCCATGCGATATTATTTGAAAGTATTTGTTTCTTTGTCGTATCCTATTCGAGCAATCGAAAATATAATGAATCATTATACTAATTATTATCATGTAATATAAATCTGTAGCATGTCTTTCGTAAATTATAGAAGCAGTACATTTGACTTTAACTTCTGGTGCCATCTCGTAGAAGGAGTCATAATGAGCCGATATTGTAAGTTACGTGTTCTAGCATGCCATTTCATAAGGGGCAAAAGAACCGAGATCATGAGACCCACTTTTCTAATGGCGGGATCGTAAATTATCGGGTATACGCTGGTTCATTTCTGAAAAAGAACACAATTTACTGATGTTCTATTGAACCGGTCTCTCTGTAACTTGATATACCAATACCGTGAACTGTTACCGTTGTGTATTCGTGTATTGTAGATAAGTCTCATCGTGTGAGTTTGGACACATATTTTCCAGTGATGACGTATTAGTGTGACTTATCTAGTGTGACGATTAATGTAAGAAAGACCATTTTTCTGTTGTAATTTTTTTAATGCTTTTTGCCTAAAATGACTAACGTCTGAAAATTGAGTTTTGATTTGATATCGTTACACTATGCTTCACCGCAATGTACAGTAGACCATGAGTACCTCAAGCTATTTAGTCCATCATATGGGAAATCCATTTAATGGTTGGGAGAATTGTTAAATGAAAAAGACCGGTGTTATAGGCTACATGAAAATAGACTATTAGTTCTTTACGGAACTACAGTACTGTACTTGTTTTGCTCTCCTCTTTCAGCTGTTCCACCTGAGTTATTAACTCGCGCACAAGTGTGTTGCTTGCTTTAAGTTCTTCTAAAATGTTGTCGTTTATCTGACATAAACTAGGTACTTTTGACACTTTCTTCCGCCTTACGTTTCAGTGATGACATTTCTTTGGTCATCCCTCGTAGCACTGTTTGAGTCATCGCTGGTGTTGTACGTTGGTTAATTTTCTGACATGGCAAAAAGAATGTTAAGAGCCCCTTATCTCATCGGTTTTGCAATCTTAATAAACCTTGTGCACACTAATTCGCTGGGAGTCCAAGGGACATGCAATATGTGTTCTCTATATCAATATCATCTGCGTAATTTAAGGTTGCATAACAGCATACACTTTGTCCTCCCGCGCGTTCCTATCTGATTAAGAAATACTTCTTATAGCTCTTCAGAAGTCTATCTACTTTTTAAAGTTATATTAGACGATAAGATGTTGTTGATGATGATGTTTTAAGGGGCCTCACATCAAGGTTATTGGTTCTTAGACGATAAGGGAACCAGACTGAATTGCTGCATCATTTGGAGAACCGAGGTTTACTGTAATTCCTAGTTCTGCTGTGGCAACTTGCACCCTGAAATGAAGGTGATGCGTTTGGTCTTGAACTCCAGAGTAGAGGATGGGTGGAGGGAAGGGGAAGTGGGCGGGAGAGGGGGAGATCTGTTTTTCCTAATAGTAATAATAATAATGATCGAGTGACCTCCGGAGAGGCCTAGTGCAGGTCTTTCTAGTTAACGCCCGTGGGCGACCTGCGCGTCGTAATGAGGATGAAGTGATGATGAAAACGGCACATACACCCAGTCCCCGAGCCACGGGAATTAACCTCAGGAGATTAAAATCCCTGATGGCTCGGCCGGGAATCGAACCCGGGGCACTTTGGGCCAAAGCCTAGCGCGCTAACCATTTAGCCACAGAGCCGGACATAGTAATAATTTAGCAACAACATAGAGAAGATATGCCTTCAACAGATCAGTAGCAATTTGATCGTAATATATCATTATTTGGAAATCCTAGAAGTCACAGCTGTGAACAGTCTTGGTTCAGATTAAACGAAGGTCGAAAAATGCAGACGGTGCACGTATACAGCAAATACCATTTTATACACAATCAGCGCCTAACACCACTCAGAGGGTTGCCCCACCCTGAAAACATATGCACATTCACAGTGGCGTACGCAGGATTTCTTTCTGAGGGAGTTTCATTCATGGATGTGAACATCATTAAAAATAATAGTTCAATTATTATTCATAAAACGCGATAATTAAATAACCATTCTCTTTGCCGTGAAAATTATTATATTTATAATTTCTTACACAATAATGAAATTGCAAATATTATTCAAAATATGCAAAATTAATTTTAAAATGTTGAAAACAGTAACTAATCTTATTAAATCTGTTTTACACCTGCTAATACTCAATATGTTCTAAATACAGTATTTATTGGAACATGTTTTCGGTCCTTCAATTGGACCTTCTTCAGCTTATTTACGAAAACGTGACATTAATAACCCCATAACCAAACAAACACTATTGAGAAATTAACGTCTTTACAATATTCATTAATTTTGAAAAAAGTTATTCGTATTTAAAGACTTCTGAGTTAAGTAGCCTCACTGTAAAACAGTTAACAGTTTACTCGTGGGGCACTCTTTTATACAACACTGCAGTGTAGCCGTGCTCGTGAATTGTGCACCACGGTCGCGCGGGCAGCTACAGCAAGTGCTGGTTGTAATTCAGGCCTTAAGTCAGGGACAATCCCGGTATTAGTCTGGACTAGAAGTTGGAATCGAACCCACCTCATTTCAGTTTTGCCTCACGAGGTTGAGTGCGCCCCGTTCCAACACTCAGACTTGAAACAAATGTTTTGGACTCAGACGTAAAATACCTCACCACGACTGCAATAAGGAGCTTCAGTAAGTTTGGAGACCGGAGGTTCGAACAGTGGCTATCCTGAATGGTTTTCCCGGTTTACTTTCCACACTCCCTCCAGGAAAATGCTGGGATCTAACATTATTTCAAGTCCCAGGGCACCTGCCCCATTTCTCTACCCTAATCATTAGTTACACACACTACAGTAGGCCTACTATAAACACTAAATAAGCTCAGGTATTGGACAAACCGAGCACACGTACCCCAAGTACACGGGGATGATGATCAATATGTCCCAAGGAGCTACAGCGAATTATGAAGAGCTTCTTAACTGCATCGTTATAAAGGGGGTTCCACTAGTTACGGCACACTACCAGCTCCTGGCATGTATTATAATACTGCCCCGCTGTACAAGGTGTTCAACTGCCTACAGCTGACCACCAGCTCCTGGCATGTATTAGAATACTGCCCCGCTGTACAAGGTGTTCAACTTCTTACAGCTGACCACCAGCTCCTGGCATGTATTAGAATACTGCCCCGCTGCACAAGGTGTTCAACTGCTTACAGCCGACCACCAGCTCCTGGCTTGTATTAGAATACTGCCCAGCTGTACAAGGTGTTCAACTGCTTAAAGCCGACCACCAGCTCCTGGCATGTATTAGAATACTGCCCCGCGGTACAAGAAGGTCAGAAATAATTTCGCGCTCCAAGAAACTAGGTGGGGTGAGTGGCTAATTGCACCTACTCAGATACGGTAGTAGGAGATTTGATTTTTCAATCCCCAATGCGGTTAGATTTTCAAGTCGAATTCTCAAACCATAATAAAACTTCTTGGTAGGGTCCGGAATCGACTCAGGACCATTGGGACTGGTGTTAAAGTACGCACCCTGAGAACACAGAAGGTAACTCATAATAGGCCAAATAGTCTTATCGGTTCTAGGCCTATGTCGTGTGCTAAATCAATCAACATTTGCCAACCCGGCAATGGCCTGGATTAGAAGTAGGAAACCACGGAAAATCCACTTCCAGGAGGGCTGAGGAAGGAATCGAACCTGTATCTTCTCAGTTTTGCCTCAAGAGGCTGTGTGTACCTGTAACATTTACATACAGGTTTATAGGGTAATCAAATAATAACTAACAACATAATAGCCTACTGTCAACATTTATTATGTATGTTGAAGTATTAACAATTGACATAGTTGCGCAACGCATTGCAGAGATGTATGTTTCGATTATCGAATCTCGAATCCGAAGGTTATCGTTACATCTCTCTTCTCAAAATAAAATTAATATTTCTCTACGCTGATTAGATTTACAGATTTACCTAACTACTGGTTTTACAGTTCTGCCATGTCTTGTAGTATATTTGAATGGTTCTAATGAGGGTGCTTTTAATGCTTCTTCCCTCTCTACGTTCGGTTCAACTGGAGATGTTCCTTTGTTGGGATCATCAGGATGTATGGGTAGACGTGACCTTTCATGGATGTCTGTTAGTGGATCTTGAATTGACGATTGCATTCTCTCGTTTGTACTTTGATTTGATTCAACGTTCAACTCGGCCTGAATTGGTGTTTCTTTTGTTATTGTGCCTTCAATATTCGATGGTCTGATGAAACTGGTATTTCTTCGCAAAATTGTTCCATCATTTTCTGAATCACATATGAGCGATTAGTTACTGGATGTACAATTCTTCCCGTGTACCACTTGTTGTTTAGATCTCTGATCAAGATTTTCTCGTCATTTTGATACTGTCATGATTCCTTGGCTCCATGATCAGCATATTTATTTTGTTTTGACCGCTTTTCCTTAAGTTTTAGTGGTACATCGGTTTGTAGTTTGGGCTGCAGATTGTTATTAGCAAAGGAAATTGGAGTTCTCGTATTCCTTCCAAACAATCTCGAGGTTGGTGTGCCTAGTTCTGGGTCTCGTGGTGTATTTCTCGACATTAGTAGGGCCAGTTGTACATCTTCTACGCTGATGTCGCATTTCTTCACCAGTCGCTTCGCAATGTCTACGTACTTCTCAGCTAATCCGTTCGACCTTGCGAAACAAGGACTCGATGTAACTAATTTGAAGTTCCATTCCTTTGAAAATTTCACAAATTCTCTGGACGAATATGTTGCGTTGTCGGCGTGAAATTCTTGTGTAACTCCATGTGTAGCAAACCAAATTTTAAATTGATTAATCATTTCTGCTGCTGTTGTTTTGTTAATCTTTTGCACTTCGTAGTATCCACTGTAACTGTCTGCCAGAACAAGATAGCTGTTGCTTTTGTAGAAAAAGACATCTGAAGATACTATTTCAGATGGTAATTTAGGTATTTTCTTCATTATGATGGTTTCCTTGACAGGTTTACGCTGCGTATGTTGGCAGGTTTTGCAGGATTCAACCAATTTGGTTACGTCCTTTGTTAGAGTTTCCCAAAACACTGTCTTGATCTTTTCAGTGTTGATTGTATACCCGGATGCCCTTTATGAATCACTTGTAGAACTCTAGGTCTTTCGCTTTTTGGGACAAAAACGCGATCTCCTTTGAAAATGAGTCCATCTCAATGTGATAATTCATCTCGAAAAGTGAAAAAACATCTCAATATCTGCGGCACTTGAAGGATATTGTTAGGCCAACCATTGTTCATCATCTTGACTAATGCCTGGCAAGTTGGGTCTTGGAGCGTTGATCTTTTGAAGTCTTCAGTGGCGCTTTCAGACATTGATAACACAATTAGAACTTCTAGTTCTTCTTCATCCTTTTCGTAAGAATCATCACAATCTCTACTAAGTGTATCCGCAATCTTCAGTTCACTTCCTTTATGGTATACGATGATAGGGTTGTACTCCTTGAGATCTAATAATATTCTTCTTAGTCTCGGTGGTGCATTCACAAGCGGCTTTTTCCAGATTGACTCTAAGGATTTGTGATCCGACTCGACTGTTAATTTCTTACCCCAAATGTAGTAATGAAATTTCTTACAGCCGTAGCGAATCGCAAGTGCCTCTTTAACAATCTGCGGGTAATTTTGTTCGGTGCTGTTTAATGATTTTGTAGCATACGCTACTGGTTGTCCTCTTTGCATTAGAACAGCTCCTAATGCCCTTGATGATGCATCAACTGATAATGTTACGTCTTCATTTACGTCATAGTACCTCAAAACAGGGGTGCTGGACAGTGCTTTTTTTTTAGTTCTTTGAACGCCTGATCCTGTTATGGACCCCAAATCCATGCAACATCCTTCTTCAATAGTACACGCAATGGAGCTGTCAATTTTGACTGACAGGGAATAAATTTTCCCAAGTAATTTATCATACCCAACAATCTCTGTAGCTCTTCTTTGTTCTTTGATACTTTGAGTTTCTTTATCGCATCGACTTTTGTCTCATGAATTTCAAGTCCCTTGTCTGACAAAACAGGTCCTAAAAAACGAACTCTTTGTACGTTAAATATGCACTTTTCTTTATTGAGTTTAAAGCCGTTTTCATGTAGTCATCGAAGTACTATTTCAGTGGTATCCCGAAGTTTCTGGTCTGTACTGGCATGAATTAATATGTCGTCCATGGCGCATTCTGCATTTGGAATGTCGTGAAGTATCTCTGTCATAATTTGCTGAAATACGAGTACTTCTGGAGCTGAAGAGAGTCCGAACGGAAGACGTTTGCAGGAATAACGTCCCCAAGGTGTTGGAAATGTTAAATATTCTTGTGTTCTCTCAGAGACTTTTATTTGCCAAAAACCTCGAGTGCAATCTAGGCATGTGAAGTACTTACTACCATTGATTCTTGCGGCAATGGCTTCAATCGTGTTTAATGGGAAATGCCTTCTCTTGATATTTTTATTTACATCTGTAGGGTCGATACACAAACGAAGTTTGCCCCCTTTTTTGACGATTACAAGAGGAGATACTGCTACAGTGGGTTTCGTAACTCGTTTGATGACGTCCATTTTAACCATTTTATCAAGTTCTTGCTTAACTGTTTCCTTTATGGCCAATGGAATCGTTCTAGCTGAGCTAATCTCGAACTTTGGATTTTCTACAAGGTCTATGTCGTATTCGTAACCCTTGAAACATCCCAATCCATTAAACATCTGTTCGTTATTTAACTTCGGGTTGCTAATCTTCACACTGTGTACTCTAATAATCAGATTTTTCTTCTTCGCAAGTCTTTTTGCCGATTATTGGTTGAACTTGTTCATTCACAGTCAAGAATGTTACTTCTGTTTGACGATTCTTGATCTTACATTTCAATTTCAGTTCTCCGACAACGTTGAGCCTGTGTTCACTAAATGTTACCAACTTCTTTACTTTGGATGGTGTTATCTTAGCAGTGACTCCCAGTTTCTCGATTATGTGAGTCGGAAGAACGTTACATTGAGCACCGCTGTCTAGTTTAGCAAGAAACGCTTTGTTTCCCACTTTTATTAATTCTTTCCAATCTTCTTGTCTTGGTGGTACTGTAACACTGCCAATGTACATCATATCTCTATCACGTGACGATTGAGAGGTTGCATCGTCATCTTTAGAGCCGTGTACTGCATGAATCTCCTTTATGGACTTGCAACAGACTTCAAAATGTCCTAACTTCCCACACAAATTACATCTTTGCTTATACGCCGGACAAGATCGCTTTCCATGTGTCATACCACATCTGTTGCAATTAAACTGATCAGTATTTTTTATGTTAACTCCTTGTCTTTTCATTTTCTTGAGTGCGGCGACTGACATCTGTGATTCTGATTCGCTATTCTTACTCATGTCGATGGCTTGTTAGTGTGCCAGCTCGCTTGCTTGACACATGTCTACCGTTTTGTCATAGGTTAGGTCTGTTGTACCCAACAATCTTTCACGTAACGTATCATTATTGATGCCACTAACAATTTTGTCTTTTAGCATTCGTTTCTCTAATTGACCGAAACTACATTTTCTTGCTTGAGTTGTTACGCGAATCAAAAACTGTTCAAAATTTTTGTCTGATTCTTGTAACATTTTATGAAAAACGTATGCTTCATATGTTTCATTAGCTTTAGGCACAAAATAATTGTTAAATTTGTCCATGATTACCTGCATGTTTGTTTGTTCTGTCTCAGTGAGGTTAAATGACTGAAAAATCTCTTCGGCTTCATAACCTAGTGTTGTCATAAACGTAGCGACTTGGACTTCGGGCGGTTCTTTATCCAGCTGAATTGCTTTTGAGTACCAGTTGTAAGACACTTTCCACGTTTTCCATTCCTGTGCCATATTTTTGCCAAACTCCAGGGGTTTAGGTTGTCGAATATGAATTCTATGAGTTAGCCTCTGATTTTGGGCGTTTTGTTCTACGTTGGCCATTATTTTTGTTTACTGCTTTATAATTCAGAAAAACCAATTACTTCTGACACCATGTAACATTTACATACAGGTTTATAGGGTAATCAAATAATAACTAACAACATAATAGCCTAGTGTCAACATTTATTATGTATGTTGAAGTATTAACAATTGACATAGTTGCGCAACGTATTGCAGAGATGTATGTTTCGATTATCGAATCTCGAATCCGAAGGTTATCGTTACAAAATAGTCTTATCGGTTCTAGGCCTATGTCGTGTGCTAAATCAATCGACATTTGCCAACCCGGCATTGGCCTGGATTAGAAGTAGGAAACCACGGAAAATCCACTTCCAGGAGGGCTGAGGAAGGAATCGAACCTGTATCTTCTCAGTTTTGCCTCAAGAGGCTGTGTGTACCAGTTCTAGTCCTCCGACCAGAATTAATTAGTTTTGTAGAGCTGGGAATCGAACCCAGGCCCCTCGGTAACAGCCAGGAATGCTAGCCACTATGAAACGAGGCGGACACACATACATTAGTTCATTACTAAACAGAGTGGAAAGAACGAGTAAATCGAGCAAGTATTGTGGACTATTCCTCATCCCAAAGAAATATATCGCAAGACATTTCCATCTTGTGATGCAGTTTGCTTCCAGTGTATTTAAAAGAAATTGACAGTACTTTATCATTTGGCTATGTTTTTTGCGCAAGTTCAGGAAGGAATTTAAGTGATACAATCAAAACCTGGGGATTGTATTGTCTGTATCGTAAAGTACATTAATCTCTAGCACCACGCATTTCAGAAATGAACCTATCGTTATTGATTGAGCTTTAACAAATTCACCAAAAACTAAGTCGATAGTTTCCATACGATTGTGGAGTTTTCACCGACTGGTTGTGAATGAATCTGTTTATCGTTGAATCATCCTGTGGAACGACGTGGACCTGTAGTTTTGTCTGGCCGAACGAGGATGACGTGAACTAACAGATGCAGATTAGAAACCTGCTACTAATTGTGTTAGCAGCCCACTACAGTCTGATTGTGGCAAACACGTCTTCGTGTCCTGCATGTGTCAGGCATTTTTAATTTTTCACCATCTAAATGATTTGTATCGTAAGTACTATACACGACCTAATAGCCGAGATGTTCCATTTGTCATCTATACGATTATGATAAACCAATTATGAAAGTAGGAGTTTCTTTGGTTTGTACAACGAACCTCCGGAAGTCATGTCGCAACGGTTTGGTCCTCCCTGAGTTTTCGGGAGTGAGTTACTCATCAAGACGTGTAACCAACAAGTTGTTATTTTATTTAGGGTACTCTTGCCCAAACAGTTTTGGTGGGCTCTAGAAGCGCATGTAGCTTTGGGGTCGGAGCAAAATCCCATGTGACACGTGACGATCGCACTGTAACGTCACCATTGGCTCTAGTTGCTCAACGAGTTTGTGGCGTGTTCACATCACAGGAAAGGTGCTGCTAAGTATAATAATAATAATAATATTTTTTTTACATTTAATTTAATTTTATTTATTTATTAAATACTATTTATGTTACATTATTAATACTAATACTAATACTAATAATACAGTAATAATAATAATAACTAGCGCACCCATGCGAAAACTCTCGCATGTATATAAGCCACCCGCCCGGCTTTACTGTTATGCGGGATTCACGCGATACAGTTCCCGGCAGGGGCTATAGTCTTGTATATTTGTTTAAACACCTTGTTGATATTTATGAAATCAGTGTGTAATTTGTCACTGCTGCGAGCAATTTTATTTCTTTTGAATGCTCATTTGTTACGAATGGTTACTTGTGGGCGCCCCATGTGTCATTTGTAGCTCTGCAGTCGGTCAACACGAATATGCCCAATGACTGGGCGAGGTACAAAGTATAAATATGTAAAGCACTTCTGGAAAAGAATACATTTACTGTATTTGTTAATTATCACTAGTCTATTAAAATGGGGGCCGGCCCCGTGGTGTTGGGGTAGCGCGCCTGCCTCTCAACCGGAGGTCCCGGGTTCGATTCCCGGCTCCGTTAGGGATTTTAGAAACTGACGTGAGTGCTGGAACGGGGTGCACTCAGCGTCGAGAGGTCAATTGAGTAGCTGTCTGACAGTGAGTCAGTGCCCCGGTCACGAATACCAAGATTAACGGCCGAGAGGACCTGATGCACTGACCACGCGTCACCCCAATATCTGCAGGCCAAATGGCTGGGCAGCGGTCGCTTGGTAGGCTTAGGCCCTTCAAGGGCTGTAGTGCCAGGGGTTATTTATTAAGGGTTGCCCGTAAAATTGCCCCATTAATATACAGTGAACTAATACATGTAATTTTTATAGGTGTGTATTTGCATATTTGTACATTGTACCCCACCATTCATTGGGCATATTCATGTTGACCGACTGAAGAGCCATAAATGACATTTTGTATAAGCAACACTGAATGAATGGCTTCAAATATTTACATATATACCAACTGCCTGCCTATACTGGAGAGTGGGCTCGATGCGACATAGTTCTGGTAGGGGCTATCGTCTTGTTTGTTTAAACACACTTTATAAACCAATGAAAATATTTCCGTTGAATTTTCAAGAAATGCAAGACTTTTTTCTGTACTATTGACCATTTAGAAGATTTTGGTACAAACCACACCTTCTAACTCTCTCTGGTTTCAAAGCTTGAGTTTTGTGAACATACACCCTAGCGTTTTATATATATATATATATATATATATATATATATATATATATATATATTCGAGGGAAACGTAGGGAAATCTTCAAAAGACAGATTGCAAGCTTCCGGACTTACAACTGTGCAGGATTCTTACCTACTAAAAACCCACAAACCCTATACTTGGCGTAAGGTCACCCCGGAACTGCCTGTTCAGCCTTACTTCAGGGTGGAGCCACTGTTACGACCAGAGGTCTCAGTCAATTTCATTAAATGTGATGATAATGAAATTACTCATCATCATCTTCACTGTCTTCAGCAACCAATCTTCTCGGTTCCTCTTCTTTTTTTGTTTTCAGCAGCTCAGAGATGTAGACTGCAATCTGTGCCCAACTTTCTCTGCTGCTGATCATTTTATCCACCACATTGTTTTATATAATAATAATAATAATAATAATAATAATAATAATAATAATAATAATAATAATAATAATAATAATAATAGTATTGATAATAATAAAAATTATCACAATAACAGTAATATTACTACTAATAATAATAATAATGACTCCAGTAACCTACATACTTTATCTACTCGTACATTGGAACACAGTACACTGTGAGAAATGTAATTACTTTTATACTGCGACGAGTGCAAATTTTGCAATTGGTAACAAAGCAGTCAGTTGGGATCTGAGAGATCCGTGAGAGTGTATTTACTGTCTCGTTAAAAACACCTTGTTAAATATGCTTATTCCTTTTTTGGGCAGATGATCTAGATATTTCACTCTTCAAACTACAATCACAACCACTTCCATTTTTAAATGTCATGTTTTATAATGACATACAATTTTTGTTCCCGCACAATGACTTAGCCTAGTTTTAGTGGAACCAGCATTTAATTTTTGTTAAAGAAGTTGAAATCTAATCCATGGGCATACAGAACGGTATATTTCTTTTGATCTGTACCAATTTTCATGAAATTTTCACAGTATCTTCACATGCATATGCGCAATAATCTGGCCTAGAATAATGGATTTCAGGAGTTTGTGTGGTAAGATCATTATTAAGTACGATAACTGAACTGTTTTGCTCAACTATTCAGTTTGCGCCACCTTAAGATGTTAAACAATTTAGATTATGGACGTTCACTTGATGGAGTGGGGTATTAAAATTGTTATAACGTGTTACAATGGGGGGAGGAGATTACATTTTATGACATTTTTGCTCATGTATTTTATGGATAATCGCTGTGTGACTGAGGTAAGCGGTAATATATTAGGACAGAGTACAGATATTGGCGGTCACTCTGTGTCATGGAAGAGAAGAGGGTGCATTTATTTAAATATTGGCCACACACAATCACGTGCTGACTCGGGTTACGCAATGTACTACTACAGCGGCACCTAGCTGTTATTTCCGGCACGGCACGACACGGCGCGACGCGGCATGGCCTTCAAGCTAAAGATGGAGACGCGCGGGCGAACACTGTTACGTCACTACTACTAGTCGTGCACAGTGACCAAGTAACCTAGCTGCTGCGTCTCTAAGGTCAACTCGCATGAATGGAGCACCATCTTCGAGTCCAGGCGGTAGAACGTCACCTCAACACCTAATAACAACCCCTGGCACTACAGCCTACCAAGCGACCGCTGTCCATCCATTTGGCCTGCAGATATTGGGGTGACGCGTGGTCAGCGCATCGTGTCCTCTCGGCCGTAAATCTTGATTTTCGTGATCGGGGCGCTGTCTCACTGTCAGACAGCTACTCAATTGTCCTCACGAGGCTGAGTACACCCCGTTCCAGCCCTCTCGTCAGTTTCTAAAAATCCCTGACGGAGCCGGGAATCGAACCTGGGACCTCCGGTTGAGAGGCAGTACGCTATCCCAATACCACGGGGCCGGCCTCAACACCTAAGCGGTCACCTTTATGTTCTGGTCTGTGAGGAGGCTAATAATTCCCACTCTCACTGCTTCTTGTTGGAGACATCTTGCTATGTTTCCACAAGTTAGCTAGATTGGTTTTCAGAATTTCCTTTGAATAAGCAAAGAAAAGTATATTTCAGTTTTATGTTAATTGAGCACCTGAACAAAACCCGATAAGTAACTCAAATAAATTATTGCAGAATATACTGTTATAACCACTGAGGACTCTGTGGCATTTCAAGTTACTTTTTAACGATAATCTCAGCGGCTCTCGATAGAAGATGTTTGTAGAATCATATTTTAAATCATATTTCAACCAACACTCCTCACAGGACCACAAAAGCATGGATGCTTAATAGTGGATTTTTGGGTTTTGTTCCTACGCTCCTCAACTGGAAGCGTTATAAGCTTTGCTTTCCATGCGATGATTTCTGTGCATATAGAGTTACTGGTATCTGCGAGTTTGATATTACAGTATATTACATTTCGTTCTTTATAAACCAGGCTTGACTTTATCTCATTCGTAGAAAAGAGCAACCGAGTGATTCAATTTTATGGTGAAGTCGGCTCAAAGGTTGGGATTAC
Source organism: Meconema thalassinum (assembly GCA_946902985.2). Taxonomy (NCBI): domain Eukaryota; kingdom Metazoa; phylum Arthropoda; class Insecta; order Orthoptera; family Tettigoniidae; genus Meconema; species Meconema thalassinum. The sequence goes on from OX336390.1 coordinate 447,786,477, forward strand.
TGATAAGAAGGCAGAAAATGGCTGTTACAAGTAATCAACGTTCAAATTGTACAGCTGCAAAGTTTGAATTGCCAGTAAGGTAGTTTAATAAAGAAAGAAAGTAAGTTAAGCACGAGGTGCAAAGAAATGATTTTAAATTTAGAGAATAGGCTGAGGGATGGCGATATAGAGTGGACAGTGGAAGAGGTGGTGAAAAAATTGCGTACTTGACTGGTACGTCAACGTACAGTAGGCCTATACTGTACACTCGGCTGAATTTAAAGTTCATGGTGAATATAAGTCTCCAGCGAGAATTCGGCCTTTCACAAGGGAAGAGAATTTGTCTCTCGCAGGATTCAGAATTTGTATTATGTGAAATCGTAGGGAAGTTCATTCTTATTTTGGCAAGAATGAAATAATGAAATTCCACCCGTGAAATCAAGCTATGGAAAATATACATTTTGTAAGTAGGTAGTACATTAGTTAGTTAGTTAGTTATTGTTTTAAGGGGAGGAACTACGAGGTCATCTGCCCCTTAGGTAGTAGCCTACATTCCCGTACTGAGATGTACACTTATTGTACTTGTTATGCCTTAGGCAGGCATTCTCAGAGTGAACCCCCTCATGCCATACCAAATACCCGAGCACAATTACATTGGATATAATAATAATAATAATAATAATAATAATAATAATAATAATAATAATAACGAATAATAGAAATAGTGTGGCCTCCGAAGAGGCCTTAATAAGATCTCTTTTTCCTCTTCCTGAATATCTCTCCCTGAAATAGTTAGGGATTCACCGCTCACCAGGCGCGCTGCAACTGCTTACATGACTCATGCAGATAAGATACATTTAAGCTGCGTGTAAACAGTCGAGTCAAATCGGCATCTTTCCAATTATTTTTACTGTTGATTAAAAAATGCAATTTCACAAAATGATACACTTTCTGAATGTCAAAATTTGTAATGAGAACATTTTTGTTCTGGCTCGTAAAAAAAACTGAATTGAAGAATAGACATCAGGGGAGCTTGTGCTCGCGAGCACTTTTAGGCTCTTATGATGAGAGCACCAATTTTCATTTAAAAAGTACCATGGTGCTAGCTAGCACCAGGTTGAAAACACCTGCCTTACGACATTATTTTACTACGCGGGACATAATCATTATTTTATATTTTAACTACTCTCCACCTCACGTTACAGTTCAAGTCCTTGTACCGTGTCATTGAATCTCAAGGCTATGTGTCGTAACCTTTCAAGGAATATTGAGTTGTAAGGAGACTCCTACTCCCACTCTACTTCAGATCTTACCCAAGATAAGATAAACTACAGCTGGCAGATAAGCGACAAGGCTCAAGAACACAGGACACATTGTCTTCTTACTTATCGGTTATGATGAGATAAGTTACCTAACACAAATCATGTTCTAATAAGAAAAATAAGAGTTGCTTCTCACTCTTCAACCTCAGCCCGTCGGGTTTCGACAGGTGTGATTCACACCTGATAGGAAAATATACTGCTCGAGTCCAAGCTCTATGAACTTGCAGGGCGAGGAGAAAGAGCGGGAAAGGGTCGGGCGTGAAGAGAAGGAGCTGTCACTCTCAGGTTCATGCAGCTTAGACTCGAGCAGTACTTGTTTCAGTGAATATTCTGTAGATGAATTCGTAATGGTAGTGAATCAGAGGTCCACGCGCTAGATAGTCACTTGTAGTTTATTTAAATACTCAACTCCCTGCTGGCCATGACACGCACAATCGAGAGCTCTAGGAGAAACAGGTAATGGAGATGCATGGAGGGACATTTTCCTTGACCTGACGATTGGTATACCTGCTATACTGGTGTCAATCCAAGACCAAAAATGCAGTCTCTTTGATGTGTGAAAAGACTAACACGTCAGAAAATAGTTCCTAATTTTCCTGATTGTTGCTGGAGTACAAGATTTCTCCAATGCAAGCTGCTATGTTTCCATAAAATGGCTAGATTAATTTTGAGAATTTACTTTGAATAAATCAGTGGAAAGTGTTTCATTTCCATGTCAATTGGGAGTGTTACCAACTTTGCTTTCCATGTGATGATGTGTGTGTATGGATATAGTTTTAATGGGATCGGGAACAATAGTCACAATAATTTAGAACGAATTTGATTTTATATTACTTTTCTTTCTGTATAAGCTAGTTTGAGTTTATCCCAAGTAATTACAGCCAAGTAATTCGACATTAAGGCGAAGCAGGATCAAAGGTTGATGACAATGTTATGCTACAGGAAATTCAAAATATTGTTGCTTATTTTAGGGACTGTGATATCGTGGTCATATAGCACCGTGTATTTGTGTGTGTGTGTGTGTGTGTGTGTGTGGCATTTGTATGATAACCTGTGTTATTATGATGTTTGTACTAGTGTATGTACTTGTGAATTGGGGAAATGATTAGGGAGGAGGCGACCGTGGCCTTAAGTTAGGAACCATCTCAGCATTGCCTGGAGTAGAAGTGGGAAGCCACAGAAAACCACTTCCAGGATGACTGAGAAGGGAATCGAACTCTCCTCTTCTCAGTTTTGCTTCACGAGGCTGAGTGTACCCAGTTCCATCCCTTACACCAGAATTACAATTTCTTGGCAAAGTTGGGAATCGAACCTGGACCTCGGGGGCGACAGCCAAGAATAAATTCAAAATGTTTTTGAACAAGTAGGCCTAAATAACGTGTTTAAATTGCAGCTGTACATCAGTAAAATACGTTAAACGCAATTAAAGACGTCTGAAGTTAAGGAAGAGGTGCAAACAAATAATTTTGCATGTAGTTGTTTGAGGAATGAAAATCTAAGCGGACAGTGGAAGAGGTAGTGGACCTCCAGTGTGTACTCTGTTTTTAATAATCTCAGCATCGCGGGTTCGACAGGGTGATCCCGATATTATGGACTTTCGTGTACCCTGTAGACACGCTCTGTGAACAAATCATCACGGAGGTTGCGAGATGTTTTCGAACACTCCAAAAGAGTTCTACTAATCGATACATAAGTGAGAGAGTTAAAAGACAGGGGAGATTAGGGGGACAGATGGAATATGGAATCTTATTCGGAACGGAATAACATTTCATTTTAAGGGGTTTTCATTAACCCAGAGCATTGAAACCAAACTTGTCACCGTCGTGGTTAGAACTACTGTTCTAATGGTGGTATTCTCAATGTCCGGCTTTTCAAACGATTCAAACTTTGCATTTTGGGCTAGAACGGACTGCACTAAGTATCTTGGGATTAAGAGTGTTTACAGTAATAGTGTTTTTTTTTTTCAAAATTGTTGTGCTTTTTTTAATCAATAGCTCGCAAGTTTCAGTCAACTCAGGACTAGAATGACTGAGGTGGGAATCGAATCCCCCTACTCACAGTTCTGTCTTGCGAGACTGTGTGCCCCGTTCTAGTTCTCAGGCCAATTGTTTTTTGGCGGAACCGGCGATCAAACCCGGAACTTGGTGGTGACAGCTAAGAATGCGAAAAGAAGATAATGAATGGATCAACAGTAAATAACTTTTAAAAATATGTACAAAATGAAACACCTGAAAGTACGAGTAAATGACTTTTCATAAGATCTCGCGATGTTATTCCGAATTCTTTCGAGTTTTTAGGGACAGGGTAACAGTTTCCATCGAAATGGACTCAATGGTGTTCAAGTAATCCTGCTAGATAATAACTCGCCATCCTTATCATTAACATTACTGTAGTGGCCTATTAACTAATCTAAAGCTTTTAAAACTATTTTGAGAGTATACTGGGTCATGCGGGACTACCTTTAGTGGGAGACAGATTATCAATTAATTTATATAATTACGTATGACGAAGACTAAGCCGTGTTGAAATATGGAGTATTGTCCGGGTTTCGACGAACTACGTTGCGTAAGCTCTTGTAGAAACAGTAGCATTCTAATTTTAACACTTGATGGTTCCCTTCCTCTCGCGTTAGGCGGCCAACATAAATTGGCTGAGGAACAGGCAAGGAATTTAGGTCGTGCACAGCATGAGAAATAAGAGAGGTCAGCTGCTGCGTCAATTCATTCTCGTCTTCGCTTTCAAAAATATGGAAAGTTCTTCATGCGTAAGCTTCAATGGCCATTTTTATTTCTTTTATTTATAGAACTTAAGTAGTTGCATACACTAGCAAGTGTACAATTCACAAACTACTCGGCAAATATTTCAGCGATTTTCTTGTTGTTTTTTTCCCATACGTAGATATTTTTTGTGTGTTTTGTTAAGTAAAAATGAGAAGATTTTGTATGATGCCATTATTTTTATTGGCTTCTCCAAATTTTATGTCAGTAAATTTCGGTGCAGTCAGTGGCCATTTGAAAGTGCGCAAATGCGAGAGAGCCGTGTTGGTAGATTTACTGTCACGTTAATGGTCCCCTTCGGGGGGAAATTCTGGCACCCCGGCGTATCCTAAAGCCGCTGTACTTAAAAGGGACTTAAACCCCTAGCATTATTATTATTATTATTATTATTATTATTATTATTATTATTTAATAATAATAATAATAATAATAAAATTATAAGATTTCTTAGTGTAACTTATAACGCCCCTTATAGTGACTGTGCCAGACGCTCCACTCATGCCAAGATGCGTATTATCAATGATACAGATGAAGGTTAACTAACCTTGTTAAAGGCGACCAGTTTCGCAGTTCTTGGAATAGAAGGCATATGACGCCACAGTGGCCAGTAGGGTATTATACACGTATTTTTGTACCCAAGCAAGACAGCTGAGTATTATGTAATCAAGACGTCTCTGTGCATAGCAGCAGGGACAATCTCACCGCTTATGAACACCGTACGCAAACTGCCATATCACCCGTAATTACTGACGAATCAGTGTGCCCCCCACACTATAATGAAACAATGAGCGCTATTGCATTACGATAATACATAAATAAAAGAGAGGGGTATTGTCCGCCAAGTAATTCTTCTTTTTCCATATTCACAGAAGTGTTTTCAGTATGCTGAAAATTGCGAGTCGCCGCAAGAAACGTGTTGCTAGAAGAGTTTAGCTGAAAGTTTTCATGTAAATAGATTGTGTAAGTTTTGTGAAATGATAAGTAAATTAATTATAGTGCCTTTGGCTACACGAGTTGTTGTTAATTCAATTAGGGGCTTTGCGACATCGTGGTCATTTAGCCCTTGTACTTGGGTATATACATTACCTAATAGAGAGAAGAAATGTCAGATAACCTGTGTTATTGTGGTATCTGTAGTAGTGTGTATATTTGTAACGCACGTGAGGTTTGGGAATGAGGTCGCCGTGGCCTTAAGTTAGGAAGCATCTCCATATTTGCATGGAGTAGAAGTGGGAAAACCACGGAAAACAACTTCCAGGATGGCTAAAATGGGAATCGAACCCACCTCTTCTCCGTTATGCCTCATGAGGCTGAGTGGACCCCGTTCCAGCCCTCAGTCCAGAATTTATTTCTTGGCAGAGTTGGGAATCGAACCCGGACCTCCGGGGCAACAAGCAAGAATGCTTGCCGCTACACTAGAAAGTGAGCTCCACTACACTGAAAAAAAAAGAACAGATGACCTCGTAGTTCCGCCCCTTAAAACAACAATAACTAACTAACTAACTACACTGAAAAACATTCAATCTTGGACATGTATTTGTTACTCTTGTTGCCTTGGTAACCATATAGGCGACCTAGATGACGAACACTTGTTGCCATGGCAACCATATAAGTGACCTAGATGCTATGCTAACGAAACTGTCGAAAGCTTTCTCATGCTATTCACAGTTGCCCCTCCCCTTCCCCCTCCCCCCCCCCTCTCCCCAGCCCAAAAACATATCCATGTTACAAGTACTATGAAAATGTTATTCATTTATAATATGAATCGACATTGTATTATTGTAATGTTAGGCAATACCGTATGTGATACAACATAATGTCTATTATTTCAGTGAAGGAAGAATTGTGGTTTACCAGTAATTACATGATAAGCAATCAGTATTGGTTACGGTAAGACAGTATCATGGATGCACGATGGCTCTATGAGGGTGATAATGAAGAAGAGATATTCAGCACTCCAGGACACGGCGTCACAAAGGTCAGATCAATACAGAAATGCCGTAATGGATTGTAACTTATCTGAGGAGAGCAGAAAAAAATATCAACCAGCTGTTTGACCTTGGCTTATAAAGACAACCAGATGCTGTGAAGGAAAATTAAATAGTAATCTCAAAAGAAGTTACATATGGAGAATGTTGTGCATTAGCTTGGTAATCTATATGTCATGTGTGCTCCGTTTAATCCTAATGTAGGTCTTGTAAGTAGACGCCCCTTGGCAACCTACACGTCGTGATGAGAAGTAAATGAATCATGAAGACGTCTTAAACAGCCAACCATTCAAATCTCCGAACCAAAGGAATTGATCGTCTGAAGTTACAATCCTGCTACTCTGTTGGGAATCGCACCCGGATAAATTGCTTGTGTCCTACCTACTTAGCCACGAAGCCCGACAATAAGCTTAGTACATAATAATTTAATTAATTGTATTTGAATTGCAGTCAATGGCCATAGCAGGGTATTTTTAATGAACGCCCGTAGGCTCCCAGCAAGTTCAATTTCAAGTACTTCCAACTTTGGCTACAAGATGCCACTGACACCTAGCGGCGAACGTTGTAACTTGATAGAGCGTTTCTAACCAAATATAACCTACAATTTCGGCTACACACTAGTGGTAGTGGTAGTTTCTTTACATGCCATAAATCTATGACATGGGCCCGCCAACTTGGCTTCCCCTCCGAAGGAAGGAAGGCATACTGAAGGATTTTAACGCGATCTTGGGCATAGCAGTTCAGCATAGTAATATAGTACATAGTACATAATAATATAGACAGCTCCATTTTGGCAGTAAATGCCATCATTACGTACTAGAGTTCATAAGTGTTTTAATGAATGAATGAATGAATGAATGAATGAATGAATGAAGTTAAATACGTACATCTTTTCAAGCGGAAAACGGTTTAGAATACCATTACAGTTCATTCGTGAGATCGTTATATAAGGCCCATGTATTTGGATGTATATAGTATCAGTCTGATCAGCGTTGTTAATGTCGTGCCTGTGATGATGTATACTTGTCATTGGAAGGAAGGCGGTCATGGCCTTATTGTAGATACCATTCTGGAATTTACAATTCGTAGATGTGGAGAAACCAGGATGTCTGAGTTGGGATTCATACCCACCACTTCTCCGACATCTTTACGAAGCTGAGTACGCCTCGAACAAACCCTCAAACCAAAATCTCTTGGCTGAGTGTGAAATCGAATCGAGGATCTTTGGGAGAGGATTAACTGGGTCACGGAAAGGGTTAAGGGGACCAGTGACAGAAGTTAGTTGAGCTCTGCCACTTTGAAGTCTTCCTCATATCGGGTGTATATTTTGTCATTTATTGAACTTGGGGAAGGATTATCTAGAGCAGGGCTGTTCTAGCGAGAGTGACTCTCTCGGCTGGCCCAGTACCAATTGTGCAGTGCGTTGGCTCCCTGGCGCAAAGAGTAGCAAGTGCTAGCATGCCATTTCCTCCACCTTCCCAGTTAGCGTAGAAAATCAAGTTTAGCTGCAAAAGATTCAAAAGCAAGTTAACGGTTTTTGATCAAGAGGATGTTACTACCTGATCTGTATTATTACTTGCCTCGCTCTCTTCGGCTGATGATAAATAAACAAGACGAAAGCAAGCAAAGAACATACTAATGGTGAATTGAACCATTCTTGTGCTTGAAGGAACAACTAATTCAGAGGATGAAATGAAGTATAAAGACCTCATAAACAGCCAAACAATTGACTCTCTGAGCCAGATGATTTCGTAGAAGTGCAGAAACCAGAACGGATGAGTTTGGATTCATAACCACCACTTCTCTGTCATCTTCACCAGGCTGAGTACACCCATTTTTGTTGTTGTTGGTAAGACTGGATGCCTTTTTGCTAAAAAGCTTTTTATATTTTACTTTCTTCATATTTACACTTAATTATCCTACAACTTCAAAGTTCACGAATATGAAGTTAAGCTGGTCTATTCTGTGACATCATTGGTATCCACAAACAAATAATCTATCTCCCATTGTGGATCTTAGTACTGGACCTCTCCAACCACTTTTTACAGGCAGGAATTTCGGTAGTTATTTCCTTGGAAAACTGCCTAATTGCAATGAAGGTAAAGTGCCATCTGTGAACGGGTCTGATGGCAACAGTGACGTAGCCGTGGAGAGGGGAGGAGTGCAACTGCAGTGCTGTTGTGCAGCCCTGCTCTAGAGCACAGGGATCCAAGGCAAGAGTAAAGTCTTGACCACACAATGTGTAGATCTTGTCGTTTATTGACTCGTGCTTGAAGTGAGCTATGTACAAACATACAGAAATGTTATATATGTTACATGTGGACCGAGACAATACACGAGGATGTTGATCGAGAACTAGAAATGCTAGTCTAGGAACTATGTGGGTAGAATGTTCACTGGATTATATATAGAGTTCATATCAATGGGCCCTGCAACCCCTTCTTTTCCATACATATATTTTTTTGCAAGACTGGATGCCTTTTTTGCTGAATGAAGTATTTTCATCTTTTACTTTTTTTAATATTTACACTTAATAATCCTACAATTCGAAAGTTCACGAATATGAAGTTAAGCTGCTCTATTCTGTCGCTCTCTCTGCTCCTGGTACTTGGAGGAGCCCGCGCATTAGACAGTGAGAGCTCGTAGTTCCAGCCGCCGCCGCGCCGTCGCAGTCGCTGCTGTGGAATCACGTGGTCCCGCGAGACGCTCCGTTCTGCTCTGCTACTGTGGGCATCTAGAAGATGAAGTTCTTGATCTCGTCATAAAGTACAAGTACCAGGGCACCACCTGTTCCTCTCAGGACGTTGGAGAAGGCGCCCTTGAAGAAGGCTTTGCCGCCCTCAGTCTTGTAGATGACTCCCCAGCAGTGCATTGTGTTCTTGTACAAGATATCAGCCTTAGCACGGCCAGACTGCATCATCATACGTCTACGCACCGTGTCGAAGGGGTAGGACACAATACCAGACATCGTCGTCACGGCCTGAAACACATACGTTCATGATAATCATAGAGCTAAAGAACAATAGTGTTTTCTGGTCATAAAACAACAACTCAATCAATTACAGGTGCAAGCAGCAAAGGCAGGTCTTCAGAGTTCGTTTGAGAAAACGCAGTTTATAACAAACATCAAGTCAGAACGCAGAGAACTTATGGTGAATAGAGGACAAATAACACAGGTAAAGAAATTCAAATACCTGGGTGAATGGATTGAGCCCAACATTCGCGAAAAGGAAGCTTTCGTGGCACGGATTAACAAAATGAAAATGTCTTACCATTTAACCAAAGACATTTACAAAACACGATCAATGTCCTTCAAAGCCAAACTGAGGCACTACGTAACCGTTATTCGCCCGGAGGCGTTATATGCATCAGAATGCCTGGCGATGAATAAGAAAGGCCTGGCAGAACAACTCGAAGCCAAAGAGAGGAAGATTCTGAGAAAGATCTAGGGCCCGGTGAAGGAACGAGGAGAGTATAGAAGACGACACAACGATCAACTTTATCTACATATGGAGAAAATAACGGACACCATTCGCAAAACAAGACTCTCCTTTTATGGCCGTTTAACACGAATGAACTCGGGAAGATTGACCAATTGAATCTGTGCCTACTTTGTGGGAAAGAAAACCAAAGGGATCTGGTATACAGAGGTGGAAAAAGCCCTACAAGAACTGGGGATATCACATGAGGACATCATGGAACGTGACTCTTTGAAGAAGAAACTTGGGGAGATACAGAGTTTTCAGCCAAAACCTATATTGAAAACCGGCAAGACGTGGACCGAAGAACGAAAGGAAGTTCACCCAAGAAGAATTCGCGAATACTGGGCCAATGTGAACGAAAGAAGGAAAAGGCAGTTTAAATAACATGGTCCATAGACGACCGAAACGGTTATAAAAAAAATAAGTTTGCCATTTGTTTGTAGTGCCGAATTCAAATGTCTAGTGGCAGAGAAGGAAGAAAAGCAGTTATGTACCAAAGCCTAAGGTTGTCTCTTATTCTCTTGTTTTGAATTGGTTTTATTATACTGATCAACAAGGTATTTGTCCACAGCTATGACGTTTAATATGGTTAAGTAGGTACCTAAAGATTTTAAAAGCTAGATTTAATCAAACTTATTTGGGATGCACGAATATTTTTGTGAAACGTAGTTATGAAGGATCATTTAAACTTATAGAAAATACTAGAAATTAAACGGATATCCAGTGTTTTGAATTGAAAATATTGTAGTTTTATTTGTATCTTATGTGTGAATTAAATGAAGTAGAACATTTTGTAATTTTTTGAAAATCCGGCATCGGCCGGATATTGAACTACTGTCCGGTTTCCGAATGATTAGTAGAATTAGGCCGGATAAACCTGATACCGGATAGTTGCTGGATATCCTTTTTATCTCTAGTTATAATGTACCAATTGCAAAGAATTAATGGAAAGAAGTAAACAGAAGGAGAAAGAGAGAGATACCGACATCTTCGGAACGGACGCCGTGATAAATAGACAACAGTAACCAAACACAAAGGTATGCAATCATAGGAATTGCGATTCACGGATTGCACCATAAAATGTGTGTTAATACAGAATACCATCAAGTACAGTATGTGAACAATGTGTGTGCAAAATATGAGGCAAAAAGTACGAACTTTACCACTTTAATCAGTGCAAAAACAGGACATGGTCCTTAAATGAACTTGAAAAGAAAACAAATAAAACTCAGCATTTATTTTAGGTTTATGCCGTGTCTTGTGTGATGTTTCGCCTAGGAACACCAAGCTAGCTCATCAGCGGGCTCTTGGTGTCCACACCCGGACCCCCACAGGAGTAGCGAACTGTGCACTACCTCTCTTCTTATGAAGCGCACGTGCGCCTCTTAACTGCGAGAGCTAACTGCTCATACAGCCTTCACCTCCCTATAAAGGCTTCCAGCTTGGTGTCCTAGGCGAAGCCCCACACAAGACACGGCATAAACCTTGAAAAATTGCTGACTTTTAATTCACGGGCCGTGAAAGCCAGGAAACAAATAGTTATGGAATGCTCATTGGGGTGCAACATTGATATTGTAAACCTTTTCCTGGCCATTCGGCTGCAATAAATTTATTCTAATGTATCAATTAGGCAATTCACCCCGGTGGAAAGTAAAGGAATATCCAGAACACAAGTGTCCCTACCTGAGCGATGGCCCAGGATATGAGGAACGGTGTATTCTTGGGGTCGGGCAGCATGCCCTTGGCTGTGTCGAAGCAGCCGAAGTAGGCCGCACGGTAGATAATGATGCCCTGTACCGACACACCGAATCCTCTGTACAGCCCGGTGAGTCCATCAGACTTGTAGATCTTGGAGAGGCAGTTGCCTAGACCGGAGAACTCGCGTTCCGCACCAGCCTTGCCGACATCAGCGGCCAACCTGAGGAACATGACAGACAATCACATTTTGATGTACGGATTGGCTCTACGGAAAAGTGTGTTGTTGTTTTTGCATTTGAAGGGCTTAGTCATCGCAGTCATTTAGCCCCGTGTACTTCGGTGTATATAACATTTGTCTGAATACCTGTGTTATCATGGTGTTTGTATTATTATTAGTAGTACAGTGTAGTAGTGACAAAGTACAAGTATTTAGGAACAAATGTGAACTGCTACATTGACTGTACTGAGGAGATAAAGTCCAGGATCGGTCAAGCCAAAAATGCATTCAATATAATGAGGAGAGTGTTCTGTAGCAGAGACCTTAATTTACATCTAAAAATTAGACTTCTGAGATGTTATGTCTTCTCCACCTTGTTCTATGGAGTTGAGACCTGGACCATAAAGGAAAAAATGGACAGATTGGAGGCATTTGAGCTATGGACGTACAGAAGGATACTGAGGCTGAGTTGGAAAGATAAGGTCACCAACGATGAGGTGATGAGGTGGATGGGAAAGAGAAAGGAAATATTAAATACTGTCAAAATTAGAAAACTGCAGTATCTGGGTCATGTGATGAGAGGAGAGAAATATCATCTGCTGCAGCTGGTCATTCAAGGAAAGTTACAAAGCAAAGAAGACCAGGAAAAAGACACATTTCTTAGATCGATAATCTGAAAACTTGGTTCAATTGTTCCACTATTGAGCTGTTTCGAGCTGCATCATCTGAAGCAAGAGTATCTATGATGGTTGACAACCTCCTGAGAGGAGATGGCACATAAAGAAGAAGAAGAAGAAGAAGAAGAAGAAGAAGTGTATTTGTAATTCAGGTGAGGATTGGGAGGGAATTAAATTAGGAACCATCGTGGCACTTGCCTGGAAAACCACTCCTTGGCTGAGGTGGAAATCGAAATTTAATTATTTTCAGTCGGTCAACACGATTGTACCCAATTGCAATGGGTGGTTCCCTAATCCTGTAAAAAATGTGCATAAGATTAATAAATGCATACAGCCTACTCAGGATCAGGGAACCACTCATTGCAATTGGGTTCAATTGTGTTGACCGACTGAAAAACATTAAATTTCGATCACTAAGGAAACACTGAAAAATGGCTTCCAACACGATAATGAAGTGGGAATCGAACCCAGATCCTTTCAGTTTTGCCTCACGTGGCTGAGTGTACCCACGTCCAACCTTGGAGGCCCGGGGTGTGATTAATTAATAATAATTTATGGTAAAGTGTTCGGCCATCTAGTGTGAAATTCCCAATATTCCTCTCACAGTGACGGAGAAAAGCAGTGATAGAACCAATCAACCATTATTGCTTATAGTTGAGTAACAATGCAGCATTATTGTAATTTACCACACATTTGCATTTGCATGCGCCGTCATTCAATTCCTTATTCATTTTATGTGTGGATGTTGACAGAAAACTTGGTAAAAACCATAGTTTGTTAATTTAATGATGACTTCATGTGAGGACGTCATGGTTTCATGCTGTGTGATAGTGATTTAAAATCACAATTTCGTATACTGTATATATTTTCACATTAGATTCAATTATTTCCTCATTTCGATGATAAATTTCCATTTTAGAACCTAAATGAACGTAGTGAAATATTCACATTTCATTCGTATCATTAATATTGAGCTCACACCAGTATTTCGTCCATAGTCCATAGCAGGCCCGGCTTATGCAAATCTTTGCAAAAAGAAGGCTTATGCAGTCAAGGGTTAGATAAAAGTATGTTCGATTAACTTTCCCCTTGTCGTTGAAACTTTATGTTTTCCTTTATCTTCAGCAAGTCTCATTATTTGTATCACAATGGGCACTCTGTCGAAATTCTGGGTTAGACTCGTGACACTGTTTTTTTAATATGTATTTTTATTTTAGCGTATGGCTTGTCCGAGGACATGTTCGACTCGCTATAGTTTGTAGCTGCTTCTATGCGGACACCCATGGCGTGAGCTTCAAGTACCGTTGCGTGTGGAGTGCTGTCTGTGAAGGAAAGTGTGAATGTAAGGACGAGAATTTGGAAGGTAACGGCTGTAGCCTATAGTTAAGGACCAACCCCGGCATTTACCTGGAAGGAAGATGGGAAACAACGGAAGATCATCTTCAAGGTTGCCGGTGGGGGGATTCGAACCTCCTCGCCTCCCGGGTTTGAGCCACGCCGTAACGACCACGGATTACTCAGCCGGTGTGACACTGTTGATTGTTGCGTACGTATAAGTTTGAATGTGCTCACTCACCGTGTTCGGGCGAAGTCGAGAGGGTAGACAAAGCAGAGGGAGGTGGCTCCAGCAGCACCACCAGAGGCCAGGTTTCCCAAGAAATATCTCCAGAATTGCTTGTTCTTGTCCACACCACCAAGGAACACCTGCTTGTACTTGTCCTTGAAGGCGAAGTTGAGGGCTTGTGTGGGGAAATATCGGATCACATTGGCGAAGTTACCACGCCAGAATGCGGTGAAGCCCTGCTCCTTGGGAATACGGATGAAGCAATCAACGATACCTGTGTAGAACAAAAACTCACAATTACAACTGGGAAGGGTCTTCTTCCAGAAAATTATCTCCAGGGGCAATTGATGATTCTACCTCCCCTTCAATACTAATGTACAGTACATACTGTTAAGTGCCACCCCCCTAGTGGCACTTTTGTTAACTGGATTATGGTGGGTAGGAAGCACAACACCAATTACTGCTTAAAGAAATAATTAACTTTGTTGCGGCCAGAAAATTACACTACTCATCAGCAATTACAGACAATAGGAACCTTACTCCAGTTTCCTCAAGTCTCTTGCTTGTGGAGAGCTCTTTCCCTTTCAGTTGTCAACAAACCACAGAAGTTAATCCTGCCGCTAATGAGCCTAGTGGCCTTGACAGAACTACATGCAACTTCTTCCTAATGTGCGCCTACTACATTACTTACGAGCACTTGCTGCGAGCTGTTCACAAGCTGGGAGAAACAATGTCATTGGATTTCGACACCACAATATCTCAGACACTCAGTGAAAGCACACTCACTCAGAACACAGGCAGTCCCCTGTATGTTTCTCACTTCGCCGCTTCACTAGGGGTTTCGCAAGTCACCACACTTCTGTCGCTCAGAATAAACGCTCACACTAGCTCGTAAAACACAACAACAACAACTGCTAGACAGGTCGCACTTATATAGCAGGCCGGTGACTCAATAAATGCTTCTAGATCCATCCAGGGTTCACGGCTTCTCGAGGTTTCCATCGCTGGTCCAGTCACGAATATTCTGGACTAACCCTTTGTCCTAGTAGCCCTGTTGCATAAGGCACACGCAATACAGGAGGCAGGCCACAGCCCAGCCCTGGGGCAGTTGTGACTCATGCGGCGAGAGATGACACAAACTCACAGCCGTAACAATACAGTCACATAGTGAAATTTGACAGTTATCAAATATTTAAGTTGACTTTCTGGTGACATCTGAGATATGACTTTGTTGTATTTAATGAACTATATATACAGCTAATTTCCTCAAGTCTGACTGTGATACCAAGGTTCTTGCAAATGCCCCCTTTATTGACCATTTTGCACCTGTCCAATCCAGCAAATGCTAGTAGCAAAGCATTGAAAACTCACAACATGATTTTTCTTTTGTGCCTATTTGTAACCTCTTGGGTGTCCTTTCAAAACTAACTCTGTACAAAACTATGATGCTGGATGATGGGTTCCCTGAACCTTAGAAACCACTTTTTGACGTTCCACTGAATTTGAAGCATAGATTTTGTAATGTATATTCTTAAAACAGTTTACAGGCATGTAAACAAATGACAATCACAATCCGCGCAAACAACGTGAAGATTAGCTGGCAAGAAAATCCACAGCCTTCTACATCATGTAGTTTCTGAGATTTAAATATAAATAAAGGAAAGAAGGTCTACATAAAGGGATCGATTTAAAAATATATACATAAAAATGTTCGAAATAAATTGTTAATATAGAACTTGCTTTTTAAGTTTGGGGTTTGATCTCACCTTAAAGCAAAGGGTAACCTAATGATGTTAGTCTATTATGTATATAGAAAACATATACGTTCAACCAACCAACCGATAGCAAATTACAAAATGTTCAACCATCGATGAGTTAGTTTTTCATAACTTTGTGAGAGAACTTTTGTCAATACTGAAAGGTGGTTGAATAACCGAAAACAAATTCTTGACTCGATCATATACATAATATCCTCAGCATTAATACTGAGCAGGCTTAAGTAATGGGAGAAATCTGCCAAGTCTAACAGCGAATCCTCCCTCCACCCAAGGGAATATAAGGGCAAATGCATATGTCAAGGACTCATACGAAGAGCTACTCTAATATATATATGGATGAGTCCTTATCAGTGCGCTCTGCCTGTTACGTGATGCTCTATTTGAATTAGGAACACATTTACGTAACTTGTCAGATGTTCTAATATGTTGGCAATACAGTTGTGTGTGCTGTACGCTTACCAGAGGACTCCTTCAAACCAGACCCCTTGATTTCACATGTACTAACCATTGCTGTCGCTTTTATTTTAAGGGCTAGGTACAACACGGCCATCCTCGCATGCGGTATTATCACGTCCGTGAAATCAGTAAGGTCGTTATTGTTGTTGATTCATTTAGGGGCTGTGTTACATCGCGGTCAATCAGCCCCATGTACTAGGGTGTGTGTGTGTGAGGCAGCCCTGGCCTTAATTTAGGTACCATTTTCCTTCTGGAAAACAACGGATAAACACTTCTAGGATGACTGAGATGGGAATCGAGTACACCACTTCTCAGTTCTGCCCCAGGAGACTGAGTGTACATCGGCAGAGCAGGAAAGTGAACCCCGACCTCTGCTGTAACAGTCATGGATGCTAGTCACTACGCCAAGAAGAGGACCAGTTGATAAGGCTATCAATAGTCTCTTGTGATCTAAGGTTGCTGGATCTTATCACGAGTAGGTAGGCAAATGAGGAAACCTTAATGCTAAAGAACAGTGTCCGTTCGTTAGCTGGTATGTTATAGAGCCAAAGCAGGGTGAAATTCTGGCGCCCAGGAGTCTCCGACACCACAGTCATAAAGGAACTTAAAGACAACATTTCAAATATTATTGTTACATTACATTATGCAAACCGGCCAAAACTAAGGACCACGCAAATATCATTTCATTCCCTTCTCATAGTTTTTTCTTCCTTTCTCTTCCCCCACACTTCCTTCATTCTTTCAGAGTGTTGCGCCTTTCTCTCTGCTGTCCATCTTCCTCCCCTGCGTTTTCTCTTTTCTCCCACAAGAACCTTTATGTTCGAAAGTATTTCCCTGAATTGTGTTCTGTCTCGACAGTCGTCATCTTTAATTCCTAGCCTCCGGAGTTCTTCCTTCATCTGCTTGGTGTAACCCCCTTGGCTCTTCAGATTATAAAAAAATATTGTTATTATTTTTTATAATATTAATAATAATAATAATAATAATAATAACAATAATATGGGGAGGAGAGATTACCTAAGAGATTAATGAACTCGGCTATAGAGGGTAAGATAAGCAGAGGTAGACCTAGGAGGCGATGGATAAATTTATGTTCAACGATTTCTAGGCGAGAGGTGTAGGAGCAGAGAAGGCCGCAGTGCTAACTGCAATTAGGAGATCATAGAGGCCACTCATTGCAGGCTAGACTGACCCTAAAAGGCAAAACAATCTCAGATGAATATGTATGAATGAATATTAATAATTATTATTAATAATAATACTGCAAGTTTAAAATGTCAGCTGAAAATAAAATCATTACGTGGGTTATTTTATTTCTTCCACAGCTTCAAGAAAGAGTAGAGCGTTGCCAAAATGAGTGTCATGGGCTAACAATAGTATGTCATGGCTGTCGTAGCACAATTCCTTGGATCACTGAACGTGATAAGAAGCTTATCAAGGCACGTTTTTCAGCCGAAGGTTATTAGCGACATATCTCAATATTTGAACACGATGATAACAATAGGCATTCACAACTACTACTAGATCTATAAAATCATTAATTCTTATATGAATTGAATTGTTCTTTTTTTAGAATTAGCATACCCTTCGGGCCAAAGCCTAGCTTGCTCACCAAGTATCCAACGGGACCGGACTGCATGGGGGTGTGTTATCACTTAATAGCCAATCTGAAATGAGCCTACTTCACGTTCTACTTTATTTATACATCCATAGACTGTTTTTCCTTTAATCGTCCAGTCTAATCTGCAAGCCTCTGTTCGCGAACGAGTCGCCTCCATGTTCCTCTATTAGCACTTAGCAGACTGGCTTCCATAAATTCTACACCTCTCCCCTTGAAATCGTTCAGTTTGAATCTAACCACCGTCTTCTAGGTCTGCCTCTGCTTCACTTACCCTCTACAGCCTCTTAGGTAGTCTCTCCTCCCCCATGATCCCACCATCTCTGTCAGCTCATACGAACAGCTTCATCTAGCGTGTTCATTTCTAATAACCTAGCCTTTATCTCTTCATTAGGAGTACCTTCCTACCATTGCTCCCATGTATTTGTCACAGCAATCATTCTTGCTACCCTCATATCAGTTACCTGTAGCTTATGTATCAGATATCCTGAATCTACCCAGCTCTCACAGTATTTTATTGTATGCATGTATGTTTACCCCTTATTATTCCCGTCTCCAACGGAGTCGAGGATTAGACGCGATTAATTTCTATGTGGCAGATGGTTTCTACGACCGGATGCCCTTTCTGACGCCACCTCATGAAAGGAGTTTTTTTTAGCGTATGGCTTTTAGTGCCGGGAGTGTCCGAGGACATGTTCGGCAGCCAATTTGTAGCTGCTTCTAAGCGGACACCCATTGGGTGAGCTACAAGTATCGTCACGTGTGGGGTGTTGTCTGGGGAGGAACGTGTGAATGTAAGGGCGAGGAATTGCAAGGTAGCGGCTGTGGCCTATAGTTAGGGACCAACCCCGGCATTTGCCTGGAAGGAAGATGGGAAACCACAGAAGACCATCTTCAAGGTTGCCGGGGTGGGGGGATTCGAACCTCCTCGCCTATCGGATGTGAGCGACTGCCAGCAGCCATGCCGTAACGACCACGGCTAACTCACCCGGTGTGAGAGAAGTTAATGAGAGATGAAATGAATGATGGTGAATGAAACTGGGCAGGGATGTGGAAGGAAGCGGCCGTCGTCTGTCAGAAGGTACCGTCCCAGTATTTGCCTGGAATTGAAAATGGGAAACTACGGAAAACCATTTCAAGGACGGCCGACGGTGGGGCTCGAACCCACGTCTACCGAGTGCGCAGAGAGCCTGGCCCCATGGCCTGGCGCTGCGCATGAGCGAGCGTAGCTACCGCTGATGGTCTCTCACAGTATTTTATTAATCTCTATAAATATCAATTCAAACACGGTGAACGCAAATTGAACGAAATTTGGTACAAAGTTAACACTAGCAAAGGACACCTCAGTGTTATGTTTTATATCGCCGCCATCTTGACGGAAACGTAATGGCGGCCACACAAATGTTCAAAGCTTAAATCAAATTACGACTAACCTAATCATCCGATCTCTACCAAATTTTGAAACAACATACCTTTATGGGGGGAGCATCCTTTGACCTAACTAATAGGTTATCAGCCTAAGAGTTTGCGGATGGCGGCCATCTTTGTGTGAAAATCGATTCCCCCTATTAATTCGAACATGGTGAAACCGAATGGAATGAAATTTGGTACAGAGGTAGTACTAGCAAAGGGCACCTCAGTGTCATGTTTTATATCGCCGCCATCTTGACGGAAACGTAATGGCGGCCACACAAATGTTCAAAGCTTAAATCAAATTACGACTAACCTAATCATGCGATCTCTACCAAATTTTGGAACAACATACCTTCATGGAGGAAGCATCCTTTGACCAAATTAATAGGTCATAAGCCTAATAGTTTGCGGATGGCGGCCATCTTTGTGTCAAAATCGATTCCCCCTATTATTTCAAACACGATGAAACCGAATGGAACGAAATTTGGTACAAAGGTAGCACTAGCAAAGTGCACCTCAGTGTCATGTTTTATATTGCCGCCATCTTGACAGAAACGTAATGGCGGCCACACAAATGTTCAAAGCTTAAATCAAATTACGACTAACCTAATCATCCGATCTCTACCAAATATTGGAACAACATACCTTTGTGCAGGAAGTATCCTTTGACCAAATTAATAGGTCATTAGCCTAATAGTTTGCGGATGGCGGCCATCTTTGTGTCAAAATCGATTCCCCCTATTAATTCAAACACGGTGAAACCGAATGGAATGAAATTTGGTACAGAGGTAGCACTAGCAAAGGGCACCTCAGCGTCATGTTTTATATCGCCGCTTTCTTGACAGAAACGTAATGGCGGCCACACAAATGTTCAAAGCTTAAATCAAATTACGACTAACATAATCATTCGATCTCTACCAAATTTTGCAACAACATACCCTTATGGAGGGAGCATCCTTTGACCAATCTAATAGGTCATTAGCTTAATATTTTGCGGATGGCGGCCATCTTTGTGTCAAAATCGATTCCCCCTATTAATTCGAACACGTTGAAACCGAATGGAACGAAATTTGGTACAGAGGTAGCACTAGCAAAGGGCACCTCAGTGGCATGTTTTAAATCACCGCCATCTTGACGGAAACAAAATCGCGCCACCCAAATGTTAAAAGCTAAAATGTAATTACGACCAACCTAATAATCTAGTCTCTACCAAATTTTGCAACAACATATCTTTATGTGGGAAGCATATTCTGACCAAACTGCAGGATTATCAGCCCAATAGTTTGCAGATGGTGGCCAAGTATGTGTGCAAATCCATTCCCCATATCAATTCAAACACGGTGAAACCGAATTGAATGAAATTTTTTACAGAGGTAGCACTAGCAAAGGGCACCTCATATTCATGTTTAATATCCCTATAGCACGTTGTATTTCAACAAGCTACCACAACCTACATTCAATTATACTCCTTGAAAAGGACAAAGAGTTATAACAATACCCATGCATTTAGGAGAAAGTAGACTATATGTTCTTTACTGAACATCTTGTTTTTTTTTAATGAAAGATAATAATTTTAAGCTAATCTCATTTAAATTATGTAATTAAGCAGAATTAACACTCCGAACTGAAGAGGGTTGCAATCTGGCTGTATAACATTAATTTGAAACATAGCACATGGCATACATAGCCTGGGAACGACTTTTTCCTCAAATCTAAATGTTTTGCTTAAATATTTTATGCTTGATCTAATTACAAATTGTATGCCATGTCCTGCGGTTCAGATTCCACGTAAAAAGGAGGTCCCGTGGCTCATAATCACAAGATTCACGGTCACGTAAAACTAGAATCTTCCTTCCTTTAATTAAAAATTGTAATGCCAGTAGATTCGGATAACAAACGAATAGATGTGGATAAAAGTTGTGCAGATGCGAGGCTGATGTGGATAACGTTTTGTGTATCCGCGCAGCCCTCAGGCCAGAATTTCTTGACAGAGCCGGAAATCGGACCCGGACCTCCCGGGCAACAGCCAAGAATCCTAGCCGCTGCACCACGAGGTCTACAACCGCTTCAAATCCCATGCTCTGTGTGATATCTAATTGGCATACAAGCAACCTTCATTGGTTAAGTAAATCACCTCCTGAGTTACGTCATGCCCACTTAAGCAACAAGCTGCCACAGGTTCACGTTCTGAGGCAAAGAACTTGACTCCCCTGCAGGAACGTAAGCTAAAGCTACGCACAAATACATTGCATACAGTCACACCACGGGGCGGTTTGATGAGTATTCCCTGTTGAATGCAGTACAACAGTACCAGGAAGGAGCCGCACGAGACGCCCACATGCATTGGACCTTAGAGAGTGATATTACCCGTTTGAGATAAGAGTGTCGGCGGTCAGGTTGGAAGCTATTCTTGCAATGTTGAATAGCGTGGGTAGTATATGACTCACTGTCAGCTCCAGTAGCCTCTGTCATTGTTCTCCTATCCGTGGTGACATGTGCTCCTGTTACACTTGGCAGTGCAGGGCGTATGTACTGTAGTCACTGTAATCTGTCACCCTGTGTCCCACTTCTCGTCCCACGAGTCTCCAGCTGCTTCAATCAAGCGCAACTAATGCCAGCAGCAAACACGAAATAGAATTTACAAATTCAAGAAAACATGCGAAAAGAACAATTTATTTATTTTCCTTTCAATCAAAAATGGACAGTGAGTAGGGCTACACAACTTCCAACACTCTCTCGTTCCTCCTTCAACCTTTGACTTGTACGTAGCCTACTCGTCTTTCTGCCGAGAATACTCTGTTCCTTCTCGTTTTGTCATCGGAAAGCTCCTTTACTGCCGCAACTTTTCATCTGAATATTTCTCCTTTTGCTATGTCTTCTGTCTTAATTCCACAATTTTCTAAATCCCGGTGAACTTCTTTCAGCCAATATTATTATTAGTGTAGTTTTTTTTTATCGTATGGCATTTAGTGCCGGGAGTGTTCGAGGACATTTTCGGCTCGCCAGTTTGTAGCTACTTCTATGCGGACACCCAATGGGTGAGCTACAAGTACCGTCGCGTGTGGAGTTTTGCCTGGAGAGGAAAGTGTGAATGTAAGGACGAGGAATTGGAAGGAGGGGCTGTGGTCTATAATTTAGGGACCAACCCCGGCATTTGCCTGGAAGGAAGATGGGAAACCACAGTAGACCATCTTCAAGGTTGCCGGCGGGGGATTCGAACCTCCTCGCCTCCCGGATGTGAGCGACTGCCAGCAGCCACGCCGTAACGACCACGGCTAACTCATCTGGTATTATTAGTAGTAGTACTAGTATTCGAGAAGTGAGAACGGACCTAGCCAAGATAGGGGTACAAGAAGACATCATTGGGAGAAATTTAGACGACTAATTAAGGAGCACGGATGAGACGGGGGAGGAGCCAGTGACAAAGAAAATAACCTAGACAGAAGAACAGAAGAGGGACGTAGGAGAAAGGATGAGAAGATACTGGCAGAGAGTCAAGATGTAAAGACTGTCAAGCGTGGTCCGTAGAAGGCCAACACGAAAATAAATTATTATTAATGGCCTCGGGTGCCGGGTGCAAGCTTTGTTATTTGACACCCAAAGGGTAGCTTGCATGTCGAATTTCGTTGTCCCTTGAAGCACTCTGAAAGTCAAGGAGGTTAGTTATCTAAGCTATAGCGCTTTCTAGTAGAGAAATGAGGAACTTTGTGTTGGCGGAAACTCCCGAGATTAATTTTCCCATTATGAACACGGCCTACTGAATTCAAATGGGTTCTTTGACATGCCAACATCGTATGACATGGTGTCGCAAGTTTTGCCGCCTTCCAAAAATCACTTACCACGGCCGGGGCGAACCTGCAAGCTTGGGGTTAGTAGACCGACACGTTGACCACTCACCCACCGTGGTAAGCTAATAAATAATATTAATAATTAATCAATTAATTATGTAAAACGCTATAATGTATGTTTCACAAAAGTCATGCTCTTAAACCAGAGAGAGTTAGTTAGTTGCTCCAAAATCTTCCAAATCGTCTCAATAGTACAGGAAAAATCTTGCATTTCTTGAAAAGTCAACGGAAATATATTTATTTTTTATTAAGTGCGTTTAAACAAATAAACAAGAAGATAGTACCTGACAGAAATATGTCGCGTCCAGTCCGCATAGCAGTAAGCTGAGCGGGTGGTTTCTCGCACAGGTCCTCTAGTTATTATTATTATTATTATTATTATTATTATTATGTCAGATGTGTCCTACTGTTAAGTACATGACCACGACAAACATGTCTTCCTTACAGAGTGTCTTGCTGGCATGGTATAGACGAGTATGGTAAATGGATGACTGATGGCAGGGTCTCAATGTGATTTCACAGCTGTCAATGATGAAGGTCTTCAGTCTGTAGTCTTCTTGCACGCGGTTACTTAATGGCTATTGGTCATCTGCTAAAAACACTCTGAAGGCTTGATGACAGAGTGGTATAACTGGTCGCTTTGCAGCAAGTCTTTGAGAGTAAAGACGTCTCCCCAATTAGCTTAGTTGTATAGCAACGGCATAAAACTCTGAAGGTCGTGGGTGTGATTCTTATATGAATCAGACATCTTCATTATCTACCTTCCATGTAATGGTTCGCACTATTCGTACAATGCACTACATAACAAGTTGTTTTTAATTCGTTTAGGGGCTTTGCGACATACTTTCATGTGTGGAGGGGGTCGTAGTGGCGCAGCGGTCAAGCTGTTTTCCTCTCACCATGGTAGACCGGGTTCGATTCCCGGTCAATACATGTGAGATTTTCGAAGTGAATGCCATTCCTGTGATTGGTATTCCACGTAAATGACAACTAAAACTGGTATTGTTGTATTATAACTATTTCCAATTGATTATTAAGGTGGATCATTCAGTCTACCTATTCATAGGTACCAACTTCAATTTATACGTCAATTCGGACAAATATGAAAGTGATGAATTTTATTTCACTACACAGGCTAACTTACGCTAGATTACTAATTGTACGGTTACCCTGGATCATAATGTAACCCACAATATGGACAGTTCTCAATAAAGTGTGATCTATCTCAACGCTTTCACAATAAAGTAATTGTCTTTCAGAGCAGAATTCGTTTTTACTTTAATCTTCTCGGCGAATAGTAATCTGTATGCAGGAAAATGGCGGATTAACAGTAGCAAGTTCTAAGCTACAGTGATGATAAACAATTGAACGAACGTTAAAAGAACGAAAAATGAGTATAGGCTATCCGATTGGAAGAAATAAAGAAATGAAACATATATTTCCTTAACCTCGCGATTATAAACCACCGGACCTCCTTTTTACGTGGGGTCTGAATCAGCGGACGTGAGATTTCACCTTGAAAATCCTAAATGCATTAATTAGAAATCGTGCCCGGTCCGTCTTGGTGGAGAAAAGCAGCTTAACCGCTGCGCCCTCAGGCCTCAAAAATAAAGCGTAAAGTAATGCTGGGAAGCCACACAAGAGCAGGAAGGGACTTCTTAGGCAACACCACCAATGAGTGGAATAGTGATCTAGCTTTCAGTATGCAATACATAATATACAGTTGGCTATACACTAAGGCTTCGATATATCTATATCTACGGGATGGGTGGCTCGTGGGAATATTCCCGCGGGAAGAGATTTATGGGAGCTTTCAATGTTGTCAGTATTTCCTTAACTTTACTTTAGCGTAGACCTCAGTCTGCGCAGGGAAGTTAACATTTACTTGACACAATTGGAAACTTCTGATGAACCATTATGAAGAAAGGGAGGCGGTGGGAACACTAGATATTTCATTTGAACCACTCCTATCGTCATCATCACACTGACAGTGTTGCAGATTATACACACATTTACTTGGAGGAAGGGTATGTGGAGGAAGATCCTGATGAAGTGGCGTTCCCGGTGAAACGTGAGTTCGATGTAAGATTGAAAGACTTAAGGTTATTATTTAATCAACAATATAAGCGATAAAATACATATAAAGAATATATTTTATATTGTAAAAACTAGATTTAATTACTCAATAACATTAATAAATGTTCCACATTAAACGATTATTATTATTGAAATATATTTCCCATTGACAATATTACTGTAATAAAAGGAAAAAACAAGTAGTTCCATGAAGAACTAAGTAACCTATTTTCATATATCCTACTTATGTTAATTGCTTCTATCAACATGCAAAACTTCAGTTTGATTGCTCTAGATATTGAGAACCGTCTAAATATTTCGGATGGTGGCCATGTTGGATTTATATATGTAGGTCATAGAGTTATGTACTATTACATACAAATTATTGCGTAGGTGTATTATTCGAAATTCAATCGCATGATTAGAACAAAAGAAATAGTAAAAACGAGATTTAAAAATTTTGCACAGCCTCCGTCTTGTGGTTATGAAAACAATTGAAATAAATGAAATGTCAGTGGGCTAAAATTTGTATAAGCATTTACCGTACCAAGTTTTACTGCACTGGGATGGTTAAATCGCGAGAAACGACCATTACAAAATTTAAATTTCGTGTCACCGCCATGTTGAATTTGTTCTCACCGGGTTATTGAAAGTCACATAGGTGAATTTATGTTCATAGCCTTTATCGACATACAAATTGTCAATGTGATTACTCTCACAGATTAGTAGATATTGAGAACAGTAAAATATTTCGGATGGTCGCCATGTTGGATTTTTATATATGTAGGCTATAGAGTTATGTACTATTATATGACAATGCTTGCGTAGGTTGATTATTCAAACGTTGACTTCAATCGCATGATTAGGACACAAGAGATAAAAACTTTATTTTAAAATTTTGCTCAGAAGCAATCTTGAGGGTATGTAAACAATTGAACTAAATTAGATGGCAGAGCATTACAATGAGTATAAACATTTGCTTTAACATGTTTCACTTTGCTTGGAAGGTTAAATCGCGAGAAAAGTCTATTTAAATGATTCAACTTCGCTTGGCCACCATGTTCGTTTTGTACTTAACAGGTTTCTGAAAGTCACGTAAGTAAACTTATAGTAGTGTAACGTTTTCGGGGTTCGTAAAAATAGGTCAGGCTATAATGCACTAAATCTTTATTTACAAATAATGTTATTTACACTAGTTAACACTAAATCAAATTATTTACACAAATTAACACTAAAACAAATTAGGCCTAGTTACTCGCACACACACATACACATAATCTCACTTTATACAGCTACAAGTCACTATTTATGTACACTGATCTCTACAAGTCAGTTTCTCATGCAGTCACTCTTTATCTTCCACAGTCACTATTTACATGATTTATTTCCACATTTATCTTCACACCCCGTCTTCGCTATTTACAGTCCTCCATTATTTATTTTCACTCATCGTGCTATGCACGGCAAACTGCTTCAACTAACACTGACTCCGATCTCACACTCGCTCGCTCCCACGCAGAACTGCCTGCTCACCTCAGCTTGCTCGTATATATGCAGTCAGCCCTCTGGTCTCGAAAGTTCTAGTTGTTACTACTTCCAGTAGCGTCGAGTATGTCCTCGTGGTTGGCTTCCAGAATTATCTAGCCACTCCCAGCGATGTTCTGGATCACCTTTCCTTTTCCAGTAGAATCAAGCCTATTCTGGTCGACCCTATTCAACGTTGCGTGGGGAGGGGCCTACCCTAATTAGCTGGCCGGATTGGCTATTCTGCATTCTTCACACACCCACCCCGCCCGCCTGTCTGGCCCACAGTGACTCGTTACACTTGGTATTTGTGGTGGCCTTGGGAGGAACTAAGAAGGGTGCGTACCTGAGGACGGTCTCTTTCGTTGGAAGATTCGTCGTACGGCCCCTCCCCCGAGAACTGTCTGTCCGGCTATCGGTGACACGTTTCACTACCCCCATCTTAAAAACAACTCGCCTCGAGTTGTTCATCGTCAGACTGTCCGTTGTCCGAGGAGGTGGCATTGACGGCGCTAATAAGCCCCGGTTTTGGCTGGCTCTCACTCGCTTCTCTAGCCGTGAAGTTGCTCCTTGCCGACAGCTGCTCATTAACTGGCCCCTTTCACACCGTAGCCAACAGGTGACTTTTCTTCTGCAACGGCATCCCGGTGGTGCTATGGCCGCTTTGGTGGAGGGTAGCCAATCTCCACCGCCTCTTCGTCTCCAGCGGCGTCACTCTTCTTCGGTGGCGTCACCCAAACTGTCCTCTTCGCCGCCGCCATTCCCAACGCGATGGCTTTTGCCTGCCTCGGGTATCGCCTTCCACTGAGCATCGAACACTGAGGTACCATGGCGTCGCGATGCTCATCCGCGAAGATGTATGCCGCCTCTTGTTTTACGTGCTCGGGAGGCAAGCCCGCTAGCGCGAGCTCTTGAAGTGACTTACTTGCGCACCTGTCCTTATCTTCTAGCCGTAGCTGGTACATGGGCGGTAGCTGGTGGCCCACACGATGCTCCTCTAGCGCCGCGACGATCCCGTTGTAGCCGGTCCCCGACTGGATGTCGTATAGCATCTCCGCCATGCGTTCCTGAAGTCCCGTGATGAGCTGAACTGTTCCGTCCTCCAGCGTGCACCCAGCATGGTTCATCACAGTGTCAAACCCGGCCCCGCAGATCTGCCGTGATGTAGCTTCATCGACGTCCGGGGTCATCACACTTGTGACACTGCTCCTGTCGTCAGAGCTGCTAAGCCTCAATCCGGTTTCCAGGCCTGTGATAATTCCCAGTGGCTCGTCATGACTAGTTTCATGCTCACAATGCTCCACTTTATTTCCAGAATTTTCCTCAGTTTTCTTTTCGACATTTTCTGGAGTTGCCACCATTTTCTTTCCAAAGTTTTCGAAATGTTCTGTCAATTTCTTTCCCAGTGTTTCGAAATGTTCTGACATTTTCTTTTCAACATTTTCCAACACCTCCCACATGCTACAAGGAATCTCGAACAGAAATGTGTCTGGATCCTCACCTGCGTCCACCAGTAACTGACGTAATCGCACTTGTAGCGTAGACTTAGTTCCCGTTGCATCAGCATCCCTCTCTTCCAGTTCTTCACGCAATTCTGCAACCTTCAGTTCTGAAAGTCTTACTTTCTTTATCGCCATTTTTCAGTCCAAACTTCGAGACACTCAGACAGTCAGCACACGATGAACTAGGCCTTCAGATGGTACACACCAGACAGTCACTTAGCAATTAACTATACACTTCCTTAAAGTAGGCCTTTTCAAAAGTACGCACTGTTTCATACAGAAGCACTCACTATAACCTGACCCCACACATCTGACACCAATTGTAACGTTTTTAGGGTTCGTTAAAATAGGTCAGGCTATAATGCACTAAATCTTTATTTACAATAGTGTTATTTACACTAGTTAACACTAAATCAAATTATTTACACAAATTAACACTAAAACAAATTAGGCCTAGTTACTCGCACACACACATACACATAATCTCACTTTATACAGCTACAAGTCACTATTTATGTACACTGATCTCTACAAGTCAGTTTCTCATGCAGTCACTCTTTATCTTCCACAGTCACTATTTTCATTATTTATTTCCACATTTATCTTCACACCCCGTCTTCACTATTTACAGTCCTCCATTATTTATTTTCACTCATCGCGCTATGCACGGCAAACTGCTTCAACTAACACTGACTCCGATCTCACACTCGCTCGCTCCCACGCAGAACTGCCTGCTCACCTCAGCTTGCTCGTATATATGCAGTCAGCCCTCTGGTCTCGAAAGTTCTAGTTGTTACTACTTCCAGTAGCGTCGAGTATGTCCTCGTGGTTGGCTTCCAGAATTATCTAGCCACTCCCAGCGATGTTCTGGATCACCTTTCCTTTTCCAGTAGATTCAAGCCTATTCTGGTCGACCCTATTCAACGTTGCGTGGGGAGGGGCCTACCCTAATTAGCTGGCCGGATTGGCTATTCTGCATTCTTCACACACCCACCCCGCCCGCCTGTCTGGCCCACAGTGACTCATTACACTTGGTATTTGTGGCGACCTTGGGAGGAACTAAGAAGGGTGCGTACCTGAGGACGGTCTCTTTCGTTGGTAGATCCGTCGTACGGCCCCTCCCCCGAGAACTGTCTGTCCGGCTAGCGGTGACACGTTTCAGTAGTGTTCTTTATCACCGTACAAAATTTCAAGGTGATATCAGTAATAGTTTCGGAGAGATTGAATGCCTGTCTCGTTTACTTACTGTATATAGCATTACATTAACTCGAGTCAAGGGTTTAAAGCCATACTGCCCACACTCAATAAGTGTGTGTGTTTCAGTCTGGTTTGATGCAGAACTCCATGCCTCCCTGACCTGAGCTAATCGTTTCATCTTAACAAAGCTACCACGAGGAAATCTGATTAACATATTCAAACCTTAGTCTACTCTACAGTTCTAGTCCTCTACCCTTCCTTCCATAACTGTGTGTCTCAGTTTATGTCCTACCAACCTATCTCTTCTCTTCATTAGCAGTCACCAGAAACATCTCTCCTCACCCATTCGTCTTAATACCTCTACATCTGTTAATCTATCTACCCATCTGATGTTCCTCATTCTCCTGTAACACCACATTTCAAATGCTTCTATTCGCCTATTTTCTGTTGCTCCAACAGTCCAAGTTTCACTTCCATACGGTGCCAAGCTCCAGACAAAGGCTTTCAAAAATGACTTCCTAATACCTAAATCTATATTTGATGCCAATACAGTCGTTAATATGCTGTTATTCCTGTGGGGACCTTGAGACACCGTGTACGTGTGTGTGTGTGGATTATGATAATATGGTCTCATTGTGATGACTGTACTAGTGTGTTTATTTTGGAATTGAAGGAGTGGTTAGTATTGGTTAGTAGATGCCCATGACCTTAAGTTAGTTACCATCCCGGCATTTGCAATCGCAGACACGAACAGGCATGCATATCAAACGAAGATCTGTATTGATGTGTACCTGGGACTAGAGTTTATCACTGGAAAGTGGAAGTACGCCAAATACTTGTAAGGATATATAACCGGCCATAGCTCTTACTAAGTGACTACATCTATATTTGCCGAACGCTAGCATTAGGCTGTACTATATTAAACACCATATGGCATTAAATCTAATCATTGATATATTTACTTTCCCCATAGAATTGTTTCTGTCATGGAGATCTGAAGAGAAGAACGTGTTACACATGTTCTCAAGTAGATTTTCCGTAATAATTACGGAGAGCTTAAAACTATAACAAAACTTCTTAGTAATGTTTTCGGACATATTAAATAACATAAATTCCAGCAACTAAGTAGGCTACGGTATTGTCCCATGACCATGAAATTGTTTTATCTTTCAAAACATAATCTGTGGGAACTCTGACAATACCAATCCATAAATATAAGATACCACAGAAATAAGAATTTCGTAACAGTAGACGTCAAATATGACAAAGAAAACACATTTTCAGTGCGTCACATCTTTCAGGTGAGAAGGGGGCTATCATTCATTGTCACACATACTGCCCTTCGTAGGAGTTCTTCCTGAATGACTGCACGTGTATTAGGAAACTGTTTACAAAAAAAGGCCGGACGTTTGTTTTAGACGAGTGAAAAATCTTAATGGAAGTCTGGAGGCGAGTTACTACAGTACCTGCGTTGTTATCAGCTGCCCCAAGCGGTCCGATGATTGACAAAGCTGTCTGCACTACTGCTGAAGTACAGTCATTGGCAAATATAATTACGTTTTTTTTTCGTAACTACGTAACGTGTACTTCCGTGTTACACAATACTTCGACGTGAACTGTACTGCCTGCTCAAGTCTGGAATTCCATTACATCAGATCGGTGGTGACAAGTGTGAAGCGATAGGGTGAGAGAGTGACTGTGTGTAGGCTCACCCGCAGGCTTCAAGATCAAGGACAATCGTCTAAAACAAACGTCCGGCCTGTACCGGGTGAGTTAGCCGTGGTCGTTACGGTATGACTGCTGGTAGTCGCTTACATCCGGTTCGAATTCCCCCGCCGACAACTTTGAAGATGGTCTTCTGTGGTTTCCCATCTTCCTTCCAGGCAAATGCCGGGGTTGGTCCCTAACTATAGGCCACAGCCGCTACTTTCCAACTCCATGCCCTTACATTCAAACTTTCCTACCCAGACAACACTCCACACGCGACGGTACTTGTAGCTGACCCATTGGGTGTCCGCCTCGAAGCAGCTACAAAACTGGCGAGCCGAACATGTCCTCGGACAATCCCGGCACTAAAAGCCATACGCTAAAAAAAAAAGGAAACTGTCTTGTATCCGACACTCACGTAGGCTTATTGCTCACGGTTCGAATACAATCACCACCACTTCTTCCGTTCTCCTTGTCAGTGAGGCTACTAGTTTTGTTCAAATAATAATAATTATGTTATTAATATGTTATTGGTTTTACGTTCCCTTTAACTACTGCGGCTTTTAGAGACACCGAGGTGGCGTATTTTCGCCACGAAAGGGGATCACGAGTATAGCCAAACGTCACTTTCTGTATTTCTCAGCAGAATTATATAACATTCTCCCAGTTAATAATTTCAAGTAAATAAAGCAAATCTAAAGATGCATATTAAATATTTTCTGAGGTAAAACCAACTGAAAATTGAAAAAATAATTAGCTGAGCCTACAATTATATTCACACGTAAATTTTTATTCCTTATTTTTTAGTACATAAAAGATATAAATATAACGTGTTATTCAACTAATCCATGATATGCACGCCACACACAAGATTGTACCTTTCAGTCGCTCTCCCTGCTCTGTATGAGTATGATATCATATTTCTAAATGTCTTTATCATAGTGCAATAATATAATTCAATAATTGTAAATTTATAGGTTAAACAAATGAGTAGGAATTGAAAGAAAATTGTAACGATATTTTTAATAAATAAATAAACGAGCCAGTAAATCTACTGACACGGCTTTCTCGCATTTAAGCACCATCAATTGCAAATTGACTGCGCCAGGATTCGATCCTACAAACTTCGGCTTAGCAGGTGAGAACATTGCTGCTACGCCACGCAGCCAGATGTTGAAACATCCCCCGTTGATAAGCGGTTACCATGATGAGCTTTGTTCCAAAAGGTCTCGGGTTCGATTCCCGGCCAGGCCTTGGGGATATCAATTTCCAATGTTTAATTCCACTGGCTCAGGGATTGGGTGTTCGTGACGTCTTATCACTCATAGGGCACCATATTCCACCCAAGCAGAACAACTGGGCATCTTGTAGTATGATAGCAGCCGCGAAAACCTTCTTGTATCGCTTGTGATTTCTGTATTCACACTGCCCTATCTGGCGTATACGTGGGCCGTTCCTTCTTGACCGGTGCACATTACGTGCGCTGTGGTGTCTCCACGCACAGTGAGCCTTCATACCTTTGTGATCAATGCAAATAAAGTGCGCAATGTGTCCTCGGCACCGCATGTACATAATCAGTGGTCTCAGTGCTCTAGTCGGCCTTTAAGAAGAATTCTCACGCACTTACGACCGGCCCATCTATAATTACAAACGAATTGTGGAAGATCCCTGCACTTTAATGAACCACACATCGCTGTACCACTGCTCATATTGCATGAAATAACAATAATGTAATATCAATAGCTTAGACTACATAAACTAGAGGAATATTTTCAGTGAGGTTCAGTAAACCCTGTCTTCAACGCAAACGAACGGGACTCGCACGTTTTTCCGTTAAACATAGGTTTCCGGTTAACGGAGGTAGACCTATGCTAAAATAATTACACCATGAACATGCATATAACGGCCAAAAATTAGAAAAATAAACTGGTGTACATGCATTATTCAGTGTTGTATTTACATATTTCTGCTACGAGTTAATACAGTACTGTACAAGCCAAACTTACAATGGACATAAGACAGGCATTTCTTGGATGACAGCTCGTTAAAGTGAGCAATGGGAAAGGTTTGGGGAACAGGAAACAGGCAAATAATCGTACACTTTGACGTATAAGTTGGAGAACAAGAGGAGGAAGGCCTATTTGCGTATTCCTTGTTAGCTACAGAATCAACTGTTGCAGCAGACAAGGTTAGACTTTCACAGGATGCCTATTTTTCATTTTTCATTTAAGAGCTTAGTTTGATTTCATTGTCCGCGTAACACAGTTTCCGTTTAATGAATGAACGAAGTTCACGGGACCATCTAAGATTTCCGTTTAATAAAGGGTCCGTTTAATACAGGTTTTACTGTTATTGTTTTCTCCACATCCATCAGTAGAGGTATTGTCAGTATGCTGAAAAATTACAAGCCTTTAATGCCTCAAGACACTAGTTGCTAGAAGTTTTGAGATCAAAGTTTGTATCGAAGCAGGTTCCATGTAAATCATCGTTGTAGTTCTCTATGAATTATGTGTCTCTCCGGCCTGGCCGGATCGGTAGCGACCAATTGCTCCGGGCATTGCTCCCTGCGATCGATCGCTCCGAATCGCGAAGACTCGTTTCGACGCTCGGTGACATTCGGTTCGCTTCGTTTGTGCGTACCTTCACAGGGGAATGTAAGCCCTTTCAGCGCTTATAGAAACATGGATATGACTTAATATGCAGACCAAAGTTGTATTATAATGTACAAAACATCAGATAAGAAGCAATACACATTGCAAACAGCTAAAAGCTTCAGGTAATTCGTGTTGGGTCAGGGGCTACTGAAACAGATGCTCGGGCTCAAATCCTGCAAGGGATATTTCCTTTTTAACAGGCGCTCATTTTAGTGTACTTCTCAGAATGTTATTGGCCACTTATACAAGGTTTTATGATCATTCTTTAATACTTTTTTAAATCTTGAAAGCGGAATCAATTATCAAGGTAACGAGCGAGCAGATCAACTTACAACGGCAGCATCAATCGCAAATCTTGAGTACAAGTACAAAAAAAGGTCCACTGCGATATATAAATAAGGTATACTGTATAAAAAAGAAACTATTGAAATATGGAAGGAGCAAGTACAACTGGTACATTAACAAAACAGCTGTTCTTTAATGCGAGCACAAGCGTCACTGAGATCCATTCTTCAATTCAAATTCTGTTGAACAAACCGGAATAATAGTGTTTTCATTACAAGTTTTGACAGTCAGAAATATTATCATTTTTGAAATAGTATTTTTAATCTAAGGTAAAAATAATTGGACGTATCGGTTCACGATCTCATTAACCTGGTGAGTATCTTAATTATGCGCATATTCATGTACTTCTAAAGACCATATCCTGGCCTCTTCATGGGCCACATGTGATTATTATTGTTATTATTATGAGTCTATTATCATTATTATTATCATTATTATAATTCATATTTTATTTCTTAATATTCTCAACTCGCAGTTGGTAGCATGAATCATATCGACACATCAATGATCTGTTCTCGCACCTCTTCTGTTCAGCTTATATCAGATATGCCTGAAACCGCATCAAGAAAGTTTGGGTATGCTGACGACTGGCCACTCGCAGTGAGCAAAGAGATCTTGAAGTTACAGAATCCATATTGACCAGTGATTTGTCAATTATGGGTGCATATTTCCGCAAATGGAGGTTGCTGCCAAGTGTCGCTAAGACAGAAGTCTCATCGTTTCACCTAAACAACAAGTTGGCCAACAAAGAGCTCAAGGTCTACTTTGAAAGAAGGCTACTCAGACATAACAGAAACCCGAAATATCTAGGGGTAATGCTTGACAGAACGCTCAGCTATAAACAGCATCTATTAAAAACAGCTGAAAAAAAACTCGAAATAACATTCTGCAGAAACTATGTGGCACATCATGGGGCTCCTCAGCATCGACTCTTCGTACTTCACCTCTGGGATTGGTCTTCCCTGTAGCGGAATATTGCTCTCTCACTTGGATGAATAGTAGGCTACTTACGCAATACTTATTGACACTCAGCTCAACCATACCATGCGCCTTATCTCTGGTACAATCAGACCTACCGGTACACCAACTTTCTGGCTACCCATACTTAGCCATATACCACCTCCATCTCTGCGGAGGGAAAGTGCACTTCTCCATGAATACAAGAAATTACAGAAAAATCCTAACCTCCCTGTTCATTAAGACATCCCAACCATTAATAAAGGAAGGCTTCGTTCTCGTCACCCGCCCCTGGAAACTGCAAGGATGTTAATCAGCAGATTAACGCTTCAACAGAATAACTGAAGATTCCAAGCATAACGACCAAGCCACCTGGCTTTGAATTACCGTGGAAGATCTGGTCAGCTCTTAACCGTATAAGAGCCAACACTGGCAGGTGTGCTGATTCTCTGCACAAGTGGAAGATACAAGATTCTCCAAGTTGTGATTGCGGCGCAGAAAAGCAGACTATTCAGCACGTGGTTCAGGAATGTCCCCTCAGAGCCTTCCCTGGCGATCCTACATAGTTCCTGGTGATGACGGAGGTATCAATAGACTATATTCGTGGAGTGGACATTAATTTGTAATTTTGCAACCTTTTTTATATTTTAGTGATATTTGTAGCCATACGCTAAATATATAAATAAAATCAAGTACAGGAAATTGAGTATAACACTTTGAATATATGACATAATATTTCACATTATAGGCCTACAACATGAAAGTTTGACTGTAAAATTATTTCCTGGAATGTCACCTTCCGCGTCTCCTTTTCACAAAAGGATCCAAGAAAATCCTCGTGGGTATTCAAAATCCCCTAACGAAGCTACAGGTCTTCAGAATTGCAGCCTTTTGTACAATAGTGTGAGTGTAGGCTATATGTGAATTATTATTTGCATTATTATTATTATTATTATTATTATTATTATTATTATTATTATTATTATTATTATTATATTAGTATGTTTATTATTATATTATATTTAATGGTGCCGGGGCATTTGGTATGGCATGAGGGTGGTTCTCACAGTTCCAAAAAGGCTGATCTACATCAAAACTACGCTCAGTCCACAGAGCAGCTTTATCACCTAATTGACTGACCCAAGTTCACAACAATTTCCAGTGTTTATCAGTTTTATCAATTGCCAAGGTTATTTTCACGCATACAAAGACATGCTCAATAAATTATTTATTTATTTATTTATTTATTTATTTATCGTATGGCCTTTAGCGCCGGGAGTGTCCAAGGACATGTTCGCCTCGCCTGCGTCAGTAGCTGCTTCCAGCGGACACCCTTAGGGTGAGCTACAAGTTCCGTTCAATTTCAAGTAGTTCCAACTTTCACTACCAGATATCAATGATACCTAGTGGTGAACATTGGAACTTTGATAGAGCGTTCCGACGAAATCTAACCTAACAATTTAGCTTCACACAAGTTTAGTCTGTGGAAGGATCTTTGCCATGCCATAAATCTATGACATGGGACCGTCGGCTTTACTTCCCCTCCGAAGGAAGGCATACTGAAGGATTTTTAACGCTCTTAAAAATCCGACGACTTCAGTCGGGTTTGAACCCGCTATCTTGGGCACAGCAGTTCAGCATACTACCAACTACACCACCGAAGCCGCTCTCAAGTAAATAAGATCACTCGAATGAATAGTTGCCCAGTATTATATGATACAAGGAGGGAATCGCCTTCCCTACTGTAGGAATCTATCAGCCCATCAAACTGCCAGCAGTGTGCCTACCATAACCTTGCCTTGAGAGCGCACAGTTATGTAAGACCGCGTGTTGCTTAAGCGTTTTTTTCCATACGAACGCAAGAGATAATGAAGTCAACTCGAACACAAACTGATCAGTCTTCGCTAGTCAACAGAACCAATGGAAGAGCTCTAAATTATCCAGTACGGAGTCTGCCTCTAAGTCGTTGCCTTAAGAGGGCAAATAAACCACCTTCATTCGCTAAAACGGGCAAAGTGTGGAAATTTTAGATTGTTATCGTTAGAATGTTTGTATGAGTACTTGCATCCACCTTCCATAATGTACGTCAATATCTTCAATTTAGTTATAATTATATTAGAGGTACGTATTATTAAAACGACCTTGTGCGTACATCTTATGTACGCATAGCAACCTACTTACGCACGTGTCACCTGAAGGTCGTCTCCGGCACGCTCCTCAGTTACATCATATTTGGCTGGCACCATAACCAAGTCACGTGAAGAAGGTTATCTAATTCTGACGCTGGTTATTATTGACTCCTAATGCTCCCAATCCATTGAAGACAAATTCTATTTTAAATTTTGAACATGTTGCAAGAAACACTTGCCGCCTTTAGTCCAAGTTTCGCACATTACAGAACTTCTGCATACCTTTGAGACATTGGAATAGTATAGACCTCGAACCGAAAACTTTTGCCGTTAAATTACAAGAGTTGGATATCCCTTGAAGGAGTGGAAATCCACCTCGTGACGTAGTGACTAGCATTCTTGGATATCATCATGGAGGTTCGAGTTCGATTCGCAGCTATGCCAAGGAATTTAATTCTAGTTGCCAATAAATTAAATTCTGGTCTGAGAGTTGGAAAGGGGTAAACTCAGCCTCATGAGGCAAAAGTGAGAATAGGCGGGTTTGATTCACAAGTCAGCCATCCTGGAAAGCCGTATTTTGTAGTTTCCCCTTTCTAGTCCAAGCAAATGACACGATGGTACTTCAATCAAGATCACGACTTCCACCTACCATAATCCTAGCCTATAACAAATGAACACACCAGAACAGCCATCATAATGACACAGGTTATCAGACAGATTCCACTCACGCACACACACAAGGGGCTACATGACCAACATGTCACAAACCCCCTAAATTAATCATCAACAACGAGTGAAAGATGAAAGAGGGGTGTGGCGTGTATAATAAATTGTTGTTGTTAATTCATTTAGGAGCATTGCGACATCATGGTCGCTTAGCCCCGTGTACTTGGTTGTGAATATATAATATATAATTTGTCTGATTACCTGTGTTATTGTGATATTTGTAGCAGTATGTGTATTTATAATTCAGGTGAGGATTGGGAAGGAGGCCACCGTGGCCTTAAGTTAGGAACCATCCCGGCATGTGGCTGGAATAGACGTGGGGAAACCATGGCTGTGGTGGGAATCGAACCCACCGTTTCTCAGCTTTGCATCACGAGGCTGAGTGTATCACGTTCCAGCCCGCACACCAGAATTACATTTCTTGTCAGGGCCGGGAATTGAACCCGGGTCTCAGCGGTGACAGCCAAGAATGCTAGACGCTACTCAAAGGGCTGTTCGTATTGTCCAACTCAGATGGTGATGAGAATGGGGGAGGAGCGATTACCTAAGAGGTTAATGAACTCTGCTAAACAGAGATAGATTTAGGACGTGATAGTTAGATTCAGAGTTTTACGATTTTAAAGTGAGAGGTTTAGAAGCGTTAAGTTTTGAAGCCATTCTATACAAAGTGTCATTTGTAGCTCCTCAGGCGGTCAATACGAATTGGTCCAATGACTGGGCGGGGTACAATGTATAAAATAAGTAAATCCTAAATTGCCCCATTCTTCTTCTTGTCTGTATCACCCACTTCAGGGTACGATAGATCAATCAGCGTTTAGTGGCTCGTGTTTTCCTATCCTCCCAGTATGTTTTCATCCTTTCAGATCTTGCCGTCCTCTCTTCTTCAGAAATTCTGTATAGGTATTTGGTTAGTGATAATTAACTAATACATGTAATGTTTTCCATAATAAATAATAATATCGTATGGCCTCGGATGCCGGGCGCAAGCTTTGTTACTTGACGCCCAGAAGGCAGCTTGCATGTCGAATTTTGTCGTCCTTTGGAGTGATATGAAAGTCAAGGAGGTTAGATATCTAAGCTCCTTGAACACTACAGCGCTTTCTAGTAGAGAAAGGAGGAACTTTGTGTTGGCGGAAAATCCCGAGATTAATTTTGCCATTATGAACACGGCCTACTGAATTCAAATGGGTTCTTTGACATGCCAACATCGTAAGACATGCGTGTGGTAATTTTTTCCGCCTTTCAAAAAAATCACTTGCCACGGCCAGGAGCGAATCTTCAAGCTTGGGGATTGGTAGTCCGACACGATAACCACTCACCTAGCGTGGCATTGCAATCCGTCCAGTCATTGGGCAAGTTCGTGTTGACCGACTGAAGAGCTACAAATTACAGGTTTAGAAGCGGAAGATACCACAGTGCTAACTGCTAATAGGGGATCGTAGAAGCGAAATGTTCGCAAACAGAAGCTCGCAAACTAAACTGAACGCTGAAAGGCAAAACAATTTCAAAAGAAGATGATTGAATAAATGAAAAATGAAAATCCACAGCCTGCTTCCAGTCTCCGACCGGGTCAGGAATGGAATGAATGAAGCCCCCATCTAGCGGCGAGGATATGAACTGTGCCGGCTGCCGAGGCCTGACGCACTCCTCTGGGGCAATGATTAAATGAATGACAGATGGAATGAAATGATAGTGGAGAGTGTTGCTGGAATGACATTTTGACAGGGAAAACCGGAGTACCCGGAGAAAAACCTGTCTGCCTCCGTTTTGTCCAGCACAGATCTCACATGGAGTGACCGGGATTTGAACCACGGACCCAGCGGTGAGAGGCCGGCGTGCTGCCGCCTAAGCCACGGAGGCTTGCGATTGAATAAATACATGAATGAAAAGGTTAACTGAGTTTCATGTTTCCATACACTGATAACATTACGTATTTACCTAAATGTTTGTTATGTAGAAGTGTCCTTTAAATTTGTAGTTCATGTCCGTTTTAATTGATGTTCTGCGTAGCGTAACCGCCAGGTCATAAATCATGCGTGTAGGCATTCTAACTGTTCATACATACAGAATATCTCCACGATAATTATACAGATTCCCAGTAATGTTGGCGATAGACGCAAGGATACTATAGTATGGGAAAGCCGGTAGACGTCCGATGGAGTGCGGGATAACTAGAAACGTGGGCGCAACACCTTATGAGTCATTATGTTATTTACCTGCACCGCACATCGGTCGTGCTCATTGACGGCACCCTCGCCCTCGCTATGTGAGCGAGGGCTGGACCCTTATAGAACCAAGGCTGGAGGAACGATGGCTTTAACAGCTGTTCGCAGTGCTGTTATTCTATTACATCTAAATACAAAGACTATCAAGGTGTTGTAGGCTATGTATCTCACAGTCATTTTGACATCTACCAGGCAATGGAGGCATTTTTGGTTCCGGATTCCCTATCTGCTTTTCGACAGCATCCCCGAAGGTATGTATGCTCACTGAAAAACTCTATATAGAGACAGTTTGAACACAGTTCAAGATGCTGTACGTGACATGAACCATGGCCACGACCGCCTTGAGCATCGAACATGTCGGTATACCGCCCGATAGGTAGGCAACCCAACGCACATGTCTGCTAGATAAACTGCTCCCTTGTTCTCTTTTCCAATACAGAAACGAGCCACTTCTCCCTCAATGTGTGACACCCTGTAGTATTAATCATCTAACCTTGTTTCATTGTAATTGTGTCCCCTACAGCATTTTTAAGTTAATTGCCTTTGTCATACGTGGGAGTTGAAGGGCTCAGCATCGTGTGAATGTGGTGAGGTTAATAATAACATGTAGGTTATCGGCCCCTGAGGGGATGAAGAACAGCCCATTGAGCATGTTATCCAACAAGACCACCTGCACTCCTACCCTCGAAATGCTCTGAACATTTACTAACTTTCTCCTGGCGAGGGGAAGATAACCTTGTTGTTTCGCCTCTTAAAACCACAATAACTAACTCACTCCCGGTGATGTTAACTGGCTACAACTTTATTTTAATGTTGATTTTCACCCTCATACTTATTCGCTTTTTCTTACCGTAATACTGCCATGTGATTAAATAAATAAACATACTATGTCAGGGCTAAATACTTCAGCAGGACCGTGATGGGGAGCTGAATCAACTCAGAAGATTCAAAGGTTCAAACACCACTCTATTCTGAGTGTGGTATTTCTCGGTTTGCTCCAAACTCCTTCCAAGAAAATGCCGGGATAGTTCTTTATTTCATGTCCCAGGGCATCTACCCTATTCCCGACTCTTTAATTACACTTACTGTACATTATGTCGTAGTCTGATGGTGAAATCCGTCATTTCATGGAAAGCCTACGCACTTCATTAAAGGCCGGCATATGGTGTAAGAAGGAATAGTTGCACTATCTGACGCGTGGTTCCGTGAAATTACTACATTTCGCCGTCACATAGTGTAATTCTTTTTGTACATTGTCCGATGTAAGTCCAGGCCGTCACTTCATGAAGTAGCGGTGGCGGTTGTCGTTGTGAGATAAGTGAGCTTTCCAAGAATTAATAGTGACAATATACGGAATGGAAGCTACCATGGACGATCAAAGGCTGTTGTTTCTTGAGTATTTTCGCCAATGATCTCTGCAATATTTTTGTTCAGCCTGTACATTTTAATATAGTTCTATTATTGTTATAAATTCATTTTAAACCATAATAAAGAAATATTAATGTATTTCTTGGAATAACTTAGTTCTTGTGTGACGGCAAAGAGTTAATGTATGACTCCATTGCGTCAGTCATTACATGAAGAGTCGAATGAACCATCACAGGATCTTCACGAAGTGCCTCGGCTGATAATCATCATACTAATATATAAAAATGAGATGGTGTGTGTCTGTCTTTCTGTCTGTCTGTCTGTCTGTCTGTTACCTAATAACGCAAGAACCACTGGTCCGATTTAAATGAAATTTTGCATGGATGTAGCTGAAATACCAGGTTTACATATAGGATACTTTT
Source organism: Meconema thalassinum (assembly GCA_946902985.2). Taxonomy (NCBI): domain Eukaryota; kingdom Metazoa; phylum Arthropoda; class Insecta; order Orthoptera; family Tettigoniidae; genus Meconema; species Meconema thalassinum. The sequence goes on from OX336390.1 coordinate 447,828,126, forward strand.
AATTTCGATATTTTGCACTATTAAGAAATGGCGACCATTTTAGTGACGTCACTACACCCTTTGGTTTCAAAATTTCATATTTCCATATCAAATAAAAAGAGAACGGTAGGAAATAGCAAACTTTTGATGGCACATATGAGCTTTGAAATTTAATTTCCTATCCGAAAGGTCCTTATCACCTTTCGTGTATCTCCAACGGTTAGCGAGTAAAACCTACCTTTTTGACGTCACTATACCATTTGGTTTCAAAATTTCATATTTCCATTTCAAATAAAAAGAGAACGCTAAGAAATAGCAAACTTTTGATGGTATACACGAGCTTTAGCATTTAATTTTCTATCCAAAAGGTTCTTATCACTTTTCGTGTATCTCCGACTGTTAGCGAGTAAACCTAAATTTGTGCAATAAAACACGGTCAACACCGAGCGGTGCAGTATATCTCTACATATATAAATAGAAAATTTGTCTGTTTTTTTTCTGAATTTCTTAGGAAATTTGAGTTATTTACACGTTTCAGACTGTTTTATGATAGATGCTCGCGAAAATAATGTTTTGGTCTGTCTGTCTGTTTGATTGTCTGTGGACAACTTTGTTCCCTTATAACTCGAGAACGGCTGGGTGTATCAACGTAAAATTTGGTACAGATATCCATCAGAGGCACGACACTAATCATTGATGTAACCCTTCTCCGTACCTCTCATAAAAGGGGGCCTACCCCCTTAAAATGCATGCTGAAATAGGAGTAGAAGGACGAGACAAAGATCATTTTTAGCCCCTCGATGTGAGAGGCAAAACTCGGGGGCCCTAAAGGGTCCCCGAAATCCACATTTTTAGGCCCTAAAACCAACCGTTTTTGAGATATTCCCAGAAAACTAATTTCATTTAATAAACTAATGAACGAATTCAAGCCGGTACCATAGCAACAGATTCTCAGAGGTCCATCTATTGCTGTAAGATGCAATGCAATTCCATTAATTACATTGGTGTGAAAGTTTGCAAACGGCTAGAAGGTTATCACGGAACCAAATTAAGCTGTAAAATTCATCAATACGTATAATGCGCTTAAGGGGGTCAAGGGGTACACTAGAATTTTTTCACGCGATTTACACCTCCGGGTGTGGTACGGCAGGTCTATTATATTCCTATCCCTATATTTTATTATTATTATATTATGGCGTACAACGAGGAGACAAAGCCCCTCGGTGCCAGAAACAAAATTTGGGGGCCCTAAAGGGTCCTCGAAAACTACATTATAAGGCCCTAAAACCAAAAGTATCTGAAATATTCGCAGAAAACTAATTTAATTTAATTTAACAAACTAATGAAGGAATGGAAATCGCTAACCATGACAACATTATCTCAAGGGGTGGCATCCAACTTTCCATCTATTTCTGTAAGAAGTAATGTCACTCCATTTATTACATTTCTGTGAAAGTTTGCAAATGGCTATACGGTTATCACGGAACCAACGTAGACTGTATAATTCATCAATGCAATTATGGGGGTCAAGGGGTAACCTAGATTTTTTCTTGCAATTTTCACGTGCAACATATAGTACAGAAGGTCTATTATATCTCCAAACATTTTCAAAGTGAAATGCCATGCCCTGTGGTTCAGATTCCACGTAAAATGGAGGTCCCGTGGCTTATGATCTCGCGATTAATGCTCACGTAAAACTACAATCTTCCTTTATATCTCCAAGCAGCAACATTATTTTCAAAAATTCCTGACTTGAATCAGCATTTTATGTGGCTTTTAGGAATTTGGGCCATTTGAGACTAATGAACCAGAATTTTCATGCACCACGAGCTTTTATAATTGATGAAAGAGGTCTTCCTGTGTATGGGGACCTAACACAACGTAGAGGGTCATTTTTTATGTGAGGTGTATTCTTTGCGTTTCGTCTACAAGGATTTTAATTCTATTTCACGTCAAGACGTACACGTTAGGTGAATTTAGTTTGAGAGCAAATTTTAACTTTTTTTTTTTTTTTTTTTGTCGACATACGGGTTCATTGTAAGGATGATTTTGTTTGATACTGTATGGTAGATATACCCATATTTGGATATCTGGGTGATATGTTGTAGACAATAGAATTGTCTGTCTGTCTTTCTGTGTATCTTTATGTACGCCTATAGATCGTGTTCGGAGGCGTGGTGCATCGTAAAATTAGGTATGGTAAACATGAGTCAATACACCAATCATTTATAAACTCCTCACCGTACTTTTCATACAGTAGAAGGGTGGATATAGGGAAAAACTTCTCAAAATACATGCTAAAATAGGCGAAATATAAAAATTATCCTAGAAGGACGATCAAAGCATATGTTGCGCTTCTCAATGTGAGACACAAAATACGCGAGTCTATAAGGGGTCTCCGAAAACCACATTTTAATGCCCTTAAATTAACAGAGTGTGTGATATTCCCAGAAAACTAACTTCGTTCTGATAAAGTTATGAAGGAATGAAAAACCACTAACCATTGCAACAGTAGCTCAATTGATAATGTCTGGTGTTAATATATAACACCGTTCGAAGGACGGGTACTTCTGCTATACTAATATATAAAAATGAGATGGTGTGTGTCTGTCTTTCTGTCTGTCTGTGTGCTACTCAATAACGCAAGAACCACTGGTCCGATTTAAATGAAATTTTGCATGGATGTAGCTGATTTACCAGGTTTACATATAGGATACATTTTATTTCTATATTTTGCACTATTAGAAAATGGCGACCATTTTAGTGACGTCACTACACACTTTAATCAAAACTTCATATTTCCTTATCAAATAAAAAGAGAACGCTAAGAAATAGCAAACTTTTGACGGTATATACGAGCTTCACTTTTCGTTTATCTCCAACGGATAGCGAGTAAAACCCACATTTATGACGTCACTACACCCTTTGGTTTCAAAATTTGATATTTCCATTTCAAATAAAAAGAGAACGCTAAGAAACCTTTTGATGGCATAAATGAGCTTTAGCATTCAATTTTCTATCCAAAAGGTCCTTATCACTTTTCGTGTATCTCCAACGGTTAGCGAGTAAAACCTATATTTGTGCAATAAAACACGGTCAACACCGAGCGGTGCAGTATATCTCTACATATATAAAAAAGAAAATTTTTCTGTTTTTTTTTCTGAATTTCTACGGAAATTTGAGTTATTTACACGTTTCAGACTGTTTTATGATAGATGCGCGCGAAAATAATATTTTGGTCTGTCTGTCTGTTTGTCTGTGGACAGCTTTGTTCCCTTATAAATCGAGAACGGCTGGGTGTATCAACGTAAAATTTGGAACAGATATCCATCAGAGGCACGACAATAATCATTGATGTAACTCTTCTCTGTACCTATCATAAAAAGGTGCATACCCCCTTAAAATACATGCTGAAATAGGAGTAGAAGGACGAGACAAAGCTCATTTTCAGCCCCTTAATGTGAGAGATAAAACTCGGGGGCCCTAAAAACACATTTTAAGGTCCTACGTCCAACCGTTTTTGAGATATTCCCAGAAAACTAATTTAATTTAATAAACTAATGAACGAATGCAAGCCGATAACCATGGCAACAGATTCTCAGAGGTCCATCTATTGCTGTAAGACGCAATGCAATTCCATTAATTACATTAGTGTGAAAGTTTGCATACGGCTAGATGGTTGTTATGGAACCAAATTAAGCTGGAAATTTCATCAATACGTAAAATGAGCTTAAGGGGGTCAAGGGGTATTCTAGATTTTTTTTCGCGCGATTTACACCTGCGGGTGTGGTATGGCAGGTTTATTATATTCCTACCCCTATATTATATTATTATTATTAGTATTATATTATGGCATACAACGACGAGACAAAGCCCCTCGGTGCCAGAAATAAAACTCGAGGGTCCTCGAAAACTACATTATAAGGCTCTAAAACCAACAGGTTCTGAAACATTCCCAGAAAACTAATTAAATTTAATTTAACAAACTAATGAAGGAATGCAATTCGGTAACCATGACAACATTATCTCAAGGGGTGGCATCCAACTTTCCATCTATTTCAGTAAGAAGCAATTTATTACATTTATTACATTTCTGTGAAAGTTTGCAAATATAAGGTTATCACGGAACCAACGTAGACTGTATAATTCATCAATGCAATTAAGGGGGTCAAGGGGTAACCTAGGATTTTTTCATGCAATTTTCACGTGCGACATATAGTACAGAAGGTCTATTATATCTCCAAACAACAACATTATTTTCAAAAATTCCTGAATTGAATCAGCATTTTTTGCGGTTTTTAGGAATTTGGGACATTTGGGACTAAAGAACCTGAATTTTCATGCACCACAAGCTTTTATAATTTATGATAGAGTTCTTCCTGTGTATGGGGACCCAACACAACGTAGAGGGTCAGTTTTTATGTGACGTGTATTGCGTTTCATCTACAAGGCTTTCAATTCTATTTCATGTCAGGAAGTACACGTTAGGTGAATTTAGTTTGAGAGCACATTTCAACTAATCTTTTCTTTTTTTGTCGACATACGGGTTCATCGTAAGGATGATTTTCTTTGATACTGTGTGGTAGATATACCCATATTTAGATTTCTGGGTGATATGATGTAGACAATAGAATTGTCTGTCTGTCTTTCTGTGTATCCTTATGTACGCCTATAACTCATGTTCGGATGCTTGGTGCATCGTAAAATTAGGTATGGTAAACATGAGTCAGTACACCAATCATTTATAAAACTCTTCACCGTACTTTTCATACAGTAGAAGGGTGGATATAGGGAAAAACTTCTCAAAATACATGCTAAAATAGGCGAAATATAAAAATTATCCTGGAAGGACGACCAAAGCATATGTTGCACTTCTCAATGTGAGACAAAAAATTCGCGAGTCTATAAAGAGTCTCCGAAAACCACATTATAAGGCCCTTAAATTAACAGTGTGTGTGATATTCCCAGAAAACTAACTTCGTTCTGATAAACTTATGAAGGAATTACAAGCCGCTAACCATTGCAACAGTAGCTCAATCGATAATGTCTGGTGCGTCTCTAAAAGCAACAGTACTTAAAAGGGACATAACACCAATAACATTATTATTATTATTATAATGTCTGGTGTTAACACCGAATACCGTTCGAAGAACGGGTACTTCTGCTAGTGTAAAATAATTTCTTACACCATCGGCCTTCACTTCATGAAAAAACAAGATGTTCAGTAAAGAACATATAGCCTACTTTCTCCTAAATGCATGGGTATTGTTATAACTCTTTGTCCTTTTCAAGGAGTATGATTGAATGTTGGTTCTAGTAGCTTGTTGAAATACAACGTGCTATAGGGATATTAAACATGAATATGAGGTGCCCTTTGCTAGTGCTACCTCTGCACCAAATTTCGTTCAATTCGGTTTCACCGTGTTTGAATTGATAGGGGGAATTGATTTGCACACATACTTGGCCACCATCTGCAAACTATTGGGCTGATGTTCTTGCTGTTTGGTCTGAATATGTTTCCCACATAAAGATATGGTGTTGCAAAATTTGGTAGAGACTAGATTATTAGGTTGGTCGTAATTACATTTTAGCTTTTAACATTTGGGTAACCGCGATTACGTTTCCGTCAAGATAGCGGTGATATAAAACATGTCACTGAGGTGCCCTTTGCTAGTGCTATCTCTGTTCCAAATTTCGTTCCATTCGGTTTCACCGTGTTCGAATTGATAAGGGGAATCGATTTTCACACAAAGATGGCCGCCATCCGCAAAATATTAGGCTGATGACCTATTAGTTTGGTCAAAGGATGCTCCCTCCATAAAGGTATGTTGTTGCTAAATTTGCTAGAGATCGGATGATTAGGCTAATCGTAATTTGATTTAAGCTTTGAACATTTGTGTGGCCACCATTACGTTTCTGTCAATATGGCGGCGATATAAATCATGACACTGAGATGCCCTTTGCTAGTGCTATCTCTGTACCAAATTTCGTTCCATTCGGTTTCACCGTGTTTGAATTAATAGGGAGAATCGATTTTGACACAAAGATGGCCGCCATCCGCAAACTATTAGGCGAATGACCTATTAGATTGGTCAAAGGATGCTCCCTCCATACAGGTATGTAGTTGCAAAATTTGGTAGAGATCGGATGATTAGGTTAATCGTAATTTGATTTAAGCTTTGAACATTCGTGTGGCCGCCATTACGTTTCAGTCAAGATGGTGGCAATATAAAACATGACACTGAGGTGCCCTTTGCTAGTGCTACCTCTGTACCAAATTTCGTTCCATTCGGTTCCACCGTGTTCGAATTAATAGGGGGAATCAATTTTGACATAAAGATGGCCGCCACCCGCAAACTATTAGGCTAATAACCTATTAGATTGGTCAAAGGATGCTCCCTCCATAAAGGTATGTAGTTGCAAAATTTGGTAGAGATCAGATGATTAGGTTAATCGTAATTTGATTTAAGCTTTGAACATTCGTGTGGCCACCATTACGTTTCTGTCAAGATGGCGGCGATATAAAACATGACACTGAGGTGCCCTTTGCTAGTGCTACCTCTGTACCAAATTTCGTTCCATTCGGTTGCACCGTGTTCGAATTAATAGGGGGAATCGATTTTCACACAAAGATGGCCGCCATCCGCAAACTATTACGCTGATGACTTATTAGTTTGGTCAAAGGATGCTCCCCCCATAAAGGTATGTTGTTGCAAAATTTGGTAGAGATCGGATGATTAGATTAGTCGTAATTTGATTTAAGCTTTGAACATTTGTGTGGCCGCCATTACGTTTCCGTCAAGATGGCGGCGATATAAAACATGACACTGAGGTGTCCTTTGCTAGTGCTACCTTTGTACCAAATTTCGTTCAATTCGCATTCACCGTGTTCGAATTGATAGGGGGGGGGGGGGACAGACATTCAGAGTACACACACTCACACACACACACACACACACACACACACACACACACAGACAGACACACAGACACACACACACACAGACTCACACACACACATACACACACACAGACAGACACACTTTTTTCGCCCTGTGTTGATCTCATAAGTCTACTTTCATTTTTTGCAAAAATCGAAAGTAGGCTAAAAAAAACGCATCAGATAGTGCAACTAGCCCTTTTTACATCATATGGCGGCTTTTCATGAAGTGCTTAGGATTTTCATGAAATGACGTATTTCACTATCTGACTACGACACATACACTATTATGCCATCATAGACACCCAAATACATGGGTCTGATGACTAAATTCCCTTTAAAAAGAGGTAAAAATAATGAAAGACCTATTAGCTGTAAGTTTCCACTTGTCTAAATACTGATTGAATTAACCAGTATTATCATTCTAATGAAATTGTAAGATATTTCACTCCTTTAAAGGATTCGTATGTATGAAACTGCTCCAATAAATTAGAAAATGGACTTCCTTCTGCGGTCTCGACTCATATATTCAAGAAGCTCTACCAAGAAATGTAATTCTGATCTGACGATTGGATCGAGGAATACTCAGTTTTGTGAGGCAGAACTGACAAGAGGTTCGATTTGCATCTCAGTCATTTTTAAAAGTGGGTTCCTGTGGTTTCCCAAATTCAATTCCAGGCAAATGGTGATATGGTGCCTTAACTAAGGCCACCGTCGCCTCCTAACCAAGTTCTAACCTCAATACAAATACCCACACGAGTACAGCTATCTCAATGACACAGGCTATCAGACAATTACCCTCCACACACACTCATGATTGAGCAAGTTAATGTAACTCGGGTCCATGACAATTAAAACCAGTACCGGCATGTGTCAACTTTCTGTTTGTAGGCAGTTGCTTTATAACTGATCCACTTCCTGGAGTAGCGGCTAGTATTTTTGGCTGTTACTCCGGGTTTGATTCCCGGCTCTGCCGAAAAAAATTACTCTTATAATGATAATATTAATAATGTTATTGATTTTAAGTCCCTTTTAACTGCTGCGTCTTTTAGAGACGCCGGGGTACCAGAATATTGCCCCGAAGGGGATCTTTAAATTGCCAGTAAATCTACTGACATGGCTCCCTCGCATTTGAGCACCCTCAAATGTCAGTTGACTGCAGCAGGATTCGATCTTGCAACCTTGGGCAAAATATGCGAGAACGTTACCGCTGAGTGACGCAACCAGTTGAAATTTATTTCTGGTCTGAGGGCTGGAACTGGGTACACTCAGCCACGTGTGGCAAAACTGAGAACAGATGGGTTCGATTCCTACTTCAGCCATCCTGGACGTGGTTTTCCACGGTTACCCACTTCTACTCCAGGCTAATGCCGAGATGGTTTCTAACTTAGAGCCACGGCCACCTCCATCCTAATCCTCACGTGAATTACAAATACACATACTACTACAGGCACCACAATAACACTGGTTATCAGATACACACACCCAAGTACATGGGGATAAATGTCCACGATGTCCAACCCCTCAAATTAAATACCGTTACTACAGAGAAAAACAGCTTTATGACTGCAAAATGGCTAATCCGATCTACGTTAAGTTAATTATGTGTGATCCTTTAATCAATCCAAAATATTTAGGGTGCATATTGTATCGATTAGAAACGTATTTAAAAGGTTCAGTGAATATAGAACTTCGACCAGAAGTCACGCTGCTCACTTGTTCAAGGTTGACGTATTCAACGAATTTCAGGTAGATAATATACAGTAGTTGCGTCACTGACTGCAGATTAGATAACTCAGCTGAACCTTGATCCTTGTGAAACAAGCAGCCTTGAATGTGCACACTAGCGGTGCAGACGGCGGCAACTTGAATCACAGGGGCTTTTTGACATCGTGGTCCTGTAGCCCAGGTACTTGGGTGTGTGATGACTATACTAGTGTGTGTATTTGCTAGAAGGTGGTCGTGGCCTTAATTTAAAAACCATCCCAGAATTTCCTTGCACTAAACGTGAGAAACCACGGAAAGCTACTTCTGGGATGACTGAGGTAGGAATCGAACCTCTTGTGAATTCTACCTCATAAAGCTGACTAAACCCCGTTCCAATCCTCAGACTAGAATTTAATATATTGACAGAGTCGGAATCGAACCCGGACCACCGTGCTGGCAGCCAAGAATGTTCATCATTACGTCACGAGGTGGAAGTTAATCAAAGATCTCAAGTCTTTTAAATTGAAATATCAATTACCACATCCATAAAAACAAGTAATTGTGCTTTATTTAGTGACTTGAAACTCGTGGTCATCAGGCTCACAACTTGACTTATATGCTGTGTTATTGTGTGTGGTGTCTGTAGTACTGTATGTGTTAGTAACTCAGGGAAGGAGGTGACTGTGGCCTTAAGTTAGGAACCATCTCGACACTTGCTTGTGTAGAAATGGGAAAGCAAGCAAAACTACTTCTAGGATGGCTGAGGTGGGAATCGAACCCACTCCTTCACAGTTTTGTCTCACTTGGCCGAGTGTACCCTACTCCAATCCTCTAACCAAAATTCAATTTCTTATCAGAGCGGGGAATCAAACCCAGGCCCTTGGGGGGTCCGAGGTCTCAATACGTATCCTGTGACCGCAGAACGTAGCTCTTCTGTTTTTATTTCTTCTTTCGTGAAACATTACAATATAGCATGCAGAAATCTTTCTCAGTTAGGTAATCTCCCAAAGTAAGGTATACATTCCATTCCTCTAAAATCAATCTTTAACGTTGAAAGATTTATGAGTATGGATTTTGAGTAATGGACTCTCCCAACGTGGGTGGAGAAGCGAATCGCACTGTTCATACTGCATTAGCCAATTCATCGTCACCAATGCAATGTTTTATTTTTATTTTTATACGAAATGACATGAAAAGGACCATGTCTGCCCAAATCCTTATTGACAGAGTTTAATTGTGATAGCAAAAGATGACTTAAGTCAATAAAATCCAATATTTGGGTAGGCAACACTGTATCGGTGTCGGTTATGTTATAACCTTCCTCAGCAGATACGATACGAATGAAGTTGCAAGAGTACATACAATTTTATAAGAGTAGGAGTTCCAAAATATTTCCAGAGACGTTAACTATCTAAAAGCTTAAATATACTCTAAAAAATCAGATCTGTTACAATTTGCTCTAAGTTATGGAACTGATGTTGTTCAATTGAGAAATTTAGACTTCTCCACTACGGGCTGTCTTTTTTGAAGAATTTCTTCATTCATTTTTAACTTAAAGCAAATTGTAACACATCTGATTTTAAAATTCTTTTAGAGTATTTTTAAGCTTTTAGATAGTAAACGTTTTTGGAAATATTTTTGAACTCATGCTTTTTGTAAAATTACATGTAATCTTGCAACTTCATTCATATCGTATCTGCTGAGGAAGGTTATAACATAACATAACCGAAACCGGTACAGTGTACCCAAATGTTGGATTATATTAACTTAAGGCATCATTTGCTAACACAATTGTCTTTTTTCTCACTTAGGAACTTAACAATGAGGTCATCAGCCCAGTTTACTTTGGATGAGTGTGGAATCTTTCGTGTGACGAGCCATGTTATAATGACTCTACAGGTGTGTGTTCTAGAAATTGTGGCTACGAGTAGGAGAAAGGAGGCTGTGGTCTTCATTTGGGTACCATCGAAGCATTTGCCCCAAATAAAAATATCTAGAATGGCTGAGAATTGGAATCTACCTGTATTGTTAGTTTGGGGCAGATGTCCTCGCTGTTCCGCCCCTTAAAACCTCAAAAACTGTCAGTTGTCCTGACTAGGCTCACTGCACCCCTGTTCAACCGTCATACTGTACAAGGGTTAAAGTCCTCCATGGCAGACCCTAGAGCCAAACTCAAAGTCTTCTGTACAGAGCTGATGACCGTGATATTTTAAGATCCAAATAAAACAATGACATTTGAGTTGGGGGCAATGGTAACGTCTTTCTGTAAGTGACCAATCTAAGGTAACTTTGATTTACGTCACTGTCCCTGGATAAATGTTTGTTGTTGATTCATTGAGGATCTTTGCGACACCCTTGTTATTTAGCCCCGTGCACGTGGGTGTGTGGAGAATTTGTCTGATAACCTCTGTTATTGTGATGGCTGCATTAGTGTATGTATTAGTAATTCAGATGAAGATAAGGAATGAGGTGGCTGTGGCCTTAATTTAGGAATCATCCCAGCATTCACCTGGAGTAAAAGTGGGAAACCACGGAAAACCACTTCCAGGATGGCTGACGTGGGAATCGAACCTCTGCTTTCCCCCACGAGGTTAATTGTACCCCGTTCCAGACTTCAGACCAGAATTAAGTTATTTGGCAGAGCCGTGAATCGAACACGGACCTTCGGGGTGACAGCCAAGTATGCTAGCCACTACACCACGAGGTGAACTCTCTACGAAAAGAGAAAAGGGATAATTAAATCTCGCTAATCTGAACAAATGTCCAAGCATGGCGCATGATTTGAACATACCTTTATTTAAGTTTGCCAGCCTTGTGGTGTATGGGTAGCACGCTTGTCCCTGGTTCGATTTTCGGCTCCGTTAGGGATTTTATACATTACGCGAGGGCTGGAACGAGGTCCTCTCAGCCCCGTGAGGGCAATTCAGTAGCGGTCTCATCCGAGAGGCAGCGAACCTGGTGAGGAATGCTAGGATTATTGGCTGAGGGGACGCCCCCGCAATTTGCAGACATGGTTACACGGTGATCGCTTGGTAGGTTAAGTGTCTCATGGCCTGTCGAGTCACAGCAGTTTAAAAAAATGTTAATTGGCATATTATCCAGTCTAGGGATTTGGATATCGTTATCATTAGCCCCGTGTAGCCTACTTGTGTGTATCAAGAATTTGTCTTGTAACCTGTATTATTGTGGTATTAGTAGTAGTGTGAGTAGGCTATTTGTGATTGAAGGTAGGACACGGAAGGAGACGGTCTGGCCTTAAGTTGGTTTGCTTGGAGTAGGCTATGGATGGCTGAGGTCAGAATCGAACCCGCACTCGCTCGTTTATCCTCACGAGGTTGAGTGGATCCTGTTCCATATCAGAATTAAATGTTGTTGTTGTTGTTGTTTCATTTGTGGTCATTTAGCCCCGTGTACATGGGTGTATGTGGAATTTATCTGATAACCTATGTTATTGTGATAGCTATATTAGTAAATTAAAACAAGGGTTGGGAAGGAGGCAGCCGTGGCCTTAAGTTAGGAACCATCCCGGCATTCATCTGAAGTAGAAGAGGGAATGCAGGGGAAATCACTTCTAGGATGTCTGAGGTGGAGGTGGAGTGTGCCCAGATCAGAATTAAATTTCCTGGCATGGACAGAAATCGAACCCGTACTACCGGGGTGACAAGCAAGAGCGCTAGACGCTAAACCATGAGGAGACGCTAGAATTAAATGTTTTTGTAGGAGTGAGCCTCAGGGAAGAATGACAACAACGCTAGAATCTTAACTACTAGAGGTGTGTTCTCATTTTGAATGGGAGCCCACTTGAGTCCGGCATTGCTTCCACTTACTTGTGCCGGGCTCCTCTCCGTCTTCCTTCCTGTCGACCTCCCTTGGTCAACTATTGTTCTTTTCCGACCCCGAAGGTATTAGGGTATCCGAGGCCTAGGGAGTCTTTCACTTTCCCACCTTAATTGGCCCTTGTCTCATCTTTCCTGATCCCTCCTTCTTCGAGGGGTGAGACCTCTTGTTTTATTTTCATTAAATTTCCTTTTCTCTTTAAGTTTCCCGCACTGTTTATGTTAATTGGACCCCCGTGTATCTAAATTTCTCTAGCGATTTTTTTTCCGTATCAACATCATTTTGTAGGTATTTTCAATCTACGTTGCATTTTGTAAGTTTTTTCTATCTAAACTGCATTTTACGAGTGTTTTCAACCTCAGTTGCATTTTGTAAGGATTGACAATCTAAATTGCTTTTTGGTAAGTCTTTCAATATCCGGGCCGGGACTTTTGCGAGTATTTTGAATTTCAATTGTATTTTGTATTTTCAACCTAAACAGCTTTTTGCAAGTATTTTCAATCTAAATTGCATTTCGTATCATCAGCATTTTGCACGTATTTTGATTCTCAATTGCATTTTGGGGTATTTTGAATCTAAATTACACGTTGTAAGAATTTTCAATCTAAATTGCTTTTCGTAAGTATTGTCTATCCAAATGAGTAGTTTGAAACTATCGGGCATTTTGTTAGCATTTTCAAATCAATTGCATTTTGAAGCATTTGGAATTTCAATTGCACTTTGTGAATATTTTGGATTGGAAATGGGAACTTTCAATCTGAATTGCATTGTGTATTTCCCATTTCAATTGCATTTTGTACGTATTTTCAATCTCATTTGCAATTTGTAAGTGTTTTGAATTTCACTTGCATATTGTAAGTATTTCGACGGTACATTGCATTTTGTACGTGTTTTGAACTTAACCTACATGTTTTTCCAGTCTATTCCTTTTGTGAGTGTTTTCGTTCTGGATTCCATTTTGTAAGTTGTTTCAATCTGAGTTCCTTTTTGTTCGTCTTTTCCTTCTCATTTAGTTTTGGTTCTGGTTTCCATTTTTTGACATTTCCGCTATCATCCAGACCATTAGAGGCCGATCACCTAGATGTTAGGCCCCTTAAAACAACAATTATCATCATCATCATCATCATTTTGAATATGCCTTGTCTCTTAGGTAGCCGACCCGAAGGTTAGTTGGATCCTCAAGAAGGACTGCCATAGCTTATGTTGGTAGAAATCGCTAAAACCCAATGCAGTGCCAAGATGAGGAGTGAGGTAGTTTGGCATTGCATTCCTTATTGATCCATTGATGCAGCACTGATCCTATGATTACCATATTTCACTGGTGCAGAGTGTGTGGCCAGAAAGCCATTACTCAGCACCACTCATACTCTTCCGTATAAACACGACCACCTCGTGGTGTAGTGGCTAGCATGCTTGGCTGTCACCCATGAGGTCCGAGTTATATTCCCGGCTCTCCCTAGACATTTAGTACTGATCTGAGGGCTGGAAAGGGATACACTCAGTCTCGTGAGGCAAAACTGAGAATAGGAGGGTTATATTCCCACCTCAGCCATGTTGGTAGTGGTTTTCCGTGATTTTCCACTTCTACTCCAGGAAATTCCTAACGTAAGGCCACGGCCACGGCCACCTCCTTCCCAATCCTCACCTGAATTACAAATACTCTACTAAAGACAGCGCAATGACACAAGTTATCAGGCAAATTCTAAACATACCCAAACCGACGGGGCTGAATGATTACCATGTCCAAGCCCCTCATATGAAACAACAACAACAACAACATATAGTGACAGTCTTCGATGAGACTAGAACTTTGATGGAAAGCCACATTTCAATCTAGCCTGTGCCAATAGATACATTATTGCAATCTCATATACATCACAGGAATCTAACTCAATAATTCACCTTCGTGAGAATCGTGAAACTAGGTCACCTAGCTGGCACGCCCCTACACTGCCCCCCCCCCCCTCTTCCATCTTCCATACAGTTCCACTAGTCTACTGCAGATGGCACAATGACGCGATTTCAGTGGGAGGACACCATAGGACACACGAGAACTTATGACTACGATATCCTTAACCCACAGATGAGAGGAATGAGAGGACTCCCCTTTATGTCTCTATTCCTTGGTAATCTCTTTGGAGATGATAGCGTCTAACCTGACATTTTCCCTGCACTCAATCCAGGAAAATGCTGGTATGGTACCTTTCATTTTTCAAGTCACAGCAAACTCATCCGAATTCTTAATTAAAGCCGAAAGCTCGTAGTTTTATGCGAATCTTTAATGTCACGACCAGAATCGACGTTTATTATTATTATTATTATTATTATTATTATTGTTAATAATATAATTATTTTACATGGAGTCTAAGCCACTGGTAGTAATTTTATATCCCACAAATCACACATGCATTCACCAATAATCGAACTTTCCTCAGTAGGAGGCAACTAGGTCAACTTAATATCACGCCCACCTAAGCCCTAACAAATATAGTTACTCATGCTAGTACAGACATCACTTTAAAGTGTGCAGTTGCGAACATTAGTGAAGGACCTCTTTTCTATGTAGAGTTCGAATTACTGGATATGGCCTCTTATTTCTACTGTAATATCACATGTGTTCACCAGGAATGGAACCCGGTTCACCTTCATAAGAAGCAATTAAGTAGCTCACTACGTTATTACATCCCCAAGATCCTGATAAGTACATCGAGTCTCTTTCTAATGCAGGCTCCACTATAACACGGATATCACACGTATAAAAGCAAACAGGGCTGATGACCTTGACCGAAAGGAAAATGGACTCACCCTTGTATCGCTGCTCCTCGGAAATTTGTTTGGAGATGTGTTGGACCTGAAGAAGCAGCTTGACACGCTCAATGGGTGCCACAGCCGTCTTGGAGATGGCGGCGGCCACTCCACCGGCGACGAAGTCCTTAGCGAAGGCGACGGGATCTCCAAGAGACATGCTGGTGGTGTCTGGGCTGCTGGAGGAGGACTGCGAGAGTGGCGCACAGAGACACTGGGCCCGGCGTGGCGCGCTGATCGCTAGCCCGGCCTGCCTGCCAGGAATAGCTGGCCCACGTCACAGTCACATGAACACGTTCTACTTATCACTCTTTACACGTAACTCAATTACAATTACCATTACTTCAATATACAACACACCTTACACTTAATTTGTATAAAGAAATAACCAGTTACAAATAATTACTTGGTTACAGTTAGCCTCCAATTTGCGTGACAGGTAACTGAATTACAATAAACCGTTACTTCAAAGTACAAAACACATTACACTTAAATTGTATAAAGAAATAACCAGTTACAGATAGTTACTTGGTTACAGTTAGCCTCCAATTTGCGTGACAAATAACTGAGTTACAATTACCGTTCCTTCTAAACAGGAATTGCATAATGCGTGAAAAATAACCGCTTACAAATAATTGCTTGGTTACAGTTAGCCTCCAATTTGCGTGACAAGTAACTGAATTGCAATTACCGCTATCTCAAAATATGAAGTGCATTAGCGTGAAAAGTAACCAGTTACACATAATTACTCGGTTACAGTTAGCACTCTAATTTGCGTGACAATTAACAGAATTATAATTACCGTTCCATCAAAATAGAAAACGCCTTACAGTTAATTTGCGTGAAAAATAACCAGTTATAAATAATTACTTGCTGTAGTTCCAGTCACCGTTACTTACACAAAGGAACAGTGTTACAGTTACAATGGTTGTGAGTAACGGCGTGTATACAGTGTGGTCCACCCGCCCCTTATTATTTAGTTTTATGAAACCCAACTAACACTGCATTTCCCCCGATGGTCGATATTGCTCTGCCCTCTGACTGTGTGACAGCAATGTAATTGGGTCATGGGTCTAGCAAAGAAAAACCGACCTTAAACTTTTCCCCGCCAAATAGTATGGCCCATTCTACTAACATATGACTTATTGCTCCTTGAAATAACACACATACACGTAATACGATCGAATTAATAGCTTACGCCACGTGATCTGTAATAGTAGAAAGTTAAATCAACACCATAAACCGTGATTGAAGACTTTGAGATGGATTTAAACGTTTGAGGTGTACGGCTACAGTAACAACTGCAAGTGCAGCGCGCGCTTATTACCATTCACTGGTGGCCGATGCGGTTAAAGCACGGCCGTAGACGCCGGGCGAAAATGGGTAGAATAGTGCATCGAATCCAGTCGTAGGCATACTTTTTTTAATGAAAGCCCACGCTCCATTTTAGTTGGGATGTAACTACACACATCAAAAAAAGTTTTGCATCACCTCGGTTCCAAGAGTTCCGGAACCGTTAAATACAAAGGGAATAGAGATCAACACAAACAACATTTCAGCTCGTTTTATTGCTCATGAGACCCACACATTGCATGTTGTACCATCATACAGCTAGACTTTCAGCATTTGTGGTCCAGATTGCAGTACACACCACTACCTCTAATACCCAGTAGCACGTCCTCTTGCATTGATGCATGCCTGTATTCGCCGTGGCATACTATCCACAAGTTCATCAAGACACTGTTGGTCCAAATTGTCCCACTCCTCAACAACAATTCGGCGTAAATCTCTCAGAGTGGTTGGTGGGTCAAGACGTCCATAAACAGCCCTTTTCAACATATCCCAGGCATGTTCGATAGGGTTCATGTCTGGCGAACATGCTGGCCACTGTAGTCGAGCGATGTCGTTATCTTGAAGGAACGCATTCACAAGATGTGCACGATGAGGTCGAGAATTGTCGTCCATGAAGACAAATGCCTCTCCAATATTCTGCCGATATGGTTGCACTATGGGTCGAAGGATGTCATTCAGGTATCGTAAAGCCGTTTCGGAGCCTTCCATGACCACCAGTGGCGTACGTCGGCCCCACATAATGCCACCCCAAAACATCAGGGAACCACCACCTTGCTGCACTCGCTGGACAGTGTGTCTAAGACGTTCAGCCTGACCAGGGTGCCTCCAAACACGTCTCCGACGATTGTCTGGTTGAAGGCATATGCGACACTCATCGGTGAAGAGAACGTGATGCCAATTCCGTGGGGTCCATTCAGCATGTTGTTGGGCCCATCTGTACCGCGCTGCATGGTGTCGGGGTTGCAAAGCTGGACCTCGCCATGGACGTCGGGAGTGAAGTTGCGCATCATGCAGCCTATTGCGCACAGTTTGAGTTGAAACACGACGTCCTGTGGCTGAACGAAACGCATTATTCAACATGGTGGCATTGCTGTCAGGGTTCCTCCGAGCGGCAATCCGTAAGTAGCGGTCATCCACTACAGTAGTAGCCCTTGGGCGGCCTGAGCGAGGCCTGTCATCGACAGTTCCTGTATCTCTGTACCTCCTCCATGTCCGAACAACATCGCTTTGGTTCACCTGAGACGCCTGGAAACTTCCCTTGTTGAGAGCCCTTCTTGACACAAAGTAACAATGCGGACGCGATCGAACTGCGGTATTGACCTTCTAGGCATGGTAGAACTACAGACAACATGAGCAGCGTACCTTCGTCCTGGTGGAATGACTGGAACTGATCGGCTGTCGTACCCCCTCCGTCTAATAGGCCCTGCTCATGCATGGTTGTTTACATCTTTGAGCAGTTTTAGTGACATCTATGAACAGTCAAAGGGACTGTATCTTGGATACAATATACACAGTCAACGTCTATATGCCGGAGATCTGGGAACCGAGGTGATGCAAAACTTTTTTTGATGTGTGTACATTGCCACATTCATTCCCTTACATGTATTTTTGTGAAGAGTGGGTAGAATTTTCCTGATTTATAAAGAGAATACGACCGAATTGATAGCTTTTGCCACGTGACCTGTAATGGCAGAAAATTTTAAAAAACTGTCATGGATATTAACATAACATATCGACGTGTCGCTCTGGAGGTCCAGGTTCGATTCCCAGGTCTGCCAAGAAATCCAATACTGGTCTGAGGGCTGAAATTGGATACACTCAGCTTCGTGAAGCAAATCTGAGAAGAGGTGGGTTCGATTCCCACCTCAGAACCCTGGAAGTGGTTCTCTGTGGTTTCCCACTTCTGCTCCAGGCTATTGCCGGGAAGGTTTCTAACTTAAGGCCCCAGCCGCCTCCTTCCCCATCCTCACCTTAATTGCTAATACATACATTATACAGACACCGCTATAGACAGGTTATCAGAGGAATTCTACACACACACACAAGTACACGGGGTTAAATGACCGCGATGTTCTAGCCCCTCTAATGAAACAAGATTCTGATCGCCGGTACACGTATTCTTTAAAATTTTCCGTGGTATTATTTTGTTCGTCGCCTCCGTAGCGTAGCGGTCAGCATGGTTAGCTGCCGCCCCGGAGGTCCTGGGTTCGATTCCCGGCTCTGCCACGAAATTTGAAAAAGTGGTATGAGGACTGAAACGGGGTCTACTCAGCCTCGGGTGGTCCAAATGAGTAGAGGGGGTTCGATTCCCCCTCAGCCATCCTCGAAGTGGTTTTCCGTGGTTTCCCACTTCGTCTTCGGGCAAATGCCGGGATGGTACCTTCTTAAAGGCCACGGCCGCCTCCTTCCCTCTTCCTTGCCTATCCATCCTCACCATCCCTCACCTTCCCGCATGAGGCCCCTGTTCGCTTTGCAGGTGAGGCCGCCTGGGCGAGGTGCCAATCCCACCTCACCAGTTGTATCCCTTCCGATTCGATGTTCCCAGCTCTAGGACACTTCCCGTAGAGGCGGTAGTGGTGAGTTCCCTCGCTGAGTCCGTGGGTGTGGAGGGTAAACGACTAAAAAGAAAAGAAAACAAAAATATTTTGTTCGGGGTCTACTCAGCCACGGGTGATCCAATTGAGCATAGAGGGTTCGATTTCCCCTTCAGTCATCCTCGAAGTGGTTTTCCGTGGTTTCCCACTTCGTCTCCAGGCAAATGCCGGGATGCTACCTAACGTAAGGCCACGGCCGCCTCCTTCCCTCCTCCTTGTCTATCCCTCCCAATCTCCCCATCCCTCGTAAGGCCCCTGTTCGCTTTGCTGGTGAGGCGGCCTGGTTGAGGCGTTCGTCCCACCTCCCCAGTAGTATTCCCGTCCTATGTTTCAAGCTCCAGGACTCTGCCCTGGAGGCGGTAAAGGTGCGATCCCTCAGTGAGTCCGAGGGAAAGGCTAACCCTGGAGGGTAAACCGACTAAAAAATATATTTTGTCATTAAATTCTAGCAAGAAGAAGACAACTCTATTTGGCGTGTACATATTAAGATGTTTCGTGTAATACCGAATTCGGAAAACACGTACCGTTCATGGAATCCAACCTGAAAATGCATCTGCTCGCTATATTACTAGTGCCCCATCCTCAATAATTAACTGTGACCTCTTGTATCATTTCTGTCGTAAGACATTGGTAAAGTTGTCGACACAGACGATAAAACGTACCGAAAACAAATTATAAATCTTCCCCCTCTACTAAGTATCGAACCCCGAATCCTTCAATCCGCAGTCCAACGCGTTACCCTTTCAGCCACGGTTGCTTACACTACATGTGGAGCAGAATACACCAGAAGGATAGAAAGTGAGAAGTGGGATGCCACGGGAAACCACTTCCTAGATGATTTAGGTTGGCCTCGAATAGATGATAAAGATTTTATAATCAATTCCACAAGCATGCCAACACACGTTATTTTGTTTGCACAAAAATAATCCTACCCGAGAGTTAATTCAGCAGGAAATTAAATATTCATAAATAACTGTCAGTCGCCTCCATAGCGTAGCGGTCAACACGGTTAGCTACCGCCTCGGAGGTCCTGGGTTCGATTCCCGGCTCTGCCACGAAATTTGAAAAAGTGGTACGAGGACTGGAACGAGGTCTACTCAGCCTCGGGTGGCACTAATGAGTAGAGGGGGTTCGATTCCCCCTCAGCCATCCTCGAAGTGGTTTTCCGTGGTTTCCCACTTCGTCTTCGGGCAAATGCCGGGATGGTACCTTCTTCAAGGCCACGGCCGCTTCCTGCCCTCTTCCTTGCCTATCCATCCTCACCATCCCTTACCTTCCCTCATGAGGCCCCTGTTCGCTTTGCAGGTGAGGCCGCCTGGGCGAGGTGCCAATCCCACCTCACTAGTTGTATCCCTTCCGATTCGATGTTCCCAGCTCTAGGACACTGCCCGTAGAGGCGGTAGTGGTGAGTTCCCTCGCTGAGTCCGTGGGTTCCACCAACCTGGAGGGTAAACGCCTAAAAAAATAAAATATGTTCGAACATAAATATTCATACATATCTGTCGAGATTTCGCAAGTTTTATGTACTGTGCCACTGCGCGGGCGATTGCGAATGTGGTGGCAACAGGATGGGGCCCCACCTCACGGATCATTAGTCGTCAGGAACCATC
Source organism: Meconema thalassinum (assembly GCA_946902985.2). NCBI lineage: Eukaryota > Metazoa > Arthropoda > Insecta > Orthoptera > Tettigoniidae > Meconema > Meconema thalassinum. Next base: position 447,848,951 of record OX336390.1, read on the forward strand.
TTCATGATATATCCAAATAAATGGATAGGAAGAGGAGGACCCCTTTCACTGGCCTGCCAGATCACCCGATCTTACGCCACTTGACTTCTTCCTGTGGGGTCACTTAAAGCAGGTAGTATATGCACATGAGCCTGAAGATCCTGACCTCCTTCGGCAACTAATCACCGAGGCATGCCAAGCTGTTACACCTCAGATGTTACAGCGTGCAAGACTGTCTGTAATACGTCGTGCTGAAATCTGCATCAACCAAGGTGGTCAACATTTCGAACACTTGCTACACTGAATATGCAGAGTACCTTGCCTTATTCCTACAGGGGGGTGTGGTGGCGCAGCGGTCGAGCTCTTCGCCTCTCACCAACGCCATGTCCTGTGGTTCGAATTCACGTAAAATGGAGATCCCGTGGCTTATGATCGCGAGATTAACGGTCACGCTAAACTACAAGCTTTCTTCCTACATACCATTATGTCATCGTCTAACCTGCCTACATAGCATCGAATAAAAACGGTCCTTTTCAGGACCAAATAAAAATTCATTCATTGGAACAGGTAGATATGTGTCCGTAGTGCAGCTACTGCTACTGTAAACGGCATTAAGCAAAAAAAAAACTTAATTGCCTTGGGATCGAACCTACTACATTGCAGCATGACTGACGTTACGGCAGAGGAGCACGATTTAACCATCTTAGCTACCGTGAGCCGTGGTGGGAGGCAGTCACGTATTGAGTCTATTTGTAGTCCTCATAGACACTTCATGTCTTTCGTAAGGCAGTGTTGTTTGGATGTGTCGATTTACACATTCGTTATAGTTGATGGCATTGAAATAACACTGCTGCCAATAATTTCGACTTTATACGCGAGCTTGAACTCAACCGTAAAGCTGTACTAGGCCAAGTACTAATGTTTTTAGGACGACTATGATATACGCGTTAGTTGGGTTGCCTTCCTCCAAAAAAAATAAGGGACTGGTGGACCACACTGTATATACACAAGATGGCATTATTAGGGGATATTCTACTCTTCTGTATAATTTGCTCACTTTTAAGAAAATCATATAACCTGATCGTAGTTCTAGCTTTTTACCATCATCACAGCAGAGTACGGTACTTGTAGGTCATTTCCGCATATTAGTTTACGATTCTGTAGTAATGTAGAGTTTAATGCTTAGGTGTATCACATAAATAGTACAGTAGATACACCTTCATTGATTAGTTGAAGGAGGAAGATTGTTTAGTTTTTGGGATCGTCATTTCTAAGTTTTGCAACATTAAAATAAATAGTCCTTTCTTCGGATGCTTAATGCTTTAATATGTATTAGTAGTCTAATAATTAACATACTTATTTTGTTTTTGTTTTTGGAGGACAAAGACTGCCAGTGGGTGTCACTGTAGGTTTGGTAGTGTTTTGTTGAGCCATTTGTCTTGTACATTTGGATCTGATGATGCTTGCTTGACGAGCGAAACATGTTATCCTTTAGTTTTCTCCTCTTTCAATAGTCCATAGCAATATGCCAGGTGAATCAGCTGCCCCTAATAATATTGTTTTATGCAACCCAACTAGCGTTGTTGTCAGAAAGGTCGATATTTCTCTGCTTGCATCCCGTATAGTAGCCTACTAATGCACTGCAAGCATAGCCTATCTTGCGAACGATACTGAACACTTATTATTTTTCCCTCGATGTGACTACAGCCTAATCAGTGTCGTTTGCAGTGCATTAGTGCCATACGGAATGCAAGCAGAGAAATATCGACCTTCCTGACAACAGGTGTTAGTTGGGCTGCATAAAACAATATTATTAGGGGCAGCTGATTCACCCGGTATATTTTAATCACATGTAATCTATTTTAGGCTATTTTTCACATACTTCAGTAATTGGATTTTTATTGTATTGACCGACTGAAAACTACAATATCAACTGTTAATAAGGCAACACTGAATAATAGATCCAAAGCTATGTTAAAATCTGATCGTGTAAATTATAACTGTGCTCAAGCACTTGTTATCTGTTGAAACACAACTGAGCTACTTCCAAAAAGGAACGGTATCACAGGTAACTAAAATAATAACTAAATTAAGTGAGATCCTGTAACCGGGACCAACTTGTAGTTTAGTGGCTGTCACCATTGAAGTTTGGGTCCGATTCGTGGCTCTGCTAAGAAATTTAATTCAGGTCTGAGAACTGCAACGGGATACACTCTGCCTCGTGAGGCAAAACTGAGAACAGGTGGGTTCGATTCTCATCTCAGCCATCCTAGTGGTGGTTTTCCGTAGTTTTCAGCTACTATTCCAGGTAAATGGCCGAATAGACCCTAACATAAGGCAATGGTCGTCTCCTTCCCAATCCTTACCTCCATCACAAATACATTACACACACTCCTACACATATCACTATAACACAGGTTATCAGACAAATTCTATACACACACACACCCAAGTTCATGGGAATGAAACTATCACAATGCTTAAGTCCCTGAAATCAACAACGTGAACAACAAAGTAAGCGGAAAGTACATTTATTATTCAAGGGAAAATCGAAGGCAATAGAAGACGGACTTCATGGCTGAACAATATTCGATTTTGCATCGATTTTGCATGACATCAACTGCAGTAACATCAAAAAAGTACTGTGGAATAGTATGACCATCAACGTCCACCTGAAGAAGATGAAGAAGAGGAGCAGTGTCATAGCGAGCAGAGTTAGCATCACGACTCCGAGTTCTACTGAAGACTGGTGGGTTCCCGCACGTGCCATTTCACCTTGAAAAACTCATATGCATTAGCAGGGAAAAGAACCCGGTCCACCTTGATGAGAGGCAAGCAGCTTCACCCCTGCTCCATCACGCCTATTTCCAATCCTTGTTGTTGTTATTATTATTATTATTATTATTATTATTATTATTATTATTCCTTAATCGTATCGGCCAACTAAGGACCACGTTATTTCAACTGGCTTCTCTGGGCTTTGGTCTTTGCCCAGTGTTCCTTCATACGTTGCCGGTGTTGCTCTTTTCTTTCTTCCGTCCACATCTTTCCCGTCTTCAACTTCGGTTTTTCCTGAAAACCCTGGTGGTCGTGTAGTTTCTTCCTGAGGGAATTGCGTTCATGAATATCCCCACAGGTAATTTCCATCTCTTGCAGGTCACTTTCCACCTCTTCGAACCAGGCTGGTTGGTCTTCTTATTTTTAAAATAGTTAAAGATCCGGTTCGTCAATCGTGTGGGTTTCATTCTAAGCAAGTGGCCATAAAATGCAATCCTCCTTTTCCTCATTACATCAGAGATCTTCTGGACATGAATATACAGCTCATAGTTATGCCGCCGTCTATATTCACCGTTGTCTTTAATCGGGCCAAGAATTTTCCTCAAGATCTTTCTTTCCTTGATCTCCATTTTTTCTACCAGGCCTTTCTTGTTCATGGTGAGGCATTCCGCTGCGTACAGAGCCTCTGGTCGTATGACAGTGCAATAATGCCTAAGTTTTGCGTTCAGGGATATTGACTTTTTGTTGTAAACGTCCTTGGTGAGTTGGTACGCCATTTCCATTTTGTTCATGCGCGAAGTGAAGGTTTCTTTCTCACATACGTTGGGTTCTACCCACTCGCCAAGATATTTAAACTTCTCTGTCCGTTTGATTTTCCCTTGGTTTACTTATTGTTATTATTATTATTATTATTATTATTATTATTATTATTATTATTATTATCATTATTATTATTTTCGTTGCTGTTTTTACTTTGTCTGATAAACTCTGCTTCTGCGGTGACTGTAATAGTGAGTGTAAACCTACATTAATGACAGACGTTGGGGAGGTGCCGTGAGAAACAAAATAAGGTACGGTACAATACTATCATTTGCCTAAAGGGAGTGTGGGAAAACACAGAGGAGGAAACCACATTCATCGCTGGGATTGGAACCTCCAATATCCGGACTTGCTTCAGCTTCCCATCACGGTCGTGACTGCACCATTCAACGCACATGGTGGCGCCGCGATGCACTACACAGTCAAAACAAATACACGGGGATGAAGGGACAACGATGTTCAACAACAACAACAGCTGTTACAAATATTTAACAAGTAGTTCCGTGAAGAACTAAAGCCTATTATCACATAAACAACTTACGTTAATTGCCACTATCAACATACAAAATTTCAGTTTGATTGCTGTAATAGATTCGTAGATATTGAGAACTGTCTAATATTACGCATGGGCACCATGTTGAATTTTTATATATGTAGGTCTTAGAGTTATGTACTATTACATCAAGATTATTGTGTACATGTAGTATTCAAACTTCAATCGCATTATTAGGACACAAGAAGTAAAAAGAGATTTTAAAATTTCGCACACCTGCCATCTTGTGATTATAAAAACAATTGAAATTAGATGCCCGTGGATTTACATTTGTATAAGCATTTACCGTATCAAGTTTCGCTGCACTCGGATGGTTAAATCGCGAGAAACGTCCATTTAAATATATATATATTTTACGTCACCGCCATGTTGGTTTTGTGCACACCAGGTTATTGAAAGTCCTATAGGTGAACTTAAGTTCATAATCTCTATGAACATAAAAAATTGCTGTAAAAGATTCGTAGATATTGAGAACTGTCTAGATATTTCGGATGGTCATCATTTTGGATGGTATTATGTATAGGCCATAGAGTTATGTACCATTAAAAGAAAATTATTGCGTAGGTTCATTATTCAAACTTTCACTTCAGTCGCATGATTACGACACAAGCAATAAAAACTTGATTTTAAAATTTTGCACAGCCCCAATCTTGATTATATGTGAACAATTGAACTAAATTAGACGCCAGTGCATTACAATGTGTATAATCATTTGCTGTACCATATTTCACTGCGCTCAGATGGTTAAATCGTGAATTTGTCTATTAAAATGTTTCAAATTTGCTTGGCCACCATGTTCGTTTTAAATTTAACAGGTTTTTGAAAGTGTCATAGATTAACTTTTAGCAGTTCCCTTTATCACCGTACAAAATTTCAGGCTGATATCAGTAATAGTTTCGGAGATATAGAATGTCAGTGAAATATTTTGCACAGCCCCCATCTTGAGGTTATGTAAAACAATGAACTAAATTAGTTGCCAGTGCATTACAATGTGTATAAACATTTGCTGTACCAAGTTTCTTTGCGTTTGGATGGTTAAATCACGAGAAAAGTCTATTTAAAAGTTTCAACTTCGCTTGGTCGTCATGTTGGCTTTGTAGTTACCAGGTTTTTGAAAGTCTCATAGATGAACTTCTAGTAGGGCCCTTTATCACCGTACAAAATGTCAGGGTGATATCAGTAATAGTTTCGGAGATATTGAATGCTGGTGAAATATTACGCACAGCCACCATGTTGGATTTGTGAGACGTAATAAAATTTGAAGGGCTCGTCGGGGTCGGCCGAAACGGTGCTATGACCTTACCGAGTTTCATTGAAACCTTCCAGCCGTTTAGAAGTTATTAGAGGGGGACACCCATCACACAGATACACACACACACACGGACAAAGGGTGATCTCGTAAGCCTTTTTTTTTTTTTTCATAAAATGAAAATAGGCTAAAAATATTGATCTTACGTCCGTATGAACTACTGAGTATTATGGAGACCGGTATTTTACCTCGAAGGAGATATTTCACGTGCCAGTAAATCTACTGACACGCCTCCCTCACATTTGCGTACCCTCTAAAGCCAATTGAGTGCGCCAGGATTCTATAGCCTGCAAATATTTTAACAAAGAAAGCATTTTTAGCCTATTTTTCACATTTTGCAAAAATGAGGAAAAAGTAGACTTATGAGATCGATCCGGGAAAATGTGTGTCTGTCTGTCTGTCCTTCTGTCTGTCTGGCTGTGTGTGTGTGTCCCCTCCCATATCAACTCCTAAACGGCTGCAGAAATCGAAACCAAATTTAGTATGAGTAAAGATGTATACCGGAATATCTCACGTCCATATTTGAAAATGATGTCAGTGCTACCAACTGCTGAAAAATACCACTAGAAATTTGAGCTTCATGTTGGATATCTTGGGAGGTATGCATGGGAGCTATTCCAAAATTAGCACACATGTAGATAATACTATTTCAGTTTAATTTCCAGGAGGCCATACATGACAGTATTGCCAAAATAATTTTAAGCCTTCTGATAGGTCAAATTTTTAAATGCCTATAACTTCTACACTATCTATTGGATTTCAACCAAATTTTGTATGTAATATGTGTACATAAACAAATATGACTGAGCGTATTCTTAAGAGCCACCAGGGCTGCCAACTGTCAATAATTGCTCTCTCTATCCTTTTATCCAAATACCAAAATATCAGAAAGTATGCAAGCCGACAGCTTTAAACTATGTACACGTATAATACCTGACATTTTAGATTAATTTTGGAGTAACTTATACACTTCAGTTCTACCAACATGATTCTAAACCTGCTGATAGGGCCAATTTTTAAATACATGTAATTGCTTTACTATCAGTTGGATTTCAACCAAATTTCGTATGTGCTATATGTAACGTAACAGATATGACTATAAGTATTATTAAGAGCAATCAGGGCTGCCAACTGTTAATAAATGTTGTCTATATTTTTAACCTAATATCAATATATCAGGAAGTATGCAAGCCAACAGCTCTATACTTTGCACACGTATAGTACCTGACACTCTAGATTAATTTGGAGTAATCAATATAAGTCATTGCTGTCAACATGATTCTATGCTTGCTGATAGGTCCAATTTTAAAATGCATGTAACTTCTATACTAACAAATGGATTTCATCCAAAATTGGCACAACAAGATATCATAATGTTTCCGATTATTTCTAACCAGCACACGCATGACATTGTTGCCAACATGCTTTTACGCGTGCTGATAGATCCAATGTCTAACTGCATGTAATGTCCATTGGACTTCAACCAATTGTTTTATTCTGTACCTTAAGAGATGGAACTAAAAATATATTCAGTCATCAGCGCTGCCAACTGTAATGCTCTATTAGGCTACATTATACCAGGTATATTTCGAACTAATTAGACATTTCGATATTACCAACTTAATTTCGTCATTTTTCTAGATACTGTAGATTAATCATTGGCATGAAACTTAATTTTAAGAAAAGTAGGCTCTTTAGTTCGTCACGGAACTTCTTGTTAAATACACAATCATTCAATGAAACATTAGAAAGAACTCTTCGTATCGCATCACAGAGCAGAGCTTTTTTTTTTTTTCATACACAATTCGTTGTTTTGAAGCCGATTCTTGTTTTCGTGGGGGACTGATTCGTTCTTCAACACATTGCAAAGTTGTTAGGAGTAAGAAGAAAGTATTTCCTATCACTGAATTTCCTGAAAATTGCTCCAGATAATTAGCGATCCTAATAGTTATATGTTCTTGTTGATTCATTTAAGGGCTTAACAAATCGTGGTCATGTATTCCCGTGTATTGGGTGTGTGTGGCATATGCATGATAACCTGTGTCATTGTGATGGCTGCACTCATGTGTATGTACTGAATTTGGGGCCCTAGGATTTGTGTTGGAGACGACTGTGGCATTAATATCGGTACCTTCACTGATTTGCCTGGCGTAGAAATGTGAAACCATGAAATACCACGTCTAGGTTGTCTGAGGTGGGAATCCAACCAGCCTCTTCTCAGTTTTGCCCCACGACTCTGAGTGTACCCCATTCCATCCCTCAGACCAGAAATAAATTTCTTGGCAGAGCCAGCAATCCAACCCTGACCTCTGTGGTGTCAATCAATAATGCTAATCACTACACCACGAGGTAGAAGATGTAGATTAGTGTACATAAAATATCTGTCCAATGACCTGCGTTATTGCAGTGTCCGCACTGCCGTGCATTCTTATCATTGGGGCTACGGTTTGCGGTCGTGATCTTAAGTTAGGTAACATGTTGTCTGAAGCTGAAATGGGAAAACACAGCAAGACAGTGCTAATGGGAACCAAAGCGAACTTTAACCCAATTTTCTTCACGAAGCAGAGCGCTTTCGTTCCATTTCTGAGACCAGAGTTCTTAACACAGCCTGAAATCGATCACTAGTATGTCGGAATGCAGTGTGCAGGTGTCAATGAATTCATAATAGGTTGTAGAAACTAAGAAGAAGCCATAGCTTATGATAACTGATGCTTGACGGTTCAAGAAGGTTGAATACAGGATGTAGGTCACAACCCCTTGGCATATGACAGAGGAGTTCTAATTTAATATCTACTGCGCATCCAGCGGACGCAGAAATTAAACTGGAGCACCCTTCCCTATCCCACACCGGGTCGTGCGATGAGCCTGGCCCAACCTATTGATCGTCATCTCACCGGTCGTTCACTGTGTGGCCGCCGACAGCGCCTCCCGTGTCGACATAGCTAAGCTACGTCTATGGCTAATGAATGGACGACCAATATGGCGGATGTGTCTTACCCAAGGTCTTCTTATTTTTGGAGGGAAAATTATTTTAAAAACCGTGGATTCGATTTAAAACATGTTGGAAAATAATAACATGACTTTTAATATCTCACTTTATTCGTTATAATTCGATGGCAGGTGGAAATTTGCTCTAACCTGCATCTACATATAAAATAAATCAATAAAATATTGCTTCACATAAATGCAGTAACAAAAAATTACATTTTCTTCAAAAAGGGCAGATATAGAAGCTACGGGCAGATGACCTCGCTGTTTCGCCCCTTAAAACCACAACGATCAATCGATATAGAATTAAATTTGAGAATTAAAATTTAAAATAATTCACAAAACAACGTGCTCTTTCAATATCCATCTATAGTTTGCACTGAATCGAATTATTCGAAGAGAAGCATGATACCTGTGATGATGTTCACTTGTTTCATGCTCCGCCGTGGAGTATAACCCGGCATACCTACACTAGACAATTAGGAAATAAAAGTAAGATAGATAATTCAGTACCAGTAAATAAAGATTATTATTCACTTCGATCACTTGAATAGAATTCAAGAAATTAAAAATAAGTTTCAAAAAGTTTGCACTGACACCATCTTGAATATTTGAAAGTAAGCCTCCGTGGCTTAGGCGGCAGCACGCTGGCCTCTCACTACTTGGTCCGTGGTTCAAATCTCGGTCACTCCAAGTGAGATCTGTGCTGGACAAAACGGAGGCAGACAGGTTTTTCTCCGGGTACTCCGGTGTTCCCTGTCAAAAAATTCATTCCAGCTACACTCTCCACTATCATTTCATTGTATCTGTCATTCATTTAATCATTTCCCCAGAGGAGTGCGTCAGGCCTCGGCAGCCGGCACAGTTCATATCCTTGCCGCTAGATGGGGGCTCCATTCATTCCATTCCTGACCCGGTCGGAGACTGGAAGCAGGCTGTGGATTTTCATTTTCAATTGAAGGAAAATAATGCCAATATATTTAGCTCTAAATAAAGATTCACTGCGTCAAGTATCACTACACTCGAATGATTACGTCGCCAGAAAAGGCATATTATATATTTGCGTGAATGGCATTTTGTTTCTGTCCTAAGATTTTGAGAGTCACATATGTGTACTTACTTAATATACCATAGAAAATGTCAGTTTTATTGTTGCGATAGTTTCGGAGGTATTGCGTACTGCTGAATTAATTCGCGCGGTCGCCATTTTGGATTGGTTTAACAGTAAGCCAGTTTCACAGCAGTAGATAAAGATTACATTGGTGGTTCTTTATACAAACTTCCAATCCATTCACTTGGATAGCATAAGAATAATATATTCTTTTAATTCGCACTTCCGCTATCTTTAATTTTTGAGAAAACGTGAACAACATTAGATGCCAATTTATTAGGCTGTAAGTAAATATTCGATGTGACAAGTTTCACTGCTCCCGGAAGATACGATCGCCAGAGAAGTAAGTTAAAATAATTGTAATTCGCGTGGCCGCATTCTTTAAAAAATTTGGGTACTGTAGTCCACAAGGGATTTCAATTATTAAAACCACAAATTATAAAGAAGTTTCAAGTATGTACGATCTTAAGGCGGACGTATTTTGAAGAGCAGGCATAAAATTGACGCCACCATCGAGACTAACAGGCAGATTTACACATATATTGTTGTAACAGATCTTCAGCTTGTGCAGTACCTGGTGAGTTAGCCGTGGTCGTTACGGCATGACTGCTGGCAGTCGCTCACATCCGGGAGGCGAGGAGGTTCGAATCCCCCCGCCGGCAACCTTGAAGATGGTCTTCTGTGGTTTCCCATCTTCCTTCCAGGCAAATGCCGGGGTTGGTCCCTAACTATAGGCCACAGCCGCTACCTTCCAACTCCTCGTCCTTACATTCCAACTTCCCTCCACAACGGTACTTGTAGCTCACCCATTGGCTGTCCGTCTCGAAGCAGCTACAAACCTGGCGAGCCGAACATGTCCTCGGACACTCTCGGCACTAAAAGCCATACGCTAAAAAAAAAAAAAAGCTTGTGCAGTAAACTTGTTGCCCTGGTATCTTTAGAACTGAAGGAAAAATAATTTATGATCATAAGTTAATTCTTAAGTCTTCAGTAAAAATATTAGTGGTTGATAGTCTGATTTTCATCTATCATAAATCAAAAATATATCTGAATAATGTTACTACCACATATACCGGTACCCATACATATCTTTAAAGCACCAAACCAAGTTTCATCTGACCCAAAGGAGTTTGAGAAAATGGTGGACTACATGAAGTTAACAACTATCCTAGAAAGTCTCTCTATTAAAATTGCTACTATTGCTCGACAACCACAAACTACAGCCTACTCAAACTCTCTGCATATAATTGCAGAAGTGATATTTATATTTCAGGAAAGTTTCAAGGAAATATCTGAAATACTTTGTGATGTAGCCTACACTGTCAAATATACACATCAAAGAAAGTTTTGCATATACTGTACCCAATCGTCATCATATGGAGCATGTGTTCGTATCCTAGCTAACTCACGGTCTTTCGAGGTATGGGACGTTCCTGCCCACCATACGATCACATGCTCAGGATTTGAGTCTGTCAGGTGACTACTCTACTTGAAAGAAACAACATATTCCTAAATATAACATTTAATGATAGAAAATCATGGCTATACAACATAAAACACAAACAAAAGATACTTTACATTTACTTCCCACAACGAAAATCAAAGTTATCTGTGAGTCTCTCCTTAAAATTAGTGCTTCACCGCACTCAAGTCTATTCAAAACATCCTTCCATTGATACTCTCTGACATTTTCGAATGCCCATAGTTCTTCACGTGGCACAATTTAACACAAACAGGAATATCACAACACAATAAACACTGTCTGTTAGGTAGTCAGCCCGAAGGCTGGTTGGATCCTCAAAAAGCACCGCCGTTACGTTATGTGAGTAGATACCCACAAAAACCCAATAAACACAATTTATCTTTAAATGACATTAAATCTTCAATTATTAAACATTTATCTCTTTTACACGGGGCATTTACTTTCAGTAACATTAATTCATTATCTTATGCCTTAATTAACAAGTGCTGTGTCGTGCAACTCGTATTCCTTTTTCTCATCAATTTGAAACGCTGAAGTAGTACACTTTCCCTTCCCAAAATACACATGGATAGAGATGTTTTATAGCTTCACCATACAACGATTTTCTGGGTCTGGTCAAAACATTATCGTTACAAACGTATCATGTCAGTGAAATTACTCTACCCGTATGAATAAATTAGTGTAAACTGGGCAAATACACTTTACAAAGATGCATATATTTACTTGGTGCAGTATTCCTCCTCAGAGAATAACTGGGCCAAATATTATCCGATCACAGCGATCCAACATGGTATGTGTGTGGAAATAAAGCATTTAATTCAATTGGCATCATCACAACAATCATATCTTAATTACTTTTCGAAATATCGAGATTCTTCAGTGCCCCACTACGCTTTTAAAATAAAAGGATCAGGTCAACAGACTTCCTTTCCAAGCGGACAATAAATTAGTTTCGCTGCCTGAGAAAGATGGCCGCCGGTCTAATGGTCTTCCTGCCACCCCATATGGCTCCTCGCAAGGTCAAGTTTATTTACTGGTGCAGTTATACTGGAGGTACCCTGAGTGTGTGTCCCTAGTAATTGAGTCATTCTAATTATTTAACACCTACATTTAGAGTATAATGGGCTCAACTCGGCTCCTAATTAATATTCGTGGCGGGGGATGGATCATGGATAGCTTTGCCGTTCTGTGGCGACATTAGCGGCTCTGGCGCGCATCTCAAGTGAGTATCAAAGTTCTCTCACTGGTGCAGCTGCCTATATCAAGAGGAAATCGGCGTTTCCTATACGACGAACCATTAGTCTTACCTCTAAGGGCATATCAATTAATACATGGGCTCACACAGGGTCTCTAATAGTTATCCCTGCTGGCAACAATTCTGCAAACGGTGGATACAGACAGACTCTGTCCCACTTCGTCGCGAATAATACAAGTATGCTCCAAGGCGATACTATTTCGTAGATATCGAAGATTAGCCAACTAGATTCGCCTAACGCGCAAGCTATGTTTGGATGATCCCCGCAACTTATTGACGTAAATCTCTTGATTCTACGTTACTTGCTCGCTGTACGCGGCTCAAACAATACTTCTTATAGATGACCCAATTATTAAAGCACTCACGTCCTCTCTGCAATTACTCTTAAGCCAAAGCTTTATGTAGCTCCCAAAACAAGTATAAATTTACTGGCTTACATTAACTACCTTAATGGTTCTCAAATAGAACCCTGTAGAATTTACCATATTAAACATTCATTCAAAAATTCAACGACACTGAAAAAGTCTCATTATCTCGATATTTTACGTTTCTTTCTTACTGTTTACAATAATACAGTATTTTTACGTTAGACATGACACACTTTGCACGTACTCTAGGCCTGACATGCCTATTATTTTATTTATTACTGTTACCGACCCCAGATTATTATTATTATCATTATTTAACGTTACCGTTACTTTCATCATTGTCTTACGCCGAAATGGCCGTAAACAAATCATCCTCCAAGCCATATTTTATCAAAATACGAGGGATGTAAGCTCGAACATAAATGAATGTTAATTATTAGTCTTAGAGTGATGCTTCGTTGTGTGGTGAACTATTTACTCATATCAACATATTAAATTTGTACTCACTTTTCATTTTTGCTGGGTCAGTCCAGCACGCCAGCCACGAGCCTACCATGATGCTTAGTTTAAGCCATCATGATATTTATCACACGACACATGGTATACACTTCACACATGATAATCATATTTTCCATCACTGGCTTTTCTCACTTTGACACAATACATATTATTTTACCACATACACAAACACTTTTAAGAATCACTGTAATATAATTTCATATACAATTCCCGCACTACTTCACACATGGATCCTTGATTGGACTCCAACTATCGCCTGACCTCAGAGATGCGATGCAGCTAACTCCTGACAACCGCTAGTCTCCATGAAAGTCTGTCTTGCGTGTGTGTGCGTTCGATTCCCATCACCTACAGTTTATATCACCTCTACTGCAATTCTGTTCAATCCTCTGTCACGACTATTTGTGACGCCTTCCAGGCTCCCATAACTATAGTGATCCTGACGATAATGTGTCATTTTTAACTATGACAACACCTCCTGGTATGTTCACTGTCCATAAACATCCTAAATTATCCCTACGCTGTACTGAATTTATACTAGCGTATGTTATTGGTTAAACGTCTGCTGTAGACTAAATCTTACACGATGCATAATTACTGTTGTGAAGCAGCATAATGCGCTTCCATTGTTCTCCAAATACATTTGAGCGTCGATACTTTATAAATTCCCGCACTTTCTTGCTTGATCTGGCAGCATGTTAGTTCACGTGTTGAGTCAAGACGAACTGAAGACGAACTGAAGGCGAACTGACTTCCCTGCGAAGCTTCTCCTTATATAAGGCTTTCTTGCGAAACATAGTCCACTGGACATTCAGGACCGACTCCCTTCATGAAATAATACATTTCCAGACAAAGTGAAGTATAACTCTCGTTTGTCTAGGTGTGGAGGTCCCAAAATCACTCGCGTGCAAGCGATCGCTTCGGCCAATTAATTACAATGAATTGCCTTCTACCATGGCGTCATGGCGCTATCCTGGTAATTCCCCCTCTGCTGCTCTCCAAAACCTTCCTCCCGAGCGGAAGCAGTGTGTTCAGAGGCTCGTTTATAGATGTAGGCTTTAATTTAGGCGTGAGATCACTCCTAAATTATCTTTCCTAGAATATATTCACCTGGGTGTAAATTTTATTTCATTTCAATGCTCCAATTGGCTGTAATCAATTAATTTCTGTAGGCGACTGCCTCCTCTCTACTCTTATGCCTTGTGAAACGGTGCATCCCAGAGTCATTAATCTTGAGCTGTTCCTGCGGTCCAGACGAAAATTAGTTCCTTGGCGTCACTTAAAAACGCCCCTTCGCTAACTGCGATTAGTCAACTGTCAAGCTGGTTTGCTTTCTAGCGTTCAGGCTTCTAAAACGTACATGGGCTTCGTATTTTCTTGCAAAGATCCACCTTAAAAGCTATGATATTCCCATTTTAGCCGTGAAATCCTGCTATTATTATTATATGCAGATATAACTCATTGCTCTTCGGTTTCCCTGTAGCTGTTCTCCCTCAGAGATCAATGATTCGATTCTGGGCAGCATCATGGGCCTGGTCTTCTTTGATAAGACCCGTGTTCGATGCCAGTCTGCCGTGTCTAATTGGGCACAATACTTAGCACATCGAGCGGCGGTGGTGCCAAACTTTCTCCAGGAGTCCACCATTGTACGAATGGAATGGCCTGCGATGTCGCCGGACATGAATTGTATCGAACATGTCTGGGATATGCTGAAGCGTGCTATTGCTCAGCGTCCACACCCTCCCATAACCCACCAAGAGATCATTGAGACCGCCAACGAAGAGTGGGATCGCCTGCCTCAAGAGGACCTCGTCAACTTGAACTGTGGTATGCCATGGCGAGTAAAAGCCCTGTTTAACGCTCGTGGTGGCCAAGTTCCTTATTGAAACGCCACAGGATGGCAAGATTACAGCACATATCAGTCCCTGTTTAACAGGCCAAGTGTCTTCCTGTTTGTAATTTTCTCTTCACACTTGAATTAAGTGTGCAGTATTTGTCATAACGCCGTCTCCCACATACGCTCTTCATCATGGTAAACAAGTCTTATGCAAATCTTCTTTTTATGTGTATACAGGGTGTATCTTAATTACAACGACAAAAAAAATCAGGGACGCTCTGCGTTTTATGTAAAAGACGATGCCACAATCGGATTGGCGGCGAAAATTTTTCCCTTCGAGAAAATGAGGTTACTTTGTTACTTCCGGGCGCGCGATTCAAATCGTATTTGCTGAGCCAGAGCGCAATTCGCTGGCCACTGCTGTGATTCAGGCAAGGGAAGGGAGTGTGATAGAAGAGATAGAGATATGCTGGCAGGAATGCCAAGTTTCCTCGTTCGCCTCGCGCAGAATTTTCCTTGACCCTTTCAGGCAATATCCAAATTTGTCTACTAAGCAGCCGTAATCGTACACACAGTGCAAGCACACGCAGTAATAAAGACACACTTGTCAGTTATGAAA
Source organism: Meconema thalassinum (assembly GCA_946902985.2). Classification (NCBI taxonomy): domain Eukaryota; kingdom Metazoa; phylum Arthropoda; class Insecta; order Orthoptera; family Tettigoniidae; genus Meconema; species Meconema thalassinum. The sequence goes on from OX336390.1 coordinate 447,864,569, forward strand.
TTTACCCGCTAGTTTCTCTTCTCGTCTGTTCGTCTCAATAACTTTCTTTATTGTTTGACATACGCAAAGATGCCGTTGTACGATCGTGCATTCATTTACGCACAACATTGTAAATGGAATGAAATACTGAACGAAAGAAAAAATACACCCAATGGTTCGATTACACTAAATGTTCAATATGCCCCCCTCCAACTCCGATTTACAGTTCGTAGCGGTGTATTAGTAACATTTGGACTCTGTTCACGATGTTGAGTGTTACGAATGACCTGGAATGCTAACTGGATTCTTGTTATAAGTTCATCTTGTCTTTCTATGGGGTTCGAATACACTAAAATCTTCACGTAACCCCACAAGGAAGTCCATGGGAGTTAAATCGGCCGAGCGCCGAGCCCATTTAACTGGCCCACCACGACCTACCCATCTTCCTGGATAATGAGCATTTAAGTATACAGTTACTGTACATTCGCTGCCGAATGCCCAGGGGGAACATCTCCCAATAAATCAGGCAGTGATTCTGTAGTAGGAAGGACATACGGCCCAATTAAATAGTCACCAACAATGCAGGCCCAAATATTAACACTAAACCTCTGCTGGAATGAGCGAACCATTGTCCCATGAGGGATTTCATCCGCCCAAAAATGCCTATTTCTGGAGTTTGCTACGCCTTCTCTCGTAAATGTAGCTTCATCCGTCAAAAGAAGCGATGACAAGGAGTGTGGAATATCTCCATAGCAGTATAAGACCCACCTTGCAAATGTTAGGCGTTGTGGGTGATCCAGAGGTGTTAGTTCTTGCACAGATTGATAGCGATAAGGGTACAATTACTGGTCCTTCCAAACCCTCCACGCCGTCATATGAGAAGCGCCAACATTCCTCGCGGCAGACCCCGTACTGGTTGAAGGATTATCATTGTATTTCTTCTAACGCAGCTTCTTCAAACTCTGCAGTCCGTACCGACGACGTTCTGCCTGCGTCGTGCATCTGAGTCACGAAGCTTCCTCCTTCACGCAGTCGACTGTCTATTGACACGAAAGTTAAATGATGAGGTTGGCGGGGATTAGGGTGCCGGACGCTATAAATCCGTGCGGATTCTCTCCCGTTGCCATTTGCTGCGCCGTAAGCTAGGTGCATATCAGCCATTTCTTCGTTAGTGTACCGAAACGGAGCCATTCTCACCAATTTATGCCGCAAAAGTAGTAGCCAATGTGTGCAGAACAAACTGTACAATGCCAACTGGGACCGAGTAGCGAGTGCGTCAGTCGCACCAGCATATATCTCTGTCTCCGTCTACCATCCCTTCCCTTGCCTGAAATACAGCAGTGGCCAGCGGCTTGCATTCTGGCTCACGCGTCAGCAAATACGACGAGCTCGTCTATTTGAATCGCGCGCCCGGAAGAAGTAACCTCAATTTCTCGATGGGAAAAATTTTCCCCGCCAATCCGATTGCGGCATCGTCTTTTACATAACACGCAGAGCGTTCCTCATTTTTTGCCGGCATAATTCAGATACACCCTGGGTGAAGATGCACATTTCTGTCGCATCACACTTCCCGGTTTCCTTATTCAGCAATGCGCCTGGTACATAGGCAACCCAACTTACTGGCCTGTTATGGCTGTAGAGTTCTGTTAGCAAAACCCTACCCCTGATAGAGAATGACCCGGTTCCCTTATGCAGCAATGCGCCTGCTACATAGGCAACCCAACTTACTGGCATGTTATGGCTGTGGTGTTCTGTTAGCAAAACCATACCCCTGATAGAGAATGATGACGTGCAGGATTGTTGTTGTTGTTGCTGATATTGTTAATTCATGGGCACTTGGCAGGTAATTTCGGTCAAGAAATGCATTTTTGTTTAATGTCTTAAATGATTCGTCATGCTTTTCTCTACAAGGCTACATAGTTTTTTAATTATATTTATTCGTTTAAATGGCAAAAATAGGCTTTTAAACAAGTAGTTCCGTGAAGAACTATACAGCCTATTTTCATATATCCTGCTCATGTTAATTTCCTCTATCAACATACAAAATTTCAGTTTAATTGCTGTAACGGATTCGTAGATATTGAGAACCGTCTAAATATTTCAGATGGTCGCCAGGTTGGATTTTTATTTTTCTACTAATACATTAAGATTATTGTGTACGTGTGGTATTCAAACTTCAATCGTGTGATTAGAACACAAGAAGTAAAAAAGAGATTTTAAAATTACGCACAGCAGCCATCTTGTGATTATGCAAATAATTGAAATAAATTAGATGCCAGTGGATCAACATTTGTATAAGCATTTAACGTGCAACGTTTCACGGCACTCGGATAGTTAATTCGCGAGAAACGTCCATTTAAATATTTATACTTCGCGTCGCCGCCATGTTGGATTTGTGCTCACCAGGTTACTGAAAGTCCTATAGGTGAACATATGTTCATAGTCTCTATGAACATAAAAAATTTCAGTTTGGTTGCTGTAAAAGATTCATAGATATTGAGAACCGTCTAAATATTTCGGAAGCTCGCCATTTAGGATTGTTATATGTATAGGCCATAGAGTTATGTACCATTCAAGGACAATTATTGCCTAGGTTCATTATTCAAACTTTCACTTCGATCGCATGATTACGACACAAGAAATAAAAACTTAATTTTAAAATTTCGCACAGCCGCCATCTTGAGGTTATGTAAACAATTGAATTAAATTACATGGCAGTGCATTACAATCTGCAAAATCATTTACTGTACCACATTTCACTGCGCTCAAAGAGTTAAATCACGAGAAAAGTCTATTAAAATATTTCAAATTCGCTTGGCCGCCATGTTCGTTTTGTACTTCACAGGTTTATGAAATATACAAAGGTAAACTTGTACCGGTACCCTTCATCACCTTACAAAATTGCAGGCTGATATCTGTAATAGTTTCGGAGATATAGAATGTCAGTGAAATATTTCGCACAGCCGCCATTTTGAGGGAATGTAAACAATTGAACTAAATTAGACTCCAGTGCATTACAATGTGTATAAACAATTTCTGTACCAAGTTTCATTACGTTTGGATAGTTAAATCGCGAGAAATGTCTATTTAAATGTCTCAACTTCGCTTGGCCGCCATGTTTGTTTTGTAGTCACCAGGTTTTCGAAAGTCTCATAGGTGAACTTCTAGTAGTGTCCTTTATCACCGAACACAATTTCTGGGCGATATCGGTAATAGTTTCGGAGATATTGAATGCTAGTGAAATATTTCGCACAGCCGCCATGTTGGATTGGTGAGATGTAACAAAATTTGAAGGGCACGGTCGAGGTCGCCGGGAATAGCGCTATGAGCTTACCGAGTTTCATTGAAATCGCTCCAGCCGTTTAGATTTTATTAGGGGACACACACACACACCTCACACACACACACACACACGCACGCACACACACACGGACAAAAGGTGATCTCATAAGCCTATTTTTTCAAAATTGAAAATAGGCTAAAAATGGCTGACACCAGATGACACGCCCCTTCCTCATTCAAGTTCCTTGGTTCTCGCTATATTTTCTCTCTAGACATTTCATTTCTCATATTATAGGTGCTTGGGAAATTTACATTTCCTAAGTTGATACTGGCTATCTGGACGGCTACAATTGTTTATTTTACATGTGATTATTGTTTGTTTCAAATCCATGGAAACGTGTGGTGTATGCTAGATCTTCATTTATGTGAAATATATTCTCTTATCCCTTTTCTGTGTTAACTATTTTGTGATGGGTAGGGTAAAAGAGTTTGGGAAGCGACGTTTTTACGGCAATAGGTTTACTAAACCAGGCAATGCACTGATACTGATATGAATAATAGTTCAAACCTACCAGGCAGTTCTAACGTCACTCCACTAAGTTGTTTATCTGCAACAGTGAATAGACCTAGTTCAGCTAAGAGAAAACTTTCTTATTTACAAGCTGAGAATAAGGAAGATACCTTTGAAAGTGTAGCTGGGAAAGGATATGTTATTGTTGACATTGATTTGTTATCTGAACGTATGAAACAGTTTGTAAAGTGTAAATATTGTGACAGTGTTGAATGTATAAATTTATTTGAAGACACTACAAGTAGAAAGGGACTAGCTAATCATTGCATCTGGGAAAGGGTACCCAAAACTGTATTTGTTGGACAAAAAACTCTAAAAGTGGCAGTACTTGATGCAGTTATTTGGTTCAACGACGGAACTGCATCTAGGAAAAATGTGTTGAGGAAGTTGGGGATAAATCCTGGGGAAAACTTGTCGACAGCTCTTCATGCCATTGATAAACAACGACTTGTAGAGGTGTATAAAGATGCTCAGGCCCTGACTAAGGAATCAAGGATCAAGAAGAGGATGGAGAAAAAAGAAGAAAGGAGATGAAGAAAGCCAAACAGAAGCTGAATATATAGCAGGAATGTTTTAGATACTTGTAAGTGATCTTTTTTTCTTATTTCTTCATTTTCTGAAACATTGTGTTTTTAGACATTCGGGTGCATTTTCCTCAGCAACTATAGTAGATAGAACGGTGATTTTTTCTATGTTGTCCCTTACAACCACCCTTAAAGCGGTGAACTAAAACTTATACTGTTGAAATTGAAAATACTTCAATTATTCAAAGAAAATTTGAAAATTTTTGTGGAAAAATAAATTATGAATTTCCAAAAACTTTTTTGGTAGATTATTGGCCACTTTAAAAATAACTTTTAGTTTAATAGATCACATTTCTTGTACTATATCCTGTAAAAAGGTTTGGGTCATGTAGGAGTTTTATTTCTTGAGAAAAGTGTACCTAAAGATAAGCATGCGTAAAACAAAATTTATTGTACACATTTTCAAAATATATCGATAATGAAGGACCAAATTATAACAGGGCTTTGAAAATGTACTAAAACAGATAGAAATACACTACAAATATGTGGTAAAAATTTCATTTGTATATCATGGCTAGGAGCCTGGTTATAAATTTCATCTAAAATAGCTGCAAAATGAAAGTGATTACGTGCCATGTGCCCTTATGCAGCAATGCGCCTGCTACATAGGCAACCCAACTTACTGGCATGTTATGGCTGTGGTGTTCTGTTAGCAAAACCATACCCCTGATAGAGAATGATGACGTGCAGGATTGTTGTTGTTGTTGTTGTTGCTGATATTACAGGAAATAACTGTTCCCGAAGGAAACAGGATGTAAATTGTCCGATTGAGCTATGTACATTAACAAATTCACAAAGAAATTTGATAAAATGGTCCGGCTAGCTCAAAACAGTTGCCAGCGTTTCGCCCCAGTGTACCAACGGGCTCTTCAGTTGGTTATGGTACACCTCACCAAGACGCGTGGCTAGTACATACTGTGAAGGCCGCTGCAAGGCACAAAATGTCGCCACGAGCAGCGCCAATGTACTACGGAAGTCAAAACTTCCTTTCAAAAATAATGTTAGCTTACCTTGCTAATCCATACAGGAAATAACTGTTCCCGAAGGAGACAGGATGTAAATTGTCCGATTGAGCTATGTACATTAACAAATTCACAAAGAAATTTGATAAAATGGTCCGGCTAGCTCAAAACAGTTGCCAGCGTTTCGCCCCAGTGTACCAATGGGCTCTTCAGTTGGTTATGGTACACCTCACCAAGACGCGTGGCTAGTACATACTGTGAAGGCCGCTGCAAGGCACAAAATGTCGCCACGAGCAGCGCCAATGTACTACGGAAGTCAAAACTTCCTTTCAAAAATAATGTTAGCTTACCTTGCTAATCCATATTGGAAATATCTGTTCCCGAAGGAAACAGGATGTAAAATTGTCCGATTGAGCTATGTACATTAACAAATTCACAAAGAAATTTGATAAAATGGTCCGGCTAGCTCAAAACAGTTGCCAGCGTTTCGCCCCAGTGTACCAATGGGCTCTTCAGTTGGTTATGGTACACCTCACCAAGACGCGTGGCTAGTACATACTGTGAAGGCCGCTGCAAGGCACAAAATGTCGCCACGATCAGCGCCAATGTACTACGGAAGTTAAAACTTCCTTTCAAAAATAATGTTAGCTTACCTTGCTAATCCATACAGGAAATAACTGTTCCCGAAGGAAACAGGATGTAAATTGTCCGATTGAGCTATGTACATTAACAAATTCACAAAGAAATTTGATAAAATGGTCCGGCCGATTACAATCTAGAGTTGACATCCAGAGAGTTCTAGTTCGATCAGTGAGAGAGATATCCAGAAATGGTGCTGCAGATGGAGTGCGACGTCTTCCAAGGATTTGACAACGTATTGTTGAAGTTCGTAATGTCAAAATTAACCAATAATATTCTTTGCGATGTTCAATTGGTTTCTGCGTCGAGCTTTCTTATTCGCCACTGTCACATGCATTCTTGATGTTGATTCTTTCTTTCTTTCTTTCTTTCTTTCTTTCTTTCTTTCTTTCTTTCTTCCGTCCATGTCATGCCTGTTTTAAGCTTAGGGTTTTCTATGAAACCCCGGTGAGTTGTCAGTTTCATCTGAAGTGACACATGCTCATGCACATGAACACATGAAATCCCATTTTTTTATAGATCTCTGCCTACCTCAGTGAACCAAGCTCCCTTGGTTTTCTTCTCTAGAAAGTAGGTAAAGATCCTGTTTGTCAATGTCACAGAGCTCATTCTTGGCATGTGGCCATAAAATGAAATTCTTCCTTTCCTCATCACATCGGTTATTTTTTCCAGACGTGCGTAGAGCTCGTGGTTGTGCCGTCTCCTGTATTCATCATTTATGGATATTATTATTAGTAGTATTTCCGAAAAACTGTTTACATACAGATTATGTACGGCAGCTGGAAAAAGGGCAAGCACCACACACACACGCTGAAGTGTCTGTGAACATACCTTGACCTTTGTGAACAGGGTGCTAGAGGTGGTGATAGTTTAACAGCACCGGCAAAATGTTTCAAAGAAATACCGTTTCTATTTGATGACATACGTCACTAATTAATGTTAATTGTTGAATTGTAACTCTGTTTCCCAGTCGGTAAGCTAACTGCTAATTGCCCCCATGTTTCCCTCCATGGTGGTATAGAAGTACAGGCTGTTGTTTTTGTTTCATTTGAGGGGCTTGGACATAGTGGTCATTTAGGCCCGTTTATTTTGGTGTGTGTAGAATTTGTCTGGCTACCTGTGTTGCTGTGGAGTCTGTAGTAGAGTGTTTTTGTAATACAAGAAAGGATTGGGAAGGAGACAGCCGTTGCCTTAAGTTAGGAACCATTCATGCTTTTGCCTGAAGTAGAAGTGGAAAGCATGGAAAACCACAGCCAGAATGGCTGAGATAGGAATCGAACCCGTCTCTTCTCAGTTTGCCTCACGAGGCTGAGCGTATTCCCTAGAACCAGAATTAAATTACTTGGCAGAGTCGGGAGTAACATATCTCATAAAAAGGAATGCCAGAATAGCACACTATGAACAAACCATCAAAATTTATTTAAAAATCTTAAGGGGACCTCCGGGGCGACAGCCAAGAACGCTAGCCACTACACGATGAGGTGTACAGGCGAAGGATTCAAAGCTTGCATCTCTCCATTGCTCAGTGAGGGATAGGAGATGAGATAACACAGTGCCTTGTGTGTTCTCTGCAACCATGGGCACAGCACTTGGCACCACATCTCATAGCTCCATATGCCGAGCTAAATTAAGATTGAAAACCAGTCACTCTCAAGTGGTTCCGAACGACTGGCATCTCTTTCTGGGTCAACGAGCTGATTACCTTAAATATGTTGTTGTTGTTGTTGATTCATTGAGGGGCTTTGATCATGTAATCTTGAAGCCCCGTGTACTTGGGTGTGTCTGGATATTGGCTGATAACCTGTGTCATTATGATGGCTATATTAGTGTGTTCAGAAGCAATTCAGATGATTGGGAAGGAGGTGGCCATGGCTTTAATTTAGGAACAATCCCGGCATTCGCCTGGAGTAGAAGTGAAAAATCTCGAAAAACCACTTCCAGGATGGCTGAGGTGAGAATCGCAACCGCCTCTTCTCAGTTTTGCTTCACGAGGCTGAGTGTACCCCATTCCAGCCCTCAGACCAGAATTACGATTCTTGGCAGAGCAACTTTAAATCTAGCGGGTTCTTTGGTATTTTTTATCATCATCAATAACGGTAATTAAGAACCATCATTTCGCTGAGAAAATGAATGCCAGGAGCAATAAGTCATGGACTGAAGACCGGAGGGGGATTTTCAGTGCCCAGATGAATAGATATTGGGAGAGGACAAAAACATCATTAGCTAAATAAGTTACATCGCACTCCACTGATGAGCGTTATTTATGTTTATGTTTATGTTTATTTACGTTTCTTTCAATAACTCAATGCAATGTTAAATCAGATACAGATTAGGACAGTGAAATTTATGATTTTTTGGATAGTGAAATAATTTATTAACAAGTGAAAGTGTTTATTAAAAAATGCAAATAGTCAACGACGTGTAAATAGTCAAAGTAGGCATCAGGATGGACGATTCATTTTGCCCTGAACGACCTACAGTTGTAAATAATGCTTACAATTAGGAACGATGCCAATGGACTGATAATTTTGGCAATCGATAAATTACATAGTGCTTTTCTAAATGTGTTGATACTTCTATTCTTGTGTATTTGTGTATGAAAACTCTTTTCATACATTACAGTGCTATTTTTTGCATCTTTAAACTTCAATTTTAATTATAAATAAAATGAGATTTTTAGACATTGTGGTATTTTCCCTTCTCCCTTCTATCATTATTGTTGCATCTAACAGGAAATCAGTGAAGCAAGTTAGATTAAAATTTTGTGTTTGTAATTCCCCCGTTTTGGTGCCCTGAGATCTGTTGAGTCTCGTGCTAGCTGGTTTTCGGTAACATGCATATGTGGTCGTTGGACTTCGGTCTAAACGGGCACAATACTGACCTTCAGAAGATGGAAGTATGGAAAGCAAAACATTGCACGGAAGACATCTAAATGAGGTGAGTCAAGCAAATGTTGATATAACTGCGTCAAACTACTGGTTCACTTCAGGACAGATATTTCCAGAAACTGAAGGTTTTATGCTTGCAATTCAAGACCAAGTCATCCCTACAAGGAACTACCTCAAGTTCATTGTAAAAGATCCCGCTGTACCAGATGATAAGTGCCGCTACGGCTGTCAACAGTCAGAAACAATACTACATAGTACATCTGCATGTAGATATTTCCTGGTGACGGAGCACAAACAAAGGCATGATGCAGTTGCTAAAATCTTGCATCAGGAGTTGGCTGATAAGTTTCAGCTTCTAAAAGGAAAGAACGTTTCGTACCACCAATATCAGCCAGAGTGTGTTCTTGTAAACAATGAATACAAGCTGTATTGGGACCGAACTATTTTGACTGATCAATCGGTATCACATAACAGGCAGGATCTGGTGGTGGTCAACAAGAAAACCAAGCAAACAAACTTGATTGATGTTGCGATTCCTAATAACAAGAATCTCCAGTCAAAAGACATAGAAAAGATCAGCAAATACAGCGAGTTGGTCGACCCTATCAAAAGACAATGGCATGTAGAGCGGATAAAGACCATACCTATCGTTGTCTCAAGTACGGGCGTGATCCCAAGTAGGTCTACCTTGCTCCAAGGCCTTAAAGAACTGGATCTGGATACTCGGCTGAACAAACTAATGCAGAAGGCAGTAGTTCTATCAACAACCAGAATCGTTCGGATGTTCATGCGTAGCGAAATTCCAGGTTAGAAGTTGCTGTTTCAGTAACTATACTTTGGTTCACTGAAACCAGTATAGTTAAGTAGTAATGCACCAGCAATGTGTTATATGTACTGTATAATCCGATAATCATAAATGCAGACCTAGTCAGGTTCTGAACAATGACAAAGCCAAGATATTATGGGATCCCACTATAATAACTGATCGTTTTGTAGAAGCCAACAGGCCAGATCTTGTGATATTCGATAAGGAAGCACACAAGGCTACCATCGTCGATGTTGCTGTTCCACTCAATGAATACCTATTGAAATCGGTGGCTGAGAAATGCCGCAAATACCAGCCACTTGCCGCTGAGCTCAGTCACTTATACGGTTTAAAGGAAGTTTTTGTAATTCCAGTTGTCTCTGTGAATGGTTTAGTTACAAAGGACTGAGAAAATGCAAAGGAGAACCTTGGCTTAAAAGAGAAACCATATGCAGTTAATGCAAAAGGCTGCCCTCCTTGGAACTCGAATTTGTGGTTTGAGTAAAGTTATTATAGCCCATGATGAAAGCAAGAGTTTTGTAAATGTATTGTAGCTGGATTTTGGCAGTCGAACAGTGTCTGGCTCAAAGCAGTGAGGGGATGGTGTCTCTGTAAAACGCCGAACCAATCAAAAAATTACTACGAGAAAATGATATTCGATGTGGCGGAAACCAGTCTTGATTGATGTACTGTATTACCCGACCCCACACCGGTTGAGTTAGCCGTGGTGGTTACGGCATGACTGATGGCAGTCGCTCACATCCGGGAGGCGAGGAGGTTCGAATCCCCCCGCCGGCAACCTTGAAGATGGTCTTCTGAAGCAGCTACAAAACTGGCGAGCCGAACATGTCCTCGGACACTCCCGGCACTAAAAATCCATACGCTAAATAAATAAATAAATAAAAAATAAACCAACCCGACCCCACACCGCAGGTAGACTAGTGGAAGGGGTAAGTAGGCAATTCGCAGAGAAAAGAAGGGTGAGTTGGTGACATGCGACTTGTAAATTCGACGCGAGCCAAAAGTGCCCCGGAAGTATCACGTGGCAGCTCCGTAGCCAATATGGAAATTTGTTTGAATTAATTAGCAAAACTTCTCATGATCTCATTGCAAGTCATTTTTATTAGCCTACTTTTCACATTTTGTAAAAATGAGGAAAAGATGGACTTATGAGATCGATCCGGGCAAATGTCTGTCTGTCTGTCTGTCTGTCTGTCTGTCCCCCCTATCAACTCCTAAACGGCCGCAGCTATCGAAACCAAATTTTGTATGAGTAAAGACCTATGCCTGAATATCTCTCGGCCATATTTGAAAATGACGTCAGTACCACCAACTGTTGTAAAAACACAATTAAACATTGAGGTCCATGTTGCATATTTCGGAAGGTATGCATGGGAATTGTTCCAAAATTGGCACGCACGTAGATAATATTACATCAGATTAATTCACATGAGAGTGTTGCCAACATGATTCTATGTCTGCTGATAGGTCCGATCTTCAAATGCAAGTAACTTCCATACTATCTATCGGATTTCAACAAAATTTGGTATGTTATTTGCGCACTGGAGCAGATATGAATATCCATTTTTTAGTGTCAATAGGGTTTCCAACTGTTGAAAAATGAACTGTATACATTTTTATTCTGATCTCAATATATCAGAAAGTATGCAGGCCATCAGTTCTGACCTTTGCATACATATGGTACCTAAAAATGTAGGTTAATTTTCAGAACCGATATACGACAGTACTGCCAACATGATTCTACGCCTGCTGAGAGGATCAATGTGGAATCACATGTAACTTCCATACTAATAAATGAAGTTCTTTAAAAATTGGCACATATATAGATCATAATATTTCAATTTAAGTTTGAGCATCCCATTTCGCATGCTGATAAATTCAATATTTAAATACATGTAACGTTCATACTATCTATTGGATCCCAACCAAATGTTGCATTTTGTACCTAAAGAGATGGAACTAAGAATATATTTAGAGTCACCAGGTCTGCCAACTCTTGATACAAGGTCTCGATAGCTTTAAGAAAAGTAGGTTCTTTGGTTCGTCACGGAACTACTTGTTAAGGTATTTAATGTGTTGAGAATTTATAATATAATATAATATTTGAAGATTTATCAGAGGTACCATTTTTGAGAAAGAAGTCTCAATAAGGCAGAAAGTGGATAAGAAAGAATCCCGCCCAAGGCACGCGCGGATTTTCATGATGACGTCAACATTTGAGTGGAGAAGCGGAAACGTGCGAGGTGTACGCGGCTTCTTGTTCTGGAGACGTGATTGAGAAAGGACGTGTCGAACCATGGTCTCTAAGGGCGCGCTTTTTAAACATAGCCAAAATAAATTGGTAAAGTGTCGCAATTTACAGCAAAAATGCATTTGCTAGTGCCAGCAAGTATGTAAGTATTATTATACACGTGAAAGTAGCAAAATGCCGTGGAAAATATTTTTAAAAAGAGTTGATAAGGAAAGTACGAGAAGTAGGCATCTTAGGTCGAGAAGTTAACGTGAAGAAACGTATAAAGATATTGTGAAAGAACAGTTCAGAGACAGTAATATAAATATTTCATCGAGTCATATGCAAAGACGATCAGAATGCCAATATTTCTGGTGGAAAGAATATTCTACGAAATTATATAAAGTATTCGTCACTACGCTGAAGTTGAGTATCTATACAGCATAAGTTTCGAGCATCGTTGGAAACGTGAAAAATGTAGTACACATTTTATTATTATTATTAACATTTCTTCGAAATTTATTAACAAAATGCTGAAACAACTGAGGTTGAGAGGGACATTTTCAAATATTGTGAAAGTTGCAGTGCTAAATATGCAGTGGGAAACATAGTTTACAAGATGAGGACGAGAAGATAGATAGATAGTGTACCCATGTGATTAATTTCCAAGGAAAACATGCTTCTGCCTCCAGCTAGCTTCAGGTCTCGGCGTGTACCGTTCTCCCACTGAGCAGTTGCATATTTTTGATTTGAGACTAAAAGGTATCAACTCTACAATGATAAATCACAACTCTATTCTAAAGACTTTAATTCAGCATAAAATCATGGCTTCAAACATAAAAAGAACACAATCCCTACAAATATCATACACAAACAAAACAAAGTTACTCCCACAATCCACTAATTATTCACACATTTTAACAAATTAAATCCATATCATTATTCAATCCTTTACCCTTAGGTTGCCTTCAAAATTCCCTCTAGTGCGCTGATGCACATGTAACTTTCACAAAAACTGTGCTTTTACACTCATGTCACCTTGCGTGCCTTCTTTTAATTTCACAAAATTACTTGTTTCTTACAACACATCTTAATTTACATCATGTGTACCGTTTGTGTTTTTGCCTCTCTCTCCCCACCAAATGCTTTATCATGCATTAGCCAACTCATGGGTTGCACTACAAATCTACTTGCAACTCCACAATTATGTAAATCTACCCCTCCACTTCCCACTTTTTATAGTTCCACTGCATGCCGTTGTGATTTCAATTCCTACATCTGTTATCGCTGTGTCGGATGGTATTATTAAGCAACCCTTGCGAGCGTAGCCTGTGGCGTCAAGTGCCCAACTTCGTAAATTCGTGTCGGTGTCAGTACAAAATGCAACTTCCAACCATTCGTAAGATTGCTAAAGTTTTTAATCATCAGGGTGATCTATGATTACCAATGTGTTTTTAAACCACACACATTCATTACACAATATAACAATGCTCCCTTTCACTACAAGCAAGGTCTCAAATCTGTCCTTTCAAAACGTTAACCTTCACGGTTCGTTTTACAACTCAGCCCCTTGGAGCTGCCCGCATACAATGGAGTGGAGTGGGGTGGTCACAGCACGTGAACCGTCCCTCGCTTCCTGACTCTTGGCTTTTCATCCCCCAAGCAGTAGCACGATTCTGAATACAATAGTGCATTCTCAAAGATGCACATATCCCATATGATTTAAACTGAATAGTATGCAATAGGTTCTGGACGAGCTTAAACATTTATTCCTAACCTTAGGATATTAATAACTGGCCTCAATAGGTCCGTTTCATTATATGAAGGCACGAGATTCATCAATCACAGGTCTAGTTGGGTAGCCGGTATCTTAATAAATGCTACGGTCAGTCAGCAGCTGCCGTCAATAAGATTCGCTTCACAAGAGCCGAATCATTCAATAACAAGTTCTCGGTCGATCAGGTATGGTGCAGAGGTTTCCCTGTTCTCCTCTCACCTACCACAGGATTCGAACCTGGAACACTCTGGCATAAATTAAATATCTCTGTACGCCCAAGGCTATACGAGACTTTACACGTCGAACAGATTACCTGGCTCCATAACGTGATGCTATAATCTCGTCCTTTAATTATTAAGAGAAATCTATCAATTACTCTACAAGCTCATTCACAAGCTACAAATTCAATTCACTATTAAGCTCTTCCATTTCCTTGCATAATTATATTCCCATTAATACAATATAATCTGATATCAACTCTTTTCTCATCCCTTAATGTATTATCTACTGCTTGGATCGATAAATATTCCAATTAGCGTAAATATTTCTTGCTTAAAACATTTTATCCTGATGTATTCATTTCTACCTTTCATTATTATTAATATTATTACTGACATAAATTACCATAACCCGACACAACGTAACCATTTTAAATATCGAACATCCGTGTTCGTTACGTTAAGTTTTACATAACTGATTTGCCATTTTATTAATAGTGGTAACGCTTAATCCACTCACTGATGTATAAAAACATCTCAACTCTACTGAAATCAAAACAACCATAAACACTTGAGGGTCTACCTCCTAATACTGATTCTTACTGGCATATTTTATAATTCTGAAATCACATTACATGCAGTGGCTATAACTTCTATAACATCATGATTTGTGGGGTACTTACATAGGCTTATCCAGGTGGCTCCAACCACCCATATCTTCCAGTCTCGCCTGCCATTTGCATAATTAGCGAGGCATCTCCACACTGATAATACACATTTTATATGACATTTGCTTCACAAACCACGCGACACTTTTCATTTCTATGCTGAAGCTAGTGCTTCCTCACACATGACATTTTATAACACTTGTTATAATATTAATTTAAAATATATTTTACATAAGATCACTACATAAACACACGTCACAATTTATATTCCTGACTGGTTGAAATGTCCTGGCAAGATATCAGAATTGCAGGTGCGGACGGACTCCTCCACGCTCCTACTACCTCCTGATTGAAAGTCTCGATCATCTGCCTACGGATTCACCAACTGTCGATCGATTATCCCTCGATAACCGTCCTGATCTGGCATGAATATGCTTACATATCGTCATGAACGTTAATTATTGGTATACTTATGGCATTTCACCAATCGGATCATAAAGTTTATCCCGGCGCAGTCCGGCATATTAAGACATGTATAACCACTCACTATTTTATACACTGCGCTCAACATTGTACATTGTATTTACACAAATTATTATTTTCAACAGTTCTGCCTAGTATATCACACGGCACTTCCTATGTGAACACTAACAATTGCTCGTACTGCCGACTATACACATACGGCACGACTGTCCTTAATAAAAAGTATATAACAGTTTTACTGCACGGCTTCCCAAACTGAAGTCCGAGCCTCCCTCCTTGACTTCGGTAATACGCATTTCGCATAATAAAGTTCGTTGATTACCGTACTCATTATTACTTCATGACCATGCATGATTATATTATCACTTGGTGCATTACACTGCACGACGAATATACTGATTACCACTTAAATGTTTAAGTCTTTGTGTGCGCTTCTTTCCCTGGTGTCGGGCGACATACGCTCCGCGCTAGGTTCTGGTACAACAACAACTGTCCTCTGCCAAGGGTCCACCCCTTATATTCGTTTCACAAGAAAAAGTTGATCCAGAATTCCCTCGCAGATTCATCTCCTCTCCCAGGATGATTCTGGTCTTGGAATAATACTCATATTGTTCCTTTTTTCCTCGCTGGTCACAAAACTGAATGCGTGCTCGAGGATCGATCGGCCAATTAATCAATATTAATTGCCTTATCCATGGCGTGGGTACGCGGCGTTGCTTAAAAATCCCCGGCGACCTAGTGAGATCACGTCGCGAACACCAATAGTCCTGTGTTCTTGCGCACCCCATTAAATATGCCTTGATTTCACAGTTTAAAGGCTCTATAATTAGCCTCCTGGCTAAAGATTCACCTGTGTGCAACTCTCATGTCACTGCGTTGCTCCAATCACGAGTAATCAATGATTTTCCCTTGTATCTCCCCACTCCACTCTCGTTCCTATTCTCAAACGGGGAAGAACTGGACCATTATTTCATCCCCTGACCTGTTCCAGACGACATAAGTAGGTCAGCGAGAGTGACACGGCTCCAAGAGTCTCCTCCCACAATTCTGGGGCCATTAGTAAAATGTCAAACTCTCCAACTTCTGTGTTCCAAGTCCAACATAGCCTACTTCATGCAGTCCAATAATGCTGTATTTCACTCATTTTCCCTGCATTATTTTAATAAATAATGTCAGTATCAATTGATATCACACCAGTGATTAAATATGTAATTTCCTCTAGGGGTTTTTACAACGAAACTCCCTCAACAGATCTCGGGTTCGTTCCCTGGTGGAACCTTCATTCTGAGCTCAACTTATCTCCGAGATCCACGTTCGATACCAGTCAGCTTGACCCCTCTCGGGTTCATATTCCCCTTGCAAAACTTATAGAAGTCAATTTCAAGTGACCTTCTTTAAGTAACCAGCAGACTGTCCCACTGTCTGTGTTTAAATTAGGGGTCCTTCACCTCGTCTGGCTGTGAGTAGGTTAGTCTGGTTCCCCCCTTCCATTCTGCGCTCAGTCCTAAGCTGTGCATTCTCTAAAAGGAGGGTCTTATTTATTGCTTCAACCTCTCGGGCTGCTTCGACCATTTCTTTGTAAAGCTCTTGCAGGCACTGGCATTCTAGCCGTACGTTCCTTTCACTGGGCAAGGTGTTCGCTTCTCGTTCCGTCTTGCTGCACGAACCTTCAGGCCTGACTGCCTGGCTGACTTTGCTGTCCACGTCCAGTTGGGTGTGTGCTACTAAAGCTTCCTCTTGTTCAGCATCTGATTATACCATACATAATCTGTTGATAATGCCTCTGCCTCTCTGTATATTGCAGTTCCCCTTGCTAAGCGTCCCTCGAAGTAATCGATCATCATCTTCAACCACGGGTCTTCGCGTTGTAGGTTGGTAAGATTCCTCAAGTCATCCAAGGTCTTCTGATCTCGTTTCTCAATCTGGACAGCTAGAGTTTCCTCTTCTCTTGGGTATCGGCTTAATATGTCCGGTATTACATTCTCTTTCCCTGGACAGTATTCTATTTCCACATTGAATTGTTGAATATACAGGGACCACCTTGTCAACCTCTGGCTAGACAAGTCCGTCTTTAACAGAAATGTTAAAGCTTTATGGTCTGTTCTGAGGACTATTTGAAAACCATACACGAGCTTACGCCAGTATTGCAACGCGTACAAAATTGCGAGCAACTCTATCTCTGTATTCGTGTAATTTTTCTCATGGGCTTTCAACCTCCTACTTATAAAGGCAATAAAAACTTTCTTTTCGGGCTTATCAACATTTTCTTGGAATAGCATCGCTCCTATCCCAACAAGTGATGCATCCGTCTGTATGATGAACTTCTGGGTATAATCAGGGTATCCCAGCTTCACATATTCCAAAAGCATTTGTTTTGACCTCATGAATGCTTCTTGACATTGCTCCGTCCAATTCCACCTGCCGCCTTTTTTCAATAAATCCTGCATGGGTGCTACCGTCGTAGTATAGTTTGGTCAGTGGTTCGAAAAGAATCCAATTACTCCCAAATACTGTCGGACGTGCTTTACTTTCGTAGGTCGAGGAAAATTTCGAATTACCTCTAATTTATCTGGGTTAGGCTTAACTCCATTTTCATCACTAACATGCCCTAGGAATTTAACTTCCCTCTGACAGAAGTGCGATTTCTTGATATTAACCTTAAAATTAGCTTCTCGAAGGTTATCTAGCAGCTTCTTCAGGTCTCTCATGTGCTCCTCCAGAGATTCTGATGTGAGTAGAATGTCGTCTACACATCGGATAGTACTCTCTTTAACATCGTCGGATAGATTGCGATCTAATGCTCTTATCAGGGCTGAACCATCTGATTTCAAACCAAAAGGTAGCCTTAAAAATGTATATGTGTGTTGATCAAACATAAATCCTATCAACAGACTAGTTTTCTTCTCTAATTCAAGATGGTGGAAACTTGAAGTGATATCTAAATTTGTAAATATGGTCTTCCCTTTAAATTTCCTGAGGATTTCTTTAATAGGTGGCACTTGGTCGAACTCCGGAATTACCTTCATATTTAAGTGTCTCAGGTCCAGACATACTCTGACAGTCCAGTCTGTCTTAGGCACGATTACCAATGGGCTTACATAAGGCGTAGGTGTTTTCTCAATAACACCGGCCTCCAACATCTCCTGAATTGCCTCTTTGACCTTAGCATAGTGCTTTTCGGCTATAGGGTATGGTTTCTGCCTAAATGGTGTCCAGTCACTGACTTGGAAAGCATAAGTGAAGTTCTTTATACGACCAGGTCTCGAGTCAAAGACTTCCTTCTGTTCTAATAAAAATTTCTTTAAATTTTCCTTCTCTCTTGGCCCAATTTTTGCTTCTTCAAGTTTTTCCGAAATATGTTCTTCCAGTACGGGTTCCAACTCTTTTTCCATGTCTGTGGCTAGTGTTTTCATTTCTTCTTCTAGCTGCTCAATAGCTAACACTTCTTCCTCATCCACGTCTCTGTATGTATGCCATACTTGTTCATCTGACCCTGGTTCATTCTGATTGAGTGCGACCTCTAAGCCTTCGGCTTCTTCGTTCACACGGAACATAACTCTGTCCTGTGATAGGTCTATTACCACTCTGTATTCCCTTATAAACTCTGTCCCAATAATGAGGTTAAAAGGCAGTTTGTTTACTAGTAGAAAACTCTGTGAGAACTTACAGCCTCCTATCTGTAATTCTAGGAATACCTGATATTTGCATGTCATCGTTCTGTCTGGAATTACACCTTTTATTTTGACACTTGAGATAGGTATTTTCAAAACATTTTCTCTCTGCGCTATCTCATTATACAAAGCTTGTGTCATAAGACATACTGTTGAACCCGTGTCTAACAGACTTCTTATTTTCAACCCTGCCACTCTTACTAAAATAATGGGCAATTCTCTTTTGACCATGACCTGTGGTCCTCCTGTATCTTCAATTAACTCTTCTGGTTTGGCTATCCAATTAATGATGTTGACCGACTTCCATCCATCATTTTCAAATTCTTCTAATTTTGGAGTTGTTTTTTTTTCTATAGCGCCAGTCCCCTTAGAGTTTCTTCTCTCCTGTTCACTGCGCTTAAACTCCAGACTTTTGGCTCCGTCTCCATATCTGTCTGGCGACGTCCTATTCTGCATAACTTCTTGCCAGCGAACTTGTTGCTTCTGGGGCTTATCTCCTCTTTCATTGAGGTATTGCAATGAAGCGTGATATCGTTCCTCTACCTCCTCATCGAAGTTACGTCTTCTTTCCTGGGGTCTCCAATTCCTATTGTTGCCTTCTTGGCCATTGTTACCTCCATTGTTTTGGTACGGTCTATCCCTGGTATTCTGTTTATTCCACGAATTTCGGCCTCCTCTTCCTTTACCAGCATTCCCTTTATACTTCGGCTGCCATCTTCTGGGTTCCTGCTCCCATTGACGTCCGTTGGAATGTAACGTTTTAGTGCTAGTAGCTTTTTTGTTCTTTGGAGCTTGGTACTGGTCAGTCTGCGTGTTGGTCACGTGTACCTGTTCCACGGTTCGATTCTGACGCATAGTATTGGATGTTGTGAGGTCCAGTTGTCTAAGAACCGTCTCCATTTCCATTGCGGTTTTTGCATTTGCCGAGATTAGCAGCCTCTGGATTTCATACGGAAGCTGCTTGGCGATAGCAATACATAGCTCCAGCTCGCTAGGTTTTTGGTCAAGTTCTTTGAACCGACACATCTGAGAGATGAAGAATTCTGCGTACTTCGTTGGATTGTTGGTGCTGTATCTCTTCGAATACAAATCCAATCGTAAATTCTGTTGTGTTACTGGATCCCAGTATCGCTTCAAAAAGGCCTCCTGAAACTCCTCTACAGTATCGAAAGTATAACGGAAACTACGAAACCATAACGCACATTCTCCCTCTGTTAGCTTTTCTATGGCTCGTAGCCTGCGCTCTTGTGGTATCCGCGCATCGTTCAAATATTCAGACACTTCTTTCAGCCAATATTTCGGTGTCATATTACAATGGCTACCTGAGAATTTCCTTGGTTTTTCTTCGCTTGCTCTGATTACATTTATCACTTGTGTGTGCATAGCATTTTCATGCGGCGTAGAAGCTGCAACTGGTGCACCTGGCGTCATATAAGCACTTTCGCCTGGACCTGTAGCACTCCTCATTATAGGTTGGGTTTCCAAATCTGCCCACCTGGGTTTCCTCATATCTTCCACGCTGCCTTCACTAGACTTAGGATCTTTCATAAGGGTTTCCTCTTGCGCGATTATCCTAGTCTCCATTTGATTGTGGCGCATCTCTGCTCTTTCCAGTCGAGTAATTACCTCTTTTTCTATTCTGGTAAGCCTATCTCTATTTTCTTCGGCTACTTGAAATATTTTCTGCTTATCTTCCTTCAGGCTTTGCTTGATATGGGAGATTTCATCCTCTACATCTTCCTTTATTTGAGCAAGGGTCTTGTCGCTTGCCTCTGTCTTCTGGCCTTCTCTCACTTCGAGTTCTTCTCTCAACCCTTTAATTTCCTCTTGAATGTGTCCATTGACCTTTGACATTTCATTCCGAACCTTAATGATTTCTCCTCTGTTTTCCTCTTGCTTTTATTAACGATAATAGCGTCGCTTTGGATTCGGTCCAGTTCTTGATGAACTTTGCTCATCTGACCCTTCATGTTGCCTACCAGCTATTTACTCTCGTTAACGACAGCCTTAATCTCACCTATTTCCTGACATTGATCTAATATGTTCTGATCCTGTTTCTTTAGATCACCGTTAATCGCTCTAGCATAGCTTTTCAATTTCTCGTCCCACTTATTATCGTTCTCTTCCAACCTCTGATCTACCGTTCTACTAAATTCTGAAAACTGTTTCGCTTGGCGTTCGAGATTCGCCTCATTTTGGATTTGAATATCCTTAATGTCATTAGACAAAGCATCTAACCTACTGTTGGTTTCATCCTGCGCGTGTTTACATTCCTGTAAATTACTTTCAAGTTTGGCTTCTATAGCCTCGAAACGTTTATATGTCTTAACCTGCATTTCTGATATAATGCTTACAACAGTTTCTGTTACTTCGGTCTTAATTGTTTCTTGCATTTGACCTAGCTTATCATTTATTTCAACCTGATTGGCATTCATTGCAACCTGATTTGCATTAATTGCCAGCTGATTGGCATCTAACCGATTACTCAATTCAACCTGGTTATTATTAATTGCCTCCTGATTGGCATCTAAGCGAGTGTTTATTCCATCCTGGAAAGCCTTGGCTTCCAGCTTATTCTGTTCATTCACAACATCAAAATGCAGTCATAACCCTGCAATCACCTGCAAAATCTCCTCTGTACCCGCCATTCTTACAACAATACACTTTGAGATACAGGCAGGCTTCCTGGAAACATGTGTGGATACGTTTTGAAGAGAGATACAAAACACTGTACACATATTGTAAGATTGCATTAAAACTTTGAATTTATGGATAAATTGTGGATTGGGTGTGTAGCGCCCATACCCTTGGGTAATCCTCTTCTCAATAGAGAGATTCTGCGTTACGTCAAAAGCCTACTGAACTCAAAAATCACACAAACACAGTTTGAGGCAAAAAAAAAATAATTACTATGGTTTTCCCCATGAAATACCATAAAATCTATCGGGTTTCCCTAAATCCCATAAGCTCCACAAACCTGGGCGCCATGATAATAAAATGAACACATGCTTAGCCCCACAGGCGGGCGACATGATAATAAAATACACCTCTGCGCATATGGTGACCTGTATTTTAAACCGGCCCACATACCAGCGCCATGATAAATTGATAAGAGGTTTGCCATGATAAATAAAATAAAGCTCAGGTCTTGCAATGCCAAGAAATACATATTGCTCTACTGAGGCGATTCCACGATAGAATAATACCGCCCCATGTTACCTGGATCATGGTAATTAAGGTGTTTATCAAAATTTATATTGTTTGTATCGGAGCTTAGCTAAGGTTAGGTGCGGTCATCCCCTAATTCATGTTGTTCGTTACTTTAATAGAGTTGTTTGCACTAAATCTAGACCGACTTTAGTTGTACCTATAGCTCAAATCACTGTACAGGACATCAATCTCCATGTACCCATGTGATTAATTTCCATGGATAACATGCTTCTGCCTCCAGCTAGCTTCAGGTCTCGGCGTGTACCGTTCTCCCACTGAGCAGTTGCATATTTTTGATTTGAGACTAAAAGGTATCAACTCTAAAATGATAAATCACAACTCTATTCTAAAACTTTAATTCAGCATAAAATCATGGCTTCAAACATAAAAAGAACACAATCCCAACAAATATCATACACAAACGTAACAAAGTTACTCCCACAATCCACTAATTATTCACACATTTTAACAAATTAAATCCATATCATTATTCAATCCTTTACCCTTAGGTTGCCTTCAAAATTCCCTCTAGTGCGCTGATGCACATGTAACTTTCACAAAAACTGTGCTTTTACACTCATGTCACCTTGAATGACTTATTTTAATTTCACAAAATTACTTGTTTCTTACAACACATCTTAATTTACATCATGTGTACCGTTTGTGTTTTTGCCTCTCTCTCCCCACCAAATGCTTTATCATGCATTAGCCAACTCATGGGTTGCACTACAAATCTACTTGCAACTCCACAATTATGTAAATCTACCCCTCCACTTCCCTCTTTTTATAGTTCCACTGCATGCCGTTGTGATTTCAATTCCTACATCTGTTATCGCTGTGTCGGATGGTATTATTAAGCAACCCTTGCGAGCGTAGCCTGTGGCGTCAAGTGCCCAACTTCGTAAATTCGTGTCGGTGTCAGTACAAAATGCAACTTCCAACCATTCGTAAGATTGCTAAAATTTTTAATCCTCAGGGTGATCTATGATTACCAATGTGTTTTTAAACCACACACATTCATTACACAATATAACAATGCTCCCTTTCACTACAAGCAAGGTCTCAAATCTGTCCTTTCAAAACGTTAACCTTCACGGTTCGTTTTACAACTCAGCCCCTTGGAGCTGCCCGCATACAATGGAGTGGAGTGGGGTGGTCACAGCGCGTGAACCGTCCCTCGCTTCCTGACTCTTGGCTTTTCATCCCCCAAGCAGTAGCACGATTCTGAATACAATAGTGCATTCTCAAAGATGCACATAGCCCATATGATTTAAACTGAATAGTATGCAATAGGTTCTGGACGAGCTTAAACATTTATTCCTAACCTTAGGATATTAATAACTGGCCTCAATAGGTCCGTTTCATTATATGAAGGCACGAGATTCATCAAACACAGGTCTAGTTGGGTAGCCGGTATCTTAATAAATGCTACGGTCAGTCAGCAGCTGCCGTCAATAAGATTCGCTTCACAAGAGCCGAATCATTCAATAACAAGTTCTCGGTCGATCAGGTATGGTGCAGAGGTTTCCCTGTTCTCCTCTCACCTACCACAGGATTCGAACCCGGAACACTCTGGCATAAATTAAATATCTCTGTACGCCCAAGGCTATACGAGACTTTACACGTCGAACAGATTTCCTGGCTCCATAACCTGATGCTATAATCTCGTCCTTTAATTATTAAGAGAAATCTATCAATTACTCTACAAGCTCATTCACAAGCTACAAATTCAATTCACTATTAAGCTCTTCCATTTCCTTGCATAATTATATTCCCATTAATACAATATAATCTGATATCAACTCTTTTCTCATCCCTTAATGTATTATCTACTGCTTGGATCGATAAATATTCCAATTAGCGTAAATATTTCTTGCTTAAAACATTTTATCCTGATGTATTCATTTCTACCTTTCATTATTATTAATATTATTACTGACATAAATTACCATAACCCGACACAACGTAACCATTTTAAATATCGAACATCCGTGTTCGTTACGTTACGTTTTACATAACTGATTTGCCATTTTATTAATAGTGGTAACGCTTAATCCACTCACTGATGTATAAAAACATCTCAACTCTACTGAAATCAAAACAACCATAAACACTTGAGGGTCTACCTCCTAATACTGATTCTTACTGGCATATTTTATAATTCTGAAATCACATTACATGCAGTGGCTATAACTTCTATAACATCATGATTTGTGGGGTACTTACATAGGCTTATCCAGGTGGCTCCAACCACCCATATCTTCCAGTCTCGCCTGCCATTTGCATAATTAGCGAGGCATCTCCACACTGATAATACACATTTTATATGACATTTGCTTCACAAACCACGCGACACTTTTCATTTCTATGCTGAAGCTAGTGCTTCCTCACACATGACATTTTATAACACTTGTTATAATATTAATTTAAAATATATTTTACATAAGATCACTACACAAACACACGTCACAATTTATATTCCTGACTGGTTGAAATGTCCTGGCAAGATATCAGAATTGCAGGTGCGGACGGACTCCTCCACGCTCCTACTACCTCCTGATTGAAAGTCTCGATCATCTGCCTACGGATTCACCAACTGTCGATCGATTATCCCTCGATAACCGTCCTGATCTGGCATGAATATGCTTACATATCGTCATGAACGTTAATTATTGGTATACTTATGGCATTTCACCAATCGCATCATAAAGTTTATCCCGGCGCAGTCCGGCATATTAAGACATGTATAACCACTCACTATTTTATACACTGCGCTCAACATTGTACATTGTATTTACACAAATTATTACTTTCAACAGTTCTGCCTAGTATATCACACGGTACTTCCTATGTGAACACTAACAATTGCTCGTACTGCCGACTATACACATACGGCACGACTGTCCTTAATAAAAAGTATATAACAGTTTTACTGCACGGCTTCCCAAACTGAAGTCCGAGCCTCCCTCCTTGACTTCGGTAATACGCATTTCGCATAATAAAGTTCGTTGATTACCGTACTCATTATTACTTCATGACCATGCATGATTATATTATCACTTGGTGCATTACACTGCACGACGAATATACTGATTACCACTTAAATGTTTAAGTCTTTGTGCGCGCTTCTTTCCCTGGTGTCGGGCGACATACGCTCCGCGCTAGGTTCTGGTACAACAACAACTGTCCTCTGCCAAGGGTCAACCCCTTATATTCGTTTCACAAGAAAAAGTAGATCCAGAATTCCCTCGCAGATTCATCTCCTCTCCCAGGATGATTCTGGTCTTGGAATAATACTCATATTGTTCCTTTTTCCTCGCTGGTCACAAAACTGAATGCGTGCTCGAGGATCGATCGGCCAATTAATCAATATTAATTGCCTTATCCATGGCGTGGGTACGCGGCGTTGCTTAAAAATCCCCGGCGACCTAGTGAGATCACGTCGCGAACACCAATAGTCCTGTGTTCTTGCGCACTCCATTAAATATGCCTTGATTTCACAGTTTAAAGGCTCTATAATTAGCCTCCTGGCTAAAGATTCACCTGTGTGCAACTCTCAGGTCAGGGGCGTTGCTCCAATCACGAGTAATCAATGATTTT
The DNA here is from genome assembly GCA_946902985.2 of Meconema thalassinum. Lineage (NCBI taxonomy): Eukaryota > Metazoa > Arthropoda > Insecta > Orthoptera > Tettigoniidae > Meconema > Meconema thalassinum. Next base: position 447,890,157 of record OX336390.1, read on the forward strand.
CCCTTGTATCTCCCCACTCCACTCTAGTTCCTATTCTCAAACGGGGAAAAACTGGACCATTATTTCACCCCCTGACCTGTTCCAGACGACATAAGTAGGTCAGCGAGAGTGACACGGCTCCAAGAGTCTCCTCCCACAATTCTGGGGCCATTAGTAAAATGTCAAACTCTCCAACTTCTGTGTTCCAAGTCCAGCATAGCCTACTTCATGCAGTCCAATAATGCTGTATTCCACTCATTTTCCCTGCATTATTTTAATAAATAATATCAGTATCAATTGATATCACACCAGTGATTAAATATGTAATTTCCTCTAGGGGTTTTACAACGAAACTCCCTCAACAGATCTCGGGTTCGTTCCCTGGTGGATCCTTCATTCTGAGCTCAACTTATCTCCGAGATCCACGTTCGATACCAGTCAGCTTGACCACTCTTATTCAATAAATAGATAGATAGATAGATAGATAGATAGATAGATAGATAGATAGATAGATAGATAGTGTACCCATGTGAGTAATCTCCATGGAAAATATGCTTCCGCCTCCAGCTAGCATCAGGACTCAGGCGTGTACCGTTCCCCCATTGAGCAGTTGCATATTTTGGATTTGAGACTAAGAGGTATCAACTCTACAATGATAAGGCACAACTCTATTCTAAGACTTTAATTCAGTAATAAAATCATGGCTTCAAACAAATAAAACAATCCTAACAAACATAAAACAAAATCAAACAAAAATATTACTTCCACAATCCACTAATATTAACATAATATCATCATAATAAACTCATATCATAACTCAGACCTTTACCCTTATATCAACTTTAAAATTCACTCTAGTAAGCTGATGCACATACAACTTCATAAACAAACTGTACTTTAATTCTTCTGTCATCTAATGTGACTTCTTTACTTTCACAAAATTATTTATTCCGTAAACCTCGTCTTAATTTGACAATTATGTGTGCCGTGTGTGTTTGATCTTTCTCTTCCCACCAAATGCTTTACATGCATTAGCCTATTCAGGTGTTGCACAACAGTCTACGTGCAACTCCATAATTCTGTAAGCTACCCCTACACGTCTCTATTTATATAGCTCCACTGCATGCCGTTGTGATTTCATCTTAAACCTTTAGTTAACGCTGTGTCGGACGGTACTATTAAACTACCCTTGCGCGCGTAGCCTGTGGCGTTAGTAACCAACTTCTGAAAAAGGTGTCAGTGACAGTAACAAATTCAACTTCCAACCATTCGTTAGATTGCTAAAAACATGAACCACCAGGGTGATCTATAATTACCAATGTGTTCTTAAACCACATGACTTCATTACTTACTATAACAATGTTTCTTTCAATGCAAGCAAGGTCTTAAATCTTTCCTCTCAAAACGCTAGCCTTCATGGTACGTTTAGCGACCCAGCCCCTTGGAGCTGTCTGTATACAATGGAACGGAGTAGGGGTTGTTCACAGCTGTAAACCGACCCTTGTCTCCCTGATTCCTGGACTTCATCTCCCCAAGCAGTATTACTATTTTTAAAGACAATACCGTGGTCACAGTGACACACATATCTCAATGGATTTAAACTGAATATTATGCAAATAGGTATTGGATGAGCTTTAACATTTATTCCTACCCTGAGGATATAATAACTGGCACCAAATCGGTCCATTTCAACAAGAAGGCACGAGATTCATAAAACCATTGGTCTAGTAGGATAACCGGTATCTTAAATAAATGCTGCGGTCAGCCCACATGCTGCCGTCATAAGATTCGCTTCACAAGAGCCGAATCACTCAATAATAAGTTCTCGGGCGATCAGATAGAATGCAGAGGTGTCCAACGTTCTCCTCTCACCTATCACAGGATTCGAACCCGGAACATTCCATATCCATCATCAGAGTTAGGGTCCAACACTAATTACACTCTGGCACAAAGCACATATCCCAGTATACCCACGGCATACGAGATTCCATACGTCGAATAGAATACCTGGTTCCATGACCTAATGTTATAATCTTCGTCCGTTAATTATTAAGAGAAATCTATCAATTACTGATGATGATGATAATTGTTGTTTTAAGGGGCCTAACATCTAGGTTATCGGCCCCGATCAATTACTCTATAAGCTTTTACACAAGCTGCAAATTCAATTCACTAGAAAGCTTTTCCATTTCCTTGCATAATTATATTCCCATTAATACAATATATTCTGATATTAAACTCTTTTCTCAATCCCTTAATGTAATCTTACTGTATAATCTTACTGCTTAGATCGATAAGTCTTCCCATAGCGTAAATATTTCTTGCTTACCACATTTTCCTGATGTATTCATTCATACCTTTATTTATTCATTATTATTATTATTATTATTCTTACTGACATAAATTACCAAAATCCGACACAACTTAACTATCTTAAAAATCGAACAACCGTGTTCGTTACGTTACATTTACATAACTGATTTGCCATTTTATTAATAGTGGTAACGATTAATCCACTCATTGATGTAACAACATCTCAACTCTACTAAAATCAACACAATAATAATAAAACCTGGAGGGTCTACCTCCTAATACTGATTTTTACTGGCATCTTTATAACTCTGAAATCACATTACATGCAGTGGCCTATACTTCTACATAATCATAATTTGTGGGGTACTCACATATATAGGCTCATCATGGTGGCTTCAACCACTTATATCCTTCCGGGTCGCCTGCCATATGCAGATTTAGTGCGACATTTGCATCTTGAATATACACATTTTATGATACATTTCTCTCACCAACCGCACGGCACTTTTCATTTCTATAAAGAAGCTATTGCTTCCAAAACACATGACACTTTATGACACTTATTATACCATTAATTTTAAAAAATATTTCACATATGATTTACACATAACACACGTCACTTTTTACACTTTTCATTGGTTGAAATTCCCCGGCAAAATATCAGAATTGCAGGCGTCGACGGCATCTTCCGTGCTCCTACCAACTCCTGATTGAAAGTCTGGTTCATCTGCCTCCGGAATTCACCAACAGTCTATCAATAATCCTACGGTAAACTTCCTGCTTTGCATAAATATGCTAATTTCCGTCCTAAGCGTTACTATTTGGTATTCTTAAGACATTACCCAATGCTTCGTAAAGTTTCTCTCAGCGCATTCCAGCGTAATAAGACATGTATAACCAGTCAATACATTATACACTGCGCTTAACATTGTACATAATTTTCACACAGCTTATTACCTTCAATAGTTCTGCAACTTACATCACACGGTACTTCCTATGTGAACACAAACCATTGTTCGTATTGCTGACATCACCTGCGGCACGACTTTCCTTAATAAAGCCTTCTAAAGGTTTTACTGCGTGGCTTCCCAAGTTGAAGCCCTGGCCTCCTTCCTTGACTTCGGTAATACGCATTTCACACAATAACGTTCGTTGATTACCGTACTTCTTATTATTTCATGACCATGCATGATTATCTTCTCACTTGGTGCATTAAGATGTGCGGTGAATATAATGGTTAACACTCAAATGCTCAAGTCTTTGTTTGAGCGTCCTTTCCTGAGCCGGACCGACATACGTTCCGCGCTCGAGTCTGTTCAAAAACAACTGCCTACTGTCTCCGACTGTCTGACAACGACTGTCTTCTGCTAAGGGTCGACTCCCTTATATTGGTTTCACACAAAAAGTAGAGCTAAAATTTCCCGCGCTATCTCAACTCCTCTCCCAGCGTGATTCTGGTCTCGAAACAATGCTCATCGGGTTCCTTTTTCTTCACTGATCCCAGAACTATCTGCGTGCTGAAGGATAGATCGGCCAATTAATTAATATTAATTGCTTTTCCCATGGCTTGGGGACGCGGCTTCAGTGGGAATCCCTGGCGACATCGTCAAACCCAGCCGCGAACATCCATCGTCCTGTGTCCCTACGCACTCCATTAAATATGCGTCAATTTCGCAGATTAAAGGCTCTAAAATTAGCCTCCTGGCTAATGATTCACCTGTGTGCAACTCTCATGTAATTGCGTTGCTCCAATTACGAGTAATCAATGATTTTCCTTGGGATCTTCTCATCCCACTCTCATGTTCCTTCTCAAACGGGGAAGAACCTGGTCATTATTCAACCCCCAACCCCTTCCAGACGACTTAACTAGGTCAGCGAGATTGACACGGCTCCAAGAGTCTCCTCCTACTATTCTGGGCCTATTAGTAAAACGTCAAACTCTCTACTTCTGCGTTCTAAGTCCAGCATAGCCTACTCCAAGTAGTCCAATAATGCTGCATTCCGCTCCTTTTCCCTACATTATTTTAATAAATAAGGTCATTATCAACTGAAATCACACCAGTGATTATATATATATACTTTCCTCTAGGGGTTTTTACAATGAAACTCCCTCAACAGATCTCGGGTTCGTTCCCTGGTGGAACCTTTATTCTGAGATCACAGTCTCTGAGATCCACGTTCGATATCAGTCAGCTTAACCCCCTCGGGTTCATATTCCCCTAGCAAAACTTATAGAAGTCAATTGCAAGTGACTTTCTGTAAGTAACCAGCTGACTGCTTACCACTGTCTGTGTTTACATTTGGGGTCCTTCACCTCGTCTGGCTGCAAGTAGGTTTGTCTAGCTCCCCCTTCCACACTGCGCTCAGCTCTAAGCTGTTCATTATCTTGACGGAGGGCTTCATTTATGGCCTCAACTTCCCTTGCCGCTTCGACCATTTCCTTGTAAAGTTCTCGCAGGCACTGGCATTTACACTGGGCAAGCTGTCGATTTCTCGTTCCGTCTCGCCACGTGAACTTTCAGGTCTGACTGCCTGGCTGACTTCGCTATCCACGTTCAGTTGGGTGTGCGCTGCTAATACTTCTTCTTGTTCGTCGAATTCTTCTGGCGAATGGTAAATTTTTAAATTGGCTGCATTCATAACGACCTCGTTTCCTATTTCTAAATGCCTTATTCTGTATGCATTGTTTTGTAGGTCTCTAATCACCTCGAACGGGCCGTGATAACCGAAAATGAACTTCTTATACTTCCTTGCTCCTGGATCTGAACTGGCTGGTCTCCTGACTAAAAATCTTTCGCCGACGAGAAGCGGTCTGTGATACCTCTTCGCACGATTTCTCCTCTGACGTCTCTCCGCCTGTGCTTGGAGATATTCGAAGGTTCGTTGGATCCTCAATTCTCGTCCTGGCTGTGCGTCTACTGGTAATGGAATAACACCAGTCCACGGTCTCTCCGGTCTCTGATCCAAATGTAGAGTCACGGGCACTTGTCCTGTCACCTCATGTACAGTATTATTTATACAGTATTCAATTACTTCTAGGAACTCAATCCAACGGCAATTCTCTTCAGAGCAGTAGGTCTTCATGTACTTCTGGATCTCTCTCATTACTCTTTCAACTGGATTTGCCTCAGGATGGCGAATGGTAGATAAAATCTGCCTAATTCCTAGATTCTCCAGTTCTCGACGAAATTCTGCGCTCGTGAAGCAACTTCCGTGGTCCGAGAGGATGTTATCCGGCTTCCCAAGAATCGGAATAAGTCTCTCTTTCAGGCGTTTCAATACCTGCTTTGGACTTGTCTTCTGTATGGGGCATAATACTACCATTTTTGAAAATACATCCATGGCTACAAAAATGTGTCTATTGCCTCTACGTGCTCTAGGCAGTGGCCCAAAGTTATCTATGCTCATTAGCTGCCTTGGCTTCTCCGGTAACAACGGGATAGGTCGTTGCATCATTAAAAAGGGATTTGGCTTTACCCTTTGGCACAAGTCACATGTCCTAATAGCATTTCTCACCGTTTCTCTCAACTTTGGCCAAGTAAATGCTTCTTTCAACAGAGCGGTAATCTTGTCTATTCCGGGATGTCCAAATGCTCTGTGTGCTAGCTACACCAATCTCCTCTGCAAAGATGCAGGAATAACAATCCTTTGGCGGGTATGGTCCACATCATCCCACTTGTGTAGTATTTGATTATACCATACATAACCTGTTGATAATGCCTCTGCCTCTCTGTATATTGCAGTTCCCCTTGCTAAGCGTCCCTCGAAGTAATCGATCATCATCTTCAACCACGGGTCTTCGCGTTGTAGGTTGGTAAGGTTCCGCAAGTCATCCAACGTCTTCTGATCTCGATTCTCAATCTGGACAGCTAGCGCTTCCTCTTCTCTAGGGTAACGGCTTAATATGTCCGGTATTACATTTTCTTTCCCTGGACAGTATTCTATTTCCACATTGAATTGCTGAATATATAGGGACCATCTTGTCAACCTCTGGCTAGACAAGTCTGTCTTTAACGGAAATGTTAAAGCTTTATGGTCTGTTCTGAGGACTATTTGAAAGCCATACACGAGTTTATGCCTTGATTGCAACGCGTACAAAATTGCGAGCAACTCTATCTCTGTAATCGTGTAGTTTTTCTCATGGGCTTTCAACCTCCTACTTATAAAGGCAATAAAAACTTTCTTTTCAGGCTGGTCAACATTTTCTTGGAATAGCATCGCTCCTAAACCAATAAGTGATGCATCCGTCTGTATGATGAATTTCTGGGTATAATCCGGGTATCCCAGCTTCACATATTCCAAAAGCATTTGTTTTGACCTCACGAATGCTTCCTGACATTGCTCCGTCCAATTCCATCTGCCGCCTTTTTTCAATAGGTCCTGCAGGGGTGCTACTGTCGTAGTATAGTTTGGGCAGTGGTTCGAAAAGAATCCAATTACTCCCAAATACTGTCGGACGTGCTTAACTTTCGTGGGTCGAGGGAAATTCCGAATTACCTCCAATTTATCTGGATTAGGCTTAACTCCATTTGCATCAATAACATGCCCTAGGAATTTAACTTCCCTCTGACAGAAGTGCGATTTCTTGATATTAACCTTAAAGTTAGCTTCTCGAAGGTCATCTAGCAACTTCTTCAGGTCTCTCATGTGCTCCTCCAGAGATTCTGATGTGAGTAGAATGTCGTCTACGTATCTGATGGTACTCTCATTCACATCATCGGATAGATTGCGATCTAACGCTCTTATCAGGGCTGAACCAGCTGTTTTCAAACCAAAAGGTAGCCTTAAAAACGTGTATGTGTGTTGATCAAACATAAATCCTGTCAACAGACCAGTTTTCTTCTCTAATTCAAGATGGTGGAAACTGGACGTGATGTCCAAGTTTGTGAATACGGTCTTCCCTTTGAACTTCCTGAGGATCTCTTTAATAGGTGGCACTTTGTCAAACTCCGGAATAACCTTCATATTTAAGTGTCTCAGGTCCAGACATACTCTGACAGTTCCGTCTGTCTTAGGTACGATTACCAATGGACTTACATAAGGCGTAGGTGTCTTCTCAATAACACCGGCCTCCAACATCTCCTGAATTGCCTCTTTCACCTTGGCATAATGCTTTTCGGCTATAGGGTATGGTTTCTGCCTAAATGGTGTCCAATCACTGACTTGAAAAGCATAAGTGAAGTTCTTTATGCGACCAGGTCTCGAATCAAAGACTTCCTTCTGTTCTAATAAAAATTTCTTTAAATTTTCCTTCTCTCTTGGCCCAATTTTTGCTTCTTCAAGTTTTTCCGAAATATATTCTTCCAGTTCGGATTCCAGATCTTTCTCCATGCCTGTGGCTAGTGTTTTCAGTTCTTCTTCTAACTGCTCCATAGCTAACACTTCTTCCTCAGCCACGTCTCTGTATGTATGCCATACTTGTTCATCTGACCCTGGTTCATTCTGATTGAGTGCGACCTCTAAGCCTTCGGCTTCCTCAATCACATGGAACATAACCCTGTCCTGTGCTAGGTCTATTATCACTCTGTATTCCCTTATAAATTCTGCCCCAATAAGTAGGTTATAAGGCAGTTTGTTTACTAATAGAAAACTCTGTGAGAAAATAGAGCCTCCTATCTGTAAATCTAGGAATACCTGATATTTACATATCATCGTTCTGTCTGGAATTACCCCTTTTATTTTCACACTAGAGATCGGTATTTTCAAAACATTTTCTCTCTGCGCTATCTCATTATACAAAGCTTGTGTCATAAGACATACTGTTGAACCCGTGTCTAACAGACTTCTTATTTTCAACCCTGCCACTCTTACTAAAATAATGGGCAATTCTCTTTTGACCATGACCTGTGGTCCTCCTGTATCTTCAATTAACTCTTCTGGTTTGGCTATCCAATTGATGATGTTAACTGACTTCCATCCATCAGTCTCGAACTCTTCTAATTTTGGAGTTTTTTTTCTATAGCGCCAGTTCCCTTAGAATTTCTTCTCTCTTGTTCGCTGCGCTGTACCTCCACACTCTTAGCTCCATCTCCATATCTGTCTGGCGATGTCCTGTTCTGCATAACTTCTTGCCAGTGGACTTGTTGCTTCTGGGGCTCATCTCCCCTTTCCTCGAGGTATCGCAATGAAGCGTGATATCGTTCCTCTACCTCGTCATCGAAGTTACTTCTTCTTTCCTGGGGTCTCCAATTTCTATTGTTGCCTTCTTGGCCATTGTTACCTCCATTATTTTGGTATGGTCTACCCCTGGTATTTTGCTTATTCCACGAATTTCGGCCTCTTCCTCCTCTACTAGCATTCCCTTTGTACTTCGGCTGCCATCTTCTGGGTTCCTGTTCCCATTGACGTCCGTTGGAATCTAATGTTTCAGTGCTCGTAGCTTTGTTGTTCCTTGGGGCTTGATGTTGGTCAGTCTGCGTGTTGGTCACGTGTACCTGTTCCACGGTTCGATTCTGACGCATCGTATTGGCTGTTGTGAGGTCCAGTTGTCTAAGAACTGTCTCCATTTCCATAGCAGTTTTCGCATTTGCCGAGATTAGCAGTCTTTGGATCTCGTATGGAAGCTGCTTGGCGATAGCAATACATAGCTCCAGCTCGCTAGGTTTTTGATCAAGTTCTTTGAACCTACACATTTGATATATGAAAAACACTGCGTACGTCGTTGGGTTGTTGGTGCTGAATATTTTGGAATACAAATCCAATCTCAAATTTTGCTGTGTGGCTGGATCCCAGTACCGTTTCAAAAATGCCTCCCGAAACTCCTCAACAGTATCGAAAGTATACCGGAAACTGCGAAACCATAATGCACATTCTCCCTCTGTTAGTTTCTCAATGGCTCTTAGCCTGCGCTCTTGCGGTATCCGCGCATCATTCAAATATTCAGACACTTCCTTCAACCAATATTATGGTGTCATATTACAGTGGCTACCTGAGAATTTCCTTGGTTTCTCTTCGCTTGCCCTGATAACGTTTATCACCTGGGTGTGCATAGCATTTTCATGTGGCGTTGATGCTGCAACTGGTGCACCTGGCGTCATATAAGTACTTTCGCCTGGGCCTGTAGCATTCCTGATTACAGGTTGGGTTTCTAAGTCTGCCCACCTTGTTTTCCGCATATCTTCCATGCTGCCTTCACTTGACTTAGGATCCTTCATAAGGGTTTCCTCCTGTGCGATTATCCTAGTCTCCATTTGATTGTGGCGCATCTCCGCTCTTTCCAGTCGAGTAATTACCTCCTTCTCGATTCTGGTAAGCCTATCTCGATTTTCCTCGGCCACTTGAAATATTTTCTTCTTGTCTTCTTTCAGGCTTTGTTTGATATGGGAGATTTCATCCTCTACATCTTCCTTAATTTGAGCAAGGGTCTTGTCGCTTGCCTCTGTCTTCTGGCCTTCTCTTACTTCGAGTTCTTCTCTCAATCCTTTGATTTCCTCTCGCATGTGTCCATTAACCTTTGACATTTCATTCTGGACCTTATGATCTCACCTCTATTCTCCTCTTGCCTTTTGTTAACTACAACAAGGTCACTTTGAACTTGGTCCAGTTCTTGATGAACTTTGCTCATCTGACCTTTCACGTTGCTTACCAGCTCTTTACTTTCATTAGCGATAGCCTTAATCTCGCTTATTTCCTGACATTGATCAAATATGTTCTGATCCTGTTTCTTTAGATCACCGTTAATTGCTCTAGCATAGCTTTTCAATTTCTGGTCCCATTTAGAGTCGTTCTCTTCTAACCTCTGATCTACCGTTCTCGTAAATTCTGAAAACTGTTTCGCTTGGCGTTTGAGATTCGCCTCATTTTGGATTTGAATATCCTTAATGTCATTAGACAGCGCATCTAACCTACTGTTGGTTTCATCCTGCGCATGCTTACACGCTTGTAAATTACTTTCCAGCTTGGCTTCTATAGCCTCGAAACGTTTATCTGTTTTAACCTGCATTTCTGATATAATGCTTACAACAGTTTCTGTTACTTCGGTCTTAATCGTTTCCTGCATTTGACCTAGCTTATCATTCAATTCAACCTTATTTGCATCCAATCGGTTGTTTATTTCAACCTGATTAGCATCTAACCGATTATTCAATTCACTCTGATTATCATTCATTGCAACCTTATTTGCATTAATTGCCAGCTGATTGGCATCTAACCGATTACTCAATTCAACCTGATTAGCATTCATTGCAACCTGATTTGCATTAATTGCCTCCTGATTGGCATCTAAACGAGTGTTTATTCCATCCTGGAAAGCCTTAGCTTCCAGCTTGTTCTGTTCATTCACAGCGTCAAAATGCAGTCTTAACCCTGCAATAACCTGCAAAATCTCCTCTGTGCCAGCCATTCTTACAATAATACACTTTGAGATGCAGGCAGGCTTCCTGGAAGCACGTGTGGATATGTTTTGAAGAGAGACACCAAACACTGTACACATATTGTAAGATCGTACAAAACCTGTTAATTTTATGATAAATTGTGGATTTGGTATGTGGCGCTCGTACCCTTGGGTAATTCTCTTCTCAATAGAGAGATTCGGCGTTACCTCAAAAGCCTACTGAACTCAAAAAATCACTCAAACACAGTTTGAGGCAAAAAAATAATTACTATGGTTTTCCCCATGAAATACCATAAAAATCTATGGTGTTTCCCTAAATCCCATAAGCTCCACAAACCTGGGCACCATGATAAATAAAATACGGTTCATGCTTTGCCCACACACGGCGACATGATAAATAAAATACACACCTGCGCCTATGGTGACCTGTATTTTAAACTGGCCCCACATATCGGCGCCATGATAAATAATATAAGCATGTACGTGTGTTTATCAAAATTTATATTGTTTGTATCGGAGCTTAGCTATGGTTAGGCGCGGTCATCCCCTAATTCACGTTAATTGTTACTTTAATAGAGTTGTGTGCACTAAATCTAGACCGACTTTAGTTGTACCTATAGCTCAAATCACTGTACAGGACATCAATTTCCATGTACCCATGTGAGTAATATCCATGGAAAATATGCTTCCGCCTCCAGCTAGCATGAGGACTCAGGCGTGTACCGTTCCCCCATTGAGCAGTTGCATATTTTGGATTTGAGACTAAGAGGTATCAACTCTACAATGATAAGGCACAACTCTATTCTAAGACTTTAATTCAGTAATAAAATCATGGCTTCAAACAAATAAAACAATCCTAACAAACATAAAAAAAAATCAAACAAAAATATTACTTCCACAATCCACTAATATTAACATAATATCATCATAATAAACTCATATCATAACTCAAACCTTTACCCTTATATCAACTTTACAATTCACTCTAGTGCGCTGATGCACATACAACTTCATAAACAAACTGTACTTTAATTCTTCTGTCATCTAATGTGACTTCTTTACTTTCACAAAATTATTTATTCCGTAAACCTCGTCTTAATTTGACAATTATGTGTGCCGTGTGTGTTTGATCTTTCTCTTCCCACCAAATGCTTTACATGCATTAGCCTATTCAGGTGTTGCACAACAGTCTACGTGCAACTCCATAATTCTGTAAGCTACCCCTACACTTCTCTATTTATATAGCTCCACTGCATGCCGTTGTGAATTCATCTTAAACCTTTAGTTAACGCTGTGTCGGACGGTACTATTAAACTACCCTTGCGCGCGTAGCCAGTGGCGTTAGTAACCAACTCTGAAAAAGGTGTCAGTGACAGTAACAAATTCAACTTCCAACCATTCGTTAGATTGCTAAAAACATGAACCATCAGGGTGATCTATAATTACCAATGTGTTCTTAAACCACATGACTTCATTACTCACTATAACAATGTTTCTTTCAATGCAAGCAAGGTCTTAAATCTTTCCTCTCAAAACGCTAGCCTTCATGGTACGTTTAGCGACCCAGCCCCTTGGAGCTGTCTGTATACAATGGAACGGAGTAGGGGTTGTTCACATCTATAAACCGACCCTTGTCTCCCTGATTCCTGGACTTCATCTCCCCAAGCAGTATTACTATTTTAAAGACAATACCGTGGTCACAGTGACACACATATCTCAATGGATTTAAATTGAATATTATGCAAATAGGTATTGGATGAGCTTTAACATTTATTCCTACCCTGAGGATATAATAACTGGCACCAAATCGGTCCATTTCAACAAGAAGGCACGAGATTCATAAAACCATTGGTCTAGTAGGATAACCGGTATCTTAAATAAATGCTGCGGTCAGCCCACATGCTGCCGTCATAAGATTCGCTTCACAAGAGCCGAATCACTCAATAATAAGTTCTCGGGCGATCAGATAGAATGCAGAGGTGTCCAACGTTCTCCTCTCACCTATCACAGGATTCGAACCCGGAACATTCCATATCCATCATCAGAGTTAGGGTCCAACACTAATTACACTCTGGCACAAAGCACATATCCCAGTATACCCACGGCATACGAGATTTCATACGTCGAATAGAATACCTGGTTCCATGACCTAATGTTATAATCTTCGTCCGTTAATTATTAAGAGAAATATATCAATTACTCTATAAGCTTTTACACAAGCTGCAAATTCAATTCACTAGAAAGCTTTTCCATTTCCTTGCATAATTATATTCCCATTAATACAATATATTCTGATATTAAATTCTTTTCTCAATCCCTTAATGTAATCTTACTGTATAATCTTACTGCTTAGATCGATAAGTCTTCCCATAGCGTAAATATTTCTTGCTTACCACATTTTTCCTGATGTATTCATTCATACCTTTATTTATTCATTATTATTATTATTATTCTTACTGACATAAATTACCAAAATCCGACACAACTTAACCATCTTAAAAATCGAACAACCGTGTTCGTTACGTTACATTTACATAACTGATTTGCCATTTTATTAATAGTGGCAACGATTAATCCACTCATTGATGTAACAACATCTCAACTCTACTAAAATCAACACAATAATAATAAAACCTGGAGGGTCTACCTCCTAATACTGATTTTTACTGGCATCTTTATAACTCTGAAATCACATTACATGCAGTGGCCTATACTACATAATCATAATTTGTGGGGTACTCACATATATAGGCTCATCATGGTGGCTTCAACCACTTATATCCTTCCGGGTCGCCTGCCATATGCAGATTTAGTGCGACATTTGCATCTTGAATATACACATTTTATGATACATTTCTCTCACCAACCGCACGGCACTTTTCATTTCTATAAAGAAGCTATTGCTTCCAAAACACATGACACTTTATGACACTTATTATACCATTAATTTTAAAAAATATTTCACATATGATTTACACATAACACACGTCACTTTTTACACTTTTCATTGGTTGAAATTCCCCGGCAAAATATCAGAATTGCAGGCGTCGACGGCATCTTCCGTGCTCCTACCAACTCCTGATTGAAAGTCTGGTTCATCTGCCTCCGGAATTCACCAACAGTCTATCAATAATCCTACGGTAAACTTCCTGCTTTGCATAAATATGCTAATTTCCGTCCTAAGCGTTACTATTTGGTATTCTTAAGACATTACCCAATGCTTCGTAAAGTTTCTCTCAGCGCATTCCAGGGTAATAAGACATGTATAACCAGTCAATACATTATACACTGCGCTTAACATTGTACATAATTTTCACACAGCTTATTACCTTCAATAGTTCTGCAACTTACATCACACGGTACTTCCTATGTGAACACAAACCATTGTTCGTATTGCTGACATCACCTGCGGCACGACTTTCCTTAATAAAGCCTTCTAAAGGTTTTACTGCGCGGCTTCCCAAGTTGAAGTCCGGGCCTCCTTACTTGACTTCGGTAATACGCATTTCACACAATAACGTTCGTTGATTACCGTACTTCTTATTATTTCATGACCATGCATGATTATCTTCTCACTTGGTGCATTACGATGTGCGGTGAATATAATGGTTAACACTCAAATGCTCAAGTCTTTGTTTGAGCGTCCTTTCCTGAGCCGGACCGACATACGTTCCGCGCTCGAGTCTGTTCAAAAACAACTGCCTACTGTCTCCGACTGTCTGACAACGACTGTCTTCTGCTAAGGGTCGACTCCCTTATATTGGTTTCACACAAAAAGTAGAGCTAAAATTTCCCGCGCTATCTCAACTCCTCTCCCAGCGTGATTCTGGTCTCGAAACAATGCTCATCGGGTTCCTTTTTCTTCACTGATCCCAGAACTATCTGCGTGCTGAAGGATAGATCGGCCAATTAATTAATATTAATTGCTTTTCCCATGGCTTGGGGACGCGGTTTCAGTGGGAATCCCTGGCGACATCGTCAAACCCAGCCGCGAACATCCATCGTCCTGTGTCCCTACTCACTCCATTAAATATGCGTCAATTTCGCAGATTAAATGCTCTAAAATTAGCCTCCTGGCTAATGATTCACCTGTGTGCAACTCTCATGTCATTGCGTTGCTCCAATTACGAGTAATCAATGATTTTCCTTGGGATCTTCTCATCCCACTCTCATGTTCCTTCTCAAACGGGGAAGAACCTGGTCATTACTCAACCCCCCGACCCCTTCCAGACGACTTAACAAGTTCATCGAAATTGACACGGCTCCAAGAGTCTCCTCCTACTATTCTGGGCCTATTAGTAAAACGTCAAACTCTCTACTTCTGCGTTCTAAGTCCAGCATAGCCTACTCCAAGTAGTCCAATAATGCTGCATTCCGCTCCTTTTCCCTACATTATTTTAATAAATAAGGTCATTATCAACTGAAATCACACCAGTGATTTTATATATACTTTCCTCTCGGGGTTTTTACAATGAAACTCCCTCAACAGATCTCGGGTTCGTTCCCTGGTGGAACCTTTATTCTGAGATCACAGTCTCTGAGATCCACGTTCGATATCAGTCAGCTTAACCCCCTCGGGTTCAATAGATAGATAGATAATGCCTTTATTGGTGGCGAAGTCGGGGCTCAAAGCCCTCTCTTACACTTAACCACTAGAAGAGTATACATCTACATGACTTATCATTACAAATACCAATAGCACAAATCATATTAATAGCAATACGAATAGTGATAATATGAATATTGATAGAATCATTAATTTTAAAATACACAAAGTAAAGAACAGTAACTACGTAGTTATTACGTAAATACAGTAATCCAATCATTCATCTCATTCACTCGTTCATTCAACATTTATCCAGCAATTCAGTGGGATTCACCCAGCAAATAATCACAGCAAGCCACTTTAAACTTGCGATGCGAAGGATTGTCTCTAATGTTCGCACGTATAAAATTCCATGACCTGGACGCAGATAATATCTGATATCTTTTTCGAGCGCAGTGTATCGACTAAAATCGATCTGTGATTCAATATAATTCAATTTCTTCGTATAATATTGTGCGGAACCGATTGTATTATTTTCTAAGCACTGCAATATGTATTTACTATTGATATACAGGGTGCTTCAAAAAATGTATACACACTTTAAACTATCGTAGTTTTCCCGCTCTACAAGGCTAATGTTATATTTCTTCGCCAGGTGGCAGCATAATCGTCCCTCTATGTTATATTGTCAGTTGGAATATGTAATAGCAACATGGCGGACGTACGTTTGAGTTTTGAAGAACGTAAGCAGGTTATTAAGTGGTACTGGAAGTTTGAGAATGTAAATGAAGTTCAAAGACAGTGGAGAAGGGAGTATGATACAGAACCACCTTCAAGATTAACAATTACACGCATACGAGACAAATTCGAAGTTCATGGAACAGTGTGTGATGTGCATAAAGGTCATTCAGGTCGACCTCGAACAGCTACAAGTGATGAGTCATCAAGGGCAGTCTTGGAACTGTTTCAACGCTATCCTAACAAATCTTCAAGGAAAGGGGCACGTGAAAGTGATGTAAGTGCTAGCAGCGTGCTACGCATTCTGAAGAGAGGCAAGTATCGTGTTTACATTCCAAGGCTGGTGCAACAGCTAAGTGACGACGATCCAGATCGAAGGTTGAAATTTTGTGAATGGGTTCAGGAGATGGTGATACGTGAACCGGGATTTATGGGTAGCATCATTTGGTCGGATGAAGCCCAATTCAAACTTAATGGAACTGTCAATAGGCACAATTGTGTCTACTGGGGTGAAGAAAATCCTCACATTACAATTGAAAAAGCTGTAAATTTGCCTGGTGTAAATGTGTGGTGCGGTTTGTCTTCAAGGGGACTCATTGGACCTTTTCGATTTGAAGGCACTGTAACTGGTATAACTTACCTAACAATGCTTGCTGATTCCATATTTCCTGCCATTCGTGCATTATACGGTAATGATAATTTTTATTTTCAACAAGATGGTGCCCCGCCGCACCATCACAGGGACGTACGAGCTTACCTGGATCAAAATTTGCCGGGCCAGTGGATAGGACGCAGGGGGCCAATCGAGTTTCCAGCACGCTCTCCAGACCTTACACCACTGGATTTCTTCTTATGGGGCACAGTAAAAGATGAGGTGTACAAACGTAAACCACGTAACCTAGACATTCTTTGGAATGAGATTCAAGCCGTGTGTAGAGAAATCTCATTGGACGTTTTGATACGATGTACAGAATCAGTGGTGACTCGTACTCAGAATTGTATTGATGCTGCAGGTCGCCAATTTGAACAGTATTAACATTTGTTATTTATGTTTCATTTACATTGGACTTTCAGCTTCCTAATTTCCTGAAATTTAACTTTGTAGAACGGTAAATAAATTTTCTATGGAAGTTCAAAGTGTGTATACATTTTTTGAAGCACCCTGTATATTCAAATATTAATTAAATATACAACATTAACTAGAATACTTGCCAATTTTTCGATTTTGCTGCCATCTATTGAAGTACAACTCAACTACATCGTCGTACGCGAAGACTGCTAGCTTTTTTAACGTTGTCAGCAGGTACTACTACAAGGCAAGCTAGCGTTGGCACCAAAACACCCTATAAAGTTTCACCCACCCGAGCAGAACTGTCGCTGCGGGAAGCACTCCACATGCCCTCTCTTCGGACAATGCACCGCTCATGTTGCGCAATGCGCCTGGCACCGGGCGAAATGTGTAACTTACTTATTGAACGCTCTACGTAGAATAGTGGCACAACCCATATCCTATTCCCGTTACGCCCGAGATTCAAATGTTTCTTACTCTCCTGTGTAGTCAGTTAACCGAACCTAATATAGCAGAACTATAGCATTTCTTTAGTCAACATGTTCCTTATTCCGGTGTGTCTTTGTCAGTAGCTATTTGTGGTTATTTCTAGCCGGGTACTACAAGTTGCTGCAGTCCTTCTCCATCTTCGGATTTTGGCTGATACATCACTTGGAAATAAGGGTACAATAAGTAAGATTTTGTCTCCTGCTCTGAACATCTTGAGACCCAGTGCTATCCACAGTGTCTTTGGTTCGCAAGGAGTCCGACGGTGATGCTTTTGTATTCTGGTGTAAATTTCATATACACATGTATAATATTTCATACATATATAATAATAATAATAATAATAATAATAATAATAATAATAATAATAATAATAATAATAATAATAGTCCACTTCTATCCAAGTCAAATTAAAACTGTTTTTGTACGGTAGGCAGAACGAATTCCACGTGGTGAAAATCCTAGCAAGGGTAACTGACTAAAGAACACGCATTCTGGTTCCCACGATATCGTTTTAAAGCTCATAGTGCAGGCTATAACTTGCATATAAAGACATTTTTGGTCGGTCGGTCGGTTGGTTGGTTGGTCGGTCGGTTGGTTGGTTGGTTGGTTGGTTGGTTGTTTGGTTGGTTGGTTCCTTAGTTTAGGGGCTGAGACAACGCAGTCATGTAGCCCCGTGTACTTTGGGTGTGTGTAGAATCTGTCTGATAACCGGTGTTAATTGTGATGACTGTATTAGTGCCTGATATCTGTTCTTAATTCAAGTAAGGACTGCAGACGATAATTTCAAGTAGATCCTACTTTCTCTACCAAATGTTACCGCCCACGACACCTAGCTGTGAACTTGACTACTACTTGATGCCATCGCAACCAGCACCTGGTAACAAACGTTGGAACTGGAGAGCATTAATCAAACCTAACCTACAAATTTTGCTTCACACAAGTTTAGTTAGAGGAAGGTTCTTTTCAATGCCATAAATCTATGACATGAGTCCACGGGCTTTACTTCCCCTCCGAAAGAAGGCATACTGATGAGATTTTTAACGCTCTTAAAAATCTGACGACTTCGGAAGACATTTTTACGAAGCTATAACATAAACTTTAAAGTGTGTAGATCTGCATAATACTGTGATACACATTGGAAATTACCGAAATTGAGCTTTAAGTGCAAGGCGAAAAGAAATTCAGGAATGTGGAATAAGTTGCTAATGAACTTGGACTGTTGGAGCGGCAGAAAAGAGGAGAATTGAAGCGTTTGAAATGTGGTGTTACAAGAGAATGATGAAGATCAGATGGGTAGATAGGGTTACGAATGAAGAGGTATTATGATTAATTGGGAGAGGAGAGATGTTTCTGCCGACTGCTAATAAAGAGAAGGGATAGGACACTAACTAAGACACCCAGGAATAGCAAACTTAGTTATAGAAGGAAGGGTCGAGGATAAGAACTGTAGGGGTAGACATATGTTAGAATATGTTAAAAGGATTGCCTTGGATGTAGGGTGTGGTAGCTATGTAGAGACGAAACGATTAGCTCAGGACAGGGAAGCATGGGGAGCTGCATCAAACCAGTCGAAACACTGAAGACTCAACCAACAAGTATCGATTACGTCTTTGAGATAGCAAGAGTAGATAGTGAAGAACACCGTAAAGATCAGCGCAGGTTGACACATTCCGACATTATTTACCATCACGTCTGGTTTGGAATAGGGGGCAGTGAAACACGTCTCTGGCAACATTCCCTGTTAGGATTTTCCTAATTTACCCCCGTCGAGAGAACTCATTAGTGCAGCTCGGTATCACCCGTGGGGTGGTTATAGTGACCGACTACCAACCCCAAGCTTGCAGATTCGCTCCTGGATGTGGTAAGTGATTTATGAAAGGCGACAAAAGTACGACACGCATGTCATACGTTGTTGGCATGTTTAAGAACCCATTTGAATTCAGTATGCTGTGTAGATAATGGCAAAATTAATCTCGGGATTTTCCGCCAACAGAAAGTTTATCCATTCTCTACCAGAAAGCGCTATAGGCCTAGTGTCAAGAAGCTTAGATATCTAACCTCCATGACTACCATAGCGCTCCAAGGAACGTCAAAATTCGTCATGCAAGCTGCCCTCTGGGCGTCAAATTACAAAACTTGCACCCGGCACCCGAGGCCATACAATATTATTATTATATCACCCGTTACAAGTACTAGTTGAAACATTTTCCATTTTCTCAAGAAGTTCTTCAGCTACAACTTTGTAATTTGTACCTCTTCTACATAACATAATTGTGATAATGTGGATTTACGGTGGTGGACATAAGACAAAAAGAATCAGCGTAGAAATAAAAATTGAATTTGACGACAAAGAAAATACGTATCGTATGTCACATTTTTTCATTATACCAAAATCGACTCCTACCTTGAGAAGGCTTTTGATCGGGTGCCACATGACCTAATCTGGTTAGCGCTCCGTCAACACGGCATCCCAGAACACCTTCTTAAATGGGTGCAGCTGCTTTACGTAGAACCAAGGAGCTATGTCCTAGCTGCCGCGGGAGCGTCTAATGACTTCCGCATCACCGTAGGTGTCCACCTTATCACCACTGCTGTTCATTCCTGTGATGGACACCGTAACGTCAGACCTGCACCAGCCGCTACCATGGACACTTCTCTATGCAGATGACGTCATGTTGGCTGCTGAGACGAAGCTTGATCTCCAACGTCAAACACAAGAGTGGTACAATCGACTTGCGCAATATGGTCTGCGCCTCAACAAGAAGAAGACAGAATACATGACATCCGATACACAAGAAGTGGGCACCATTACTGTTGACGGAGAAGATTTACCACGTGTAGCGAAATTTAAGTATCTTGGTTCCACTATCTCTGATGATGGGCGACTTACTGACGAGATCCATACAAGGATACACGCAGCCTGGACGAAGTGGCGAATGACAACTGGCGTCACCTGTGACCGTAGGATGAATGACCATCTGAAATCTAAGATCTACCGGACTGTCGCTCTCTACGGCACGGAGTGCTGGCCATCTACTAAGGAAGCAGAACGTCGCCTATGTGTCATGGAGACGAAGATGCTTAGATGGTCAGCAGGTTTCACTAGGCTGGATCATATTTCAAATGATGCCATCAGAAATCGGTTTGGTGTTGCTCCAATCGGGAAAAAATGCAGGAAAACCGTCTGAGATGGTTTGGACATGTGCTGCGCGCAGAGGGCGACACAATGACAAAAGCAGCTTACACACTGGATGTGGCTGGAAAGAGGCCCAGAGGGCGACCAAGGCAACGGTGGGCCGATAAACTGCACAATGATCTAAAGGCTGTCAATCTTCATCCAGACATGGCCCATGACCGAGGGAAATAGAGACTACGATCCCAAATAGCGGACCCTGCCACAAGGTGGGACAAACGCTAAAGGAAAAGAAGAAGATATATTATTGAAATGATACAATATCCAGACAGGCAATACAGATGAACAAAGATAGCTTTGAAGCCATTGATAATTAATTAACATTGGAACTTTCAGTCGGCCAATACAAATTCAAAGAACTCAGATTATTATTTTTACTTACTGTACCAAAAGTGGTTGTCTGAGCAGCCTGTACACACTCCGCAATTTCAGATAAGTTACCTCATCAGATCTTCAAGACATTGTTTGTAGGTTGTAATTACTATCACCACAGTAGAGTGCTTGTAGTTCATTCCCGCATATGAGTTTACAATTCTACGAGATTCAAGTATCTTGGCTCCACGATCGCTGCTGATGGCCGACTTGTCGAAGAGGCCAATGCAAGGATATCCGCAGCTTGCATGAAATGACGAACAACAACTGGCGTCACTTGCGACAGGAGGATGAAAGATCACCTCAAATTTAAAATCTATCGTACTGTCAACCGACCTGTCACACTGTATGGTTGCGAATGTTCAGTGGCGGACTGGCTCTCGAGGGCCCACTCGGGAGTTCTGACAGAAGCCCCTCCCCGTACCACCGTAGTGGGAAATGTAGGGAAAATGGGCAAAAAATAATTCCTAGTTTTTTCATTTAATTTTACTATTGGATACAAACACAAACACAATAAACATAAACAATTGAAGCAGAAAACAGCTTAGCAACTTATTACAGAGGCAATGAGGCAATATGCTTGAACAATAAAATCACGGCAACAATCGCGAATGTTCAGAGGATGTTCTAGCAACACTATCTATAATTTTGTCTTTTTCAATCGACGCCACCAGGTCGTACTCGACGTTCATCAAAAACAGAGGTTCAAATATCTCTTGCGAAATCGTGGACCTTAACTTAGTTTTGACAATCTTGAGTTTTGAGAACACCCTCTCACAAGTTATTTGCGTGCAAGGTAGTGTCAGAACAAATTGATAGACGAAATACAGATTAGGAAACAATCCTGATTGTTGGACAATATCCCGGATGATATCAAATGCACACTTTAAACATCTTTTACATTTAGGATAACTTTCTTCGATCTCGTCAGATTCTTCATCAACATCAACATGAAAGACAGTTTCAAGGGGAACATCATCTTTGCTAGGCTCAAATGTTTCATTTAAATCTTTGGTTAAGGAAGAATACTGCGCCGCAAAGGTTTTTAATTCTTTGGATAGTGTATCTTTATCTAGCTTAGCTAATCTTGCAACTTCCCTTAACTCGTTTTCAGGCAACCCGTTTGTGATAACATCATAAAAAAATTTAGGATCTAAGCAAGCACAATCTTTGAGAAGATCCGCGTTAGCAATAAATCTACGATCTATGCTAGACTTAGCTACGTCGAGAATATTCAATTACGTCTCAATCCTGTACACATCCTTTGCTTTTTTTTTGTCTCTCATCATCAGCTTGTTCACCAGCCATTTTTTTGGTTCTTTTCATTTTCTTTGGTTTAAAGTTCTCCTGCAAATGAAAATCCTCTGGGACACCAGCCACATCGGGATCATGTAAATTCAATCTCTCGTTTAAAAGGGCAGCAAAATTTTTGCTCTTCTCATACAGGGACTCCAAGTGTTCGTCGCTCCTTTTTTTCTCAATCTCTTTTGCAAGTTTTTCCACCATATTGAACGCAGTCAAGTAGTTTAAATACTTAGATTGTAAATATTTTGACGCAACTGAACTCGCCTTAAAAATATCTAGGTACACAGCAGCCGTTAAAATGTTCTCAAACTTGCTCCAGTTTTTTAACAGTGCATTTGCTAGAAACTTTGTTTTTGCATCAAAAGTCGATCCCCGTGAAACAATTTTGAACAATGCTTCCAATAAAAAAGCGAATTTTGAAGTAGAAATCGATTCCTCGTGAACATCTAGATCTATTTGGGACGAAAGAGCTTTGTCCTTGCTCCACCTGGTTTTTCCGATAACCTGTAACCTGCTCATTTTCCCATGACCAGACTCAGCCTACGTTTTTACTTCCCTTACAACATCCATACGCTTATGCGATTCGGAGAAAAACACTGCTGTTTCCTGCACTAAACCGAACAAGTTTTCGCTAGAAAGGCAACATTCGTCGCGTCTACCATGACTAGATTAAGAACGTGTCCAACGCAGTGCGTAAACAATATGTCTGGATTCAAAATTTTAAAGTGGGCTTGCAATCCCTCGTACTTAGCTGACATATTGGCAGCGCCGTCAAATGAACAACCATTCAATTTTACGATTTCTACTTTCATTTCGGAAAATTCTTTACAGATGAGATTGTAGAGAGCTTTTCCTCTAGAGTCATGAACAGCGAGCAAACGAAGCAATCTTTCATGAACTTTTGCGTGTATTACGTAACGCACTACCACAGCCATTTGATCCAAAACAGAAACGTCCTGAGTGGAATCAACAAGAAGACCAAACCACGTTGCTTCCTTTAAATTGATTCCCCCTATTAATTCGAACACGGTGGAACCGAATAGAACGAAATTTGGTACAGAGGTAGTACTAACAAAAGGCACCTCAGTGTCATGTTTTATATCGCCGCCATCTTGACTGAAACGTAATGGCGGCCACACAAATGTTCAAAGCTTAAATCAAATTACGATTAACCTAATCATCCGATCTCTACCAAATTTCGCAACAACATACACTTATAGAGGAAGCATCCTTTGACGAAATGAATAGGTCATTAGCCTAATAGTTTGCGGATGGCGGCCATCTTTGTGTGAAAATCAATTCCCCCTATTAATTCAAACACGGTGAAGCCGAATGGAACGAAATTTGGTACAGAGGTAGCACAAGCAAAGGGCATCTCAGTATCATGTTTTATATCGCCGCCATCTTGACTGAAACGTAATGGCGGCCACACAAATGTTCAAAGCTTAAGTTAAATTACGACTAACATAACCATCCGATCTCTACCAAACTTTGCAACAACATACCCTTATGGAGGGAGCATCCTTTGACAAATATAATAGGTCATTAGCCTAATAGTTTGCGGATGGCAGCCATCTTAATGTCAAAATTGATTCCCCCTATTAATTCGAACACGGTGGAACCGAATGGAACGAAATTTGGTACAGAGGTAGCACTAGCAAAGGGCACCTCAGTGTCATGTTTTATATCGCCGCCATCTTGACTAAAACGTAATGGCGGCCACACGAATGTTCAAAGCTTAAATCAAATTACGATTAACCTAATCATCCAATCTCTACCAAATTTTGCAACTACATACCTTTATGGAGGGGGCATCCTTTGACCAATCTAATAGGTCATTAGCCTAATAGTTTGCGGATGGCGGCCATCTTTATGTCAAAATTGATTCCCCCTATTAATTCGAACACGGTGGAACCGAATGGAACGAAATTTGGCACAGAGGTAGCACTAGCAAAGGGCACCTCAGTGTCATGTTTTATATCGCCGCCATTTTGATTGAAACGTAATGGCGGCCACACGAATGTTCAAAGCTTAAATCAAATTACGATTAACCTAATCATCCGATCTCTACCAAATTTTGCAACTACATACCTTAATGGAGGGAGCATCCTTTGACAAATCTAATAGGTCATCAGCGTAACAGTTTGTGGATGGCGGCCATCTTTGTGTGAAAATCGATTCCCCCTATTAATTCGAACACGTTGCAACCGAATGGAATGAAATTTGGTACAGAGGTAGTACCAACAAAAGGCACCTCAGTGTCATGTTTTATATCGCCGCCATCTTGACGGAAACGTAATGGCGGCCACACAAATGTTCAAAGCTTAAATCAAATTACGACTAACCTAATCATCCGATCTCTACCAAATTTTGCAACAACATACCTTTATGGGGGGAACATCCTTTGACCAAACTAATAGGTCATCAGCGTAATAGTTTGCGGATGGCGGCCATCTTTGTGTGAAAATCGATTCCCCCTATTAATTCGAACACGGTGCAACCGAATGGAACGAAATTTGGTACAGAGGTAGTACTAACAAAAGGCACCTCAGTGTCATGTTTTATATCGCCGCCATCTTGACGGAAACGTAATGGCGGCCACACAAATGTTCAAAGCTTAAATCAAATTACGACTAACCTAATCCTCCGATCTCAACCAAATTTTGCAACAACATACCCATATAGAGGAAGCATCCTTTGACCAAATGAATAGGTCATTATCCTAATAGTTTGCGGATGGCGGCCATATTTGTGTGAAAATCAATTCCCCCTATTAATTCAAACACGGTGAAACCGAATGGAACGAAATATGGTACAGAGGTAGCACTAGCAAAGGGCATCTCAGTGTCATGTTTTATATCGCCGCCATATTGACAGAAACGTAATGGCGGCCACACAAATGTTCAAAGCTTAAGTTAAATTACGACTAACATAACCATCCGATCTCTACCAAACTTTGCAACAACATACCCTTATGGAGGGAGCATCCTTTGACCAATCTAATAGGTTATTAGCCTAATAGTTTGAGGATGGCGGCCATCTTTATGTCAAAATTGATTCCCCCTATTAATTCGAACACGGTGGAACCGAATGGAACGAAATGTGGTACAGAGGTAGCACTAGCAAAGGGCACCTCAGTGTCATGTTTTATGTCGCCGCCATATTGACAGAAACGTAATGGCGGTCACACGAATGTTCAAAGCTTAAATCAAATTACCATTAACCTAATCATCCAATCTCTACCAAATTTCGCGACTACATACCTTAATGGAGGGAGCATCCTTTGACCAATCTAATAGGTCATTCGCCTAATAGTTTGCGGATGGCGGCCATCTTTATGTCAAATTTGATTCCCCCTATTAATTCGAACACGGTGGAACCGAATGGAACGAAATTTGGTACAGTGGTAGCACTAGCAAAGGGCACCTCAGTGTCATGTTTTATATCGCCGCCATCTTGACTGAAACGTAATGGCGGCCACACGAATGTTCAAAGCTTAAATCAAATTACGATTAACCTAATCATCCGATCTTTACCAAATTTTGCAACTACATACCTTTATGGAGGGAGCATCCTTTGACCAATCTAATAGGTCATTCGCCTAAGAGTTTGCGGATGGCGGCCATCTTTGTGTCAGAATCGATTCCCCCTATTAATTCAAACACGGTGAAACCGAATGGAACGAAATTTGGTACAGAGATAGCACTAGCAAAGGGCATCTCTGTGTCATGATTAATATCGCCGCCATATTGACAGAAACGTAATGGCGGCCACACAAATGATTAAAGCTTAAATCAAATTACGACTAACCTAACCATCCGATCTCTACCAAACTTTGCAACAACATACCTTTATGGAGGGAGCATCCTTTGACCAATCTAATAGGTCACTAGCCTAATAGTTTGTGGATGGCGGCCATCTTTATGTCAAAATTGATTCCCCCTATTAATTCGAACACGGTGGAACCGAATGAACGAAATTTGGTACAGAGGTAGCACTAGTAAAGGGCACCTCAGTGTCATGTTTTTTATCACCGCTATCTTGACGGAAACGTAATCGCGGCCACCCAAATGTTAAAAGCTAAAATGTAATTACGACCAACCTAATAATCTCGTGTCTACCACATTTTGCAACACCATATCTTTTTGTGGGAAACATATTCTGACCAAACTGCAAGAACATCAGCCCAATAGTTTGCAGATGGTGCCAAGTGAAAATGAAAATCCACAGCCTGCTTCCAGTCTCCGACCGGGTCAGGAATGGAATGAATGAAGCCCCCAACTAGCGGCGAGGATATGAACTGTGCCAGCTGCCGAAGCCTGTCGCACTCCTCTGGGGCAATGATGAAATGAATGACAGAGGAAATGAAATGATAGTGGAGAGTGTTGCTGGAATGAAATTTTGACAGGGAAAACCGGAGAACCCGGAGAAAAACCTGTCTGCCTCCGTTTTGTCCAGCACAGATCTCACATGGAGTGACCGGGATTTGAACCACGGACCCAGCCGGCGTGCTGCCGCCTAAGCCACGGAGGCTTGCTGGTGGCCAGGTATGTGTGCAATACGATTCCCCCTATCAATTCAAACACGGTGAAACCGAATTGAATGAAATTTGGTACAGAGGAAGCACTAGCAAAGGGCACCTCATATTCATGTTTAATATCCCTATAGCACGTTGTATTTCAACAAGCTACTACAACCAACATTCAATCATACTCCTTGAAAAGGACAAAGAGTTATAACAATACCCATGCATTTAGGAGAAAGTAGGCTATATGTTCTTTACTGAACATCTTGTTTTTATTCAAATTGAAATGTTGGCCGTCTTCTCAGAAGCATCCAAACGCTGGCGTCTCATTGTAACAGAATGCGCTTCAATATGAGAGGGCTTGGGTCTTAGATTGAGACAACAGAAAGGGGCCCCGAACTGAAAGGGGCCCTTAGCTGAAAGGGGCCATGAGTTGAAAGGGGCTCTTAGCTGAAAGGGGACCATAGATGAAAGGGGCCGCTAGAAAGCCAAAAAGTTGTTTTAAAAATGAAAGGACCAAAGGCCTCGATCGATTCATTTTATTTCAATAGGGAGGTGGTGAATTTTTAGGTAGATTTCATTAGAACTATTGCAATGGGTACCATGTTTCGACTTCCGGAAAATTTCGACATATCTTCGCGTTTCATATCCCCCAGACCCCAAAACCACCGTCAGTTCAAAAGTTTATATATAATTTATGTATGTATATTGAACCCTTGTAAAGAAGCTTATGAGACTCAGTTTCGGGGGGTGTAACAGTCCATATCGTAAGTTGTTGTTAAAGCGCTTCATTAACATGCAGGGTAACATATAACAAAATAACATGCAGGAAAAAGTGAAGCCAGGGTTATAACAAATGAATTTAATGACAGATCAGCTATTTACAAAAATGAATTAACAAACAAAACTCCCATAATGACTCCCACTGAATAAATTAAATTTGCCAAGACTAGGCCAAATCTCAGGAGAGATTATTACTCGGACCAAGTGTCCCAAAAAAAAAACCAATAATGACAATGTATGCGCGAGTGCTGTTCTACATGCTTCACGATGAGTACAATTGAATGCATGATTCGTCATAATCCGGATTAAACTTTCAGAAGACGAATCCGCATTACTTAGAGCTAGACAGACGCGGGGAACAACTATACACAACTTAAAACTAAACCGACACTTCCTATACTTAAAATAAAAAACACACAATTTCCGCTTGAAATTGGAATCAAAACTGCCGTAGCAAAACATTACTGCCTAAAATTAGGACTTCTCACAAATCAACACAAGTAAGCTAACACGTGACCAACGAAAGAAATACACATATGACCGTCGTCATTTTTACAAGTAATATACCACTACACCACACGGGCGTCTCATACTAAATTACATGAACTGAGTCATAAGCAAATCACTAGGCTCAAAGCCAACATTTACATCATTAACACAACATTCCACCCATACGACATGCAATAATCCGTCACAAACATGGCGAACTCCCCAATTAATTATGGTTCAAAATAACCATCACAAAGAACAGGTTTGCCAAATGAAAGCTTAAAAGGGCCAGTCGGACAACAGGACTGCCTAACAAAATAAGTCACCAGGCTAGACGGGCGATTCGTGGAAATCTGCATATCTGTCAACCCACGTGTCAAAATAACCTCGACCTCCCAAGGCATGGGATCCAGTCTCGAAGAAGCGTGCCCCAAAGCACAATAATACGTGTGTGTGTGTGTGTGTCAGAACAAAATAATATCTCAGCATTTCCCCTAGGAAATCCAAGAATCAGCATATGGACAAGGAACAGCGGTCTCCTCGGAGCACCCTGCCTTTCCATCAAATTAAAACAACAACACAATAGGAGGGCGGTAGGACCTCTACCCCTCTTCACGTAGAATCAAAACACACAGCTGACACAATAACACACACAGAATCACACGTATGGGTTTGACAGACCCAGAAATAAAATGACATAAATATTTTCCACCAGCTGACGCCGCCGTTCTATGCCTGTGACTATCGAACCTGAAAAGGACTCAAAAAAAAATTTAAAAAAATTAGAACTACGGTGTTCTACAATTACATCTTAATTTGTTGCGCTCGGCAACCCTATCATGAATAATAACCTGTTCAGCAAACATCTTACAGTAATTACCTCCCTTTCCTATCAAAAAATATGAACTTTAATAAAGCACCACTTATCGAATGTAACGGGTTTCGCATTCGCATGGATAAAATCACGTACACGCGCCGTGTACACTAAATATGACTCCAAAGAAAAATAATTCACAACAAACAACTTTGGCCACGCGCCAACGTACATTTAAAACATTTAGTGTCGGTGCAAGAAAAACAATCTAAAACAAGAAAAAGAAGAAAATGAACTATTTACAAAGTTCCCCCGCCATATCTAACTACATATTGAGTAATCAATTTTTGTACATCACCGTATCAGCTTGTAGAACATATAACTTCCATCTCGGCTCATTTCCCTACGGGAAATTAGCCCTCCATCGTTGTCTTCGTAGAAGCGTTGGACATCACTCCGGCTCCTGACCACACGTCGGACATCTTGGTGTAGTCTCCCCGACAGAAAAGTTCAATGTTATTATAAATTTACCTGGCTATAATCGCTTGTGAGTTACTAATTTCGCCCACGATTGTCCTATGCGATTAATCAACGAAGACTTTCTCTAGCTCTCGCTTACACACGCACAATACAACACATGAAAAGTCCAATAAAAATTTACATGAACTATACACTTCAAACCCATCGTCACTGGCTTGACAATACAAGTTTTAAATCTGACTGCCTCGCAGTCGTTATCTCGCTCGGTAATCTCTA
Organism: Meconema thalassinum; assembly: GCA_946902985.2. Taxonomy (NCBI): domain Eukaryota; kingdom Metazoa; phylum Arthropoda; class Insecta; order Orthoptera; family Tettigoniidae; genus Meconema; species Meconema thalassinum. Next base: position 447,919,860 of record OX336390.1, read on the forward strand.
CTGCTCTTGTGAACCTTCGCTCGCGTTGAGCGCTAATTGGAATGTTACTCAAGTCTTGCCCCTCAAGAGCTGAAAATGCTTGTCTTCAAGATAAATTAGAGTTTTAAAATCGCCACGCAAACTGGCGTGAAGTTAGCTCACCAGAGCTCAAAACGTAAGACTTCAAATAATATTAGAGCTTTAAAATCACTACGCAAACTGGCGTGAAGTTAGCTCCCCAGAGCTCAAAACAGTTGTCTTCAAATAATATTAGAGCGTTAAAAATCACTACGCAAACTGGCGTGAAGTTAGCTCACCAGAGCTCAAAACAGTTGTCTTCAAATAATATTAGAGCGTTAAAAATCACTACGCAAACTGGCGTGAAGTTAGCTCACCAGAGCTCAAAACAGTTGTCTTCAAATAATATTAGAGCGTTAAAAATCACTACGCAAACTGGCGTGAAGTTAGCTCACCAGAGCTCAAAACAGTTGTCCTCGAAACAGCGTCTCGTCGATCAATTTATTGGAAACCGACAGAGTGAGGAGGAGTGGGGTGAATTAAGAAAAAATTTCTAGAGTTTTCATCTCACACACACGGGACTAGTGTCAATCTTCATCATTTAATTCAAACGTCTCAGCGCACTCTTGCGGAGATAATTTGGATCGGCGGTCCTTTAGATAATCAATTCCGCGCGCTTTTTACCAGTGACGCCACCCATCGCGTGGTTTTGGCTTGGTCTCTCCTGATTGGGTGATTCAATCGTAGGTCGGTTGCAAGGAAACTCGTGACCATCCCCTTACGACTCCAATTTGGTGCATGTTGTTACACAATTTGGCCTTGAACTCAGCTTACCCAGCCGTTTTCAAGAATAGCTACCAAGCTCTGCTCCTGTGGCAATCATTGCAACACACTAACTTGCCTTCCTCTTTGTCAACTTCCACAAGTACTGCCTGGGCCGCAGTAATAATAATAATAAATCATGAATACTTATTTATCGCAGATTAATAAGGGTTCATTTATCCTCAGCAAGGTTTTGAAATTCGAAGCAAGTGATTGATTTGGATTTCAAAAACAATATCCACAGTAGTAACAACAACATCTCTTTAGCATCTCGCTCAGCTGCTCGAGTGTACACTCCACTGACCCAATTAGTGTGCGCGCTTCTTGCCGGAATGTCATTCATACGTCTCGCTAGACCTCCCCTTCTCCTCACGTGATTCCCACTCCTGTCGTCTCAGCTGTCTTGTTGTTTACAAACAAAGCACGCACTCTCCCAGGCGCTCCACGGCCACGTACATTTGAGTGTTGGCTCTCAAAATAAAATTCTGCAATAATGATTCTGCACACATAATCCTGCTTATTCATCAAATGGTTCTCTTCTGTAATATTGTTTTAAGTTGGCGCTGTTGAAGACAGATTTAGCACCAGTGCTCACTTCTTCACGCCTGTAAGCATTTTTACCCAGATTCTTAATGACACGGAACGGGCCAATAAATTTTGGACAGAATTTGGCAAAGACTTTGTTTTTGGGATCAGATATCGGTGGTCTGCGGACAAGCACTAGCTCTTGTTCCTGTAATTCCCGGTGAAACTTCTTTCCTCTGTACCTTCTCAGTCTTCGGTCCGCTTGGTTCCTCATGTGCTCTCTCGTTCGCTGAATTCGCAACTCATGCGCTAATAGTGGATCCCTTGGACATGGAATAATCTTGTCCCAAGATCTCTCTGGCAACCTGTTGTGGTGTACAATTAGTGGGACTTGACCCGTCGACTCGTGCTTAGTGGTGTTCATGCACATCTCAATATCTCCTACTTTGTCAACCCACTTATTATGATCGTTAGGAATCATTACTCTGTAGTACTTGGCAACACAGCGAATCGTTCTCTCGCTCGGATTCCCACAAGGATGACGAATGCTCGAAAATATATGTTTTATCCCTAGGCTCTCTAGACCTTGCCTAAAAACATAGCTCGTGAAATAAGTACCATGGTCTGATAAAATGGATTCCAGCTTCCCAAGCATCGGAATAACTTTGTTCTGAATTTTACTGAGGACTTGTTTTGATGTCGTCTTCTGGATTGGACATAACACTACCATCTTTGAAAATACATCGACACGCACCAGAAGGTGTCGGCATCCACGTTTCCCTTTAACCAGAGGGCCAAAACAGTCGATAGCGAACATCTCGCATGGTTTTTGAGGCAATAGTGGTCTTGGAGGTTGTTTCATAATGAAGTTGTTTGGTTTAGTGCGCTGGCACGCGTCACAAGTTCTTATTACTTCCACAATGGTGAATCGCATCTTAGGCCAAGTAAAAGTCTCCCCTATTGTAGCTTCTGTCTTGTCCGCCCCGATATGTGCTAGGCTCTCGTGGACATGCCACGTCAATCCTCTCTGTAGTGATGCTGGAACTAGGATTCGCAGTTTGGTATGATGCTCATCCACGTACTTATGCAGGAGGCTATTTAAGTAGTGAAATCTCGCTTCTTTGGCACGGGCTTCTCGGTATTCAGGTGAATTTGGTTGTAATTCCTTCCTGTAGAACTTGATCATCATCATCATCCATGGGTCTGCTTCTTGTACCTTCCGGATTTCCTTTAGTTTCTCCAAAAACTCACGAGCCTTCGGTGTTAGTGTTATTTGGTGAACTTCCGCTGTTACCTCGTTCTCATCTTCAGGATTCCTGCTCAAAGCATCTGGTATGATGTTCATCCTTCCAGGGCAATGCTATATTGTAATGTCAAACTGCTGTATGTAGATGGACCAACGCGTAACTCTCTCACTTGCCATCGTCGTCTTGAATAGAAATGTCAGTGCATGGTGGTCGGTTCTGACAATAATGGAATAACCGAAAATCATCTTGCGCCATTGTTGAAGTGAATATAAAATCGCTAGCAGCTCAAGCTCTGTCACAGTGTAGTTCCTCTCGTGCTTCCTCAATTTACGACTCGTAAATGCCAAATATGATCTCTTCTTGGGTTCTTCAGCGTCCTCTTGGTACAGCATAGCACCGATTCCAATCAATGAAGCATCTGCTTGAATAATAAATTTCTTCTCGAAGTCTGGATACCCTAGCTTCACACAGTTCTCCAGTAAGTCTTTCGTAGCTCTAAAGGACCTGTCGCACTCCTCATTCCACGACCATCGATTTGACTTCTTTAACATCTCTTGCATAGGTGCTACTGTTTCCGTGTATCCAGGACAATTCTCTTTGAAGAAACCTGTCACTCCCAAAAACGCTCTTACATGTTTGACTTTAGTTGATGTAGGAAATTTCTTGATTGCATCAATTTTCGCTGGATTAGGTCTCACGCCCTCAACATCAATTATATGACCCAAATACAGAATCTCGCTCTGGCAAAAGTGTGATTTCTTTAGATTAATTTTGAAGTTCATGGTTCTCAAGTTATCCAGAAGTTTGTTTAGGTTTACCAAGTGTTCCTCCATTGTTTCAGATGCAATTAATATGTCGTCAACATATCTCGTAGTGAAGCTCTTGACCTCCTCAGTCAGATTCCTATCTAGTGCTCTTATCAGTGCACATCCAGCTGTTTTTACACCAAAGGGCATGCGAGACCAGATATAAATTTGGTTATCGAATAAAAACCCCGTCAATAGTTGGGATTTTTCTTCAAGTTCAAGATGGTGGAAACTATTTGTCAAGTCGACGCTCGAATAAATCTTCTTCCCACGGAAGCCCTTCAACACATCCTTGATCCTAGGTGCTTGGTCATGCTCAACTAGCAGTTTACTGATCAAAACTCGCGCGTCTAGGCATAACCTAATTGATCCATTTGGCTTGGCCACAGCCAATATTGCGTTTAGGTACGGGGTTGCTGCTTTCCTTATCATGCCGGAATCTAATAAATTATTAATGATGTCCTTCACCTGAGCAAAATGTTTCTCTGGGATCGGGTACAATTTACTTTTAAATGGGGTCCAGTCAGTAACTTGCATGGCATATTGGAAATTAAAAACTTTTCCAGGGATGGTGTCGAAAGCTCCTTTATGAAATCTCAAAATTTCTTCCAGTTTTCTTCTATCAGGTTCCCCTACTATAGCCTCCTTAAGCCGCTCCTGAAGTAGAATTTCAAATTTGGATCCGCTAATTTCTTCTTCCGCCAAATGTACCCAAAGTTCCTGCGAAATATCTCGGCTGTCAATTTCAACCACTGCTGTCTGGTTTACACGTTCCTCCGTCAAGTTCTTATCTCTAATCATCTCATTAGTGCATTCTTCAATGACCCAAGTATTCGCCTCTCTCTCCAGTGGACTTTCTTCCATGTTTAAACCCACGTGATTCAACCCCTCAACTTGTTTGAAACTTACAGTGTTGTTATGTAAGTCAATTACAGCATGAAAATCACATATAAAGTTGGCTCCCAAAATGATGTTATAATTCATCTTCGGTATGACAATGAATGTTTGCGAAAATGTGTGGTTCAATATTTCCAGGTCTAAATATGCTTGCTGCTTACAACTTATGGTCTTGTCAGGAATGACCCCTCTGACTTTCATTAACGGTACAGGCATAATTGGAACAGTTTGTTTACTTCTGATTTCTTTGACCAATACTTCTGTGACTAAGCTCACCTGGCCACCTGTGTCAATTAAGCATCTCACCCTCATACCTCCAATATGTGCGTAAATAATCGGCAATTGTCTGATGACATTTTCTCGGTCCTTAACCACTTCCTCCAGGCAATCGTCCGGGAATGCTACCCACTCTTCTATGTTAGCAACAATCAGCTCTTCCCGCTCCCTGGCGTCCTCCATTTTCAGGCTATCAGGTTTTGGTTCATTTGAGGTTTTTTTTTAATCCCCGGACCCATTCGTTGAGTTCCGCCGGTTGTCATCGCGCCTCTCTTGCTGCCGTAATAAGCTTTCCGCCCCCTCTCCTTGGTGATTATCCGGGCTCTGCCTATTTGCCATTGCACGCCCCCACTTCTCTTTCTCCGTCTGTTCGGCGTTTAACTGATCCAAATACTTCTGCGATTCGACGTACCGCTCATCCCAATTGTTGCGATAGTCTCCCCGATTATCCTGGCGATAGTTCCTCGTATTGTTCCACCTGCCATCTCCATTCCTTTGGTAAGGTCTACCCTGCCTTTGGTTTCCCCTCCAATTGGTGTACTCTCGCTGGTACGTCCATTGATTTTGCTGGTTCTGATTGTTTTGATTATAGTTATCTCGGCGATTCTGAAAATTTCGATTATTCTGGTTGAATTGATTCGGCCATCATAGTCTTGCCGTCTCGGTGTAAACTGCGTTCCCGTAGATTGGGTTTTCGTTTGGTTCCCCTGGTTGTGACTAGTTTGGTGTCCCTGAACCACTTCTGCCGTGTTGACACATTCCATGTTTCTTCTCCCTGTCTGTGGGCTAACCATACTTGTCTCGTCTAGACGGCGGAGTAACTCTTCAGCCTGCACTGCGGTCTTAATATTTCCGGCTACTAACAGCTGTTGAATATTAATAGGAAGTTGTTTCCCAATGGTTAGAACCATGTTTTCTTCACTAGGGGGGTCGTCAAAATCGCGGAATTTAACCAGCTGTTGGCTAAAAAATTCTGAAAATCTGGTAGGATGCGTGCTGTGATATTTTCTAGTGTACAAATCCATTCTTAATCCCTACTGCAAAGAAGGACTCCAGAACTTCTTTAAGAACGCTTCTCTAAATTGTGCCATGTCGGTGAATGTATATTTAAAACTCAAGAACCAGATTAAGCTTGGGCCCTCTAAAAACTTTTCCACAAGTCGCAACTGTTTTGCGGGACTGATATGTTGACCGTTAAAATAGTCATCCAGCTGACGTAAAAAGGCTTTGGGAGTGGTTCCTGTGTGCTCCCTGAATTTATCGGGATTGAAATCATTCCCCCTAATGACCTGAATTACTTGGGCAGGTGCCAAGTCGGGTTGCGGTGTGGACGTCTCTCCCCTGTACTGTTGGAATGCGTTGCTCGTTAATTTAGGACTTTGACCTCGGCTGTTATCCCCAGCCAACTTCAAGCCCCCCGGACTTCCAATGCTTCCCTGCTTGCCTACTACATTTTCTGCCGAAAATAATGTTGCGTTCTCTAATGACCTGATTTCATTTTTAATTATGAGATCTGTGTGCTCTTGGAGTTTGGATTTTACGTTTTCCTCCAAAGACTGCAATCTCGAATTGTATTCACCTAAGTGCTTTAAAATTGTCAGCCTGTCTTCCATATTTTCGTTTACCTGCTGCTCCCAATCTCTTCGGATCCTGCTCTTCAAACTGCTAATTTTCTCTTCGCTCCTTTCCTGATTCTTTTCAAGCTCCTCTCGTATTTGTTCTTGTATTTGCTCTTGTGTTTTAACTAATTGTTCTCCAACCTCTTCTCTTATTACCTCTTGTGTCTTAACTAATTGTTCTCCGACCTCTTCTCTTATTACCTGCTGGGTTTTAATTAATTGGTCTTCCAAATTATCCTGATTTTTATGAGCTGTTCCCCTACCTCTTCTCGTATTACCTGCTGGGTTTTAATTAATTGGTCCTCTAAGTTTTCACGCAAGTGCATACGTTCTGTTTCTGTTTTGATCTCAAGTTTATCGATTTCCTTTATTAATTCATGTACGTTGCTGTCGACTGAATTAATCTGTTGCTGTAATTTATCCTGTGTGCTCTTTATTCCCGCCGTGTTGTTGACGCATGCTGCCTCGATTTGCTTTAATTTATCGGCCACCATTTCATCAAATTGTATGAGTTTATTGTCAAATTTCGACTCCAACTATTTAATCTCACCTAATTGTTTTGAGATATTCTCCGCGACCTCATCTGCCAGTTTCTCTACTTCCCTAACACTTTGATTTATGTCATGAGTGATCTTTTCTAGTTGTTCTGTTTGTACTGTTTGTGTTATTGCCTGTTCTGATAGTTTATGATTCAATTCGTTTAATTGTTTATCAGTATCCAATTTCTGGACCTGTAATTGGACCGTAATATTACCGCTCATGTCTTGTAACTGTTTTTCACTATTCTCACGCTGAATTTCTAACTGTTCTGTTTGTGTTTGCAATTGCATCGTAATGTTACCGCTCATGTCTTGTAACTGTTTTTCATTATCTAACTTCTGAGCTTGTAATTGGACCGTAATGTCATTTAACTGTTTATCACTATGCTCGCTCTGAATTTTCAACTGTTCTTCCGTTTTCGCGGACATCTGTTCTAACTGTTTTTCCGTTTTCGCGGATATCTGTTCTAACAATCCCTTGATTTCTTCAACACTCGCCATCGCACAATACACAAATATAACCAGAGAAAAACAGGGTCATGCACCGAGATTTCAGTCATACACACGCATACATGTCATAACATTTAAATACTACTGATTCTAATTTAATAAAAATTTCAGTAATCAAAATTTAATGAATAAATTACTCTTATTTCCAAACAACAAAATAACTCCCTGGTGATCTGCTTTTAAATTCCTAACCAACAGAATTTACGAACAACACTAACTAACCGAAGTTAATTAAATGTCAAATATAAGGCAACACCTTCCTGCTTTGACTGAGTTGAATAATATGCAAATTTTCTAATTTTAATGCCGGGCGCCAGAACAAGTTTATAACAAATACAATATCAAATTCTAACCTTGTTCAATATTTCTAATTTTAGGAACTCAGTGATTTTACTAATGCACATGGCGGTACAACATCTCCTCAATTTACTGAATTTACTTTGCCCGCTCGACCTGGCATCATTTCTCAGCGAAATAAATATGAGATCAGCGAAGCAACAACAACAACAAACCCCACTTGGGCAGCCATTTTTGTTTTATGAACCCTTGTAAAGAAGCTTATGAGACTCAGTTTCGGGGGGTGTAACAGTCCATATCGTAAGTTGTTGTTAAAGCGCTTCATTGACATACAGGGTAACATATAACAAAATAACATGCAGGAAAAAGTGAAGCCAGGGTTATAACAAATGAATTTAATGACAGATCAGTTATTTACAAAAATGAATTAACAAACAAAACTCCCATAATGACTCCCACTGAATAAATTAAATTTGCCAAGACTAGGCCAAATCTCAGGAGAGATTATTACTCGGACCAAGTGTCCCAAAAAAAAAATCAACAATAATGACAATGTATGCGCGAGTGCTGTTCTACATGCTTCACGATGAGTACAATTGAATGCATGATTCGTCATCATCCGGAATAAACTTTCAGAAGACGAATCCGCATTACTTAGAGCTAGACAGACGCGGGGAACAACTATACACAACTTAAAACTAAACCGACACTTCCTATACTTAAAATAAACAACATAAAATTTCCGCATGAAATTGGAATCAAAACTGCCGTAGCAAAACATTACTGCCTAAAATTAGGACTTCACACAAATCAACACAAGTAAGCTAACACGTGACCAACGAAAGAAATACACATATGACCGCCGTCATTTTTACAAGTAATATACCACTACACCACACGGGCGTCACATACTAAATTACATGAACTGAGTCATAAACAAATCACTAGGCTCAAAGCCAACATTTACATCATTAACACAACATTCCACCCATACGACATGCAATAATCCGTCACAAACATGGCGAACTCCCCAATTAATTATGGTTCAAAATAACCATCACAAAGAACAGGTTTGCTAAATGAAAGCTTAAAGGGGCCAGTCGGACAACAGGACTGCCTAACAAAATAAGTCACCAGGCTAGATGGGCGATTCGTGGAAATCTGCATATCTGTCAACCCACGTGTCAAAATAACCTCGACCTCCCAAGGCATGGGATCCAGTCTCGAAGAAGCGTGCCCCAAAGCACAATAATACGTGTGTGTGTGTCAGAACAAAATAATATCTCAGCATTTCCCCTAGGAAATCCAAGAATCAGCATATGGACAAGGAACAGCGGTCTCCTCGGAGCACCCTGCCTTTCCATCAAATTAAAACAACAACACAATAGGAGGGCGGTAGGACCTCTACCCCTCTTCACGTAGAATCAAAACACACAGCTGACACAATAGCACACGCAGAATCACACGTATGGGTTTGACAGACCCAGAAATAAAATGACATAAATATTTTCCACCAGCTGACGCCGCCGTTCTATGCCTGTGACTATCGAACCTGAAAAGGACTCAAAAAAAAATCTAACAAAATTTAGAACTAAGGTGTTCTACAATTACATCTTAATTTGTTGCGCTCGGCAACCCTATCATGAATAATAACCTGTTCAGCAATCATCTTACAGTAATTACCTCCCTTTCCTATCAAAGAAATATGAACTTTAATAAAGCACCACTTATCGAATGTAACGGGTTTCGCATTCGCATGGATAAAATCACGTACACGCGCCGTGTACACTAAATATGACTCCAAAGAAAAATAATACACAACAAACAACTTTGGCCACGCGCCAACGTACATTTAAAACATTTAGTGTCGGTGCAAGAAAAACAATCTAAAACAAGAAAAAGAAGAAAATGAACTATTTACAAAGTTCCCCCGCCATATCTAACTACATATTGAGTAATCAATTTTTGTACATCACCGTATCAGCTTGTAGAACATATAACTTCCATCTCGGCTCATTTCCCTACGGGAAATTAGCCCTCCATCGTTGTCTTCGTAGAAGCGTTGGACAACACTCCAGCTCCTGACCACTCGTCGGACATCTTGGTGTAGTCTCCTCGACAGAAAAGTTCAATAGTATTATAAATTGACCTGGCTCTAATCGCTTGTGAGTTACTAATTTCGCCCACGATTGTCCTATGCGATTAATCAACGAAGACTTTCCCTAGCTCTCGCTTACACACGCACAATACAACACTTGAAAAATACAATAAAAATTTACATGAACTATACACTTCAAACCCATCGTCACTGGCTTGACAATACAAGTTTTAAATCTGACTGGCTCGCAGTCGTTATCTCGCTCGGTAATCTCTACTGCTCTTGTGAACCTTCGCTCGCGTTGAGCGCTAATTGGAATGTTACTCAAGTCTTGCCCCTCAAGAGCTGAAAATACTTGTCTTCAAGATAAATTAGAGTTTTAAAATCGCCACGCAAACAGGCGTGAAGTTAGCTCACCAGAGCTCTAAACGTAAGACTTCAAATAATATTAGAGCTTTAAAATTACTACGCAAACTGGCGTGAAGTTAGCTCCCCAGAGCTCAAAACAGTTGTCTTCAAATAATATTAGAGCGTTAAAAATCACTACGCAAACTGGCGTGAAGTTAGCTCACCAGAGCTCAAAACAGTTGTCTTCAAATAATATTAGAGCGTTAAAAATCACTACGCAAACTGGCGTGAAGTTAGCTCACCAGAGCTCCAAACAGTTGTCCTCGAAACAGCGTCTCGTCCATCAATTTATTGGAAACTGACAGAGTGAGGAGGAGTGGGGAGAATTAAGAAAAATTTTCTAGAGTTTTCATCTCACACACACGGGACTAGTGTCAATCTTCATCATTTAATTCAAACGTCTCAGCGCACTCATACGGAGATAATTCGGATCGGCGGTTCTTTAGATAATCAATTCCGCGCACTTTTTACAAGTGACGCCACCCATCGCGTGGTTTTGGCTTGGTCTCTCCTGATTGGGTGATTCAATCGTAGGTCGGTTGCAAGGAAACTCGTGACCATCCCCTTACGACTCCAATTTGGTGCATGTTGTTACACAATTTGGCCTTGAACTCAGCTTACCCGGCCGTTTTCAAGAATAGCTGCCAAGCTCTGCTCCTGTAGCAATCATTGCAACACACTAACTTGCCTTCCTCTTTGTCAACTTCCACAAGTACTGCCTGGGCCGAAGTAATAATAATAATAATAAATCATGAATACTTATTTATCGCAGATTAATAAGGGTTCAATATATATATATGTATATCAGTTTCTTGTGGACACGATAACTGCCGTAATTTTGCACCAATCACTTTGAATTTTTAACCGAATATGTATACCTATAAAATCTCGATTGAGTTCGCTACTGGGCTAAATCGGTCAAAGGGGGGTAAAAGTGGGGGAGCTTTTTCGAAAAAGTGAAATATTGCTATAACTCTCTTAATATGTGAAATATCGAATCCGTTCAAAGTTCATACTATGTGTCGGATAAAGCCCAAAAATGTATGTTTGAAGAGTTTTTTATGGAACCAACCATTGACCAAAGGGGTGGGAAAAAGTGGGTTTTTCGGGAAACATTAATCATATCTCTCTTAATAGGCACAATATCAAAACCGTACGAAATGGACAATATTCCCCTAATAATTACCTACAAATTTTGTCTGAAATAATTTTTGATATGACCCACCATTACGCCAAGGGATGAGAAAAATGATTTCGGAATTATAAGAAAATGCCAAGAGCTATCAGAGGTTGCCATGGCAACACTACTAAATTGATGAGGGATGAGCCATCAGACGTTGCCATGACAACGCACTTGCACGAGATCAGATTCAGATTTCCAACTGACTAAGTGTGAAGCGGCTTCGGTGACGTAACTGGTAGCATACTGAACTTCTATGCCCAAGGTCGCGGGTTCAAAGCCTGCCGAAGTCGTCGAATTTTCTAAGAGCGCTATAAATCCCTCAGTAGGCTTTCCTTTGTAGGGGAAGTTCCAACGTTCGTTGCGAGTTGCCGGTTGCGGTGGCATCTCGTAGCCAAGTTCACAGCTAGGTGTCGTAGACGGTAGTATCTGGTAGCAACATTAGGAACTACTGCTGGAAATTGACCGTCTGCAGTCCTTACCTGAATTACAGACTAATACAGCCATCACAATTCACACCGTTTTATCAGACAGATTCTACACTCACCCAAAATACACGGGGTTACATGACCGCGTTGTCGCAGCCCCAAAACTGAGGAACCAACCAAAATCTCTGCAGGAGATATAATTTTGCGTGAAGAAGTGACAGACCGTTACATAGTTTCACATCAGTGCCGAAACCTTGCATAAGGACAGTGTGACCACAAGTATAACAAGTAGTTCCGTGAAGAACTATACAGCCTATTTTCATATATTCTACTTATATTAACTGCCACTATCAACATACAAAATTTCAGTTTGATTGCTATAATAGATTCGTAGATATTGAGTACCGACTAAATATTTCGGATGGTCGCCATGTTGGATTTTATATATGTAGGCCCTAGAGTTATGTAATGTTACATGAAGATTATTGTGTACGTGTAGCATTCAAACTTCAATCGCATGATTAGGACACAAGAAGTAACAAGGAGATTTTAAAATTTCGCACAGCTGCCATCTTGTGGTTATGGCAACAATTGAAATAAATTAGATGCCAGTGGATTAACTTTCGTCTAAGGATTTACTGTACCAAGTTTCACTGCACTCGGATGGTTAAATTGCGAGAAACCTCCATGTGAATATTTATACATCGCGTCGCCGCCATGTTGGATTTGTGATCACCAGGTTATTTAAAATCCTATAGGTGAACATAAGTTCATAGCCCCTATGAACATTAAAATATTCAGTTTGATTGCTATAATAGATTCGTAGATATTCAGGGCCGTCTAAATATTTCGGATGGTCGCCATGTTGGCTTGTTAAATGTATAGGCCATAGAGTCATGTACCATTAAAGGAAAATTATTGCGTAGGTTCATTATTCAAACTTTCAATTTGATCGCATGATTACGACACAAGAAATAAAAACTTAATTTTAAAATTCGCACAGCCGCCATCTGAGGTTATGTAAACAATTGAGCTATATTAGATATCAGTGCATTACAATGTGAATAAATATTTCCTGTACCAGGTTTCAGTGCGCTAGGAACATTAAATCGCGAGAAAGGTCTATTTAAAATGTTCAAATTCGCTTGGCCGCCATGTTCGTTTTGTAGTTAACCGCTTTTTGAAAGTCTTGTAGGTGAACTTCCAGTAGTGCCCTTTATCTCCGTATAAAATTTCAGGGTGATACAGCTAATAGTTTCAGAGATATAGAATGCCGGTGAAATATTTCGCTCATCCGCCATCTTGTGGTTATATAAACAATTGAACGAAGTAAGATGTCGGTGCATTACAATGTGTATAAACATATACTGTACCAAGTTTTATTGCGTTTGGTTGTTTAAATCGCGAGAAACGTCAATTTAAAAGTCGCAAGTTCGCGTGGCCGCCATGTTGGTTTTGTAGTTACCAGTTTTTCAAAAGTCACATAGGTGAACTTTTAGTAGTTTCCTTTATCACTGTAATAAATTCCAGGGTGATATCGGTAATAGTTTCGGAGATATTGAATGCTGGTGAAATATTTCGCACAGCCGCCATGTTGGATTGGTGAGACGTAACAAAATTTTAAGGGCACGGTCGAGGTCGCCCGGAATAGTACTATGAACTGACAGAGTTTCATTGAAATCGCTCCAGCCGTTTAAAAGTTATTAGGGGGACACACACCTCACACACACACACACACACACACGCGCGCGCGCGCGCGCACACACACACGGACAAATGGTGATCTCATAAGCCTATTTTTTCAAAATTGAAAATAGGCTAAAAATGGACTACAAATGACAAGAAGGTTACCGTCCCCACAAGACAATAAAATGTTTAAAATATGCATAAAATGACGAAAAACAATGTTAATTAAGCTCCAATTATAAAATACTTTCTCGCAATAAATGAGGTCTGATCCTTCTACGAAAACCTGCATATTCTGCCTATTTTCGCCTATCCCCAAGTTTGTCCGGTGAAATCTAGCTCCGCCTTCCGGCGTGCTGAGAGGACTTTTTTTTAGCTTCAAACAGTGGCCCAAGGACTCTAAGTTGCGGCTATCGTTACGGGCCACACACAATCCCGAAAGGTAGTGCTGCGGATGCCCGAGTGCCCGCCCGGGCCAGTCCTCCACTGCGAATGTTGAGACGGAGCGTCGTTTGGGAGTCATGGACTGGATCGCATTCCCAATCAATGCATCAGGGAGAGATTTGGCATTGCACTCATTCCTGAAAAAATGCTCGAGAGTCTTTTAAGATGGTTTGGACATGTGCTGAGGACAGGGGCTGACACTATAGCGAAGAGGGGTTACATGTTGGAAGTCGCCGGTAATAGACCAAAAGGACGACCAAAACAGCGATACCCTTCACAAAGATCTGAAGAGCGTCAATCTCCACCCTGACATGGCCCAGGACAGAACTAAATGGAGACATCGAATCCATGTAACGGACCCTGCCACCAGGCGGGACAAACGAAGAAGAACAAGAAGAATAAGTAGAAGAAGTTTACAATTCTACAGTAGCGTAAGGCGTATTGCATAGTGTATCACAGTAGCTACACCTTCATAGATTTGTTGAAGGAGGAAGACTTGTTGATGGAATCGTCATTTCTAAGTTTTGCAACATTAAAATAAATAGACTAGTTCTTTTCATTTCGGGTGCTTAAAGCTTTAATATGTATTAGTAATTATTACCACACTTACTAAGTTTTCAGACGGGGTTTCCCCCCAGGGGCTCACATCTAGTGGGACGTGGGTTGGTGACCACGGTACCACAGCTGAGTCCGGCATTGCTTCCACTTACTTGTGCCGGGCTCCTCTCCGTCTTCTTTCCTGTCGACTTCACTTGGCCAACTCTTGTTCTCTTCCGACACCGACCGTATTAGGGTATCAGAGGCCTAGGGAGTCTCTTCCTTTCCCGCCTTAATTGGCCCTTGTCTCATCTTTTCTGATACCCTCCTTCTGCAAGTGGTCAGCCTTCTTTTTCTTTTCCTGTTATCTCCTGCCTGGTGCTCAAGGCCCTCAAGGAGGCAGGGTGTATGTAGCCCCACCACTTCTGGTGCAACCTAGATATTGCTACACCCTCAGGGGCTCACGGCTGGTGAGTTCGGGAGTTAGTGACCCCGAGGGATCCCTGAGCTGGGTCCGGTTTTCCCTTTTTATCCATTACCTGTGGGGCGGACCCTCTCCTCTTTCACTTTACTTTCTGCCTTTTATGGCTCTCCTTCCTTCTAAGTCCCTCAATCCGCATTCATCGAGGGTTGAGGGCATTTCTTTTTCTCCTGTCTTTTATTTGCCTTCTTCTCCTTTTATTTTCCATTTCTTCTTCTAGTATATAAGTTAGTAGTTATTTTTAGTTATAGTTTACATTTCATTATCATCTTCACGATCACCCAAACCAATAGGGGCCGATAACCTAGATGTTAGGCCCCTTAAAATAACAATTATCATCATCATCATCATCTGACGTGGTTTCTTGTATTTTGTTTTTGGAGGGCAGAGACTGTCTGTGGGTGTCACTGTATTTTGGGAGCTATTTGTTTTGCAGATTTGGATCTGATTATTCTCACTTGACGATCGAAACATGTAATCCTTATTTTCCTTCTTCTTCTTCTTCTTCCTCAATAGTCCATATATATCTTAATCACAAGTAATTTATTTCAGGTTATTTTTTTAATTTTCCAGTAGGGGGTATTTTTGATTCTATTTTGCTGTATCGTGACTGACTCCAACACAAAGGATCCCTTAACTGAACAAGTAGTTCCGTGAGAACTATACAGGCTATTTTCATATAACCTACTTATGTTAATTGCCTCTATTAACATACAAAAATTCAGTTTGATTGTTGTAATAGATTCGTAGATATTGAGAACCATCTAAATATTTCAGATGGTTGCCATGTTGGATATTTATTTATATACTATTACATGAAGATTATTGTGTACGTGTGGTATTCAAACTTCAATCGAATGATTAGGACACAAGAAGTAATATAAACAAGATTTTAAAATTTCGCACAGTTGCCATCGTGAGGTTATTGAAACAATTGAACTAAATTAGATGCCAGTGCATTACAATATGCATAATCATTTACTGCACCACATTTCACTGCGCTCAGATGGTTAAATCGCGAGAAAAGTCTATTAAAATGTTTCAATTTCGCTTGGTCGCCATGTTCGTTTAGTAATTTACAGGTTTTTGAAGGTTACATAGATAAACTTGTAGTAGAGCCCTTTATCACCGTACAAAATTTCAGGCTGATATCAGTAATAGTTTCGGAGATATAGAATGCCAGTGAATTATTTCGCACAGCCGCCATCTTGAGGTTATGTAAACAATTAAACTAAATTAGATGCCAGTGCATTAAAATGTATATGAACATTTCCTGTACCAAGTTTCATTACGTTTGGATGGTTAAATCGGGAGAAAAGTCTATTTAAGTGTCTCAACTTCGCTTGGCCGCTATGTTGGTTTTGTAGTTACCATGTGTTTGAAAGTCTCATAAGTGAACTTCTAGTAGTATCCTTTATCACCGTACAAAATTTCAGGGTGATATCGGTAATAGTTCCGGAGATATTGAATGCTGGTGAAATATTTCGCACATCCGACATGTTGGATTGGTGAGACGGAATTAAATTTTAAGGTCACGGTCGGGGTCGGCCGAAATGGTGCTATGACTTTACCGAGTTTCATTGAAATCGCTCCAGCCGTTTCAATGTTATTAGGGGGGGGGGGTCACACACTACACAGACACACATACACACACGGGCAAAAGGTGATCTCATGGGCCTTCTTTTTTTTTTTTTTTTTCATAAAATGAAAATAGGCTAAAAATGAATGATGATATTTACCTTAAATTGATATATGTTATATCTAGTATAGTTCTAAATGAACCATAACGTTTTTGTGATGATTGGCAGAAAACTCAGGAAAGTTGAAAATGTGTCCCAGGTCCCCTTAAGTATGTGTACAAAAACATACCCATCTACCTAGGTACAGTATCTAACAAGATAACCCCCAATTCTGTAGAGCGCCTACAGTTAGGCATCTCTTCTTACGTGAGGGCTGTGCGAGACGTCGCTTATCACGTGCCTATACGAATGTTGCATGAAATCGTCACGTATGTAACTTTCCTTATCATACGTAGTGCCACACATTGAGTTATACATGTGTAAGTGAACGTGTGTATCTACAGCAGATAACACTATCGATATGACATTGTAGCCATCTTGACAAGTCGGGCTACTTTCCTTTATACTACCCTCTACTCAGTGGCATCACTTTAGAAGTGTAACATACTAAATGAATAAAAAATAATTGAATACAAAATCCGACTCGTTACAAAGTTTGATTAAAAATTATAGTGGTTTCGGTGGCGTAGTTGGTAGCATGCTGAACTGCTGTGCCCAAGATCGTGGGTTCAAACTCGGCCGAAGTCATCGGATTTTTAAGGGCGTTAAAATCCTTCAGTATGCCTTCCTTCGGAGGGGAAGTAAAGCCGGCGGTCCCATGTCATAGATTTATGCCATGTAAAAGATCCTTCCACAGACTAAACTTGTGTGGAGCTAAATTTCTAGGTTAGATTTCGTTGTAACACTCTATCAAAGTTCCAACGTTCACCAATAGGTTTCATTGACATCTGGTAGCGAAAGTTGGAACTACTTGAAATTGTACGGAACTTGTAGCTCACCCTAGGGGTGTCCACTTGAAGCAGCTACAGCTTCTGGCGAGCCGAACATGTCCTCGGACACTCCCGGCACTAAAAGCCAAAAGATAAATAAGCAATAATTCAAAATTATTAATTGTAAGTACTGTTGTACATAAGTGTACCTACAGTGAGAGCCTTCTCTATAGAGGGGGGCGTGGTCAGGCTATATGCCTCTCACCAAGGTAGACGGAGCTCGATTCCCAGTAAATACATGTGAGATTTTCGAAGTGAAATGTCATGTCCTGTGGTTCGGAGTCCATGTAGAAAGGATGTCCCGTGGCTCATGATCGCGATATTAACAGTCACTGAAAACTACAAGCTTCCTTTTCCTTCTCTATAGAACGGAACCTAGCTGGAGCCGTGTGACATTGGCGATCGTGAATATGGTTTCTCCACACTTCCCCTGGCAAATGCCGGGATAGTACGCTATCTCAAATCCTGGGGCACCTGGCTCCATCCCGGCCCTAAAGGTTACAGCTACACACACTACAACAGCCACCACAGAAACACAGGTTACCAGACACACCCAAGTTCACGGGGATGATGAACAAGATAACCCAAGCCCCTAAAATGAATTCACAACAGAGATGACAACATTAGTTTAATTTATAGGCGTGATGGTACAACGATCACACTGCTTGTCTTCTACCAAAAAGGACCGGGTTTGGTTTACGGTTAATGCATATGGGATTTTCGAGGGAAAATGTCACATACAGTGGTTCCGATTCCACGTTAAAAAACAAATAGGTCCCGTGGCTGATGACCGCGAGATTGACAGTTATACAAAACTGCAGCTAGCTTCCTCGCTTAATTTACGAAATTGATACACGTTTGGGAATGACGGGCAAGAATTTTAGGTTTTATATGGTCGTGAATATTGGAATACTGTTGCTTCATTTGAGGGTCTTGGTCAGCGTGGACATGTAGCTCCGTGTACTTACGCGAATTTTGTTTTATAACCTGTGTTATTGTGATGGCTGTAGTCGTGCATGTATTTTTAATTCAGGTGAGAATTAGGAAGGAGAGGCGCGGACGTGGCCTTAAGTTAGGACACATCCAGGCATTCACCGGGTGTAGAAGTGGGGAACCACGGAAAAGCACTTCCAGGATGTTGGGGGGCGTGGTGACTCAGCGGTCAAGTTGTCTGCCTCTCACCAAGGTGGACCGGGTTCGATTCGCGGTCAATGCTTGTGAGATTTTCAAAGTGAAATGTCATGTCCTGTGGTTCAGATTCCACGTAAAAAGGAGGTCCCGTGGCTCATGATCGTGAGATTGAAGTTCACGTTAAACTAAAATCTTCCTTCCTTACTTCCAGGATGGCTGAGGTGGGTATCGAACCCACTTCTACTCAGTCTTCCCTCACCAGGTCCCTGTTCCAGCCCTTGGACCAGAATTAAATTTCTTGGCAGAGCCAGTGGAATCGAACCCGAACCTCCGGGGCGACAGCAAAGAACGCTATTCGCTAAACCAGGAAGTGGACGCTGTCGATAACAGCGGCACATGAAGATCGCGGCCGCTAGATGGGGACTGATGAAGCCAGGCTGGCAGTTCTCATCCTCCGAGCTCTCAACAGATAGCGCGCGACCTCACTGACGCAGCAGCCTGGCAACCCGATAGCGATTCGCTGTCATGGTCCTGTATCCTCGTCACTTGTCGTTAACAAGCTCTACAAAAAAAAAAGTGGTCAATCTCCCTACGTAGTAGCATTCAGTGGCGTACCCAGAAGTTTTAAATTAAAGGGCGCCCAGTTTTCCTTCTTTCCATGTTGTGCACTTTTCATTGGCGTTGACTTCCAGTTCCCTCAAATTGTAAGGCAAGAGACATGACCATATTGATCACTAGGGTTCGGAAGTTTGAGACCTAAAGAAGTACAAAATATGCAAGCAAATATGCCCTAAAACTGCCTTAATATGACTTAAAAACTATAAAATGTGACCAAAAAAACTATGAAATATGACAAGAAGTTTTGGGATAGGTAGAGTATCACTAACAAACAGTAACCGTCTGAAGTGCCAAAACAATTTTCCAGTGTATTGGACATGTGATATTTTGATTTTACAAGTGACTTGTTTAATGAACTATGTGTATTTGCAATGTATTTTATGCCCATAAGTGTTTATAATGTGTATATCTGGCTGATGAAGAACAACATTATTGTTCGAAACATGTACCAGTCCTAATAATATTACAAGTATTCTACCGGTATTGAAAATACGGAAATAAGAGTAAGTTATTTAGCGGAATTTAAATTCAATACGGACCATTATGGATAAAAACAATTTCGTTGTTTGCTAATTGCTTCTGAGCTAAATATATCGACTGGAGTGACATCCTGTTAAAAAGCGGAAGCACACTATCGTCATGTTCCGTAACCACATGCGTACAGTACAGTGTCGCAATCCAACTTGTCCACAAAGATGTGCTAAAAGACGTCCGTAGAGGAGCGCCTTCTTGGAATCAGATCTTCTAAACCTGCTATCTGCCTGTTTCGGGAAAAGAAAGAAAAATATATCTAATACACTATTCGGAAATCCTGTGTTTGAAACTCGACGCAGATAACATGTACCTTGTTAACGACGCCTCAATTTAAACAAAAATGCTGAAATTATAACCAAATAGGACCTTATATCACTAAAATATGACAAAATATGACCAAAACAATAAAAATGGCTGAAATATGCATTTATAGGCAACCTCAAATTGCTTTAAACGTGGTCTGGGACCCGCAATTCAAACTTATTTCTCAGATTTCGGGTAAAATGAGCTCAGGAAAAAAAAAAGACTTTTCCTTAACATCCGAATCTTATTGATCACTGTCATTTAGAGCTCTTCAGTCGGTCTACATGATTCTGCCCAATGAATGGGTAGGGTACAAAACACAAACATAAAAATACATTCCTGAAAAAAATTACATGTATTAGTGAAGTATGAAAATTAAGTGGGACAATAGTGATATTGAACTGATACATGTACTGTAATTTATTCCAGGAGCGTATTTTATTAAATTATTATTTTTACGCCAACCCAATCATTGGGCATAATCGCGTTAAGCGACTGAAGATCTACAAGTGATAATTTTGTATAGACAACACAGAAAAAAATGCCATCAAATTTCTACAAATTGATCATTGGTGTTGTTATTTTAAGTGCGGAACATTGAAGTTATCAGGTCCCACCACAATATTAAGGGTGCAGACATTAAGATAATTCCGGGATAACGTTCTCATTCTCGTCGCGCAGTGGCTAGCATTCTTGACTGCCACCCCCGATGTCCAGGTTCGATTCTAGGCTCGGCCGAGAAATTTAATTCTGGTATAAGGGTTGTAACGGGATTCACTCAGCCTAATGAGGCAAGACTGAGAAGAGAAAGGTTCGATTCTCACTTCAGTCATCCTAGAAGTGGTTTTCCGTGGTGCCCACCTTTAATCCAGGAAAACGGTTCCTAACTTAAGTTATCGTGTCAGGTTACTAACCCTAAGCTTGCAGGTTCGCTCCTGGCCGAGGTAAGTGTTTTTTTTTTTTGAAAGGCAGCAAATATTACGACACGCATGTCATACGATGTTGGCATGTCAAAGAATCCATTTGAATTCAGTAGGCCGTGTTCATAATGGCAAAATTAATCTCGGGAGTTTCCGCCAACACAAAGTTTCTCATTTCTCTACTAGAAGGCGCTATAGTGTCAAGGAGCTTAGATTCTAACCTCCTAGACTTTCATAGTGCTTCAAGGAACATCAAAATTCGACATGCAAGCTACTTCTGGGTGTCAAATAACAAAGGTTGCACCTGGCACCCGAGGCCATACGATATTATTATTATTATTATTATTATTATTATTATTATCATTATTATTAGTCGGTCAACACGATTGTGCCCAATGAATGGGCGGGGTACAACATATAAATATGTAAAGCACTTCTGGAAAAACTTACATGTATTAGTTAATTATCAGTTATCACTAATGCTAATACAACTAATAGGCTACATGAATTTCAATCGTGTAGACCGACTGAAAAGATACAAATATCAATTTTATAGGCAACACAGAAAAGAATGGCATCAAATCTGCACATTCCTAATTTAAGGCCACGGCCGCCTCTTTCCCCATTTTAATGTCAATCACAAATAACTTACTGTAAACACATTAATATAGGCACCACAGTAACACAGGTTATCAGACATAAATTAAATATTTATGTATTGACAGCCAAGTACACGGGGCTAACTGACAATGTTGTCGCAAGCCCCTGAATGAATGAATGAATGAACAACAATAAACATCATTGTAAATAACGTCGAATTGCTTTTATGACTGGTTGGTTGGTTTCTCAGTTTAGGGGCTGCGACAACTTGGTCATGTAGGCCGTGTACTTTGGGTGTGTGTAAAATCTCTCTTATTTATTTATCGTATGGCTTTTAGTGCCGGGAGTGTCCGAGGACATGTTCGGCTCGTCTGAGTCTGTAGCTGCTTCCAGAGGATACCCTAAAGGGTGAGCTACAAGTTCCGTTCAATTTCAAGTAGTTCCAACTTTCGCCACCAGATATCAATGATATCTAGTGGTGAACGTTGGAACTTTGATAGAGCGTTCTGACGAAATCTAACCTAACAAATTTTGCTTTACACAAGTTTAGTCTGTGAAAGGATTTTTTACAAGCCATAAATCTATGACATGGGACCGCCGGCTTTACTTCCCCTCCGAAGGAAGGCATACTGAAGGATTTTTAACGCTCTTAAAAAATCCGACGACTTCGGCCGGGTTTGAACCCGCTATCTTGGGCATAGCAGTTCAGCATGCTACCGACTACGCCACCGAAGCCGCTAAAATCTCTCTGATAACTGGTGTTAATTGTGATGGCTGTATTACTGTGTGCTATTTGTAATTCAGCTAGGGAGTGCAGACGATCAATTTCAAGTAGTTTCTACTTTTGCTACCAAATACTACCGTCAACGACACCTAGCCGCGATCTTGGCTACTATATGCCACCACAACCGGCACCTGGAGGCGAACATTGAGACTTAATAGAGCGTTAATCTAATCTAGCCTACAAATTTAGATTCACAGAATTGTAGTTAGGTGAAGATTCTTTAACATGCCATAAATCTATGACATGGGCCCGCCGGCTATACTTCCCATCCGAAGGAAGGCATACTAAGTGATTGTTAACGCTTTTAAAAAATCCGACGACTTCGGCCGGGTCTGAACCCGCGATCTTGGGCATAGAAGCTCATCATGCTACCGACTACGCCACCTAAGCCGCCTTTTAAGACGAGCAATTTAATGTGCCCTTGCGTGCAAGAAATATACAAATCACTGTCCAACTGCTCAGTCTTATATCTTCGGGGCATAGAACGTCCTCCCACTGAGTGATTCACACATTATAGGATCAACCTTAGGATAACACTTCAATGAAATGAAGTTCAAAATCCTACTATAAAACTATTTCATTATCAAAATTAGGCGCTACAGACACACACAAATAAACTGAATAAGCTTCACACTTGTTCTAATGAACAAGGAACAAATACAACATTAATCTATAAAAATCAATATTTGAGGTTCCACTGAACCCTAAAAAAAATATCAAAACTGCTCTCACTTCCATTTAGCAACACTACAAAAATTTCTCAAAAACGAGCTCTAAAAGTCTCGGTAAAAATTATCACATAGAAATTTCTATTTAAAACACTCTAAATATTCTTAACTTGAATATTTTATAGATTTGAGTTAATGTTAATAAAAAAAAGGTGTCAACAATTACCATTTATTTGGGTACCACCAGATATTCACACTATATCATCCCTCTTTCCAACACTACCAAATTGTATATGTCTTCGGGAAATTCATGCACCACAAGCTTTGGAAACTACTGATTTACTCAACTCAAAGTAGATTACCTGATATTTCCAACAATAACTTGGGAACAATAACATATAAAATGCAACAATACAAAGGGATTTTCATTATTGTCTCAAATGACAATCTAATTATTCATGAAGTGCGGAACTATAATGCAACGGCAAGGATAAATAATCATAGCAAAACTCGGTACAGATTACCGGTCTATTAGAAGTTCATATAACGACAGACCGCAGACAGGGTCTGGCTTTGTAACTGGCCTGCCTCAACAGTGGCCTCCATTAAGAACACGTCAAGACACTTGAGGCTTTAAATTTATGACGGGAGAGGACGAGTCAATGCTTCCTCCCTCCTGGACGGTACATTACAACGGCTTTCAAACAAGCGTGACTTCTTAAGACTTGGAAAGGCGACACATCACTTTCATTTAACAAAAACAATCTGAGGTTCTAATAACCTATTTCTGTGGCTCAGGTATAATTATAATTGCGGAGCTTTATCACTGGCAAGTAAGAACTCAATAAAACCAATTATAATTAAGGGGCTTTCGACGTGAGAGAACTCCGGTTCGATTCTCTGGCCAGCCTCTAGGACATTTCCATTTTTGAGGACTTAGGGCTAACACCTGGAGCGAGGGTATCTGACCACTCGTCCGAATAATAATAGCGACTTTTGGAAAGGTATTCGCACGCAATCCCGCGCTTAACAGTAAACTTAGCACCCTTCAAAGTTTGTCATTACAAACACACACATAATCATTTACTCTGTCCAGCTGTTCCCCGTAATCATAATCTCCTGGCATTATTTTAACCGCATTTATAGCGTGTCCATTAATAATATAGCGCTCATTGGCGACAATCAGTACATTCGTGATGCCTTTCAAAGCCCAATATTTATTCCATCATAATTAATTTCTCCGTCCAAAAATAATAGTTTTGCCTTTAACGTAATTTAGACTTTTCGTTTACAAGAACACACCTGGTTCAATAATTATCATTATCATTATTATTATCATATTTCAGCACACAACGGCTCATACTTGAATACTGCTTCAATAATTGGTTCATTCATTACATTATTCTTATCATTCATAGCACATAACGGCTCAGACTTGAATATTATTTCAATAACTTATTCATTCAATACATTAATATTATTATTATTATCCTGCTTGCCTTTAAATAACATTTTTTTTTTCATTTACTGGTATTCCACTGAATACTATTTCTTTTGATTACACCTTTACATTTAAGTAATTTTTTGCTTTAATTATTAGATCCCGCACTTCTCATTATCGCACAGTTTTTTTACAACCCTGTTTTCAATGTTGGAGAATACTTTCTCCATGGTTACTGTTGTTACACGAGCTTCCCGAATCCAAAACACATAATACAATTTAGTGTTACTTACATGAATTATCCGGCCAAACTGTCCGGATTCCAGTGGAGCGACATTTGGCCCACGCTAAATTTCTCACTCCATGGTGGCACACATATTATCACTAATTAAATTTCCCTCTATTTTACACATATTTAACACATTTAAACTAATATGAGGGATTACACACATTTTTCACAACACTAAAAAGAATCACTAAAAATATAAATTTCACTAATAATTATATTTACACACAGAATTTCACTTTGTGGCATCAAACACTGCCTGACACACGTGATATTTTCGATCCAGATCCTAGGGGTGCAAGTTTCGACCGCTGCCTTCTATTTCCTATTTGGATAATGACAATCTCTTACGAATTTTCCCCTCCTTGGCTACGAATATTCTCCTAATTCTGGTGTTGAATTTATCGGCACTTACAGTACTGCACGATACAATTGTCTCTTCCGGTATGCAATTGTTTAATATGGTAAACGGTCTATGGTTTACGTTTACCCCTGGAGTCACTGTACTGCGCTCGACAATTGTCTTTAGTACTTCGCGTCTGAACTGAATTCTGACGACTATTTTATTTCCTTGATGGAATACTTCCCTGTAATTCCACGTGGCTACTGATGTCTATCTTGTAGACTTCTAACTCTATCGCCACTCCTCACGCTAATCTCCTCAATTCAGGAAAATCAGGTGTTTGCTATGTTTGACCCTACTGTGGTTATTTTAACGCACTGGGAAAAAACGTTTAGAGTTTCAATTCTCTGATGATGTCTCGTATACTTTCGAGATATTACGATGTAACTTCAAATACTAGTGTCTGGACTTCGATTACCCTCGTCGGCTAACGTATTTTGCTCAAAGTTTAAAACTTGGCCTAAGTCTGTAGACTATTAATTGTTCGAAGTTTTGACGATACTTTTCCTTTTGAAAAGAACTTCGATGTTTTAAGGCGAGGTGACACTGATGAAAGCTGGACAGTACTTCTCTTAAGAGTACTTCCGCGTCGTGATACAGATTCGAGTCACAACGGACTGAATAATACTGCCGGTGCTGTGAAACAGCACGACCTTACGTGGTCTGATGATTACTGCATGATTTCCCTTGGGCTCACGGCCTATATATTTGATTCTGGTGAAAATAAATAAATTTCTCATTTTCTCCACCACCAATTTCCAAAATAATCGTCGTACGATGTTAAAAAAAATATCTCTGAAAAGCTGAGGTTTTAAATGTCTCAACAATATCTAAGTTTCCAAGAATCGATCGTACAAATCTTTAATATTAATTAAAATGGACTCTTCTACTACGTGGGCGGTGTCTTCGTTTTGTCCCCTACCACAAGATCCTGGTTCGGGAATTCACCGTCTACGCAATGCTGATAACGCACTTCTTTCTTGTACAATTACTATTTACTTTATCCACTCTAAAAATCTCTTTCCCTGGATAATTAACATTGATGGAGTCCTTTCTTTAGTTTAATGCCCGCAAATGGCTTAATTTCAATTATTTCTCTGATTTCATGACTTCTCCCTTGATGCGGCGATGCCATTTTACTGTCGAGTAAGGGCTTTTTCCGAAACTCTATCTCTCTCAACTCAATGGAATATTTTCAAATCCATAGTTATCGAGTGCGTAACCTGGTCTCCGGTGAGTCGTCAGTGACATCACCATGCAGCTGTGGCCTGGCAATCTGTGGTTACACAACTTATCCATGCATCCCGCAGTATGATGCAGTATTACCCTTCTCAACTAACTTCAGAAGAAAATCAAAGCAAAGCCAACTCCGTCCAGACCATGGAGACCCTGGGAGTAGTGGAAGGTAGAGGCTTCCACTTTTTGTGACATCGGCACTATTATAGATGGGATGGAGTTGTCAGCTCCACGCCCGGCCGCCTTTGCTCCCAGGAATCACCCTGGTACTCATTTCTGGTGTAGGCTGAGTGAACCCCAGGGCCATTTGCGTTTCCGAAAGTGGTAGTTTTGATTCTAAAATCCACTACCTGGGTGGGGATCGAACCCACTCCCTTTTCAGTTAGAAGCTCAGCGCCTCTACTGACTGCGCCACGCAGCCCCCTAAAGCCTGCATTAATTCTTTTTTAATACAAGGATATGGGTTCGATACTGTATCTCTCCCATGGGTTCATTAAAAGGAAGCTGAAAATAAGCTTTCGTCATTAGCAGGAATGAAATGATGTGCAATCGGACTTGTCTAAACTAATGGCAACATACAGTTGCAGTCTGTGGCGGGTAGTTGGCAGTCTAGAACAGGGCTGGCGAGAGAGGGGGAATGGGGGCTAATGCATAGGGGCCCATAAACAATGAGGGCCCATTAGTAGTGCACGTTAGTTTCAGTTTATTGTATCTACTTTTGTGTTATGTAAAATGTTGGCTACAACTTGTCCAAGACTTTGTAGAATAAGGATGTCGATTTGTCTACAGCTCTGCAGAAGATATCTCATGCTACTAAACTTTAAACTGCCAAAAGAAATAAGCCAGAAAACACTTCAGAGACGTATATGACAGTGCGATCATTTGGCAGAAGAAATTCCTTGATTCTGCAAATTACAAAAAGCGCGTTATAATGTGCCGTATTCTACCCCCAGAAGAGCAGGATAGTCACTTCGTCCCCCGCCAAGAATTAAAATTTAAAAATCTACAGTATATATGACTCTAAATTAGGAGTTCCAATTGTTAAGCAACAATCTAGTACTCTTAGTGTTGAATCTGCTATCAAACTAATGCAGAATTTAAAAATGCTACCTATTTTCCATTACGTGCTGGAAATTTAAGTGAAGACTTACAGAATTACAGAATATTCCCCTATGCATCTTAACTGTATTAAAATTACTCAAGAATCCCAAATCGTTTGGTGCACTTTGCAAAATATATATTTCTTCTTCTTAATCGTTTTACCCTCCAGGGTTGGCTTTTCCCTCTGCGTGTTCTACCGTGGCCAAGATGCATTTCTGGGCATATGTTGATATGGACTTTTTCTCCATTTCCAGGCAGAAAACCCTCCTTGCAGTTTTCCAGTGAACTTAAAATTCACCCTGTGTAATAACTAGTTTGGCAAATGACTATTGGGTCCCTTCTAGGTGATTCTCAAAAGTTTCCTCGCATTTTTTAACGTTACTACAGCTATATTTTAAATTTTGAAACCCTTTAATTTAATTTATTGTACAATCTAAAACACTACTCTATTCACTAATATGTGGCCGACTTCTCGGTGTAGGTATAGAGTCTCTGGATCCAGAGGTCTTGGGACGACTCCCGACTTAACGCAATTGACTATGCTGCTGGGTGAATTATGAACATTATATTTAACGTTAACTAGGCTATAGTAAAGTCAGGTTTTCCAAAAGAATAGAACTTGATCGTTAGAAGAAGGAAAGCAAATGCTTCTGTAGAAGGAACAATGTTGGTTTAAAAATGCAATGCTAGTTATGAAGCTTGTAGGTTTACGAGACCGTTCATCTAGCAATCATGAGCAACGGGACCTCGATTTGTAAGTGAAATCCCAACAACAGGATGTGATATTTCACTTCGAATATCTCACATGCATTGACCAAGAATCGACCCCGTCCGCCTTGGTGAAAGGCAAGCAGCTTAACCACAGCACCACCACGCCCCCTAAATCCATGTTACGCTATGTCATTGGAGGATGGACCTGTTGTTGTCCCTTACGAATGCAGTGTTGTTTGTTGGCACAGGCTAGAGAAAATGTGGGAATTTGACTACGCCCCATTTTCATTTATGGTTGTGAATATTATGGAAACTACTGAGGTAACGCTAGTAGCTGTGGAAGATGTGAAAGATGCTACTCATAGCCTACGCTCAGCACTGCAGCACTGGCTTAGTGGGGAAAGCAATGGCAAACTACCTCACTCCTAACCTTGCCTATTCTGCCTTATTATATTTCTGCCTTGTGTTTTTGACATTTCTACACACATAACCTACGGTGGTGATTTTAGAGGATCCAACCAGCTTCCTCCAGTCTATTTAGACTACTTTCCTGGCGTACCAATCTAACGACTTTGCAGGAAGGATGGTACCGTCTGAACACCTACCCGCTGGACACGAAAAAACTGGAGTAGGGAGGTCTAAAACCAACAATGCAGTGAGGAACAAACCATGAACCACCCCCTCGTTTGCAAGTTGTGTCCAATTACATGTTCTCCAGAGAACCTGACGGACGGAACACCTGAAGCTTGCAAATTAGCAAAATACTGGTCTCACTGTATTTAATTTAAGTATACGTATGCGTTTGTGTAGTAGCCTATTCAAATAACCAAGCAATGTGTATAGAAATATCGGAGTTACTTATTGTACCAATTGCAATTTGTTTTGATTGTTCTATGAGTTTCTCTGACACGATTAAATAAATAAACCAGCTTCCATGCTCAAAACCTGACAGATATTCGGGGTGTTGCAAGTAAAAAGAGTTAATCATGTGAATTGCAGACAATGGCTACAGCAGGGTATCTTAATTTAACGCCTCTGGGCTCGCAGCAAGTTCAATTTTAAGTAGTTCCAATTTTGGCTACCAGATGCCACTGTCACTGGCACCTAGTGGCGAACGTTGGAACTTGATAGAGCGTTTCTAATCAAATAACCGACAAATGTTGGTTGCACACTACCAATTGTAGTGGTAGGTTCTTTTACATGCCATAAATCTATGACATGAGCCCGCCGGCTTTACTTACTCTCCGAAGGAAAGCATACTGAAGGAATTTAACGCACTTTAAAATCCGACAACTTCGACCGGGTTTGAACCCGCGATTTTGGGCATAGGAGTTCAGCATGCTACCGACTACGCCACTGAAGTCATTGTAAGAGTTAATAAGCTCCTCTTAGCACCCCCTGGCTACGTCCAGCTGCTTGACGTGGATCCTCTCAGATAGGCTGGAACCTAGCGTGCCTCTATTTCATGGCCGCACGGTACCGCAGGCGGCAAAAATAATGTGAAATAACGAAGGACAAAACAATAGAGGTAATACTCTTCATTTCAAGAAAACGCTGAACAGCTTTGGATGACACCGCGATACACAGGGGATACAATGGAGCATCATAGTAGAGCCTAGTTGTCTATTTAAAGCAGCGTATCCCAACTTTTAAGCATGGGTACGTTCTCTGGAATTAGCGTTTCGAAACCTAGTTATTATCAGGGCCGTAGAGAGCGATCACGGGCCCTAGGGAAAGGATCCAAAAGATTCTTCGTCGATTACCGGCTCAGCCAAGGAATTTGGTGCTGGCCTGAGGGTTGAAACTGTGTACACTAAGCCTCATGAGGTAAAACTGAGATGCGGTGCGCTCGATTCTCACCTTAGCCAGTTTCTAACTTGCGCTCCAAGTACATGGGGCAGGTGACCACGATGTACAAGCCTATAGGCTAAATGAAACAACAAACAATAGTAAAGAAATCGTCCAGGCGTTGAGTGAACTAATGATGCGGTTGGCCTTGAGCAATTACCAGTACGTAGAACGAAAGGGAAGTCACTAATACTTCCCAGAAATCATTTTCTTTAAAATTGTCACTCAAACACAAATCGTAATTAAAGGTATTTCTACCCACACACATAGCCAGTGAACATGTTGTATTGAGATACCTGCATCCCGCTACAAAGTCGTGTGCATTAAATCAGGCACCAGCCTCATACTAGGATTTTTTTTTTTTTTTTTTAGTCGTTTACCCTCCAGGTTGGTGGAACCCACGGACTCAACGAGGGAACTCACCACTACCGCCTCTACGGGCAGTGTCCTAGAGCTGGGAACATCGAATCGGAAGGGATACAACTGGTGAGGTGTGATTGGCACCTCGCCCAGGTGGCCTCACCTGCAAAGCGAACAGGGGCCTCATGAGGGAAGGTAAGGGATGGTGAGGATGGATAGGCAAGGAAGAGGGAAGGAGGCGGCCGTGGCCTTGAAGAAGGCACCATCCCGGCATTTGCCCGAAGACGAAGTGGGAAACCACTGAAAACCACTTCGAGGATGGCTGAGGGGGAATCGAACCCCGTCTACTCATTTTGTCCACCCGAGGCTGAGTAGACCCCGTTCCATTCCTCGTACCACTTTTCAAATTTCGTGGCAGAGCCGGGAATCGAACCCAGGACCTCCGGGGCGGCAGCTGACCACTACGCTACGGAGGCGACTGATAATAATAATAATAATAATAATATCGTATGGCCTCGGCTGCCTTGTAATTTGACACCCAGAGGGTAGCATGCATGTCGAATTTCGTTGTTCCTTGAATCACTATAAAAGTCAAGGAGGTTAGATATCTAAGCTCCTTGAACAATATAGCGCTTTCTAGTAGAGAAATGAGGAACTTTGCGTTGGCGGAAACTCCCGAGATTAATTTTGCCATTATGAACACGGCCTACTGAATTGAAATGGGTTCTTTGACATGCCAACATCGTATGACATGCGTGTCGTATTTTTTGCCGCCTTTCAAAAATCACTTACCACGGTCACGGGCGAACCTGCAATCTTGGGGTTGGTAGACCGACACGCTATCCACTCACCCACCGTGGCAAGCTATACTAGGATTAAAGTTCATGACAGAGCCGGGAATCGAACCCCGGCTATCTTCATGGACATCTGTTAGCCATTGGCAATGTATTCTTTTTAGCCTACTTTCTATTTTTGCACAAAATGAAAGTAGACGTACGAGATTTACACGGGCCAAAAGTTGTCTGTCTGTGTGTGTGCGTGTATATATCTGTCCCCCTCCCCCTATCACTTCAAACATTACGAACCCAAATTGAACGAAATTTGGTACAGAGGTAGCACTAGCAAATAGCTCCTCAGTGTCATGTTTTATATTGCCGCCATCCTTACCAATACCTAATGGCGGCCATCCAAATGGTCAAAACTTAACATTAAATTACGACCAAACTAATCATCGGATCTTGACCAAATTTGGTAAAAACATACCTTCGTATGGGACGCGTCTTGCGCCCAAACTGCATGGTTATCTATCAGCCGTACCATTTCAGGATGGCGGCCGTGTGAATTATGCAAGCTTTATAATCCATGACTTGGGAACCCCCAGTTCCGATTATCGAACCGAGAATGGTTTAAACTGTTCTAAAGGACGTGGTTCGTTCGAAATTAAAAGTTTATGTTAGAATATTAAACTGCAGAAGTGACTTTCAAAAGCTGAGCCGTCTTGGTTACAAGACAAGATGGCAGCTGATCTCTCGTTCTGACCTATATTTCACTAATTTGAGTACGTTGCATTCATTATAGCCTACAGATAGAAATAATATAAACATTGTATGAAATGAATTAAAATGAATATATATTCCAGTGAAAGAATCATTTATTACAAGTCATTATTTGCAGAAAGAAGATCATGCAGCCCATGGTGGACACGGCTACGGACTGAAGAATGATGACGGCCAACGAATCCTTGATTACGCAGAAACTCATGGCATGGTCATCACAAACACCTGGTTTAAAAAGCGCGATACCCATCTAATCACGTACTACAGTGGTCCAAATGCTACTCAGATTGACTACGTCCTTGTGAGACGTCGTAACCTTACAGACGTTTTAGACACGAAAGTTGTTCCATACGAAACCGTTGCGATGCAGCATCGACCTGTCATCTGTAAGCTGCGTATAACGCCACCAAGAGCTGTATGCACGGCCAGAACGGGCCCTTCAAGAATGAAATGGTGGCGCTTTAACGAAATAGAGTCCAATTTCATTGCAAAAATCACTGTACCACCCATTACGACAGTTGAAGAGAGCTGGACAAAACTAAATGACTCGGCTCATGCAGCTGCACATGCCATTCTCGGAACAACAAAACCAGGACGACGGCGGATTGAGAAAGATACGTGGCTCTGGAACGACACTGTCAAGGAAGCGGTATATAAGAAGAAGCAGTTGTACCATGAGTTTCTTGCAGATAAAAATCCATCTCGCTGGAATGCCTATGAAGTAGCCCGTAGTGAGGCGAAGAAAGTAGTTGCCTCAACAAAAGCAGAGCGATATGCAGACCTCTACAAGAAACTTGATACGCGTAATGGCGAGCGTGACATTTATCGGATAGTCAAATCGAGGCATAGAAAAACGGAAGACATCCAACATTTCTATGGCATCAACAATGAAGTGGGTGAGCTGCTAGTAGATTGGGAGAAAGCAAGGGAACGCTGGCGGAGCTACTTCGAGAAAATTTCGACTGAAGAATTTCCCCATCCACCAATCCCAACCACCTGGGCTGTTGAAGGACCAATTAAGGAGATCGACATTGCCGAAGTTGAGGCTGCTCTGAACGAGATGAAGCCTGGGAAAGCCACCGGCCCCGATGATCTTCCAGCAGAGTTATGGTGATCTAAGGAGTGGGATGCTGCAGGATGGTTAACACAATTCTTCAATCGGATTACCAAAGAAGGTCGAATACCAACAGATTGGCAATGGAGTGCCACAGTACCAATCTTCAAAAAGAAGGGAAGCCCTGCCTAATGTTCAAATTACCGCCCGATCAGACTTCTGTGCCACGCAATGAAAGTTTTCGAGCGTATCCTTGACAAAAGAATTCGTGCGATTGCCAAAATCACAAGGAAGCAAGCAGGCTTTGTGAAAAACTTCGGCACAACAGATGCAATCTTCGCTGTACGGCAACTGGTTGAGAAATACTCTGAAAGAAATAAACCATTGCATCTTGCTTTCCTCGACCTTGAGAAGGCTTTTGATCGGGTGCCACATGACCTAATCTGGTTAGCGCTCCGTCAACACGGCATCCCAGATCACCTTCTTAAATGGGTGCAGCTGCTTTACGCAGAACCAAGGAGCTATGTCCTAGCTGCCGCGGGAGCATCTAATGACTTCCGCATCACCGTAGGTGTCCACCAGGGCTCCGCCTTATCACCACTGATGTTCATTCTTGTGATGGACACTGTAACGTCAGACCTGCACCAGCCGCTACCATGGACACTTCTCTATGCAGATGACGTCATGTTGGCTGCTGAGAGGAAGCTTGATCTCCAACGTCAATCACAAGAGTGGTACAATCGACTTGCGCAATATGGTCTGCGCCTCAACAAGAAGAAGACAGAATACATGACATCCGATACACAAGAAGTGGGCACCATTACTGTTGACGGAGAAGATTTACCACGTGTAGCGAAATTTAAGTATCTTGGTTCCACTATCTCTGATGATGGGCGACTTACTGACGAGGTCAACACAAGGATACACGCAGCCTGGACGAAGTGGCGAATGACAACTGGCGTCACCTGTGACCGTAGGATGAATGACCATCTGAAATCTAAGATCTACCGGACTGTCATTCGTCCTGTCGCTCTCTACGGAACGGAGTGCTGGCCATCTACTAAGAAAGCAGAATGTCGCTTATGTGTCATGGAGACGAAGATGCTTAGATGGTCAGCAGGTTTCACTAGGCTGGATCATATTTCAAATGATGCCATCAAAAATCGGTTTGGTGTTGCCCCAATCGGGAAAAAATGCAGGAAAACCGTCTGAGATGGTTTGGACAAGTGCTGCGCGCAGAGGGCGACACAATGACAAAAGCAGCTTCCACACTGGATGTGGCTGGAAAGAGGCCCAGAGGGCGACCAAGGCAACGGTGGGCCGATACACTGCACAATGATCTAAAGGCTGTCAATATTCATCCAGACATGGCCCATGACCGAGGGAAATGGAGACTACGATCCCACATAGCGGACCCTGCCACAAGGTGGGACAAACGCTAAAGAAAGAGAAGAAGATTATTTGCTAAGATGCTGTATGTAAATCAAGTGATAACGTTTGGCCTGGGTGAGCACGTTTGGCTCTGTGGTTAGAGATCTTTCCCAGTTAGTGAAACCATGCATATGGTGTAGTTGAAAAAAATTCTCTCGTTGCCGATAGAACACACTTCCCCCCGAGGATAGGCGTGATTAAAAATATGCTGTGCAGTAGCTTTATTAAATGTGTTTCTCCCAGTGATACGTTTAGACCAACGAGGTTTAGTTTCAGTTTCAAATTGTTAGTAGTCGGTGTTAATATACTGAATTCATACGTTGTTTGGAGTGTTTGCTGATGAAATTGTAAAATGCTGGGGTAAATTAGAAACTATGGTTTGAACGCCGCTGCTCAAATCCAGTATGTCATTCTGTTGTGTGCCATTTTGCACTAATAGAAAGAAAATAGCGGGTGATAAGGACAACGTGTTATAACTATATCCATACATTTAGAGAAAATAGGCTATATGTTCTTTCGATATCGAGCGCAGCTCACATCTAGTGGGGTGTGGATAGCAAACGCATAGTTCAACTGGTTGCTAGTAGATGTCACTCGTGCAGAACCTGTGGAGAACTTTGTTTTAATTAAATATATATTTTCCATTGCAAAATGCCCAATATAACGCTCTATTCTTTAACGTATTAGTACCTAAAAACAATAAATATAAAAAATCAAGCAAAAAGAATAACACTCTGATAGGTTTTGAATTGATTTTTTTAAATCAGTCTCCAAATAAGAAAGTAGATTATTAGGACATCCCCCCCCCCCCTCCCCTTTTAATGTTACAGATCCTGAGTTTAAAATTTGGGATTTCAACGATGAAGGGCCTAAGACTTTAACTTCAAATACATAATCGAATTCTTTAAGTATTTTATGTCTATTTTAAACAATTTTGACGAATGTAAAAAAGAATTTTTATAAGTGTAACAAGATTGTCATATGAGAATGTGTTTTGACTGAAGAAGGTTCACAAGAACCGAAACATGTATCAAAGAAGTTGAGGACATCATATAAAAGTATTTTGTATTGCAAAGTGGATATTGTTGCTATATCTCGGTGGATTCCACACACAATCTCTCCATGTCACCAATCTCTTGTCTTCTGTTGGACATAATAATAATGATAATAATTGTAATAACAATAACAGTCATAATTATTAATATTATTAATAATAATAATAATAATAATAAATTGGATTTATTGGTTTAAAAATCCAAACTCTGTCGCGGGTATTGGTAACGTTTGCGGACGTGCTATGCTCTGAACAGGTAGGTTGAAGTCCTTGCTTGGAAGCCTGTTAGTGTATACCATATACATTTGTGTCATGTCATTTGTTTCAGGGTCGGAGATCATCGTTGTTATTCACACACACCGTTGTTTCCAAAATTATTGTTGGTGTACGGTATGTGAACAGAGAGTATTTTCAATATTGTAGTAATGCCAATTTGCATACAGTATAGCGTTTGTTGTTTTTAGTTTATTTTGTCTTGTAACAAGGATAGTATTTTGTGAAGATATCGCAAGCATCTCAGTTATGTTGTACTAGGATAGTAGTTATACGCCCATAAAACTTTGACAATGTTATTGAGTTCTGGACCCGAAATATGTCACGAGTCCAGAGTTCAATTCCCAGGTGATCGTGTTTCTTATGTATTATTGTTTGTTGTAAAATGTTGGTGCAACACATCTCAGCTCTCTTGAAGTTACATGACTGTAAATTTACCTTTTCGTAGTCAAAAGGTACATGTCGTCAAGTGGTTAAGAGTTCGAAACTATAGTGTGCCATTTTGTATCCACTAAAAGGGCAGAATTTGTGATTGAAGAATATGGATGCATAAATGTTATAACTTAATGAGAGCATCCTAACCTATACATGGGGGTCATATAGGCGATGTTTCCCGACCATACCATTCACATATTTGTCTTATCGACATCGTGATTAAAGAAGCCGTATCTAATTAAGGGATACACAAGTGAATTAATTTATGTGACATTAGCCAAGTGGTGGCACGGTGTAATGGTAATTGAAGTAATTAGCTTAAGTATGGAACCTTCAATGAATACAAATTACATTCAGATCAGATCGGACTTCAACATATAGATCCGATCAATGATTGATAAATGATTGATGGAATGATTGATGAAATGATTGATTAAGTGATTGATTGATGATTATCAGTAAATTAATTATTTAATCATAGCTGATTAATTTAATTCTTCCAAATTAATTCATTGATTAATTTGATTGACATTTAATTAATTGATTGATTAATGTAATTGAGATTTAATTAATTCATGTTTCAATTTTGTTGATTTTTGATTTGTTTTCAAAACTTTTGATTTACTTTCAGTTGATTTCAACATTTTTCAATTTTAAGTGAATTATTTTTGATTTTTAGGTTAGATTTTGACTTACTTTTGGAATCTCTTTGAAATCTTGTGATTTACTTATTTATTTTGTATGATTCAGCTTTGAAATTTTTATTTTTATTTTGATATTCTTTTAATTAAATATTTCGTTTATGTTCGATTATTTTTCCTTTTATCCAATTCAGTGTTAATTTAAAAAATCTGATTTTGAATTCTGTGTGTGATGATTTATTAGTCAGCCCTATTGATATTTCAAATAGTTGATACCAGGACAGTTTTAGCTTCAAGTAGTGACGATCCACACCCCGAGGAAAGAGTCCTGTCCTGAAGGTCCTGTGTTTAAAAGGGTACAATATATATAATTTGTATGGTAATCTGTGTTAATGTGGTGTCTGTAGTAGTGTGTGTACTTGTATTTCAGGTGATGATTGGGCTGTGGCCTTAAGTTAGGAACCATCCCAGCATTTGTCTGGAGTAGAAGTGGGAAACTACGGAAAACTACTTCCAGGATGGCTGAGGTGGGAATAGTACAAACCACTTCTCAGTTTTGCCTCACGAGGCTGAGTGTACGCCTTTCTATCCCTCATACCAGAATTAAATTTAATTTCTCGACAAAGCTGGGAATCGAACCCGGACCTCCGGGTCAACACCCAAGAACGCTAGCCGTTAAACCACAAGATGGTCTTAATAACTTATGGCTACGTCCATCATCCACAAGTTTATACGCAGCAGAATTGTTGTATTGGTGTGAGAAGAACCCAAATTATAAGCAAGCACTAGCAATAACAACATGCCAATAATAACGCTGGATGTCATTTAATATTCCTCGGGTACGTTATTAACCAGCGAGCAAAAAGTAGGAAAGAAGTAGCCATAATTACATCATAATGTATCTGGAGTTTCCTGTATCGAAATAATAAAGAATGATAACTGTCATTACCGATTCACAGAGTAGCTAGGTTCATTTTCCTGTTCACTTACAGTAACTAGTAATCTCACATTTCCCATTCCTATGAAGTATGTCAGGGGTTTTAACCTATGGGTGACCTTTCGGGATAGAAGTGACGAGGCTTTGCGTCACAGTTTCCAAACGCAAACGGAATCACTGCGTTCATTTCGGATAAAAATGAGAATACAAAAATTTAGTCTCGGCGAAGAAGTCATGGAAGCGTAACTTTCGTTTTCAACTACATATGAATAATTCCTGTAATGAAAACTAATAATGGGAAACGATTACAAACTAAACATTTCTGATATTCTGCTTTTCAAAGACAAGACCACGGTTGGAAGAGCTGTCATCCAATGTAGCGCTGAACTATTGTCATTTAGCCCGTAAATAAGTATTTACATCTTTAACAAGTTATTATTAGGAAATATTACATTACATTAGATTATGCGAATCGGCCAAAACTAAGGACCACGCATATATAATTTCACTTCCTCCTCATATTTCTTTCTTCCTTTCTCTTCCTCCATTCCTCCTTCATTCTTTCAGAGTGTTGCGCCTTTCTCTCTGCTGTCCATCTTCCTCCCCTGCGTTCTCTCTTTTCTCCCACAAGAACCTTTATGTTAGAAAGTATTTCCCTGAATTGTGTTCTGTCTCGATTGTGGAAAATCTTCAAAACGACACTTGTGAAGGGTCCGTACTCCACAAGAGTGTGGGATTATTACCCACTAAAAACCACATCCCTTTTCTCACGATGCGTTCAAAACCCCGGAACCGCTCTCGCATTACTTCAAGGTGATGTGCTTACTTAGCCTTTCAGACTTCTTCTTTCTTCCTTTCTTCTAAAGGGCGTTCT
Organism: Meconema thalassinum; assembly: GCA_946902985.2. NCBI lineage: Eukaryota > Metazoa > Arthropoda > Insecta > Orthoptera > Tettigoniidae > Meconema > Meconema thalassinum. Next base: position 447,958,425 of record OX336390.1, read on the forward strand.
TACGCTTCCAGATTCCGCTTTTTCTGGGGAAGGACATCCTCCACGTACATAGCTACCCGATCCCATGATTGCTGGTTTCATAACATCGTAGAAATAATATTGTCTGGTGTCAGTTCTCCCAATTTAGTTTCCACATATTCTCTCTTTATCATCCAATGGACGCACACAAAGAGGGTGTGAAGTACATCATTGATGTATTCACAATATACGCATGTTGCACCACTCGCTCCGCCCACTCTATGCAGGAATTTCCGAAAATTAAAGTGGCAGCATTCGGCCTTGCATTGTCGTGGAGAAGAATGACGTTTCGTCGCTTGTTGCAATACGCTTATTCCTACGGCTAAAACAATTTCAGAAATTGGTATGCGCCAATCTTCCTCAATAATGTCACGAATGGCAACAATGTTGTTTGCAGTGATGCTTGTCCGTTGCCTCCTTTCATGAGGTTCATTTTCCACAGCTTCTCCTCCTGCCACAAATGTTTCAGCCCACTCATACACTCGAGTCTGCGACAGTGTTTCTTCCCCAAACTGTGCGCGGAGCCGTCTCGTAATTTCAGAAGGTTTGGTGCCCTCTTTTGCGAGAAATCTGATAATGATTCGTTGCACAACAGACGTGTGCACCTGTTGCTCACTCATAGCGTACTGAAGCAGCCCAGTTCCCATCCGTTCGTGCGTGCGCGAGCCCCTTCTTCTGACACCCCCACCAACATCCTAGCAAAGCCTCGCCTCAGATGTAATACCAAGAGCAACGTTACATTCGAATTCCCGTTTATATTTGACCCATCCTCGTAGGCCTATATCAGCAAAGAGGCCAGACATTATTCTTATTGATGAAGTGCAGAAGAAAACCCTTCTAATAGACATTGCAGTCCGCAACTCGCATAATATCCAAAACATTTAGGACTATGCTGAGAAAGTGATGAAATACATGCCTCTGACTGAAGAGATCCGACAGATGTGACGACATGAATTTGTCACTGTATTGCATATCATAATCTCTTCCACAGGGATCATACCGAAGTCGCTGAAGGCCAACCCCGATAAACTGGGCCTCCACCATAATCTGCATACCAGTATGCAGAAAGTAGTTATTTTAGAGACCTCTCTATAAAACTCAGCAATTCTTCTAGGTTTGTGCCGTTTCTTGTGTGGTTTTCGCCTAAGACACCTAGCTGGCTCATCAGCGGGCTCTTTGTGTCCCCGTCCGGACCCCCACAGGAGTAGCGAACTGCGCACTACCTCCCTTTTTGGTGTATTCTTTGGAATACATGGTCAGTCAGAGTTAACTTTTGCTGCTCTTCGATTTATCTATTTTATTTAATTCCTTCTTCGCAGACGCCAACAGTGATCTTTTCTATTTTCTCCGTGCACTTGCTTATGTTTTGTATAAGTCTGTTCTAGATATGTATCTTCTATCGAAACCCTAGCGTCATCTAGCAGCTAACTGCCGAAGTTCTTCAATTTCTCTAAACTCAAGAGGACTTCCTCACCAATCCAATCCACCAGGCAACGTCATTGTCGCCAGCTAACATCTCCTTGAAGACTGCTCCATGAAGAAGATTTACACTTGTACAAAGATGTTATTTTTTGTACGTTGGTCATTCTGATGTATATTCTCTTGTCTCTTACCCCCTCTACCTCGTCTCCTTGGTCCCCTCGGCGCGCCGTTCAGCTCTTTCACTTCATGTTTGGCCGTCTTGAGTACAGTGCGTAGCCCTCTCAGGACCAGTCTCCTGGTTTAATGAGACATTTTTAAACTAGACGCCATGTCTACTTTTTAAACCAACCGTCACCAGGAACCATCGCCTGTTCTACATGAAAAGAAAGCTAAGTACAAAACTTCAATGTTTTTAAACATATTTTAATGTTTTTTAAAGAGCTACCTGCTTTTTAATTTAAATTCATAGACAGCGTGGTATTGCTCACTGTTGCTCAATAACCGTCTTCGCGGGATTTTCCTTTGTCAGGCTATGGCTATCTAAGCTAGCTTTCTAACATGAAATTTAGTACTCTTGTACAAAATAAATGGGAATACTTTCTCACACCGAGGGATTCATGTTAATTAACCGCTGTCTATAAAACTTAGCTTTCCACCGCGGGACCTCTCTTGCCCCATTTAACTGTCATCATTTCTGGAACTTTCTACGTAAACCAATCGTTCTAATAGTTAAGAAACCTAGTATATCCTACACCAAATAAGGGAATACGCTACCCCCCCCCCCCCCCCCCCCCTCCCGAAGGATTACTACTGCATCAATTAACTGTTGCTACAATTCTGGGACAATTATGTGCATCTTAAAACTTGTACAACGCAAGTAACATGATAAAATTCAACTAAGTGATCTCCATAACTGCAATAACTTTTCGCCTCATAAACTTTCTGTGCAGCAATAGTGAACTTTTCCAATCCATCAATAGACTTTAGTGCAAAACAGTGCCAGTTCAACTATCAACCGCGCCGCGTTCATTAGAGCAATAAATCTGGCCAGGACTTTATCCCAAAGTTCCAATCTCCCTTTTCCCAAATACCTTTTACTAACCAAAATTAAACTATTGGGTTCTTCTTTCTACGAGGCTTAGCCCATATAGGCTCCCTCCCATCTTGTCGGATTTCTCAATTATTCACTCTGTATAAATATAAGAAATTGTAGAAACTTCTCTTTAATTATCTTTTCTTATCCTACTAGCTCAAGAATTGTCAACATTATAAGTATAAATGTATCTAATCTCTTCTCTTCAGGCTTCGTTATTACGATCTGTACATTTTGCATGTCTCACTTAGTAACTTTCAATCAATGGTAATTTCCGCTTGTGATTTGTTCTTCCTTTTCTGTTACAATCAGGAATTCCATTTATTGCCATAAAGGCATTCTAAAAGTGCTTGGATCGTAACTAATCAAATTACCAAAGTTAATATTGTTTACAATTGTTGTTACAAACGTTAAAATGCTTAATCGTAAGCACCCTTTTTAAAATCTTCGAAAGATTTTAGTGCTTTAACAAGTTCGAAACTTGTACACTATTGTTTGTGAATTGTAAACTTCTCATTACTAGGTCTAAGACCTTGGCATTTTATAACCAACTAAATTGTTATTCTTAACTCAAACTAAAATCGAAACCTAAGTATTGTTATTTAGTTTACCGTTTACAATTTGTCAAATACATTATTTGTTTTCCTTTGTTCTTTATCTTTCCCGTCAGAATCACCATTAGACAGGACCTTCTCTTCCCTGATTCTTCCTCTAAGCTTAAACCCTCTTTACTAAAACGTATAATTCTTCAAACAATAAAGTCTTTACTGCTTGTTGCATTTTAACTAAAACTTCAAGTAACAACGATTTTAAAGTTTCTCTTGGTCTTCGTAGCCAATTCTAAAAAGCCATTGAGGCAAGTACAACTAGCTCCGCAAGCTTCCTACTTGTAGAGATTTTTTCTCTGACTTATGTTTTGTTTTCAAGATTTAAGTTTTGTTTGAGTTAGGTTTGAGGTCTTCCTCTTTTCTAAACTTTTATTCGGCATCTTGCTGGGTAAAAGCTTAGTTTTCCTTAAGTGCAACAATTGGTATTCGTATAAGATTTTCGCAAAAACAATAACAACATCCCTAAAATCATCAAAACAACTTTATCTCTTCACTCTCTGGGAGCATTCGATTGGTTTGCCAGAGATCCAACAGTTCCCAGAAATAAAAAAATGTCAGGGCAAATTCAAATTATTTCAGTCTTTCAAAACGTTCAACAAAATCTAACCCTTTTGAAGGGAAAAACAGTAAATCATTTTACTTTAAGATACTTTGTCTTGCCGGACTACCACCCGTCCCCATAGTATTAGAATATCGGCTCGAGGGGGAAAGTGCACTTCACAAGCGCTTGATGGCAACCTCTATTCATGCTGCACTCTCCGCTTGCCTAGTGTGGGTCCCACTAAAGTTAGGTTCCTCCTAGGTTTAGCACAGCGAAATTTCCTTCTATATATTAATTTACTTAAATTTTTGTGGTGGATTCTCATCCTATCTACCAATACTTGTCTCTATGTCTAAACCTATCTCCTTTTCTCTCTTATCATCTTCCCTTAGGTAGTGTTAATCCTCAGCAAAAACCTACCACTTTTTATGAAGCGCACCTGCGCCACTTTACTGCTCAAGCAACTATAACCTCCCTATGAAGGCTTCCAAAAAGATGCTATATTGGCTTTCACGGCCAGTGAATTAAAGCTCAGCAACTCTTCTAGGTTTGTGCCATGTTCATTCCTTCCTCAACTTGCCAATATAGAGAACTCCACACCATCTTGCAACAAATGCCGATGAAATGGTGAATTGTACTCAATGACATGGTGAGCATATGAATAATAATAATAATAATAATAATAATAATAATAATAGCACTGGCCAACAACAAAAATTCAAGGTGCCGGGGAAATTGCAACGAATATGGGGTATTTTGGTAATGCTGAATATGAATCTCTCTTTGATTTTTACAGATTGGCTCTAGTTTATAAGATACCTGGTGTTCATTAACTTAACCTTGTATTCTGACTTTACCTCTATCTGCTGACTTATGGACTTATGTTTGATTGTTTATTGTCATATAACATTATATTATGTCAAATTAAACATCAACTTTACATCTTGTGGTGAAATATGAAATATGAGTTCTTCATGACGAATTTGTGTGAACTGTCCTGATGAGTTCTGTTATGTGCGTGGTGAAAACAGACTTTTTCCAGACTGTTTGTGAGTAGATTATACTTTTCATATCAATTTTCCAGTTTTTAAAATATCTTCCGGTAGGACTTTCAATATCTAAAAACTAGAGCCAATTGAGTAAAACTGTTATCATATTCGGACCAGCATCCAAAAGTCAACCAAAAATCACTCCGATCTGACGGGCACCAAAATGGTTGTTGACCAATGTAATAATGGAATAACCTTGTGGGACGACTATAATGCCTTTCACAGGTCATCCTCAAGAGTTATTATTATTAATGATGGACTAATAATAATAATTTAAATATTGCTTACATACCATTTATTTAATTTCATTCCGGTCTGAGGGCTGGAATGGTGTACACTCAGTCTCGTGAGGCAAAATTGAGATGTGGGTTCGATTGTCTTCTCAGCCATCCTAGAAAAGGTATTCAGAGGTTTCACACTTATACTACAGGTAAATGCTTAAGACTACGGTCACCTCCTTCCAAATCCTAGTCTAGGTTACAAATACACTCTCAACTACAGACACCACGATAACACCGATTATTAGGAGACAAAAATTCCACACACACCAAAGTACACAGGTTGATGATGAAAATTGTTGTTTTAAGGGGCCTAACATCTAGGTTATCGGCCCCTAATGGTTTGGTTGATCATGAAGTTGATAATGAAATTTAAACTATAACTAAAAACTATCTACTAACTTATATACTAGAAGAAGGAATGAAAAATAAAGACAATAAGGCAAATAAAGGACAGGAGGAAAAGAAATGCCCTCAACCCTCGAAGAATGCGGATTGAGGGACTTGGAAGGAAGGAGAGCCATGAAAGGCAGATAGGAACGTGAAAGAGGAGAGGTCCGCCCCAGAGGTAATGGAAAAGGGGGGGGGGGGAACCGGACCCAGCTCAGGAATCCCTCGGGGTCGCCAACTACCGAACCCACCAGCCGTGAGCCCCTGAGGGTGTAGCAATATCCTGGGTGCACCAGACGTGGTGGGACTACATACACTCAGCCTCCTTGAGGGCCTTGAGCAGAAGGCAGGAGCTAAAATGAAAAGAAAAAGAAGGCTGACCCCTAGTAGAAGGAGGGTATCAGAAAAGATGAGACAAGGGCCAATTAAGGCGGGAAAGGAAGAGACTCCCTAGGCCTCGGATACCCTAATACCATCGGGGTCGGAAGAGAACAAGAGTTGACCAAGTGAGGTCGACAGGAAAGAAGACGGAGAGGAGCCTGGCACAAGTAAGTGGAAGCAATGCTGGTCTCAGCTGGGGCCCCGTGGTCGCCAACCCACGTCCCACTAGATGTGAGCCCCTGGGGGGTACACAGGCCGAATTGACCACGATGAACAAGCCCCTAATTAGAACTTCTACTGCAACAACAACAACAGCAACAACTTACAACAGAAAATAATGAGAAGTCAGATGGTAAGTTTGGTATCTTATTGATTAATTTCACTCTTCGATTGTTGGCATTATAACTACACATCAGCATTTACTTCACCTTTGCACTCTCATGTTACTTACCAGGGTAAGTGATTAAGCGTTGGATCCAGGAAAAACTCTTGTAGCTAGATAGTAGTTCCACCAATCGACCAAAGCATCTAACTTTATGGATTTAACTTAGTTTGTCAGAAACAAAATAATGCCAGGACCAAGTTTTCAATATAGAGAAATGCAACGAGAGGAATAGACAGTTGTGTTTGTGTTTTGTAGATCTAGAAAAGGCGTACGATAGAGTAGCCTACCAAGGGAAAGGATGCTGAGCATCCTGAGGGATTTTATTATCGAGGGACGACCGCTACAGGCTATCAAAAGCATTTTTGATGATCAGGCAGCAGTGAAAGTAAGTAGTAGGATCAGTTCTTGGTTTAAAGTTGTTTCAAGAGTGAGGCACAACCAGGGCCGTATTTCTAAATAGGCTAAGTAGGCTGCAGCCTAGAGCGGCTAACTTTCAGGCGCGGCAGTTTATTCAAAAGCTAATATGAAGTATTTCAGACGTTAATAATATTTTCCGTACGAATTTAATAATAAAATGTTAATTAAAAATATGTTTCAGTCCTTCTACATAGCCTACTTTCTTAAACTATAATATAATACAAATTCACAAATACAACAAAACCACTTAGGCTACATATGAGTACATTATTAACGAGTTTGCCATTAAGAAATCTATGTTAATTTGAACATCAAGATTACGTGGAGTGAGTTGTTTCAGAGAAGTTTGTATATAAATAAACCAGTAATTAAATACATATTGTGTCATTTCATTTCACCGTGTGGGACAACTTAATTAAAATTGAGCACAGTTCTTCAATTACGAAAATGATAGTCGTTAGTATTAAAATATGTGTAAAATAGTGATCACTGATCTCCAAGAACAAATTAATTAATGAAGTTTGGAACCCATTTCATTTCTTAACGAATCTTAAAAGAAGTAAAAACACAAGTAGATAACTAATTTCATTATATAATTTATTATGTAAAGCATTAAAATTATAGTTTTATACAGGGCTAGATTTGTGACGGTACGCACCGGTACGCCGTACCGAAACCTATGATCTGGGGATAATTCGAATATATAACATAATTTTTAGAACTGTGGAGCGTTAGTTGTAAGTCAAGGTCAACTTGGTCTTTGACTGGATAATTATTTCAGAAATCTGGAGAGACAAAATTATAAAACAAGAAATAAATGATTTTGGTGAACTTGGGTGTATTTTCAAACCGAAAGTATTTAATTTTTATATTACGTAAAAAAAAACTAAATTGAAATAATGTACATTGCTTGAATGGTAGCCTAGTTGGCCTACATTAAAATTTAATCTAGACCAACGGCTATGGTAAGAAAGACGTTGCTACAGCAGCCTCAATTTAATTTAAAATTGCAATCATAATTTGATAGCTATTTTCTCCAGTGATTAATTTTAAAGGTGTTCAGAAAAGCGTAAAAATATCGTTTTTAGAACTCTATATTTCAATATTCCATAAAGCCCCCCCCCCCCTTCTACCCCTCATCCCCCTCTCACTACCACCCGGTAGCCCACAGTACCGGAACCTCTTTCAATACAAATCAAGCACTGGTTTTATATAAACTAAATGAACTTTATGTTTAAAAAATTGAAGACGCCAATGAACTCTATCCCTTTGTTGTATAAAATAAATGTATTAAGAAAATATCAACTATAGAGGGGGGGGGGCGGCAAATGGACTTTAGCCTATAGGCGGCATATTCTTAAATCCGGCCCTGGGCACAACTGTTTATTTTGCTGAAGGGCATAAACTGGCTTGGTGGAATTCAATTAGATGGAAACCAGGTACACAGTTTGACTCATGAGGGGTAAATGACCTCGCTGTTCCGCCCCTTAAGACAACAAGAACTAACTGTCTGACTTATGCAGATAATCTGGTTGCAATGACAGACTCTGTCGAAAACGTACAAGTTAACATGTTAAAACTCGAACAGAAGAGTAGGAAATATGGTATGAAAATCAGCATTTCATAAACGAAGAAAGCGGAAATATGCAAGAAATTAGAATTCCAGATAAGAAGAACGAAATCAGAGCACGTGGGCACTTATAAGTACCGTACTGAGGCTGTGTATTCTCTCAAGATGGTAGTATAAAGAAAGAGATAGAATTAAGGTGTAGAAAAGCCAATGCAGTGAGTTCTCTGTTGTGGTCTACTGTATTTGCAAGAAAGAATATAGTGTAGTGACAAAACTCGCCCTACATTGCTGAGTATTTAGACCAGTGGTTCTTAACCGGTGGTCCGCAAGTGCCTCAGGAGTGGTCCGCGGGAGAAAAGGGTCCACCAGCACTTATGAAAAGTGGCCAATAAATGGCGATTTCGAAAACGATGTGCGTTGAACGAGAATCGTCCGAACGTATTGGCGGCGATGACTATCAGGTTTGGAATTGAAATATCTTAAAAATAAATGTTATTGAGGAAGGTTTACAACTGATAAGGTGTATTCGGTGGAGGGTGGTCCGTGCATGATTCAATTTCACGCTGAGTGGTCCGCAGACTTCTACGGGTTCAGAACCACTGATTTAGACTGACCTTGCTGTATGGAAGTGAGAACTGGATGGATTCAGGACATCGGCTAGAGAAGCTACAGGTAACTCATTTGAGGGCGACTTGGATGATTGCTAGGGCAAATATATGGGAGAAATGGCAATACGGTACTCGTAATGAAGAGATAAAGACTAAATCAGAAATGAACATGCTAGATGAGACTGTTCATATGAGCAGACTCAGATGGTGGGGTCATGTGATGAGAATGGGGCACGAGAGATTACCTAAGTGGTTAAAGAGCTTGGATGTAGAGGGTAAGAGAAGCAGAGGTAGACCTATAAAGCGTTGGTTAGATTCAGTATTTAGGGATTTCAAGATGAGAAGCAGAGGAGGCCGCAGTGCTAACTGCTAATAGGGGATCTTGGAGGCGGCTCGTCCTCAGACAGAGACTTGCAGACTAGACTGGACGCTGAAAGGCAAAACAGTCTCGTGATTTATCGGCCAGCATTCTTGGCTGTAGCCCCAGAGTTCCGGGTTCGATTTCCAGTTCTGCTAAGAAGTTTAATCTGGTCTGAGGGCTGGAACGGGGCACACTTGGCCTTGTGAGGCAAAACTGAGAAGAGTTGGATTCAATTCCCACCTGAGCCATCTTAAATGTGGTTTTCCGTGGTTTCCCACTTCTGCTCCAGGCAAATCCCGGAATGATTCCTGACTGAAGACCACGGCTACCTCCTTCCCAATCCTTGCCTGAATTACAAATACACACACTAATACAACCATTACAATATGACAGGTTAACAGAGAAACTTTACACCCAACCAAACACACGTGGATAGGCCCTACATGACCACGATGTCGCAAAGACCCTAAATAAATTATCAACAAAAATAAGTCTCATACGACAATAAAAATGAAAATGAACAAATGAATGATGAAATACCTTTTAGTAATTCCCATAAGAGCAATTACCTCGCAATCCCATGAAACTACCAGGTTTTATAACACGGATGTACTTTTGGGCTCGGGGTCTATCTGGCAGGCCTATTAGCGTGGATAAATTTCCGACACCTAGTTACCATGGCAACAAGTGCAAGCGCACTTAGTTCCCACTCGTCGAAGTGCCCGCGCACTATATACAAGTCGAAGGCAGTACTTATCTTCTTCTGCTTCTCCTTCTTCATCTTATCCCGCTTCAAACGGGGTCGATGTTTCTGGCGTTCTTTTCCACTTTTTCCTGTCACGCACATCATCTTCCCCTAAAGTTTTCTCCTTCAGGTCTTCCCGGATATCGTCAGTCCATCCTCTTCTGGGTCTGTCCCTATTTCTCCTTCCATCTACAACCAGATCCATTACTCTCTTCCCTAAATAGCTTTCTTCCCTTCGCATAATATGCCTATACCACAGCAGTCCCTCTGATTTTCTTATTTTTGATGTGGTCCTTCCTAGTGACAACAGTCATACATCTAAGCATCTTCATATCCAGTTTATTACATTGCGACTTTGTTGTAGCCCACGTCTATGCTCCGTGTAACATGGCTGGTCTAACTGCTGTCTTGCAGGCTTTGCCTTTCACTTATATAAGGTGCGTTCAAAAAGTAACGAGCCGGAGGCATAATTACAGAAACCAGTACATGTATGTTAGAAGTATTGGCCCTGGCTGTTGAGGCACTTGCCCCACTGTAACACGAGGCGGTGAATGGCTGTCGCATAAAATTCCCTGGGCTGCGGTGTGAACCAGTTCCGCACGTACAGCTGGACGTCGGCGTCCGAGGTGAATCGTTGGCCCCGCAGAACCCTTTTCAGGGGACCAAACATGGCGTCATCACAGGGAGAGAGGTCCGGACTGTATGGAGGGTGGCCGACAACCTCCCATTTGAATTTCTGCAGGAGTGCCGCGACTGTGTTGGCCGTATGAGGTCGTGCAATTGTCGTGGAGCGACCACGGCGGCTATGGCGTTCACTGTCACTCGGCGGTCCTGGGTAATGAGTGCATCAACCAGCTGGACGTTGTCATCGGTAATGCAGGGGGGGGGGGGGTTGCCCCGGAGCAGGCATCATCGGCTATCGACACCCGTCCTTCCCTGAAGCGCTTGTGCCACGCCTTGAACCTTGCAAGTGACATGCAGTGTTCACCGTACACTTGTGACATTCGGTGATGAATGTCCGTTCCCCTTACTCCTGCTGTCAGAAACCGAACAACACCTCTTTGCTCTTCGGTTGACACCTCCATGTCACTGTTTGCAATGCGACTGGCAGCGTCGGACGATTGATGCATGCTGCTGCTGGCTTTGTATCGTCACGTGACGTGCACGCGTGCCCTCTAGCGACGGACTGTGACCTCTGGTCGGAACCACACCTCGTTACACACGCCACGATTAGCCGATGTAGTCATCGGTTTGCGCATTCCTGCCTCCGGCTAGTTACTTTTTGAACGCACCTTATATGTTGAGTCTCTTGTCACACAGAATAAAAGGTGGCACTTATACTAGACGAATAAAAACATATCCTTGATTCTAAGTTATGGTTCTGCATCACCATAACTTCTCGCTCTCTCTTTATTCGTTTAGCCGATTCCGACTCTCCGTGACCCCATGTACCAAACTACGCCAATTTCTTCTGTCCTGCTGGAATTTAGTGCTTCTGTGATGCCATCCATCCATCTCATTCTTTGCCTCCCTCTTCTCCCTGTGCCTTCTATCTTCCCCAGCATTAAGGTCTTCTCTAATGAATTATTTCTTCTCATGTTGTGTCCAAAGTAGCTGAGTTTTTGTTTCAGGATTAAGCCCTCCAAGGAACACTCTGGTTTAATTTGCTGAAAACTGACTGATTTACCATAACTTATTGTTTAAATTCATTTTCATTTACGATGTTTTTCAGCTGGTCTGTAGGTTGTCAATGGTGGAGTTATGGTATACAGTAAGTGTAAAGAAATATGGATCTATATTGAAATTCCTATACCTACAGAATAGGTGAGACTTTGCTAACTTCGCGGTACTTGAAAGATATATTTTCTGCAGAGATACCCCAGCGCATGAGACAAGTTCATCTCACCAGTTTAAATTCTCTTTACTATAAATTTCGAAACTACAAGTGCTACCACCTGGTGGTAAAATCGTGAAAACCTGTGTTGTCTTTTGTTTCTAATGTCTTTATAAAATCACATGTGTATTTCGGTGAATCAATTATTCGATAGTGGCAGTCAAGAATTGAAACATATTATTAGACACGGTATCGCAGATTTAGCCCTAGTACCACTAGTATAAAAAAAACGACAATGTTACCAAATTCAAATTTCTTCGAAAGTCGTATTAATTGATTTAAACAACATACTTTTTTTTTATTTAGTCAATTTACCCTCTAGGTTGGTGGTTCCCAAGGACTCAGCGAGGGAACTCACCACTACCGCCTCTATGGGCAGTGTCCTGGAACCTGGAACATCTGGTCGGGATGGATACAACTGGGGAGGTGTGATCAGCACTTCGCCCAGGCGGCCTCGCCTGCAAAGCGAACAGGGGCCTCATGAGGGATGGGAGGGGATGGAAGATTGGGATGGATAGGCGAGGAAGAGGGAAGGAGGCAGCCGTGGCCTTACAGTAGGTACCATCCCGGCATTTGCCCGAAGACGAAGTGGGAAACCACGGAAAACCACTTCGAGGATGGCTGAGGTGGGAATTGAACCCCCTCTACTCATTTGGACCACCCGAGGCTGAGTAGACCCTGGTCCAGTCCTCATACCACTTTTCAAATTTCGTGGCAGAGCCGGGAATCAAACCCAGGACCTCCGGGGCGGTAGCTAACCATGCTGACCGCTACGCTACGGAGGCGACTTTAAACAACATACGCCTAATTAATTTTTTAGAACTGAATTTATGTTGTCATCAGGCTATGTAATGATTTAATTACTGGGTAATTTTTTGGAAACATTTCCTTTAATTTATCTTGTTCATGGTTTGTTGGTTCCTTAGTTTAGGGGCTGTTACAACGCGGTAATGTAGCCCCGTGTACTTTGTGTGTGTGTATAATTTGTCTGATAACCGGTGTTAATTGTGATGGCTGTATTAGTGTGTGTTATATATGATTCTGATTGAAGGACTGCAGACAATCAATTTTTCAAGTAGTTCCTAATTTTGCTTCCGAATGCTACCGTCCACACACCTAACTGCGGACTTGACTACTAGATGCCATCGCAGCCAGCACCTGGCGGTGAACGTTGGAACTAATATGGGGTTATCAAACTAACCTTCAAATTTTAGCTTCCACAAGTGAAGTTATTGGAAGGTTATATTTCATGCCATAAATCTATGACATGGGATCGCCGGATTTAGGCTACTTCCCCTCCGAAGGAAGGCATACTGAGGGATTTCTAATGCTCTTAAAAAAACGACGACTTTGGCCGGGGTTGAACCCACGATCTTGGGTATAGAAGCTCAGCATGCTACGAACTACGCCACCGAAGCCGCTAATCGTATTTACAATCAACCCCTTAATATTGCGGATTTAGCTGAGCCTCCCCTATAACGTATCAAACTGCTTTATCATCACCGCATTCCACGGGAGTCGTACAAGTTGCCTATCACTCTGGCGTTTCACATTAAGGACTACAGGGGCCTGTCAGAATACAGTAATTTCACATTTCCTGTTTCAAGTACGATTAATTTACTGTCGTGGTCTGAGTTCATTCCAGGTGATGGCAGACATACCATTGTTTGGCTTCGGGCTACTCTCGCACTCTATGTACAGCCGTGGCGCACCACATCACAAGAGGGATTGAAAGTGGACACACGGTCTCTGGGCAAAGTGGTTTTTGTAATTAATACATAATTTAGGGGTTTGGACATCGTGGTCATTTAGTCCCGTGTAGTGGGGTATGTGCTGTCTGACAAGTGTTATTTTTATGGCTGCACTAGTGTGTGCATTTGTAATTTTTATTAGGATTGGGAAGGAGGCGGCCGGGGCCTCCAGTTAATATGCTGGTATTTGTCTGGATTCAACACAAGAAACCACGGAAAACCACTACTGAGATTGATGAGATGGGAATCGAACCCATGCGCCTGAGTGTACCTCGTTCTAGCCCTCAGACTAGATTTAAATATTTTGGCAGAGCCGGAAATAAAACCCATACATCTAGGGTAACAGCGAAGAATGCTAGGCTCCTGCACCAGACGAGGTGAACCAAGTTGCTTCTACGGAGATTTTGGTTGCAATCAATTTTACCAAGGTCCACTTCTTGGTGTAGTAACTAGCGCATTCTTGGATTTCACCGCGGAGGTTCAGGATCGATTCCCGGCTCTGCCAAGAATTTTAATTCTGGTCTGAGGGCTAGAACGGGGTTTACTCGGCCACAGGAGGAAGAATTAAGAAGAAATGGGTTCGATTCCTACTTCAGTCTTCTTAGAAAATTAATTTTTCGTTGTTTCCCACTTCGCCTTCAGGCGAATGCTGGAGTGGTAAATAAATTAAGGCCATGGCCAATTTCTGCCCAAATCGTAGCCCTAATTACAATAAACACACTAGTACATGCATCATAATGATACAGGTTATCAGATAGATTCCAAACACACATTCAAGTATATGATATAGAAAAGCACCTAAATGAATTAGCAACAACAACCACAAAAATATCATATTCTTCACTGTATTTTATCAAAATGATTAATTTCTGAAAGCAATAATAATAGTTACTTTGAAATGTGGTGTTACAGGAGAATGATGGAGATTGGATGGGAGTAACAAATGAAGATGTATTAAGACGAGTGGGATAGGAGAGATGTTTCTGGCAACTGCAAATGAAGAGAAGAAATAGGTTGGTAAGACACATACTAAGACACCCAGGAATAACAAACTTAGTTATTGAAGGAAGGGTTGAGGATAAGAATTGTTCGGGGATCAATGTTATAATATGTTAAACAGATTGCCTCGGATATAAGGTATGCCAGCTACGTACAGATGAAACGATTAGCTCAGGACAGGGAGGCATGGAGAGACTACATAAAACCAGTCAAAATACTGAAGACTCAAACAACAACAACAACAACATACTACTTACTAATTCTTTAGTTTCTATGCGAAGGCTTAAACTGTGTATTTTGTGGTCCCTACAGATTATTGATCCTCGCATCAAGGGGCGTAAAATGAGCCACATTAACCTCGATATGTTTCCTGTATTAGCCTATGCTCGAATGCCAAACGGCCAATATCAGAACCATGAACAAGGCTATCCAATATTTATTTAGCCAGTGATTTATTATTTGGTCCTGTTGAGTTATTGTTATTGTTGATTTTTATTCATTTCGGGGCGTTGCACCTTCGTGCTCCTGTAGCCACGTGTAGTTTGGGTGTCTATGGATGCAATCTGTCTGTTGTGGCTGTATTAGTGTGTGTATTTTTGTAATTAGAGGTAGAATGGGTGGCACGTGGTCGTAATCTAGGTACCATCCCGGCTTTTGATTGAAGTAGAATTGGGAAAACACAAAAAAAAAACACTTCTAGGATGGCTGAGGTGGGAATAGAATCACACTCTTCTTAGTTCTGCCCCACAAGGCTCTTGACAGAGCCCGGAATCGAACCCGAACCTCTGGGGAGGCAGTCAAGAATGCGAACTACTGCGCCATTTGGTGGAGATTGGTGGAACGGTATAGAATTTCATAGAGAACAAACACACACTTATACTAGTATATGCAGATACTCATTTATACCGCATACTGTGCTAGCACCCGGAATCTTTAACGGTTTACCCAGCGTAAGCTTAAAAGGCGCACGGACGGCAAGTTTTTCTTCGACTTGATTCACTGAAATCGTTACTGCTCGTCTTCCTTTGGCCATAAATGAATGTTTTTCTACAGAAACCTTCCTCGAGAAATCCTTAACAGAATGGTGAATACCGCATCAGAATCCAGCCAGTGGTTCTCGAGATTACCCGTTACATTCAAGAATCGGGGACTTTGCTTTATACTATGTAGAGATGTAAACCCATTAAGATAATTAACAGTGGCGGAACCAGACCTTGCGGGGCCCTGGGCGATATGATAAGGTGGGGCCCACAACAATAGGAAATAAAAAAATATCAAATCAAATGGAAAATAGTTTTGTAATAATAATAAAATAAAGAATAGTTACAATATTTTGAATACACTACATTATTTTAATAAATGAAAGAAACCTTTAAGTCCCCTTGATGAAGATTATGTAAACTATGAAATATTAAAATATCACTTAGCGACTTTTTTCCCGGCTGAAGTCCTCTATTGTTACACTGAAATCTAAACTTGCTAAACGGTCACGGGAGGTCATAGCTGCACTGAAAAAAGGAATCTGAATTCTAAATTAGTTTGAAAAGTTTAATTAATTAATTGATTAGTGCCCTGGGCGTTCGCCCTCCTCGCCCTCCCCTAGATCGGCCCCTGATAATTAATCATCATTTTTATTATTCAAGTGTATCGTCAGATCTTCCGCGAGCCGGTGGAATCATTCCCTGAGGCAGTACCGGCCCGCGCCCCAGTGGTTGTCAAACATCGACTGAGGAAGTACCAAGGAAGGTGGAATACACGGAGAATGAAACCTGGAAGTGATGAGTGGGGCTATCCATCTGGAAGAAAGCAGGTCATTGAAAAGCAGGAAACGGAAAGACAATGAGGGAAAAAGAGATTAGATAGTAAACATGAAACAAAGTAGCATGTCACATGAACGCAGCATATCAATGGATGGTCGATTGTTCGGCTGGTCTTTTCCTTTATTTGTGTGTGGCGCAGTCGGTAGGGCTCTCGAATACTGTGGCCGAGGCTACGGTATCGAACCTCGCCATTGTCAATCGGCGTTTGGGGTGCTTAATGCGAGAGACTAGTATTAGCCTGGCACGTAAAGTAATCCCCCTTCAAGGGCAGATTTCCGACTCCTAGGTGGTGTCTCTATCGTTGTGGTGTTGTTTTTGCTTTTAAGGGACCGATAGAATCCGAAGTCTCTAAAATTACAGCAGTTCAAAGGGCCGTTAGACCATTATTATAAAATTGCTTACATATGATATATATTGAGTTTATTCTCAAGTATTAGAGGTTATAGATGATTCCGTACAATACGATACAAAAGAGAAGGTATACCCTTGCAATGTTATTTTAAATGAAACAGTACAACCTTGAAGATAAAGCGTAATTACTAGCTCTGAAGAAGTTGCTACCTCGTTGGCTATTTACTGTATAATTCAAGATAATCGTCGATATAAAAAGTGTACTTATAAAGTTGTAACTACTGCTGTAGTGGCGTAATATCTCACGTGAGCCAGTCGATAGTAGGCTACTTCACCCCAGAGGTGGTACTCTTGTTATTGTTGTTCCATTTACGATTGCTGGCGGTCGAGATGGAAACTATTCTTTGTTTAGTTGTGTCCCACTGTCAGCCTGTTTGATTGACAAGTACAATCATGCGAGTAGGAAATGACTTAGCTCCAGTAGCCTCAGTCATTGTTTACAATCCAGTTGCCGAGTGTCCGGCTCTGACGTTTCTCATGAGGGAGGGAGACAGCGTTGCCGGTTCTGTACCGCGAAACATAAAACAACGTGGACTACATAAAATATTTCGCATGTTTTTAAATTAATTCTGACGAACCGCTGACCATATTACTAAAGTTATATACTAACACACAGTTAATGGCTAATTCTACACACACAAGACAATAAAACAACAAATCTGCATTAACACACAGAGAAACAGAAGAGAGCCTTGGTCTGGCTGCGTGGCTCAGGGGTAACATTCTCGCTTGCTGATCCCAAGGTTGCAGGTTCGAAACCTGGCGCAGTCAGCTGGCATTTGAGGGTGCGCAAATGCGAGGGAGCCGTGTCAGTACATTTACTGGCACGTTAAAGATCCCCTTCGGGGCAAAATTCCGGCACCCCGGCGTCTCTAAAAGCCAGTGTAGTTAAAAGGGACGTAAAACCAATAACATTAATTAATTATTAATTAAGAGAGCCTTGGCAACATCGAGCTAAATTTAAAGACCAGCTTACCTGGAAAACCGCTGATTGGTACAGGTGACAACATTCTTCATGGTAGTAAGCGACTTCGCCAACATAGGCAGAATTCCACTGCGATCGAAGAATTTAGGTTTTGTTACTGCAAAGCGTCGGCATAACAAAATGATTTATAAAATTGCAAATGGGGTGTGGGACTTCCACGTTACATCGTGAAGACGCTGGAGGAGAATTACAATGATGGCAAGATTCTATTAACAGCTTCTCACTGCCGTAAGTTGGCTATATTGTTCTCTTTATCCCTCTTCTCCCACCATCGCCAAACGTCAGAGCCGGACACTCAGCGGGTGGACTGTAACTGGCCATGAGCGAGATTAACGGTTACGTTAAACCACAAGCTTTACCTGTCTGTGATGACATGAGCTCCGTTGACGCGATTTCCCTAGTTCCTTTTTTTTTTTCGTGTAGCCTCCTGAGAGGACGAGTGCAGGTCTTTCTAGTCAACGCCCGTGGGCGTCCTGCGCGTCGGGATGAGAGATGGAATGGATGAAGATGAATGAAACTGGGCAAGGATGTGGAAGGAAGCGGCCGTGGCCTGTCAGAAGGTACTGTCCCAGCATTTGCCTGGTGTTGAAAATGGGAAACCACGGAAAACCATTTCAAGGACAGCCGACGGTGGGGCTCGAACCCACGCGTCTACCGAGTTAGCAGAGAGCTTGGCCCCTTGACCTAACGCAGCGCTTTAGCCCGCGTAGCCACTACTGTCGGTGAAACATTATTATAAAACACACCATTCTTAATTCGCCCATTATTATTATTATTTTCTGTTCACAATTTAAAATATAACATATGTTTAACACAAGTAGCGCGCACAACGCTGCTTGATATCCACTCGTCCCGCAAGGCTCTTGCTGCAGGCACGTTCAGTGGCAATCAAATTTTGAAAGGATACAGTATATGCTTGGGATATTCGCCGTATACTTAAGTGAGGGTAGAATCTGTCCGTTCCGCAGATGCCAGCCATGATAGATATGCTACCCACCATGCATGCTCTCAACAGAGTTGTCACTCACATTTGGCAAGGCCCCTGGTAACAATGGCATCCTAGCTGAAGTATTGTACTAAAAAGTGATGTAATCTGTTTTGACATCTCCGCCTCTGTTGTTGGGGTATTATGGTCCACAGGACATGCACGATGACAAAATAGTTTCAATTTAGAAGCAGAAGGATTGCCGAAGCGATTGCAAGGGCTATCGTGCCAGCGGATTGGGACCCATATCAAGTAGGGCTCATCAATGAGCTGTAGATGGTACAAAAGAAGCCTGCAAGGGTTGTGCTGAAACGATTTTAATCCTATAAGTAGTGTAACTCGAATGATAGAAAAACTAGGGTGGGAACCTCTGGAAGAAAGATGCATGAAATCCATACTATACGCTATGGTTAACACTTACACTAATCGGCCAGCATGGGGAGAAAGAGCAAACGTCTGGAAAATCCTACCTACCTGAGCAGGACAGATAATCCGCATAAAGTCAAGGGCCGACCGCAGGCTACAAATTATGGCAAATATTATTTCATTAACCGTGGTATTGATAATTGGAACTCATTACCTGCCTCAGTCTTAGAGCCTTTCCCCAAGCATATTGATGTATTTAAGAGAAGATTGAAATTTTGTGTAAATACTATGATGTAATTACTATAGTTCCGAAATCGCGACTTGTGTACACTAAGTGTGTTTAATGTTATTGTTGGTAATTTTCTGTAATTGTTCAATCGGGCAATTACCCCCATTTGCAAATAAAGTAAATGAACGACTGAATATCTATGTTGAGTATACACACAGTGGGAAAAGCTTATGCAAGTCAAGGGTCATCTTGTTTCTCGCTTTTGTCCAGAAGCACAATGCGGCTTTCCGATCCACATAAGAGAAAATGTCGTGTGCTACTGAAGCCATTCTTCGAATGTATTGATTTGGGCAAACCTTTTGACTTAGTCAGTAGATGAGGGCTTTTCACATTGCTTCATACGAACAGTTGCCCTCCCAAATTACTGAGCATGATTGTCTCCCTTCTTGATAATATGCAAGGAACGGTCTGCTTTAATGGCAGAGTGTCAGGAACATAAGGCAGAGCTGCTTATTTGACCCCGCATTCTTTGGAATGCTTCTTAATTATGATTTTGGAGACTGCAGTAAAGGTGTGTACCTACACATTAGAGCTGTTGTCTATCTGTTCAATACTGCCTGAATCAAAGGCAAGACAAAATTGAGGACGGTGCTCATGTGCGAACTACGCACTAAAATGCTGTTACACAGAACACCAGCTAAGACCGCTTGCAAATATTTCGATCCACTGTCAGCCTATAGAAGCCCAATCTCCTGTTCAGGGCAGTGGTAATCAACCGTCATTGTCATCGACGGACAACTCTGAGACCACCTCGTGGTGTAGCCCTTAGCATTCTTGGCTGTCACCCCGGACGTCCGGGTTCGATTTCCAGATCTCCCAAGAAATTTAATTCTGGTCTGAGGGCTGCAGCGGGGTGGACAGCTTCGTGGGGTAGGACAGGGAAGAGGGGGGTTTCTATTCCCCCCTCAGCCATCCTAGATGCGGTTTCCCGTGGGTTTTCCCACTTCTACTCCATGCAAATCCTAGACTGGTGCTTAACTTTAGGCCACAGCCTCCTCCTACCAAATTCCAACCCCATTTACAAATGCATGTGCTAGTACAGCCATCACAATAATACAGACAAATTAGTTGTAGTAGTAATAGTAGTATTTGTTGTTTGTTGTTTAGGGACTTCTTGACATCGCGATCATGTACTTGAATGTGTGTATGTAGGATCTGTCTGTTAACCTGTGTCACTGTGATGACTGTACCAGTATGTATATTTATAACTGAGGGTAGGATTTGGGTATGAGGTGGTCATGGCTTTAATTCAGTTACTATCCCAGCAATCGCCTGGGGAAGATGAGGGGGAAACCATGAAAATACATTTCTTCGATGCTGACGTAGGAATCGAACCCACTTCTTTTGGGTAATAAATTCCTTTGTAGAGCCCAGAATCGAATCCGGACAGATGATTCAACCCCACTACTCTAAAATCAACAAGTGAGTCAAAATCAGGTTCGCAGTGATTTCCATAGATTCAATGCTTGATAGTTCAGGTCACTGCACCAATGAAGTTATCCAAAAACTGACGTCAACAAGCTGGCCAATTTGTGGGCAGTTATTTCTGAAACAGAAGGCTTTATTTTAGCTATTCAGACGCAGGTTGTCCCCACGAGGAAGTACTTAAAGTTTATTATCAAAGACGCTTCTGCCAAGATGACTATTGTCCAATATCTGAGACTGTTCAGCATATCATTTCAGGTTGTCGCCATTTCTCAGGCACAGAATATAGGAAAAGATGTGATCTTGCTGCCAGGATAACACACGAAGAACTGGCTATACGCCTTCAACTGATGACCCATAAAAAATACCGTACTATAAATATGCCCCAGAAAGTGTACTAGAAAATGACAAGTTTACCTTGCACTGGGATCGCACTGTAATGACAGACCAAACGTGCTAACAAAGCTTGTTAAAAACCTGTCAAAATACAGAAAGCTTTCAAAATTATCAAGAAGCAAGTCAAGACAGTTCCTATGGTCGTTTCCTGCACTCATGTGAATCCGGGCAACTTAACGAAATCTCTGACAACATTTCAGTTAGACCCAGGCCTTTTTAAGCTTATTCAGAAGATGGTTATACGTTTGCATAGTAAGGTTTTCTTGGGTAATCGGACCTGAAAGACTGAGGCAGGAAGGTGATGATACTACAGAATGCAGTCATCGAGAAATTGAAGAATTTGGTCCTTTTATTCCAGCAAATATGCTGAGAATGTGTGAGCGCATGCGCAAAATAAATATATAAATAATGGTAATGATAACGATACAGTAATTGAATAATATAATCTTGAATAAAGCCCACGCCTGAGAAGCTGTGCCCCTACTTGACCTCAGACTGAATTCTGGCCTTGTGTAGCAGCGCTGCTTGCTGATATGATAGGACAGACTGAGAGTATCACTGACATCACTTAAATACTGTCAATTCAAATGTTCGCAATCAATGTGATAGGCTATTTTATTTCTCTCTGTCTGCAAGAACGATGGCTCCGTATAACTTAACTGTAACCTTCAACCTTAATTGAGAGTGCATGCCACTGGTATGATGGCAGTTTTATTCAATCGGCTGAGAATGACTAACAGAATACTGAATTAGGAGTGACCGGAGCAGCGTTGTCAGATCTAATATGATTTGCAATGTTTTAGCAAACACAGCAGCATCTCGGTGTTAGCAAACGCTAAAATGCTGCATAATTGAGAGACTGGCCTCAGCGTAGTGCTTTGCGCTTCAAAGCTAACCAAGGCATACACGTGAATATAAGATTTGTTTAACATGGACATTTTGGGGGGGCTGAGGGTCTATCTACTGTAGTTGGCAACAAGTGCACTTAGTTCCCACTCATTGAAGCGTGCAGGATGCTTATAATACTTACGAATACATAGCTTATATTTTAGGCGGCTTCAGGTTCAAAACCGGCCGAAGTCGTCGGATCTTTTATGAGCGTTAAAAATCCCTCAGTATGACTTCCTTCGGCGGCCCCATGTCATAGATTTATGGCCTTCCACTAACTACAATTGTGTAAAGCTAAATTTGAAGGTTAGATATGATTAACTCACTATTAGTTCCAACGTTCGGCGCCAGGTGCCTGTTGCGGTGGCATCAAGTAGCCAAGTTCACAGCTAGTATCGTTGACGATACCACTTGGTAGCAAAAGTAGGAACTACTTGTAATTGATAGTTTGCAGTCCTTACCTGAATTAGAGATAACACACACTAATACATCCATCACAATTAACACCGGTTATCAAACAGATTCTACACTCACCCAAAGTACACGGGGCTGCATAACAGCGTTGTCGCAGTCCCTAAAATGAGGAACCAGCCAGCCTCCTTATATTTTGAATATGAATATGGTTTAGAGCTGCGGAGGGGAAGGATCTATCTGGAATTAACATAGACAAATTTCCGACACTTGGTTACCATGGCATCAAGTGCAAGTGCACTTAGTTCTTATTCGTTGAAGCGTGCGCGATACTTATAATACAAATAGACCATAATCTTATTCGTTTAACATCGACATGTTTTCGCGCTGGCGAAATGATTCCCACCGTTGTTTCGAGGACATGTTGACAGTACGCCGGCCAGCGTGAGAATTAAATATTGCAACTAGGAGTTTCAACTGGAAATTTATTTCAAGTTAGCCTGTTGGCGGAAGAGCACTGTTGTTCTTGGGTAATCAGGCTTGAACGAGTGAGGCAGAAAAGTAATGATGCTACAAAATGCAGCCACTATGAGAAAGAAGAATTTGGTTCATATGATATAATTCAAATCAGGGTTTGTAAATATCGTCAATCCTTCAAATATGCTGAGAAAGTGTAAGCGCATGCGCAAAATAATGATAATATTACTTAAACCAAGGAAACTGACAGTGGTATCTACGCTCGCTAACGCGCAGCGTTAGGCGATGAGGCCAAGCTCTCTGCGGACTCGGTAGACGTGGATTCGAGCCCCACCGTCGGCCGTCCTTGAAATGGTTTTCCGTGGTTTCCCCCATTTACAGCTCCAGGCAAATGCTGGGACGGTACCTTCTGAGAGGCCACAGACACTTCCTTCCACATCGTTGCCCAGTTTCATTCATCTTCATTCATTTCACCTCTCGTTAACTCCTCTCATGAGGTTGGCGTCAGGAAGGGTATCCGACCGTATAAACCACCATCCACATACCCTTTCATCGCATCTCATCCCCGTCCCCGTTGGACCAAGGAAATTTGGGAATACTTGGATATAAAAAAGAAAATTATCAGGTGCTCTTAGAAGGAGAGGAATATATTTTATGTTGGCTTGGTCTGAATGAGTCCTGAAAGATTGACTAAACATTTTTGACCATTCTGCCAAAAATTCTAAAACACTAATTTGTTAGTTTACTGAAGTGGAAAGAATTGAACAGAAATGAACTCTACAAAAGAAGAAATTCAAGACTGGCTTTCATATCGAATTAAGATTAGAAAATTCGATTTTAAGGAAAAACACAGAAGCGCTCAACTATTTGGACTGGTGAAAGAAAGAAAGAAAGAAAGAAAGAATGAAAGAAAAAAAGAAAGAAAGAAAGAAAGAAAGAAAGGCAGGAAGAGCACAGTGAGAGGATGGAGAAATACTTAAAATTCTAAAATCAAGAAAGGAGACAAAACCATGAGGAAATGATTTCACGTGGTCCATAGATGAGTGAAATCGAAGAAATAATAATAATAATATAATTATAATCATAGAGAAAGCCCAAAAAAGTTTAATAATAAGGATACTATATTATTATTATTATTATTATTATTATTATTATTATTATTATTATTATTATTATTATTATTATTGTGATTATCATTATTATTATTATTATTATTATTATTATTATTATTATTATTATTATTATTATTATTTTATCTTCTTGTTTCGTTTCGGTCAACTAAGGACCACGTAATTCTAACTGTTTCTTATGACTTTAAAATTAGTGCAGTATTCCTTCATTCGTAGACGGTGTTGTTCCTTATTATTATGATTATTATTATTGACATTATTATTATTAGTCTATTATTAATAGGCCTAATAATAATTGAACATTATATTATTAATAATTAATAATATAATAACAATAATAATTATACACTTGGCCGTTATTCACCAGTCAATCAGCTACATACTGTACAACATTCATTACAGTATACTTACCCATCTTCTAACTTGAAAAATAAACCATACAAACCAAGGAATTATGAAACTGATGTTCTCTATCCCCATTTAAATACCATACATTCTGAATAATTATGTTTCTTGATCTATGCATGGTTCTTTTGTGAGCACTCATATATTGACGCACTGTGGCACAGAAATAGGCTAACACAGAAGAACGATCAATAAATGAGAAAAAAGGAACACACTCATACGAAAATGGAGATTCAGAAGAATTCAAACGTCAACTTTGTAGCTCAGTGTTACTTAAGAAATGACAAACGGCTTCATCCACACTTTTCCTCCAAGAAGTCAAGAGGCACTGAATATTTAGGGGCAGTTGCTCTTTTAGTTTTAAGGGAGTCTTCACTTGGTGAACTTGATAGCGAAGACAAGACAACGAAGAAGTGGTTCAAGTCATAGGAACAGGAACAGTAGGGAGAACGGCACAGTTATTTGGAATCACATACCTACAGTAGGTACAAGGCTTAATTGGAAAATATTCATCCTCTGTATTCAGAATGTAATGTGTTTACACAAATGGGGATAGTTGAGTTGGTCTTTGGTTCAATCCCTGGACCAGTCAGCGTTTGTATGCAAATCTTCCCTTTACTTCATTGATTCACTATTTAACTCCTCTTTTGTGTTGACACAAGAGCTCCTTCGTTCAGTTGAATTAACGCCTTCTTCAGTTTTCAGCTAGGAACAGAAACAACTTAAGCAGCCAGAAAGTTCGCTATCCTCGCAGGTGTACCAACCGTCTCCGCACAAAGCCTCCACAGCACACGACAAAAACTTAGAAAATTGTTTAGTGTTATAGGAACGTTATTGTAGTTTTATTTAATTGCTTGAACATCATGGTCATCAGCCCTGTGATCCTGAATGTGTGTTTACATCTCTGATAACATATATTATTTGGCGCCGTGGCGAATTGGTTAGCGTGCTAGACGTTGGCCCAAAGGGTCCTGGATTCGATTTCCGATCAGACCATCGGGAATTTAATCTCCTAGGGTTAATTACCCTGGCCCGAAGATTGGGTGTTATCATCCCTTCATTCTCATTAGGATGCGCAGGACGCCAGAGGTAGCAAGACCTGCACTTGGCCTCCCAGGAGACCACACAATAATATTAATATTATTATTGTAATGTTTTGAGTAAGAAGTAACCTTTACCTTAAGTTAGGAACCATCCTGATCTCATCGTGGTGTAGCGGCCTGCAGGTTCGGGTTCGATTCCCAACTCAGCCTTCCAGGAAGTGGTTTACCGTGGTTTCCCACTTCTTCTCCTGGCGAATGCTGGGATGTTAACTAACGTAAGGCCACGGCTGCCTTCTTCCCAATACTATCCTCAATTTACAAATACACACACTAATACAGACATCACAATAACACAGGTTATCACACAAATTACACACACGCCCAAACACACGGGGCTACATGACCACGATGTCGCAGCTCCTAAAATAAGCAACTACTACTGCTACAACAACAACAACAACAACAACAACCATTCCGCTGTTTGCCTCGAGTACAGATCGAAAACAACTTTTAGGAGCAAGGAACATACTGGTCATCAGCCCCATGTACTTTGGCGTGAGTTGGGTTTCTCTGATAACCTGCCTCTCAGTGGTGTCTGTAGTATGTAACAAACTTGTAGGATGGCTAAGTTTGGAATCAACCCACTTGTTCTCAGTTATGCAGGCAGAGTGTGCCCCGTCCCAGCACTCAAGCCAAAATTTAAATTCTTGGCAGATCTAGGGATCGAAGTATGGACTGGAGTCTCAATAAGTACCCTGAGACCACAGAAGGCTGCAACTGTAGTTTTAAGTATATGATGATGATAATTGTTGTTTTAAGGGGCCTACCATCTAGGTTATCGGCCCAGTTTTAAATATAGGGATGGTACTTAAAATTAAGGCCAAAATCTTTACCTCAACTACAAATACACAATCATCATAATGAAACAGGTTAGCACATAGTGTTTTTATAGTTCAAATGAGGCCCATCACTATTACAACAAAATAAAAAATAAAAAACTGGCAAATTACAGAACCCAATAAGTCAGACAATTCTGTTTAAATCCACTATGTGGCCATAGAATACAATCCTCCTCTTCCGCATCACGTCAGTTATTTTTTCCACGTGTTTGTAGAGTTGGTAGTTGCTCCATCGTCTGCATTCACTGTTTTCCCAAGATTTCCCTTAAGGGGGTGGGCACAGCTTAACACTAATAATAATAATAATATCGTATGGCCTCGGGTGCCTGGTGCAAGCTTTGTTAATTGACACCCAGAGGGTAGCTTTCATGTCGAATTTTGTCGTTCCTTTGAACGCTATGAAAGTCAAGGAGGTTAGATATCTAAACTCCTTGACACTACAGCGCTTTCAAGTAGAGAATGGAGGAACTTTGTGTTGGCGGAAAATCCCGAGATTAATTTTGCCATTGAACACCGCCTACTGAATTCAAATGGGTTCTTTAACATGCCAACAACGTATGACATGAGTATCGTGATTTTTGTCGCCTTCAAAAATCACTTACCATGGCCAGGGGCGAACCTGCAATCTTGGGGTTGGTAGTCCGACACTATAACCACTCACCCACCGTGGCAAGCTAGCTTAACACTAAACAACCGTCTTTAAAATTATCTTTTTTCAATTATAACTCTATGCTAGTTCATTTTGGTGAAATATTGTATAAATATGTGCATTAGTTTCATCCTCGCCGCTAGATGGGGGCTTCATTCATTCCATTCCCTGACCCAGTCAGTCGACTGGAAGCAGGTTGTGATTTTCATTTTTCATCTGCTTTAGTTTAGGAGTTGTGATTTTAATAGATATGCTATTTAAGGAGTTAGATAATTTTGTCGGTCATTTTCTCAAAACTGTATTTTTCAAATCCGTTTTCGCTGTAACCTTGTATAAACTGTGTTACAAGAAATCCTTTTCAACGTGTTCTTAGCGAGAGGATCTACAAAACTGATCAAAATTAGTTGAATAACTGCTTGTAGAAACAAATATTTCCACGAAAAAGAGATGGCAAAATTATGTTATGTTGATTTAACACATGATTAGACATACTAAACTTAACAATACAGTTGTGAAAGAGATCAGTATTTCAGCTGTTACCTTACAAAGCAGCATCCGGCAATCATACAGTAGGTTAATAAATGTTTCACTTCTCAGAGGAACGATGAAACCCGACAACTTTGAATGTTATCATATGTTTAACTATGCTGAAGACAATTTAACAAGAAGTTCCGTGACGAACTAAAGAGCCTACTTTTCTTAAAATTTAAAATTCATGTCAATGATTAATCAATATGGATCTATCTAGAATAATGACAAAATTAAGTTGGTAATATCGAAATTTCCAATTACAGTAGTTCGAAATATACCTGGCATAATGTAGCCTTATAGAGCACTACAGTTGGAAGACCTGGTGACAATATATTCATAGTTCCATCCCTTAAGGTACAGAATACAAAATTTGGTAGAAGTCCGATGGATAGAATGGACGTTAGATGCAGTTAGACATTGGATCTATCCGCGCGCGTAAAATCATGTTGGCAACAATGTCATGCATGTGTTGGTCAGACATAATCAGAAATATTGTGATCTATTGTTGTGCCAATTTGGGATTAAATCCATTAGTTAGTATAGAAGTTACATGTATTTTAAAATTGGACTTATCAGCAGGCATAGAATCATCTTGGCAGCACTGACGTATATTAGTTACTCCAAATTAATCTAGAATGTCAGGTACTATACTTGTGCAAAGTTTAGAGCTGTTGGCTTGCATACTTTCTGATATATTGATATTAGGGTAAAAAAATAGAGACATCATTAATTAACAGTTGGCATCCCTGGTTGCTCTTAATAATACGCATAGTCATATTTGTTATGGTACACATAGCACATACGAAATTTGGTTGAAATCCAATTGATAGTATAGAAGTTACATGTATTAAAAAATTGGTCTTATCAGCAGACATAGAATCATTTTGGCAGCACTGACGTATATTAGTTACTCCAAATTAATCT
The DNA here is from genome assembly GCA_946902985.2 of Meconema thalassinum. Taxonomy (NCBI): domain Eukaryota; kingdom Metazoa; phylum Arthropoda; class Insecta; order Orthoptera; family Tettigoniidae; genus Meconema; species Meconema thalassinum. The sequence continues at coordinate 447,986,969 of OX336390.1, forward strand.
ATAATATCAGGTACTATAAGTGTGCATAGTTTAAAGCTGTCGGCTTGCATACTTTCTGATGTATTGGCATTTGGATAAAAAAATAGAGAGAGCATTTATTAACAGTTGGCAGCCCTGTTGGCTATTAAGAATACTCTCAGTCATATCTGTGTATGTACACATAGTACATACGAAATTTGGTTGAAATCAAATTGATAGTGTAGAAGTTATATGCATTTAAAAATTGGACCTACAAGCAGGCTTAGAATTATTTTGGCAACACTGTCATGAATGGCCTCCTGGAAATTAAACTGAAATATTATTATCTATATGTGTGTCTATTTTGGAATAGCTCCGATGCATCCTTCCAAGATATCCAACATGGAGCTCAAATTTCAATTGCGATTTTTCAGCAGTTGGTAGCACTGACATAATTTTCAAATATGGCCTTGAGATATTTAGGTATAGATATTTACTCATACCAAATTTGGTTTTGATTGCTGCAGCCGTTTAGGAGTTGATAGGGACGGACACACACACACACAGAGAGAAGGACAGACGGACTGACATACAGACACACATATGCCCAGTTCGAACGCTTAAGTCTACTTTTTCCTAATTTTCATGAAAAATGTGAAAAAGTAGACTAAAAATTTCACATGTACTCTACACATGAGGTACCGGTACCCTACATGTAAAGGGCTTCATTGGTTTATGTATGGTAGAATCGGAGATAAAAATCCCTAGTTCTAGACTTCAGACAAGCAACATCCTTCCGATCACCCACTAAAACTCAGTTCATCACCGAATCTTATTGTTGATGCATTTGTAATTAATTTTGGATGGATGGATCCTTAGTTTAGGGGCTGCGACAACGCGGTCATGTAGCCCCGTGTACTTTGGGTGTGTGTAGAATCTGTCTGATAACCGGTGTTAATTGTGATGACTGTATTAGTGTGTGTATCTGTTTTTTAATTCAAGTAGAGACTGCAACTTTGAATTTTCAAATAGTTCCTACTTTTGCCGCCAAACGCCACCGTCAACGACTACTAGGCCTAGTTCAGAACTAGCTACTAGACGCCACCGCAGTCGGCTCTTGGCAACGAACGTAGCAACCTAAGAGCGTTGTTTACATTCTTAACCTATCCAATTTAGTTTCACACAGGTGTAATTAGTGGAAAGATCTTTAACATGCCATAAATCTATGACATGGGACCGCCGGCTTTACTTCCCCTCCGAAGGAAGGCATACTGAGGGATTTTTAACGCTCTTAAAAAATCCGACGGCTTCGGCCGGATTTGAACCCGCTATCTTGGGCATAGAAGCTCAGCATGCTACCAACTACGCCACCGAAGCCGCCGTAATTAATTTTCCAAACCTAAAGGTCACACTCAACGTTTCTTACGAGATGCCGGCATGATGACACGAGATAGACTGATGATTGTTCATCGGAAACTCCACCATATCCGGTCGATTATATAGCAGTTTGCCTTTTCTGCCACTACAAGCGCTAGTGTGAGTCAATGAAACTGACCATATCCGGTCAATCAGATTGACAGTTTGCCTTTTCTACCACTACGAGCGCTAGTGTGAGTCAATGCAGAGTTTCACTTAAGCCCTTATAACTACTTACGGTTCGAAGATTTTTCAAAAAATCAAGAATATCCTGAGGGTATTGAACAAAGGAACACATTAAAGAAATAATTAGGTAAATAGTTAATTTGGCTAGGATTTAAATCAAAAAGTAAACGAGTATAGAAACAAGCAATTTTAGGCTGTTTTTCAGGAACTGCATTTAGACCGCAAGTGATTTTCGAAATTTGTTTTTCTACACACATCAAAAAAAGTTTTGCATCACCTCGGTTCCCAGATCTCCGGCATATAGACGTTGACTGTGTATATTGTATCCAAGATACAGTCCCTTTGACTGTTCATAGATGCCACTAAAACTGCTCAAAGATGTAAACAACCATACATGAGCAGGGCCTATTAGACGGAGGGGGTACGACAGCCGATCAGTTCCAGTCATTCCACCAGGACGAAGGTACGCTGCTCATGTTGTCTGTAGTTCTACCATGCCTAGAAGGTCAATACCGCAGTTCGATCGCGTCCGCATTGTTACTTTGTGTCAAGAAGGGCTCTCAACAAGGGAAGTTTCCAGGCGTCTCAGAGTGAACCAAAGCGATGTTGTTCGGACATGGAGGAGGTACAGAGATACAGGAACTGTCGATGACAGGCCTCGCTCAGGCCGCCCAAGGGCTACTACTGTAGTGGATGACCGCTACTTACGGATTGCCGCTCGGAGGAACCCTGACAGCAATGCCACCATGTTGAATAATGCGTTTCGTTCAGCCACAGGACGTCGTGTTTCAACTCAAACTGTGCGCAATAGGCTGCATGATGCGCAACTTCACTCCCGACATCCATGGCGAGGTCCAGCTTTGCAACCCCGACACCATGCAGCGCGGTACAGATGGGCCCAACAACATGCTGAATGGACCCCACGGAATTGGCATCACGTTCTCTTCACCGATGAGTGTCGCATATGCCTTCAACCAGACAATCGTCGGAGACGTGTTTGGAGGCACCCTGGTCAGGCTGAACGTCTTAGACACACTGTCCAGCGAGTGCAGCAAGGTGGTGGTTCCCTGATGTTTTGGGGTGGCATTATGTGGGGCCGACGTACGCCACTGGTGGTCATGGAAGGCTCCGAAACGGCTTTACGATACCTGAATGACATCCTCCGACCCATAGTGCAACCATATCGGCAGAATATTGGAGAGGCATTTGTCTTCATGGACGACAATTCTCGACCTCATCGTGCACATCTTGTGAATGCGTTCCTTCAAGATAACGACATCACTCGACTACAGTGGCCAGCATGTTCGCCAGACATGAACCCTATCGAACATGCCTGGGATATGTTGAAAAGGGCTGTTTATGGACGTCTTGACCCACCAACCACTCTGAGAGATTTACGCCGAATTGTCGTTGAGGAGTGGGACAATTTGGACCAACAGTGTCTTGATGAACTTGTGGATAGTATGCCACGGCGAATACAGGCATGCATCAATGCAAGAGGACGTGCTACTGGGTATTAGAGGTAGTGGTGTGTACTGCAATCTGGACCACAAATGCTGAAAGTCTAGCAGTATGATGGTACAACATGCAATGTGTGGGTCTCATGAGCAATAAAACGAGCTGAAATGTTGTTTGTGTTGATCTCTATTCCCTTTGTATTTAACGGTTCCGGAACTCTTGGAACCGAGGTGATGCAAAGCTTTTTTTGATGTGTGTAGTTTAATAGAGCTCTCCAAGACTCACAATTTGAAACCTTTACGTGTCCTTCAACGTTTTGCACAATCGAGAAAATTGCTTAATTTTTCGTTTTTGTTAAGATGGGGGACCCCAATTTTGTCTGCTAAGAAATGTTGTTTAATTTTGAAGGTGTTAAGCTGTACCGACCACCTTAAAAAGTTCCTTCTTTTACTTAGAATTTCTCCTTTAGACTTTTCCTTTGCATTGCAAGGCATTCTGCAGCGTATAAGGCTTTCGGTCAGATAACTGCGCGGCAATTTACATTAATGTAAATCTGGTAAATGTAATTAGTTCAATGAGAATGTTGAAATACCTCTCCCCCCTGTCCTAGACTGGCCTGTCACGTTAAGATCGATCTAATCAGCATGAGCTCCCAGACAAACCAGCAGCCTGCATGAATAAAGAGTTGGAGGCACCATAATTAGAACAGTTACAAAGGCAATACCGTACGTAAGTTTAAAATATGAATCAGTGCATGTATCTCACTAACAAATTACCCTAAGTATGACAATCCTGTCAACACTGCTTATTTTACTGCTTCACCCACTCACTTGTATTAAATTAACTTTCTTTAAGAGGCTGTAAGTTTGAATTTCTCCAGAGCCTTTCCAAGGGTGGATTAACGACATTGTAATGGTGCGAGGGTTGCAGGGGGCGATATGCAGTCCCGTGGAACAAATATGAGGTCTACTGTACTCAATCACCCAGACGACGATGCTATGCTATGGTGGTGACCATCGAGGTCATATGCCCCTACATTTCCCTAGGTAGATTAGTGGTAGAGTGTCACCTTCTGTTCCCAAGATTGCGGGTTCGATTCCCGGGAGAGGAAGTAGGATTATTTTTAAGGGCCACAAAATCCATGGTACCACGAGTAGAACGATGCCAGCAAGTAAAAGTTTTTAATATCACATTTTGTGAATACTAGAGAAAAACAAGTAGTTCCGTGAAGAACTATACAGACTATTTTCATATATCCTACTTATGTTAATTGCCTCTATCTACATACAAAATTTCAGTTTGATTGCTGTAATAGATTCGTAGATATTAAGAACCGACTAAATATTTCGGATATTCGTCATGTTGGATTTTATATATGTAGGTCCTAGAGTTATGTACTGTTACATGAAGATTATTGTGTACGTGTAGTATTCAAACTTCAATCGCATGATTAGGACACAAGAAGTAACAAGGAGATTTTAAAATTTCGCACTGCTGCCATCTTGTGGTTATAGAAAAAATTGAAATAAATTACATGCCAGTGGATTAACATTCGTATAAGGATTTACTGAGCCAAGTTTCACTGCACTCGGATGGTTAAATTGCGAGAAACGTCCATGTGAATATTTATACTTCGCGTCGCCGCCATGTTGTATTTGTGATCACCATGTTGTTATAAGTCCTATAGGTGAACTTAAGTTCATAGCCCCTATGAAATTAAAAAAAATCCGTTTGATTGCTATAATAGATTCGTAGATATTCAGAGCCATCTAAATACTTCGGATGGCCGCCATGTTGGATTGTTAAATGTATAAGCCGTAGAGTCATGTACCATTAAAGGAAAATTATTGCGTAGGTTCATTATTCAAACTTTCACTTCGATCGCATGATTACGACACAAGAAATAAAAACTTAATTTTAAAATTCGCAAAGCCGCCATCTTGAGGTTATGTAAACAATTAAACTAAATTAGATACCAGTGCATTGCAATGTGTATAAGCATTTCCTGTACCAGATTTCATTGCGTTTGACATTAAATTGCGAGAAAGGTCTATTTAAAATTTTCAAATTCGTTTGGCCACCATGTTCGTTTTTTAGTTAACCGGTTTTTGAAAGTCTTATATATGAACTTCCAGTAGTGCCCTTTATCTCCGTACCCAATTTCAGGGTGATACCGCTAATGGTTTCAGAGATATAGAATGCCGGTGAAATATTTCGCATATCCGCCATTTTGTGGTTATGTAAACAATTGAACCAAGTTAGATGTCGGTGCATTACAATGTGTATAAACATATACTATACCAAGTTCTATTGCGTTCGGTTGGTTAAATCGCGTGAAACGTCTATTTAAAAGTCGCAAATTCGCGTGGCCGCCATGTTGGTTTTGTAGTTACCAGTTTTTCAAAAATCACATAGGGGAACTTCTAGTAGTTCCTTTTATCACCGTAAAAATTCCAGGGTGATATCGGGAATAGTTTCGGAGATATTGAATGCTGGTGAAATATTTCGCACAGCCGCCATGTTGGATTGGTGAGACGTAACAAAATTTGAAGGGCACGGTCGGGGTCGTACGGAATAGTGCTATGAACTTACCGAGTTTCATTGAAATCGCTCCAGCCATTTAGAGGTTATTAGGGGGAAACACACACACGCACGCACACACGCACGCACGCACACACACGGACAAAAGGAGATCTCATAAGCCTATTTTTTCAAAATTAAAAATAGGCTAATAATGTAATCTCAAATATACAAAGAGTTCCTGTTTCGCTGATAGGTGGAAGTGCAATCAGAACGTCTAAATTGGAGAGTACATCGCCTAATGGCTCCAACTCCATAGATTTACGCCATGGTATCTGAGACCATACGATTCCTACTATTGTACAGGGTCGTCCGTTTTGGGATGTCAGAAAAGTAATACGCTATACACAAGAAACTATTGTATTGTTATTATTTCATCTATTTCAGCCATGTAAGGACCACGTGAAATAACTTTCTCATCATTATGTCTCCTTCCATGATTTTAGGTGTATCCAGTATTTCTAGTTCTTCATCCTTTCACTGTGTTCTTTTCTTCTTTCATTTGCCCTAACAGTTGTGCACTTTTTGCCCTTTTACTGGAAAACTCTAAACGTATTTAGAAATATAAGCCTGTCTGGAATTCCTTATTTTGTAATGGTCATATCTGTTAAATCCTTTTCACTTCGATGACCCAACTAATTTGATTTTTGGGATATTTGTCAGAATAATATAATTCTTTTTAGTCATTCCTCCCAGGTTCAGTCGGACTCTTCTTTTTCTTGAGATCTCATATTGTTTCAGTTTGGGTATAAATTGCATGATTAGTTTTTCGTATTCAAGTATTCCCAACTAGGCCTATACTTGATCCATATTATTATTATTATTATTATTATTATTATTATTATTATTATTATTATTATTATTATTATTATTATTATTATTATTATTATTATTATTGATGTGTAACATCTTTCCACTCGGTTGCTGGATATTTTTGTGGGAGTGATTTTGAAAAATGGGACGGAAGTGGATCGGATGGAAGTGTGTAAGACGTTATGCCAGTTGGATCGCATCCCTCCTGGCTGCTTTAGCAGCCATAAGGGAGTTATCCAGCGGGCAGTGGTACCATATGGAAAGTTTATCACATACGGATTACTTTGTAACAGCAGAGTATCAAGAAAGCAGTGCGAGAGTAGATATATCAAGTAGGCAGTGAAGAAAAAAAAGTCAGCCTCTGTTAATGTAACTTAGTTACTGGCAGGAGAGTGATGTAACAGCCGAGTATCAAGAAGGCAGTGCGAGAGTAGAAATATCAAGTAGGCAGTGAAGAAAAGAAAGAGAGTCTTGGAATTGTTATGTATTATGAGAGTGTAAAAAATAAAAAGATATTTTGTGTGTTGATGAATGTCAAGGATAATAAAAACGGTAACAACTTCAAGGTAGGATAACATGTCAGATGTTACACATCATATGCAACTGCTGTAAGGCTCGTATCTGTTTTATTATTCTTTCTTCGAATGAGCCAACTATGGACTACGTAGGTTAACCAAAATGGTTTTCAGCTTGATGAGTTGGGATTGGTTTCACATTCTTAAGAGCCTTCTTCCTAGCCCATATCTCCTTCATATTCTGACTTTGTAGTTGTTTAGCTGCTTCTGACCTATTTGGTCTCTGCCCTTTCTTAAGTTTAATCCGTGGGTCTTCTTTTAACATTTTCCGGAAAGCGTGTCTGTCTTGTATAAAGGATTCAGAGATGTTAAAGGTTTGCAGATCTTGTTTGACTTGCTGGTACCACAGTGTTGTTGTCTTCTTGCAGGAGCTGGCTCTGTGGATTACACTGGTCAATCTTAACTCGTTCATTCTCTCAATGTGTCCGTAGAATTGGAGGCGTCTCTTGATGATTGTGTCCATAAGAGGTTCTTGCTTTAGGTGTAGATCATCGTTGGGCCTGTGATACCTTTCTCCATTATGATCCTTAGGCCTAAGATCTTCCTCAAGATAATTCTTTCCCTGACCTCTAGTTTCTGTATCAGTTTTGCCCCTTCGATGGTTAGGGTTTCAGCTACATGGAGGACCTCAGGCCTGATTACAGCGTTATAGTGCCTTAATTTCACATTGATGGATATGGATTTCTTATGGTAAACTTCTTTGCACCGATTGTATGCAATGTTCACTTTCAGAATCCTTTCTTAAATGCTTTATTGTTCTTGAGGTCTTCGCTGATCCATTCCCCAAAATATTTAAAAACTCCGACTTTACGGATCCTGTTGTTGGGAAGAAGGTATTCTGGTGCAGATTTGTCATTTGTCATGAACACTGTTTTCTTGTAAGACAACTGAAGGCCAGTCTTGGAGGCTATAGATTGAAGAGTGTTGATCTGGTCTATTGCTGTTTCAACCGAATCTTCTAGCATAGCTACATCATTTGCGAAAGCGATACAGTCCACTCGGGTATTGATTTTGAGTTTCCTATTTATTATTCTTAGACCTGTTTCAGGGAGTGGTTTTCTCCATTCTCGGATTATTTTCTCTAATACACAGTTAAATAACATGGGTGAGATTCCATCTCCCTGCCTTACTCCTGTTTTAATCTCAAAAGGGTCAGAGATTTTCCCTCTAAACTTCACTTTAGATATGGTGTTTGTTAGGGTACATTTGGCGATGTTCAGTGTTTTACGATCAAGTCCGAGTTCTCGCAGGATATTGAACAAAACTGCTCTATCAACAGAGTCGTAAGCCTTTTTAAAGTTAATAAATGTGATCACGAAAGTTTTATACTGTTTCTTAGTCTGCATAATGATGGATTTAAGGTTGTGTATTTGTTCAATACATGATCTGCCCTTCCGGAAGCCTGCTTGGTACTCTACAATTTCTTTATCTAGCTGAGATTCTAATCTCTTGAGTAGGATCCTAGAGAGAATTTTATACGTTACCGAGAGAAGGGAAATGCCTCTATAATTGTTACCATCATCTCTATGCCCCTTCTTATGCAGAGGGTGGATTAGAGCAGTGGTCCATTCTGCAGGGATTTCTTCCTTAATCCAGGTGTCTTGTATAATTCCAGTCAAGATGAATATAGTTCTGTTATCTGCATACTTCCATAGCTCAGCTATGATAGAGTCTTCTCCGCTGGCTTTGTCGTTCTTGAGTTCTATGATAGCCTGTTCCACCTCACCCTTTGATGGCATTGGTGCATCTATTTCAGTGTCTTCAGGCTTGTTGAAGGTTAGTTGTTCCTTTGATGGTTTACAATTTAGTAACTCTTCAAAGTATCCCGCTAGTATCTCACAGTTTTCTTGATAATTTATGCCTTCCCTACCTTCTGGGTCTTTGAAAATTAGCGACGGTGGCTTATAGTTCTGGGTGCTTCTTTTGAATGTTTTGTGGAAATTTCTTGCATTGTTTTTCCTGAAGTTTTGTTCTATGTATTCAAAGGTCTCCTTTTCAAAGGTCCTTTTTGTCTTTCGGATGGTTTGGCGATTTGCTTTCTAATTTCAAGGAAGTAGAACCAATTTTGTTGATTTCTGTTTCTGTTCCACCTTTCCCAAGCTTCTTGTCTCTCCCTTATGGCATCCTCACATTCCTGGTTCCACCATGGGTGTTAATATTTCCTCTTAAGAGGGACTGTTTCTTGTGCGGTTGTGATTACTGCTTCTTTCAGCTGTTACCAGGTTTTCGGAGGCGAATTTCCGATGCGTTCACTTAAGTGTTCTTTGAAAGTCGTGTGGTCTTTAATTTCAATGGTATCATATTTTGGGATGGGTTTCTGTGTTTTCTTCTGGTTAAGTTTGTGGTTTCTGGGGATAAAGTTTAGTTTTACTTTCGAGATGTAGCGATCAGAGCCAACTTTTGCATTTCTGAGTACTTTCACATTCCAAATCTCTTCATGAGATTTTGATGAGATGGCTACGTGATCAATTTGATACTCTTCTGAACGTGAGCCTCGCGTATTCCTTGTCTTATGTTCCCTTGGAAGATGTTTGAACCATGTGGATTTCAGTCTTAACGAAAACATTCTGCAAGTATCTATCAAACGCTTACCATTGAGGTTAGTTTTCTTATGGGCTGGGTATTGGCCAACTATGTAAGAATACTTCTTTTCTCTACCTATCTGTGCATTGAAATCGTCCATTAAAATGAGAGTATGGTGATGGGGAATTTTTTGAACTGTTGATTGAAGGTCTTTCCAAAATTGTTCCACAGCCTCAGGATTCCTCTAATTATCTTGATTAACAGGAGCATGGGCATTGATGATAGTGTATCCTTTGTTGTTACTTCGGAAGGACAGGGATGAGAGTCTGCTTGAGGTCGAGGAGAATCCTGTGATTGAGTCGATTATCTTCTTTGCTACAATACATCCTGTTCCGAGCATGCTGGTGCCTTTGAGAATTTTCTTCCCTGGTTTGCCTTTTAATATTCGGTAACCCTCTGACTTAAAGGGATCCTCATCCCCAAACCAAGTCTCCTGAACTGCCATAATTACTAACTGCTGTTGAGACATCAGATTGGTGATCTCTTTCAACTTCCCTATCCTTTTGAGTGAATTGGAGTTGAAAGTCGCTATGTAACTTATTTTGTTTAGTCTGAATTGAGATACTGAGCTTGTCGGTGAGGGCTCCCCAGACTCCGAAGGCCCTCTTATACCACCTTGTTTCGCGGCAGTGGATTGAAGGATAGCCTTATTACCACCTGGGGTAGTTTTCCCTTGGTTTGTTTCTTCCAGGCTCTACCATTTTGGTTAAAATGGGTTTGATATGCCCGAGTTTCCTCAGGACTTCTGATACTACTCAGGTTGTTAGCCCAGGAGATAGAAAACAGCCGCCCCTAACATGGGGAACAGACACCGACCAGTTCGCCGCCCGATACGGGTACAGACACGAAGGGATTTGTTGACTGAAGATAGTTCCTCCGCTTTATCAACCGTTGGGCCAGTTTATCCTCCTTCGCTTTCAAAACCGTTGACAATCTTCATTGCCTCAGTTGATCCGTGGGTGTATTATTTGGCAATGCCTTACTCACACCTGTCCTTTATATCTAGAGGAACATCTCCTATCAGCCATATGGGACGCGCCGTGTCGGGGTTGTGGCCCCCCGCCCAGTGTCTCACACAGGGTAATGTCAAGCTCCTACTCATTTCAGAACCAGACCCTCGTGTGAGCTGACTGGCACGGATTATTATTATTATTATTGTTGTTGTCATTTATTGTTTGACAACATTATCACGGCAAATACCGGCTACATTTTATGTTACAGCCTGGTTCGGTCTTAGCAAGGAACCATACGTACTGAGATAATTTCGTATACACTGTTCAGAGTCTTCACATTACTGTACATCCATGTCGTGCCCGCAGTCTTCACGAATCTCCTTCACTTCATTGAGCCTTGCTGAGTATTCGGCCAGGGTATTGTCACCAAGGAACTTCCTAACAATATGGCATGTGTTTAACAGAACTGCCTTCTGTAGTTCAATATATATCTGCGGGTGCAGATTCAATATTGATAGACTACTGTGGAGAGTTTTGGGTATAACACCAGTACACGATACAATTATTGGGATGGTAGTCACCGACTCAAGTTTCCACATCAGCTTTATCTCAATTGCCAGCTCTGTGTACTTAGATATTTTAGTAGCAGCTGTTGTTTGGATGTTTTGAGTGTTGGGACATGCAATATCTATCAGCAATGTCTCTCTGTGTTCCTTATTGATGACAATGATATCTGGCCTGTTCTTACTGACTGCAACATCTGTCACAACTCCTCTGTCCCAGTAGAACTTGTGTGTTGCAGTTTAGAGTACTGCAGATGGTGTGTATTTCCAATAGGAGACGGAGCTTTGAAGAAGTTTGTACTTCAAGGCCAGTTTCTGGTGGATAATGTTGGCAACTTGATCGTGTCGATGTTTGTAGTCAGTGTTGGCAAGGTGGGAACAACCTGATATTATGTGTTGAATGGTCTCACTACATTTGCCACAGCGGCGACACTTCTCACTCTCTGTTGCTGGATCTTTTGTGATAAATTTCCGTTAGCTTCGAGTAGCCACAACTTGGTCTTGGATAGCTACAACAAACCCCTCTGTTTCCGGAAAGAGGACCGAGTGGGTCAGCCATGCGTGCGACGCTAACTTGTCGATGTGAGGCTAGTCCAGCTCATGTTGAAACTTCCCATGAAGCACCTTCTGTTTCCAATTCCCGATCTTGTATTCAGTAGTTTTCATTTCGTTCACTGGTGAATCTAAAGATGACAGATGGAGCGGTGTGTAATTATCATCAGCTGAAGATACAGTGCAATGGAGAGGGGATGTTACTCCTTTGTTGTGGAATTATTATTATTATTATTATTATTACTATTATTATTCGTCAAACCCAACTAAGCAGCGCGTTAGTACTTATTTAGCACAATGTTTACTATTTTCTTCCCAATATCTCTTCATCCGTTCACTGTGCTCTCTTTTGCGTTCTTCTGTCCATCCTGCATTCTTTCTTGTGGTTTTCTTGGGAAATTTGTGTATGTTTATTAGGGTTCTAAATTTTGGTCTACCATCTAGGTATAGTTGGACGCGTCTAATGCATGAAAGGGAAACGAAGAGGTCCAAGATTTGGCAAGACTTCTACTCTACAGGGGCTATGATGAACAAATCACGGGCAGACACAGACCAGGAATTACGACATTTTGTGACTTCGCTGGCAATGCATGGGTATCACCACATAGTGTGCAAAGTCAAGTCTTTCCACAATCCAGATGACAATTGCGTGTGTGACCTCTGTGACAATTACTGTGAACGATATCACCTTGTCAACTGAAAAAGACTTCCCAAATCAATCATAGAATTTTGTATGAGCGCAGAGTGAGCCTCTCGTTATCACACTGCGATCTGTAATTTATGCATAATTTGTGTGTTTTATTTATTTATGATTGAATTTCGGTATATTGTGAAGGATTGTTTCATTAATGCCAATTTCTTATAGGTCATGAGTTATTTATAGCAAATATTTTTTTTTCAGAGACAGTGCTAGGTTTAATATTTTCTTTGTGAGCCTATTAATAATGTTAATGTTATTGGTTTTACGCCCCTTTTAACTACTGCGGCTTTCAGAGTGTTAGACTATTGTCATCCATTCTGTATATGTGATCTTAAAATTTCAGCCTCCTTTTTCTAATTATTATTATTATTATTATTATTATTATTATTATTTATTATTATTATTATTTCAAGCACCTCCATGGCTTAGGCGGCAGCACGCCGGCCTCTCACCGCTGGGTCCGTGGTTCAAATCCCGGTCACTCCATGTGAGTTCTGTGCTGGACAAAACGGAGGCAGACAGGTTTTTCTCCGGGTACTCCGGTTTTCCTGTAAAAATTTCATTCCAGCAACACTCTCCACTATCATTTCATTTCATCTGTCATTTATTTAATCATTGCCCCAGAGGAGTGCGACAGGCCTCGGTAGCCGGCACAGTCCATATCCTCGCCGCTAGATGGGGGCTTCATTCATTCCATTCCTGACCCGGTCGGAGACTGGAGACTGGCTGTGGATTTTCATTTCATTATTTCAAGCATAGTTCATGGTGTGGGTAACAAGCTGTCACGGCATAGTTCGTGAACCATAGGCAACGATGAGTGATGTAGTAAGTTATCAGTTACTATGGAATAACAGCGCACATCTTGGATATTTTCTGAGTCGTGACCCTTTTTTGCTCAGATGGCAAGGACTGCCAAACTCACTTGTTGGTTTCCTGAGGTAAAACTCATTGGGCCCTGTGTAAGTAATGCTATCAACCTGTTTCAATTGTATTTTATAAACCTGCTAACAATGTCTTAGGCAAGCTTCACCTATGAGAGCGACGGAGACCTACTCCCATCTGACAGAACAGGGATTTCTTGGAAACGATCAGGCAATCGAATATCAGTAGGGGTTATGGAAGGATAAAGTAGGGCTATCTGAGTCAGCAAATAGGATGGGGTTGTATATTCTAGGGATTAGTGAAGTTGGAAAAAAATGAATTGAATTGAATTTGAAATCATTGATAGAGAACTGCCACTTAGGCTCAAGAGCCCCTTTATGTAGCGTGTACGTTGTAATAAGAAACTAAAACTAGCCTAACAACTAATAAAACAAAATATAAATGACACTTTTAACTAAACAAGCCAATTAGAAGACATGTCGTATACAAGATGAATAATACAAATTCGAATAGGCTATAATAATTAAGTTAATAACCACCTACTGTATTATTAAATCAATTGAAAGAAACAAATTGCAGTATGTTAAAAAGCACTACAATTTTTATATGAATCATGATATGCTCTATTATTAAAACAAGTACATGAGTGACATGATTACTCGAACTACTATCAATTCCACGTAGGATGTATCTTGGATACTAAAATTATTATAAACAGCTGTGTGGCACGGATATATTTTCAAAAATTTCGTATGAACTATTTATATTTTTGATTGTAAGCATATTCGTGGTTTACGAATTCAACAGCTGAGGTGTCTCGTCCTCCTTCAGGAATCTTGACATTGGGTGTTTCTTGAGTTGTGTAGTGTTAACAGAGTTCGTAAATGATTGAAGGTGGAATGTATTAAAGAGCTGTGCAAAGGAGTGATTTATTATATTTAGTTGTATGGTTGAGAGGAATCTGTAGGGTAGAATATTAGTAAATCTATTTTCTCTGTTGTGGATGGGGTTCATTGGATTAAACACTTTATAGAGATAACTAGGGAGATAAGAAGGAGGTAATAGTGTATTGTCTGCGTGACAGGAGAAGTCAGTTTTTAAAATCCCAGACAGAGTCGAGAATCGGATGCGGGGCAGGCGCACTACCCCAACACCGCGGGGCCGGCTCATAGAATTGTCATGGGATTTAGAAAAGGTATCCCGTGACGGGTGGAGAAAGCCTCCGTGGCTTAGGCGGCAGCACGCCGGCCTCTCACCACTGGGTCCGTAGTTCAAATCCCGGTCACTCCATGTGAGATCTGTGCTGGACAAAACGGAGGCAGACAGGTTTTTCTCCGGGTACTCCGGTTTTCCCTGTCAAAATTTCATTCCAGCAACACTCTCCACTATCATTTCATTTCATCTGTCATTCATTTAATCATTGCCCCAGAGGAGTGCGTCAGGCCTCGTCCGCCAGCACAGTTCATATCCTCGCCGCTAGATGGGGGCTTCATTCATTCCATTCCTGACCCGGTCGGAGACTGGAAGCAGGCTGTGGATTTTCATTTCATCCTGTGACGGGTGGCACCATCTTTACAGGCCTCAGTGCCAGCTCTCGCCATTTCTAGACACTTGGCTGAAGGGAATTATGTCTCACGACACCCATTACGTGTCCTTCCATAAACATCCATTTGTAGTGGTGTCGGGGCCGAGAAATCAGGACTGCTACAGACTGGATATCTTTAGTGATGAGTTCAGGTTCTCTTTATGCTCTGACGACGAACCTGTTCGTGTGTGGAGACTTCGTGGGGCGTGCGTTTTCAGCGGGGCATCACCCTGCCTCCTCTGCTAGCGTGATGGTTTGGGGAAGGAGGGGAGGCATCACATACTACAGCCAGTCACCCCTAGTAGTACTGCGAGGAAAAATAACGGTGTAACGATACAAGCAAGACATCCGGCGGATACATGTTGATCCACTCATGGCAGGGGCGTCCAGGCGGTCTATTCCAGCAGGATAACGCACGATTGCACACAGCGAGAGTGGAATAAAACTGCCGCTGCAACGTTGGAACACTGCTGTGGCCCACACGACCCCCACATTTGTTACCAATCGAAAGTGCCTGGGACCACCATGGATGCCAACAGCGGCAGTCGAGGAGTGTATAAGATCGAGAGAACCAGTTTCATAAAATAGTGACTGATACGCCGCAGGTACCCTGTATACCTCCATACCCGCCCATATCCAAGCTAGAGGTGGACCAACAGAGCACTAAAACCTTAGGTGGTCAATGTTCCACGATACAAGTATTAGTTTGCTCTAATTTACGTACATCATCGTTACGATCATCAATAGCCGGTTTCATGCAGTTCCTGCTATTCCTTCTTCGTGCGTGATTTCCTTTGTCAGCCAGTGTATTTGAGCGTTAAGAACTGAATGAAACCGCTATTATAGGATATTTCTACCGGGCTGGACGTAGGAATATTCAAAAAAGACTAGGGGACCCGTGTGAGAATTGTAGCATTTCGACATCATTGTCGTTGCGCAAGAGTATGTTTCGACACGATAGTTCTGGCAGTGGCTTGGTCTTGTTTATTTGTGAAGGGGAGTACGTACGTCCTATACCTACAGTGTTAAATTTGCAATATTGATGACTCAGAACCTTTGACTGATAAGAGATCTGAAACTTTTGGGAGGTATAGTATCGCTCTTTTTCTGATTACTGAACTAGAATCATAATAAACCGACAAATAATTAGTTAGTTATGTTTTTTTTAATTCTTCATTTTTTCTTTTAAAAGTCCACTTTTTTCTGTAAATAAAAAACCGTTAGAGGCAAAAATGTTTTGGTAGTTCAGTAACTGAAGTATACTAAGAGGTAACACTATGTAAAATATGGTAAACATATCTGTAATAGTTTCTGAGATAATGGGTCATATGTAAAAAGAAAAGTCATTTTCCGGAAATCAAGTTCAAAGTTTGACATGGTGTCAACTCACATATGGAGGCATGCCACCTTCCAGGAACAGTCAATCTTTTCTTTATGCACCTCATTCCGTAAAATAGTCTAATATTACTATCAAATAAATCATTCTTGCATTTTCGAAAAGTCCAAAATGACTTGCAAAGTTGCAATCTCCACTGTATTACCCATTGTTAGCAACTCCAGCCCTTGCAGATATGTCTTCAGAGATGCTAATTTGGCCACCACACATTACTTGACACAACAACTTGTGATTCTGGTCCTAAGACACTCAAATCAAATTGTTGTTAATTTAATTAAGGGGTTTGGGACATCTTGGTCATCAGCCCCATGTAGTTGGATGTGTGTTGAATTTGTCTGATGTCCTGTATTTATGGGATGACTGTAGTTATGTGTGTAGCTGTATTAGGGACAGGTTGCCCCGGGACTTCAAATAAGGTACTATCTCGGCATTTGCCTGGAAGGAGTGTGAAAGAACCCGGGGAAATGCCACACTCAAGATAACTATTGTCAGCACCGGGATTCGAACCTACGATTTTCGGATGTGCTGCAGGTGCTCACGCGGTCGTGGTGCATGATTTAACGAGCACCACTAAGCCACGGGACTCAAATACAATTAAACATAACCTAAACAATTTACATGTTGTTCTTTATGAATAAATAAGTCTCCTTGTCTACTCCTCAAAGCACTAGTGGGCGTGTCCGTATAGACTACCTATAATAAAAAATACCGTACTTTTTACGTTAGTTTCGGGATTAGCATTGAATTCAGATCCAGGCACATGATCATTTCCATGGAAACGTCTTCTAGATTGAACATTCCGGAGATACAGATATTTAAGGAAGTCACTGCATAACAACTGAATGTATTTACGTTTGCTCTAATAACTTTGAAATAATATTTTAAAAAAAACGACAAATGATGCATCAAATTATTCAGGAGAGATCAAATATTATTAAGAGATAATAATCGGAAAATGTCACTTTTTGACCAATTTCACCATACGTACTCCCCTTAAACACAAATCGTCGATATTTATGAAGTCAGAGTGCAATTCGTCACTGCTCCGGGTAAGTCTCATTCTCTCGAATCCTCATGTGTTACGATCAGTTACTTGTGTCGCCCCAAAAGGGATCTATAGTACTGAAATAATATACAGTATAATCTCCCTGCTCCTTCTAATATTTCCGCTTGATGACTTTTGGTTCACTTTTAGGACTTTGATTAATAATTCAAATTGCAACAGGATTATACTGCAAATATTGATTTAGCATATTGCCGGTCCGCGGTCAAGTTAATTTTAAGAGCACTGCTTTAAGCTACGTTCTTTCAAAAACATCCCCAAAATTATCTTACAGACTAACTTGTTATGTATACGAGCGTTTCGAGAAAACTACTGTATATTATTGACAGTAAAATGGACTGGACTAAGCGGATTTGGGTGCCAGACAACCCAACTGGAGGCATGACGCTTCCAGTACGGGATCAATGATCCTGTGACGTCACAGGAGTGCACCGTGGAGCGACGGCGTGTCGGGGTCGATAACCCTACATTGACGTCACAACACAGCTAGGACCGGAGAGCTCTATCTGTGACGTCACATTGCTAAGGACTCCGGGAGTGGCCTTTGCTATCATAACTGCAGCTATTGTATGCACTAACCCGGTGTCGGCATAACACTTCCCCTCTCCTCATCATGCACAGATTGAAGGGAGGGGCGATAGTCCTCCCCCCCCCCCCCCCACTGCATCCAAGTATGAGGAACCTGGTTTCAAATATGATAACGAGCTGTTTTTTTTTCTTTTTCATTTTATGTTTGATAAGTTTACAATGAAAATGTAATATGTAGAATATTGTGTAATCCACCTTGTCAATACTATGAAATGATGTTTAATAATCATACTAATATATAAAAATGAGATGGTGTGTGTCTGTCTTTCTGTCTGTCTGTCTGTCTGTCTGTCTGTCTGTCTGTCTGTTACTCAATAACTCAAGAACCACTGGTCCGATTTAAATGAAATTTTGCATGGATGTAGCTGATTTACCAGGTTTACATATAGGATACTTTTGATTTCGAAATTTTGCACTATTAAAAAATGGCGACTATTTTAGTGACGTCATTAGACCCTTTGGTTTCAAAATTTCATATTTCCATATCAAATAAAAAGAGAACGGTAGGAAATAGCAAACTTTCGATGGCACATATGAGCTTTGAAATTTAATTTCCTATCCGAAAGGTCCTTATCACTTTTCGTGTATCTCCAACAATTAGCGAGTAAAGCCGACATTTGTGACGTCACTACACCCTTTGGTTTCAAAATTTCATATTTCCTTTTCAAATAAAAAGAGAACGCTAAGAAATAGCAAACGTTTGATGGTATACATGAGCTTTAACATTTAATTTTCTATCCGAAAGGTCCTTATCACTTTTCGTATATCTCCAACGGTTAGCGAGTAAAACCAGAATCTGTGCAATAAAACAGGGTCAACACCGGGCGGTGCAGTATATCTCTCTATACATAAAAATGAAAATTTGTGTGTTTATCTCTGAATTTCTACGGAAATTTGAGATGTTTAAACGTTTCAGACTGTTTTATGATGGATGCGCGCGAAAATAATTTTTTTGTTTGTCTGTCTGTTTGTTTGTTTGTTTGTCTGTGGACAAATTTGTTCCCTTATAACTCGAGACGGCAAGGTGTATCAACGTAAAATTTGGTACAGATATCCATCAGAGGCGCGACACCAATCATTGATGTAACTCTTCTCCGTACCTCTCATAAAAGGGGGCATACCCCCTTAAAATACATGCTGAAATAGGCTTAGAAGGACGAGACAAAACTCATTTTCAGCCCCTCGATGTGAGAGACAAAACTCGGGTCCCCAAAAACCACATTTTAAGGACCGAAGACCAACCGTTTTTTAGATATTCCCAGAAAACTAATTTAATTTAATAAACTAATGAACGAATGCAAGCCAGTAACCATGCCAACGGATTCTCAGAGGTCCCATCTATTGCTGTAAGACGCAATGCAATTCCATTAATTACATTAGTGTGAAAGTTTGCAAACGGCTAGAAGGTTATCACGGAACCAAAGCCGTAAAATTCATCAATACGTTTAACGCGCTTAAGGGGATCAAGATGTACTCTAGAATATTTTCACGCGATTTACACCTGCGGGTGTGGTACGGCAGGTCTATTATATTCCTATCCCCATATTATTCATTCATTCATTCATTTCGTATAGGCCATCTATGGACCGCGTCATTCCAACCGTCTCCTACTGGCTTTGATGTTTGCCCTGTACCCCCGCATTCGTTCTCGGTGGACTTCCTTCCGTTCCTGGGTCCAAATCTTTCCCGTTTTCAGCTTCGGTTTTTCTTGGAAACCTTTACAAGCTTGAAGTTTCCCTTTGAGTGGGACGCACTCCTGAATGTCTGTTGGTGTAATCCCCACTTCTTTCAGATCTTTATCCAGTTCAATGAACCAGGCCCATTTTGTTTTCCTCTCCTGAAAGTAAGTTATGTTGCGGTTTGTCAGTCTCGCTGGGCTCATTCGTTTCACATGCCCAACAAATGGTAACCTTCTCTTCCGGATGACGTTGCTTATCTTCTCCACATGAGTATATAGGTCATGGTTATGCCGTTTTCTGTATTCCCCATTATCTTTGATGGAACCCAATATCATTCTCAAAATTTTTCTTTCTTTGGCCTCCAGTTTCTCGACCAAGCCTTTTTTGTTCATCGTGAGGCATTCAGAAGCATGCAAGACTTCCGGACGGATGACACTGCAGTAATGTTTTAGTTTTGCGTTGAAGGATATTGACCTTTTCATATAGATGTCCTTAGTTAAATGGTAGGCCATTTCCATTTTGCTCAAGCGCGATGTGAATGCTTCTTTCTCTGATAATATCCCTTCTCTGACCCGTCCTGAAAATAAAAGTACATGGCCATTGGCTGAATAAAAAATAATAAAAAATAGGTGTTATAATTTCTCCCTATATTATATTATTATTAGTATTATATTATGGCGTACAACGATGAGACAAGCCCCTCGGTGCCAGCAACAAAACTCGGGGGCCCTAAAGGGTCCTCGAAAACTACATTATAAGGCTCTAAATCCAACAGTTTGTGAAATATTCCCAGAAAACTAATTTAATTTAATTTAACAAACTAATGAAGGAATGCAAATCGGTAACCATGAGAACATTATCTCATGGGGTGGCATACAACTTTCCATCTATTTCTGTAAGAAGCAACGACACCATTTATTACATTTCTGTGAAAGTTTGCAAATGGCTATAAGGTTATCACGGAACTAACGTAGACCGTATAATTCATCAATGCAATTAAGTGGGTGAAGGGGTAACCTAGAATTTTTTCATGCAATTTTCACGTTCGACATATAGTACAGAAGGTCTATTATATCTCCAAACAGCAACATAATTTTCAAAAATTCCTGAATTGAACTAGCATTTTTTGCGGCTTTTAGGAATTTGGGCAATTTGAGTCTAGAGAACCTGAATTTTCATGCACCACAAGCCTTTATAATTTATGAAAGGGGTCTTCCTGTGTATGGGCACCTAGCACAACGTAGAGGGTCAGTTTTTATGTGACGTGTATTGCGTTTCGTCTACAAGACTTTCAATTGTATTTCACGTCAGGAAGTACACGTTAGGTGAATTTAGTCTGAGAGCACATTTTAACTTTTTTTGTTGTCGACATACGGGTTCATCATAAGGATGATTTTATTTGATACTGTGTGGTAGATATACCCATATTTGGATATCTGGGTAATATGTTGTAGACAATAGAATTGTCTGTCTGTCTTTCTGTGTATCTTTATGTACGCCTATACCTCGTGTTCGGATGCTTGGTGCATCTTAAAATTAGGTATGGTAACCATGAGAGTCAATAAACCAATCATTTATAAAACTCTTCACCGTACTTTTCATACAGTAGAAGGGTGGATATAGAGAAAAACTTCTCAATATATGCTAAAATATGCGAAATATAAAAATTATCCTACAAGGACGACCAAAGCATATGTTGCGCTTCTCAATGTGAGACAGATAATTCGGGAATCTATAAAGGGTCTCCGAAAACTACATTTTAAGGGCCTTAAATTAACAGTCTGTGTGATATTCCCAATAAACTAACTTCGTTCTGATAAACTTGATGGAATGACAAACCGCTAACCATTGCACAGTAGCTCAATTGATAATGTCTGGTGTAAACTACGAACACCGTTCGAAATACGGGTACTTCTGCTAGTATAATTTAAGCGTACATGTTTTGATATAACAACGATATCTTCATCAGCGTTGATAGTTTAAATAGTACACAATAATGTAAAGTGGAATGGATATCGTTACAAAATGTTATTTAAAATAAAATTAATAAAAAATTAAATTTTACACACTGAAAATAAAATGTTATTAAAAATGGAGTTGCGAATAATTTGGTGAAATGTAAAAGCAAAGATATATTGTGTGTGTCATCTTGGCAGCCCTACTAACAAAATAATTCAGATCTACGCTTTAACATGTTATTTATAATCACTCAAAAGTAAGTTTTGCTGTTGTTGACTCCTTATGGGCTTTGCGACGTCGTGGTCAAGTAGCCCCGTGTACATGGGTGTGTGTAGAATTTGTCTGATCACCTGTGTCACTGTGATGTCTGTACTAGCGTGTGTATTTGTAATTGAGGTAGGGTTTCGGTAGTAAGCGGCCGTGGCTTTAAGTTAGGTAACATCCCGGATTCACTGGAGTGGAAGTGGGAAACCACGGAAAACCACTTCCAGAATGACTGAGGTAGGAGTCACGAGACTGATTGTACACCGTTCTAGACCTCAGACCAGAATTAAATTTCTTGGCAAAGTCGGAAATCGAACCCTGCCCTCTGCGGTGACAACCAAGATTGCTAGCCACTACGCAACGAGGCGGACGACTAAACCAAATAATGCAGGTCTATACTTCAAAATGTTGTTTAAAATCACTCAAGAGTAAATGTAAAACTTGCATTGTGAATTTGTGAAACTGTTTAGCACATTTGAACTGTTCATTTTGTGAAATGTTCCAGCTCCATTGTGCTCCATATAAAAATAGTCCTGTATTTTATTATAATAATGGAATGAACGTAAACCCTAAACATCTAACACCCTGGGGCAGTAATCTCGCTGTTCCATTTCTTTAAAGCAACAATCATCATCACCATCTAACACCTGTAACATGCAACCGAATCATGATTGGCTTGTCGCCAGACTTGGAGATCATTGTTGTGGTAAAGGCTGTTAAATATTATGGTATTTTGTATGAAATCATGGTACGCCTTAGAAATTCTACGTTACGAATACCGGTAAAGCAAGGGTCTAACCATGGTGGCAATACTTATAGTGAAATTGTGCTCATTAGTTCAAAATTAAATTTACCAAAATTAATGAATTTAATAAGCATACATCTTCATACAAACCCCAACACCTTCATTTGACACCATCTTGAACATACCATCGCTTGATTTCTGATCATACCGTAGCTACATCATTTTGTCTTTGCACCAGCATCTTTATTTTTTCAACGTGCAAGCCTACTCTAGGTCCTCTGTCACAAGTTACTTACATCTATTCCTGAATTAATTTCTCTTGTTTCTTTTCAGTGTGCAGGTTGTTGGCATGCGGTGACAGTTTCGCAATTTTGGTTTCAATAAAAAAAATCCTGATGCTTTGATTTTCGGTTAAACTGATGAGGAGTTCAGAGTGCTTGAATTATGTAGGTGTACGTTATATAGCATAAATGAACGTTTTTCTTATGTATTGACAAAACTGAAATAATCTATACATTTTAATGTAAATCCTATTATGAAAATGTATTATTTTTACTTTCCCCTTTGCCATGTCGTTTCATATGTTATTCCATGTCACTTTTCTCCAACAGAATCGATGTTTTCTTCTTTTTTATGTCAAACTGTATTACTAACTGCATCGTCATTTGATTTCAATTTAAGGAAACCTATAATCTTACGCAAAGAAAAACAAAGAATGCGAACATTAATGGATGCAATCTTTTAAACATAATCCATTTTACGAAACCAAATGCTTGTAGTGACTCCATTATTAATTTAAATAAACATCACAAAATTATTATGGTACTGTAAAAGAGTACAAAGGTGTTTTGTTGAATATTATGTTATTTTGCGTACTTTAAAACAAATATACTGTATTATGGTGCATGGAACAACACCCTAAACAGTTATCTTTTTAAAATATAAGCAACATATTTTTTACATTTAAATGATAACATCTAAATATCAATTATTAAGCGAGTGGACAACACAGGTTTCAAAAATGGTGATAGAGACACGCTAGATGATACTTATCTCAATATTATATGATTAGTGTAAGTTTATGTTAGAAACAAGGCTCTTCATGTAGGCTACTAGGAGGCTAAACACTTGTGCAGACTTAAATAATCATTAAGAAATTAGCATGTAAGAAGGAATAAAGTTGTCTTCTGATGTCAAATGCATCTGTATCCGTCAATCAAGACAGGCAATCAACACACAAAATCACCATCTACAACATTTAGGAAAGTCATATTCTATTAAATATCCATAATTTAATATCTGAAAAATACCTAAGCGTGTGCCACTTCAAACCCCTGGTGGAAAATATCTGGATGTATATTCGAAATCTCGATACATATATTTCCATAAATATCTGCCCAATATTCCGGGAGACCGTTAAGTTTTATAATAATTTCAGGTTTTCTAATTGAATCCCTAATAATTGTGGAAAAAAAACATTTTGTAGACACGTATAAATTCTGTTCCAAAAAATCTTCATTTAGTGAGATAGATGGTGCATCCTGCCCCTCCCAAAAGCTCCAGCCAGAAGGAAGGTTGTGAAGGGACCACCACGAGTAGGAGTAAATGCGCATGCGTGTGAAGGCCCGTCCCAGTTCAGGAACAGCGGGAATGAAAACACGCTTCCCGCTTCGGAGCCACCCGGTCTATTTTTAGCACAGTGCATTTGTATTATACAACGCTTTATACTCAGAAAACAATATTTGTGTGCGTGTACGTATGTGTGTATGTGTATTTTGGGACATAATAATCAAATTTGGTTTTATGGACCTTCCGATCATCACATAAATGGTGGGTATCATTGCTACTAATATCTTTGTTGACCTATTAATCTTTCTGTGAAGATATTCCCATTATATTCCATACAGTTGAGCATTGATTCCATCCAGGGTTCAAATCCTGGATATCTGGTATACTGTACTGTGACTACCAAATCACCATGAAGAACAGGGCAACCAATACCTGAAAAGTAACATATAGAGATTTTATCATGAAATAGAAAACATTATGAGCTGATTTCAGCTGTGTGGAATATTTGGGCGTTGAATTACAAGGGAGAAGATTAATTATGAAATAGTTTAATACAGCAATTTTGTACGTTTCAAAATATTCAACAGTCTGGTCCGCACCGGGATTGCCACTGTCCCCAAACTTACAAATTTCGTCCTTGTGCATTTGTTTATTCATCACAGCTTGTTTTAAAATGGCTAAACCTATTTTAACGAAACTAAGTAACGAGTCAATGCCATCTGGGTGATAATCATATAAATTACTAGCTGTTATACCCGGTGTTTACCGGATAGTTTGTAAAGCCGTTAAGTATATGTTTGAGAGGAAGGACACGAGAGAAAAGCTGGTATTCAGAAAGGTGTAAGGCCAGGCTGCAACT
Organism: Meconema thalassinum; assembly: GCA_946902985.2. Lineage (NCBI taxonomy): Eukaryota > Metazoa > Arthropoda > Insecta > Orthoptera > Tettigoniidae > Meconema > Meconema thalassinum. The sequence goes on from OX336390.1 coordinate 448,011,895, forward strand.
TATCAGCCATACTTTTCAATCTTTACATTGAACAAGCAACGAAGGAAATTATAGAAAAAAATAAAGAAGGAGTAAAGATTCAAGGAGAAACAATTTCTACACTGACATTTGCTGATGACATTGTCATATATGCCTATTCACCTGAGGGTTTGAATGAGTTAGGTAGATTTCATTAGAAAGCTAACTATTGCAATGGGTCCCATGTTTCGACTTCCGGAAAATTTCGACATATCTTCGCGTTTCACATCCCCCAGACCCCAAAACCACCGTCAGTTCAAAAGTTTATATATAATTTATGTATATATATATGTATATATATATATATATATATATGTATATCAGTTTCTTGTGGACACGATAACTGCCGTAATTTTGCACCCATTACTTCGAATTTTTTACCGAAGATGTATACCTATAAAATCTCGGTCGAGTTCGTTACTGGGCTAAATCGGTCGAAGAGGGTGAAAATGGGGGGCTTTTTTCGAAAAAGTGAAATTTCGCTATAACTCTCTTAATACGTGCAATATCGAATCCATTCAAAGTTCATAATATGTGTCGGATAAGTGCCAAAAATTTATGTCAAATAAGATTTTTGATAGCACCAACCATTGACCAAAGGGGTGGAAAAAAGTGGGTTTTTCGGGAAACATTAATCATATCTCTCTTAATAGGCACAATATCAAAACCGTACAAAATGGACAATATTCCCCTAATAATTACCTAAAACTTTTGTCTGAAAGAATTTTTGATATGACCCACCATTACGCCAAGGGACGAGAAAAATGATTTCGGAATTATAAGAAAATGCCAAGAGCTATCAGTGGTTGCCATGGCAACACTACTAAATTGATGAGGCATGGACCATCAGACGTTGCCATGACAACGCACTTGCACGAGATCAGATTCAGTATTTCCATCTGATTAAGTGGTTGGTTGGTTCTTAAGTTTAGGGGCTGCGACAACGCGGTCATGTAGCCCCGTGTACTTTGGGTGTGTGTAGAATCTGTCTGATAACTGGTGTTAATTGTGATGACTGTATTAGTGTGTGTTATCTGTTTGTTAATTTAAGTACTGCAACTAACAATTTTTCAGATAGTTCCTACTTTTGCCGCCAAGCGCCACTGTCAACGACTACGAGGCCAAGTTCAGAACTGAGCTACTAGACGCCGCCGCAGTCGGCTCTTGGCAACGAACATAGAAACCTAAGAGCGTTGTATACATTCTTAACCTATCCAATTTAGCTTCACACAGGTGCAATTAGTGGAAGGATCTTTAACATGCCATAAATCTATGACATGGGACCGCCGGCTTTACTTCCCCTCCGAAGGAAGGCATACTGAGGGATATTTAACGCTCTTAAAAAATCCGACGGCTTCGGCCGGGTTTGAACCCGGTATCTTGGGCATAGAAGCTCAGCATGTTACCGACTACGCCACCAAAGCCGCCTGATAAAGTGGGAAGCGGCTTCGGTGACGTAACTGGTAGCATGCTGAATGTCTATGCCCAATGTCGCGGTTTCAAAGCCGGCCGAAGTCGTCGGATTTTCTAAGAGCACTAGAATCCCTCAGTATGCTTTCCTTTGGAGGGGAAGTTCCAACGTTCGTTGCGAGTTGATGGTTGGGGTGGCATCTAGTAGCCAAGTTCACAGCTAGGTGTCGTTGACGGTTGTACCTGGTAGCAACATTAGGAACTACTGCTTGAAATTGACCGTCTGCAGTACTTACATGAATTAAGACTAATACAGCCATTACAATTCACACCGTGTATCAGACAGATTCTACACTCACCCAAAGTACACGGGGTTAGATGACCGCGTTGTCGCAGCCCCTAAACTGAGGAACCAACCAGAGGTAGATTTCGTTAGAAAGCTAACTATTGCAATGGGTACCATGTTTCGACTTCCGGAAAATTTCGACATATCTTCGCGTTTCACATCCCCAGGCCCCAAAACCACCGTCAGTTCAAAAGTTATATATAATTTATGTATGTATATGTATATCAGTTTATTGTGGACACGATAACTGCCGTAATTTTGTACCAATCACTTTGAATTTTTTACCGAATACGTATACCTATAAAATCTCGGTCGAGTTCGTTACTGGGCTAAATCGGTCGTTGGGGGGTGAAAATGGGGGGCTTTTTTTTTTCGAAAAAGTGAAATATTGCTATAACTCTCTTAATATGTGAAATATCGAATCCGTTCAACATTCATACTATGTGTCGGATAAAGCCCAAAAATGTATGTTTGAAGAGTTTTTTTTATAGCACCAACCATTGACCAAAGGGGTGGGAAAAAGTGGGTTTTTCGGGAAACATTAATCATATCTCTCTTAATAGGCACAATATCAAAACCGTACAAAATGGACAATATTCCCATAATAATTACCTAAAACTTTTGTCTGAAAGAATTTTTGATATAACCCACCATTATGCCAAGGGATGAGAAAAATAATTTCGGAATTATAAGAAAATGCCAAGACCTATCAGTGGTTGCCATGGCAACACTACTAAATTGATGAGGGATGAGCCATCAGACGTTGCCAAGATAACGCACTTGCACGAGATCAGATTCAGATTTCCATCTAAGTGTGAAGCGGCTTCGGTGACGTAACTGGTAGCATGCTGAATGTTTATGCCCAAGGTCGCGAGTTCAAAGCCGGCCGAAGTCGTCGGATTTTCTAAGAGCGCCAAAAATCCCTCAGTATGCTTTCCTTTGGAGGGGAAGTTCCAACGTTCGTTGCGAGTTGCTGGTTGCGGTGGCATCTAGTAGCCAAGTTCACAGCTAGGTGTCGTTGACGGTAGTACCTGGTAGCAACATTAGTAACTACTGCTTGAAATTGACCGTCTGCAGTCCTTACCTGAATTACAGACTAATACAGCCATCCCAAAGTACACGGGGTTACATGACCGCGTTGTCGCAGCCCCTAAACTGAGGAACCAACCAAAATCTCTGCGGTAACAGACCGTTACATAGTTGCACATCAGTGTCGAAACCTAGCATAAGGACAGTGTGACCACAAGTATAAAAATGGACCCCAAATGACAAGAAGGTTACCGTTCCCATAAGACAATAAAATGTTTAAAATAAGCATAAAATGACGAAAAACAAAGTTAATTAAGCTCCAATTATAAAATACCTTCTCGCATTAAATGAGGTCTGATCCTTCTACGAAAATCTGCATATTCTGCCTATTTTCGCCTATCCCCAAGTTTGTCCGGTGAAATCTACCTCCGCCTTCCGGCGTGCCGAGAGGACTTTTTTTTAAATGGTATCGACTCCATCTTGAGGAAATAATTCATGATGAAAATTAATCAATTTAAAACTCGAAATAAATCGGAAACCTCTATAGAGATCAAATTGGCAGGTGCAGAGCTAAAGGAAGTGGGAGACTTCTGTTATTTATGAAGCAAAATAAGCAGTGATGGACGAAGCAAAGAGGATACAAAAAGTAGGTTGGCTTAGGCAAAGAAAACAATTCTACAGAAACGAAATCTGTTGTCATCGAATATAGATATACTGTAGGTATTCGAAAATAATTGTTGAAAGCCTTTGTCTGGAGCGTGGCGCTCTAAGGAAGTGAAACTTGGACTGTTGGAGCAGCAGAAAAGAGGAGAATAGACGCGTTTGAAATGTGGTGTTACAGAAGAATGATGAATGATGGTGAGTACATAAAGTAACAAATGAAAAGGCATTAGGACGAATGGGTGACGATTAATTTTTTAGAAATAGTTTTGAGAACAACCTTCGTTTGTGATTTAAAAAAATGTAAGTCTTGCATTTCTCTTCATATTATTATTATTCTTCTTCTTGCATCGTTATGCCCGACTCAGGAGCACGGTTGAACTTGTTTAGCTGATGTGTTGGCCTTCTTTTCCTTCCAAAATCTCTTCATCCTCTCGCTGAGCGCCTTTCTTCGGTCTTCTGTCCAAGTTATGGTGGCCCTGGTGTTGGGTTTGTCTTCAAATTGGTGATTGTCGATTAGGGTTCTGAATTTGCATCTGTCCTGTATAATATTGTCTGAAATGTTGATTTCCTGGAGATCTGTTTCAATTTCACGTAGCCAGCTGTTCTTGGTTTTTAGTGAGAGGGCCAAGTTGAGAATTCTTTTAGTCAATCTGCCATTGTTCATTCTGATAATGTGCCCGTAAAATTTCAATCGTCTTTTTTTTTTTTTCGAAAAGTATGAGACATTTTTTCACATTGGCGATATATTTCCTGGGATGACTTCTTCCTCCAGATTCCCTCTATAAAAACTGGACCAAAAATTTTTCGTAAAATTTTCCTTTCTTGTTTTTCAATCTCTTTGGTTAAAGATTTGCCACCAATGATTAAGGTTTCTGATGCATATAACGCCTCCGGTTTGATTACTGTATTATAATGTCTAAGTTTTGCTTTCCGAGATATTGATTTTTTGTTATACCTATTCCAAGTGATTCTGTAAGCTTTCTGTAATTTGGAAATTCTCTCTTTATTTGCTTCACGGTTTAAACCAGAGGGCTGAATAATTTCTCCCAGATATTTGAATTCGTTCACTTGAAAGATTTTGCCGAATTTAGTTCTCATAGGTTGTCCGTCTAAGTATCGTGAGGCTCCTTCCATGTACTGAGTTTTCTCATAAGAAATTTGAAGTCCCGTTTTGATGGCAATTTCATGTAATTTTTCAATGGAATGAATTGCTTCTTGTCTGTTATTAGAAAGGATTGCTATGTCATCAGCAAAGGCCAAACAATGTACATGAATTCTATCTTTGAGTAGTCTGCCAAGGGTTATTCCCTTAGTTTCCTTTTCCCAGATCCTGATTATCTTCTCAAGTACGAGGCTGAACAGTAACGGAGATAATCCGTCTCCTTGGCGGACCCCAGTGTTAATTGCAAAAGGCTCAGATATTTCGCCGAGGAATTTAACTTTTGACGTAGTGCCAGTTAGTGTTTGTCTGATTAATTCTCTTGTTTTTCTATCCACTTGAAATTCTTCTAGAGTATTGAAAAGTGTTTGACGATCTATAGAGTCATATGCTTTTCTGAAATCTACAAAGGTAATGACTGTCTGTCTGGTTTTGCGCATTTGTAGGATAGTTTTGAGATTGAGAATTTGTTCCGTACATGATCTTCCTTTTCGGAAACCTGCCTGGTATTCTCCAATCAGACGGTCTGTTTGTTTCTCAAGTCTAGTGAGCAGGGCTTTGGAGAAAATTTTATAAATAACTGGTATCAAGGAAATTCCTCTATAATTATTGATGTTGGTTTTATCCCCTTTCTTGTGCAGTGGATGGATTAGCGCACATTTCCAATCCTCAGGTATTTCTTCGGTGATCCAGATGTTCTCAAGAATTGAGTGGATTTTCCGGGCTACGTTCTCACCACCTATCTTTAGCATTTCGGCAATTATACCATCTTCCCCTGGGGCTTTATTATTTTTGAGTCCATGGATTATTTCTTTAATTTCTTCCAATGTTGGGGGTTCTGAATCTTGGTTGTATGTTTGTTTTTCAAAGATGAGTTGTTCTTTAGGGGATTCACAGTTTAAAAGATCCTTGAAATAATCTGCTAGAAGTTTGCAATTTTCTTGATTATTTGTTTCCAATGTCCCATCCGGGCGTTTGAAGCAAAGACTGGGTGCCTGATAATTTGATAATTCTTCTCTGAATGTTTTGTAGAAGTTTCGTGTATTGTTTTTAGTAAAATCTTGTTCAATTTCAGCCAATCTGTAGTGATCGTACTTGCGTTTTTCAGATCTGATGATTTTAGAGGTTTGTTTCTGTACTTTGGTGAATTCGTGCCAATTTTGTTCCGTTTTGTGAGAATTCCAATTCTGCCAGGCTTTAATTCTGATGTTTATAGCCTTGTCACAGGTTTCGTTCCACCACCTATGCTTGCGTTTCCTGGGCGGTGTGCCAATGTTTTGAGAAGCTTTCGAAAGTATATCTTTGAGTTCTAACCAGCCAGAAGAATCGTGAGTAGGGATACTTTCTTGGAAAGTACTGGCGTTCTGTTTAAGAAATTCTGGATCGACGCGCAGATTTTTTGTTATTTTTGGTTTGGATCTGTTTGGTTGAAATTTTACCTTGATTAAGGATAGATGGTGGTCAGAGTCAATGACTCCTTTCTTGACTTTGACATTCATAATTTCTTTTTGATTCTTTTTGGAAATAGCCACATGATCTATTTGAAATTCTCCTAAGTGAAAATTAGGGGATCTCCAGGTCTTTTTCTTGTGTGGAAGTGCCAGGAAATGTGTTGACATTAGTTTGAGATCAAAAGTTTTGCAAAAATCAAGTAATCTTTCTCCATTTTTATTAGTTCTATTGTGTGCTGGATATAGTCCTACAATGGTCCTGAATTTCCTTTCTCTACCAATTTGGGCATTAAAATCTCCCAATAGGATTTTTATGTGATGATTTGGAATGATGGCTGTAGTTTCTTCCAGCAGTTCCCAGAAGTCTTCCACCTTTTGTGGATCTTTACGATTGTAGTTGTTGGTGGGTCCATGCGCATTAATAAGCGTATAAGCTTTGTTTCCTGATTTAACGGATAGTGTTGAAATTCTTTCAGAAGGCGAGGAAAAGTTAAGCACTGAGTTTATAATGTTTTTTCTGACAGCAAATCCAGTGCCAAATTGTAGTGGCTTCATATGGAGGGAGATTGCTGGCTTGCCTTTATAAATTCTATAATTTCCTGATTCAAAATGATTTTCATCCGTGTATCTGGTTTCCTGTAGTGCTAAAATTTGGATGTTGAAGTTATCCAACATGTCTGTTAATTGTTTTAACTTGCCAGTTTTCCGAAGTGTGTTGATGTTTAAGCTACCAATGAAAGTTTTGCATTTTGGGCGAAGAGATTTGGGAAGCTCCGATACATTCCCGCATGATGTTCTCGGTCCCCCAGAATCCGATGACCGAGAAAAATAATTAGTATGTCTACTAGGGCCTGGGGTAGTTATATTGTAGGTTGTTTCCATCATGCTAACAAGTTGAAAGTAGTGGGGACATCGATCTATGTCGGTGTCATGGTTACAACTGAAGTAGTGAGCTTCAGAGGTTGCTGAAGATGTTGTCAAGCTGTGCCTGTTTTTGGTCCGCGAGAGGTATTTTATTTCCCTCAAACCCTCCGGACAAGTCCGGCGAGCCTCCCTATCCGCCACCTGGGACGCGCCCGATAGGGGAACAGGCAGAAACCTCCACGGGATTATTATTATTATTATTATTATTATTATTATTATTATTATTATTATTATTATTATTATTATTATTATTATTATTATTATTATTATTATTATTATTTGCGCTGAGGAAGGCCACAGTGTGGCTGAAACCAGTACAATTAAAAGTACAAATTAATATTGACTTCAGAAATTATTATATCGGTTATTTACGAAATACATTGTGTTCTTTTTGGAATATTTTTAGGGGCAGATGACCTCGTAGTTCCGTCCCTTAAAACAACAATAACTAACTAACTGTAATATTTTTCAGTCTATTAATTAGATTCAGTATTATCAGAAAATCACATTTGTTAGGAAATTTAAGTGGGTAAATTTGTCGACTCTGGATTAGTCTACCTCCCTCGGCCCCAGGGCTACAGCCCCGTTTGCCCCAAACTTCCTTCAGGCATTCGGTAGTGTACGTTACATTTAATTCTGGGTATTATTATAAGCCATTTCACACGGAACACCTCCTATGAGAAAGTGTTCAGATCTCAGAAAATAGGCGCTGTAGAACTCATAATTTTTTACATTTTAGTCTTGTTTTGGTGCGTATTTTTACCTCCTATATCAGACGTTCACAACCCGGTGCTCTTTAAATGAAATTTGGTACTCTCGTCACACGAGCCAAAAAGTCCTCGCGAACACAAACTCCCCTGAGATCCATTCTTCAATTCAAATTCTGTTGCACAAACCGAAATAATAGTGTTTTCATTACAAGTTTTGACAGTCAGAATTTTTTTCACTTTGTGTATTACTATTTCTAATCTACACTAAATATAATAGAACATCCCTGTTTTATGAGTAACACGAAAGATGCTATTCTACTCGACTGTCCACACATGAGTGTATCTTATCTGCATGAGTCATGCATGTAGTTGCAGCATGCCTGGTGAGAGGTGAATCCCTAGCTATTACAGCACTTCTGAGGGAGAAAGGAAAAGGGAAAAGAGGCGAATGATTGTTGCATTATTATTATTATTTTTTTATTATTATAACTTCGTTACGGCCAACTAGGGAACACGTCATGTCAACTATTTATTCTGCATTTTAATGTTGGCCCAGTACTTTTTCATTCGTAATCGATGATGATAATAATAATAATAATAATAATAATAATAATAATAATAATAATAATAATGTATGTATATGTATGTCTACCCCTTATTATTCCCGTTTTACCAACGGGGTCGGGGATGAGATGCGATGGAAATCTTTGTAGCGATGGTCTTGACGGCCGGATGCCCTTCCTGACGCCAACCTCAAGAGAGGAGTTAATGAGAGATGAAATGAATGATGGTAAATGAAACTGGGCAAGGATGTGGAAGGAAGCGGCCGTGGCCTGTCAGAAGGTACCGTCCCAGCATTTGCCTGGTGTTGAAAATGGGAAACCACGGAAAACCATTTCAAGGACGGCCGACGGTGGGGCTCGAACCCACGCGTCTACCGAGTCAGCAGAGAGCTTGGTCCCATGACCTAATGCTGCGCTTTAGCCAGCGGAGCCACTACTGTCGGTAATAATAATAATAATAATAACAATAATTAATAATAATAATAATACTTATTATTATTATTACTATTATTATTAGTGGTAGCTACGCTCGCTAAAGCGCAGCCCTAGGCCATGGGGCCAATCTATATGAGAACTCGGTAGACCTGGGTTTGAGCCCCACCGTCGGCCGTCCTTCCGTAGTTTCCCCATTTTCAACTGCAGGCAAAAGCTGGGATGGTACCTTCTGACAGGCCACGGCCGCTTCCTTTCACACCCTTGCCCAGTTTTATTCATCTTCATTCATTTCATCACTCATTAACTCCTCTCGTGAGGCTGGAGTCAGGAAGGGCGTCCAACCGTGAAAATCAACCGCCACAAATACTTTCATCGCATCTCATCCCCAACCCCGTTGGAAACGGGAATAATGAGGGGTAGACGTATACCCTACCGCATGTTAACTCCGGCTGGGGTAGCCTCTTCGGAGGCTCAGATCTGCCTTCGGGCAGAATACCAATTAATTTAGACGTACGAGTATATGTAATGGTGCTCGAGCGCTTAATATGGCATGAATGTGGTGCTCACAGTCCTGAATTTTGGATAATTTTTTAACACCATGTGTAATACTTAGTTTCAAAAATCTACGTTTCCGCAGAGAATCATCTGATTTTTGTGCAACGTTGCATCATTACCCCTTTGGCTGTCACTGTTAGAACAACGAAGGGGGGGGAGCTCCAGACCCAGGCTAATATGTTGTTCAGTAGCGTGAGGCATCGAAGCGGAACGCAATGAGGTCGACAACCCTTCAACAGTCACATCATCAGGACTGGTCAAGCCACTTGATAGACAGGGTGCTTTTGTGTATGTGTGAACATGCGGATATCTTTACATACAGTAGGCACATGTATTTCTCCCCCTCATCTTTCCCGTCTTTGCGAGGTAGCAGATGGGGTGAATTGAGCCTCTATCTGGTGAATGGGCTTCTAAAAATTAATATTGTAGTTTTCAGTTGGTGAACACAAACATTATTCCAATTACTGGAATATGTGAAAAACAACCTGAAATAAATTACATGTGAATAAGATTTATACAGGGTATATTGTTACGGAGTATTGAAGAGGAAGAAGAAGAAAACTAAGGAATGACATAATTCGCTCGTCAAGCGAGCATCATGAGATACAAATATGGAAGAAAAAAAGCTCTACAAAACACTACCAAACCTACAGACAGGCTCTGCCCACTAAAAACAAAATACAAGGAAACTCGTCAGAAAACTAAGTGAAAATCCACAGCCTGCTTCCAGTCGACCGACCGGGTCAGGGAATGGAATGAATGAAGCCCCCATCTAGCGGCGAGGATATGAACTGTGCCGGCTGCCGAAACCTGTCGCACTCCCCTGGGGCAATGAATAAATGCATGACAGATGAAATGAAATGATCGTGGAGAGTGTTGCTGCAATGAAATTGTGACAGGGAAAACCGGAGTACCAGGAGAAAAACCTGTCTGCCTCCGCTTTGTCCAGCACAAATCTCACATGGAGTGACCGGGATTTGAACAACGGACCCAGCGGTGAGAGGCCAGCGTGCTGCCGGCTTAGCCACGGAGGCTATCAGAAAACTTAGTAGGCCTAAGTGTGGTAATTACAGTATTACTGATAAATATTAAGGCATTAAGCTCCGAAAAAAGATTTATTTATTTTAATGTTGCAGAAATGTTGCAAGTAGTTCTGTGAAGAACTAAATAGCATATTTCCATATATATATCCTACTAATCTTAATTGCCTCTAAAAACAAAGAAAATTTCAGTTTGATTGCTGTAATAGATTCGTAGATATTGAGAACCGTTTAAATATTTCGGATGGTCGCCATTATGGATTTTTATATATGTAGGCCTTAGCGTTATGTACTATTTCATGAAGATTATTGTGTAGGTGAATTGTTTCAACTTCAATCGAATGATTAGAATACAAGAAATAAATGGGAGATTTTAAAATTTCGCACAGTCGCTATAGTTTCGTTATGCAAACAATTGAAATAAGTTAGATGCCAGTGGATTGAAATTTTTTTAAGCATTTATCGTACCAAGATCCACTGCGTTCGGGTGGTTAAATCGCGAGAAACATCCATTTAAATATTTACATTCCACGTCGCCGCCATGTTGGAATTGTGCTCACCAGGTTATTGAAAGTACCATAGGTGAACTCATGTTTATAGCTTCTATCAACATACAAAATTTCAGTTTGATTGCTGTCATAGATAATATATATTGAGAACCGTTTAAAATTTTGGATGGTCGTCATGTTGGATTTTTCATAGGCTATGTATGCCAAAGAGTTATGTACTAATAGATGACGATTGTTTGCTTAGGTTCATTATTCAAACGTTGACATCAATCATATGATAGGGACACAAGAAATTTGAAATTAATTTCAAACTATCGCACAGCTGCCATTTTTACGTTATGTAAACAATTGAACTAAACTTAATGTCAGTGCATTACAATGTATATAAACATTTTTGTACCATGTTTTACTGCACCCGGATGGTTAAATCGCGAGAAAAATCTATTTAAATATTTCATATTCGCTTGGGCGATATGTTCGGTTTGTACTTAACAGGTTTTTGAACGTTACATAAGTGAACTTCTAGTAGTACCCTTTATCACCATCTTTTTTGGAAACCTTCATAGGGAGGTTATGGCTGCTTGAGCTCTTAGTTCTCGCAGTAAAGAGGCGCAGGAGCACTTCATAAAAAGGGAGGTAGCGCGCAGTTCGCTACTCCTATGGGGGTCTGGTTGGGGATACCAAGAGCCCGCTGATGAGCCAGCTTGGTGTCCTAGGCGAAACCCCACACAAGACACGGAACAAACCTTCGAGCATAAATACAATAGAGGGCGCATTGCCACACTGCACCTGTACTGTGACGTGAAACCAACTTCTCGATCAGTTGACAAAAGGGTAAACAGAGGAACTCGTAATGGAAGGTGATAGAAGTAGTTGGGGAAATGATTTTTAATGAGGGTTTAAACACACATTTTCGTAATGTATACGACATTGGAAAAAGCATCGCATGTTTCTTTACGTACCGGAAGGTAGCAAAGGTTAAGAATGTAACATATTTGGTGCTAAAAGTGGCTGTCGTGTTACGTACTATTCATACATCCAGGATCCCCTCTTGTAAATAATTAATAACAAATCCAATTCTGAATTAGGCCTAATGATTTTTAACAGAATTGTGTTTGTGTAAAAAGTGGCTGTCATGTTCCGTAATATTCAAACATCCAGGATCCCCTCTTGTAAATAATTATTAACAAATCCAACTCTGAATTAGGCCTATTGATTTTTGAACAGAATTGTGTTTGTGTAGCTGGTCATTTTTTATTGTACGCCCCGAGAGCTCCAAACAAGTTCAATCTATTACTACATAATTTCCTAATTTATCTTTCATCATTAGAAAATGTATTTTGGCTAATTTCAGTACATTACTTTACAAAATTGTATCGTACGATTAGCTCTTATTCAGCGGCGTCGGTGGCGTAGTCGGTAGCATGCTGAGCTTCTATGCCCAAGATAGCGGGTTCAAACCCGGCCAAAGCCGTCGGATTTTTTAAGAGCGTTAAAAATCCCTCAGTATGCCTTCCTTCGGAGGGGAAGTAAAGCCGGCGGTCCCATGTCATAGATTTATTACATGTTAAAGAAACGTCCACTAATTACACCTGTGTGAAGCTAAATTGGATAGGTTAAGAATGTAAACAACGCTCTTAGGTTTCTACGTTCGTTGCCAAGAGCCGACTGCGGTGGCCTCTAGTAGCTAAGTTGTGAACTAGTAGTCGTTGACGGTGGCGTTTGGCGGCAAAAGTAGGAACTATTTGAAAAATTATAAGTTGCAGTCTGTACTTAAATTAAAAAACAGATACATACACTAATACAGCCATCACAATTAACACCGGTTATCAGACAGATTCTACACACACCCAAAGTACACGGGGCTACATGACCGCGTTATCGCAGCCCCTAAACAGAGGATCCAACCAACCAGCTTTTATTCAGCGTTACCTTCCACTTCAGTATGTCATGAAAGTGAACAAAACATGGGCAAATTGAAATAAAGAAGTCTATTGATTTAGTGAGCGTTGCTTTTTAACAACTACGCATTACATTTGCTACAAAGGAAAACATTACAAGCAATGAACTATTTCCTTTTAAATTCCATTTTCCATGAATCATAGAAAACTTCGCAAAAATAACCCAGAACTTTGAAATTCTACGAAGAATTGACTAATTTACCGCTACATACATCTTCAGAAGAATCTGAAAATTTCCTCAACCAAACGCACTGTGCATACGTTTAATAAGATGACAAATATTACCTCAGCGTATTTATTTATTATCGAAGACGACATCGTCACATCAGTAGCATAACCTGCAATTTTACACTGAACATGATTGAAAAGGAAGGTTCTTTGATGTTGTGATGGTCCTAATTTTGCTTCATAGGCCTGTTCAGTGGAGTAAGGGATAGGGTACATTTTAATAATTTGTAATAAATGCCATCATTTACATGTTAAATTAATTTTATTTCATGTTTCGGAGTTAAGAGGATGATGATGATGATAATTGTTGTTTTAAGGGGCCTAACATCGAGGTTATCGGCCCCTGGGAGTTAAGAGGAAACGTATAGAAATGCAAGTAGTGAAGTCAAGAATTTTAGGGTTATTTTACAATGAATTAACTTTGGCCTATCTTTGGAAAGAAATGCCCGATCCTTTTCTAAACGTCTCCTTACATCCTTACGCTGCTCAGTAATACACCATTCTGGCTTAGTAAGATAATGAATAGAATAGAATAGAATAGAATAACCCAATTCTATCATCACGTGTAGTAATTCAGTGCTCCAAACTATCGGCAGTTTCCGGCAGTTCCCTTTATTCAGCTGATCGAGATGTTGGTTTCACCAGTGTGACGTCATCAGCCATCTATTGGATTGATGATCTAAGTCACAAACCTAGAAAGATTGCTGAGCCTTACATAGAGAATTTGTATTAGGGAAAGGAGATTGAGAATCATGTATTGGAAAGGGAAGAGGAAATTGATGAGGATGCGAAAGGAGATTTAATATTGAGATCAGAATTTGACAGAGCATTGGCAGACTTAAGCAGGAACAAAGCACCAGGCATAGATGATATAGCGATTGAGTTGCTACGCTGCATAGGTGATGATGATCCGATCAGGTTATTTCACTTGGTGTGTAGGATTTATGAGACAGGTGAGGTACCCTCTGATTTCAAGAAGAATGTTATCATCCCTTTACCGAAGAAAGTAGGGGCTGACAGATGAGAAGATTACCGTACAATCAGCTCGATTACTCATGATTCAAAGATCTTGTCTAGAATAATTTACAAGAGGATAGAAGGCCAGATAGAAATGGAGTGGGGTGACGACCAGTTTGGTTTCAGGAGAAATGTAGGAACAAGGGAAGCTGTACTAAGTCTTAGGCTGATTTTGGAAGGTAGAATGAGGAAAGATAAGAGAACGTTCATGGCATTTGTAGACTTAGAAAAGGCTTTTGAATACGTTGATTGGGCTAAATTGTTTTACATTTTGAAAACGATTGGAATAAAGTACATGGGTAGGAGAGTGATCTACAATCTATACAGAAACCGGACAGCAGTCATTCGAGCTGGAGGACATGAGAGAGAAGCTGGTATTCAGAAAGGTGTAATCTTTTCAATCTTTACATTGAACAAGCAATGAAGGTAATTGGAGAAACATTTATAGTGGGAGTGAAGATTCAAGGAGAAATAATTTCAACTCTGAGATTTGCTGATGACAACGTCATCTTCGCCAACACGTCAGAGGATTTGAATGAGTTTTTGAATGGTATGGACTCTGTCGTGAGGAAAGAATTCATGATGAATATTAATAAATGTAAAACAAAAATATTGGAATGCAGCCGAATAAATCAGAAACCTCTATAGACATCAAATTGGAAGATAAAAAGCTTAAGGAAGTAGGATACTTCTGTTACTTGGGAAGCAAAATAACCAGTGATGGACGTAGCAAAGAGGATATCAAAAGTAGATTGGCTCAGGCAAGGAAAGCATTTCTTCAAAAGGGGAATCTGTTGACATCGAATATAGATATAGGTATTAGGAAGTCATTTTTGAAAGTCTTTGTCTGGAGCGTGGCACTTTATGGAAAAGAAACTTGGACTATTGGTGCAGCAGAAAAGAGGAGAATTTAAGCGTTTGAAATGTGGTGTTACAGGAAAATGATGAAGATCAGATGGGTAGATAGGGTTACAAACGAAGAGGTATTAAGACGAGTGGGAGAAGGAGATATTTCTGACGACTGCTAATGAAGAGAGGAGATAGGTTGGTAGGGCACATATTAAGACACTCAGAAATAGCAAGCTTAGCTATGGAAGGATGGTTCGAAGACAAGAACTGTAGGGGTAGACCAAGGTTAGAATATGTAAGCAGATTGCCTCGGAAGTAAGGTGTGGTAGCTATGTAGAGATGAATCGATTAGCTCAGGACAGGGAGGCATGGAGTGCTGCATCAAACCAGTCTATAGACTGAAGACTCAAACAACAACTTGTAACTAAGAGTTTGTGTTCTAATGGCAACTTGTAGATGGCGCTACTGACCTACTGTGCATAGATGAACAAATAACACGTAACAAAGAGCTTGCGTTCTCATAGCAACGTATAGATGACGCTACTAGCCTAATATTCATAGATCAACAAGGAACATGTAACAAAGGGATTGCGTTTTTATAGCAACGTACTGACCTAATGTAAATAGTTGAACATACAGTACAACACGTAACAAAGAGCTTGTGTTCTTATAGCAACGTGTAGATGACGCTACTAGCCTAATATTCATAGATCAACAAGGAGCATGTAACTAAGAGCTTGTTATCTAATAGCAACTTGTAGTTGGCGCTACTTACCTACTGTGCATAGATGAACATACAACACGTAACTAAGAGCTTGCGTTCTTATAGTAAAATATAGGGACGATAGGAACCTAGTATAAATAGATGACGAACATTGGTTGCCATGGTTACAAGGGTGTCGGGAAAATTGATGATGCTAATTCCAGAGTCTTTGGACTCCCAGTTCCAAAAACATAGGCCTATCCATGTTATAAGGGAAGCCTAGGAAAATTATTTCAATAACGGCTGACTGTGGATTATAAATCCACTCGTCTCCTGAGTACGGAGATAGCTTTGCGTGTTAACGCACTGAACTTTAAGGTCAGCATGAAACGTTAAATAAACTGTAGGCTAGATGTTTTCTCTACTCATAGCACTAACAAGTTCTCCCAAAAAGACACACGATGATAAAATATGAAATCTGGTTTGACCGCACATCGACTACAGTGCACACTGTCTGCTGATTAGTCAGACCCTCAAACAGCATCGCTATAGAGCTTCCGCGGTTCAAGCCTAAGCACAGCGAACTTCCGGTCCGCGAGTCTCCATTGATTTTCATTGGCAAAGAATAGTCCGTTATTATTTTCTTTATTATTTCGGATTGTGGTTTTGGTTTTAGGTGTTCCGGTTACAAAATAAGAAATAGAGGGTTGGCCTTTCTTAATTATGACAAGGACAAGTGCCTCCTAAGAGAACAGTTAGTAAAACTTCGCAAATGAAAAGACTCTAATAAACAGCTTGCCCTTCAAGTGTGCAATTTGCACATTTCAAACGTCAATCTTCTAACAACCCTTGGACTATAATGCTATTAAGTCGGTGCCAATTAAATATGTTATAGGCTATGTGAGAATATTATATGCAGTTGCTGTCCTGTTATTACATTGGTATATTTTGCATTAACTTGATCCGTTTAAATAGTAAAACATGACCGTGGATGAAGGCTACGAATTGCATACCGGTAACATATACCTTAACTCAACTTCTACTATTACTGTACTGTGGTTGTCCCGCCTAGCTGCAGGGTCCGCTATATGGATGCGTTGTCGCCTTTTGTTTCTGTCTCGGGCACTGATCTCTATACATGGATGGCTGGTAGCTAAGGCAGCAGTAAGCCGAATAGACGATGACAGGTATAGCAAGATGGCAGCGAGCGCATGGTGCAATATTGCGAATCCGGCTCTGTGATTGGTTACTGGTAGTTGTATTTTTACTGGCAGTAAATATTTTGTGTTTCTTGTGGTTGTAAAATGGGCTGAATTTGGTTATTTAAAGCGTTAAATCTTAGTTTTAAGTACCGGTTTGGTGACCCATCATCCCAGGCAAGCCGGCAATTCCTTTACTTCTCAGGCAGATAGGTCGCTTAGCCGTAATTTTGAAGTTATTGTGAAGTTAAGTACACATATGCGGTGGTGCTGAAGCAGACGTGACCGGGCTAGACTATTGCGTTTTTAATTTGATCCCATTTCAGGGTTTTTCGGTTCTGGGTGCGAATAGTTCACTTAATAGTTGTAAAACGGTGGGGAGAGTATATTTTGAGTAGGTTTTTAGTTGTGTTAAGTTTTATGTGGAGCTTATTAAATTACTTATTAAATTGGCAAATGGCAAGAGGTTAAATTGTATTCTATGCCGGTTCTGATTTTTAATAACAACTTTTTTCTAGTGTGTAAATTTAATTTGTATGTGAACGTTTCATTTTTTCCAAAATTGTCACTTTATCATGTTAACCTATTAATCTATCATTGCCGATGAAGATAACAATAATGATTTAAACACAACTCAGCAAAGTCGAGAATTAAACATTTTTATAAATCTATGTAATATGATCTCATATAATTCAGTCCGAAACAGCCACGGTAAAACGTTAGACTTAGTTTTAGCCAGTAAGAATATAACTAAAGTAAAATGTAAACGAAACACTGAACCCCTACTGCCTGAGGATGTCCACCACCCCGCTCTGAATATAGAAATGCAGGCCACTTCTACACATAAAAAATGCAAAAGTGATTATCAAACATCATACAGTTTTAAAAACGCAAACTTTGAAAATCTATTCACGGGTCTAAGGGACTCGAATTGGGACCGTTTATACAAATGCACTAATGTCGATATTGCAGTAGACTGCTTTTACTCGAACCTATACGGGGTAATTAACGAATCGGTCCCTCAAATAAAATTTCAGAACAAAAGAAAATATCCTATATGGTTTACAGATGCCATAGTTAAGAAATTACATGAGAAGGAATTTTATAGGAAGCGAAGAAGATTGTCGGACTACTTCAACAGTCAGTTTAAAACAATACGATCCGAAATAAAAACAGCAATTAAATCAGCATATCAAAGGCACATTGAATCTATTGAACAGAATATCACTGAAAATACAAAATCCTTCTGGGCGTATGTCAAAAATAAAAGGAAGAATAATAATAGTTGTGATACATTTCGCCACGACAGTAAAACATACGATAATGATCAAGACATAGCTGAAGTTTTTTGCGTCGTATTTCAAATCGGTTTACTCACCTAATAAAGCCCAATACTGCATGCCTAGCGATACATCTATCACTACCGACACTCTGCACATTGACAAAGTCACCTTACGTGAGGTGGAAGTAGCTATAAGAAAACTGAAGCCTAAATCCTCAGCTGGACCAGATCATATCCCGCCATATGTAATTAAGGGCTGTGCAGATGTTCTTAAGCACCCTCTCCTTTTCATATATAACTTAATTATTAAAACAGCCACATTTCCATCTAATTGAAAAAAAAAGCCGAGTATGTCCAATCTTAAAATCTGGAAATCCAATGCTAATTAGTAACTATCGTCCGATATGTATATTGTCAGCGGTAGCAAAGATTTTTGAATTCATTTTGTACCAAAGAATTTCTATTTTTGTCAGACCATTAATATCAGAAAAGCAGCATGGTTTCCTCGCCCGACGTTCGACTATCACAAATATGGTCAACTTTACTGAATCAGTGTCCAGAACATTAGACGCAGGAGGACAAATGGATGTTGTATTCACAGACTTTCAGAAGGCATTCGACAAAATTAACCACGATGTTCTCCTGAAAAAACTCAAAATCTTAGGATTTTCTGATTTACTTATATGCCTCTTCAGCTCTTACCTTAATGACAGGAAGCAATATGTGTCATTTCATAGAAAGAATTCTCAAGAATTTGAAGCTAATTCGGGAATAGTTCAGGGATCGAACCTTGGACCTCTAGTTTTTCTGATTTTCATAAACGATCTACCTCAAAGAATAAAGCATTCTAATTGTCTATTGTATGCTGATGACTTCAAGGTGTATAGAAAAATATCTATATCTACCGACTGCGACTTGCTTCAAAATGACCTGCACATTATTATGGAATGGACTACAGAAAATTTATTAGGATTAAACGTAGAAAAATGTATCTCAATGTCGTTCACCCGGAATATAAACCCTATCGTTTTTAATTACAAGTTAGGTTGCAGTGTCCTGAAATCAGTTCATGAAAACAAAGATCTCGGTGTGTTGCTAGATAGAGAACTAACGTTTTCCCCCCATATACGGAAAATGATAGCTGACTCAAACAAGACACTTGGATTTGTTATCAGGAATACAAAACCATTCAAAAACATAAGTACGTGTATCCACCTGTACAACACACTAGTCAGACC
This sequence comes from Meconema thalassinum, assembly GCA_946902985.2. Taxonomy (NCBI): domain Eukaryota; kingdom Metazoa; phylum Arthropoda; class Insecta; order Orthoptera; family Tettigoniidae; genus Meconema; species Meconema thalassinum. Next base: position 448,031,184 of record OX336390.1, read on the forward strand.
GAAACTAGAATATGCTAGTATTATATGGAGTCCTAGATGCAAGACATATACCTCAATGATTGAAAACACACAAAAGAAATTCCTAAAATATCTACATTTTAAAAGAACAGCCAACTATCCTCACTTGATACCATATCAGGAACTGCTAATAAATTTTGATACGGACAGTTTAGAAATACGAAGAAAAATAGATGCTATGAAATTCCTTTTCAAAATTATAAACAATTCAATTGATGATTCCGAATTCCTCTCTCTCTTAAATTTCCATGTACCACGCATCAATTCTAGGAACAATATCACATTTGAAAATAAAAGAACCAGGACATCTGGCCACAAAAATTCACCGCTGAACAGGCTATGTTATATTTTCAACACTGTTGCTCAAAGAAATAATGCCATAGATTTTAGTACTTCCTTGGCAGTATTTTTGATGGAATTCCTAACCACTCTCCAGAAATAATGACTCAAACCTTGCAAAATGTAAATCATGAATTCGTACCACTGTGTCATTCTACCTAGCCAACCTTGCATTACACATGTATTATTTGTACCATACTGTTTTAATTGTACACCTAGTTATTTTAATTAGTTTTATTTAGTTACTGTTTAGTTTAAGTTAGTATAAGTTGCAAGATAACATACTGTGTAATTTTAATTAGTTTTTTAAAATTATTATTACTGTTTAGTTTAAGTTAGTATAAGTTTTAAGATAACATACTGTGTAATCTTTATGCCACTGTAATTGGGATGAAAATCCTGTTGTGAGCAAATAAATAAATATATAAATATCATTGTCATATCACCGGGTGAGTTAGCCGTGGTCGTTACGGCATGACTAATGGCAGTCGCTCACATCCGGGAGGCGAGGAGGTTCGAATCCCCCCGCCGGCAACCTTGAAGATGGTCTTCTGTGGTTTCCCATCTTCCTTCCAGGCAAATGCCGGGGTTGGTCCTTAACTATAGGCCACAGCCGCTACCTTCCAACTCCTCGCCCTTCCCTTCCAATTTCCCTCCCCAACTGTACTTGTAGCTCACCCATTGGGTGTCCGTCTCGAAGCAGCTACAAAACTGGCGAGCCGAACATGTCCTCGGACACTCCCGGCACTAAAAGCCATACGTTAAAAAAAATTGTCATATCGAAACATGTATGTTTAAAATATTTTATTATACATTATTTCATAGTATTGACAAGGCATATTACACAATTACATACTACCATTAGTCAATACGGATAAATCTGTTTCCAATTTAAAATGGTTAACGTATACGCATTTTACTATTTAACGTATTTGATAATGATCATTACTGGTACTTATGAATTTCAGAGTAGCAGCTGGAAATGCTGTCCTTCATTTTATAAACTCACATTGCACCAACGTAGGAAGTTTTGGTACACTCGCTATAATTCATCCTCACTGATATTTTGTACCTGAGCAGTTATTTCGTGGTCCAAAAATTATCATTAAAGACATTACTACAGCCACCACCGGGGCACAGGTTATCAGGCAAATTGAACACACATTTATGTACACGGGGTTGATGATTAAGATGACCCAATCCCCTAAAGCAGACTAACAACAATATACCAGCCGGGTTCAAACATTATAGACCAGGGGTGACCATAACGAGGCTCGCGAGCCACATGCGGCTCGAGGCAATCTCGTGCGGCTCCTTGAAACCAAGCTGAGAGTAATAATAATACAGTTTTTGAAAAGTACATAGAATGTAAATAAATAAAACAATCACTGCTAATGATGCGAAGAGATAGGTTGGTAGGACACATACTAAGACACCTAGGAATAGCAAACTTAGTTATGGAAGGAAGGGTCGAGGATAAGAACTGTAGGGGTAGACCAATGTTAGAATATGTTAAACAGATTGCCTCGGATGTAAGGTGTGATAGATATGTTAACTTGAAACGATAAGCTCAGGACAGGGAGGCATGGAGATCTGCATCAAACCAGTCAAAAGACTGAAGTCTTAAACACACACAAAATGTATCATCATTTTATAAACCATTAATTTCTTAACAATGTGGCTCGTTTTGAAACAGCTTCATAACATTTCGGTTCCCAGAGTTAAGGTTGGTGACCACCCGTGTTATAGACTAATCATGTGCCCCTCTCTAAGTCTATAACTAGACATATGGTCTCCGTGTGTGACATAGAGGCACGAGCACTCAAAGTTGTGGATAATACTCATCTACTGTAAATACGCGACTTAGTTTTGAAAATGGAATTCATAAATATTGTCAAATAAATCCACCTTACTGTTCAGTGCTATTATCTACACATCTGTGTTTGCTGGATACTGTTATACATCTATCTCTCACTGGCTTTCATGCTTTATAGCGCCCTAAAATACAAAACGACTGCAGCAGCATTCTATCCTGTAACGTTGAGCGTAATGGGCGAGAGCTTTACCGAGCACACCATGCTCCCGGCCGCTCCTTTACATGGAACTTTTACTACAGCCATATTTCGTAATTTTAGCATAGTATATGTTAAGCTGTTGTTACTTTCTTTATGGACTTGGGACACTTTGTTCATCAGCATTCTTGGCTGCCACCGTGGAGGTCCGTACTTCATTCTTAGCTCTGGCCAGAAATTCCATTCTGGTCTGAGGGGAATTCTCCCAGTCTCGTGAGGCTGAACTGAGAATAATAATAGTAATAATAATAATAATGTTATTGTCTGTACGTCCCTTATAACCACTCAGTCTTCTAGAGACTTCGGGGTGCCGGATATTTGCATCAGCATGGATCTTTAACGTGCCAGTAAATCTACTGACACAGCTCCCTCGCATTTACGCACCCTCAAATTCAAACTGACTGCGCCAGGATTTGAACTGGGAACTGAAAATAGGAGGATTTTTCGATTCCTACCACAGCCATCCTACATTTAAGTGTTTTCTTTTCGTGCTTTACCATTTCTACTCCAGGTGAATGCCGGGATGGTACCTAAATTAAGGCCTCGGCCGTCTCTTATCAAAATCTTAGCCCCAATTACAAATACACATACTAGTACAGCCAACACAATAACACAGGCTATCAGATAGTATTACACACACCCAAGTATACGGTGTTACATGATCACGGTGTTGCAATGTCCCTTAATGAAACAACAGCAACATATAATTTGTGTGTGTGGTTTTTTTTTTGCGTATGGCTTTTAGTGCCGGGAGGGTCCGAGGACATGTTCGGCTCGCCAGTTTTTGTAGCTGCTTCGAGACGGACACCCAATGGGTGAGCTACAAGTACCGTTGGGGAGGGAAGTTGGACTGTAAGGACGACGAGTTGGAAAGTAGCGGCTGTGGCCTATAGTTAGGGACCAACCCCGGCATTTGCCTGGAAGGAAGATGGGAAACCACAGACCATCTTCAAGGTTGCCGGCGGGGGGATTCGAACCTCCTCGCCCCCTGGATGTGAGCGACTGCCAGCAGTCATGCCGTAACGACCACGGCTAACTCACCCGGTTGTGTGAGTATTGAATTTGTCTGACAACCTGTGTTTCTGTGCCTACTGTAGGAGTGTTTGTAACTGTAATTATTACGGTCAATGCTTGAAATAGGCGCCCCGGGATAATATTGCCATTCAACATTTTCCTGTAGTGGGCAGGCTATGTAAAATAGCGGGGGAAGACTGATATTCGAACCTTGGGTCTCCGAGCTCCCATATCTCTGTGGAAAGTGACTGGACGGATCGTTTACGCTGTTAGGTAACATACTCTTACGCCCTGCAACATAGGCGTGCGTGTTAAATTGCACACCATGACCACGACGGGAAGCTGCAACAAGTCCGGAGATTGGAGGTTCAAATCCCGACGCTGAGAGCGGCTATCCTGAGTGTGTTTTGTCCAGGCAAATGCCGGGATGGCCAAGTCCCAAGGCACCTAGCCCATCCCTGTCCCTAATACAGCTACGCACTACAGTTATCACGGAAACACACCCAAGTACACGGGGCTGGTGACCAAGATATCCTATAAGCCCCTCAAAATAATCAACGGCATATCACATTAATCATTATCATTATGTAATGTTCTACTACTCACTATCATTTAGCCCACCTCACGGTGCAGGGGATAGCAATGTTAGTTGTCGCCCCGAAGGTCCGGGTTCAATTACCAGCTCTGACAAGAAATTTTAATTGTGGCCTGAGGGCTGGAATAGAGTACACTCAGCCTCGAGAGGCAAAACTGAGACGAGGTGGATTTGATTTCCACCTCAACCATTCTGGAAGTGGATTTCCCTTGGTTTTCCACATCTAGTCCAGGCAAATGCCGATATGGTTCATAACTTAAGGAAACGGCCGCCTCCTTCCCAATCCTCTCTTAAAATACACATTCGAATAGACACCACAATATCACAGGTTATTGGATATTATTTTAAAATTAATTTCTACTTAGTATAAAGCAACGTCACCGATTCTTGGATGTCATGGGTAATCTCGAGAACCATTGGATGGATTTTGATCCGGTTTTCACCGTTCTGTAATGGATATCTTGAGAAAGATTTCTATAGAAAATAATTTATTTACGGTCAAAGGAAGCCAATCAGTAACGATTTCAGTGAAAAAGTCGAAAAAAGAAACCTGGCGTCCATGCGCTTTTTAATCTTACGCTGGGCAAACCGTTAAACATATTATCAATATAGTATGAGTGTTAAGAATATGTCAGCATAGAAAGTTCTACAAAAAAGTCCGCGAGAGCATATCTCTATCTTCAATGCATCGCCCACTATAAGTGTTTTTACGTTTACATTTCTTCCAACAATCTCCATTCAATTACTGAGGTGACATGTTACGAGCTAGCTAGGGCCGAGCCTATCACCCCAGTTACAGGCTAGCTAGCGGGCGAGCCTATTACCCCAGATAAAGCCAGCAGTAAACTGTCGAGTCATGTTGAGTTAAGACTTCAGAGAAGAGTCGTTGTGTTTGTAGTTTCACTGGAAATGCAACTCAGCTTTTCTTCATTTCGCCTGCGATCCTCAAAATACACAGTCAAGTTAAGATTGGACGGAAGAGGGATTTGTGTTTCATGCACCTCTCCATTCTTAAATTACGTCTGACAAGAATTCGTTACACATGCATCTCCATTATAATATAATTAATGGTCCAGTCAGTGATTTTAATCCATCATGTCAAGACATAAAACGGATATAGATCGTAGATCATTGTCATCGAAAAAAAAAACGCTTATCACGTAATGCATTCATAACTGTTCCTGGGCGAAGCCGGGGTGGAATGCTAGTAAATAAATATATATATACATTAAATCCTGCCATCAACGGGCCCTTGATTACACGGAAACTTGTCTTAAACGGAAATATTTGAAGGTACCATGCACTTAGGGGTGAAATTCCCGTCATTAAACGAAAACGATGTCGGCTTGTAAAAGAACTTACCGGAAAATTCCCCAAGTTCCAGAATGCAGTGTTTAGAAAATGTTCAGGCACTCCGTGAAAGTCTATATTGTCTGCTGTGACAGTTGCTTCTGTAGCTAACAAGGAATGCACAAATAAGTCTTCCTCCTTTTGTTCTCCATCTTCAACGTGAAAGTGTACGATTATTTGGCTGTTTCTTGTTGACCAAACCTTTCCCAATGCTCGCTTTAATGAGCTGCCAACCAACAAATGCCTGCTTTTATGCTCAAAGTAAGTTTTGCTTGTACAGTAGTCTACTGTATTAATTCGTAGCAGAACTATGTAAATACAACATCGAATAAGGTGTTAGTTATTGAGGTTTTAAGAGACGAAACTACGAGGTCATCTGCCCCACCGAATAAGGTGTGTACACCATTTTATTTTTTCTCAGTATGTCCATTATATGAATGTTCGTGATTTAATTATATTAGCTTAGGTCACCGACAGTAGTGGCTACGCTGGGTAAAGCGCTGCGTTAGGTCAAGGGGCCAAGCTCTCTGCTGACTCGGTAGACGCGTGGGTTCAAGCCCCACCGTCGGCTGTCCTTGAAATAGTTTTCCGTGGTTTCCCATTTTCAACACCAGGCAAATGCTGGGACAGTACCTTCTGACAGGCCACGGCCGCTTCCTTCCACATCCTTGCCCAGTTTCATTCATCTTCATCCATTCCATCTCTCATCCGGACGCGCAGGTTGCCCACGGGTGTCGACTACAAAGACCTGCACTCGGCCTCTCAGGAGGCTACACGATAAAAATAAAAAAAAGCTTAGGTCTACCGGAAACCTATGTTTAACGGAAAAATTTACCAGTCCCTTTCGTTTCCGTTGAAGGTAGGTTTTACTGTACCGGGTGAATCAGCTGCCCCTAATAATGCAGCCCAATAAACCAGTGTTATCAGGAAGGTTGATATTTCTCTGCTTGCATCGCATATTGAACACTATTATTTTCCTCTCGTATTAGTGTGTAGTCACATCGAGGGAAAAATAACAGTGTTCAGTACCGTTTGCAGGACATGCTTGCAGTTCATTAGTAGTCTACCATATGGATAGAGCCCTGCGCGGACAAACGAAACGTTATCCGCATCCGCCCCGCATCCGCACAACTGTTATCCGCATCCGCAAGACTTTTTTCCGCGTTCGCATGTTTGTTATCCGAATCCACTGGCATTACAATAATAGTTTAAATTAAATAAAGCATAAATTACTGAAGAGACATATTTAGAAATGTGAGTAAAAAGTAGTTTCCCTATGTATGGCATGTGCTATGTTTAAAATGAATGTTATACAGCCAGAATTGCAACCCTTTCTTGTACGGATGTTAATTATGCTTAATGACATACATTGAATGAGATTAGCTTAAAGCATCATCTTACATTATTTTGTCTTGAAAAAACATTACGGAAAAATATGTTATGTCATAGACATCCGGGTTCTAATAATGATATTAAACGAGTTCGGATTTTATTCTAAAAACCATCCGCAAATTTTCTCCAAACATTATCCACAGCTTATCCGCTATCCACACAGCCATGCAAACTATATCCGCGCAGGGCTTTAGAGAAATATAGACCTTCCTCACAACAGCAGTAGTTGGGCTGCACAAAACAGTATCATAAGGGGCAGCTGATTCACCGGATATATAAACGCCCCCAAGTACACAGGGTTAAATGACTACGATGTCCAAGCCTCTCAAAAGAAACAACAACTCACTATTATTTGCAATAAAACTGCTCTACAGTGTAAAATGTCGAAAGAAATCTCTTTAATAATTTCCTGTTCTGTTTTGTCCTAAAATGGCCCATAGTTATTGCAAGAAGATAGTCCTGACCTCATTTCAGAAATATAAATGGCTATGTGTTGCTTATCTTATCGCGCTCGATATAAAACCAACATTTCATTCAGTATTAGCAGGCGTTGGATACAACGTATCCTGTGTGGTGCAGATTTAGTCGTATTGACATTCTGCCTTTTGCAGCTTCCGCGCAGGTGGCAGAGCGCCGGGTCAACGAACTCTCTTGCATCCAGCCCCGCACTGCACTCCTATGCAGCGGCTTTTTGGGTGGAGACTGGTTCCTCGAAACAGGGAAATATTTAATTGTTCTTCAGCGTGTGCGAGTTAATGGGCACTGAATGACCTAAAACAGAGTTGTAGGGTCCAGGTTCAATGACGTCAGGAGAGGTGTCTGACCGCAGCAACTGTGCCGGTGGTTCAGGGCAAGGTGGTTCTGGAGGGGGAAGAGCTGAGACAACATTATATTGGGGGAGGGGGGCATAATTTGTCGTGATCAACGAAAGCAATTATACGATCCCGAAGCTTCAAAATCTCCTATCTACAATTTTTTGGTGTTTGATTTCATTAGCATTTGATACGTTGTATTTCCACTTCAATTTGCAAATGTTCGAACATTTTGTTGATATTAAATTATAAAGTCCAGTGTTCTTCAAGAAATCATCTGGCTGTTTCTATTCCTTGACATTGTATAAATAGTTTCCAACTAAAGTTCAATCTAAATGAAATACCAATAGGTAGGCCTATTTAATAATTTTACTACACCTTAGTCAATAAAGTTGAATTAAGATACATTAATTAATTATACCAGTTTCGGCCATTTTATGGCCTTCTTCAGTAATTGATTTTAAAAGAAAAGAAAAAAAAACTATTGTAATTATTACGAGCAAAGTTTTGAAATAATATTGAAATAAGTGATGGATCTTTGGAAAGGGGTTTCGCCCCTCTGGCTAACTGAACAGGTGACCATTTTTCTCATTCACGCCAACTCATTTGCTTACAGGCTCTACTCCACAAAGAGCCTTTATTCATCTCATAGAAATCACACCCTATTGACCATCCCAAGATATTTGTAAGGTAAAAAAGGTGGTCTATTTTATAGGAATATACAAACACCAACTATTTAGATATATGCCATTTTAACAAAATTATTTTTACATAATCATCAAAATAATGCACACATTTGTTACAGATCTGTTTTTAGCTATTTTATATACTTTTTTAAAATTAATTTTTCATAGAAAAAAATCCAAGTAAAATATTATTTCAAAACTTTGTTCGTCATTACAATAGTTTCTTTTCTTTTAGAAACAATAGCTGAAGAAGGCCATGCTATCGCCGAAACTGTATTAATTAATGTACATTAATTCAATTGATTGAGGTGTAATAAAATTATTAAATACCTATTGGTATGTCACGTAGTTGAAACGTCAATAAGGAAGCTCTTAAATTTGATTCAGTTTATATCAGAACTAAAATTCAACTTAAAACAGCGATACAAGTGAACACAATATTACTCACTTTCCAAAATAACACTGACACTCGGATACCAACAGAATGACAACTGTCCAGTGATGGATATTTGGACAGGGGCGAGGAAAGATAGTGCCACTCACACTTCCACCCCTCTCTAACGGAACAGCTTACCATTTTCCTCATTATGTAAATGTTAACGTTAGACATTTTACACGAGTGGACGTGCTTTCAAATTAGTAGTATAATATTTAAAATTAAATTTTTTAACAAATTTCATATTTTCATTATTTTTCCCTGGGAGAGGGGGGAATTGATCCCCAGGTTACACCCCCGTAGTTACGCAGATTTGGGTATTACTACGTTACAGTTGCCGTTATTAACGATGAATAGAAAAGGCGTCACGGTTACCATTGAAGTTAATTTCTGTTTATAAAAAATAAAAATAAACCTAGACTACAAAATACTTCGACGTGACTGAAGGAGTGACTCATTGGTGCCTAAGGTTGCAGGATCGAATCCTGGCGCAGTCATTTCAGGGCGCGCAAATACGAGGGAGCTGTGTCAATAGATTTGCACGTTAAAGATCCCCTTCGGGGCAAAATTTCCAACCCCGGCGTGTCTAAAAGCCTCGGAAGTAAAGAGGGACGTAAAACCAATAACATTATTATTATTCTTCGTTCTGGCGAGCATCCGAAATATATTGACGGTTCTCAATATCTACGAATCTTTTACAGCAATAAAACTGATTTTTTAAATGCTCATAGAGGCTACGGACATAAGTTCACCTATAGGACTTTCAGTAACCTAGTGAGCACAAATTCAACATGGCGGGGACGTGAAGTATAAATATTTAAATGGAGGTTTCCCGCGATTTAACCATCCGAGTGCAGTGAAACTTTGCACGTTAAGTGCATATACAAATGTTAATCCACTGCCATCTAATTTATTTCAATTGTTTACATAACCACAAGATGGCAGCTGTGCGAAATTTTAAAATCTCGTTTTTACTTCTTGTGTCCTAATCATGCGATTGAAATTTGAATACCACACGCACACACTAATCTTCATGTAATAGTACGTAAATAACAAGTAGTTCCGTGAAGAACTATACAGCCTATTTTTATATATCCTACTTATGTTAACTGCCACTATCAACATACAAAATTTCAGTTTGATTGCTGTAATAGATTCGTAGATATTGAGAATCGACTACATATTTCGGATGGTCGCCATGTTGGATTTGATATATGTAGGTCCTAGAGTTATGTACTGTTACATGAAGATTATTGTGTGCATGTAGCATTCAAACTTCCATCGCATGATTAAGACACAAGAAGTAACAAGGAGATTTTAAAATTTCGCACAGCTGCCATCTTGTAGTTATGGAAACAATTGAAATAAATTAGATGCCAGTGGATTAACATTCGTATAAGGATTTACTGTACCAAGTTTCACTGCACTTGGATGGTTAAATTGCGAGAAACGTCCAAGTGAATATGTATACTGTACTTCGCGTCGCCGCCATGTTGGATTTGTGATCACCAGGTTATTTTAAGTCCTGTAGGTGAACTTAAGTTCATAGCCCCTATGAACATTTAAAAAAATCAGTTTGATTGCTATAATAAATTCGTAGATATGCAGAGCCGTCTAAATATTTCGGATGGTTGCCATGTTGGATTGTTAAATGTATAGCCATAGAGTCATGTACCAATAAAGGAAAATTATTGCGTAGGTTCATTATTCAAACTTTCACTTCGATCGCATGATTATGACACAAGAAATAAAAACTTAATTTTAAAATTCGCACAGCCGCCATCTTGAGGTTATGTAAACAATTGAACTAAATTAGATACCAGTGCATTACAATGTGTATAAAATTTTCCTGTAGCAGATTTCATTGAGTTTGGAACATTAAATCGCGAGAAAGGTCCATTTAAAATATTCAAATTCGCATGGCCGCCAAGTTCGTTTTGTAGCTAACAGGTTTTTGAAAGTATTATAGATGAACTTCCAGTAGTGCCCTTTATCTAAGTACAAAATTTCAGGGTGATACCGCTAATAGTTTCAGAGATATAGAATGCCGGTGAAATATTTCGCACATCCGCCATCTTGTGGTTCTGTAAACAATTGAACGAAGTTAGATGTTGGTGCATTACATTGTGTATAAACATATACTGTACCAAGTTTTATTGCGTTTGGTTGGTTAAATCGCGAGAAACGTCTATTTAAAAGTCGCAAATCCGCGTGGCCACCATGTTGGTTATGTAGTTACCAGTTTTTCAGAAGTCACATAGGTGAACTTCTAGTTGTTCCCTTTATCACCGTAATAAATCCAAGGGTGATATCGGGAATAGTTTCGGAGATATTGAATGCTGGTGAAATATTTCGCACAGCCGCCATGTTGGATTGGTGAGACGTAACAAAATTTGAAGGGCACGGTCGGGGTTGCCCTGAATAGTGCTATGAACTTACTGAGTTTCATTGAAATCGCTCCAGCCGTTTAAAAGTTATTAGGGGACACACACACACTCCTCACACACACACACGCACACACACGGACAAAAGGTAATCTCATAAGCCTATTTTTTCAAAATTGAAAATAGGCTAAAAATCCAACCTGGCGACCATGTGCAATATTTAGACGGTTCTCAATATCTACGAATCTATCACAAAAATAAAATTGAATTTTTGTATGTTGATAGAGGCAATTAACATGAGTAGGATATATGAAAATAGGCTGTATAGTTCTTAACGGAACTACTTGTTATTAATTCAAGTAAGGAATGCAGACTTTGAATTTTTCAAATAGTTCCTACTTTTGCCGCCAAACGCTACCGTCAACGACTACTAGTTCAGAACTTAGCTACTAGACGACACCGCAGTCGGCTCCTGTCAACGAACGTAGGAACCTAAGAGCGTTGTTTACATTTTCACCTATATAATTTAGCTTCACACAGGTGTAATTAGTGGAAGGTTCTTTAACATGCCATAAATATATGACCTGGGACCGCTGGCTTTACTTCCCCTACGAAGGAAGGCATACTGAGGGATTTTTAACGCTCTTAAAAATCCGACGACTTTGGCCGGGTTTGAACCCGCGATCTTCGGCATAGAAACTCAGCATGCTACCAACTACACCACCGAAGCAGCCCCAAAATCTAAATTGGTACAACACCAAAAAAAAAGTAATCATGTTATTAAAAAGTTATGTTGCTTTATTTAGGGGCTTGCTACTGTGATTAACCAACCACATGCTGATCTTTAAAAAAAAATGTGGTTTTTTTTCTTAGGAGCCGTCTAAATATATCGCATGTTTGCCATGTTCGATTCCATACATGTAGGCCTGAGAGTTATCCACTATTTAATGAAGATTATTGTGTAGGTGTTTTATTCAAACTTCAGTCGTATTATTAGGACACAAGAAATGAAAATCAGATTTTACAATTTTGCAATTTTGCATTGCGTTTGGATGGTTAAATCGCGATAAAAGTCAATTTAAAAGTCTTGTGATTATGAAAACAATTGAAATAAATTAGATGCCAGTGGATTACAATTTGTATAAGCATTTACCGTACCAAGGCTTACTGCGCTCGGATAGTTAAATCCCGATAAACGTCCATTTCAATATTTATATTTTGCGTCGCCGACAAGTTGGATTTTTGCTCACCAGGTTATTGAAAGTCCCATAGGTGAACTTCTGTTCTTAGCCTCTATCAACATACAAAGTTTTAGTTTGATTGCTATCATAGATTAGTAGATATAGAGAACCGTCTAAATTTTTCGATTGGTCGCCATGTAGGATTTTCATATTATAATGAAGGCCATATAGTTATGTACTATTAGATGACGATTTTTGCGTAGGTTCATTATTCAAACGTTCACTTCGTAATCTGTGGTTCACATGATTAACACACAAGAAATAAAAACTTAATTTTAAAATCTTGAGGTTATGTGAACAATTGAACTAAATTAGATGCCAGTGCATTACAATGTGTATAAACATTTACCACTGCGGCCAGATGGTTAAATCACGATAAAAGTCTATTAAAATGTTTCACCTTCGCTTGGCCGCCATGTTCATTTTGTATTTTACAGGTATTTAGAAGTCACATAGCTGAACTCCTATTAGTACTCTTTATCTCTTTTTTCTTCTCTTTTCTTAGTCGTTTACCCTCCAGGTTGGTGGAACCCACGGACTCAGCGAGGGAACTCACCACTACCGCCTCTGCGGGCAGTGTCTTACAGCGGGGAACATCTAATCGGAGGGGATACAACTGGTGAGGTGTGATTGGCACCTCGCCCAGGCGGCCTCACCTGCAAAGCGAACAGGGGCCTCATGAGGGAAGGTAATGGAAGGTCAGGATGGATAGGCAAGGAAGAGGGAAGGAAGCGGCCGTGGCCTTGAAGAAGGTACCATCCCGGCATTTGCCCGAAGACGAAGTGGGAAACCACGGAAAACCACTTCGAGGATGGCTGAGGTGGGAATCGAACCCCCTCTACTCATTTGGAAAACCCGAGGCTGAGTAGACCCCGTTCCAGCCCTCATACCACTTTTCAAATTTCGTGGCAGAGCCGGGAATTGAACCCAGGACCTCCGGGGCGGCAGCTAACCATGCTGACCACTATGCTACGGAGGCGACTAGTACTCTTTATCAGCGTACAAAATTTCAGGGTGATATCAGAACTAGTTTCAGAGATATAGAATGGCAGTGAAATAGTTTGCACATCCGCCATCTTGAGATTATGTAAACAATTGAACTAAGTTAAATGCCAATGCATTATAATGTACATAAACATTTGGTGTACCGAATTTCATTGCGTTTGGATGGTTAAATCGCGATAAAAGTCTATTTAAAAGTTTCAACTTCGCTTGGTCACCATGTTCGTTTTGTAGTCAACATGTTTTTGAAAGTTTCATAGGTGAACTTTTAGTAGTGCCCTTTATCACGTACAATATTTCTGGGTGATATCAGTAATAGTTTCGGAGATATTGAGTGCTGGTGAAATATTTCGCACAGCCGCCATGTTGGATTGGTGAGACGTAATAAAATTTGAAGGGCACGGTTGGGGTCTGCCAAAATAGTATTATGACCTTACCGAGTTTCATTGAAATCGCTCCAGCCGTTTAGAAGTGATTAGGGGACACACATACACACACACACACACACACATGGACAAAGGTGATCTCATAAGCCTTTTTTTTTTTCATAAAATGAAAATAGGCTAATAACCTGAAAAAAATTAAATGCGATTAAGACATACAGAGTGGTTCACCAGCCCCTTATTTTTCTTTTGGAGAAAGGCAACCCAACTAACGTATATAGGCATGGTCATCCTAAAAACATTACTACCTGCTCCTTTACGACCTTAGTACAACTTTACAACTTTAAGCGGCAGTGTTATCTCAATGACCTCCAATATAATGTACGATTAAAACAATCACAGCTCCAACTAACACCACCTTACGTTTGGACAGGAAGTGTTTACGAATAGATTCAATACGTGCCAGCAAGCACCATAGTTCTCGGTAGCTAAGGTGGCTAAATCAAGAATTGTTGGAGACGCGTCAACCTAGTCGCTTGGTAGCAGGTTTGAACCTCTAACTAGTACTTTTTTATTGTTGCTTAATATCGTTTATTGTGTATGTATTATGTACGCATATCCACCTGTTCCAACGAGTGATTTCTTATTTCGTCCTGAAAAGGACCGTATTTATCCGATAGTAGCCTACGTAGCCAGATTGGACGACGACGTATTGATCTGTAGAACGAAAGCAAGATATCTTGCATATTCAGGGTAACAAGTGTTCGAAATGTTGACCACCTTGGTTTAAAGAAAAACTCAGACTAACTCAGGCCACCACACATGTCAAGTCAAAGCCCTCTGTAACGTCTCAGGTTGTAAACCATTCCTCATTCTTGCGCTGTGTCAAGTCAAAGCCCTCTGTAACCTCGGGATATAATCTAATCCTCATTCTTAAGTTTGACAAATATAAAAAAGTATTAATTGATCCACTTATGAGATTTACCGTAGTATATTGAGATCATTAGACTGTTAACATGACTTTTCTCACTAAAGTATGCTAAGACTTTTTTGTTAAAATGTAATAACGAAATAACTGAAGATTTCTAAGGAATACGTATAATTCGATGCGAGCACTGGCGATCAGAATCTCCTTCGATATGCTGTTGTTTCATTTGAGGGGCTAGAACATCGTGGTCATTCAGCCCCGTGTTCTTGGGTGTGTGTCTAGAATTTTTCTGATAACCTGAGTTATTGCGGGCTTGTAATGATGTGTGTATTTGCAATTAAAGATTGGGAAGGAGGCGGCCGTGGCTTTAAGATAGAAACCATCCCGGCATTTGGCCGGAGTAGAAGTGGGAAACCACGGAAAACCACTTCCAGGGGGCTGAGGTGGGAATCGAACCCACCTCTTCTCAGATTTGCTTCACGAGGTTGAGTGTACCCCATTTCAGCCCTCAGACTAGCATTGAATTTCTTGGCAGAGCCAGTAATCGAACCCGGACCTCCGAAGCGACACTTCGATATGTTATGTTAATATCCATGACAGTTTTTTAACTTTTTGCCACTACAGGTCACGTGGCATAACCTACCATTCGATCGTGTTCTCTTTATAAATTAGCAAACTTCAACGTACTCTTCACAGGAATACATCGTAAGTGAATAAATGTGGCAATGTAGTTACATCCCCTCTAAAATGGAGCACGGGCTGTCGTTCAAAAATGTATGCCTACCACTGGGTTCGGAGCACTATTCTAGGCTTTATCAACCACCATATACGCCAGGCTTTAACCGATTCAGCCACCAATACTTGGTAGACACCGCGCACTGCACGTGCACTAGTACCGTAGCCGTCCCACCTCAAACGTTTTTCATGTCAAAGTCTTCAATCATGGGCTATGGTGATGATTTAACTTTCTACTATTACAGATCACGTGGCGTAAGCTATTAATTCGATCGTATTACGTGTTTGAGTGTTATTTCAAGGAGCAATACGTCAAATGTTAGTAGAATGGGCCTTAGTATTTGGCGGGGAAAAGTTTACGGTAGTGTTTTCTTTGCTAGACCCATGACTCAATTACATTGCTGTCACACAGGCAGAGCGCAGAGTAATATCGACCATCGGGAGAAATGCAAGGTTAGTTGGGTTTCATAAAGCTAAATAATAAGGGGCTGGTAAACCACTCTGTGTATTGTTATGGACTATAGAAGAATCAGAAAACTAAGGGATGACATGTTTCGCTCGTCAAGTGAGCATCATTAGAAATCAAAAATATACGGTAAATAGCTCCACAAAACACGCCAGGAAACTTGGTAGGTGTGGTAACTATTACTGATAAATATTAAGGCATTAAGCACCCGAAAAGATAACTATTTATTTTAATGTTGCAAAACTTGGAAACGACTATCCCATCATCAAAACAGCCTTCCTCCAACGACTAATCTATGAAGGTGAAGCTGCTGTACTATTGCTATGATACACTTAAGCAATAGTCCCTAAATTACTGTAAAATTGTAAACTAATATGCGGAAATGACCTACATTGTCTACTAATAATGTGTTAACAGATCCGATGTGGTGACTTATCTGAAATTGTGGAATATCTACAAGCTGCTCAGACAACCACTTTTTGATGAAAATGAAATTTGTCCAAACTACTACTCTGAAACGTTAAAATAACCCATTTTATGATTGTGTTAGTTAAGTACAGATCCTAAAATGTAATATCAACAATATTTGTTACTTCTTCGATGCGGTTAATCTGAACGTTCGGTTAACCGACCTTCGGATAATCAGGACAAGTGTGTTGGCATGTTACGTGTGGAATTATTTAAAAATAAGAAAATTGAAAATTGGTACACCTAGCCCCGGCTTCTCTACAAGCACCTGGCAGAGAAGCTCAAAGACACATGTAAGCAGAACAGTGGTCGTATCGATCATGGGAGTGATACCAAAAGAACTAGCAGCAAGACGCTCCCATTTACGAATACATACAATACATTCAAATGCAGAAGCATAGCACAAGCTCTCTCCATTGTACGTAAACCAATGGACGCAGAATTATAATAGATAATTCGCTGATTTAGCCGGTCTCGCTGGAAGGCCATTGATACGATGTGAAAATTATACTTAGATAATAATAATCTTATTCTATTAGGAATATTCTACAATACACTAGTTTTCCTTCAACCCAAAAATAATGTAATCTTCCACAAATTTCGGTCTTCAGCATCTTCCTCGGTTAAGCCCCTGGTAGCCATGCTTCTCTTTACACCATTGTTGTCCTGGTTCACCCCGTTTCCATTTGCCTCCAGCTGGCCAATGCAGCATTAAATTTGGAATTCTACTATTCTGCATTCTTTTCACATGTCCAAACCATTGTAATCTTCTTTCTTCAACCACTTCTAGATTATATTTTTTTACCTGCATAATTTCTCTGATTCTCGTATTTCTAATTTTATCCAATCTTGATTTTCTTGCCGCCCTCCTCCAATAATCCATCTCTGTTTCTAATAATTTGTTTGCTTTCTGTCTGTTTAAAGCCCAAGAAAATATTTCTGCTCCATAGAACGGAATTTAATGCTCCAATTGTTCTCCTAGTCTCACTCTTTTCTCAATTTCAGATGAACTTGTTCCTCCAGATATTTAAATTTATTGACTGTTTGAATTTCTTCATTTCCAATCTGTAGTTTCCCACCACCATTATTCTCTAATGTAAGGTATTCCGTTTTGTTGTAATTGATATTTAGTCCCCACATTTGATATCCTTCAATTAATTTCCTCTTCATATAAGAGGCATCGTCTATATCTTGGGTCATTATCAGCTGCTCATCAGCAAAAAGAAGATGATGTAAGTAGTAGTCGTGGTTCATCTGTAATCCCATTGTACAAAAATTCGTGGACCATTTTTGTAAACAGACGTGATCGGGACCTTGATCTTATTCTCTGGTTAAATAGTTTAATTCATAGCTACTTGATGAGTGGACTGTATTTGGCGTATTGAATAAATAACAATTCATAATTACGTAATGAATGGACTGTAACTGGCATGGTTTAACTTCCTTTGTAGTATGAATAGAAATAACACTACTTTATTTCACACATCTTCTTATATTTCTGCGGAGCCTTAAAGCCTTCGGGTTTGTGCTAGTTATAAGATTCCTCATCCTACAATGTCTTTCAGTAAGAGCCAAATCTCCTACAATTCATAATATCATCTCTGGAATACAGAGAAGCAATTGATAAGTGATGGACTCCTTCTTCACTGCCTCCTAGAGACTCAAGTCAGACACAAGAAGTGTGCTGCTATCTAGTTAAGGAGTGGAGAAAGAGCAGTGTTGTAATCACACCACAGATACATACCCCCGTAACTCAGATGGATCGATAAATGTATGGCACAGTGACGTAAGATAAACATAGCATTCTGAAGGGTCAGTCAAAGAACATACCAAACCTCAACAAGACGTCTAAATAAATCTTGAACAGCAACGGTGATTAACAGTAACCTTGTAATAGATCCTTCATTGTATAAAAATAATAATAATAATATTATTAATAATAATAATTAGGGGCCCTGCTGGATACAGCTTCCAAAGTGAAATTCAGGGGAGAGATTTCTGAATCCTTCGCAATACGGACAGGGGTGAGACAGGGAGATGGGCTCTCGCCTCTGTTACTCAACTGTGTTCTTGAGAAAGTTATTCGAGAATGGCGTAAATAATTGTGTAAGGTTGGTGTAGAGAATGGGGTCAGACTAGGTTGTAAGAATAAAAACCTGACAATCGACTGTTTAGCTTTCGCAGATGATGTTGCAATTTTCTCTAATTATCTTGACACAGCCACAAAACAAATCAATCAATTGCAGGTGCAAGCAGCAAGGGCAGGTCTTCAGGTTTCGTTTCAGAAAACGCAGTTTATAACGAACATCAAGTCAGAATCCAGAGAACTTATGGTGCATGGAGGACAAATAACACAGGTAGAGAAATTCAAATACCTGGGTGAATGGATTGAGCCCAACATTCGTGAAAAGGAAGCTTTCGTGGCACGGATTAACAAAATGGAAATGGCTTACCATTTAACCAAATACATTTACAAAAAAATATGATCAATGTCCTTCAAGGCCAAACTGAGGCGTTATATGCATCAGAATGCCTGGCGATGAATAAGAAAGGCCTGGCAGAACAGCTCGAAGCCAAAGAGAGGAAGATTCTGAGAAAGATCTTGGGCCCGGTAAAGAAACTAGGAGAGTATAGAAGACGACACAACGATGGACTTTATCTACATGTGGAGAAAATAACGGACACCATTCGCAAAAGAAAACTCTCCTTTTATGGCCATTTAACACGAATGAACTCCGGAAGATTGTCCAATCCATCTGTGCCTACTTTGTGGGAAAGAAAACCAAAGGGATCTGGTTCACAGAGGTTTAGAAACACCTACAAGGACCGGGGATATCACATGAGGACATCTTGGAACGTGACTCTTTGAAGAAGAAACTTGGGGAGATACAGAGTTTTCAGCCAAAACGTATATTGAAAACCGGCAAGAAGTGGACCGAAGAACGGAAGGAACTCACCGAAGAAGAATGCGCGAATACTGGGCCAATGTGAAAGAAAGAGGGAAGAGGCAGTTGAAATAACGTGGTCCATAGACGACCGAAACGATTATATCTTCTATATATATAAAAATCAATGTAACGTGATAGTTTGTCTGTGGGTATGTATGTCTCCTATGCGTTCATATACCATTCGTCCGATTGCGATGAAACTTGGGTGAGATGTTGAGTACACTCCAAGGAAGGTTTCTGACTTAGTAAATCCATTTTACAATAGGTAGCGCACGCGTAGATTCAACAAATGAGCGACGATGCGCGAAGCATTTCAACAAAGTCCCGTATGTGTTCATATACCATTCGTCCGATAGCGATGAAACTTGGGTGAGATGTTGTGTACACTTACGTGAAGGTTTCAAAATTAGTGAATACATTTCACAGTAGATGGCGCACAAGAAGATTCAACAAATGAGCGACGACACGCAATGCGTTTCAACAAAGTCCCGTATGCATTCATATACCATTCGTCCGATAGCTATGAAACTTGCGTAAAATGTTGTGTACACTGCAGGGAAATTTTCTGGCTTAGTACATCCACTTTACAATAGGCAGCGCACGAGTAGATTCAACAAATAAGCTACGACGCGCGAAGCATTTCAACAAAGTCACGTTTGCGTTCATATACCATTCGTCCGATAGCGATGAAACTAGGCTGAGATTTTGTGTGCACTCCAGGGAAGGTTTCTAGCTTAGTAAATCCCTTTAAAAATAGGTAGAGCACGAGTAGAATCAACAAATGAGCAACGGCGCGCGAAGCGTTTCAACAAAGTCCCATATAATTTCATATACCATTCATCCGATAGCGATGAAACTTGGGTGAGATGTTGTGTACACTCCAGGGAAGGTTTCTGGCTTAGTACATACATTTTACAATAGGTATCGCACCAGTAGATTCAACAAATGGGCGATGACACGCGAAGCGTTTCAACAAAGTCCCGTATAAAGTCATATACCAGTCGTCTGATAGTGATAAATGTTTGGTGAATTGTTGTGCACACTCCAGGAAAGGTTTCTGGCTAAGTAAATCCATGTTACAATATGAAGCGCACGTTTATATTCAACAAATGAGTGACTACGCGCGAATCGTTTCGACAACGTCCCGTATACGTTCACATACCATTCATCCGATTGCGATGAAACTTGGGTGAGATGTTGTGTACACTCCAGGGAAGGTTTCTGGCTGAGTACATCCATATTACAATATGTAGCGCAAGAGTAGAATCAACAAATGAGCGACGACACGCGAAGCGTTTCAACTAAGTCCCGTATGCATTCATGTACCATTCGTCCGTAGCTATGAAACTTGGGTGAGATGTTGTGTACACGTCATGGAAAATTTCTGGCTTAGTAAATCCACTATACAATATGCAGCGCACAAGTTGATTCAACTAATGAGGGACGACGCGCGAAGTGTTTCAACAAAGTCCCGTATAAGGTCATATACCATTCTGCCGTTAGCGGTGAAACTTGGGTGAAATATGGTGGACACTCCAAGGAAGGTTTCTGGCTTAGTAAATACATTTCACAGTAGGTAGCACACGAGTAGATTCGACAAATGAACGACGACATGCGGAGCGTTTCAACACAGTCCCCTATGTCTTCATATCCCATTACTCCGATAGCGATGAAACTTGGGTGAGATGTTGTGGACACTTACGTGACGGTTTCTAACTTAGTAAATACATTTTACAGTAGGTAGCGCACGAGTAGATTCAACAAATGAGTGACGGAGCGCGAATCGTTTAAACAAACTCCGGTATGCGTTCATATACTATTTATCCGATTGCGATGAAACATTGATCAGTTATTGTGTACCCGCCAGGGAAGGGGATTTAGTAAATCCATTTCACAATAAGTAGCGCAAGAGTAGATGCAACAAATGGGTGACGACGCGCGAAGCGTTTCAACAAAATCCCCTATTGCGTTCGTATAACATTCTTCGATTGCGATGAAACCTTGATGAGTTATTGTGTACACGCCAGGGAAGGGCTTCGACTTAGTAATACATTTCTCAATAGGTAGCGCACGAGTAGATTCAACAAATGAGTGACAGCGCACGAATCGTTTAAACAAAACCCCGTATACGTGCATATACAATTCATCCGATTGCGATGAATCATTGATGAGTTATTGTGTACACGCCAGGGAAGGGTTTCGACTTAGTAAATCCATTTCACAATAGGTAGCGTACGAGTAGATTCAACAAATGAGTGACAGCGATGAAACTTTTGAAAGTTGTTGTGCACGCTTCAACGAATGGTTCTAAAATAGAAAATCCATTTTACGATAGCTTAGAGGCAGTTAACATGTTGTGTATCCAAAAGCACTTCAAGAAACAGAATTTCAACGCCAACACTTTCTTTGATTGGCATTGCAACGCATGCCGGGTACAGCTTGTAAAAAATAAAAAATAAAGTTGGGCAACATATATATATTATATGTCCGTTGACTTTTCAAGAAATGCAATATTTTTGCTTTACTATTGAGACGATTTGTACTATTTTGGCACAAATCGCACCTTCTAACTCTCTCTGATTTAAGAGCTTGAGTTTTGTGCTAATACGAATAATACTACTACTACTAATTATAATAATAAAAGTAATAAAAAATATAATTACGCATCTCTATATTTGCTCCAGACATCACTTTCACAAATTGTAAGTTCTGGTGCCCTCTATTTAATATCGTAGGCTCCTAACAATACAAAGAATTCATGGGAAATAAAAATAGGCAAATGCCCTATTTAAGTATCAAACGAGTTTGCTCGGCGATCAGTAGTAGATTGTTCGCCGCCTCACCCCAAGATCGCAGATTCGATTAATGGCCAAGGAAGTCGAATTTTGAAAGGTGGGATAAACCCACGGCACTCCAGGTCGTATGTGTTGGCTCGTAAAAGATATACCATATCTGGTGATCACAAGCCAAAATAACTTAACCTGAGCCAAAGGTCACACAACAGAGTTCTGGATTTACTGCCATGCGGTAGTGCAAGCAGAACATCGAATTTGGAGAATGGATCGTCTAAATAGCTCCAACTCAATTTTAAGGTCTATGCAGCTGAGACCATATTATTATTATTATTATTATTATTATTATTATTATTATTATTAAAGGGCAGATGACCCCACTGTTCCGCCCTTCAAAATAACAATAACTAACTAACTGGGGACGTGATGGTCCAGTGGTCATGCTGCTTGCCTCTCACCAAGGCGCACCGGGTTCGATTCTCGGCCAAATGTGAGATATTCGAATTGAAATATCACGTTCTGTTGTTCGGATTTCACGTAAAAAGGAGGTCCCGTGACTCATGATCGCGAGATTAACGGTCACGTAAAACTACAAATTCCTTCCTTCCTAACGAACTAGCTGTTATTAATATTGTTATTATCATCTTCATCATCATCATAGGAACCAATCATGACCAACAACAAAAGCAAGATTTTCAGATTATTTTCGTTGTTTCGTGAAAATGTAGGACGCTAGGTTTTGATCTGAAAGGCCACGGTCAGGTCGTAGGATATTAACCTTATATGATTAGACCGAGTGTTAGTACGTCTTCATTATTCATTTCATCCTCATTATGACGCACAAGTTATCATTATTATTATTATTAGTATTAGTGAAGTAAATGTGTATGCACTGTACATAGGAAGAAAATACATAAATATGCACGACGTACGTACGCACAGACAAACAAGTAGTTTCGTGACGAACTAAAGAGCCTCCTTTTCTTAAAAGTTAAGATGCCAAAGATTAATCAAGATATGCTTATCTAGAATAATGACGAAATTAAGAGTGGTAATACTAACATTTCTAATTAGTTCGAAATATACCTGCAATAGTGTAGTCTAATAGAGCACTACAGTTGGCAGCCCTGGTGACTCTGAATATATTCTTAGTTCCATCTATCAAGGTACAGAATACACATACAAAATTGGTTGAAGTCCAAAAGCATAGTAATTCCGTTACATGCAGTTAGACATTGGATCTATCAGCGTGCGTAAAATCATGTTGGCAACGGTGTCATGTATGTGTTCCTAAGAATTAATCTGAAATAGTATTATCTATTATTGCGCCAATTTTGGATTGAATCCATTCATTTGTATAGAAGTTACATGTATTTAAAAATTGGACCTATGGCCTCCTGGAAATGAAACTGAAATATTATTGTCTATATGTGTGCCAATTTTGGAATAGCTCCCATACATATTTTCTGAGATATTCAACATGGAGCTCAAATTTCAATTGCAATTTTTCAATAGTTGGTGGCACTGACGACATTTCCAAATATGGCCGTGAAATTATTCAGGTATAGATCTTTACTGATACCAAATTTGATTTCGATAGCTGCAGCCGTTTAGGAGTTGATATGGGGGAGGGGGGGGGGCACACAGACAGACAGACAGACAGAAGGACAGAGAGACACACATTTGCCCGGATCGATCTCATAAGTCTACTTTTTCCTCATTTCTAGCCCATTTTCATTTTATGAAAAAATAGGCTTATGAGATCACCTTTTGTCCGTGTGTGTGAATGTATGTGGATACGTATGTGTGTTTGTGTATTTGTGTGTGTCCCCCTAATAACTTCTAAACGGTGGATCGATTTCAATGAAACTCGGCAAGGTCATAGCACAATTTTGGTTGACCCCAAACGTGCCCTTCAAATCTGATTACGTCTCACCAATCCAACATGGCAGCTGTGCAAAATATTTCTCCGGCATTCTATATCTCCGAAACTGTTACTGAAAACACCCTGAAATTTTGTACGGTGATAAAGGGAACTACTAGCAGTTCACGTATGATACTTTCAAAAACCTGTTGAATACAAAACGTACAGTACGTGGTGGTCAAGCGAATTTGAAACTTTTATATATACTTTTCTCACGATTTAACCATCCAAACGCAATGAAACTTGGTACAGCAAATGTTCATACACATTGTAATGCACTGGTATCAAATTCAGTTTAATTGTTTACAGAACCTCAATATGGCGGCTGTGCGAATTATTTCACCAGCATTCTACATCTAGTGAAAAAGGGTAAGCCCTACATACATATTTCATGCTTCACAGGCACAGTTTACACCTACATTTGTTTTTACAATATTTACATGTCTTACAAAGATATTTGCAGCATTTACATATTTATAATATTGACTTAGTACATTTCCTGTTCACTCACTCTCTCACGCACGCACTTTCATAACCTCAATCACTCCATACATTCATTCATTCCATTCAGATACTTATTCATTCAGCGAGACAATCAATCACTCATGCATACGTTTATTTATACAATGTACCTTTTTATGTACGGCCTGAATTTCCGGTGATAAATGGCACTACTAAAAGGTTACCAATGAGACTTTCAAAAACCTCTTAACTACAAAACGAACATGACGGCCAAGTGAAATTTAGACTTTTAAACAGACCTTTCCCGCGATTTAACCATCCAAACGCAATGATACTTGGTACAGCAAATGTTTGAACACATTGTCATGCACTGGCATCTAATTTCGTTCAATTGTCTACATAACCTCAATATGGCGGCTGTGCGAAATATTTGACCGATATGCTATATCTCCGAAACTATTACTGATATCTCCCTGAAATTTAGTACTACTAGAAGTTCAGCTATGAGACTTCTAAAGTCCTGTAAAATACAAACGGAATATGGCGGCCAAGAGAAGGTGAAACATTTTAATAGACATTTCTCGCGATTTAACCATCTGAGTGCAGTGTAATATGGTGGTACATTAAATGTATATGCATATTGTGACGCACTGGCTTATAATTTAGTTCAATATGTTCACATAAACTCTAGATGGCGGCTGCGCGCAATTTTAAAATTAATTTTTTATTTCTTGTGTATTAATCATGCATTCGGAGTGAAAGTTTGAATAATGAACCTACGCAAAAATCGTCATCTAATAGTACATAACTCTATGGCCTATATATATATAAATCCAACATGGTGACCAACAGAAAAATGTAGACGGTTCTCAATATCTACTAATCTATGATAGGAATCAAACTGAAATTTTGTATGTTGATAGAGGTTATGAACATAAGTTCGCCTATGGGACTTTCAATAACATCGTGTGCACAATTCTAACATGGTGGCTACGCGAAATATAAGTATTGAAATGGACGTTTCTCGCGATTTTACCATCCAAGCTCAGTAAAACTTGGTACGTTAAATACTTATACAAATTTTAATCCACTGGCATCTAATTTATTTCAATTGCTTTCATTACCACAAGATGGCAGCTGGGCGAAATTTTAAAAATCTGATCATATCTTGTGTCCTAATTAGGCGATTGAAATTTGAATACTACACCTACACAATAATCTTCATGTAATAGTACATAACTCTAAGTCCTACATACAGTATATAAATATCCAACATGGCGACTATCTGAAATATTTAAATTGTTCTCAATATCTACGAATCTATTACAGCAATCAAACTGAAATTGTGTATGCTGATAGAGGCGATTAACATAAATAGGATATAGGAAAATAGGCTGTATAGTTCTTCACGGAACTACTTGTTGAAAAATGTGAAAAGAAGGCTAAAAATAATGAATTGGGATGATAAGGCTATTCCAGCAAAATATGAACATGGCTTTTACTCTTTGTCATATCGTTGTAGGCAATTTGTCAGACTGGCACTGTAATAGAAGGGTCGATTCAGTAGCTGGTAGCTTCCCGTCCAGATTACCGACTTTGGCATAGAGAGCTTGGGCTAAATACTGGTAAGGGGGATTAGAGTAGGGTAAGGGCAACTGAGAAGAGAGGTGGTTTCGAATCTAATTCTCGACCATGTTAGAAGCAGTAATCAATGGTTTAGCACGTCAGGTTTTGAACATCATTAACAAAGGGTCATTGCGGGCACTAACCCCTTACATTTAGACTTTGCCACCCCCACTAATCTCCCGTCCTCACTCGCCAGATTATTGTGGTATGAGATACGAGCTAATCACAAAGAAATTAGCAAATATGACGGTTGTGAGTGTTGCAGTCATCTACACCCGTTATTAAGTGTGCCACAATATAATAAACATAATATAATACATTCGTACCATCACTCGATTTTGAAGCATAGAAAGGTGCGGTAGTGTGATGGAATATCAGCTGATTCTCAGCGTATCGTATGATTTAATGGACTATCTGTTTATGCACTGCTTTTTTTAAGCTAGTTCTTGCTTCAAAAAAGCTGTGAAAAAGAATTTGTCGGGTTAGGACTAAATATTGCTAAATTACCAACTTCGTCGCTAGATCGAATGACGACTCTGTTTTAACGACGAGCTATTATATATTATATTATCTTCAAATAGGGTTTCGAAATTTGTGTACTATCTCTAACCGTCCAAATGAACATTCCTCTATCGATAAAGAAATCCAGTAACTTTGCAATAAATGTAACTATTTTACGTAAATGTCAGTACATAATGTGTCAATTACACAATCATAACACTTCGCAATAAATTCCTACCACGCTGAATTGTATTGACAGTCAATAAGTAAATAAATAAATAAATAAATCCAGTAACTTAACACTAAATGAAACTATTTTACATAATTAATAACAATGTAGTGGTGTCTGACTGTTAATCTTTTACGCAAGAAATTACTTCTGTTTTCGGACCTTTGGCACTCGGACATGGGTTAAAATAGAAAAATATCGAATTAGACATAGAAGGACCAAGCAGAGTTCATTTTAAACTCCTCGCTGCGAGAAACAATACTCGATGGGATCCCGAAAACCACATTTTAAAACCCTAGAACAATTCATTTCCGAGGTATTTCCAAAATATCCCATGCTCTTGAAAACTGATCAAGGAATGGTCAGTTATAACCATGATAGCGCCAACTTAAGAAGTCCGATTAAACGCTCAATATAGCTCTATAAGAGGCAATGAACAGCTCCAACGTCTACGTCGTGAGACAGCTTTAACAAGCAGTCCTTTTAATTTATCTGTGGGGTGGGTAGTGACTCTTCAGCTGAAATTATTGCCTGTAGCCGCTCTAATAGATATTCCTCTAGGTCTAGGCCTATCTATAAAGGAATCCAGTTACTTTTGAGTTGGACCTAAATTTGAGTAAATAGTGTGTGAATGACAATAGTTCACTATAAATTTATATAACGATAGATTGTTTTATAAATACTGTGAATAAATAAATAAATAAATATACAATTATATGAAAATAAATATAAATACATACATCCCAGCCACAATAATTAATAATTAATTAATAATCTGCCACGTTAATCCTTTTAGTGTCAGCGGCCGATATAACGGCCGACGTACGTTTTGTTAAACATGCTACGGACTAATCCATTCGCCCTGATTTTATAAAATTTGTATTATTAATTCCAATCACGCAGTGCTATTTTGACCAAGACAACGCAGGAATCGTTCTTTCTCTGGATGTGTTAGAGTTCCGTGAATAACCGGATTCATAATTAGTACTGTATTTTTTGAATCAGATAACTTCCCGCGCGTGTTATCTTTTGAAGAAGTATTTATTTACGTTCGTGCACGGAGCTAATTAAGATAAATGGAAATAAATATCTTTAGATTTTTGAAGGAAGAGGAAATAGATACCGTATTGCTTTGTAGCGCTTAAAAGTGAAGTGGGTGAGAGTACTTTTCGACTAATGACGACGAATTCCCATTTAAATTTGAAAAAAAAAAAAATGCAACTAACACTTTTAAATAATATTTACCTGTCCGGGAAAGACTTGTAATTTCACTAAACATGCCATTTCTAACATAAACATTCATCAAAGGCTTGGTATCAGAAGGGTTAAACATTGAATATCTGCTTCTCTAATACAGTATTATCTCCTCCCGCGTAACCCCATATTAAGACTATGGGCTAAAGCCCTGCACGCAAATTTTTCGCCTCACGGATATAGTTTACATGGCTGTGCGGATAACGGATAAGTTGCGGATAATGTTTGGAGTAAATTTGCGCATAATTTTTAGAATACAAATCGAACTTGTTGATTTTAATTACTACGACCCGGATGTTTATGACATATATTTTTCCGTTATGATTCTTCTTTTTTTTCATATGACAAATGTAACCTGAAGATTTAGGCTACGCTAATTTCGTTCAAATTATGTCATTAAGCACAACCAACACTCCGAACTGTACAGAGTTGCAAGTCTGGCTGTATTTAAACATAACACATGATATACAAAGCCTAAGGGAACGACTTTCTCTTCAAATGCCTAAATGTGTTGCTTTATTACCTTATCTAATTAAGACTATTGTTGTAATGTCTGTGGATTCGGATAAACATGCGGATGCGGATGAAAGTCATGCGCTTGCGGGGCGGATGCGGATAACAGCCGTGTGGATGTGGGGCGGATGCGGATAAGGTTTTGTTTATCTGCGCAGGAGCCCTGGCCACATCCATCACAATACTAGTCCAAATTTTGAATGAATGGAGCAACAACTAATCAAGTCGTTATTCCCCTTGTAAGTATATGGAAAATACTTAAGTAAGGTGAGTATCCCCTCAAATTTGTCAACAATTCATACAATTTCTCACATGCATACGCCATCGAAGAACAGCACATTTTTGTACCTCCCGGCTGGACTTTTGATACTCCCGCGGTTAGTGTCCAGGTTCATCCGGCAGAATGCAGTAGTATTCACTGCCATGGATCGTAGCAAGCAAACATGGCGGTGGTGGGAAGAGACTGGATGAATTAACAAGACTGAATATGCAATCGAAATGCAAGTGTTGTTCGTGTTTGTGATGATGAATTAAGACTTGTGACGTGCATTTCGCACACGTCGCGGCCCCATGTGCCTCACGAGAAGACTGCAACACAAGACTGACGGCGTAAAAGAGCCTGATACCAACTCCCAAGACTGAGCAGGTAAGGTTGTTGTTTTCGTGACAGTCAAGAGGCGTGGCGACTCTGATATTGACTTCACCCACACTGTTAGTCGATGCAATGTCGACTTAGCCATATTATCCTTTATTTACTTACACTGCACAATTGTTTATTCATCCCCAGTCGCTGCACTGAACAGTGTTGGCGTGTATGTTTATGTTGTGGGCATGCAGCCTACGCGCTTCATGTGCAGTACAGTACTTTCAATTGCTGCAACCTTCTATGGTTCATGATCCCATACGGAACACATTCGTAATTGTGTACCCATTTATTGCACGAACCTCTCAAAATTATGAAGAATTCAATTCTCTCTTTAGTTCCTTTCTAGACGCAGTTGTCTATTTACTTGTTACGAATGTGGATAGTGCTGTGCAATTAAATATGTCTGCATGGCCCTGATAAGTTAAGTGTTTTCTAAAATAGAAGCTAAGGATACGTGAAGCACACGAAACTTAAATAGATCAGAACGTACTCTAAAATCGGCTCTTTATACATATTTTGAATTGATGTTTACCAATAGATATAGCAAATACTAATAATACATGAGCTAAATTTTGTGTATGGTAGCCCTAGGTTAGGTACAGACCTAGTATAAATATTTCCCATACAAAATAGCATGTATAGAATGGTATGTATGTTGGTAGTAAATAGAACCGTGCCTTTTTACTAATAAGCTAATGTAAACACATATCCAAGTTGCCTGAAGTTTGTTTATCAGTGGCCTACATTCTATCATTTCATTTTCTTGTGAAAGTAATTGACATTTGAAGTAAAGGGCCATTAATATTGTGACTGCTTATGATCAGTTTTAGACTGACTCACTATTATTCATCTTCTCACTGTATATTAAGCATTGATTGTAATTTATAAATATGGGCAAGCTGTTATCACATATAAGCTACCTGACTATCATTCTAGTGGATTAGCCTACTAGTGCCATAAAGATTGGCACTTTTATCACATAAGCTACCCAACTACTGTTTCACTAGGCTACTAGGCTTATCTTAAGTACGGTAGGGCTGTGCTTGGAATGTCAGTTAGAATGTTTCAGTTGTCTTTGACTTATACCGTACATAGTGTTACGTTGTACTAGCATTTTGTTTCTGTATGGAATAGCCGAAAAATCTTGTACATCAAGAATGCCAACAGAAGAGAAGCATGTACTTCTATACGTAAATCAATGTCGTGAGCCAATAATGTGACACACCTGGACCTACAGTAAGGCCTTATGTAGCCTATGTCATACAATGGTAGCCTAATGAATATGTTGGCCTATATTGGCTCACATGCACCTAAACAAAGGTAACCCTTCGTCTCTTAGCAGACCAATGTTGTGTACCAAGCATAATTGAACAATGGTATGAAAAGCCAGAGTATCACAAGTAGGCTAACAGTTTGATGAAATATAAAATTCCTCTAAATATTAGTGATGGTGGTTAACTAAATTTAATCCTCAGCAGATATAAGCTGTAAAAATAAACATCTGACATTTCTGACTTTTCCTGAAAGTTTAACTTAAATGGCACATTTTGATCTTATTTTAACACCAACTCCATCACATACTTACAATATAGCCTACTGGCACTCTATGGACATAATGTGTTACACCCCAATAATAACAATTTAATATATTGTAAACATAACTGTGTAACAGTACTCCTCAAGCCACCGCGTTGGGAGTCACCTTGGCTTTTTCGAATAGTTTTGCTCTCGTCTTCAGTGTTTGGTTGCAAACGTTCATTTTTAAGCTGACATAACTTAATCTGTCACTAAACATTACGCATCTCAGACCAATTCGGGACTGCTGAGAAACTTACATCTATCTCTTACCAAGGGTTCGCTCAATATGAATGTTATTTGACTTAAAATTTTCAATTTAATTTACACTCGGTTTGAAGAAAAGAGGCAAGTATGTTTAACGTTTTCACCGCTAATATTGTGAGAGACTATCAAACCCCTCCATGCTGAATACATTTTTTAAAGTATGTTATTCAGATGAAGTTGCCGACGAGATATCTCGGCGCAGCAAAGACGTGACGTTCTACCGCACCCGAGATATCTCGGGCGTAGCAGTGTATAATGGCATTCTCTTAACCTCCTGTAGGACTGTGTTTATAAATAATTTGTTGCCTTGTTTTATTGTAGGTAGGCCTATGCATTTTACGTAGGTTAAGTACAAATTTTCAATCCTTTCACTCCTTTATGTCATCTACCTCTAACGGGGCAGTCTCTGGTTCACCAAATTGAAATGTTTGCAAGTATGCCACCGGCGATCTTTGGAACAGTAACAAAAACGTGCCATTGTAATTCTGTGCAGTAATGAATTTAAGTTTCATAATTACAATGAGATCGTAAAACGAGTATTAAGTTAGGTCCCTTTTCATACTCCCTTTATAGAAAGAAATAACATTTTCTTTGTTGATACTAGAGACGTCCAGAAAGTAATTTCCGGTTTTAACTTATACGTTGCCCAGCCATCATTGATATCACAGTTACACGCATGTGCCGTAGATGCTCTGAGTCAAGGGAATAATGCCATTTTAAGATCGCTGTCTTTTGTTTACACTTTATAGTGCTTGGTTAGAATGGCAATCCCGCCGTTTGCGAGATTAGATCTGTCATTCATTTTCTGAATGCAAAGAACACTAATCCAGTTGACCTTTATCGACAGATTTGCGAGGTGTACGGAGAAAATGCGATTCAATGGTAAAGAGATGAGTCCAACAGTTCAATGAAGGATGTGATCAAGTGCACGATCACGAACGAACTGGGTGTCCATCATTGGTTAATGAAGGCTTGGTTCGTGCAGTTGAAGAATGTGTCAAGGAAAACCGTAGCTTTACACTATCTCAAAGGACATGTTACCAAGTGGTTGACACTGGCGGCAACATTTTCTGCTGAAGGCATACAAAAACTTGAGCCATAATGGTGGGAGCTATGGGAAAAGATTGTTAACGATTAGTAGTTAGTTTTGCAATAGCCTAAATAGTGTATATCTTGACTCATTTTATTTCTATATCCAAACACAATTTACTTTCTGGACATGCAGTGTAATATAGGAATCTAGTGACTTTTGGTTAGTAAGTTAACTAGATATTTTCAGTAAGGTTCAGTTAGCAACATAATCTTTCCCTCGTCTATGGTAGCCTATATCATAGAAAGCTTTGAAGCCATTTTTCAGTGTTGCCTTACTACCTATTAAATTGGATCGTAAACATGTGATTCTACCTGAAAAAATCAACATGTCAATAATTATTAATTTCACCTTATTATTAATTGTCCTTTTAGTCTCTCTTTGTAACCGGTGCAATAGATAATAAATATGTAGATTTTTTTTTCCAGTAGGAAACCTAATAGCTCGTAAAAACAACGGAGCAAAAGTCACTCAAGGTGTGTACTATCTGTTCATATTGGTAATGTGTTGTAGAATTTTCCTCTCTAATATGTTCACATTTCAGTTTGGAATAAATCACAATATTCTTGACTTCACACTTGCGTTTGTTTCCTGCACATTCCATACATTGGAGTGCCATTCGATTTGTATATGCGGTATTTTTT
Source organism: Meconema thalassinum (assembly GCA_946902985.2). Lineage (NCBI taxonomy): Eukaryota > Metazoa > Arthropoda > Insecta > Orthoptera > Tettigoniidae > Meconema > Meconema thalassinum. The sequence continues at coordinate 448,063,976 of OX336390.1, forward strand.
TTATCACAAAATAGCCCTATCAATATGATGTCAACAAACCCACAAAAGCCGTCGGCCGCCCGACTGTACGTACCGTATGTATCTAGTCAGCGCGGTCCGAGCCTCGTCTTAGGTGCTCTCGCTGTCACAGTGTAGTGGTGGTAGTCTGACTGCCCAGTGCTCTCCGAGCGCAATGACTGGGTGGCCCTGCTCTATATGGTCCTTGATTGCATTAAATGATGGTTATAATTTTCTTTAATTAGTAGTCCCCATTGTTCATTTAAAATAATTCAGTTTCACTAAACACCATTAGAGCTGAATTTAGATGATATTTTAAATGCCCAGTTTTATTTTCCACTAAAGAAATTAAAATTGCTGTAGAGATAATGCCACAATAATGCTAGACTAGGGGACCCATGTGAGAATTCTTACATTTCAACATCATTGTCGTAGTCCAGTGGCCTCACATAACAGTAAGGCTGACACGGCACAGTTCTGGCAAAACCTACCGTCTTATTTGTTTGTTTAAGCTTTTATTTATAAACAAATTGTCATTATTTATGAAATCAGCGTGCATTTCGTCACTGCTCATTTGTTATGATTGGTTACTTGCGCCCCAAAAAGAATCTATACTAATGAAATAATATATAATTATGAATTTGGCATTATGTTAGAAGATCTAGCTTCAATATAGAGTTGTTGAGTTTGATTCCAGGCTCCATCAAAGATTTTAGGACTGACACAAGGGGGTGGAATGGGGTTGCGGCCAGCCTTACGAGGAAAAATAATTAAATGTCTGATCCAAGAGGCAAGAAAGTAAGATTAATGACTAACGGGACACGCCATGCTGACAACGCTCCATTCTTCAATAATTGAAGATCAAATAAATTGAACAAATTTTTTGGAAATTTCTTCAGCACCTTAGTATAAAAGTGATGGTACTTTTCCCCACATCGAAAAACATGTGCTGTTTTAGACCATGCCCTCCATGATCCGTAATATTTCATTTTCTGTTGATTCTACTAATTATTTTCAATGGTGGGACATCAAAATTAACACAGTGTGTCAGATGTGGCCTAATGAGGAGGCCTGCTGTAGGATTTCTGGTTTACCATGTCACAAACTTCTTCATATCATAGGGTGTGGTGGTTAATACATGTAGTTTTTTTTAATGTTAGGTAAAAAGGAGGTCCTGTGAGTTCAAACTACAAAACCTAAAAGATCAATGACAATTATAGCATACTTTATCCTTATGCTTGTGAGATTAACAGTCACTTAAGGGGTCAGGTACAGGTTACCATTGTAAAATTTTAACAATTATCTTTTTCTTTTTCCTTCAAAAGCACAACAGTTAAAACAATTAAATTTGGTGCACATGAAACACTGACACTATTTCATATGCAAAACAGCTTTACATTCATGTCAAAAATTAATTTGGGTATTTTCTCAAGATTCAAGATGGTGGTTCATCATACAAGGCTGCAGCGTTTTAGTTATAACTCCTGTAATTTTGAACATTTTTAGGTTCTGTTAATTTTATTTTATTGCAAAGATATTCCTCTAAAAATGCAAGTACGTTCAGCAACATTTCTTAACAAAAACTATTTTTACTTTTGTATTGAAAAGAAAATGTCAAAATTTTACAATATTTTTGCTACATTTTTATTTTATTTTTAAAGAAACTATCTTAGAGAGAGACATGAATTTACATAATTTTGTAGATATAGTAAGCAGAAATACACACAAAAATGTTCATTAGTGTATGTCAATTAGTTTTTGAGTTATCATTAAAACGGGTGTCAAAAACACAAATCTGAGAAAACGAGCGATAAACATTTGTGCATAAATCTTGCTTACCATTAACCAGGACAAACATTGGGTGCAGGGCTTTGTCTTTTAATTCATAATTCAAAAACTATGGCACATAATGACATATTTCTTGCTCCATAATGTCTGGTGTAATGTGGCATCTGGTAGCCAAAGTTGGAACTGCTTGTAATTGAACTTGTTGGGGAGCCTATGGGTGTTCAATTGAAATTGAAATGCCCTGCTATGGCCATTGGCTGCAATTCAAATATAATACGGTACCGTATGTAAGTTAAATAGTAGGAACTAATGAATTATACAATTATTAAATTTCTATTCCAAGTATGTATGAGTATGTTGCAAGTTACCATAACCACTTTTTAAGAAATTAATGCAGCCTACTTAAAAGAAGCCTTCTTTTCCAAATAAAATGACTGTTAGATATACAATAATGATTATTAGGCTACAACTTTTCAGTCAGTCAACACAGTGTAATCCCAATCACTGGGGCACACAAAAAATAGCAACAACAAAAAATGCATGATATTAAAATATATAGTCTACCGAGAGAAAAGTTGCAATATCAATTATAAGGCAACACTGAAAAATGGCTTCAAAGCTATCTATACTAAAATAATTACTAGACTAATCATTGTGTATTTACAAGGAAATAGCGTACATCAAAAATTAAACCTTACAAGTTACAAAATGACGAATGTCATATTTTTCTTAGAGATTACAGTAGGCCTATATGAATAAAAAATAATTAAATTATTATTTGATTACCGACACACCCAATGTTGCTCTGTGGTAAGGAAATGTTGAAGAAACTTGGTGGACTGAAGAGAGTTCTATTTCATCTGTAATTGATTAAAAATGAAAGCAGGGGCTTATATTGTGGAAGACGGGGTCGCCTCCCGGATAAAGTTTTCCAGGGCAACGGGACTATTGGTTTAAACTTGAACTGTTCAGAGAAAGCTGGAACAAATGGGATTCTTATTTCTGCAGGATGTGGGTAACTTTATTGAAATTCATCACCTTCTCTTACTTGTCTTTTCGAGGGGGGGGGAAATCAATTATCATCCATGAAGTGGCGGCATATTATAGCAATTAATTCCTTTATACTACAGTACAGTACCTCCTATAGTAGCCTATAAAGGAATTGCTATAACATGCCGCCACTTCATGAATGATAATTGATTGTCAAGATGTAAGCGGCTTCGGTGGCATAGTTGGTAGCATGCTGAACTGCTGTGCCCAAGATAGTGGGTTCAAACCCGGCCGAAGTCGTCGGATTTTTTAAGAGCGTTAAAATTCTTCAGTATGCCTTCCTTCGGAGGGGAAGTAAAGCGGGTGGTCCAATGTCATATATTTATGGCATGTAAAAGATCCTTCCACAGACTAAACTTGTATGAAGCTAAATTTCTAGGTTAGATTTCGTTGGAACGCTCTATAAAAAAGAGTTCCAATGTTCACCACTAGGTATCATTGATATCTGATAGTAGCGAAAGTTGGAACTACTTGAAATTGAACGGAACATGTAGCTCACCCTATGGGTGTCCGCTAGAAGCAGCTACAGCCTCTGGCGAGCCGAACATGTCCTCGGACACTCCCGGCAGTAAAAGCCATACGGTAAATCGATAAATAATTACAAGATGTTTCTTTATTTTTATAACACTTTCAAGGAAAGGTTTGCTTGTAGCAGTATAGTTTCTTTTTCAGTGAATGGATTTATGTTGGTTGCAGCCTCCTGAAGATACTGTGTGTAAAGTACCATATTTTGTAAAGATGATACGGTACTTAAAATGTGCGTATGCCAAATCTCCTGCCACCTCGCCTAATTTTCACAACATCAAGCTTGAAGTAACATTAAAATACTGTAATAATAATAATAATAATAATAAATGATAATAATATTTGGTACTTAAGTCTACAAATAAAACAGAAATACAATACTAATGCATTTGGGGTAGGCTATATAAAAGCAGATGAGGTTGATGGGGATAAGAATTGTATCATTTAAAGGATATAAGACATTTCTGGAAGTCTAAATACTGTAGAAAATAAACAAAATAATATAAATTAAAAAGAATTAATACCTGTAACATAACATTCGTATTTACCCTCTTAGTGTTAAATTCAGGTTTCATTTCCTTTGTATAATATACTGGTAGCATCACTGTCTGAAGCTCGTAAAGTATGCATGAATCGTGTCGCCTATTGAGATAATATTTATGGCACATTTATAATTACCGTAAATTCATTTTTAAATGCTTCCTGTAAAAAAATAATTGTATATTTTTGATAATTGGAAGTTCTTTTAATTCTTTCTTATTCTCATTAAAGAGAATCCTCTGTGTTGCTCTGTATTGTGTAATGCATTTATATTTTGCAAAAGACGAGAAAGAACATCCATGACGATGAAATCGTTTGATATGGATATCTGTCAAGTTACTACTTGCGTATCTATTTAAATTCAATAAAATACTGATAATTGAAATTATTGAGTTAACCGTCAGTTTACCAAGTCTTAGATTAGAGGGTTATCTGAAAAGTATCAATATCACAAAATACAGTAGTTCTCCCGTGGAAAGTGTAACGTTGGTTTATGAAGGATTGGAGTGGTTAAGCCAAACGTGTGTGATTTTTAAGAACAGTTTGAAAAGGGGTTTCGAAATCGTTAAGGATAGTTTCTGATCATCACTTCCTTCCCAAAAAGTGGTGGATTTAAAATTTCTGCTGTATAAAACAATATTACTTGTGTCATCCATTCGTTTCTGCCTGATTAATTATTTTCATTAATACTTGTGACCAGTTGCATGGTGTAGCGGTGTTTTAAAATGCAGACTGGTGTATTATCATGCGTAAGCTTTTTAAACAAAATAAGTTTTTACATGATTTCACTACTGTAAACACAAATGTAATCAAACAACATTTCACTCGTCATTTTTAGCCTATTTTCATTTTTGAAGAAAAAAAATAGGCTTATAAGATCACCGTCCGTGTGTATGTATGTATGTGTGTGTGTGTGTTCCCTAATAAAATCTAAACGTCCGAAGCGATTTCAATGAAACTCGGTAAGTGCATACTGCTACCTCGACCGTGCCTATCAAATTTTAATGCATTTCACCAATCCAACATGATGACCGCGCGAAATATTTCACTGGCATTCTTTTACGGTGATAAAGGGTACTACTAGAAGCTCATATCTGTGACTTTCATAAACCTAGTAAGCACAAAACTAACATGGCGGCCAAGGGAAGTTGAAACATGACTTTTCTTGCGATTTAACCATCCGAGCGCAGTGAAACATGCTACAGCAAATGTGTATACACATTGTAATGCCCTGACATTTAATTTTGTTCAATTGTTTACATAACCTCGAGATGGCGGCTGTGCGAAATATTGAAATTAATTTTTTATATCATGTGTCCTAATAATGCGATCGAAGTGAAAGTTTGAATAATGAAACTAAGCAATAATCTTCATCTAATGGTGCATAACTCTATGGCCTACACATATAACATGGCGACCATCCGAAATATTTAGACGGTTCTCAATATCTCCGAATCTATGAAAATGAAAAATGAAACTGAAAAGTTGTATGTTGATAGAGACTATTATCTATCTCAGGTTCACCTATGAATCATTCAATAACCTAGTGAGCACAAAACCAACATGGTGGCGACGCGAAATTTAAATATTTAAATTGATTTTTCTCGTGACTTTACATCCGAGTGCTGTGAAACTTGGCACGGTATATCTTCATACAAGTAGTAATATGTTGTTGTTGTTGTTGTGGTTGTTGTTTCCTATGGCTAATAATATATTGACGTCTAATTTAATGGAATGTTATAAGAACTTAAAAATGGCGGCTGTGCAATGTTTTATTTAAAATCTCGTTTTCATTTCTCGGTGTCCCAGTAGGATATATACAAATAGGATATTTAGTTCTTCACGGAACTACTTGTTTCCATTGCAAACACATGTTTAAAATACTGTCAATAGCTGCTGTATTTAATTCTATGACCACCCTCTAGCAAAATAAATGATGATAATGCTGATAATGATTGTTTTTTTAAGGGACAGAAGGCGAAACAGTGAGGTCATCTTCCCCTAAACAAACAAAACAAAATGCAAACACTGTTCCATTGATTTTAAAACTTTCTCATTTCCTTGCATATTTTCCAACTTCAATGCCCTTATTCAACATTGAACACTAGTCGGACATCAAGAGTGTCATTCTATCTCCCTAGTATCTCGTCTCCATATTTGTAATATTCTGGTGAAAACGTTCACCTTGCCATTTACCATGTTGCGACTTCCGGAAAACTTCGACATATCTTCGCGTTTCACATACTCCAGACTCCCTAAACCACCGTCAGTTCAAAAGTTTATCATCATCATCATCATCTTGTACAGTTTCCAGCCCCAGGCTGGGTCTGTTGGAACATAAGCCTCGCCACTTAGTCCTTTCTTCCCACCACCTCTCAGCTGTCACTCTAGTCCAGTCCTCGTCTCTCTTCTTGACACATTCCTCCACTCTTTTCAGCCATCTATCTCTTGGTCTTCCCCTTGGTCGTTTCTTCTGCATCTGCATCTCATGTATCCTCTTGGGAATCTTCTTCTCTTCCATTCTCTTTAAGTGTCCATACCACCTCAGTCTTGATGTCTCAATCCTACCCTGCAAGGGCTCCTCTTTCACTATTTCCCTGACCTTTTCATTCCTCACCCTGTCTCTTCTTGTTACTCCGATCCTACTTCGTAGGAACTTCATTTCACTTGCCTGTATTCTGCTTATGTCTCTTTTCTTCATTATCCACATTTCTGATGCATAGGTCAGTATCGGAATATAGTAGCTTCTGTATAACACTTCCTTGCTTTTTTGTGGGACATCTTTATTCCACACTAAGCTCCTAATGCTTCTCAGAAATGCTTCTCAGAAATGCTTCTGCCTGTCTGCCACATTCCGTAATCTCTTTGTAATTTCTCCCATTTTCCTCCACTATACTTCCCAAGTACTTGAGACTTTCCACCTTCTTCAACTGTCCACCTCCAAGTGTTATCCCACTCATTGGTCTGTCCCTTTTCCTAGTCGTTAACAGGATCTCACATTTACTGATTTTGAACTTCCATCCGTACTCTCCCACTGTTTCTTCCCAATCCTTCAGTTGCTCCTGAAATTCCTCTTCCTTGTTTCCCCAGACCATGAGATCATCTGCAAACACCATTGCTTTCATCTTATCTTCTCCTATCTTTCCTGCTACCCGTGTCATTACCTCGTCCATAACCACAACAAAGAGAAGGGGTAACAGTGCACTACCCTGTTTCAGGCCACTCATTTGTCTGGACCAGTTTATATATGAATAAATATATATAATTTGTTTGTGGACACGATAACTACCGTCATTTCTCACCAATCACTTTCAAATTTATACATAACCATTTAAAATCTCGGTCGAGTTCTTTAATGGGCAAAATAGGACCAAGGCGGTGGAAATGGGGGCATTTTTCGGAAAGGTGAATATACAGGGTGTTTCAGAAATACTTTTACAAACTTTGGGGATTGGTTCCTTACACCAAAACAAGAAAAAAGTTCATAGGCCTATACACATATGTCCCAAAATCCTTCGTTTTCGATTTATTAATGAAATAACACTGTACAGTGACACATTAATTGACAGCCTGTTTGGAAGTGTTTAACACATGTACTCATATCAAAATAGGTTCCTTACACCGAGAGATGGAAAGACTGTCAAATGCACAGGTGTTCCAGACAGGCTCGCCATCAGCACCAGTTTAGGATTAATGTGTTGGCTGGCATTGTAGGTCCATACGTTCTACCAGCACGTTTTACAGGTGCTGTCTCCAGAGACTTTATCCAGAATACCCTTTCAGACTTACTGCATGACAATACGACAACGTATGTGGTGGATGCATGATGGGGCTCCTGCACACTTTCGTCACCTTGTTTGCACTGCACTGACGGAGATCTTCCAGGACAGATGGTTGGTCAGAGGAGGACCCATCCATGGCTTACATGGTCCGTTGGACTTTTATCTGTGGTGTCAGGAACGTTTTTTGATATGAGTTCATGTGTTAAACACTTCCAAACAGGCTGTCAATTAATGTGTCACTGTACAATGTTCTTTCATTAATAAAGCGAAAACGAATGATTTTGGGACATATGTGTATATGAACTTTTTTTCTTGTTTTGGTGTAAGGAACCAATCCCCAAAGTTTGTAAAATTATTTCTGAAACACCCTGTAAGTTATATTAGTATTTGAACAATAGAATCTATTCAAAGTTCGTATTATTCTTCAAATGAGGGCCAAAAACGTATCACAGTAAAGTTTTTTGATAGCACCAACCATTGACCAAAGGGGTTGGGAAAATGGAGGTTTGAAGGAGAAAAAAATCATACCTCCCTTAATAAGCACAATATTAAAATCGTTTGAATTGATAAATAGTCCTCTAAAAATTACGGTACCCAAAACGTTTATATGAAAGGATTTTTTAATATGACCCACCGTTACGCCAAGGGATGAACAAAATGTTTTCGGAATTAAAAGGAGATGGTGCTTCTCTTGTGCTAAACATGTGTAACTTTTGTAGGTGTACAACAATAATTGGCAAATTTAGTGAATTCGAAATATTTTTCTTGTCTGGTGAAATCTACCTCATTCTTCCGGCATGCCGAGAGAGAGATTTTTCATGGTTGACAGCCTTACGTCATCGCCAAGTTGCCCTAGAACTGGCGTACGGACAGCTAGTGTTGGCAACTCAACAGTCGCCAAGCAGTTGTTTCGTTTGAGGGGCTTCGACATCGTAGTTATTTAGCCCCGTGTACTGGGTTATGTTAGGGTTGCCAGATTTGAAGAATGGAAAAACGGAACACACGTCCCAAAACATTGTTTCATTTTATTCAAGGTTGTTAAATATGTATTAAATAAGCATTACATAATCAAATACACAAAATTAAAACTAGATATTGCTGACTTATCATATACTGTAGGCCTATGACACCTGAAATTTACAAATGCTTTTCATTTGAACGACCCCTTGCAAGGATTTTTTATTTGTAAGTTCCTTCTGATAAAATTCACTACAATTTTCGTCATAATTGTAATATGTAAACAATTCTTGTTTTATCGAACTAATGGAGCTTCTCCTTCTATCACCTCTCCATTTGATATTCATGACAGAAAAAGCTCTCTTCATAAAAGCATTGGAGGGGAAAATGCTGAGTATTAACTTCACAAAGACTAAGATATTCCTTAATTTTGTTGCCCCTAATAAATCTATAACATGTACCCATCTATCTGACATAGACATAGAAATCATTTTCTCTTTCAAACTTGCTCCTGTATCACCAGGAACAAGCTAGATATTACAATCAATTCTAAAGCGGAACATTTGAAAATTGGTGTGATATTGAATATATTATCAAGTTAACCAAAATAAGGAATATTTGGCGTTCCGTTAACGATTAAAACGGAACGCGGAACAAAAGAAGAAAAAACGGAATTGTTCCGGGTAAAACGGAACGTCTGGCAACCCTAGGTTATGTATACATACACACACATAATGTAATAGATAAATTAGTCTGATAGCCTGTGCTATTGTGTGTCTGTATTAATTCAGGCGAAGATTAGGAATGAGGCAGTAGTGGCCTTAAGTTAGTAACCATCCCTGCATTTGCCTGGAGTAGAAATGGGGAAATCACTTCCAGGATGGCTGAGGTGGTCATCGAACTCGCCTCTTCTCAGTTTTGCCTCACAAGGCCGAGTGTACCCCGTTCCAACCCTCAGACCAGAATTACATTTCGTGACAGCCGGGAATCGAACCCGAATCTCCGGGGTGTCATCCAAGAATGCTAGGCGCTACTCCAGGATCACCAAGTAGTACGGTAGTTAAAAGTCGCTAGATTCCCATGTAATCAATAGAGAAAAGGTTTTGGTGTTGCAAAAACAAAACATACAATCGTGGATATGTTTTTATTAGCCTGCTGATAGTTTAAGTACCGTCTTCGAATTGTTTAGGGTAATCGCGCACGCTTCAACGAGTGGGAACTAATTGCAGTTGCACTTTCGCCTTGGTAAGTAGGTGTTGGAAATTTGTTGAAGCGAAACTCTCCACGCTAATACCAGATAGAAACATTTCCATGTTAAAAAATATATATTTATTTTCATCGCTAACGGGAATTTAAATAGGTTTCTACCTATCTAAATTTAAAATACTTTGTCACCAAAATTTTCGCTAAATCCTGGAAACACTGCGGACAGCACATAGATTGTGATGAGTTCAACCGCGATTTGTAAAATATGTGGATGTCCACACATTAGCGGTTCCCAGGACAAGGAGGAAGACATAGGACATGCGAAAAAGCTATTGTATCGCGAACGTACGATGGATCTACTAAATAAAATAGGAATTGTTTACGGTCGTGCTGCGTCATGCAGCTTGGAGCTATTTGTGTACTGTATGTGAACCGCGACCTTCCGCAGTGTTTATTGTCGAGTTCCTTTCCTCTTGTTATATAACGGTACTGTATGAATACGCGCATCGCGTGAATGCCATGGTTTGCGCTTCGTACAACTACCTGAGTGCCTAGTAAGAGAATTGATTTCCAGTCGGTCAACGCGTTAATGTGCCCAATTAAATTGGGCGGTGAATGAAACTTGTCGGCTCACTCCTACTAACCTGGATTAATTATTCTCTTCTTGAAAGGGGGAGATTTTTTCCAGGTTAGCAGGTGTGAGTTGGTAAGTTTTATGCACCACCCAATTTAATTGCCTCATTGACGTGTTGGCCGACTGAAAAGCACGAAAATTACGAAGGAAACATGGCAAAATGGCTTCTAATATTTCTACATCTTGAGTGTAGTCTTCCACCCAGGTCCACGCTTCCTCTGGGAAATTGCCGGAATGGCATCTTGTTTCAAATCCAGGGACGCTTCCCTCAATCCTAGACCCTAGATATTATACAGCTGGGGCGGAGAATTTCAGCATTGAAAGTACATGGGGCTGAGCTGATGACCCAGTGATGAAATAACAACAATATTTCATGCCTTGTGAGAGAAACGTTGCTGTAGTAGTGGCGGTAAGGCACAGCCCATCACCACATGACAATGTATTCTCCTCTTTCACTTGCTCGGCTACTTCACTGAGTCTTGAAACGTGGTGTGCTCTGGTGACATTTCTGTTGTAGAAACTATCACCTTTATTAATAACCATAATTTGATAAATTTAATAATATATCAAGCATTGAAAATACTTAGGTCGTGTATACAAATATCATTCTAGATGGGAGTTAGATAATTAAAATGTCTGATCCCAACGGGATTCGGACTCTTGACCTCCGGGTTCGTACACCGGTGCTCTGATTACTGCGATTATAGGGGAATACTTAATTCTCACTTGGCAATGACGCTGGCCTACGCCAGCCCACTGTAATTTCGAGGAATTGGATTATCACGACCACAGAGAAATAAGTCCCGCTGGGGTCAGATACCGTATTTCAATTCTCTAACTACCATATATTATTAGTCTCACAGCACATCGTGGGGGATTAAACTTGTGATGATATAATAATAATATCGTGTGGCCTTGGCCTTGAGTGCCGGGTGCAAGCTTTGTTATTTTACGCCCAGAGGACAGCTTGCGTGTCGAATTTTGTCGTTCCTTGGAACGTTATGGAAGTCAAGGAGGTTAGATATCTAAGCTCCTTGACACTATAGCGCTTTCTAGTAGAGATAGGAGGAACTTTGTGTTGGCGGAAAATCCCGAGATTAATTTTGTCAGTATGAACACGGCCTACTGTATTTAAATGGGTTCTTTAACATGCCAACAACGTATGACATGCATATCGTGATATTTGTCACCTTTCAAAAATCACTTACCACGGCCGGGAGCGAACCTGCAAGCTCGAGGTTGGTAGTCTGACATGATAACCACTCACCCACCGTGGCAAGCCATCATAATAATTTGTCTTGTTACCTCGATGTGTTATGTTACTCTTTAGTTTAAATTTCACTATATTTGCCTTTGTAGACGTCGCCTTTTGTAATACCTATGCTCAACAATTTACTGCGTTCTGTTGCCAATAAACACTATGTATATAGCACTGAAAGGGTGTGAAGCCATCAGCAATTATGTAAACTTGGACTGTCTAAAATATTTCGTTCCTATTTTATTGTATGAGTAATGAAACGTGTAATGAATAGGGGCGTTTATGATCTGTGTATGAGTGGTGTTTAGTGAATGGTATTATATAAAATTTTAGTTGTTTATTGCAGTTGTGTGTATCAATCTGGCTATGTGCCACTACTAGCGAAGTGCTTGTTTTGTTTATATTGCATTTCTCGGAATTCAGACTTTCTATTTGTGGGTTTAGTTTACTAATGTCTTTCTGCAAGATACGTTACTGATGAGTAGCTGTGCTGTACAGAAGTTTGAAAATGAAGGTAAAGACCGGTGATTCCGCTTCAGTTTGCGATTTACTTAACTTTGTATTTCAAAGAAAACAGTTTGTGTAGGCTTAATTTACGCCGCTGAGGAATCTGAAGCACTTCAATGCGCGTTCCTATTCCTATTCCGGAGGTTGGCAGTGTACCAAGCATTTTTTTCAGTCGTCCAGCTATGTAACGTTTCCCGCAGCCGATGAATCCAATTGATTGATATAAATACACACTATCCATGACTAATTTTTAGCCTAATGCTTTCTTATATTTTTTATTTTCTTCTTAATAATAATAATAATACTAATAATCATCATCGATTGGTCACAGCTGCCTGAAAATTCCGGAGGTGATCTACGTATTAATTTTGACATTCAGTTTCCACTGCCATAAAATAGAGAAACTGAAACTCTATTTGGGGGACCTTTGGCTGTGACTAATTTTACCGTACTTATCTGCCTATTGAAAAATCTGACTTACTCTTCCGAGATTTGAACTCGTTTTTTTTAAATCATGAGATGGACGCTCTCACTGATCCACCTAAGCAGTTACTGTCGCCATAATACATCTCAGATACTGAGATGTACATGGGCCTGTTTTTCACGATGTCCATTACCCCTTAAATTCAGCAACAAGAGGCTTATATGTGAGGTAAGGGTTAGGTTCCAGGCACCGCCAAGGCATTTAATTCTGATCTGAGAGCTGGACGGGATACACTGATCCTTGTGAAATAGAGCTGAGAAGTGATGGATTCTTTTCCTATCTCAGCCATCCTTGAAGTGGTTTTGCATGGTTTCCCACTTCTATTCTAGGCAAATATCGGGATGGTAACTTTTTTTTAGCGTATGGCTTTTAGTGCCGGGAGTGTCCCGAGGACATGTTCGGCTCGCCAGTTATTGTAGCTGCTTCGAGGTGGACACCCAGTGGGTGAGCTACACGTACCGTCGTGTGTGGAGTGTTGTCGGGGGAGGAAAGTTTGAATGTAAGGACAAGGAGTTGGAAGGTAGCGGCTGTGGCCTATAGTTAGGGACCAACCCCGGCATTTGCCTGGAAGGAAGATGGGAAACCACAGAAGACCATCTTCAAGGTTGCCGGGGGGAGATTCGAACCTCCTTGCCTCCCGGATGTGAGCGACTGCCAGCAGTCATGCCGTAACGACCACGGCTAACTCACCCGGTGGGATGGTAACTAAATCAAGGCTACGGCCATCTCCTGCCCAAATGCTAGCCCTAGTTACAAGCACACACTAGTACAACGACCACAATGACACAAGTTATCATACAGATTCCACACACACTCAAGTAGCCTACACGGGGTTACATGGCCGCGATGTCGTAAATTGAAATGTATTCATATGTGCACCCGTATAGCGGTTGATGACTCGACTTTTTTTTTGTTCTAAGTCCTGTCTGCTCAATCAATCGATTATTTTCAATGTTTGGAGTGGTATTCATGTCGAATTCAAGACATGGCTGTTAGTGTTCGCTGTCTCAGAGTAATCACGTAGTTCATCCTGTCGATGGCCAGAGTGGAACTTTGTTATCAAAGTATAAATAGTGGAACGATTCACATCCAACTATCAAATATTGAAGTGTGCAGGTGCGAGAAGTGCAGTAAACAGACTAGAATATTGTCATATGACTATCCATGTTCGACAGTAACAATGAAACTAATTTCAATACACCAGTGTCAACTGTACCATTCTGCTGCATCTGGTGTACTCGACTGTGTTTTTACAAAGTAGTCTGTAACTTGGTCGCTGTAGCCTCTTCAACATATTCAGTTTTGCAATTTTTCGTATTGGAACTAGGTATACATTGCAAGTATTTATTCCCATATCTCAGAGATTAGGGATGAGATGAGATACGTTTTCTGTATGATGGTTAGTATTCTGACGACAGTCTCTTAACAGAAGTTGGAGAAGAATTGACACAAGAAATTTGAATTTGGGTGAGGAGTTAAACTCTCGAAGGTACCGACCCATCATTTTTCTTGAGTTGAAAATGGGAAACCAGGAAAAACCATTTCAAAGACTGTGGGGTTCAAACCCAATTGTCTTGAAAGTCGGAGATAGCCCTGCACATCAATGTGTTTAGGTACCCCGGTTGGTACTTGGGTACTCTCTCATCTATATTAAATCTCCCCAGGAGTTGTGCCCGTCCTGCGTTTTGGGGTGGATATAATCAAGAAAATCTGCTTGTCTCTGTACGCTTCAAATAACGCAGATAGATAATGCTTCTTGTAGCTTGAAATCTATGCCGCGCCTAAGCAGTAGGCCTAATAGTAAAAAAAAACCCACCCAGAATATACCCCCAAGGTACTGTAGAACATTGAAAGTCGCAAATTAACGAAAGAGATCAGGTCTTTTCGCTTCAATGTTTTGCTTCTCGATGCCAACGCGAGAATCCATTCGGCGCCAACAACCGTAGCTTTTCTGAAGAACTTCGGTTGGTAACCACATGAACCATTCATCACCTCTAGTCCGCCTCGTTGCGTAGTGGTTAGCATTCTTGACGGTCACTGCGGGGGCCAGTGTTCGATTTCCGGCTCTGCCAATAAATTTAATTCTGGTCTAAGGGCTGGAACGGGGTACACTCAGCCTTGTGAGGCAAAATCTGAGAAGAGACGGGTTCGATTACTAACTCAACCATCTTGGAAGTGGTTTTCCGTGGTTTCCCACTTCTGCTTCAGGCAAATGCCGGGATGGTTCCTAACTTAAGGCCACGACCGTTTCCTTCCCAAACTCCACTTTACTTATAAATACACACAAACTAATACTGCTAAGGGGCGTGGTGGCGCAGTGATTAAGTTCTTTGTCTCTCACCAAGGTAGACCTGGTTTGATTCCCGGCCAATACATGTGAGTTTTTCGAAGTGAAATGCCGTGTCCTGAGGTTCGGATTCCACCTAAAAAGGAGGTCCCGTGGCTCATGATCGCGAGATTAACGGTCACGTAAAACTGCAGCCTTCCTTTGCTTTTTGCACTAATACGGCCATAACAATAAGACAGGTTATCAGACAAATTCCACACACACCCAAGTACACGGTGCTACGTGACCATGATGTCGCAAATAAATCAACAACTCAGTACTCAGTATTTTGTGACAAGACAATTTACTGATACAACCACTGGAATGACCCGAAAGCTCATGCAATCTACGATATCTCACATATGAGGCGTTCCGTAAGAGAAGGGCGAGCCAGCCACATGTGCATTTGGAGATAATCAATGTGTAATGTTCGTGCTCGTCAATTGGATAAGGGCGAAGCCACCATTCGGTGCTCCGCACATTTTAATACTGCGAGCAGTTTCAAATGCATATTGTATTGCAATACTACAACTAGGTCTACTATTGAAATATGAAACATAAAGCACAAATGTTTATTGTTACTGATTATACTCGTTGTAAATGAATAGAACAAGATTTATGGAGAAAAAGGCACTACGTACAGTAAAACATAGTATTGTAACATACATAGACATTGCAATACACTAAACGTGACGATAGGATAGGATAACGCAACGTCTATACAAACGTACTACATCCAGTCAACATGGCATCACACCGCGACTGGGGTTGAGACTGGCCGTGGCTTGTTCGCCGTTCTCTGCGGGAGCATTTCAATGAATATGACATCTCGTCCGCCGCCTTGTCGCTGCAGGCTTCAATATAATGTTCACTTACCGGACGATAAGGGCGAGGTTGCCAGCATGGGGCACCCTTGCATTATAGAGCATAAAGGCAGCTACCTCATGCGTAAATAAAGAAAACCCTACTCACGGCGGGCTCGCCCTTCTCTTACGGAACGCCTCATATGTGGATGAGCTCAATAACAAGTGGCTAGTAATTGCGCTTTTTCTCCGCAACTGTATCTTGCAGGTTTTCGTCAAGCAGAACCGCTCCGTTGATTATTATTACCTTCTGAACTTGTCAAAAACCAGAAGATCAGGTCTGTTGGCTTCTCCAGTATGATCTGTTATCATGGAGTCCCATAACATCTTCACTCTTATTTATTTTCTCTGGTTTGTGTTTGGATGTCGCCCTGGTAGTCCGGGTTCGATTCCTGGCTCTGCCAAGAAATTTTAATTTTGGTGTGAGGGCTCGAACGGGGTACACTCAGCCTCGTGAGGCAAAGCTGAGAAGCGAGGCACGCCATGATGCGTGTGGGCTCCATTTCGGCAACGCTGTACAGCTTTTCCGGGGCGGGTAGCTGGTGAACGATGTGTTATTTCCGCCTACAAATACAACCCGATATAAAATAAGTGAGTTAATTTACGTATTTCACAGTCATACAGCATAACTTTTCGATGTATAAGGATTACAAATCCAGGCAGAGGAGCGCTTGTCGCACCGGTACCTGGCGCATAACACAGCCGCGGTGGCTCGCTTGTGAGCCGACCGCGACTATGTCATTCAGACAGACCAAGGATTACATCGCGACCAAGAACTACATGTTCCAACCACACCGAGCCGAGAAAAAGTTACCTTACAAAAATGATAACAACTTTTTTTTCTTGGACACGTAAAATTTTGAAATTAATAACCCAGTTATACAACATTCCAATGTATATTGTGTTTAAATTTGGATTCGATCTGATGACGGGTTTTTGAGATAATAATTCTTAAATGTGACGCATGGTTGAAGCACGCTTAAAAACGTGCACTTTTTGTGCTCCAACTGCGACAAAAAATATTAAAATATAAATTAAAAATTCCAAACCTACATGAGCTAACGTACAATAGAACGACGAAAATGATGATGTTATTGGATTTTATGTAGGTCTATTGGTTACTTCACAAACAACCTTCAAACTCGAGTGCACATAATACTTTGGTCGACAGTAGTCAAGTTACATATCTTAAACACAAAGAATTTCATACGTCTGCCTGGGTAGATTTTGAAGAATGGTACATCAAAAGTTGATAATTTAGTATAGTAAGGATAGGGCATTCCGGATCCCCTTAAGCCACGGCCACCACCCCAATCCTATCCCCAATTTACAAATACACACACTAGTACAACCATCACAATAACAGGTTACCACACAAACACATGCCCGAATACACGATGTTGCTGTAAATTATCGAAAAGCATCTTCTAAACTATGTGACAACGAAGTAAAGGTGAAATAACTATATAAACTCAATCCGATCTCTCCAAGTCACTGCCTTATATTATTATTATTATTATTATTAACAGCATGGATATGATTAACGGCTGGGGGGGTCTATCTGGACTAGAATTTCTAAGAAATTGAAGTGTTGAGCTCTTCGTGCCGGTCAGTGTATTTTACAGACTTTGTTTTCTTAAATACCTGTATCTCTATTCTGACATTTGAGTCATAGTAATAAAAACTAATGCAAATATGGTAAAACTGTTTTGTAACTTGGAGAGGGTTTTAATCGGACCATGATTGGTTGTCCAGGAATAGTCGGGACGAATAGCAATGTTATTGCTAGATTTCCCACGCCACGCTAACACGCTGTTTTCTATCCGAGCTATGCATAGCAAATTTTTGATCATATTGACCTCGTACTGACCCATGACATGTCTGTGACAGTGAGTTGTAAACGTTAGTTCATTTTTGTAGGCTTCGTATTCTAGTGCTATGCATACACATTGTTTTTATCATGCATAAGACTTGTTTGACTGGTTGTAAGGTGCTTTCCCAAGTTTCAAATACGTTTCACGGTGGTATGAGCCGAAAGTTTTGACCGTTCAATTCATCGCGTTTGTCTCCTGTGTCGAGAAGTATTCTTACTTTGGGAAGCCGCTTCTGGTATTCTGCTTATCTTTGGCGTTCCTTAATGACTTGCGATAACATAACGAACGCCCGGTGTTATGTGAAATGATGTCATAGTTATTCGTATGAAGTTGAGCAAGGAAATGTTAGACCACCAAGGAAGATCATGAAAGGTTCGCTGATAACTAAGAGCGTCTAGGGTCAGGGAATAAGACATCGACGGTCAAGCATGTTTCGCTTATTGACAGAAGCTTATAATGGACAAAGGAGAACGTCTTCCGTAATTCCAAGTAGACTGAGTTGAAACTTGTGGCTTACCACGTGTGGCCTTGCGACACTTGCAAAGTGCCATGATGATATCACTAATGCAGGGTAGTTCTAGGTGAATATGTGTTTCGTTTCGCAGCTAGGAATAATATCTTTCTTTTGGAGCTATTGCCGGGCTGAGTGAAATAGGCGGATAAATGTTGACTTCTAAAACCCAGATTTTATCCCGGTCCTGTGGCTTTTAAGAGTGCTAGTAGATTTACTGACACGTTCAAGATCACCCCGGGTTAAATTCTATGCTTTTCAGGCTACATATTCGTTAAAGGAGACGTCAATCGCACACTAGTATAATCGTTTTTGAAAGTTAGGTTGTAGGAAGGAAAACAAGTAAGATCCAGGTTGATACTGTTGCCAATAGGCCTCCTTAACTTCACACGAAGAGGTCAAGAAGATAAAACGTCGACCTTCTCATAAACAGAAGCCGACTCACATAAGATTCTTTTGTTGGTTTATCTCAAATTTTGGAACTTTTAGCTCTCCGTTGCTTTATAATACCGTGGTTAGTCAGCACTGGTGGGGTAGCACAGTGCAGGACCATACTTTATCAAGTAGGCCTACTGCGATGTAGGTCATTGCTTTTATTGTGTCCTTCTCAGTGATACCGTGGCCTCTGTCTTAGTCGTTTGAATAGTCATTATGCGTGATGTGCAATAAATTAAAGAAATGCAAGCAATTACTCGGATGCAGTAAAGTGCAGCTGCGTAGTTCACAAAGGTCAAGTCTTTCTCTCCCTTTCTCTTCCAAGTGCAGTCAAGATAGACTAATAAAATTTATTCTAAACAGAATAACAAGACAGAGATGACTTCTTTTGATTTCCATAGAATGTACTTACTGCGCAGTTTAGAAGATATGCTTGCATTACGTTCGTCAAGGACAGATATTACTGCAATGACCCCGTGTCCATTGAGAATGGATCCTAGCCAATCATCACGCCTGCACCTCAAGTAGCAAGCAAGCAATCAAGATTATAATTTTACGTACATCGCATCATCGCGTGGGCAGATTGATTGTTGTTTTCAGGGGGCGGAGAAACTAGGACATCTGCCCTTAGACTGTGTGTACATGTAAATTGAGGCAGGATATAGAAGCAGGCGGCCGTGGCCGTAAGTTATGTACCATTCCGGCATTTGCCTGAAATAGATGTTGGAAATCACGGAGAAATACTTCTGGTTGGCTATGGTGGGAATTGAACCCATCTCTCCTCATTTATCCCATGACGCTGTGTGTGCCCCGTTCCAGCCTCCAACGAGAGCCGGTTATCGGACGCAGGACCTCAGTGATGGCATCCGATAACGTTGGCCACTATACCATAAGCGATCTGTCCAAAGGAACCTGTCCAGAAAACTCTTCCCTACCATCAAATAGAGCTTCCATACCCAAGTCAAGTCTGCTCTGGACTCCAGCTCCGTGTTCTTGTAACTGTATGCTATGCGGATCTGCCTTAGCGAGCAGTTTGACAGCTACATCAACACGCTGCCCTGGCTGCTCTTTTTCGACGCCAAAGAAGTGTTGATGAGTGTGGTTTGCTAACTTACACACTCAGGCTCGGTGCGTGAGGCATTGGAACTGAACTTCGTACGGCTTCGGTGGCGTAGTTGGTAGCATGCTGAACTGCTGTTCCCAATATAGCGGGTTCATACCCGGCCGAAGTCGTGGAATTTTTTAAGAGCGTTATAAATCCTTCAGTATGCCTTCCTTCGGAGGGGAAGTAAAGCCGGTGGTCTCATGTCGTAGATTTATGGCATGTAAAAGATCCTTGCACAGACTAAACTTGTGTGAAGCTAAATTGTTAGGTTGGATTTCGTCGGAACGCTCTAACAAGTTCCAACGTTCACCACTAGGTATCATTGATATGTCCGCTGGAAGCAGCTACAGACTCAGGCGAGCCGAACATGTCCTCGGACACTCCCGGCACTAAAAGCCATACGATAAATAAATTCGTACTGTATATCGGCCAGAGAGGTTGGAATTACCTGTCATTAGGCTATTTTCATTTCTTACCGCCCAGTACATGGAGTTCCATGACCACGATGTCGCAAAGCCCCTAAATGAATCATTAACAACAGAAATTTGGTAGGGATGTTTGGAAGTTTTAGGGTATTGTTCTAGCTTTCATGTCTGATGTGATATCCAATAAAACCGGTTGATATCTCTGATTATCCCACGAAGACGGGACAAAATAAAATATTTGCGCTGTTTGTGTGGCATGATTGTGTCGCGAGTAAAATATCAGTTCTCCACGCAGTTTGTAACGCAGCTGCTAGATGGCTCTGCGCTATCAATAAAGAAGATGTAGCCGTCTCCTCAGGGCAGGGGCAGGTTATACTGCGGTGTATAACAAGCCTTGTGTTGACTTGCCGATAACGGTGACGCAGTGAATATTTATAGGTGGACACCCGCGACTACTGTATGTTGTTAAGTACCTTAGACGTCAGGAACTGCTCTGTTCAGACGTTTGAGGTTCGGTTCGCGGCGCCATTAGTGGATGTAATTAATATTCTTGTCCCCCCCACCCACACTTTTTTTTCAGATACTCGGTAAACTCTGATATGGACGATTATTATAAATCCCGGAACACTTGCGGTGCTGGTAGCTTCCTTGGTGGATCAGGGATAAAGATAAATAAATAATTAATACTTTAATAATAATTGTAATAACACTGTTGAAACGTAGCCATTTCTGTTCCAGGTAAATACTGCAGTGAATCTTAACTTCAGGCCACGGCTGTCTCCTTTTCAAACCTAGCTTCAGTTTCAAGTACACACCCTATTACAGGCACCGCAGTAACAGGTTATCAGTCAAGTCACACACACATACGGGGCAGATGACCTTGATGCTCAAGTCCTATAATCAAGGGCGGATCTAGGGGAGGGCGGCCGCCCAGGGCCCCGCGCCATGCATTTTTAAATTTAATTAATTCATTAATTATACTTTTCAAACTAATTTATAATTCATATTCCTTTTTTCAGTGCAGCTATGACCTCCCGTGACCGTTTAGCAAGTTAAGATTTCAGTGAAATAATAGAAGACTTCAGCCGGGAAAAAAGTCGCAATGTAATATTTTAATATTTCATGGTTTACATAATCTTCAAGGGGACTTATAGGTTTCTTTCATATTATTTAAAAAAAAAATACTGTGGTGTATCCAAAATATTGTAACTATTCTTTATTTTATTATTATTACCAAACAATTTTCCATTTGATTTGATATTTTTTTATTTCCTATTGTTGTAGGCTCCACCTTATCATGTCGCCCAGGGCCCCGCAAGGCCTGGATCCGCCACTGCCTATAATGTAAAAACAGCTATTGTAGCTATCTCCAGTGCACGGGCGCGACAAGACAAACAATCAGCGCCGTATTATTTTTATGATAATATTTTGTATAGTTCAGCGCGAAAACTCTTGCCATAAAAAGAAAAATCATTTGTTTTCATACCTTCCGTATTTCAAGTTGACGCCTGTATGTGATCTGCGAGTCGTTATGAGGATGGAATGAATGACGAAGACACCAATAACTGGTGCCTGAGACAAGTAGAATTAACCAATCAAGTTAAAAATCTCTCGACCATACCGAAAATCGATCCCGGGACCCTTCAGAACAAATACTAGTGTCATTCTACTTAGTCCCGAAGCCGTACGTGACTTCTCACTGTGACACTCCGTATTTGCCTTTGTTGTTTTCATTTATAGTGATACGTGTTACCCCTAGTAGCACGTTTGTTAATTGGTTTACAGTGGGTAAAAGCACAGCACAAGTGGTTCTTTAAAAATATAGCTTTATTGCAGGTCTCGAAAGTTACACCACACAATAAGCAAATGGAAACAATAAGCTGTCTTTCTTCGTGTTTGCACCCTTATGGAGGACACTCACCCTTTCACTTCCTTATTCAGTTAATCCTTCACTAATTAGGTAGACCCGTGTCCAGCCACAGTCTGTCACTCACTGTTCCTGAATACCGTACTACACACTGTTTCGCAATTCACACGTCACCGTAACACCTCTGTCGCACAGGCATAAACGCACACTCCTCAAAAACACAGTCCGTCCCTAGCTGGCCAGGTCGCTTTTATATAGCGGGGCTGATGACTCAATAGATGTTTCTAGAGTTGACCAGGGTTCACACCTTCTCGAGATTTCCGATACTGGGCGGGCCACGAACCTTCGAGACAGGGGTCTAGTTCTTGCGGCCCCGTTGCGTAAGGCGCTGGTAACACTTAGTCGGGGATAGCCTGGAGGGGGCTGAGTCACGCGCGGGCGACGAAACTGTCTAGCATTCGTAACAATAGGTTTGCGACATCGTGGCCATTTAGTCCCATGAACTTGGGTGTGTGTAGGATTTGTCTGATAACGTGTTGCTGCGTTGTCTGTAGTTGTGCATTTGTAATTGAGGCGCTCAAAATCAATGGGATGTGGCATTTTATATCACTTGGAAATTTAACCTTACGGACGTATTTTTAATGGTAATTTTTCCACGCTCCTCTGCCATCCCTTGCACCCGTTTGCTTTAAAACGGCTGTTCCCAAGGTTGCAGGATTGAATTCCGGCCAATCAGTTGGCTTTTGAGGGTGCTCAAATGCGAAGGAGACGTGTCAGTAAATTTATTGGCACGTTAAGGATCCCCTTAGGGGAAAAATTCCAGCACCACGGCGTCTCTAAAGGTTGCAGTACGTACAAGGGACGTAAACCATTATTATTATTATTATTGTTATTATTGCTTCTAAACGCCTCAATTTATACTGGGATTGATAACTAGGTGGCTGTGGTTTTACGTTAGGAATCGTCCCGGCATTTGCCTGGAGTAGAAGTGGGAAACTACGGAAAGGCGTTTCTAAGATGGTTGAGTTGGGAATCGACCCACCTCTTCTCAGTTTTGCCTCCCGACCCTAAGTGTACCCCGTTCCAACCTTCAGACCAAAATTAAATTTCTTGTCAGAGCAGGGAATCGAATCCGGCCTTAGGGGTGACAGCCAAGAATGCTAGCCAGTAAACCACTTGGTGGGTTTTGCCTACAGGTCTGCCAAAAATAGCTAGGTCGGATAGCGAGGTTAGTTCCCTTGTGAAGGGGGCAGGGGCTCAATGTATTTGTTATTGGTCCCACTCCGTGACAACAACACTCGTCAAAGGATTTAATGGACTGGTCAGTTTTGCGGAAATGGGCGTATTATAAGTCTCCTTCCTCGTGACTCTTCCGTGCGGGTACCTCATTCGCATGAATTGCGTGTTGGTCACGGCCTGTGTTCGCCAGGTGTTGTTAGGTGTTCAAACAAAAGCTGCTTTATCCTTTTTCCTGAATCAGTTTTATGAAGCTTTTTTTCTATTTTGGGTGCAAATGGCATGTTTATAATTTTTACGTACACTTTTGCCGCCCTCGTGGTGTTGGAATGGCGTGCCTACCTCTCACCCGGAGGCCCCAGGTTTGATTCCCGACTACACTGTTTTTACACCCCGGTGCCAGACTCCAACCCCATCAGAGGAATTAATGAGAGATTAAATGATTGGAGAACATGATGATGGGTAAGGATTTCGAAGGAAGATGCCATGGCCGATTAGAAGATACCGACCCGTTAGTTGGTAGTTGAAAGTAAGAAACCACGCAAAACCATTTCAAGGACAGCCAAAGGTGGGGTTCGAACCCACTCATCTTACTAGTTCGGAGAGACTGGCCCTTAGCCTTGCTCTTTAGTGCTCGTAACTGCCTCGGTCGGTCTGTCTGTGTGTCTTTGAGAATCGGAAAGATCCCCCTGGTGCCTTCTTCCATCAGATGACACTTTTCCACACACAGAACTAATGCAGATGATGATAATGACAATAAACAAAAACTCAAAAAGAAGTTTTGACTCGTCCGAAGCTTGCTCACTCCGATGAATAGAAAAAAAGTTCACTCCGAAAGGATAAAAGCGTGGTGGGTCCGCAAGAAAACGAACAATTGAGATTTCGCGGTCCTCAGTGGCCCTAACGATGATGATGATTTATGTAACTGTGGGACTATTAGGTCGAGGTGTTTGTCCCGTTATCAAGGTTAGAAATGGTTGGTTCCTCAGTTTAGGGGCTGCGACACCGCGGTCATGTAGGCCCGTGTTCTTTGGGTGTGTGTAGAATCTGATAACCGGTGTTAATTGTGATGGCTGTAATAGTGTGTATTGTCTGTGATTCAGGTAAGGACTGCAGACGGTCAATTTCAAGTAGTTCCTACTTTTGCTACCGTCAACGATACCTAGCTGCGAACTTTGCTACTAGATGCCACCGCAACTGGTACCTGGCGGCGAACGTTGGAACTAATAGAGCGTTAATCAAATCTAACCTACAAATTTAGCTTTACACAATTGTAGTTAGTGGAAGGCCATAAATCTATGACATGGGCCCGCCGGCTTTACTTCCCCTCCGAAAGCAGGCGTACTGAGGGATTTTACGCTCTTAAAAATCCGACGACTTCGGCCGGGTTTGAACCCGCAATCTTGGGCATAGAAGCTCAGCATTCTACCAACTAAGCCACCGAAGCCGCCCCATGAAGAAGGAGCAGGAAGATAATGTTTGGTGTTGGGAAGCTGGTAAATTCGCTGCAAGTTCGTGACGTTGTTAGTATTTGTACGTTTAGAAAATGTTTTCGCTTAACAATACCTTTTTTTTAGAAAGAAAGTTGGACAAGTACCCACCAGACTGAGAGAAACCATTGGGAAGGATGGGCACCATTTCAAAACAGATGGGATACAGAAAATTTTGAAAAATATAATAAGGAAGTAGCTCGTAGGTAAAATTGCTGCCATTATCATGAGGTCAAACCCAGAGGAACAGTATCATGTTCCCTGCTAGCACATTATTATTTTTTTCTTTTCAGGGTGGGTCAGAGAAGGAATTTGCGAAGAAATCGGCCGCGGACCTATTGAAAGGAACCGTCTTGGCATTTGCCTGGTGGTGAAAATGGGAAACCACAAAAATAGTTTTCAGGATGACTGAGGTGGGATTCGAACCCACGCTCTCCGGATGCAGGCGAGGCACTCTTGGCCACCGTAGCCGGTCTATAATATTTCCGTGCTGGCTGCTTTTTTTAATGTCTTTTAACAACTGATTTTTACTATATCCTCCCAACTGTTCTTCCTTTCAACCGGTCAGCAACGGTTACGAAGAACTAGTAACAGGATACTGTTACTGAAACTGCGTCTGATTTTCAAGACATAACACCCATCAATCCATGCAACGTTGTTCTGTATTTCCAAAATAGTTAAGTACACACATCAAAAAAAGTTTTGCATCACCTCGGTTCCCAGATCTCCGGCATATAGACGTTGACTGTGTGTATTGTATCCAAGATACAGTCCTTTTGACTGTTCATAGATGTCACTAAAACTGCTCAAAGATGTAAACAACCATGCATGAGCAGGGCCTATTAGACGGAGGGGGTACGACAGCCGATCAGTTCCAGTCATTCCACCAGGACGAAGGTACGCTGCTCATGTTGTCTGTAGTTCTACCATGCCTAGAAGGTCAATACCGCAGTTCGATCGCGTCCGCATTGTTACTTTGTGTCAAGAAGGGCTCTCAACAAGGGAAGTTTCCAGGCGTCTCAGAGTGAACCAAAGCGATGTTGTTCGGACATGGAGGAGGTACAGAGATACAGGAACTGTCGATGACAGGCCTCGCTCAGGCCGCCCAAGGGCTACTACTGTAGTGGATGACCGCTACTTACGGATTGCCGCTCGGAGGAACCCTGACAGCAATGCCACCATGTTGAATAATGCGTTTCGTTCAGCCACAGGACGTCGTGTTTCAACTCAAACTGTGCGCAATAGGCTGCATGATGCGCAACTTCACTCCCGACGTCCATGGCGAGGTCCAGCTTTGCAACCCCGACACCATGCAGCGCGGTACAGATGGGCCCAACAACATGCTGAATGGACCCCACGGAATTGGCATCACGTTCTCTTCACCGATGAGTGTCGCATATGCCTTCAACCAGACAATCGTCGGAGACGTGTTTGGAGGCACCCTGGTCAGGCTGAACGTCTTAGACACACTGTCCAGCGAGTGCAGCAAGGTGGTGGTTCCCTGATGTTTTGGGGTGGCATTATGTGGGGCCGACGTACGCCACTGGTGGTCATGGAAGGCTCCGAAACGGCTTTACGATACCTGAATGACATCCTCCGACCCATAGTGCAACCATATCGGCAGAATATTGGAGAGGCATTTGTCTTCATGGACGACAATTCTCGACCTCATCGTGCACATCTTGTGAATGCGTTCCTTCAAGATAACGACATCGCTCGACTACAGTGGCCAGCATGTTCGCCAGACATGAACCCTATCGAACATGCCTGGGATATGTTGAAAAGGGCTGTTTATGGACGTCTTGACCCACCAACCACTCTGAGAGATTTACGCCGAATTGTCGTTGAGGAGTGGGACAATTTGGACCAACAGTGTCTTGATGAACTTGTGGATAGTATGCCACGGCGAATACAGGCATGCATCAATGCAAGAGGACGTGCTACTGGGTATTAGAGGTAGTGGTGTGTACTGCAATCTGGACCACAAATGCTGCAAGTCTAGCTGTATGATGGTACAACATGCAATGTGTGGGTCTCATGAGCAATAAAACGAGCTGAAATGTTGTTTGTGTTGATCTCTATTCCCTTTGTATTTAACGGTTCCGGAACTCTTGGAACCGAGGTGATGCAAAACTTTTTTTGATGTGTGTATATTGTGAGAAAACCACTACGAACATACTGTAACTGTGGAGGTGGATTTGGCATGTGAATTATTCCTTTACGTACCGTACAGGACGAATACATTTAGAGAATTCACATTGTGTTTGCTTTCCTAATCCAATATTCTAGCCGACAGGCGCTGCTCGCCGTGAGTCTCGTCCTCACTGGCACGTGCGGGATTTTCTGATATTTCATGATACTGAATATTAATTTGAGCATACGTGCTCGCTTTCTGTACCCAAGGTTGTGGAATCAAATCCCGGAGGAGTCAGCTGGCATTTTAGGGTGCGAGCCGTACCAGTAGATTTACTGGTGAGTTAAGGATCCCTTTCGGAGTAAAGTTCCGCGCACCCCGGCGTCTCTAAAATCCCCAGTATAAAAAGGGACATCAAACCAATAACATAATTATTAACTTAAGCGTATCATCCAGGCCTACATGATGGAGCCGTGTCTTGTATCGGTGATTGTTTCCCGACGTTTCAGCTGTCATTGCAGCAGTTTTAATCATGGGTACGAGGTCGTGTCTGTACCGAGAATGTCAGGCATGCCCGCTTGATCCTGTAAGCCTTGATGATAAACTATACACCGGCCGCGAAAGCCTACGATCTAAATATTTACTTAAGCGTCACCTTTAATATGTTACTAACAATGTAACCTTTCAAAGTTTAAATTATACGCCAATCAGTACTTATACAAATATATATATTGTATAATGTACATGTTTCGACCTGACATTGAGGTCTTCTTCAGCTCAATTAAGATTGCAATCAATGTCTAAGAGATCAATTGTAATTAAAAGAATGAAACAAAATAATAAAAAATGGATATCCTTACAATGTAATATTAATTGTAAATAGATAAAATATAATATATTGTATATTGGGCTTTACATTTCATTTTGAAAATATAGTTAGAAAAATAAGAAATTTTGTAATAGTAAGTGTAAATACAATATAGAAAATTAAATAACTTAGTAAAACAAGTGCCGAATATCAACAATTATTTAACTTAGTGGTTGAAATGCAGTAAATCTTCTTCCGACATATGGAGTGTGAATTTTGTATCAGGCGCCGACCAGTTTGTGCGTAACCTTACCAATTGTTCCTCATCATTATAACCATGGTGATTAGTAGTATAGTTTCTTACTGTTGGGTTGAATCAGGATTGTATTCACTGTTGCCACCCATGTTTCAAAGTCATCATGTTTGCAGACACTGAGACTGACGTTGGGATTAAAAGTTGGCTGCATGAGCTGATCGTCGTCTGTCGGTATGACGTCATTTCGGGTTCGCCAATCTTCACATCGTTTGCTAGATGACAACACATAACATAACCTATAATGCAACGCCTAATGATCAACATTGATACATTCTCACTTCCAGCTCGACTGCATATTCTATTTACTATGTATTATTGTATATGATTGGCATAAGATTATGCCATCTATAATTGACCTAGATTGTTTTTACGAAGATTACACAACTAGTGGTTAAAGTGAGATAACTCAGACTACAGTCAGTTTCCAGCCCAGTAACGCCACCAGTCTTCGTTGTTTCATTATAATCTGAATGTAGTTCCTCGGATCACTTCCCTTGCCAGAAATGTGCTTTTGTTGAAATTAATAAACAGATGGATGTTTTGAGGGCGTAGGCTACTTGGGAATGTTCTTTCTGAGGATAACCTATTTGAGAGAACTATGCCGTTTTTAAATCTCGTCATATGAGACCAGCGTTTCAGAGAAAAGTGCAGAATGCTTCCTCCAGGGGGCAATCATTATCCCATTAGATGCGATTTTGCAATATCTCGTCAATGTGTTTATTAGATTGCTCCATCATTTATGAGGTCAACTTCCATCAGTCAGGAGAGGTCGACACTTAGATTGAGCTCTTCAAGGAGAAATACAAAACTTCCCGTGTAAGTATTGTGGAACTTTCCACGAGTGCAAGAGCAACTATCTAAAATCCAAATTCAGGTATTAGTTCGTTTAATGTACCTTTAGTTCAGAACATAACTTACTAATTTTACGTAGAAAACAAGGGTCGCGAAAACCTCGACTTACGCGTTCGATTCCTGGTTGTACCGCTGTGCAGGTTTTGCTATTCACTGATCAGCAGTGTGGCTTATATTACATGTACATGTCATGGCACGTAACGCGAGTGAATTGAAAATTCCATGCTCCGTGGTGATTGGCAACTCCTCGAAAAGGGAATGTGACGGGGTGCATGTTTTCATCAATGCTAAGAACCAGCAATTTGTTTTCTGTACAGATGTTCAGCGGAGTGCTATGTTCCATGACTGTATCACAGAAGAGTTAGGTCCAATTTTTGTGCCATGAATTGTACTGAATTCAAGTCTTCAAGTATTTTACAGCACCGCCTGTCGATCGACTATCTTCTTCCTGTGCATGCCGTGAAAATAACACGAGAACGTACGCTTGAGGCATTGCTGTGACATTTTATTTTATACTATGGAAATTATGTTTGTAAATTAAGATACTGGATTCTAAGGTCATAAATGATAGTTAAT
Source organism: Meconema thalassinum (assembly GCA_946902985.2). Lineage (NCBI taxonomy): Eukaryota > Metazoa > Arthropoda > Insecta > Orthoptera > Tettigoniidae > Meconema > Meconema thalassinum. Next base: position 448,093,522 of record OX336390.1, read on the forward strand.
TCACCACACACTCAGTAAGTAAAAAAGAAGGAAGTTCCTCCGCTACACCGAGGAATTTCGAATCATGGATATGTTTTTTTTTTTTCAGATCTAGATGATGAATACCTGTTAACCTTCCTAACAAGCGCTCTTAGAAGTTTATATTACAGGTGAACACATGCTTACACCACTCGCAATTTGCATGAGGATAGGTCTGTTAACCAGCTTCTTGAAAACGTTGTTAACACACAAAGTTAGTTTTTTTAGGTAGATTTCTTTAGAAAGCTAACTATTGCAATGGGTCCCATGTTTCGACTTCCGGAAAATTTCGACATATCTTCGCGTTTCACATCCCCCAGACCCCAAAACCACCGTCAGTTCAAAAGTTTATATATAATTTATGTATATATGTATCTATCTATCTATCTATATATATATATATATATATATATATATATATCAGTTTCTTGTGGACACGATAACTGCCGTAATTTTGCACCAATCACTTTGAATTTTTTACATAATATGTATCCCTATAAAATCTCGGTCGAGTTCGTTAATGGGCAAAATCGGTCAAAGGGGGTAAAAATGGGGGGCTTTTTTCGAAAAAGTGAAATATCGCTATAACTCTCTTAATACATGAAATATCGAATCCCTTCAAAGTTCATAATATGTGTCGGATAAGTGCCAAAAATTTATGTCAAATAAGTTTTTTTGTTAGCACCAACCATTGACCAAAGGGGTGGGAAAAAGTGGGTTTTTCGGGTAACATTAATCATATCTCTGTTAATAGGCACAATATCAAAACCGCACAAAATGGACAATATTCCTCCAATAATTACCTAAAACTTTTGTCTGAAAGAATTTTTGATATGACCCACCATTACGCCACGGGGTGAACAAAATGATTTAAATTATAAGAAAATGCCAAGTGCCAAGAGAGGTTGCCATGACAACTTTACTTTTAATTGATAAGGGATGACCATCAGCAGTTGCTATGACAACGCCACTGCACGAGATCACATTCAGTTTTCATATGTCAGTGGGAAGCGACTTCGGTATCGGAACTGGTAGCATGCTGAACTTCTATGCCCAAGGTCGCGGGTTCAAACCCGGCTGAAGTCGTCGGATTTACTAAGAGCGCTAAAAAACCTGAGTTTGCTTTCCTTCGGAGGGGAAGTTCCAACGTTCGTTGCGAGTTGCTGATTGAGGTGGCATCTAGTAGCCAAGTTCACAGCTAGGCGTCGTTGACGGCAGTATTTTAGGTAGATTTCATTAGAAAGCTAACTATTGCAATGGGTACCATGTTTCGATTTCCGGAAAATTTCGACATATCTTCGCGTTTCACATCCCCCAGACCCCAAAACCACCGTCAGTTCAAAAGTTTATAAATAATTTATGTAATATATGTATATATGTATATCAGTTTCTTGTGGACACGATAACTGCCGTAATTTTGCACCAATCACTTTGAATTTTTTACCGAATATGTATACCCATAAAATCTCGGACGAGTTCGTTACTGGGCTAAATCGGTCGAAGGGGATGAAAATGGGGGACTTTTTTTTTTCGAAAAAATGAAATATTGCTATAACTCTCTTAATATGTGAAATATCGAATCCGTTCAAAGTTCATACTATGTGTCTGATAAAGTTCAGAAATTTATGTTTGAAACGTTTTTTGATAGCACCAACCATTGACCAAAGGGGTGGGAAAAAGTGTTTTTTTCGGGAAACATTAATCATATCTCTGTTAATAGGCACAATATCAAAACCGTACAAAATGGACAATATTCCCCTAATAATTACCTAAAACGTTTGTCTGAAAGAATTTTTGATATGAGCCACCATTGCGCCAAGGGATGAGAAAAATGATTTCGGAATTATAAGAAAATGCCAAGAGCTATCAGTGGTTGACATGGCAACACTACTAAATTGATGAGGGATGAGCCATCAGACGTTGCCATGACAACGCACTTGCGCGAGATCAGATTCAGATTTCCATCTGACTAAGTGTGAAGCGGCTTCGGTGACGTAACTGGTAGCATGCTGAACTTCTATGCCCAAGGTCGCGGGTTCAAAGCCGGCCAAAGTCGTCGGATTTTCTAAGAGCGCTAAAAGTCCCTCAGTAAGCTTTCCTTTGGAGGGGAAGTTCCAACGTTCGTTGCGAGTTGCTGATTGAGGTGGCATCCAGTAGCCAAGTTCACAGCTGGGTGGCGTTGACGTTAGTATCTGGTAGCAACATTAGGAACTACTGCTTGAAATTTAGCGTCTGCATTCCTTACCTGAATTACAGACTAATACAGCCATCACAATTCACACCGTTTATCAGACAGATTCTACACTCACCCAAAGTACACGGGGTTATATGACCGCGTTGTCGCAGCCCCTAAACTGAGGAACCAACCAACATCTCTGCGGGAGATATAATTTTGCGTGAAGAAGTAACAGACCGTTACATAGTTGCACATCAGTGTCGAAACCTTGCATAAGGACAGTGTGACCACAAGTATAACAAGTAGTTCCGTGAAGAACTGTACAGCCTATTTTCATATATCCTGCTCATGTTAATTGCCTCTATCAACATACAAAATTTCAGTTTAATTGCTGTAACAGATTCGTAGATATTGAGAACCGTCTAAATATTTCAGACGGTCGCCAGGTTGGATTTTTATTTTTGTACTATTATATTAAGATTATTGTGTAAGTGTGGTATTCAAACTTCAATCGCATGATAAGAACACAAGAAGTAAAAACGAGATTTTAAAATTACGCACAGCAGCCATCTTGTGATTATGCAAACAATTGAAATAAATTAGATGCCAGTGGATCAACATTTGTGTAAGCATTTAAAACGTGCAACGTTTCACGGCACTCGGATAGTTAATTCGCGAGAAACGCCCATTTAAATATTTATACTTCGCGTCGCCGCCATGTTGGATTCGTGCTCACGAGGTTACTGATAGTCCTATAGGTGAACATATGTTCATAGTCTCTATGAACATAAAAATTTCAGTTTGGTTGCTGTAAAAGATTCATATATATTCAGAACCGTCTAAATATTACGGAAGCTTGCCATTTAGGATTGTTATATGTATAGGCCATAGAGTTATGTACCATTCAAGGTCACTTATTGCCTAGGTTCATTATTCAAACTTTCACTTCGATCGCATGATTACGACACAAGAAATAAAAACTTAATTTTAAAATTTCGCATAGCCGCCATCTTGAGGTTATGTAAACAATTGAATTAAATTAGATGGCAGTACATTACAATCTGCAAAATCATTTACTGTACCACATTTCACTGCGCTCAGAGAGTTAACTCACGAGAAAAGTCTATTAAAATATTTCAAATTCGCTTGGTCGCCATGTTCGTTTTGTACTTTACTGGTTTATGAATTATACATAGGTAAACTTGTATCAGTACCCTTTATCACCGTACAAAATTGCAGGGTGATATCTGTAATAATTTCGGGGATATAGAATGTCAGTGAAATATTTCGCACAGGCGCCATTTTGAGGTTATGTAAACAATTGAACTAAATTAGATTCCAGTGCATTGCAATGTGTATAAATATTTGCTGTACCAAGTTTTATTACGTTTGGATAGTTAAATCGCGAGAAAAGTCTATTTAAAAGGCTCCACTTCGCTTGGCCGCCATGTTGGTTATGTAGTAACCAGGTTTTTGAAAGTTTCATAGGTGAACGTCTAGTAGTACCCTTTATCAACGTACACAATTTCAGGGCGATATCCGTTATAGTTTCGGAGATACTGAATGCTAGTGAAATATTTCGCACAGCCGCCATGTTGGATTGGTGAGACGTAACAAAATTCGATGGGCACGGTCGACGTCGCCGGGAATAGTGCTATGAACTTACCGAGTTTCACTGAAATCGCTCCAGCCGTTTAGATTTTATTAGGGGGGGGACACACACCCACACCTCACACACACACACACACACACGCACACACACACGGACAAAAGGTGATCTCATAAGCCTATTTTTTTAAAATTGAAAATAGGCTAAAAATGGACTCCAAATGACAAGAAGGTTACCGTCCCCGTAAGACAATAAAATGTTTAAAATATGTTTAAAATGAAGACAAACAAAGTTAATCAATCTCCAATTATAAAATACTTTCACGCGATAAATGAGGTCTGATCCTTCTACGAAAACCTGCATATTCTGCCTATTTTCGCCTATCTCCAAGTTTGTCCGGTGAAATCTACCTCCGCCTTCCGGCGTGCCGAGAGGACTTTTTTTAATTGCATTTCGGGGACAACTAGGCTACACATCCAGAGCAGGAAAGGCAGCAATGAGATGCGGGTAGTATCTGCGAGCCCCCGCTCAGGGGCAAGGTGTGTGGTTGACCGTCAAACTTGCTTGTAAGTCATGCGATGTTTGGATTGACCACCAGCCCAAAAACATATCCATGTTAAAATAACAGAGCAACTGCCCCATATTTGCTCTTTTTGTGTCCCGGTTTCGTCGTTATATTGTCCACGACATCGCCCTGTCCGTACGCCGACAAGGTACACAGTTTGGACCTTGAATTAAGTCAGTGGAGAAGGAGCGCCAGCGCTTACTGTGGTGGAGGCAATGCCGTCCGTAGCCATGGCGAAAGGGCATATACACCGTCACCTTCATTGCCATTGATTCCATACTTCTCGCCACTCTTACAGGAAGAACATTATGCCGGATATGATTCCCTGGTCCAGATACTCTTGTCCCATAGGTTCTGGGCTCAATTATCGGTTCTGACAATAAATCCTGGTGTGAAAGCTGAAGCGGGATTTAATGAGCCTCGAGAAGACTTTGATTCCTACCTCAGCTATCGTAGAAGCAGTTTGTCGTGGTTTCTCCTCGTCTTTTCCAGACATTCCGCTGATGCCTGATACAAAGCCTCGGCCATCTCCTGCCTAATTCTAACCCCAATTCCAAGACAAGTCACCACAAATTACAGGTTATCAGAGAACACACGCTTACAAGTACACAGGGTTGGTTACCTCTACATCAAAGTAACGACACATTTGGAAATTACAACACGAAGACTTACATACATTCAAGTTCGACCTGACCAGCTGAAAATCTCATTTGGTGTACCAACGTTCTACGTTGAATTTTTTAAACGTGGGTCTGTTCCTAAGAATATAAAAACTGTATTGGTACAATTTTAGATTGCCTATTTCTATTGGAAGTACAAATGAATGTATACCTTGACACGAAATAAGTTCCAGATTGCCATTGCTTGATAAATGCAGTATTTTTGCATTTGTTTATTGGGGTAGTCTAAAGTCTGTTCGCCGAGTCGAGATAGTGGAAATAAACACAGTTGTACACGTGATTGCAGGGCTGCCCGCAAAGGGTGCATAGTACTGTGCCTGTTGAACGTACGCCAACTTCAGTGCTGTGTATAGCCTACATGTGAAGCGGGCTGACATATCGGTCACATGCTACAGCGCGGTTTATTGTTCGTTTATGTATTTAATTGATTAATTAATTAATTAATAAGTTCTTAACTGCTTATTACAGACAACAGTATACAGTGCAGCACAGCACTAAGTGCAGCAAGTCTTGTATTTTCTAGGGCTACGGCATGACTAATGATCTCGGAGCTTCTTGGCCACCCCTGTCCGGCAGAGCCGATGACGTGACCTGGGCGTGTTTCCCTGCCCGGGTAGCCAGGGGCACTGTCTTAACTCGGCGAACAGACTTTAGAGTAAAATGTGTGGTCTTTCACTTGTGTCCCAGTCTCGCCCATGGCAGTGATTAGATGGAAGCTGCTAAGGTATGGATACTGTTGAGTTATAGCATTTGGGGCATAACGAGTGCCGGTCTATGCTGTGAAAGATTCCATCCGCACTTGTGTTGTCAGACAAATCACGAATATATTGATCCTTAAACGTTCAGTGTCAGAAATATAGTTAAAATGTGTCGCACGTTTTTATTTCTATGACACATTACCTTTTCATATTTTCCTGTTCTTCGGATCATAGTAACTCAGTAGCCGGTGATTGTTTAAGGGTTTGCTGTGCGGTGTATTTTATAGCCTATTTTCATTTATGAAAAAAAAAAGGCTTATGAGATCACCTTTTGTCCGTCTGTGTGTGCGCCCCTCCGTAATAACTTCTAAACGGCTAGAGCGATTTCAATGAAAATCGGTAAGTTCATAGCACTATTCCGGACGACCCCGACCTTCAAATTTTGTTACGTCTCACCAATCCAACATGGCGGCTGTGCGAAATATTTCACCTGCATTCAATATCTCCGAAACTATTACCGATAAGACCCTGGAATTTTTAACGGTGATAAAGGGAACTACTAGAAGTTCACCTATGTGACTTTTGAAAAACTGATAACTACAAAACCAACATGGCGGCCAAACGAAGTTTTGGCTTTTAAATGGATGTTTCTCGCGATTCAACCAACCAAACGCAATTCAACTTGGTACAGTATACATACCTGCCAACTCTCCCGATTTAGGCGGGAGACTCCCGATTTCAGACCATTTCTCCCGCCCTCCCGCTTAACGTATTAAATCTCCCGATTTTTCAAAAAACCCACGCGTAATTTCGGATTTAATATGTCGTCTATCGAACGGATCGACTTTACGTGTTTTGAAGTTATATCTCGATACCGCAGTTTCGCTTTGTATCGATGATCGACAACTGCGTACTAACTCCCGCGTCGCGTCCTGCTGTTATAAAAAACGTTGGCTTCGAATAAGTCTTCGTTTGAAATCGGCTTCGAATAAGTCTTCGTTTGAAATCGTCGAAGGTTAATTCAGCGCTTGTTCCTAGATGTGTTGCATAATGACCAGTGGGTGATAGGTAGTTGTACGCTGCGGAATATTGTATCTGTTTCACACGTGAAATTATATGATTTGTGTATAACTTAGTTTGATGTTGTTGGCGTTAATATGCCGGTAGGTTATTGTGATTTTTCGAACTGAGTGATTGCGTCGGTTCGTCGGTAATAAGGCGAAAAGATATGTGACATTTAAAAGTGTGTACAAAGATAACATTCCCAGGGTGTCTACCGGTAACGGAAGTAACGAATTTTACAAATGGGTAACGGAAAAGTAACGAATTTTACATACGGGTAACGAAAATTTTCCGAAGGCGGATTGAATCATTTAAACTCGCGCCTCTAAGCTCAGAGATTGCGATGGAGCGAGTTTCACGCAAGCGGCGCCAATTGCATAAGCTATATTTCCCCGTTCCCGACCTCGAGGAAATGCATACTGAGGATACCCTTAGTGGTATACATCGTTCAGCGTATATCGTCGGCATCAAGATGACTTTTAGTTTTGTGTGAAATAATTATGTGTTATATTAGGAAGCCTGACTTTTCGCGAGACGTTTATTCGTGAAAACTTCTGAAATTATTCAGAAACCTCGCATTTTTCGCATTTATTTGGAGACTATTAAATTGAAGTCCAGAAATAACGCTAAATAATTTAATGTCGCGATCTTGCGAAATGTTACCGTTTTGAAAAAGATTCGAAATACGTAGGCTGTAACTTATTTTAAAAATCTGTCTCGTAAATTTGCGACATATATGGTTAATTCGAAATTCCGTTATATGTCGATTTTTCCTTCTAACTTGGGTTCCATCGGATATATTATAATCTAACCGGTTATTTCGAAAACTTGTATAACTTTTATAATTCGTGATTCGGATTTGAAAGAAAACGTGTCCTCTAGTCGTATTATTCGTGTAATCCTCTCCGAATAATTCTTAATATTTGATACCTACTTCGAACATTCATACTCAAGACCGCAAGGCTGACCGCACGACTTGCCTGCGGGAATCTCGTCAAATGGACCGAGATCGACGTCAGTAGCGTAAAATCAAAAAACCCGTTCCCTATCGTGAACTTGTGACCACGAGGTCTGCGGGAATCCCGTCAAAGATGATTGGGCACCAATCACGAAACATTCCGAAACCTACTCGCTACTTTTCCCATGACCGTATACTTAAAAGCGTACGGGGAGCGAGAAGTGCATCTACTCACTTAGAAATGACAGCCTACGTAGCGTCGCGATACTAATTTCTCCTCGTGATCTACCCTGAACTGATGAGCTCCCAACCATAGCATAGGGACAGCGGGAATCACGGCGCCGGCCATACAACTTGTCCATAACTACTCGTGAATTTTAACCATGCCCAACCCTGAGCTTGCATCCACCAATCTGTGAGGACGAATAAACAATCGTTCAACGGCCGGGTGCGGCGCGGTATGCATAATATCGCGAGGACATCTTGAATCTCGTAAAACGGCTGAGAGCGGCAGCGATTGCGATACATCGCGATATTTCTCCGCATTCAATGACGAGAACAACTGTATTTTTGTCAAACGGACAGCAAGTGGCGCCGATTGCATAATAATGCTATATTTCTTCGCGCCCGACCTCAAAGACAATGGAAATCTCGTCGAACGACTAAAAGTGACACCGATTATTAAATCGCGATATTTATCAGTGTTCTATCGCGAAACAACGGGAATCTTGACAAACGGGTGAGACCAGCGCCGATCGTGTAACATCTTGAAATTTCGCCGTACTTGACTGTGAAGACAGAATTCGGTTACAATCATGTAACGTCCCATAAATTTCGTCGTGATCTACCGCGGGGACAAAGGAAATCTCGCCACGGTCAAGAGCAGAGCAGAGCAACCTCTTGGCAATTATAAAAACGCCTTGTGCACAAGACGACATATTAGCTGAAACAACTCATTTGATAATAAATTTATAGTATTTATTTATTATTTTTGAAATTGTTGTAACTCCCTAAGTGAATTGTATTTACCGCTTTAAACACAGTTCATTGCTCTCTTTCTCCACCGCGTGATGAGCCCATTTGCTTGCAGACCGCAGACGTATCTTGAATTCAAAGGTAACTAAAATTAACTAAAAGGTAGCTAAAAAGTAACTAATTTTTACTTCATCCTTAACAGTAGACACCCTGATTCCGCATATAACTGAGTCAGGAAGAGGCGCAACATTTGCATTTTGTAGTGTCTGTAGGTGTGATTTCAGTATCTCGCATATTGGAAAGGGGGACATTTCATTTTCCAAAATTAAGTTTTTTGTAAATACATTTCCTAGCATGTTAACAGACACTCAAGACAATTTTAATGACGAAATGGATGCTTTACATTCCCAATTTTGTAACTTCCAACTTGAGGATGTGACATCTATTGAAGAAGAAGAGAGAATTGATGTGAAGTGGGCACTGGTAGGCCAAATGATATGTAGTGGTGGGGTACTCAAGTTATGCTTTCCATTCTGACCATTCCGCATAGTAATGCAGAGTGTGAGAGGATGTTCAGGTCATCTCTCACTGACAAGACTTTGGACAAACTTATAACTCTGAAGTCGATTCAGAAAGAGAGGTGTTTTGAGCAAGAATATAGCAAGACCTTTTTGAAGAGGGCAAAATCAGCCTCAGTCACCTGCAACAACGACCAATAATATGATCTTCGATACATATTTGCTGCAATGTCTTAGCCTATGTATGTATTATGTAGCGTCCCCCCCCCCCCCCCCCCCCGTCGCTGCGTCGAATCTCCCGATTTTTCACTTTGAGAGGTTGGCAGGTATGAGTATATGCTTATACACATTGTAATGCACTGACATCTAACTTCGTTAAATTGTTTACATAACCTCAAGATGGCGGCTGTGCGAAATATTTCACCGCCATTCTATATCTCTGAAACTATTACAGGTATCACCCTGAAATTTTGTATGGAGATAAAGGGTACTGCTGGAAGTTCATCTATGAGAGACTTTCAAAAACCGGTTAACTACAAAACGAACATGGCGGCCAAGCGAAGTTGAATGTTTTAAATACGACTTTTCTCGCGATTTAATGATTCAAATGCAATGAAACGTTGTACAGCAAATGTTTATACAGATTGTAATGCACTGGTATTTAATTTAGTTCAATTGTATACATAACCTTAAGATGGCGGCTGTGTGCATTTTAAAATTAAGTTTTTATTTATTGTATCGTAATCATGCGATCAAAGTGCTAGTTTGAATAAAGAACCTATGCAATAATTTTTCTTTAATGGTACATGACTCTTTGGCTTATACATATAACAATCCAACATGGCGACCATCCGAAATATTTAGACTGATCTCAATATCTACGAATCTATTACAGCAATCAAACTGTTTTTTTAATGTTCATAGGAGCTATGAACATAAGTTCACCTATAGGGATTTCAATAACCTGGTGATCACAAATCCAACATGGCGGCGACGCGAAGTATAAATATTCACATGAACGTTTCTCGCAATTTAACTATCAGGGTGCAGTGACACTTGGTACAGTAAATCCTTATTCAAATGTTAATCCACTAGCATCTTCTTGTATCCTAATCATGCGATTGAAGTTTGAATACTACACTTACCCAATAATCTTCATGTAACAGTACATAACTCTTAAGACCAAGGCCTACATATATAAAAATCCAACATGGCGTCCATCCGCAAAATTTAGTCGGTTCTCAATATCTACGAATCTATTATAATAACCCCTGGCACTACAGCCCGTGAAGGGACTAGGCCTACCAAGCGACCGCTGCCCAGCCATTTGGCCTGCGGATATTTGGGTGACGCTTGATCAGCCCATCGGGTCCCCTTGGCCGTTAATCTTAGTTTTCGTGATCGGGACACTGCCTCACTGTCAGACAGCTACTCAATTGTCCTCACGAGGCTGAGTGCACCCCGTTCCATCTCTTGCGTCAGTTGCTAAAATCCCTGACGGAGCTGGGAATCGAACTCGGGGCCCCGGGGCGAGAGGCAGGTGCGCTACTCCAACACCACGAAGCCGGCTACGAATCTATTACAGCAATCAAATTGAAATTTTGTTTGTTGATAGTGGCAATTAACATCAGTAGGTTATATGAAAATAGGCTTTAATTCTTCACAGAACTACTTGTTATATGATGAGAACGGGCAACATGGTATTTATGAGAATATTGTAAGTTAAAAAAATCAAAAATAAATATGTTATGGGTTAAAAGATTTTTCGGATTTTAATAACATGCATGATCCTTAAATTCATATGAACTGTTTGTAGCAAATGTATAATGTAACGCATGTTACTTTTTGAGACCTATTTGCCAGGTTTCTCTCTCAGACCTCCACCAGTCCTTTACAAAATAATGCACGACGTCAGTTAACGAGATCCTTACTCTCTCTTTGACTTGTGACCTTGTTTTAAACATTGTAATTTTCTCTTATGGTACAAGTAAGACACATTTTTTTTTATTTGTAACACCTTGTATGCTGTAAATAGTGAAGATAGTTTGTGTAATGGGTTACCCCCCCAGGGCTCACATCTAGTGGGACGTGGGTTGGCGACCACGGGACCCCAGCTGATTCTCAAGATTCCCGCACTGTTTTTGTTAATCCCCCCCGCTGTATCTACATTCCCTTTATTGATTTTTTTCTCATCTGCTCTGTATTTTGTATGTATTTTCAATCTACGTTGCATTTTGTAAGTCTTTTCGATCTAAATTGCATTTTGCGAGTGTTTTCAACCTCAATTGTATTATGTAAGGATTCACAATCTAAATTGCTTTTTAGTAAGTCTTTCAATATAGGGGATGGGACTTTAGTGAGTATTTTGAATTTAAATTGCATTTTGTAATTATTTTCAACCTAAACCGCTTTCTGCCAGTATTTTCAATCAAAATTGCATTTTTTATGGTTGGCATTTTGCAAGTATTTTGATTCTCAATTACATTTTGTGGGTATTTTGAATCTAAATTACATTAGGTAAGTATTTTCAATCTAAATTGCATTTTGTAAGTATTGTCCATCCGAATGAGTCGTTTGAATCTACGTTACATTTTGTAAGCATTTTCAATATCAGTTGCATTTTATAAGCATTTTGAATTTCAATTGCACTTTGTGAGTATTTTTGGATCTGAAATGGGAGTTTTTCAATCTGAATTGCATTGTGTATTTTCAATTTCAATTGCATTTTTTAAGTATTTTGAACCTCAATTGCATTTTGTACGTATTTTCTATCTCATTTGCATTTTGTAAGTATTTTGAATATCAATTGCATTTTGTAAGTATTTTCGTTCTAAATTCCCTTTTGTAAGTATTACCGCTCTCCATTTTGTGAGCAGTTTCAATTTGAGTTCCTTTTCGTAAGTATTTTCCGTCTCACTTAATTTTCATTCTGGCTTCTATTTCATTGTCATTTTCGCTATCACCCAGGCCATTAAGGGCCGATAACCTAGATGTTAGGCCCCTTATAACAACAATTATCTTCATCTGTAATGGGTTATTTAGTTATGAAGTCTGGAGAGAAATGCAAGGGCCATACAAAATGCGATATGCAGTGTACGGGTGGGTGCGACCGAGTGCTGCATGAAAAGATTTGTTTAGTGTTGACGTCAAAATGGTGTTCCGCTAATATTAGCAGCGTGTTGAGTCGGAAAAGCATATCCATTGGTATTGATCCGTAAGTTGAAAGACTAGTTGACGTTATTATATCCCGTATGCTAGACATGTTTGCACTGGGTAATCATATAGGCTATTCTGTGTGTTGCGTATCTATTGTCATCCATACAGTATATCGTGTCTCCGCAGCAGAGGCGAGGTCCCGCTCGGCCGATGAACACTGGCGGAAATTGAAATTCCCACACCAAGAATACATTAGTTCAGAGGAATTCAATTTTGGCTAAGCAATTGTCTAGGTAACATACTTAATTAAAGTTTCTGGGGCACATGCTCAAGTATGCGCGAGAAGGCACGTGTCTTGGTGGTCTATTAATACCCGCTGTAGTCGGCACGATTTTTAATGCAAACATGCATGCATTCTGTCATATAGGTGCTGTATGTCATTTTGTGGGATGGGGTTCCACGTCTGTTGCAATTGCTGGTATTGGATGACATTGGATTTTTTCGTCACAGAATGCCCCATACGTGCTCAATGGGCGTAAGGTCTGGTGATCTCGCAGGTCTAGACAACTGATCGTGACAGCCGTGGTATGAGGACGACTGTTACCGTGTTGGAAAACACCGCCTTGAATACTGCGAATGAACGGCAGCACAACTGGTTCAATTCCCAATCTGATGTACAAATGTGCTGCCTAGGTTCTTGGGATGCGACGAGTGTGCCCCTGCTGTCATAGGAAATCGCTTGCCAGACTATAACTCCTGGTGTAGTAGGGCCAGTATGTAGACAGCTTGTCTCCGAGCGCTCACCTGGTCCCCTCCTTACCAACACAGCGCAATCTCTTTTTTTTATAGTACCAAGACAGAAATGGCTCTCATAAGAGAACATACCAGATCTCCACTCCGCCATCCACTGAGCTCTAGCTTGACAGCACCGAAGTCGCAGATGGTAGTGATTCGGAATGAATGGCACGAACGCTACAAGAAGTCGGCTCGGAGCTGTCCCTCAAGTACCGGTAATCAATTTGCTACAGTTCATTCTGTCGTCAACTGAAGCTCTACTGGCTGCTGCAGATGCAGCGAATACAGCGGTCTTCCCTCCCCGTAGTAGCCAGTGTGCGGCCGAACACCGGACTTCTCGAGACAGTGCCTTTCCGTGACCATTGTTACCAACATCGATGCACTGTGGATACATCCCTGCGAAGTCTTTCTGCAGTATCGCGGACTGAACATCCACCTACTCGGAACCCTATTTCATTTTCCGCCAGTGTAGTCCGCTTCGCCTTAAATAAGTTGCTAACAATGTAACCTTATCATCTAGTGATTTAATCTGGTGATTTAAAGTGTAATCCCGTACTGTTAGGTTGAATCATGTTTGCATTCATTGTTGCCACGCATGTTTTCAAAGTCCCCATGCTTGCAGACACTGGAACTGGCATTTATAAGGTAACTTGGAAGTAGGCAGCCATGTGCTGATCGTCGTCTGCTGCTGTGGTGTCATTCCATGCTGCCAATCTTCACATCGCTGCCAGATAGTGACACATATCACAACCTATATAGCAACGTCTATTGAATAGTCAGTGAATACATTTTCTCGTTATGTAGTGTATATTCTATATACTACGTATTGTTGTATATGATTGGCACAAGATTATGCCATCTACAATTGACCAACTGTTATGATGATATTGCAGCGTGATTTTACGACGGTAACGAAAGTAAATATGTTGGCAGCAATGCCTCGGACGAGAAATTTTCTTTAAAGAATGAATAACTTACTTTCTATTTATTCGTTGAAGAAAATTTCTCGTCCCAGACTATCTACTGGTTAAAGTAAAGTGACGCCTACTATACAATCTGCGTAGTGAGACCTTGAATAAACCAGTTATCGCCACAGACCGCTCCCTTCCCCCCGCACAAATGCTGCTCCGGCAGGCAAGGAGTGACAGCTTATCGGCCAAGTGGAACCCCGCCTCATCTGCGGAGACACGATGTAAATATACTTAGTATAACTTCTTGGTATGCTCCTTTGGTTTAGAATTCCTTCTCGATTTCTTGAACTGAATTGCGTTGGTTGCATTGAGTAGCACAGTCAATTCAGCATTGACCTTCATAACAGAAAATAGTAGGTTTAATCCCAGCCCAGTCTGACTGTATTCGAGGATGTTTGAATGTGACAACCTCGTGGTGGTAGATTCACTGGCACGCCGGTGTTTCTAAAGCCACAACAATATTAAAAGGGACATAAAACCCATAACATTAGTATTAATATTTTCTTGACCTTATTTTGAATTGCAGGCATTGGCTTTATCCACTGTTTTCTTTTCGGATCTTCATGATACCGCGGGGTGCTTTCAGCAGTCTACCATAGACCAAGACCGTCGACAAGTAACTTCAGTAACAGATTGGGAGGCAGGTGGGATAGAATTGCATCTAATTGCGCCTTCGATGTTTGCTTGAAATGTCTTTCTATATCAACTTTAGACGCGTGTTGGAATGGTGCCTCCATCAAGACCACGGCCGCCCCCTTCTCTCTCTTATGAGACATCGACAGGAACGCAGTAGTTTTGGGACCGTTCATTTAAGGTCCGAACATACCAGGCCGGCCACGGCTGCGACTGCGGCCACGGCGCGACCAGATGTAGCACATGCTCTTGAATGGGGATGAACATACCACACCGACCTGAACGCAGCCCCTTCGACCTTCTGCAACGATCGTCCGTGCCTCTTACGGCCATATACGGTTCGCCAGGTTCGGCCTCAGCGCACAGGTTTTTTGGTCCGAGTGTTTCATCAGAAATGGCCAGCATTACAGAAAAATTAATTGAAACCTGTCACACCATTCAGTAATCCACGGATGAGGAAGCCTGGAAACGACGGACGATATTTTATTGGCTAAGCCGTAATAATAATGATGATAATAATAATACAATATCCGCCATTTATTATCCCCGTATACAAACCGATTAATTTCTTTGCAGCGGTTGGTTTCTATGACCAGATGCTCATCCTGACGCCAACCTCATGAGAGGAGTCATTGCAAGTTGAATGAAATTGTTCAAAGAGATGAAAAAAGTGACCATGGCCTATTAAAAAGGTATCGTCCCGGAAATTTCCTGGAGTTGAAAATGGGAAACGACGGAAAACCATTATTCAAGGACTGCTGACGGTGAGGCTCGAACCCACGTCTACCACGGGTGAAGTTAGCTTGGCCCCATGGCACTCGTAACTCTGGTGCACCAGAAAGACTTGTCGCAACCAATCAAAGCTTTCAATGAGGACTTAACTGAAATTTGTAATTGGTCCAATTCACATGGACTACGACTCAATGAGACAAAAACTCAAGCTATCATAATCTCCCACCCAAAAATTCTCCGTAAAATAAAAAATAATCCCACCCTACCAAACTTACGCTTGCGCGACTCCCCAATCGAATTCCGAGAATCAGTCAAAGATCTGGGCGTGATTATTGACGAACATCTCTCTTGGACGCAGCGAGTCCACAAGGTCTCTAGAAAAGTATTTTCCGCACTGAATTCATTGAGACGATTTGGGAATATTTTCTCTCGCGTGTTAAAAGAACGACTTGTTTCCTCCCTAGCACTGCCTCATTTTGACTATTGCGATGTGGTATACAATGACCTGTCTGCTACCCTTAAAAACAAACTCCAACTAGCACAAAATGCCTGTGTACGCTACATATGCAACTTATGGTATTACGACCACGTCACCCCTGCTTACGAACAACTCAGCTGGTTACGACTAAATCAACGCCGCGATCTTCATTCTTTATGTCTTTTCCGACAAATACTCTTAAGTTCCTCTCCAGCTTACCTGCATTCTCAGTTTCACTGCCTCTCACACGAACATAGTCTTGGTACACGGTCAAAAAATGATTCTCTCATGCTCATACCTATACACCGCACGGTACGCTACTAACTCCTTCGTAGTTTCCACTGCACGACTGTGGAACAATCTGCCGCGCTCTGTCAGAGGAGCAACCCCGTCTAGCTTCAGGCAGCAATGCCAGCTGTACATATCACAAAAGAAATGAAAGCTGAACTCAACACGTCAAATATTTGAATCCTTATGCTGAGTTATATTCGTGTTTCTAATTTACATTTTATTTATTTTCTGTTTAGTTACCTAAATGTTTTCTTACATCCTTTTAAATGCGCTTTGCAAAATCAATACTAGGCTATAGTAATAACTCATCCATGATGCTCATCATCATCATCATCATCATCATCATCATCAGGTTCTGTTTTATTAGTGTTTGTGATTCCCTATTATTTCCTTACTTGAGCAATAATTAACTAATTACAATAATTTTTCCTACGCCATGCTTACCTGCCATTATATGTATTGTGATCGGATCTGAAATGTATTCCTGTTAGATTTAAGTACAATTGATAAGTTCAGCAAATAATGTATTAATTTATTAATTGTAAAATCTGGTTAGATGGAAGAGAGGGCCCAATGGCCCTAATCTTGCCAGACAAAATAAAGCTATCTATCTATCTATCTATCTATCTATCTATCTATCACTGTTAATGAACTCACCCAACATGCCAAAATCAGCAGATATCAGAAATTGCGTGTTCTCGGCGGATATTTGATAATTCTGGTCGTGATTCGTATTAAGTCAGGAAATATATGCTGCCATAACTTACGAAGTACCATTTTGCTTGTAATTCTACAGAAAAATAATGTATAAATAGCACAATGTTTTTCATAAAAAATGAATCCTACTGTGATATTGCAATGTTCCCTGTGTTAAGAAAATTGCTTTCCAGTAACAATTATTTCATCCGTCCTGAAAAAAATGTTACATAAGTTACTCTTCACACTTCTATAACAACCCCCTACAATTTGTTAGAGAAGTGTGTTAATAAGTGTATATATAATTCATGTAAGATGTTTTAAGGTTAGGCAAATAAAATAATTTTTACTTCCTACCCAATATAATTGGGGACACTCGTATTGACCGACTGAAATTATTTTGTTAATATATCTAATCTTAGGATAACTATACGTGTGTTTTCGAAATTGTAATTTCTTTGTAATAATTCCCTCTAATGATAATAAATTTAGTACAGCGAGCATGCGCATTACTATTATTATGAAACTTATTATTATTATTCATAATGTTGAATTTTGGGCTTATGCCGTGTTTTATTATACTAAAATTCGACGCGTTTCGAAAGAAACCATGTCTTTCATCGTCAGGAATAATCTGGAATACGACAATGTTGCTAAGAGAAAGCAACGAAGAACATATAGAAGGTGCCCAAAGATGGACGCCATTATAGCCCCATGTTAGGGACAACGGAAAGCAGCAGTGAATTACTTTCTCAGGGTTCTGATAATAGGTAGCCAGGATTCACTGAGATTGTAGCCGGTGTCGCGGTTGAAATTATCTGGGTGTTTACGTATTTCAACCGCCTCCCTGATGATTCTGGGACGATATTGCCTTATACGGGCAAGAACATCCACTCCTTGGAACATGACATCATGGCCAGGTGTTAAAGCATGATCGGCAACAGCTGATTTATCAGGTTGAATGAGCCTGATACATCTATTATGTTCCTTAATGCGAGTGCATATTGTTCTCGAAGTCTGCCCGATGTAAACCTTGCCACAAGTACAGGGAACTCTGTAGATACCCGGTTGTTGCAATTTAGGCAAACTGTCCTTAGTTGGTCGCAGGAGTTGCCTAATCTTAACAGAAGTTCCAAATACAGTCCGTATGTTGTACCGACGTGGGATTTTAGCAATACGATCCGTTGTGTTATGTATGTACGGAAGGTAAGCAGTTCCTCTTACATCTCTTTTCTCAACTGACGTCCTATTATTATTTGTTGGTTTCAGAACCGTAGAAATCAAAGCCTTGCTATAACCGTTGCTCTCAAAGGTGGTTCGCAGGGTGTTAATTTCTTCTTGTAAAGAAGACACTTCACAAATCCTCCTAGCCCTGGTAGTTAGAGTTGTAAGGATACCATGCTTCTGGGCAGGGTGATGGTGAGAACTTGCGTGGAGATATCTATTGGTGTGTGTTGGCTTACGAAAAACGCTGTGTCCTAAAGATCCATCCTCTTTCTTGGTGACGAGAACATCTAAAAAGGGTATTTTGCCGTCAGATTCCTTTTCCATGGTGAAACAAATAGAAGGGTGCTGGAGATTAAGGTGATCCAGGAAATGGCTAAGATTTTCCTCACCTTCCGTCCAAACAACGAACGTGTCATCCACATAACGCCACCAGATCTTCGGTTTGAAAGGAGCCGACGACAAAGCTTTCTCTTCAAAGTTCTCCATGAAGAAATTAGCCACAACAGGAGAGAGAGGACTACCCATGGCCACACCATCAGTCTGCTCATAAAAATTCCCATTCCATAGAAAGTAGGAGGAGGTCATGCAGTGATAAAAAAGTCTTGTGATGTCTTCAGGAAAAAAGCCATTAATGAGAGACATAACACCATCAATAGGTACTCTCGTAAACAAGAGACACCACGTCGAGACTCACTAGAATATCACCCGGCTGAAGTGTTATAGCTTTTAACTTTTCCACGAAGTGTGTGGAATCCTTAATGTACGAAGGCGTGTTACCCAGAAGCGGCTGAAGTAGTCTACCTAAGTATTTGGAAAGGGCATATGTAGGAGAACCAATCGTACTAACAATAGGTCTGAGAGGAACATCTTCCTTATGTATTTTAGGAAGACCATAGAGTCTCGGAGGAATAGCATCCCCTGGAAGGAGAGTCTTCGCTGCATCCGCTGGAATAGATGATTGCTTGATCAATTTGACGGTGACATTTGAGTAGCGAGTAGTAGGATCACGACTATTAATCCTATATACAGGATCTGATAACAAAGACGAGATCTTGGAATCATAATCAACCTTATCCAATACCACTGTCGCGTTACCCTTGTCAGCGGGGAGAACGATAATATCAGAATTGTCCCTTAGATCTTTAAGTGCCCGGCTTTCGCCTTGTTTTAAGTTGGTGTTAGGTGGCTTAGCTGTCTTGAGAACTCGGGAACATTCTTGTCTGGCTTCCTCGGCCTCTTCAGGTGTGAGGTGATGTACTGAGGATTCTACGGATGTAATAAGTTCTTCAATAGGAATTCTTCTAGGCGCTACAGCAAAATTGAGACCTTTAGCGAGAACTGCCTGTTGGGTATCACTTAGGGGCTTGCTGGACAAATTTACGACAACCTTGTTAGCATCAAGTCTAATGGCTTGAGATTGCTGCAACTGACATAACCTATCATATTTGGAAATATGTCTGTCCCTCACCTGATCTAGAACGCTGTTAGCTTGCACTGAAGAAATACGATCAAAGATATTCCATAATTCCTCACTTACGAAGTTTGAGAGGCGTAGATGTAGCTGTAGTAACTCCCTCGAAATAAAATCCAACTGCTTACGAGTCATCCATCCTATTTACGTGGGGTCTACAACAGCAAACTGAGACACACAGCTGACGTCCCCGACCGTGGCCGTGGCCGCGCTGTTTAGGTCACCCCCTCAGATCGTAAATATTGGAAATTGACTTCGCACTGGCCGTAGTCGTGGCCGTGCCCGGCCTGGTATGTTCGGACCTTATTATGCATGACACTTGATAGAGAAATGCGACCTTCCGTCAAAGTGACAGGCGAAGATGGTGGAAGCGGGCGTGGGAACGGAGACTGCTTGCGCGGAGAGACGCACTTATCATCGTTCGAACCGGCTCCCTCAATAAAGTAGTGTGAGGAAAGAAGCTTGTAGTTTTACGTGACCGATAATCTCGCCATCATGCGCCACGGGACTTCCTTTTTACATTTTTAAAATCACATTTTGTTGTAATTTTAAGTTGAATCACAGGACATGGCATTTCACTTCGAAGATCGTCCATGTATTGACCGTGAATCGAACTTGGTCTATCTTGATGAGAGGCAGACAGCTTGACTGCTGCACTACCACGCCCCCGCAAATGTTGTGTAATAGATACTGTAACCTAATTCGTTACACTTGAATGATTTCTAGAAGCAGTACTGTTTCACATGATGCAGATAACAATGGAGATTCATTTAATAATGTTGGGAGATTTACGGCCCCTTGAACTATTGAAGCTTGAGAGACCTAAATTTTGCTCTGAAAGGAATCCTTAACATGCCAGTAAATCAACTTGACAAGACTCTCTTGCATTTAAGCACCCTCAAATGCTAATTGACTTCTCCGGGATTCGACCGACGCGCCACGCAGCCAGCCAATTAATGATGTAGTCAAACGTCAAAATGAATACTGATAGGTTTTAGGAAAAGTGCAGGAAAATCACTTGCTATCGGTGAAAATATAATGGATGCTTTTCACTTTGAAGAACATTCATCCGTAGGCAACTGGAGAAAGATTGTTTCATATTCTCAAAGATCGCGTAATGAGTTATTTTCACCATGGCAATGGCATGTTAGTAAAATAACATCTTCTCCAGACAGATTTAGATAAAATGTGAGTTAAAACCAAGCAATGCGTATCGAATCGATACTATCAATATGGCATCTCAACAGCGTACTCTATTGTCTATGGACGTGTCTATATACAACCACAGGGTGGAGGGTACCTTTTGGCCCAAATTATTCAGTTAGTATACATGATAAATATAGCACATTGTGTTGGACTGTTTGCTGCTGTTAGTACCGTTAAGTAGAAACATATTAATAGTGTCAATGTCTCCGGACACGCGGTGTAGACAGCAAAAGTAGAAATGCAGATTGTATCTAAAACTGGCGTTTGGGTCTTTATTTTTTGTCGTAAATCTACGCGTTAAGCCGTAAATGCCACAATGCAGATCATGCGCCGTTGGGAAGAAGTAATCGGGGACACCCACAGGCGGGCCTGCAAGGAGTCTGAGGAAGGAGCAGTGACGTTCAGTATTATGACTGCCTTGGTGATATTCTTTTGTTTACACCGAAAGCCTGTGCTTGGCCTTGAAGTACGAGCGTGTCGGCCATAGCAGAGTCCAGTTGGCTTGCGGGTATCATACATCCGAGCTTCCTAAGTACTGTACTCTAGTCGGTGGTTGCCGCGGCTTTGTTATTTTCACGTCAGAAAAGAAACGAATTTTTTCAAGAATGCTCCATACACGTACCTATAAAAATTATCAGCCCTCCCGCCAAGAAGTAGGCTATTCAAGTATTTCTTTTCATGCAGTAAGTATATTCTACAATGGTTAGCTGATCTGTTCGAAGGAAATAAAAAAAAAATACGCCTTTCTTATTAGGAAAAATGATTGATCTTTAAGAAAATAATCGACCAAGTATATTCTAGGCCTACACTCGGAATAAAAATACATTGTTGTAATTTTAAGTTGAAATGTCATTTCATGGATTTTTGTTGGTAGGTAGTATGGCTGATTGTTTGTTGGTTGGCTGGCTGCGTGGCTTAGCGGTAACGTTCTCGCCTGCTGTTCCCAAGGTTGCAGGATCGAATTCTGGCGCAGCCAGTTGGCATTTGTGGGTGAACAAATGCGAAAGTGGCACATTAAAGATCCCCTTCGGGGCAAAACTCTGGCTACCCGGCGTCTCTTAAAGCCACAGTAGTTAAAAGGGACGTAAACCCAATAACACTATTATTATTATCATTACAGGTTTTTGGCTAAATTAGGTGAAGATTGATTCGTGATTCCGTTGTATTTTCACTTTATCTCGTAACAATTCGATTAATTGCGAAGGATTTTGTATTTTGGTCTGAAAACGTGTGTTAGGCCTGCATGAATATTGCTGGGGTTTTATAGTTTAATTGACTTCCGTCTATTAAGGGAAGGTTGGTTGGCTCCTTAGTTTAGGGGTTGCGACAACGCGGTCATGTAACCCCGTGTACCTTGGGTGTGTTGGCTCCTTAGTTTAGGGACTGCGACAACGCGGTCATGTAGCCCCATGTACCTTGGGTGTGTGTAAAATCTGTCTGATAACCGGTCATTAAGAGAAGAATAATGAATTATTTGAAATTAAAATCAGTGATTAGTTATTTCATTACTGAAGTTCAACAGTGCAATAGTTTGTAATGTTACTTGAACACTTTTGAACCTGTCTGTCTGTTAGGTAGTCAGCCCGAAGGCTGGTTGGATCCTCAAAAAGTACCGCCGTTAGGTTATGTGGGTAAATACCCACAAAAACCCAAGGCAGCGCTATATTGAGGCGTACTAGGCAAGGTGAGGAGTGAGGTAGTTTGCCATTGCTTTCCTCACCGAGTCAGAACAGAAGTACTAACCCTTTGAGTAGACCCTTTCACAACATCCACAGGCACTGATTGTGCCCTGAATGTCATTACTCATTACTAAGCACCACCCATACCTCAGTAGCTTCCATATAATCACAGCCATAAGTGAGACTGAGACATCGGTGAAAAGCCACATTTTACTCTAGCCTGTGCCAACAGACAAATGCAAATGTACTGCATTCATCAAGAGAACCGAAAGCGAATTAAATGCTCATTCCCATTGAGGTCAGCGTTTTTGAGAACGTAGAGTATAACTACTGCGGCATCGAAAACAAAAACAATTTCTCTGATAAGACTTGCCACTGACCTCGGGATCGTCATGAGATCTCGAGAAATCTCTTTGGGTATCTTAATAGACTATTGATGAATTTAGTTCCGGGATTGCCTCTGTACAACTTGTTCTTCCGCGTCGAATTGTGTGAAGGTCCTTCTTATTTTTAGTTCACTCCCGACTGTGACGAGTCAAGGGCAAAACACAGAGTCGGCTGCTGCAATTGGAGGGGCCATTGGGACTGCAAGATCTTCATATGCATAAGCAAGTCGTGAGTCATGGAGCGCAGAGCACTTAGTATATCAGAGTTATATATAACTGAACCTGCCTGGCCCTGCCCAGCCCAGTCCTTCAGCCCTTTGTTTATAAGACACACTTTAAATGTAGGTCACTGTGAGAGTTAGGACAGCTTATCGTCTGCCCGATGCACTTTGATGGTGTGAAGGAAAGAAAAACCTGTAAGTTAGGTATGTTTTATCGTCAGTATTTAATAGTATTGTGTTGATTTATTAAGGGGCTTTGCGACATCGTGCTCATGTAACCCCGTATACTTGGGTTTGTGTGCAATTTGT
Source organism: Meconema thalassinum (assembly GCA_946902985.2). Lineage (NCBI taxonomy): Eukaryota > Metazoa > Arthropoda > Insecta > Orthoptera > Tettigoniidae > Meconema > Meconema thalassinum. Next base: position 448,117,032 of record OX336390.1, read on the forward strand.
CTGATAGCCTGTGTTATTGTGACGACTGTATTCGTGTGTGTATTTCTAATTGAGATGAATATGATAACGCGGCGTAGCCGTGCTCGTTTAATCACGCACCACGACCGCGATGAGGGAGCTGCAGCACGTTCGGAGATCGGAGGTTCGAATTCCGGCGCTGACAGCAGCTATCATGAGAGTGTTTTTTCCTCAGGTTTTGCCGCAATCCCTCCAGAAATACGCCGGAATAGTACCTTATTTCAAGTCCCGGGCCATCTAACCCTTCCTCGACTCTAATAATTACAGTTGTACACATTACTACAGCCACTACAGATACAAAGGTTATCAGACAAATCCAACACACACACTAGTACACTGGGCTGGTGACCAAAGATGTTCCAAGCCCCTAATACGAATTAACATTAACAACAACTTTGTCACCGTTGTCCGCGTAGGCAGACGTGTATAATACACAGATCCAAGTGTAAGTGGGTTCGATAATGTGTCGTGATACACTGCTCCCATTAATATCTCCATCAGATTTATTCCAATGATAGTCCTTGTAACAGGTAATCTGCTCGTCATCTGCAGGTAAATTAGTTCCATCACTGTCAACTTCAGCATAATCACGGGCATCATTGGACAAACGGATGGAATGCTGCGGTTGGCTCAGCATTTTCTCATAGTTTCTGATTAGAGCTGGTTTTTTTTATGTAATATCAAGTGGCATAATATGTAGATAAATATGTAACAAAAAGCACCAAAATATGTAGCAAAATATGTAGATTGGGAAAAATATGTAATATCATATAATTAATATAAACTTGCCATTTTGTCATTTACAACACACTAAACACGCTTTGTATTACATTTTGTGGCACAGTGAACAATTAAGTATTTTGCAATGTTCTTTGGAGTCTTATTACGGTATATGAAAATATCACACACATATTCAATAGAAACTTATTATTTTCATAACTCAAGGCACGTTTATTTAAATTCTGTAGCACAGTGAACTATTAAGAATTGTTCGATGTTCTCTGGGGTCATAGAAAGACGATTGTCACTTCGGGTGTTCTTATATGCAGAGAAAGATCTTTCACCATCACATGATGTAACTATGGCAAATTTTAGGAGAGGAATTTTCGCTGGAGAAATGTCCTCGGGAGGATCAACGTCATCTCCATTTAGAATTCGGCACACACTGTGAAATGTTGAATAATCAGATTTCTCATCGACACTTTTTGCAATTTACTCAATACACTTGCACCAGTTTCCCCCATGCACAGCACTTATCATCCTATCATCCTCTCAAATACCTGTCACTCATTACCTTAATCCCCCTGTTGAGAGGACAGACAACAGCCCCACATTTAGTGTGAAACTTCAATTCAGCAATTTATTTCATATAAAAACAGGAAAACTCTGAAATATGTAATTTTATGTAATATCACTAAGATTATGTAGAATACCCACAAATATGAAAAAATTTGTAAAATATGTAATTACATAGAAATCCCAGCTCTATTTCTGATACACATTTCACCCTGCTACCAATAATAATAATAATAATAATAATAATAATAATGGCTTGCAAAAAAATTCACAATAGACTAACAACAAATCAAAATTGTAGACAAAAATATTTGGGAGAAATTATAGCCGGCCCCGTGGTGTTGGGGTAGTGCGTCTGCCTCGTACCTGGAGGCCCCGGGTTCGATTCCCGACTCCGTCAGGGATTTTAGAAACTGACGTGAGGGCTGGAACGGGTTGCACTCAACCTCGTGAGGACAATTGAGTAGCTGTCTGACAGTGAGACAGTGCCTTAACGGCTGATTAGCGCTGACCACGCGTCGCCCCATAATCTGTAGGCCAAATGGCCTGACAGCGGTCGCTTGCTTGGCCTAGGCCCTTCGTGGGCTGTAGTGCCACGGGGTCTGGTTTGGAGGAATTATAACAAATAAACTTAATGAAAAGCCAACGTGGCGTAATAGAATAAACAAATTGACTAAAGTTCAGTATAACACTAAGAGCACATACAGTATAACAAACAAACAAAGGGAAATGAAGACAGTTGCTACAAAATTAAAGCACTACAAAACAGTCACACAACCGTAAATTACATATGCAAGTAAAATCATCTTCAAAACACCTCCATAAATAGACAAAATACTCAAAGTAGAGAGATGAATAGGCAGACTATCCGTAAACAAACAATATCAAATGGATAGACATTAGAGACTAGCTTCTTATCAAGGTTTGGGAGTAGCGGGTTGCTTTAACGCCGTTACTAATAACAGTTTCTTTTTACGTTAACGTGAGGGTAACGAAGTTATTTTTTAAAAGCTATACTGTAACTATAGTGATAATTTACATAGTATGAAAACAATTAATTAAAATGCTCCGCTAATCAATACAAATTATATTGAAATTAGTGCATGTTTCGATCCAACAATGGGACCTTCTTCAGCAAATTGGAATCAAACCTAACTAATTATTTAATAAAACGGTAAAGAAATGAAATTAAGTAAAATATATAGTCTACAGGATGAAATGAAGAAACTGGAAGAACAATGAATAAGAACGATGAAAATAAGTATTCGTGCAAAATGTAATATAATAGATTAAATTTGAAATAAAATAAAATAATTTGGTTAAGTACAGGTTCTAAATATTTGAATATAATTTTCAAAACACTCTGGAGATGTCTTTTCAAACTGGTCATTGGAGCAGTGATGGATGGTTGTGATGTTGAAACAGACAGATGGAATTGTGACTTCCAATCTCCAAATCTACCAAATTTAAAGTCACAAATGCTGGCCTATTCTCGCTGTAGTCGTTCATTAATTGCATATAAACCTCACACGGTTTCAATCACTCCCTATATTATAAGCTCTAATTAAAAACCAATGCTATGCTCTTACGTTAAGTAAGCCACACTTGCAATATATTGGAATGAATGGAAATGTTGAATCAGCTGTTTTTGGCGATTGCTACGAAGTACGGCGAGCATTTTGGCGGAGCATTTTAATTAATTATCTATTAAACAATACGACAATTTTCTTTCATTTTCCTATATGTTTTTGTTTTTTATAATATGAAATAATGACGAAAATATATACCTTCGATTGGAATGAAAAAGAGTGATTTATTTAGGTTTTAGGTTTTTCTTACCAATCTTTACATCCTGAATTTCAAGTTCAGGCTGTAGCTTCACGAGCTACTTTTTAAGAGTTCTTATAATATTGAGATTGTGGTATGCATTTCACAGAATGCCCCCTCCCCTCGCTCTCCCCCTTTACTTAGACATACAGTAATAATAACAATAACGGAACATTTTATTTGTATTTTGATCTTCAGAAGAACACATAAATATATTATTTATGTAGTTTGTACACTGATCATCTGCCCACGGTGTTATGGTTAGCGGTCATATGTTGGCTACGGTGTTTGTTCAGAGGATTAAAAGTTTCCATATTTTACATGTTTATTATCTTGAATGAACTATTTACGTGGATACTTCCTGTGGTATTTGTATTAATGCAGTAAACAGTCAGTAAGGTGAGACATCGCCTGTACAACCCTGCGTATCGGTACGTCATTACTTCCTTAATGTTACGTTACAGCAAGGCCGTGGCTCGCGTTCACCGAACTGTACTGTTTTGCTTGATATGACAGACCTGTTCAGTCTCAAGTTCAAGCGCGGTAAGTGACGTTACTCGACTGCAATGGGGAATCGTTGTTCAAATCTCTACACTCCCGGCAAATGCCGATTTAGTACCTTATTTCAAATTCCGAGGCACTTATCCCAATCCTAGCTCCTAACTATAGTCATCACAATAAGCTGCGTTGTCTGTGAAATGCCATACATACACGAATACACTGGACTGAAGTCCAAGCCCCCTAATTGAAGAAATAATAATCCCAAGTTCGTAGGGTCACCATGTTGCTGGAGTTGAGACACCGAACAGTCAACATTGAGACCAGTTCTAGTCGAGCCATAAATAGCTATACTGATGCCATGACGAATAGAAATAAACAGTGTCATCACTCCGCTACTTAAGCATTGTAGTTCATGGTCCAGCCAGTGTGTGGCGCGGAAGGCGCGACGAACCATAAGCACGTATGACAGTAACCCACGAGGTTAGTACTGTAATATCCTGTGCGCGAGAAGTCATGTTATTCGAGGGAATTTGTTTCTTTGTAATAGTTTACGAATGTCTGTGCAGTGCTTTGTGTGTGCAAACAACTAAGTTTTCTGTCGTTTCGGGAAAATGTCGTAATGTTTTGTTCCTGGAAGTAAATCGGGTTACGAAGAAAATCTGATGGTAGACATTTTTTCACACCGCCAAAAGATACAAATCTGTTGAGAAATGGGCGCGAGTTATTCCGCGGTAAGATGAGCAATTGTCGATCAAAAGTAGAATCTGTGACGTGCGTTTTTCGGAAGATTTAATTATTATAAAGGCGGACTGTTTCGTAGTGAACTATGAGAACGTGGAAATTCCTCGCGTGAAGTGGAAATTAAAACCAGGATCAGTACCTCACATTTTTCAAAATTTACCGAAATATCTATCCACTGTTGTAAAATCACGAAAGCCGCCCAGTAGGATACGGAATGAAGGCAGCCTTCCATGGTTACTTGTTCTATTTCGTGCCATCCTTACCTAAAACGAAAAAAATCCGTCTTAATAATAATAGGCCTAAAATAATAATAGTTGTTGATTCTTCAGGGACTTAACGAAATCGTGGTCACGTAGCCCCGTGTGTTTGGGTTTGTTTAGAATTCGTCTGATAACCTGCGTCATTATGATGTCTGTAGTAGTGTGTGTATATGGAATTGAGGTCGGATTTGGGTAGGAAGCGGCCGTGTCCTTCAGTTAGGTACCATCCCGGCATTTGCCTGGAGGAGAAGTGGGAAACCACGGAAATCCACTTCCAGGATAGCTGAGGTAGGAATCGAACGCGCCTCTTAACATTTTTGCCTCACGAGGCTGAATGAACACCGTTCCAGCCCTCAGAGCAGTATTAAATTTATTGGCAGAGCTGGGAATCGAACCCGGACTTCCGTGGTGATAGCCAAGTGGCCAAGAATGAGTTGGACATATAATAATGGCCAACCTGCCAATAAAATAAACGGTCATCCAAGTCCTCGCTTCCGTTACCGTCCTCCTGATCTTCGGATCTGGTTTCAACTTTGTCTTCAGTATCAGAGTCACAAATTCCTTTGAAATTACTGAATCATGAACTAGCTATTCGTTATCTTTCAGCAGAAGGTGACACGCTTCATCTGCATCCTTAGGTTTTCGTAAGGCGCAGTCTCCTTACTGATATTAACTAAGGCAACATACTAAGCCAAATAATCGTTATAAAAGCACACCTGCCACTCACTGACAGAATGTAACATCATTGGGAGCGCTGGTACTATCAATCTCACGCTGACAAAATGTTACACGTGTTAAAGTTATTTTTAGGCACGCTATTTCACAACTCCAGAAAAATGCTTACTATGGTTTGGTGTAAGATGTCACGAGACGATAAGATCATAACTTGAACTGTTGGCTTGATATTAAAACTAATATAACGAACCATGGAGCTGTCAGACCAATGCGCGACTAACGGAGGGTTTTAAACGATAGTTCTACCTGGGGACAGAGAATATTAATGCTAACTTTTTGACAGTATTATTCATAAGTCTAAACACACAATTTGTTGTAATCAGCGTAACCGCAGCCTTCGTAAAGAGGTTTACGTAGCCCAGCGCGTATCCCACTATTGAACAGCTGTCTGTGTAGCGTTGGGGATCAGCGCCGCTAGCGCTAGCAAACCGGGGCGCGGTTGAACTCGGTGAGTGATAACACTATTTATTTCTATTCGTCATGCTGATGCTCGTTCACAACACAACTGGGTTACATCACTCTACATCGTAAACTCGACACTGAGAAAAAACAGACTATAAGCCACCGAAGGCGAGAGCCGATATAGGATCTCCGAATTAGGCATAAGCTCGCGGCAAGAATTCGGGATACACGCACTAGTACGGCGAAGCGACGCACGTGTACATAGGTCAAAGTGAGAACTCGCGAATCACACATTTTTATTGAAGCGAGAAGACATCATATTCGTGTATGAGTCAGTAGTCCAGTATTTTTTTCTATTTGTAGTTCCAGCAGAAACACATAATATTAATAAGCAGAGGAAGAAACGTTATGATCATTAAAGATGTGTACCTCTTGAATTTTATTATTTTGTCGATTTTCACTCCCGTAAATATAATTCATCCCAGTCGGATTTGCTTTTTCAAAGAATCTTCTGTGGTACATCTTCTAAATAAGAAAGACCGTTTTGAATAACAAAGCAATGGCTAGGCTATTTAAAGATTTCATCTTGACTCTTTCACTATCGGAACTTAAATAAATAATTTATAGCATATCCGAAATGTGTGGATAAATTTCTCTTAAATAACATTTTTATGCCATTCATCCAGCTTTGGTGTGGTCCGGTAATGAACAAACAGATTTTAAACAAGATGTTCAGTAAAGAACATATAGCCTACTTTCTCCTAAATGCATGGGTATTGTTATAACTCTTTGTCCTTTTCAAGGAGTATAATTGAATGTTGGTTGTAGTAGCTTGTTGAAATACAACGTGCTATAGGGATATTAAACATGAATATGAGGTGCCCTTTGCTAGTGCTACCTCTGTAAAAAAATAAATCATTCAATTCGGTTTCACCGTGTTTGAATTGATCTGGGGAATGGATTTGCACACATACATGGCCGCTATTTGCAAACTATTGGGCTGATGACCTTGTAGTCAGTCATAAGATGCTTTCCACAAAAAGGCATGTTGTTGAAAAATCCGGTAGAGATCAAATTATTAGGATGGTCGAAATTTGATTTAAGCTTTTAACATTTGGGTGGCCGTCATTCCGTTTCCGTCAAGATGGCGGCGATATAAAACATGACACTGAGGTGCCTTTTGCTAGTGCTACCTCTGTACCAAATTTCGTTCAATTCGGTTTCACCGTGTTTGAATTGATAGGGGGAATCGATTTGCACACATACTTGGCCACCATCTGCAAACTATTGGGCTGATGATCTAGCAGTTTGGTCAGAATATGCTTCCCACATAAAGATTTGTTGTTGCAAAATTTGGTAGAGACTAGATTATTAGGTTGGTCGTAATTACATTTTAGCCTTTAACATTTGGGTGGCCGCGATTACGTTTCCGTCAAGATGGCGGTGATATAAAACATGACACTGAGGTGGCCTTTCCTAGTGCTACCTCTGTACCAAATTTCGTTCCATTCGTTTTCACCGTGTTCGAATTAATAGGGGGAATCGATTTTCACACAAAGATGGCCGCCATCCGCAAAATATTAGGCTAATGACCTATTAGTTTGGTCAAAGGATGCTCCCTCCATAATGGTATGTTGATGCAAAATTTGGTAGAGATTGGATGATTAGGTTAATCGTAATTTGATTTAAGCTTTGAATATTTGTTTGGCCGCCATTACGTTTCTGTCAAGATGGCGGCGATATAAAACATGACACTGAGGTGCCCTTTGCTAGTGCTACCTCTGTACCAAATTTCATTCCATTCGGTTTCACCGTGTTCGAATTAATAGGGGTAATCGATTTTGACACAAAGATGGCCGCCATTCGCAAACTATTAGGCTAATGACCTATTATATTTGTCAAAGGATGCTCCCTCCATAAAGGTATGTTGTTGCAAAATTTGGTAGAGATCGGATGATTAGGTTAGTCGTAATTTGATTTAAGCTTTGAACATTTGTGTGGCCGCCATTACGTTTCCGTCAAGATGGCGGCGATATAAAACATGACACTGAGGTGCCCTTTGCTAGTACTATCTCTGTACCAAATTTCGTTCCATTCGGTTACACCGTGTTCGAATTAATAGGGGCAATCGATTTTCACACAAAGATGGCCGCCATCCGCAAACTATTAGGCTGATGACCTATTAGTTTGGTCAAAGGATGCTGCCCCCATAAAGGTATGTTGTTGCAAAATTTGGTAGAGATCGGATGATTAGGTTAGTCGTAATTTGATTTAAGCTTTGAACATTTGTGTGGCCGCCATTACGTTTCCGTCAAGATGCCGGCGATATAAAACATGACACTGAGGTGTCCTTTGCTAGTGCTACCTTTGTACCAAATTTCGTTCAATTTGCGCTCACCGTGTTCGAATTGATAGGGGGGGGGGGGGGGGCAGACATTCAGAGTACACACAGACAGACACACTTTTTTTCGCCCTGTAGTGATCTCATAAGTCTACTTTCATTTTTTGCAAAAATCGAAAGTAGGCTAAAAACGAGATTTTGTCAGTTACATTTTTAGAGTATGGGTCATTGTGGTCATTAGGTCCATGCACTTGAGTGCATGCAGTATCTGCAAAATTATCTACGCTTCTGTGTGTAACTTTTCTTATTACATGCATTCCCAAAATATTCACTGGATCTAACACGAAAGGTAACTCTGCAGTAGTGGACTCCTAACTGGGGCTAGGCTTGTCGATAACGCCTCCCGTGCTCTTAAGATATGTACCAACCCGAGATGGAAGTGTAGTCACAGTCAGTCATACGCTTTCACAAACTTTTATTGATTTATTACGATTTCGATTTTTGAGAAAACCTGTACATAGTTGATCTAAAATAATCATAATTAAGATTTGCGCCACATTGCGAGTATTTTGAATGCTATAGTGAATATATTTTTCATTATTAGGAGCTTCCCACGTATCACGTAATCATAAAGAGAAGGAGGGGGAGGATTCAAAGCTTATAATTACGTTGATAATGGGTGGGGAGGGGTAAACAAAATGATTACATATCACTTAACAAAAATCAACTCATTTAGCGCATTTTGTTTGGCTTGTAAAGTCAGCAAAAGCCTTAACTTGTTCAAAGATTACTTCTTTTCAGATCATAAAGAGGTCGAAATAATATTTTTTATGAAAAATAAAGTAGGATTTTCGTCAATTCGTACATTCCTAGTGCTCTTTTGCCCCCGAAGCACCTCAGGAAACTGCGGCGTCATACTTTTTTACGGTAATTGATGCACCCGAGTCTCTTGACATTTTGTTTCGTGTTTCATTTATTTATACGGATAAATCGTGACGAAATCAGAAATATTAGGTATTGCTTTGTGATTATGTAATACGGGGGAGGGGGTAGGTTGATGCCATGATTACACGTTGGGGTGTCAAATATCGACCAACAAACAAATGAACGGCCCCTTAAATATTAGTGCATGTGGTAAACTCGATAGGATTTTTAAACAGACTAGATTTCCCACTATCAACTAAAACACAAATTTTCTAACTAGACAGTCACTCAAAAATATTATATTTAGTGATATTTGTTGTAACTAAATTGGCAACACTTCCGGAGCAGCTGGCCCGATGGTCTTGGGCCTTAGTGTGGGATGCTACCGCGTTCAATTCAATACGTCACCAAACAAATTAATTAAAATCACGTGAGAACTCTTAATAACCGCTGCGCTGTGTACGCTTCGGCAGCTGACGCAGCATCAGTGATTCAACTCGACAGCTGCTTCACTCTCTCATGATGTCATTAAGCTCTTCGGTGTTTATAAGAGATTAAAAAATTAATATCAGATATGCCCTATCTTAAGTGTCGTCAATTTATTAAGTCACTTAGCAATACGATTTATTTGCTCGTATATTAATACAGTATTTATGTAGTTGATATGTGTTGTGCTATTTCATCTCCTATATATCGCCAAGCGTTTATTTTCTCTAGCGTAATCATTGGAGATCTATAGTTTATCGTTAGTTGACCGTTGCTGGGGAGACCATTTTGGTCCTATCAGGTTAAAGTTGTTCATCATCTGGTAATCTGAATTGGTTCAATTGACACCGGCATTGTAACAATGAGGCGTGAGTGATCGCATATCGCTCTAAAGCTTGCTTTGCTGAACTATATACATATTTTCCAAAATATCTCAAAATTGAATTCGAACTGCGGTTCTAAAATTAATATGCCTTCTGAGACTATCTACGAGTAAATAAAGCCGGTATGAATATAAATGGAAATAATGTGTTACAAGAAGAGATTCTGCAAAAATTAGCGGATTTAGATTTACTTGATTTGTTTCAAATACTCATTTTATTGTTACATTGATTAATTACGGTATTTTCCAGGCAACCCATCAACATTGAAATATTATTTTAATTTTCTTAGGCCATATAAACGTTAAGCTTAGAAACAAACATATTTTTGAGTAATAAATGCAACACACAAAACATTAAATAACGCATTTTCATGTTTCGATAAAATAGCTCCCTGTAGCATTTTACTCCTCAGAGATTAATAAACACAACGCGTTGTTCTATTAGCCCCCTTATTACCGTCAAATAAGAAGATAACTTCGCCAATGAGGAGATGAAGGGGTACAGTTTAGCTGAATAACCCTGTACAACTTTAATCTACGCTACTCTATTGGATACCAAGTTTTGAAGCCAAGTAAAGACAGCTCTTTTCTACCCCGTTCCTGTCTCTCTGACAAGGGTGCTAATCGTAAACCACTGAGCTCACCATGTTAATCAACACTGCGTCCTCGCCAACCTATCTTGCTCATCAAGGTTTTTGTGATTGCTTAAAACTGTATGAACTTTATTCATGGGGCTGTTCGCCTGTGAACGAACGCTAAGTGTTGAAGGTTCTAAGGTTTGTTCTCATTTGTTAATCGTAAGTTCAAGATATCTGACGATACTGTGGCATGGAGTAGAGAGCCCAACTATTTATGGGCCGGCAATAATCCCGCACGGTTGTGAAAACGGGACCATAAAAAGTGAGATATGAGACATATTAATTCGTTCAATCCAGACAGGGTTCATTACCAGATTACATATGTCATAATTTGGGCATATTTTTAGACGATCTGATTTCTTGGATAAAAACAGATGCGTGGAAAAATGCTCCATTTGGAAAACGTGGGCGGCACTAAGATGGATTGACTCCATTAATAATAATAATAATAATTATAATAATATAATATCGTATGGCTTCGGGTGCCGGTTGTAAGCTTGGTTGTTTGATGCCCAGAGGGCAGCTTGCATGTCGAATTGTTTAGTTCCTTGGAGCGCTATGAACGTAAAGTAGGTTAGATATCTAAGGTCCTTGACACTATAGCGCTTTCTAGTAGAGAAAGGAGGAACTTTTGTGTTGGTCAAAAATCCCGAGATTAATTTTGCCATTATGAACACGGCCTACTGAATTCAAATGGGTTCTTTAACATGCCAACAACGTATGGCATGCATGTCGTGATTTTTGTCGCCTTGGAAAAAAATCACTTACCACGGCCAGGAGCGAACCTGCAAGCTTGGGTTTGGTAGTCCGACACGATAACTACTCACCAACCGTGTCAAGCATCGACTCCATTGAAGATATTTAATACAATAGATTTGTCACAGGATGATTTGAGAGGCTTTGTGGAAAAAGAGGAAGAGCTGGAGCACTCAATGCAATCGCCCGGAATCGGCGACATAATGGCACCTGTTGATGATCATGATGACGAATGATCCCGTCAACTTGGTGTCTGTTCATAATCATGCTGCTTCTTATTGACCTTAAATGCCATAAACTAAAACGCAGTCGCTGCAGTGATCTTGTGCCCCGAGTCTTTTCATGTGTGCACGTATATCTTCGAAACATTAGGCTATTTCAATTCCCAGGTATCATTTTGATCCTCAAGTTTTCTTTCGCGGTTCAAGTGTCAAATTAATGTTAATTATTCTCACTTTGCCAATTAATAGATTTAACACAAACCCCAGATCGGGAAAATCGCCAAAGAACAATAAGACACAATTTGGAATAATTATGCCTATGAAACCACATAGGTGCGTTCAACCCAATATTTAACTTAAAAAAAAGGTAGTGGTTGAACATATTATACATTCATGTTCTCAATCCGTAGATTGGTCGGCAGCAATCCTCCTCTTCCATTCTTCCCTGTCGCCAGTCAGTCTCTTCATGTCTCTGTATGAATGGACATTAACATCTGTTATGATCTGCTTGATGTATTGCAGTCTCGGTCGCCCTCTTCCCCTCTTGCCCCGAATTTTGCCATCTAACACAGTTACCATAAAGTCATTGTGGCGATAGAGATGTCCTATGCTCTCTTTTCGTTAATGTTTTTGAGCACTTCGTCATTCGTCACTCTTGCGGTCCATGGAATATTTCCCATCCGCCGCCAACACCACATTTCAAAAGCTGCAAGTCTTCTTTTATCAGCACATCCCATTGTCCAGGCTTCTGAGCCATACAAGGCTACACTCCACACATAACATTTTATAAATTTAGTCCTGGTCTCAATAGATATATTATTTGAAGTCAGAAGGGATTTTTTGCTGTTAAATGCAATTTTGGCTTGGGCAATTCTAGCTTGAATATCAGTTGAACTTTTTCTAGTGGAAGTAATTTTACTCCCTAGATAGGTGAAAGTGTTAACTTGCTTAAGTGGAGCACCAGCTATGTGAATAGCTGCATTAAGTTGTTCTCTAGCGCATACCATTATTTCCGTCTTTTTAATATTGATTTTCATATTATATTTTTCATGTAGAATCCTGTTCATTTCCGTGAGTGCATGTTGCAGTTTCTCTTCACTGGTTTCCAGGACTGCTATGTCGTCTGCAAACCTTATTGTCTTGACTGCTACTCCGTTGATCTTAACTCCTCTCATAACTGTCTTACATTCCTCAATGCCTTTCTCAATATATAAGTTGAAAAGTGCAGGCGATAAGCTGCATCCCTGTCTGACTCCTTTGCGAATACAAACTTCTTGCACTACTCCGCATATGTCCACAATGCCTTTTTGGTTTTTATAAAGTTCATAGATTATCCGCCTATCTCTGTAATCCAAGCCAATATTAGTCATAATTTCCATGAGAATATTCCAATTCACGTTATCGAATGCTTTTTCAAGGTCAACAAAAGCAATGTAAAGTGGTTTCCTTATATCCATCATTTTATCAATTATTTCTCGAATTAGTAATATGGCTTCCCTTGTTCCTCTGTTCTGCCTAAAGCCAAATTGATCTTCATTCAGATTTTGCTCTATTTTGTTTTTTATTCGTCTGTAAATTATTTTAGTCAATATTTTTGATCCATGCGATACGGTGTAAGGGTACGATGTTCCTCACATTTCAGTGTTCCCTGTTTCTTTGGTATTGGTATCATGAGACTCTTTGTAAAGTCGTCTGGGACTTCTCCATTGTTATATATTTCACTGATCAACCCAAACAGATATTTGTGTGTCCTAGAATTCAATGCTTGTAACATTTCTGCTGTTATTTTTATCATATCCTGGGGCTTTATGTGATTTCAGCTCATTCACAGCATGAAATTATTCTGATTCAAGAATGGATGATCCTAAGTTATCATGCGAAATGGTGTCTCCATTTTCCAGCTCAGTCAATTGTGTGGGGTCTGCATGCAGATTTTCCAAATAATTCTTCCACCTCATCACTACGTCCTTGCTCTCAATCATTAGCTTCCCATATTCATCCACTATGCAAACACTACGATCCTTTCTCCTTTTAAATTGCTTATTAATCAAGTCGTAAGCTTTCTCTACTTGTCCATTTTTCAAACTATCTTCAATTTCTAAGCATTGTCTCATTATATAATCCTCCTTTGCATTCTTAGCTTCCCTGTTTACGATATTTCGAAGGCTCTTGTAATGACGAATTCCTTCATCACTTCTAGAGTTTTTATACTTTCTTCTCTCCTCTATAAGCTCAAGTAGTCGATCAGTGATCCAGGGTTTCTGAGGTGATGCTTTCATCTTTCCAACTGTTTTATCAGCCACTTCAAGAATTGTTTGTTTGAAGCCAATCCATTTTTTATTCACTGTACTAGCGGATATATCCTTTATTCTTTTCTGTATCTGGTCTTGGAATTGCAACTTAATGCTGGCATGTTTAAACTCTCCGACATCGAACATTTTACGGCCTTGAATAATCGGTCTTTTCTTTTTGAGGATCAACTTAGACTTCATTAAAACAACGTTGTGGTCACTCGCAACATCCGCCCCAGGATAGCTTTTACATTGTTTGACTTGGTTGCAGTATCTTCTTGTTATTATATAATCTAATTGGTAACGTGCTGTATCGCCAGGGACAGTCCACGTATACCGTCGCCTCGCAGGATGTTCAAACAATGTATTAGTAACTATGAGATCATTTTGTTTACAGAAGTCTACTAAGTGTTGACCTCTATCATTTCTATATTTACCAACTGTTTTCCCATCTTCTCCTTCGCCCACAACAGCGTTCCAATCACCTAATAAAATGAGGTTCTCATTATCTTTTAGTTGATCCAATAGCTCTTCTATTTGTTGATACACCTCATCCACTTCCTCATCAGTATGTCGTGAAGTTGGCATGTGCACCTGAAGTAACACTATATCTACTGGGTCATTTTCTAACCTGACCATTATTATTCTGTCGCTGTATTGCACATGACTTTTTACCTTATTAGCCACATGTCGTTGGAGGATGATGCCTACACCTGCATAGCTTCCCTTTTCGCTTAATTCTAAGGGGAACTATGTTAAGTGACGCGTGCGTCGCCCAAATAGAGCCTATCATATCAAATGCCTGGCCACGACTCCCCTCGTTCCGCCAGCCATAAAAAACGTTGAGAACAGACGTGTAAATTATTAAAAAATGTACGGTATGTTATAGAATCCTTACGACTCTCGTGCGCATGTCAACAGTTGTTAGAAGCAGCAGGTGTAGTAGCTTCAGAAAAGCAGGAAATAAAGTGATACTCGCCACTGCATTATTACTGTGCTGCTAATTCACCGCCTGGGTCCATGTTAAATAAGAAACTTGCGCGGTGACACTGCGACATTTCCCCGTAATAGTTCATTCACCGAGTGTTGATTGCGTTGGTCTGTGGTTGAGAATGCATTCCTCCTTTTATTATTTAATTTATATAGTTGCTTAGGAATGTGTTAATAAGCGGCTTCGGTGACTTCTATGCCCACGATCGCGGGGTCAAACCCGGTCGAAGTCGTCGGATTTTTTAAGAGCGTTAAAAATCCCTCAGTTTGACATCCTTCGGAGATGAAGTAAAGCCGGATGACCTATGTCACAGATTTATGGCTTGTAAAAGAACCTTCCACTAATTACACTTGTGTGAAGAATTGAAGGTTAGATTTGACTAACGCTCTTAGACTCCAACGTTCGTCGCCTGGAGCCGACTGTAGTGGCATATAGTAACCAAGTTAACAACTAGGTTGTCGATGACGGTGGCGTTTGGTAGCAAAAGTAGGAACTACTTGAAAATTGAATATCTGCAGCCCTTACTTGAATTAAAAACAGATAACACACACTAATACAGCCATCACAATTAACACCGGTTTCAGACAGATTCTACACACACCTCAAGTACTCGGGGCTCCATGACCGCGTTGTTGCAGCCCCTAAACTGAGGTTTATTAATTTTGCCACAGTGAGCTTAGCTATAATCCAGTCATAAGTGAGACGTTATCGTAATGGTGATGATGTGGTGGTTGAACGTCCCTTTTCACTGCTGTGGAGTAAATAAAACCTATCTCAGGGATCGGTAAAACCACAGCAAGAGTGCTTTACAGATGCCTGAGGTATGTGTTATTATTATTATTATTGTTGTTATTATTATCTTTAATTTCTCATAATTATGGTATAACTCCGTTTATAAGGTACGGATTTGATAATCAAGTATCCTGTAAACATATTACTGAGATAAAAATAACCTAACAATATGACACGTATCCAGCAGCACTGCCTTCTGTATTCTGGCAATCAGGTGTTTCATTTCCAGTTCCTCCAAAGCCATTGCTAACGTCTTTGGAACAACTCCCGTGGATGAGATCACCACTGGCAAAATTCTCACGCATTTTAGTCCCCATAGTTTTCGTATTTCTTCCGCCAACGGTGCGTACTTGTTTGTCTTTTTAGCTTGGGTGGTTTGCATATTTTGGCTAAGTGGGACAGCAACGTCTATCAAGTAGGCCTTTTGGTTTCTTTTATTGAGATAGACTATATCAGGTTGATCGGCCAAGATTTTCTGGTCGGTTAAAATAGGTATATCCCAATACATCTTATAATGCTCATTTTCAAGCACGTTGGCAGGCTGGTAATTGTAGTACACCATGCTCGTATCCAGAAGTCCAGATTTTATAGCTAGCTCTTGATGTAAGATCTTAGTAACATCATTGTGCCTCTTGGTATAGGCTACTCTATATCAGCTAGCGTAGAGCAGCCACCGATGATATGATCGATGGTTTCCAGCGCTGAAGTGCATCTACGACATCGATCATCTGCTTCATTCTCTTTAAGGATGTGCTTTCTATAATTTTTTGTTGCAATGACACGATCCTGTATCCCAATTACAAAGCCCTCAGTTTCACCGAAGAGCGAACCAAGCTTCAACCATAAGTTCGACAATGATCGGTCGACATGATGTTGGCTGAGCATGTGAGGGTGTATACCCTGCAGTTCTTTTCGTAACCATGCCATCTGGCGCTGTTCAAACGAAGTAACGTGCTCTTTTGTGTCATATTGCATGTCTGCAAGTCGTAGTGGTGTGAATCTATCACTTTCAACAATGACTTCATACAGAGGAGTATTTCTTGCGCCAAAGAAGTACTGTCGCAGACGTTCCAGTTGCCTACTTTGGGCGATTGTGAGATCAATGATCCCTCGACCGCCTTCGCCCCGCGGTAGTGTGATACGCTCGATCGCTGCCTTTGGATGATGAAGCCGATATTTTGTCATTGACACTCGTACTCTCCGTTCTATCTGCTCTAAATCTATCTTAGACCACTTAACGATCCCGAACGAATACGTAAGTACAGGTACTGCCCAGGTGGTAATGGCTTTGACCTTTTTGCCTGCATCCAAGTATGATTTCAAAACCATATCCACTCGATTTAAGAACTTCTGTAAATTGGCTTTAATTTTTGTGTGTCGGATCCCTCAAAGCTGAAGAAAGCCCACTCGATTAACTCATCTAGACCAACATCGAAGCCCTCTGCTCTATCAAGTTTCCCTCTGGCCAGAATGATCGCCTTGCATTTTTAAGTCCGAATTCCATCGCTATATCGTCGCTAAACGTTTGCGTAATATCTAAGAGCCCTTGCAGTTGCCGCCGTGTGCTTGCATAGATTTTTAAGTCGTCCATGTACAGTCTATGTGAAACCTTCTGCTTCACCTCACCAGCTCGCATCTCAAATCCCATTCCACTCCTATTTAACTGCCCACTTAGGGTTTAAGCACAGCCAGAACCATAAAGGACTGAACGAATCTCCCTGAAATATTCCACGGTTAATTCGAATTGCACGGGACGGAGTGACTTGGCATCAGTCTTTTAGAAGAAGTTTCACATTCCATCTAGACATGATAGATTGTAGGCATTGGACAATGATTGGATCGCACTTGTAGATTTGTAATATTTCGATCAAATATGAATGAAGTACCGAGTCATAGGCTTTTTTGTAATCAATGTAGGCCATACACAAGTTTCTTTTGTCCTTTCATAGCCAATTTTACGATAATTGAATCTATTATAATTTGATCCTTGCAGCCTTGCGTTTTCCTTCGGCACCCTTTCTGCTCTTCGGCGAGTATCCCATTTGCCTCGCAATGCCTATACACTCGTTCCGCAATTATCGCCATAAATAACTTGTAAAGCACCGACAGGCAAGTGATGGGCCTGTAGTTCGACGGATCTCTTGATTCTTCAACTTTTTGTATCAAGAAGGTATCTCCCATGAACAGAAATTCCGGAGCTTCCTCAGGAAATCGTAAATTTCGCGTGAAGGCTTTGGCTATTGCTTCATGGGCACCTGTGAACTTCTTATACCAGTAGTTGTGTATAAAATCCGGCCCAGGCGCTTTCCAGTTCTGTGTACGTTAAGTCGCTGCCTTCACCTCATGCTCCATGATGTCAGGGCTATTCAATTCATTAATCGCGCCATAAAACGTTGCCTCTTCTTCTATCATCTAGTTGGCACGAAAATTGTCCATTGCTTGTTGGAAATAAAGGACTGCTTGTTTACACAACGCCGCGCATTGTGTATCTTGATGCAAACGAGCTTGTGACTGAGGTTCTCTTTCCAACTGAAATGCATCTTTTTTTTCTTCCAAAGCAACCTGGTCTTCCCGTAATTGCAGTATGAGATCTTCGGAGTCGCTGACTTGGAGTTGTTCTACGACTTAGCATTTTATTTCAGTTACTTCCAAACTTGACAACAACTTTTTCCGACAATAGCTCTTCTTCTATCAGCTAAATTATGTTCTGTGAGGCGCTAAGACAAGCCAGGGTATTTCTCGATAAATGTTTGCCACAGAAGGTGCCTGTTCATAGTCATATCAGTTTCTAGTTTCGTAATGGAATAATAGAGACGCATAACTTCCTTGTTCATGTCATTTGGCCATTGAATGCGTCTTCTCGGTAGTCCTGCAGCAGTGGTTGACGTCTCAGATGACGGCAAAACATCTACTGAGGACGCAGCTGGGAGATCTTGGGTGCTGCTTATAGTTATTAACGGTGAACTGTTTTCAGTATGAGATCGACCGATCGGCGGTATATCCGTTCTCGGCCGCTCGCGGTTCGATGGGAACCACACCCCAGGACCAGGTCCAGAGTCCTCTTGCACATTCCTCCTCCTACTCATATTACGTTAAATTATAGTGCTCTTCAGTCTACTCACCGAAAAGAAATGAAACAAACTGCCCCTAGCCAAAATTATTAAATCATATGAATTGTCAGAGGAAAATTATGAAGAACTTCGTGCTATGATCGCCGTCACTCGAATAGTTCACCAAAGTTGGACATTGCATAAGCATGCACTATATGAAATCTTAAATACTCACAGTGACAGTAGACGTGGAAACAGATGGATACACTATTGTAATTGAAGGACGGACACAATTCAAGAATCAGTAGCTCCGTTTAGTTGATATCTTCTCTCATAACCCTAACCTGCGTGTCGTATGAATCAGAACAGCGTTTCACAATAATTTGTCGGACAGATGATGCAATTGGACAGTATATAGATTAACGGGGTATAAATACACAACACAAAGTCTCAATTTAACTATTCAAAGAAATGATACCATATATGAAGATGTATAACCTAACCTGGTTCGAGTTATTCCTAAGCAACAGAGTAAACAAAGATCACGCGTAACAAATTTATCAAATATCACTATAAAAGCTCTCACAACACCATAAAACACTAAATACCAACAGTAAATCACCCAAAAGCAACGTATAAATCATAAAACAACCAATTAAACGTGAAGCAACTAAATAAACTAGCCTGTACAAATATCAAGAATTCAATTTGACTAGACTCACTAAGTCACTACCTCCTTTATTATTATTATTATTATTATTATTATTATTATTATTATTATTTGCCAGACTATAACAACAAGAAATAGGCTAGTTTATTGCTTGACGGTGGGGTACATTCAGCTCAGTAAGTTGGGCTGCATACAACGAAAGGCGCTTCCGAAAATGAGATGTACCGCACTGTACAGCCAAACACGTTTTTTGTTTTGTTTTAAATGCTCAGCGGAACGATCTCATCCATTGGCAAAAGTTTTGAGTGACTGAATATGCAGCTTTAACTTTAGACTAGATTGTATTGTATTGCTGTACAGTTTGAACAGAGAAGTTGCCGACGTATTACGGTTTTAGTCTGCACGTGTGGTTTTCCGAAGCTCCTATTTCTATAGACAGCTTCTGAGCTGTATGTATCTATTATACGCTGTACCTCAGTACACAAGTGAAACATGCATTCCGCTAAACATGTGATGTCTGGCTATTATTACCTTACCTTATCAGTGGCATGTTAATACAGTTTTTAGAATCAGGATATCATTTCATTGAATAATATAGGTCACCGTATTGCAACTTCGCCATGCGCCATTGTTTTGATGTTTCAGAATGCTATATCAAAATATATTTACATTGAATGCAATTTTTGCCTCACTCTTCTATTCAAACTCGGGAATGTCGACATCATTTTGAATGTACTGTGCAGTGCCTGCGGTTTGAAACGTGCGGTAGAGCATGGGGCCGCTACTTGTCCTTGTTTACTGTACATAAACGACATACCTCAAACCAGACTAACCTTCTCGGGTATTTCCGCGGACGACACGGCCATCATGGCAAAATCTAGAAACCCTGACATTGCTAAAAGACATCTACAACAACACGCTGACATTCTACAACAATGTCTAATTCGAAATAAAATTAAAGTAAATACCGACAAATCAAAAGCCCTCTACTTTTCTTGGCATAATGAACATCCCTTAACTTCAATAACATTATTCAACAACATCACATATTCATTGGACAAAAGACTCACCTTAAAACAACACACTCACAATGTAATAGCTAAAGCCAGAAACCAACCCTCTACCCTCTTATTCATCCAACAGGACAATTAAATACAAACAAGTAGTTCCGTGAAGAACTATACAGCCTATTTTCATATATCATACTTATGTTAATTGCCTCTATCAACATACAAAATCTCAGTTTGATTGCTGTAATGTATTCGTAGATATTGATAACCGTTTAAATATTTCGGATGGTCGCCATGTTGGATTTTTTATGAAGGTCTTAGAGTTATGCACTATCACATGAAGATACATGTAGGTGTAGTATTCAAACTTCAATCACATGATTAGGGCACAAGAAATGAAAACAGATTTTAAAATTTCGCACAGCTGCCATCTTGTGGTTATGAAAACAATTGAAATAAATTAGAAGCCAGTGGATTAAAATTTGTATAGCATTTACCGTACCAAGTTTTACTGCGCTCGGATTGTTAAATCGCGAGAGACGTCCATTTAAATATTTATATTTCGCGTCGCCGCCATGTTGTATTTGTGCTCAGCAGGTTATTGAAAATCCCATAGGTGAACTTATGTTCATAGCATCTATCAACATACAAAATTTCAGTTCGATTGCTATCATAGATTAATATTGAGAACCGTCTAAGTATTTCGGATGCTCGTCATGTTGGATTTTTATATATGTAGGCCGTATAGTTATGTACTAATAGATAACGATTATTGCATAGGTTCATTATCCAAACGTTCACTTCGATCGCATGATTGACACACAAGAAATAGAAACTTAATTTTTAAATTTCGCACAGCCGCCATCTTGAGGTTATGTGAACAATTGAACTAAATTATATGCCAGTGCATTACAATGTGTATAAGCATTTACTGTACCATATTTCACTGCGCTCAGGTGGTTAAATCGCGAGAAAAGCCTGTTCAAATATTTCACCTTCGCTTGGCCGCCATGTTCGTTTTGTATTTTACAGGTTTTTGGAAGTCTCACAGCTTAAATTCTAGTAGTACACTGTATTACCGTACACAATTTCAGGGTGATATCAGTAATCGTTTCGGAGATATAGAATGCCGGTGAAATATTTCGCACAGCCGCCATCTTGAAGTTATGTAAACAATTGAACAAAATTAGATGCCAGTACATTACAATGTGTATAAACATTTGCTCTAACAAGTTTCATTGCGTTGGATGGTTAGATTACGAGAAAAGTCTATTTTAAAGTTTCAACTTCGCTTGGCCGCCATGTTCGTTTTGCACTTAACAGGTTTTTGAAAGTCGCATAGGTGAACTTCTAGTAGTGCCCTTTATCACCGTACAAAATTTCAGGGTGATATCGGTAATAGTTTCGGAGATATATAAGGTTCGTTCAAAAAGTAACGAGTCGGAGGCTGGAATGCGCAAACCGGTGACGACATCGGCTAATCGTGGCGTGTGTAACGAGGTGTGGTTCCGACCAGAGCGTGGAAGGTCACAGCCCGTCGCTAGAGGGCACGCGTGGACGTCACGTGACGATACAAAGCGAGCAGCAGCATGTATCAATCGTCCAACGCTGCCCGTCGCATTGCAAACAGTGACATGGAGGCGTCAAACGAAGAGCAAAGAGGTGGTGTTCGGTTTCTGACAGCGGAAGGAGTAGGGGGAACGGACATTCATCGCCGAATGTCACAAGTGTACGGTGAACACTGCATGTCCCTTGCAAGGGTCAAGGCGTGGCACAAGCGCTTCAGGGAAGGATGGGTGTCGTTAGCTGGTGATGCCCGGTCTGGGGCACCCCCCTGCGTTACCGATGACATCGTCCAGCTGGTTGATGCACTCATTACCCTGGACCGCCGAGTGACAGTGAACGCCATAGCCGCCGTGGTCGGATTGAGCGTCGGAAGTGTGCACTCCTTCATGAAGGAACGACTGCACTTGCGCAATGGGTGCTCCACAGTCTTCAACCACACCAGGAAGTATGTCGAATGGCCCACTATACAACCTACTACAGGTCTTTAAAACCAACCTACTTCGACGTCTTTCTTCTTCAAATAACTAATTAACTTAAACAATTTCAAACATTTTATTATTATTATGAAACTATTAAATTACTGAAGCTGCTGCTGACGCAATAATAATACATATCAACATCTCTCCCATCAGTAAATGGACGGTCTACCTTGACTCGTATGTCCAGGAACTGAGGGGCAAAGCCATGGCGAACAAATATATTCAAACATAGGCATAAACACGAACAAAAGGTGATCTCATAAGCCTATTTTTAGCCTACTTTTTTGTGTGTGCAAAAAATGAAAGTAGAGTTATGAGATATACACAGGGCCAAAAATGGCGTGTCTGTCTGTGTGTGTGTACTCTGCATGTCTGTCTGCCCCCCCCCCCATATCAATTCAAACGCGGTGAAACCGAATTGAACGAAATTTGGTACAGAGGTAGCACTAGCAAAGGGCACCTCCGTGTCATGTTTTATATTGCCGCTATCTTTACCAAAACGTAATGGCGGCCACTCAAATGGTCAAAACTTAAAATTAAATTACGAAGAAAAATGATCATCGGATCTATACCAAATTTGGTAACAACATACCTTCATATGGGACGCGTGTTGTGCCCAAACTACAAGGTCATCAGCCGTACCGTTTCAGGATGGCGGCCGTGTGAATTATGAAAACTTTATAATCCATAACATGGGACCCACCAGTTCCGATTATGGAACCGAGAATCGTTTAAACTGTTCGAAAGGGCGTGGCCGTTCGAAATTAAAAGTTTATATTGTAATATTATAGTGCAGAAGTGGCTTTAAAAAGCTGAGCCGTCTCTGTTACGGACAAGATGGCAGCTGACCTATATTTCACTAATTTGAGTACGTTGCATGCAATATAGCCTACGGATAAAAGTAATATGAACTTTTTTATGAAATTAACATTGTTTGAAATATACCCCGGTGACGAAATCGTTTAGTCAAAGTCATTGTTTGCTAAGGCGTTGTATCTAAACTGCTTGATAACATTGAACTTGGGAGGATATATTTAGGTCTGTTGTTACAGCCTTGGTCTCTCACCCGTCCGGCTGGGGTTCTAATCCTAACAGAGTTGTATTTTTTTTGCTTGATTTTTTATATTTATTGTTTTTTGGGTACTGAGGCGTTATACAATTGAGAGTAATATTGTGCATTTTGCAATGGAAAATATATATTTAATTAAAACCAAAGTTCTCCAATGGATCTGCAGGAGTGACATCTAATAGCAACTAGTTGAACTACAGGATGCGGGAGCTATCCACTGCCTACTAGATGCGACCTGCGCTCTATACTGTCCAGTTAGTGAACCCATGCCAGTGGTGTTATTGAAAATGGCCTCTTGTTGCCGATAGAGCGCACTGCCAAGCATAGGCGCGATTAAAAATTAGGTGTGCAGTAGGTATATTAAATGTGTTTCTCTCAGTGATACGTTTAGACCAACGGAGTTTCAATTATTGTTAGTAGTCGGTGTTAATATACTGAATTCCTACGTTGTTTTGAGTGTTTGCTGATGAAATTGCAAAGTACTGGCGTGAATTATAAACTATGGTTTGAATGCCGCTGCTCAAATCGAGTGTGTCAATTTGCATTTCAAATAGGAAGAAAATAGGAGGTGATGAGGATAAAGAGTTATAACTATACCCATACATTTAGGAGAAATTAGGCTATATGTTCTTTCCTGAACATCTTGTTTGATGAATGAAAATAGGCTAAAAACGTACAACTAGCCTACACAACCTTAATTCGACCCATTCTTACCTATGCTCACCCAGCCATATGCTTTTTTTTAAACCTATATCAAGCCTGTCGAAACTACAGACTATTCAGAACTGGGTACTAAGAATGGTGCTTTAAAAAAACTCCAAAACTATCTACTGCATTCATACACGAAAAGACCAAAGTTCCCTACCTACTCGACTATCTCACTAAAATAACGCAAACATTCTACACGAAAGCTATCTCGTCCGACAACTAGGAAATTACGAAACAGACCCCTCATTAAAACTAAAAAGACAACCAAAATATATTTGAATACTATGCAATCTACTACATAATCCTGATTACTACAACCGACATAAAGCCAAGAATCATCACACGGACAACAACAGACATGATAACCACGACAACAAACTACCCACAACTACTACCAACCATACGACACATATCCATTAGCGAAATCAGAGTAGAATACTCCTAAGGATTACTAATGGATAACAAACACGGACAACAATAACCTGTAAGGGCACCCCATTACATATCACCCAAATAACAGCTCGTCACATTAATGGGTTAGTATCTTAAAGTACATCAACACCACATGTACAATAAATTTGGAGATGGAAGAGAAAATCCACCAATTGGCAACAACAACAGTTAAGATCACATAACTGAACCACCTCTGGATGGCTGACCAACGTCTGCCTAAATTTAACCTCATTCTACCAATCACCCAACAACAAATCCCGTAAAAAAACAAGATGTTCAGCAAAGAACATATAGCCTACTTTCTCCTAAATGTATGGGTATTTATAACTCTTTGTCCTCATCCCTAAAACCACCTCTACCACCATGCAGTGTTTGTATTCTTTTATATTGATAACTAGCTGTTACCCGCGGCTTCGCCCGCAATAACATTTGGAATCCCGTTATAACATTAGTTATATAGATAGATAAGCATGGTCTATCACCTGAAACCAAAAATGCATGGGACGAAAATAAACATCAAAATATCATGTTGGTTTCGGACCCTAAAAGACGTGAAAAATATAATAAAAGTATTAATAAAAACTATTTTTTGAAATTTCATTCGAATCAATTTTTATGTCATTCCTAGGACTGAAAATTCCGACCAAAAAGTACAAAATCATTAATAACTCCGTAAGTATTCGTCGTATGATGAAATAGCAAGAGACAAAAAAGATGTAATGTGTTATTGTCTACAACATAGGCCATGTATAATTTTACACTCAGACATATTAAGCCCCCCTCCCTAATTTCACCCCTCCCCATAGGCCCCTTAAATTGGATTTATGAAAAAAACGGTCAAACACCTATTTACTTATTTTTTATGCTGATTTTTTCCCGCTGAGTTCCAAACTCCTGGACTATGTCGTTTAAGGGATACACGCTCCGTTAGGAATCCTTCAACCCCCACCTTTCACCCCTTTCACCTCATAATATACACCACATCGAAAAACCCTCAGACACGTGTCTTCTTATTTTTAATGATGAGTTTATATGCCGAGTATCACATCCCCCAATGAAACCAATCGGGAGATATTGCTATTCAATGAAATGCAGGTCTACCCCCTTAACACCCCTTTAGAACCTGAATATCCAAAAATCCTTTCTTAGTGGGCGTTTGCGGCCCTTGAGGAAGCTGCATACCAAATTTCATTCCAATCCGTTCGGTGGTTTCTGAGATTTCGTGATGAATGAATCAGTGGTATTTGAGCTTTATATAGTAGATGAATGAATGAATCAGTGGTATTTGAGCTTTATATAGTAGATAGATAAGCATGGGTCCTAGTGGAAAATAAGTCTATTACCTGAAACCAAAAATGCATGGGACGAAAAAAAACATCAAAATATCATGTTGGTTTCGGACCCTAAAAGACGTGAAAAATATAATAAAAGTATTAAAAAAAATATGTTTTGAAATTTCATTCGAATCAATTTTTATGTCATTCCTGGGACTTTGAAAATTCCGACCAAATAGTACAAAATCATTAATAACTCCGTAAGTATTCGTCGTATGATGAAATAGCAAGATACAAAAAAAGATGTAATGTGTTATTGTCTACAACATAGGCCATGTATAATTTTACACTCAGACATATTAAGTCCCCCCCCCCATAATTTCACCCCTCCCCATGGGCCCCTTAAATTGGATTTATGAAAAAACGGTCAAACACCTATTTACTTATTTTTTATGCTGATTTTTTCCCGCTGAGTTCCAAACTCCTGGACTATGTCGTATAAGGGATACACGCTCCGTTAGGAATCCTTCAACCCCCACTTTTCACCCCTTTCACCTCATAATATACACCACATCGAAAAACCCTCAGACACGTGTCTTCTTATTTTTAATGATGAGTTTATATGCCGAGTATCACATCCCCCAATGAAACCAATCGGGAGATATTGCTATTCAATGAAATGCAGGTCTACCCCCTTAACACCCCTTTAGAACCTGAATATCCAAAAATCCTTTCTTAGTGGGCGTTTGCGACCCTTGAGGAAGCTGCATACCAAATTTCATTCCAATCCGTTCGGTGGTTTCTGAGATTTCGTGATGAATGAATCAGTGGTATTTGAGCTTTATATAGTAGATTAGCCAGTAAGTGTCAAAATCAATATTATATACTTTATGATGATTGAATAACAAAACTACTAACTTATTGTAATGCTTTCACGTCCGTTAATCTCTATATTAAGCCAGCCAGCAAAGTTAAGAATCTTTCGTTTTGGGTACCTTCCCCTTTAAAAATCCGCGCCGAACACAGTAGGTTGGTGTTGCGACCTAGCAGTGAATTAATATTCATCTTGTACACCTCTGTGTGTTCAACGAGCAGGCAGTTTAAAGTAGCCAGGAGGGAGGTGATCCAGCTGGCAGTGTTTAAAGGTAATCGGAGCGCGATCGTGGCTAATAGTTGAACTACCAGTATTACAAAATTGCCATACTTCAGGAGGCCAGGTATTTACACAGCGGTATGTTTGGAACAATATTACCCACATAACCCACAAGAGGACAGCACCGTACAGAGACATTAAGAAGGCTGTGGTTCATAACAACGTGTATCTAGTTCTTCTATTCTCCTTTTCCTAATGTCTTCTGTTTATGTGCAATGCTGGGACTGTGATTTTGTTAATAAACGAGTGTATACATTAGCCTCCCCTTTGAGCTAAATGACATTTTATTCAGTATCTGTGGAAAGAGCTTGTGCACATCATTTGTAAAAGAATTCAAGAAAAAAAGAGTTATCTGTAGCAGTATTTGATCCCCAGTCAACTGCGTGACAGACTAACACGCTAGCCCAAAGCTAACCATATCCTTAACATCATGGCGATTTTAACTGATATATTAGATACAACCTGTTGGCAAATAATGACTTGAAATAAACTGTTTCTTCACTGCAGTACATCTTCATTATAGATAATTTCATACAAAGTTTATATTATTGTATCAGTAGGGTATATCACATACAACATACTAAAACTACTGAAATATAAGACAGGCTCATGAGGACAGCTGCCATCTTGTCGTGTGGCAGATACGGCTCAGCTCTTTTAAGCCACTCATACAGAATAATATTATAATATTAAATTATAATAAATAACGGATCACGACCTTCAGGATAGCTTAAACCACCCTAGGCTTGATAATCTGAATTGGTGGGTCTTAAGCTATTGATTATAATGGTTGCATAATTCACACGGCCGCCATCCTGAAATGGCAAGGCCGATGACCTTGAAGTTTGGGTGAAAGACGCGTCCTATATAAAGGTATGTTGTCACCAAATTTGGTAGAGATCGGATGATTAGTTTAGCCGTAATTTGAACGTTTGAGTGGCCGCCATTCAGTTTTGGTTAAGATGGCGGCGATATAAAGTATGACACTGAGGTGCCCTATGCTAGAGCTACCTCTGTACCAAATTTCGTTCAATTCGGTTTCACCGTATTCGAATTGATAGGGGGGACAGACATTCAGAGTACACACACTCACACACACACAGACTCACACACACACATACACACACAGACAGACACACAATTTTTCGCCCTGTGTTGATCTCATAAGTCTACTTTCATTTTTTGCAAAAATCGAAAGTAGGCTAAAAAAAATACATTAACTTCCTATTCAGTACAACCCAACTAAACCATTAAAACAACAAAAAAGCAATTCCTAACAAATTTATTCAACAAAACATAACCAACCAATCACGCATCAGCATTTCTTGAAACAAAACCAACCACCCAACCACAACTCACCAAGTTCATATGACCATCCCACCATCCAAATTAATCATAATTACACCACACAATAGGCAATGTCCATGGCAAAACGAAAATTAATAACACCTATGCCAAGTGATAGCCGACAGTCAAAAGCATCAGTAGCAAGTACTATTGGCGGCTATCCCTACCAACTGAGCCTGAACAGTGATAGTACTTTCAGCACCAAATGAAAGGAACAATGTAATATGTATTAACACCATCGACAAAAAACAAAGTCAACGAAAAAATCACTCTCAACGCCAATATCTCTTTTTTGTACTGGGAGTCATAAATACCCAAACCTAAAATAAAACAATAAAACCATCAAATAAACAAATATTTCGCTAACACAAGAGGAAAAGGAGCCCTTAAGGGCACCAGTCTCTTTCACTTTCGCAATAATGCGACTACGACTGACAGAGACTGACCACTACTACTACTACTACTACTACTACTACTACTACTACGTGCGGTACATTGTTAAACAAACCAGGTGATTCGACTTGGTTGCAGTAGTGGTCTAACGAACAACTCGATCAGACATGAAACACATCCTATTTCCCCATGCTTCCGGTCTTTTTAAGCTTGCAACGTGATCAACTGTACTCATGTTGGTTACTAAAATTACAAGGCTAATGAAACTGGAACTTTGAAGGAGGATGCACCTCTCAGTTTGACTGAATTCCTTGTTAGATCTGACCTTTCCAGTCTGTGCATATTGGGTGAGCGCGCTCGTCGACCGACGGCTGAATGTTCGGGTCCGAATTGCCCCCACCGCCTGACTCCTTGTCTTGTCAGGAGGGCTGGCTTGATTTGAATAATATCCCCTCGGAAAGCTCGTCTTACCACAATATAGCTATCTCTCTCGCATAGAACAGCAAGACCGCCCACACACAGTTTAGCAGCCTAGAACTGACAAAAGTAGCCAGTTTGAGCTCGGGAGCGATGGTACTTTAGACTACTGTTGCACCCAGGTCCATAATTTATTATTATTTACATCTGTTTCTCTTGTTATAGCTGAACATTAATGTCAGTGTTTAACATGAACCATTGTTTGTTTCAGGTAAGTCATCTAGGGACTTCTACTGTATAACGATCTGTGAGGTACTGGGTAAGTCGCACCATTTCACAAATACTTCTAGGTTTCAATACAGTATTCTTGTTTCGAGCACCTTGCCGAATATCGACGATCTCTGGTCTCAATCAGAGAGATGAAAATCCTGACGAACCGACAGGGTGGTCGAGCGTTATACAGCATTTCTTCACGACTTGACTGCGTAGCTGGCGTTTGGAAATTCGAGATTCGAATCTTGACATTGCTAGCAGCCATTCCCAGTGTGTTTTTCCCCCGGGTTTTACGTATTCACTCTAGGGAAATGTCAGTTTGGTACCTTATTTCGAAGTCCACACTATGGCACTATTACAATATTGAAGACATCTACACTCCAACTATTCCCTATGTAACGTTTCTCTGAGACTGTTCACACTATTAGGTGACTAATGTACTTTAACTTCTACGTATGAGATTGATTTGATAATTGGGCTCAAGAAGCCAACATCAAGTTGAATATTAATATTTATATCAACCACTAGCTTGCGTAGAACACTTGAGATACTCTTTAGGCCGCGGTATGATTCCATCATTAACCGCACATAACATTTGCATTGGGAGCAGGTTTTGTCTTATATCTAAAGCTAACTACTGAAATTAAAGATTGCATGCCTAATAAAAGTAGTTTAATAGTCAATAACAATGATGTGGTAAATTTAATATTAATAAAAGGAGCTTTAAAAGATTTTACCATTACCACATGAAAATTACGTGAAATTGGAGGTCGGATGAATTTAAGATTATTACCAAGATATTAATTTACTGAATTTACGACGATAAAACAATGAAAAAGAGAGAGATTGCGTAGATATGCGTCATTTCGGCTCACCATTGGAGATTCTTTCTCCCTCGTACTTTTGCCTTCAAGAAAGATTGCTGTAGCTTCTCGTTCGGCGTCATCTTCTTCTTTTCTTGACGGCGCACAGTGTGTCGAATCCCAATTCTAGGTGAAAAAAAAAAATTAATAACTTCGTAACATACTATTTAAAACTGGATAAAATATGAATAACAATGACACTTTCAGTCAAGTATTCTTGTTACACCTTATTTGAGGGAATAGGCAAAGTCACTGTATGTAAAATCATCCAGATTAAAAACGTATATAAAATTGTTATTAAACGTAGAACAACGAAATAGCACAACAATAACATTTATTTTCTAATAATAAAATAAAATATTCGTCAAAATCATACAATCAATTTCTTTATAACAAAATGTCGTTTTACAGTCCTGTTAATGACGTAGTTTTAGTAAACATAGCCTATTTCACACACGATAACAATACTATTTCTCTAAAAACGCATGGAAATAAAGACAACATATATTGAATATTAGGCCTATTTCTCCCATTGCAAATAAAAAGAAAACGTCCATTCTTCAAGTAATGTTCTCATTAATCTCTTTCCCGTTAATAATAACAAAATGTCTAATGTTCATTCGTCACCTGATTCTTCTGTAGAGTCCAGAGCATCGTAGTTATTGCTATACTGGTCTTCATCATTTGATGTCAAA
The DNA here is from genome assembly GCA_946902985.2 of Meconema thalassinum. Lineage (NCBI taxonomy): Eukaryota > Metazoa > Arthropoda > Insecta > Orthoptera > Tettigoniidae > Meconema > Meconema thalassinum. The sequence goes on from OX336390.1 coordinate 448,148,054, forward strand.
GTTCCTAAGTACTCATTAAGTAACTCAGTAGCTTCCATAGGTAGACTACCGGGAGTTTTACGTGGCGTTGTTCTTCCCGCACTCTCCCATTTTTTGTTAATATTATGGGATATGAGCTTAATTTTGTTTCTGAGCTTCTGAACCTGAGTGTCATTAGGAGTTGTAGGAACATATTGAGATATGACGTCTGTACGCCCCTCTTTACGACACGACCGCCACGCGTTGAAAAATTCTTCTGGCGGTAATGCCGGCATAGACACTGAAAATAAGAAACTAAACCATCATGCACATTCGTGCGCAACCAAACCACTACAGATCCTGAATCTACATTAAATTTCCTATCTAATGACGTTTAAAGTAAAGTGGCACTATGAGGCACTCATAAAGTAAATAATTTATTTAGTGCAAAGGCTTGCATTACGCATACCTCTTTTCACTATTCCATGAGTCGCAGAAGACAACACCTCGTTTAACTCACTAGAATCACAACGTTCGGTTCACTCCGACACATCCTATCAAATGACCTTGAAACGGTATTCCTTTGCTCCACGTTGAGCGTACAAGTGAAACGGTTTTCCTTGGCCCTCGTTGTGCGTACAAATGTAACGGTTTCTTTAGCCCTCACTTTTGCGTGACAAATGTAATGCTTCTACTGGCCCTGCCTTGCACTTTGAAATATTTACTCTGCTTAAGATATGTTGTTTTAATGGGCGCAAAGACCTCAACGCTATGTTGAAATCTAAATTTATATTTAAGAACACCTAGCTCTGGTAGAACACCTTCAAGAATCTAGTCACTCAGATCGTGGTATGATTTGATCATTAACCCAACAAACAATTGTATCAGGAGAAGGAATTGGTCTATATCTAATGCTACCTACTGAAAGCAAAGATTGCATGGTTAAAAGAAATGAATTTATTATATAAAACAAGTACGGCAAAATTAATAGTAATAATAATATATTCTGAATTTAAATTGGAGCGTTGCGATTTGAATATTACCGCTAGAAAATTACGTGAAAACGGAGTCGGATAAATTACTGATTTTACTCTTATTCCCAAGCTATGAAGTTACTGAAATACTGAAAATAAAAATAAAAAGACGAGAGATTACGTAGTTCTGAGTTATTCGTGCTTACCACTGGAAATTGCCGAAGCATTTCCCTCGTACTGGATGTTGAAGAGAGCTTCCCACAGCCTCCTGGACGTCATCATCTTCTTCGTTAGTTGATGAGATACTTGTAGATATGATAACTTTGTGGTCCGAACATCGGAGCCAATCACACGTACAACCACACTGGTTAAGTTTTACAAAGATAGTCGCCTTGCCTCCACGGCGCGCAAACCATATATGCACCTGTCGCCTCCCCTCTCTGGAGCCGTCTTCTTCTCGCTCGCTCTCCACTGATTGGCTGAGCCACCACGCGCTACTTCCCCACCTCAGGGTCATTACACTCGGCGCGAGGATGATGTCGATTACCGTTCCAGACTTTGTGGTGTTTGAAGCCATATTTTCAGTGTTGCCTTAATAAACAAGAGTTTAGTGCTTTTCAGTCGGTCAACACGAATGTACCCAAAAGAGATGGGTTATGCCCTAATCCTGAAATAAATTACATGAGATTACTAAAACACTAGGATGACCAGTTTCGATCGTCAAGCGATCATCATCAGATCCAATACACTTAGGCTATAAAATCTATGTTTGAAATACAGGTGAAAATATTTACAATATGTACAATTATTTAGTTGCAGTATTGGTACTGCAACTGTCAGTGTATGCTAAATGCAGTATATATGTTAGGTGAAATGCTAAATGGTGATGGCTATCCGGAGATTGTACTTTAGAGAGATAATATGGTTGTAAACTATGGTTAAACTATAAAATTTTTAGGCTAACTACTTATCTGATTGTCTTCCGTACTACAGCTATTTGCAGTGTCCGTGTTCACTTGAACTCGCTGTGCGGTCGACTGCGGTGGTTATCTTAACGACTGGTTTTTCCCTGCCTTCCCCCCCTGTCCCTACGTGCTGTGGGGAGTGATCGCGATGTGTTTATGTGAGGTGTTGCCAACCTAGATAAGATGTATGTTATTGAATGAGGTGGATCTACAACTATTAAAGACCGTGGATTAGTCCTCGCCACGCGTGGAGCATAACCCATTCGAACTAAGCGTTGACTGTCTTATAGCCTAAGTGTATTGGATCTGATGATGATCGCTTGACGATCGAAACTGGTCATCCTAGTGTTTTATTAATCTCATGTAATTTATTTCAGGATTAGGGCATAACCCATCTCTTTTGGGTACATTCGTGTTGACCGACTGAAAAGCACTAAACTCCCGTTCCAGACTATTTCGCCTTTTCTTGAAGCAGCAACCCAGGCTTGCGTCATGCTTCTTGACCAGAATAAGCCTGTAGCCGAATTCCCCGTGACTCATCTCTCTCATAATACCCTAACTGACAAAACTCCATAAAATTCCATAATCATATAATTTTCTATGATAATGTTGTTCGTAATAATTTGCTTGATAGTGTTTTCTATGACATAGAAAACCTATCTGTATGCTTATAATTTTATAAAAATGCTCCAAAAAATACCTTAATAATAATAATAATAATAATAATAAGTTAATAATAATAAATTAACATGAAAACTTCTCTTGGCTGAATAATTTGCCGCGTAAATAAATAGACCTATAGAATGGCTTCCTACTGACTTATGTCTGTGGCATAAAATCCCCTCGAAAAACACGTTAGAACCTGATAACTGCAGGAAGACGTTCCAGCACCTATACCCTCCCTCCTACGCACCAGACTGCGGAAAGGAAGACCGAAGGTCACCATCTGGTTTGCTCACTATCGAATTAGCCAGTATTTGCTTTCATTTGCGGCAGTGAATTTTTTCACCTAGATATGGGATTCGACACACTGTGCGACGTACTAAATTAATATATGAAAGTTTGTATACTGTTAGTGGTGGATCTAAGTCCAAGAGCCACTTATGCGATCTGCCTATACACAACATAGCGTATGATATCCATGACGAATAGGTCAGTGGAATCTCCCAGTTAGATATTGTTCACCATGGAACACAATGTAAAATAAGTCCGAAGACTAGAGCGTATATTATAATGTTCACTCGATATCACGGAAACAAAGTTAATGGTCAGTCCTTCACGGAACAAAAGTTGTAATTCAGTCCTCTCTTCACGTCGCGCGCTAACTATGTACATTGAGCACGCTCCCCTTCCATCGTCCAACTAGCTGGTCTCCCGCCCAGCCTGAAGACCAATCGACGTGCGTCTTCATGCTACTCAGCACTGCTGGATAACGGCCGCTCTCCTTCTCATTGGCTGAGACTCCCCACGTGCTCGTTCCCGCCTTAGAGTTTCTTTGCACTAGCTATGACGCCAACCTGTAGCATTTTCCGTTGTACAAAACACTTCACGTTTTCTTGGTTGAAGAAGTTCCCTCTGGTTGCGAAATATTGTTGTACTCATCGGCTATTCCTGGACTCGTACTTCCCGATGACGCAAATCTCTCTGCTAGGTCCTAACTGAATATAAAATCCGTACTCTCCGTAATCAAATAATTTATTTGTATAATGGTTATCGGAATAATCCGATTGATAGCGTTTTCTATTAGATAGAAAACCTATCTGTATTGGTTTAAAATTTAAAAGCTCGAAAATGAAATATGAAATTAATAATAATAATAACTCTAAATTAAATACACTTGGCTTAATAATTTGGCGCGTTCAATCATACATTAATTAGATCCCATCTGACTTTTGTCAGTGGCGTAAATACCCTCCGTTAAACAGGTTACACCTACTGCAAAGAAAAATACAACATGGAAAGCATCTCTGTGACTAGGTTGCTGATCGGGGCCCAAGGTACTGCCCCCGTAAATTGAATTATTAAGGGACAAAATGAGAGTATTTTCCGTCCCCATGAAAAAATTTAACTAGCAAATATAATTTCTGGAAGTGTGACACAAGAGTGTCGTGTTACAAGCTCGAGACTGTGGGAGAGCCCGATCACGTGATAGATTGCACAATGGACGCTTCTAGGAGGCTATTCTTAGCATAGCAACAGCGAGTTTGGAAATTAATATTATAAATATTGTTATAAATTATGCTATTGGATCCCAGTCCACAGCCAATGAGGGGAGGTCTTATTGAAGACGGGATCAACTTTAATTACACAATATGATGAAATTATGCATTTGGGCCCTTAGAAGAAGATTTTCTTATTTGGTAATGAAGAGAATATTAAAAGAAATTATGTCTGATACTTTAAAAACCGCAGATCGGTTAATCTACGCAGTAATAAGCATTGGTAATCTACGCGCTAAAATTATGGTGGGAGATTGATATGGTCGCCAAAAATTCGACTTGAGGGGGAGATCCAAGGATCGAGGTTCTTATTCCAGCAGACTTTGAAGAGTGAGGAAGTGTTTTTACTGGGTTAACGGAGATCCCAAAGCTTAGTCCGAGTGCGACGACTGTCGACTTGTGGAGACGCGAGTATAGCTAGGTGGAACGGTAGAGATCACCGCACTTCCATTCTGTGTGAAGTTGCGAGGAACATAGTATTGATTATATTTCATACAATATTGAGATTTGAAGTTAAATAAGTGAACATTTATCAAGAACAGGTCGCCTATTATACATTGTGAAAAGTCGAGCGTTTTATTATTCACCGTTTCGACAAAATCAGCCTGTCAAGTTAGATTTCCAAATGTGTTGGAAATAGAGCTGAAGATCATTATAAATTGCGAAGTGAAGTTGGCGAACGCAGTTCAAGTGAACAGTGGCGGAGGACTTTTAGTATTGGCGCAACACATAAACATTAACAGTATGACTATAATTATTCTTCAAACCTTATCACTTTACTTAATTAATATTGTTGATATGATGAACTAAACAGTCATGCGCCAGAGACATATTCGATAACAGGAGTTAAGATACAACGATGGAGCTTCGTTAGACAACGTATTCTTGAATACAGACGTAGTGTACGGTCCATCTTGTGCATTTTCGTCAGTCTACGAACACTAATATTACATCAATTAGCAATGGAAACATTTCATTCTCCATTTATATGAATATTTCCATAATTGTATTCCAATGATGAATCCGATACATATTTACGACGGAGAATGGAGACTTTACAGAAGAGATTTGTCAAGATGCTAGGGAAGGTAGCCCAGCAACACAGATGAATTTGCCAGAAGGATGTCGTTCGAGCCCAGACGAATGTTGGTGAATTCCAGAGAGAGACGTTTCTTATCTCTGAGGTCGCAGATCCGAGGTTCGAATGCAGATCCATCTCAGTGTCTTGTACTGAGGAAACATCTAAAGTATTGTGGCAATACTTACATTGATCTTCAAGTTTTCGTCTAAATAAGGTATTAGTGTATCTCAATTGTTATAGAGCATGTTTAGTGACATTCTGAGCAGCAATCTTATTCCATATTTTCAGCGATCTTATTCCATATTTCTATATTTTCACATTCCATGTATTTCAGTGCTTTTATGTATTTTACACTTCAGATGTGTGTTGAGTTTTTATACTTCAAGATTATTTAGAAGATGATTGCATTTCATCTATTGTTCAATTTTATTCAACGGATCAGTTGTGGAACTGACATTAAAATTTTGTTTGAGGAATCATATTGCCTCATTGGAGACTAGTCGTTTCGACTCTCGAATTTTAATAATTTCATTTAAACCAAGTATTTTGTCATTGTGTCATAGCTTCAAATTAAATTCTTATTAAATTTAATTTGAGCACTTTAATGTAACAACTTATTACTTCAAGAAAAGAAGAAACATCGAATGATATTGTTATATCATTATTGTACATAAACTATCGACGATCTAAGAAATACTAGTCGTTTGATAAGACCGAAGTCTTAATTCCTATGAACATTCTTTGTGTAGAGTGGAAAAACATTACGACATTGACAAACCTTTCTTATTATTGGTAAATCTAGGAGCTTTGTTCATTTAATATTTTAGAGGAAATACCTTTTGATAGACGATTATTCAAATCTTTGGCTAGGAATTCAAAGCTAGTTTATCCCGGTCAGGATTGAATTCTATCTGACACTATAAATAACAAGTGTGTTATTTTATCCTATTTGTGTAACATCAAGTCATTTTGTCGACATGATATTACAACGATTAACAATTTATAGCTTGACAAGTGAGATGAAACAGGAGTATTATTTTATTACATGTATTTGCGACAGACGAGTTAACAGTTAATTATCTTGTTGTGGAGTAAACTTTAGGAGGTTAGTCACGACTGTCTAATATCGTTCATTACAATTGGAAGTTTCGTTTGAAGAACTTACGTATGTATAATTGTAGTCCAGTAGTCATTTGCAATGATACTGAGGGTCATGCCATTATTTGAGAGAAGTTCCTACATAAGATATGTTAATAACAATTAATCCCTTTTGATTATTGTTTAACATAGTAGATGATAATTGTTAATGCCATATATACTGTTATATGAGGTTTTGTAGAGCTATGGAGTGCTCAGGCGAGGGAATTCCGCATTTTAAGGAAGTCAAAGTATTGTTGTTCTTTGATTTAAAAAAAGGCATGTATCATGATAAGAGTCGTTGTATACAAGTAGTCCAGTTCTTGTGAATTAACGATTTAGCTGTATTAACAGGAGGGTTTCAGCGGAAATACAACTTGATAAAGATTGTCTACTCACGTCTATAATACTATTATTAAATTTTATTAAACCCGAATTTATGTAATTACATACAGCTTACCTTAATCAGTCGACTGTATTATCCCGACAGTGTACTTAAACCTATATAAGACGAGGTGTATGCAGTATATTAAAACTACAGAACATTAAAGAAAGAGTGGTTATGTGAAAAACCAGTGTATATATGAACCCTTGCAAAGAAGCTTATGAGACTCAGTTTCGGTTGTGTAACAGTCCATTTCGTAAGTTGTTGTTAAAGCGCTTCATTAACATGCAGGGTAACACATAACAAAATAACATGCAGGAAGAAGTGAATACCAGGTGGGTAGATTATAGGCTAGGGAATAACCCACCCACCAAGGGAAGATGATTAAGAGAAGGAAGTAGATTTGGGATTTGGAAAAGAAGGATAGAAAATAGGAGGAGAGTCCCACAAAATTAATAAGTTGAGGTTTAAATACACTTAGAAGCAGTTGCCAATGGAAATTAACTCTCGGATACCTAAAGTAGGTACGAGCTTGGTCGAGGCTAACGGGAACCGCAGCTAGGACTTGGGCGGTTTGCGAGAGAGAGGCTTTAGTATATTTCCTCCCAAGCACGTATAAAAGTACTATGGGGAAGGGTGATGGTCTGGCAAGACTGAGAGGAACAAATTTACTGTATGTCTTCTCAAAGAAATTAGGTTTTACAAAGTGATTCGAAGAATGCCAATGATTTAACTCAGGTTTGGTATTTTCGATTTCCAAAATTATGGAGTTCCTGTAAGGGCGACCAAGTGTCTCTAAGAAGGAATATGATAAAAAATTATGCCTTATTGGGTAATCTTGATGAATGAACCAATGGTTGCATTGGACAATGGCTAAGCTTTTACTCAGCGAGGAGCCGGCCAAAAGTTTAGACAAAAAGAAACACTTATTTTTTAGAAAACTGACCATAAGTTTTCGGAGAGGGTCTCCACAAGCAGGTAGTTGGCTTAGCGAACTTTACTTGCCTTACTGGCCAATTAGAATTAGCTATTAACGCTAAGAAGAACTTTAGTAAGGTGAAAATTAAGAGTTCTTGCTTAAATGCAACAAATGGTGAATGCTCTATTAATGATTTTAATATCATTGAGTGAGGAGAGTCAAGGAAGACAGGATTTTGCCTAAACTTTATATTCGAAAATGAAAAAGCGAAGGGAAAAGATTTGTTTATTTTACAATTAGAAAAAGTTTGAGGAAATTAACAATTATGCAATATAATTTTAATAAACATAGTTCATTTGAACTTTTTAACAAATAGGGTCGCAGACCTCTTAACATCAAACAGTTGCTCCAGGCAATTGACAATTTTTAAGGTTTTTTAAACCGTGTATAAAAATCTTGGTAAGATTTCATAAATAGGCAAAATGGAATAATTAAAGTTTTAACATTTACAGGAGTACAGGCAGTGTACTATACGAAACCTCCGAAAGAACATTCTAACGAGAATAACAACTTCGAAGATAACAAACTGTAAAACATAAAGAACAAAAAGGAAGTTCCTACAACTTCTTATATTTAAACAGAATTACTTTGTGAGATTTATACAAAGAGAGCAGGTCACTTACTGTGAACCTGAAGAGTTAATCAAAAGGAAGGTTCTAGACCTCTTATACTTTGAATAAGACTCGCAAGTTAAATGAGGCAGTTTTCATTTAGCGAGACCAAAAAATAACTCACTCAAGAGTTGAGAGAATTGTTTTCCCTGCTTTTGAAGGGAGGAACAATGTAAGTTTGTAACGTGTGCTGGACACGTATCACAAAGATTATACAGAGATACTTAATGATAAACCAACAAAAATGGAAGGGCACTTCTTGGAATGACACCTTATTGGAACAGACCTAGATTAAAAGTTTATTGCAGATTGTTAGTGAGAGGTTTAGGAAAGAGAAATGGGAATTAAGGAAACTGTTCATGGCCTTATTTGAATATAAGCGGACGATCGCGACGCGGTAGAAAAGTTGAGCAAGCACTGGTTTTCACTATAGTTCATTGAAACATATGAAATGTTCACTGTGGAGACACAAAGTTTATGGAAAAGAAAGTTATTGCAATTATAGGAAGAACCGATTGCACTATATAGGTGAGAGTCTATTTCTTGAAACAGTTGTAATTTACAATTAAATGCGCCATAGAATGTTCCAGCGGTGGACGAAAATTCACTATTGTAGTAATTTAGAAGTGAGATTCTTCAATTTTAAATAGCGTTCTCACAAGTAAGTGAGAAATACATGACGGTAGGACTTGCAGATAAAGTACAAGATCTGGAAGGTTCCAGAACGATCTTAGTAGAAAAATGGGGCCAAAGTAAATCCAGCGGAGGAACTTGCTTTGTAAATTATAGACAGTGGGTATTAGATAATATCCCACGTAGTGAGAAGATTTCTCATTTGGCAAGCATAAGAACTGCTGCTTTTCACTAAGATTAGCTTGATTAAACAAAAGCTCAACATGGAAAATCCCGCGGAGGATGATTTTGCCCCAAAATAAGTAATTTCACACTGCCTATAAAAGATAGTTAAAAGCATGTGGTAGGTAAAATCCTGAAGATGAGGTTAAAACTTGAAGCAGGTACTTATCTTTGTTGCATGGCGAAGGTGAAGTTCCCTTAACCGATACTTAATGCGCCAACATGGCGTAGAACGTAGAGAGTGTCTCTTGGTCTGAGGAGACCGGCTCTAGTTGAGCCCTGACTGATCAAGTCAACTGCCGACTGAGAAGTGAGTGCAGCTCGACGGAGCACGGAGGGTCCAAGAAAAAGGGGAAAGAGAGGGGGGTAGGAGACAAAAGGAGAACATATAAGCATTGCCAACTTAAATACAACAAATTGATTTCTTGGTGAGCTGGTCTTCAAGGAGTTGATAGATGATACTAGCGCAGCATGGTGAGTAAAGAAGTAGACGTAGTCCTCTTGCTCAAGGAGAAAATAGCTGACGATGGTAACGAGATCTGGTAGCCAAATGGATAAGTAAGTCCTCTTGCACGATGAGGAATTGAGTAGCTTCAGAGGTTCGCTACTAGATGACGCTAGGTGGACCACAGAAGTTATATATCTGAAACATACTTATGAAGACATAAGAGATAGGCCCAACAAGGAGAAAACAGATGATCACTGTTGGTGTTTGGCAAAGAGGAAGGAAGAAATGAACATGCAAAGAGCAATAGACATTATATCTCTCGTACCGTGTATTCAAAGAATACACCATACTGGGGGGACAAACACCAACAGAGAGCAAATAAGCAGTTACACATTTATTGGAAACGGAGCGATCAAAGACAGTGGTCTTGTGATCGGTCCATTTGTAGTCAAGATTCTGGCCACCCTGACTCTCCCATCTCTTCCAGGGTAACATTCGGTCACCCTACCAGAAATCCATACTAGGGGGGGTGAAATATCCCTAACCAAGACCAAGTCCCCTACTTTAATGTCGGGACTGGAAAGAAACCACTTCTGCCTCCGTTGCAAGGAAGTTAAATATTCCAAGTTCCACCTTTTCCAAAAAGAATTACGGAGGGCTTCAAGTTTCCGCCAAGCGATAGGTAGATTAGAATCCCTGTAAGAATTAGGAAGAGGAGGAGGGGCAGAAAGAGAAGTGCCGATAAGGAAGTGACCAGGGGTGAGTGGAAGTAGGTCATCAGGGTCATTGGAAAGTGGAGTTAAAGGGCGAGAATTAACAACACCTTCAATCAAAACAGACAGTGAATTGAATTCTTCGTAAGTCAGAATTCGATTACCTAAGACTTTTCTTAAATGACGTTTAGTGAGCTTTACGCAAGATTCCCACCTACCACCATGATGCGGAGCGTAAGGAGGTATGAAGCGCCATTTGAAACCTTTTGAATAAGAAAAATTAGAGATTTGTTCCATGGCAGGAGAGGAAGTGAGAGCTTTCTTCCACAGGGAGGCTGCGCCCTGAAAAGTGGAAGCGTTATCAGAGAACATCTCAGAAGGAACACCACGCCTAGCGGTGAAACGAGAGACAGCTGATAAAAAATAAGAAGTAGAAGCATTCGTTACTAGTTCCAAGTGGATTGCGCCTGTAACCATGCAAACAAAGAGAGAAACATAAAGCTTACCAAACAATTTGCGTTTAGCTTCAGAAGAGTTTCGTTGATATTGGAACGGACCCATATAGTCCACGCCAGTTAAAGCAAATGGGCGTATAGGAGAAGAACGAAAAGAGGGCAGATCGCTCATTAATTGAGTATTGATTTTAGGTTTCGCTTTGAAACAAGGAATGCACTTATGAATTACAGAAGAAACTTCATGAATTCCATTTATAATCCAGTACTTTTCTCTTAAAAGGCAAAGCAGAGTGCGTGTACCAACATGCAGATTACGATAATGAAAGTCACGTATAATTAAAGAAGTAACGTGATGTTTGGAAGGCAAAATAACGGGATGCTTTTTGTCCTCAGAGAGTAAAGATTGCGAGAGCCTTCCACCTACCCTAAGTAATCCATGGTCATCAAGGAACGGGGCTAAAGCACGAAGACGGCTGGATTTGGGAAGATCTCTTTTAGAAGAAAGCAATGACAATTCAGAAAAAAGGCTTCTTGCTGTGTCAGTTGTAAAATCTTAATGGTAGCGAGATTCAATTCATGATTGGTAAGGTGTGGTTTAGGAAGAAGAGGTTGGTCAACCACAAGATATTTCCATCTAAGAAGATAGGCGACAATCCGTAGTAATTTATGAAAGGAAGAATAGCGGGACAACAAAGGATGAGATGCGTTGGAAACAAGACACGAAGCAATGGGTAGAGGTACTTTAGCGTCAGGCAAGTTGGAGTTTGTAGCTGGGGGTTTAGAAGGCCATGAGGAAGATTCGTCAATTAGCCACGAGGGCCCATGCCAGTACAATTGGGAAGCTGCCAATTGAGAGGGTAAACAACCACGAGAGATGATATCAGCTGGATTATCCGCACTGGGAACATGCCTCCATTGACATCCAGAAGAAAGAGTTTGAATTTTGGAAACCCTGTTTGCGACAAAAGTTTGCCAGTGAGAGGGGTTTTTGGCGATCCAAGAAAGGGCGATCATAGAATCGCTCCAGAGATAGATTTGCGAAAATTCGACCTTTAATACTTCCCGTAATTTCTTGACAAGTTCTGCAGCCATTAGTGCAGCGCACAGTTCGAGCCTAGGCAAAGTGATAACTTTAAGAGGAGCGACCTTCGATTTGGCACAAACAAGGTTAGAAACTGGAGATCCATAGAGTGAATCGTGATAAACTAAATATGCACAGCAACCATAAGCTTTTTCGAAACTGTCCGCGAACACATGAAGGAAAAAGGATGCATTAGAATGAGAGCTGATTAAATTCCTGGGAATTTCAATAAGGGAAAGGTCCAACAAATTGCTGCGAAACGAGAGCCAACGATTAAGAAAAGAAAGAGGGACAGCGTCATCCCATTCACATTTAAGCGACCACAGCTCTTGCATGAAGAGTTTGGCTATAACGATAACTGGGGCAAGGAATTGAAGCGGATCAAAAATTTTTGCAATTTCAGAGAGGATTTGTCTTTTTGTATTAGGAAGCTCTTCTGCGAGCGTAACTTTATAGATAAGAGTGTCAGTGCTAGTGCACCAGTGAACTCCTAAAGTTTTTATAGATTCGGAGTTTCCACAAATTTCGACAGAAGAAGGATCTACGTCTTCGGTGGGAAACTGAGCGAGAAACTCAGGGGAGTTGGAGTTCCACTTATGAAGTGGGAAACCTCCATTCTTTAGTAATGCTTGAAGTTCTAAAGACACAAAAGAAGCTTCCTCCAAAGAGGGGAAGGATTGCAAATAATCGTCGACATAGAATGACGTAGTTAGTGCTTCAGAGGCTTTGGGGTTAAATAAATGACCATCTTGAGAGGCTAGCAAGTGTAGGGATCGGATAGCAAGGAAAGCAGAGGGTTTTAAGCCATAAGTAACCGTTTTCAAGCGAAATACCTTAATGGGCTTACTGGTTTCATCACGCCACAAGATTCTTTGAAGATCTCGTTGTTCTGGTCGAATTAACACTTGACGGTACATCTGTTTTATGTCGGCTATGACAGCTATGGGAAATAATCGAAAATTTAAGAGTATAGCAGATAAATCTGATTGAATAGCAGGACCAGAATAAAGAGTGTCGTTAAGGCTGTTGCCATTAACGTCGGGTGATGAACCATTGAAAACCACTCGGATTTTATCTTTTACAAGAGGGTTTTTCCACACGGGATGATGATTTAAATAAACCGTTTCAACTGGGGGGTGCAATTCATCATTAGATTTGTTAACAACCTCCATATGATCTAAGCTTTCATACTCGTCCATGAACTCAGTGTACTGCTTTTTGACGAGGGGTTCCTTTTTGAATTTGCTCTCGATAGCAAAGAGAGCTTTTCGAGCTTTAGGCTGAGAGTTAATAAGTTTGGGGGGATTATGTAATCTTGGCATTTGAACAATGAACCGGCCATCAGAAGAACGAGTGGTCGTGTTCAAAAAAAGTTGCTCACAGAATTCATTTTCTGAAGAAGTTACATTAGGAGAATCAACATTTTCAAGCCTCCAAAACTGTTCCAGGTCAGTATTGGAGAAGTAACATTGCGATGCAGGTTGAAGAGAATAATGGGGAAGTTGCCCTGTGACAATCCATCCAAAATTAGTGTCTCTAGCGACCACGTTTGAGGATAGCTTGCGAACCTGTTTCCGAAGGCAGTTCCAAAAGACATTGGCACTAAAGAGTATGTCAATGGGATTTTGTGTGTTAAACGAAGGATCGGCTAACCTTAAATGCGAGGGAATGTTTAACCCTGAAATATCAACCGAGTGACTAGGAGTGTCTTCTCCAATGCTATTGAGAATTAGACAATTAAGTTTAAGAAAGTTGTTTCTATGACAAGTATCTCTTATGGTTAGTTTTGAAAATTGTAAAGCTTGCGATTTTGAGCTGTTGATGCCCGACACATTGATAGAAGTAGGGTTTACGGGTAGGCCTAGTTTTCTAATCAAGGAATTGGACACAAAATCATGAGTTGCCGCTGAGTCTAGAAGACCTCGTGCACGGACCCAGTTGCCAAAATTATCCTGAACGTCAATTTGGACAGTAGACAACAATACTTGAGCACTGCGAATGGACTTAGCATTTTGAATGTATGATGAAGCATTAGAACTGTTAACACTATCATTTTTCGGCGAAGTAGATGCTGTCGATGACCTTGCCTGATCATGACGATGTAGCAGAGTATGATGAGCCTTTTCACAATGGTAGCAAAGTCTTGTGGACTTACAGTTAGAAGCAGAATGCGTAGGCGCTAGGCAGTTGAAACAATGTTTGTTTTGAGCGACTAATTTTCGTCTGTCATCGACTGACATTTCTTTAAAGGATTTGCAGAGGTATAAGGCATGGGGATCTTTACAAAGTATGCACTTTACCGGTTCGTTTAAACTTTTGCGAGGTTCACCTTGCGTGTTTAAAACAATAGAGCTAGCAACACGACGTTCACTAGACCTAGTTGGGTAACCAGTAGTGTTTGATTTGAATTTGGATGAGCTGGACCCTGGTTTTTGGGTATTAGACGCTGAGCGTTCGCTTTTGGGTTTGATGGACATTAATTCGAATTTGGAACTAGGAGATGCAGGTTCGCTCTGATTGGCTAGCGCGGTTAAAAGTTGGCATCTAGCGTTTATGAAAGTGACTAAATGCTCGTAAGAGTAGTCGTCTTCCTTAGAAAGTTCAATTTCCCAAGCTTTGAGGGTAGCAGCATCAACTTTAGAAACTACTAAATGTATTAGGAAAGTATCCCAATGTTCAGTAGGCTGCTCTAATTGGGACAAAGCTTTAACGTGGAGTTGGGTAGTGTCAATTAAAGTACGCAAACTAGTGACGTCATTGTGCTGTGACGCAGGTAGGTTAAATAGAGCCTTAATATGGCGTTGAATACGTAAACGTGAATTTCCATATCTTTCTTTTAATAAGTTAAAGGCAATGGGGTAATTTTCGGCACGCAGAGGAAGTGCTTCAACTAACTGCAAAGCTTGACCTCGAAGGATAGATCTCAAGTAATGAAACTTGTAAATGACTTGAATGTCTTCATTGTCATGAACAAGGGAGCAAAATAATTCATAAAAAGGATCCCAAGTGGATTCATCTCCAGAGAAATGGGGAAAATCAATTTTCGGTAAAGTAGGTTTGGGCTTGTGAGTGCCCTCACGGAAAGAAGTTTGGGGTTCGTGAAGGGAACCAAGAACAGAAGCGTCCTTTTTCTGCTCCTCTTCGAGTTGGCGTATTATTTTGAAAGCAGAACCTATGCCTTCGTAATATAAGTTCTCTACTTCGACACGATCTTCTGTTTGATTGAGCATGCAAGTTTCAATTTCAGTTTGAATGTTACAGTAGTTTTCATAAGAACGTTCAAAATCCTTTACACGATGTTTCAACAAATCTAATTGCGCATCTGAGGGATCTAATTCTTTTATGTACCTTCTGAATCGGGTAATTTGCCCTTTATAGGATGCTCGTTTAGAAGTAAGTTTTTCATCCTTATCCTTCAGTGGGAGCCATGTTAAAGAAGATAAATGAAAATGTAACTCACGAAACTGTGGAACCTTGGAAATGCTGTCAAGCTGGCAGCAGCGAATGAGTAGAAAGAATGGGACACACCATAGGAGACAGGAGCGGCCTCTTTCCCGTTCACAGGCTTTGCACGATGTGGTTATAGCTGAAATATTCAACACAGATATTAGAAATATGCAAAGTATTGACACTATTTTAAAAAGAGAAAAGAAAAAATGGGCTCTCCCGGGTTTCTGGGACCAAATTTTGGGTAGATTATAGGCTAGGGAATAACCCACCCACCAAGGGAAGATGATTAAGAGAAGGAAGTAGATTTGGGATTTGGAAAAGAAGGATAGAAAATAGGAGGAGAGTCCCACAAAATTAATAAGTTGAGGTTTAAATACACTTAGAAGCAGTTGCCAATGGAAATTAACTCTCGGATACCTAAAGTAGGTACGAGCTTGGTCGAGGCTAACGGGAACCGCAGCTAGGACTTGGGCGGTTTGCGAGAGAGAGGCTTTAGTATATTTCCTCCCAAGCACGTATAAAAGTACTATGGGGAAGGGTGATGGTCTGGCAAGACTGAGAGGAACAAATTTACTGTATGTCTTCTCAAAGAAATTAGGTTTTACAAAGTGATTCGAAGAATGCCAATGATTTAACTCAGGTTTGGTATTTTCGATTTCCAAAATTATGGAGTTCCTGTAAGGGCGACCAAGTGTCTCTAAGAAGGAATATGATAAAAAATTATGCCTTATTGGGTAATCTTGATGAATGAACCAATGGTTGCATTGGACAATGGCTAAGCTTTTACTCAGCGAGGAGCCGGCCAAAAGTTTAGACAAAAAGAAACACTTATTTTTTAGAAAACTGACCATAAGTTTTCGGAGAGGGTCTCCACAAGCAGGTAGTTGGCTTAGCGAACTTTACTTGCCTTACTGGCCAATTAGAATTAGCTATTAACGCTAAGAAGAACTTTAGTAAGGTGAAAATTAAGAGTTCTTGCTTAAATGCAACAAATGGTGAATGCTCTATTAATGATTTTAATATCATTGAGTGAGGAGAGTCAAGGAAGACAGGATTTTGCCTAAACTTTATATTCGAAAATGAAAAAGCGAAGGGAAAAGATTTGTTTATTTTACAATTAGAAAAAGTTTGAGGAAATTAACAATTATGCAATATAATTTTAATAAACATAGTTCATTTGAACTTTTTAACAAATAGGGTCGCAGACCTCTTAACATCAAACAGTTGCTCCAGGCAATTGACAATTTTTAAGGTTTTTTAAACCGTGTATAAAAATCTTGGTAAGATTTCATAAATAGGCAAAATGGAATAATTAAAGTTTTAACATTTACAGGAGTACAGGCAGTGTACTATACGAAACCTCCGAAAGAACATTCTAACGAGAATAACAACTTCGAAGATAACAAACTGTAAAACATAAAGAACAAAAAGGAAGTTCCTACAACTTCTTATATTTAAACAGAATTACTTTGTGAGATTTATACAAAGAGAGCAGGTCACTTACTGTGAACCTGAAGAGTTAATCAAAAGGAAGGTTCTAGACCTCTTATACTTTGAATAAGACTCGCAAGTTAAATGAGGCAGTTTTCATTTAGCGAGACCAAAAAATAACTCACTCAAGAGTTGAGAGAATTGTTTTCCCTGCTTTTGAAGGGAGGAACAATGTAAGTTTGTAACGTGTGCTGGACACGTATCACAAAGATTATACAGAGATACTTAATGATAAACCAACAAAAATGGAAGGGCACTTCTTGGAATGACACCTTATTGGAACAGACCTAGATTAAAAGTTTATTGCAGATTGTTAGTGAGAGGTTTAGGAAAGAGAAATGGGAATTAAGGAAACTGTTCATGGCCTTATTTGAATATAAGCGGACGATCGCGACGCGGTAGAAAAGTTGAGCAAGCACTGGTTTTCACTATAGTTCATTGAAACATATGAAATGTTCACTGTGGAGACACAAAGTTTATGGAAAAGAAAGTTATTGCAATTATAGGAAGAACCGATTGCACTATATAGGTGAGAGTCTATTTCTTGAAACAGTTGTAATTTACAATTAAATGCGCCATAGAATGTTCCAGCGGTGGACGAAAATTCACTATTGTAGTAATTTAGAAGTGAGATTCTTCAATTTTAAATAGCGTTCTCACAAGTAAGTGAGAAATACATGACGGTAGGACTTGCAGATAAAGTACAAGATCTGGAAGGTTCCAGAACGATCTTAGTAGAAAAATGGGGCCAAAGTAAATCCAGCGGAGGAACTTGCTTTGTAAATTATAGACAGTGGGTATTAGATAATATCCCACGTAGTGAGAAGATTTCTCATTTGGCAAGCATAAGAACTGCTGCTTTTCACTAAGATTAGCTTGATTAAACAAAAGCTCAACATGGAAAATCCCGCGGAGGATGATTTTGCCCCAAAATAAGTAATTTCACACTGCCTATAAAAGATAGTTAAAAGCATGTGGTAGGTAAAATCCCGAAGATGAGGTTAAAACTTGAAGCAGGTACTTATCTTTGTTGCATGGCGAAGGTGAAGTTCCCTTAACCGATACTTAATGCGCCAACATGGCGTAGAACGTAGAGAGTGTCTCTTGGTCTGAGGAGACCGGCTCTAGTTGAGCCCTGACTGATCAAGTCAACTGCCGACTGAGAAGTGAGTGCAGCTCGACGGAGCACGGAGGGTCCAAGAAAAAGGGGAAAGAGAGGGGGGTAGGAGACAAAAGGAGAACATATAAGCATTGCCAACTTAAATACAACAAATTGATTTCTTGGTGAGCTGGTCTTCAAGGAGTTGATAGATGATACTAGCGCAGCATGGTGAGTAAAGAAGTAGACGTAGTCCTCTTGCTCAAGGAGAAAATAGCTGACGATGGTAACGAGATCTGGTAGCCAAATGGATAAGTAAGTCCTCTTGCACGATGAGGAATTGAGTAGCTTCAGAGGTTCGCTACTAGATGACGCTAGGTGGACCACAGAAGTTATATATCTGAAACATACTTATGAAGACATAAGAGATAGGCCCAACAAGGAGAAAACAGATGATCACTGTTGGTGTTTGGCAAAGAGGAAGGAAGAAATGAACATGCAAAGAGCAATAGACATTATATCTCTCGTACCGTGTATTCAAAGAATACACCACCAGGGTTATAACAAATGAATTTAATAACACATCAACTATTTACAAGTAAAAAAAACAACAACAAAAAACTCCCAAATGACTCCCAACTGAATAAATTCCTTGCCAAAACTAGGCTTAATCTCAGGAGAGATTATAAATTGGACCAAATGTCCCAAATGACTTCAATGACATTGTGTACGTGTGCGGCTGTTCTACATGCTTAACGATGAGTACAAATAAATGCGAGATTCGTCATCATCCGGTAAACCTTCAGAGGACGAATTTGCATTGTTTAGAGCTAGACAGACGCGGGGAACCAACTATACACTACTTAAGTTAATCTGACACTTCATACACTAAATAAACAACAAATGATTTCCGCTTGAAATTGGAATCCAGAACTGCCGTAGCAAAAAACATTACTGCCTAATATTAGGACTTTTCAAAAATCAACACAAGTAAATTAACACGTGACCAACAAAAGAAATACACATATGACCGCCTGTCATTTTTACAAGTAAATACAACTACACCACACGGGTGTCACAACAAACATACTAACATGACGTGAGTCATAGAAAATCACTAGGCTCAAAGCCAACATTTACATCATTAAAACAATATTCCATTCATACGATATGCGATAATTCGTAACAGACATGGCGAACTCCCCAATTAATTACGGTCCAAATGACCATCACAAAAGAACAGGTTTGCTAATGATAGCTTATAGGAGTCAGTCGGTCAACAGGACTGCCTAACAATGAGTCACCGAACCTAGACGGGCGCTAAGTGGAAATCTGCACATCTGTCAACCCACGTGTCAATAACCTCGACCTCCCATGGCACGGGATCGAGTCTCGAAGAAGCGTGCTCCCAAAGCACAATATACGTGTGTGTGTCAGAATAAAATATCTCAGCATTTCCCCAAGGAAATCCAAGAAAATCAACATTGGACCAGGTACAGTAGCCTCCACGGAGCGCTCTGCCTTTCCATCAAAAAGAATACCACAACAACAACAATATGAGGGCGGTAGCACCACCTGTCCCTCATTACGAAGAATCAATACACACACCTGACACATGAACTCACACAGAATCACACGTATGGATTTGACAGAAACCTGAAATAAATGACATAGATATTTTTCCACCAGCTTGCGCTTCCGTTCTAGTCCGTGACTAACTAACCTGAAAAGGACTCAAAAAAATGCTAAAAAAATTAGAACTAAAGTGTTCTACAGTTACATCTTAATTTGTTGCGCTCGGCAACCCTAGCATGAGTAATAACCTGTTCATAAAACATCTTACAATAATTACCTCCCTTTCCTATAACAAAAAAATGAACTTTAATAAAGCACCACTTATCGAATGTAACGAGTTTCGCATTCGCATGGATAAAATCAAATACACGCGCCGTGTACACTAAATATGACTCCAAAGAAAAATATACAACAAACAACTTTGGCCACGCGCCAATGTACATTTAAAGATGATAGTGTCAGCACAAAAAATCTAAACACAAGAAAAAGAATGAATGAACTATTTACAATGTTCCCGCGCCTTATCCAACTACATATTGAGTAAATCAATTTTTGTACATCAACGTCTCAGCTTGCAGAACATTAACCTCCGTCCCGGTGCATTTCCCTACGGGAAATTTAGCTCTCCATCGTCGACGTCGTTGTAGAAGCGATGCACATCAATCCATCACCTGACCAAACGTCGGACATCTTGGCGAAGTTTCTTTGACAGAAATGTTCAATGTTAATAATATTGCCTAGCTATAATCGCTGTGAGCTACTACTTTCACTCACGAATATGTCCTAATGCGATTACTGATCGTAGACTTGCCCTATCTTAGCATTTGCTTAACACACGCACAAATATCACTCGAAAATATTATACACAAATTTACATAAAATTATACACTTCAAACTCATCGCCACTGGCTTGAAAACAAGTCTGAAACATGACTATCTTGCAGTCCTTATCTCGCCTAGAGATCTCCACTTCTATACGTGAACCTTGCTCACTTGAGCACAAAGTAAAATGTTAGTAAAGTACGCTCATTAGCGTTTGAAAATCGTGACGCAGAGTGACGTGAACCTTGCTCACCAGAGCTCAATAAAGTTGTCCTCGAAACAGCTTCTCACCGATCAATTTATTGGAAACTGACAGATTGAGGTAGAGTGGGGAGAATTTGTAAAAATAATCTGGAGTTTTCATCACACAAACTTGGGACTAGTATCAATCTTCATCGTTTTATCCAAACGTCTCAGTGCACCATTGCGGAATTAATTCGGATCGGCGGTTCTTTAGATACACGTTTTCGCGCGTTTTTCCAGGGTGCGCGACTTGCCGCGTGGCTTTTGGCGTGGTCTCTTCTGATTGGGTGATTCAATCCTGGGTCGGTTGAAACTTTACTCAATACACTCCCTCAATGACTCCAATTTAGGTGCACGCTGTTACAAAATTTGTCCTTGAACTCGGCTTAACCGGTCGTCTTCAGGAATAACTACCAAGCTTGCTTCTGTTGTAATCATTGCAACACACTACCTTGGCTCCCCCTTTGTCAATTTCAACATGTACTGCCTGGGCATCAGTAATAATAATAATAATAATAAAATCATGAATACTTATTCATCGATAGATTAATAAGGGTTCAATATATTAATTAATAATTATATTGTAACCGAGAAGTTAGAATCTCGAAAGTGTCACGTTAGCAACACTAGATAATGGATATTATTATAAACATATTACATGTAAATAATATTTGTGGAAATGATTTAATTAGTTAAATAATTTAGTAGGATTTATTAATCAATTGTTTTGGAACCGTATCGGTCTAGAACAATAACTGAGTGCGAATGAACGAGTGTATAACATTTTTAGAATGAGTGGTAAAGAAACAGAGCAGTTATATGAACTAAATGTTAATTTTTACGTGTTTTATAAATGCACACAAGCAGCCTCTGTGGGCTAGCAAGCATGATTCACCGTTAGTAGTGGAGAGCGATGACATAATATTTAAGCAGGTGTAGACCAACTGCCTTCTATTTGTTGTATAAACCAGTTTCGAGTTCGACGTGGTGCCGGCGTTTCATTCATGAAACAAAGCCACGGCACGTGCCTTCTACTACGCAGGCTTGCGAATGAAAACATGTGTATGGAATGCCATTAAGAGGCTTCACTAAACGTTTTTATTTTTACGCAGTGTGGGCCTAGAACAAGCAAAGTTTTATACTCATAAATTTTAATACAGCATTGTAGTAAGATGTAGAGTTGAAAGGAGGTGTGAATGTTTTGCTTGTTTTTAAATTTAATGGTAATTGTTAAATTCATTTATTGTTATTTTGTTTATAGTAGATTAGTTTACCTTTTCGTTAATAAATTTGTTCAGATTGTTTTCCATTGTTGTTGGAGTGTGATTCATTTTAAATATAAGGAGCAGAGTATTGTGGATGTAGTGTAGGCGAAGCTGAAGTCCCAGTCCCCGAGGTAAGTAAAGGTGAGTACCCCGTGTAGTTGGTTGTTGATCCACAATATTCTGGTAACTGCTGTCTGTAAATCCCTAAAGACCATGTTGGAAGCGATTTCTAATGTTGTATTTGCCGGAGCAGTTAGAAATAGGCAATCCAGCGGGGTCAATGGATATTCCAACAGGATCCTTTCCGGATTATCGGGGACAGTAGTATTCATAAATATTTGCAGAAAATTCGGGTTAGAGGCTTGATACTAGAGAATTCGGAAGGAAGAGACTTGTTGCGTGCGAATTCTAACCCAGATCTTTTTGAAACTTGTTTTAATCCTTAACTACAAGAATGAGCTGAAGATCAAAATATAGTGTACTGATGTGAACTTAATAAAGAGCTTCCTTATTGACGTTTAATCTACGTGAAATACCAATAGGTATTTGATAATTGTATTATCCCTTAGTAAAGCTGAATTAATATGCATTAATTAATACCAGTTTCGGCCATTTTATGGCCTCCTTCAGTAATTGTTTTTAAAACAAAAATAAACTATTGTAATTATGAACAAAGTTTTGAAATAATATTTTCTTGTCTTTTTTTTTCTGTGAAAAAAAAAATACACACACAACTCCAAATACTGTACTCAATAGCGGCGAAAACGGGTCTGTTGATCAACATCGGAAAGACAGAGTTCATTACCAATATCTAAGAAGACCCTAAAACCACGAGAGTCAGTGATACTAACCATATCAAGAGAGTGAAAGCAATAAAATACCTTGGAGAATGGATCTCAGTGAAAGAATTGCTCTTGAACAAAGGATGATCAAACTAGACGGGGCATACTATGCTTGCAGAAAACTGTACGCCTCGAAACATCTGTCGATGAATGTCAAACTAAGACTATAATGC
The DNA here is from genome assembly GCA_946902985.2 of Meconema thalassinum. Classification (NCBI taxonomy): domain Eukaryota; kingdom Metazoa; phylum Arthropoda; class Insecta; order Orthoptera; family Tettigoniidae; genus Meconema; species Meconema thalassinum. The sequence continues at coordinate 448,170,875 of OX336390.1, forward strand.
AGTAATAAGACAATAATCCTTTACGCAACTGAGTGCCTGTTTTTTAACTAAGAAGACCCCCCTAAGGACCCTCGAGGTACAGGAAAGGAAATTCTTGCGGATTCTTGCCAGATGGAAGACGATGGTACAAACCAAATTGCGAACTCTACAAACACCATGAAAACCTCACCGATGCCATCAGAGTGAGACTCCTGGCTTTCTACGGCCACCTGTACAGAATGGACCATCACAGACTGTCTTATAAGATCTTCATGATAGCCAAGCTGGGTAAAGCCACTGGGTCCTTGTGGATCAAACAAGTTGAGAAGGATCTTGCTGAACTTAATATTCAGCAAGACACAATAAATGACAGGAGTCGGTACCGTCCGACAGTTGAAACCAGGCCTTTCCTCATCCATTACAGAGGTTCACCACAACGTGTCCAGGAAATGGTCCGAGGAACGTAAGATAGAGTTCAGCAAGAAAATTAAAGACTACTGGTCCAATAGAAAGGCTCAAGATTCTAGCAAAAAAACAGGCGGCAAACAATCCACCAAAAACATCGGAAGTGGCAGACAACAGCTAAAGTGCAAGCACCGTGGTACATAGGTGGCCCAAACGACCGAATATAATATAATCATTTGTTTATTTTTTGTTAATTTTTCACAGAAAAAAATCCAAGTAAAATACTATTTCAAACTTTGCTCGTAATTACAATAGTTCATTTTCTTTTAAAAACAATTACTGAAGAAGGCCATAATATGGATGAATCTGTATTAATTAATGTATATTAATTCAACTTTATTGACTAAGGTGTAGTAAAATTATTAAATAGGCCTACCTATTGGTATTTCATTTAGTTAAAATAGTGTGTTACAAATTAAGAAATCTTTCCATTTTTTTTCGAATGTGGATGTAGGCTACAGCGTGTTTCACTTGAATACACAACAGGCATGTGGGTTGCCTACCACCTGCAATAGAGACGCGAGAATGTCTTGCTCGCTAATTCGTCTGTCTCTGGGATAAAAAAAAATGCATCGGTCAAATCCAAATGTAACAAGCATGAGTTGGATAGGCATTCTTTTTATCTTCCATGTAATTCTTTTTAAAATTTAAATTTAACGGCAAAGTGGCCCTAGAAATTACACGGATTTTATTTAATTAAGAGTTACTATCAGAAAAAAACGTGGCATACTAATACTGTACTTTACTGCTTGATATAACTATTATAAAAATCAACAGTGTTCGTAAAAGAAAAGAAGACAAACTGTTAAGCAATTTTTAGTAAGAACATTGTCATTTGCCTAACAATGGGCCAATAAGAAGAAAAAAATAAATAGGGTTAGGCTCGAGGGACCATAGGCTCCGCAATCTCTCGCGCTAGCGCCTGAGCCACAGTGACAGTCTTTGAAACAAAGGATAGAAAAGGCCAAGGCACAGGGACCACAGATAGACGAATTAGCGAGCAAGAACTTCTCGCGGCTCTATTGCAGGTGGTAGGCAACCCACATTCCTGTTGTGTATTCAGGTGAAACACGCTGTACGTCGTGTGTACTGGAACTGTTAACACATTTCATGTGAACTTTTATTGTGATGGACAGCAACTGTAACAGGTTTGGCTGATGCAGGCTATGCTTAATTAGCTGAAACTCGTCCTGCTATTTATTGCTTTATGTATTAAAGTGTGGAATAGGCGGAAACGTTTGTATCTTGTCATTCAAGATTAATTTGATAATGCAACTCGGACCCGCATCTTAAGGCAAACATTTCTTTTATTTTAGGCCAAGTACTATGCAATGTGCATTTAATGCGAAACTTGCTTCGATAGACTGTACAACATAAAAGTAGGGGCAGATGACCTCGCTATTCCACCCCTTAAAACAACAATCATTATCAACAATATGAATGCAAAACTATTAAAGAAACGGAGAACCGTCGAACAATATTTTAGTTCGTTTGCACATTACGGACATCATTTACTTATGTTAAGTTTATTCTTGCTACCTTATTGACGGAATGTTATTGCATGTTCCCGGCTTTTTAGTTCTATTTCTACCTGCATCTGTAGCAAGAGCGGGTTTGCTATGTATTGTGTTGGAATGTAGCCAGTTGAGAACCCGCGGACAAACTCCTTAGCTCGACATGTTCTGCCATGGAAGTGCAATTATGGTATTACCTTAAAAGTCCCCGCAAGCATTAATTACGATCCCCCACATTCTTGCGTGTTGTTGGTATTAAAAAAGTTACTAGCGATATCTGTATCTTAGGTCAGCAGCGTTCAGTCTGTAAGCAAGGGTTGTGTGTTCCTTGTGGTTGGATTATGAATAACCGCATCCGCCACTATTTGTTACAACACTAGAAACCTCATGACAGAACTTCAAAACAGCTTGTGCATGTGCTTTGTATTTGCATGGATAGTGCCAATGAGCATTATCAATAAGCGCAGTATATTTGTTTTGTTATTTGTTTGTTTTGTTTATATTTAGTTTCAGCTATACGAGTAGTTTATAATTAATCGCACCATCATTCCATCATCGCAAAGGAATATTTTCGGAAGGAATCAAATATCCTCGCCAAAGTAAAGAATTATAAATAATGATGTTAGCCATGCCAACAAGTGTTAAAATTCAGTATCTTATCATATTCCCATTACTAAATAAAGTATCACAGTACACTAGGCCTACTGTATAATGCAGACCAAAGTAATGTTCGAAAGACTCGAACCCGAATTTTCTACATTCCGTGCAGGCGCTTTTTTATTCTTTTTACCTCAACGGTTTGTGTTGAAGTCAAGTTCTCCTCCAAGTCTATAAATGAAGAGGTCAATGCAAGATTTAACACACAACGACTGATCTCGCTTGGGATACCAGTGGACTCGGGAAGCTCTTGTCGGAACCTGATATGTGAAATTTAAATTGGAATGAATTACTTACAGGTTAGCTCTTATTTAATTGGTCATGTGTGAAGAGTGAGACTTCAAAATAAGATTACCCACATGATTCGAACCCGAAATAATTATTAAAAAATAATAATGATACTGTACACATGTGGATAGTAACAAATTAACACCTTTATACAAGGTCCTACTTGAATGAAGCCTTATTCAGATATCATACGAGTTGTACAGTGTGTATGATAATCACAAGATCATACACCAGTGGGCAGATTGTCTTGGACAAGAATTTCAGTGTATTTTATAGCCTCCTGTAGCTACAGTGCATTCCTACAATCGTGAATCGAGATGATCATACAGGTGTCGGATATCTTCTTGGCATATAGTGTTCCACGCTAATTCTACCTGTTGTCGCAATTGGTCAAGGGATGCTGCCGGTAATGCAGTCCGGACCGGACGCCGTCTCATGCATGCTCATTGTGGGACAAGTCTGGTGATCTTGCTGGCCAGGGGAGTTGATGAGCGTCTTGGAGAGCGCGTTTCGTAAGGTGAGAAGTGTGTGCACGGGCATTGTCCTGCTGGATAAGCTCATATTCCGGACGGTGTAGGAACGGCAACAGAGTGGACTGTATAATGTCCTGGATGTATCCTGCACTGTCCATTGTTCCCTCAACAAACACTAAAGGTGTCCGGCTATGGCTTTCCACAACGTGATCCCAAGCATTCATGCTGCATATCGCAGCCGTATTCACTCTGGTAGTTGTCGCTCTCCTGGTCGACACCGCACTTGCAAACGACCATCACTGGCGCCGAAACAGAAGATGTTTTAATCACTAAACACAATTCGGCGCCATTCATCTCTAGTTGCGTCTTTCGTTACGCCATCAGGGGTTGGCTGCACGGTGATGATATTCGGATAGAAGACTGGCGACCGCCAGCGTAGATTGTAGCCCATCTTCCAGCAAACGGTTCCTGATGGTCTTAGCTGATAATGTGCAATATAGGTCCTAATTTGTGCCGCGGTCGCTGTTGCTGTTAGTCATGGTTGCTCATCTGATACGGCGGTACAGACATGAATCTGTATGCCACTGATGTCCGGAACCAGAAAGACGAGAACGTACCTACCTTGCTTAGACAACCGTCACTTCATGCCTAGAACATGCTGGGCAGTTTTTCGGAAGTATCATCCAGCCTACCACAAGCCCACAATATGGCTTTTCTGAAATTCCGTTAATTATCGAATTATGCTAGTTGACGCCGTCTTGGAATGTCTACAATGTTTACTCGCACAGTACTATTCTCGAAATACCAGACCATTCGTTCAGCAAGATCGTGGTTCCTACTTTCTCCACAGTATGGACCTTTAAATGCCTTTTCCGCCCTCTATCAGTGTGCCATGCAAAGATGTTGTTTGTTTGTCACTTCTTTTGAGGTGTTGTAACATATTCAGAAATCGAGAATGGAACTGTTTAAATATGAACTTGTGGTGCAAGTGCGATGTGCTGTTGGAAAAAGACGTAATGGTAGCATTCCTAAGATGATCCATAGATGTACTTGTATTGGTATCCTATTGTCTGCACTGTGATTTGCTAGCATGGAGTAAAGAAACTCCAGAGAAGGTATCAGAATGGATTTGCAACAGACTAAGCGGCTTCGGTGGCGTAGTTGGTATCATGCTGAACTGCTATGCCCAAGATAGAGGGTTCAAACCCGGCCGAAGTCGTCGGATTTTTTAAGAGCGTTAAAATCATTCAGTATGCCTTCCTTCGGAGGGGAAGTAAAGCTGGCGGTCCCATGTCATAGATTTATGGCATGTAAAAGATCCTTCCACAGTCTAAACGTGTGTGAAACTAAATTTCTAGGTTAGATTTCGTAGGAGCGCTGTATCAAAGTTCCAACGTTCACCACTAGGTATCAGTGACATCTGGTAGCGATAGTTGGAACTACACACATCAAAAAAAGTTTTGCATCACCTCGGTTCCCAGATCTCCGGCATATAGACGTTGACTGTGTATATTGTATCCAAGATACAGTCCCTTTGACTGTTCATAGATGTCACTAAAACTGCTCAAAGATGTAAACAACCATGCATGAGCAGGGCCTATTAGACGGAGGGGGTACGACAGCCGATCAGTTCCAGTCATTCCACCAGGACGAAGGTACGCTGCTCATGTTGTCTGTAGTTCTACCATGCCTAGAAGGTCAATACCGCAGTTCGATCGCGTCCGCATTGTTACTTTGTGTCAAGAAGGGCTCTCAACAAGGGAAGTTTCCAGGCGTCTCAGAGTGAACCAAAGCGATGTTGTTCGGACATGGAGGAGGTACAGAGATACAGGAACTGTCGATGACAGGCCTCGCTCAGGCCGCCCAAGGGCTACTACTGTAGTGGATGACCGCTACTTACGGATTGCCGCTCGGAGGAACCCTGACAGCAATGCCACCATGTTGAATAATGCGTTTCGTTCAGCCACAGGACGTCGTGTTTCAACTCAAACTGTGCGCAATAGGCTGCATGATGCGCAACTTCACTCCCGACGTCCATCGCGAGGTCCAGCTTTGCAACCCCGACACCATGCAGCGCGGTACAGATGGGCCCAACAACATGCTGAATGGACCCCACGGAATTGGCATCACGTTCTCTTCACCGATGAGTGTCGCATATGCCTTCAACCAGACAATCGTCGGAGACGTGTTTGGAGGCACCCTGGTCAGGCTGAACGTCTTAGACACACTGTCCAGCGAGTGCAGCAAGGTGGTGGTTCCCTGATGTTTTGGGGTGGCATTATGTGGGGCCGACGTACGCCACTGGTGGTCATGGAAGGCTCCGAAACGGCTTTACGATACCTGAATGACATCCTCCGACCCATAGTGCAACCATATCGGCAGAATATTGGAGAGGCATTTGTCTTCATGGACGACAATTCTCGACCTCATCGTGCACATCTTGTGAATGCGTTCATTCAAGATAACGACATCGCTCGACTACAGTGGCCAGCATGTTCGCCAGACATGAACCCTATCGAACATGCCTGGGATATGTTGAAAAGGGCTGTTTATGGACGTCTTGACCCACCAACCACTCTGAGAGATTTACGCCGAATTGTCGTTGAGGAGTGGGACAATTTGGACCAACAGTGTCTTGATGAACTTGTGGATAGTATGCCACGGCGAATACAGGCATGCATCAATGCAAGAGGACGTGCTACTGGGTATTAGAGGTAGTGGTGTGTACTGCAATCTGGACCACAAATGCTGAAAGTCTAGCTGTATGATGGTACAACATGCAATGTATGGGTCTCATGAGCAATAAAACGAGCTGAAATGTTGTTTGTTTTGATCTCTATTCCCTTTGTATTTAACGGTTCCGGAACTCTTGGAACCGAGGTGATGCAAAACTTTTTTTGATGTGTGTAGTTGAAATTGAACGGAACTTGTAGCTCACCCTATGGGTGTCCGCTTGAAGCAGCTACAGTCTCTGATGAACCGAACATGTCCTCGGACACTCCCGGCACTAAAAGCCATACGATAAAATAAATAAATAAATAAATAAATGCAACAGACTTTATGTAAATGACGTGAAAGATGGCTACTTTTGCGGAGGGATCAGAGATAGTGGTAAATCGCGGAACTAAAGAAGCTGAAGAGTTGACAATGAAATAGGAAATTATAAGGTGCGTTCAAAAAGTAACGAGCCGGAGGCATAATTACAGAATCCAGTACCTGTATGTTAGAATTATAGACCCTGGCTGTTGAGGCACTTGTCCCACTGTGACACGAGGCGGTGAATGGCTGTCTCATCAAATTCCCTGGGCTGCGATGTGAACCAGTTCCGCACGTACAGCTGGACGTCGGCGTCCGAGGTGAATCGTTGGCCCCGCAGAGTCCTTTTCAGGGGATCAAACATGGCGTAATCACAGGGAGAGAGGTCTGGACTGTATGGAGGGTGGCCGAGAACCTCCCATTTGAATTTCTGCAGGAGTGCCGCGACTGTGTTGGCCGTATGAGTTCGTGGAGCGACCACGGCGGCTATGGCGTTCACTGTCACTTGGCGGTCCTGGGTAATGAGTGCATCAACCAGCTGGACGTTGTCATCGGTAATGCAGGGGGGGGGGGGGGCCCAGACCGGGCATCTTCGGATAACGACACCCGTCCTTCCCTGAAGCGCTTGTGCCACGCCTTGACCCTTGCAAGGGACATGCAGTGTTCGCCGTACGCTTGTGACATTCGGCGATGAATGTCCGTTCCCCCTACTCCTTCCGCTGTCAGAAACCGAACAACACCTCTTTGCTCTTCGGTTGACGCCTCCATGTCAATGTTTGCAATGCGACTGGCAGCGTTGGACGATTGATGCATGCTGCTGCTGGCTTTGTATCGTCACGTGACGTGCACGCGTGCTCTCTAGCGACGGGCTGTGGCCTTCCACGTTCTGGTCGGATCCACACCTCGTTACACACGCCACGATTAGCCGATGTAGTCACCGGTTTGCGCATTCCAGCCTCCGGCTCGTTATTGTTTGAACGATCCTTATATACATAATGATGTCGTGATTGAATTCACAATTTGACTGTTGCTACAGTCAAAGAAAACTTATGTGTGTGAAGAGATTGGAATTGAGTTGTCAGAAGTTATATAAGAAGAGAATGGAAAGAAGAAAATATTGTGCTTTATGATGTATCAATCATAAAGCGAGTTTGCCCAATCCAGAGCCATTGTCCCAGGGAGCGATTGTTTGCTGCTATCTTGAAAGTGTTGTCTTATTTATGTCAGAGCTACAGTCAGTAGCCCATTACAGTGTTCATTTTTCATTTTACACTTGTGTAATAATAATAATCGCATATCCTCCTAGCTCGGCTTCACCCACTGACTCTGTGAGGGAGCATTCCTCTGTCGTCGCGTCGCAAGGTTGGTGTTTGGGAGCTGAACACAACAGATAACAACTGAGGATGATGACAAGCCGACCGCCTAACTTGGGTCTATTTACAGTAAGTAGGGTCAGGGAAGGAATTTTTGGATGGAAGTCGTCAGTGTACATGTTGAAGAAAAAAAAAAGAAATAAAACGCTCCGGTATTTACCTGGTGGTGAAAATGGGAAACCACGAAAACCGTTTTCAGGACGGCTGAAGTGGGATTCGCACCAACGCTCTGCCGATGCCAGAGAGGCACTCTTGGCCACAGTGGTCGATAATAATATGCATTTAGCTCCCCTCTCAACTGCTAGATCATGGCTTTATCGACGCTAGGGTTAGAGGTGTCTGGGTTATTTACGTACCAGCTGACACGATCTCTCACATTGAAGCACCCCCATATACCAGCTAACTGTTCTGGGATTATGGGTCAGAAAGCGAGAGCCATACCAACTGCGCTGCACAGTCATCCAATTTTTAGAGAGAGTTCGCAGTCGCATTTTTGTGTGTATTCAAGGACATTGGGGGAGAAAACGTTTTAAAGATATCTAACCAGACTTTTTCTTAGTTAAGTTTGGCTAATCGTAAGTTGGACTTATAACTGACCAAATCTTTGTGAGTAGTGCCCTAGATATTTGATGTGGATATCAGTTTTAAATGAACTAGCCTACTGTACATTAATAGTGCAATGAGCCTATAATGGCAATAATTAAGACACGAGTGTCTTAATTACCATTATAGGCGAGTTACATACGACTTTTTATGTTCGACGATATTTATAACTTTATTATATGTTTTACCATAAATATTCATACCCGTGGCTCATGATCTCAAGATTAATGGTCACGTTAAACCACAAGCTTCCTTAAAAGAATATATATATATATTCATAAATGTCTATGGGATTCAGTAACTTCAGTTAGTGAACAGAGCGCGGGGCGGTTTGCTGACTGAACAGAGTGCAAGGATGGGTCACATAATTTCGAAAGCAGAGACCATTTACTTTGCTTGGCAATGCTATTGTTTACAGCCTGCATGATGAATAGTGCCGATCTGAACTAGCATTCACTAATATTGTCACCGAAATCGTTTGAAAGCAATGCGCTGTGTAGAAATTGGCGTTGGGGATATTAAGGTACAGTGCTATTTCTTGTCTCATATTCGCCAGTTTATTTACGTGAACATATGGGACGGTGCACTTTCCATGTCGGTAATTTATATTGAAGGATGCTGTGTTGCTAACTTCTGGACGTAGATTCATAAATTCCTTGCATATGTCATAGTATTTTCTTGTTTCCGTAAAGGTCCGTGCTGATGTTATCTTTGTGTTTGGGATTGTAACTACAATGGTTGATCCGATATCCTATTTGAACTTTCAAATCATGTAATTCATGTCCGACATGTTGGATTTTGAGCGCATACGCGAAGCTGTCCTTACCTAATTGGTCAATGAATGAGCTCTGATTGGCTGGAGAAACTGTTTCATAATGAAGAATTCTACTATAATGACCCTCATTATGATACAGTTTTCTGACATATAATACTGTATTTACATTTCGACATCGTCGAACATATAATAGTTTATGCTGCCCTCAAGTCTCGAAGTCTGGGTCTTTGACCTCGCCTGGTCAGTATTTCGTGACCGGATGCAATTTCTCTCTCCTCTCGCCACCAATACCTATAATTAACGGATTCCTGACAATCTGCAAGCAGTTTGGCAAATGACTATCGTTTCCCCCCTCTTGTCTGTGTGCTGTCTGCTGCACTATTGTCAGCAGTGCCACCTATTTACAGAATCCTTTCCCGGTTTTCCCGACAGTAAAAGTCCATGCATAATTCCTAGTTTTCACGGAATTCCTGGTCACTCCCTACCCTGAAAAAAAAAACAAAAAAAAAACAATGCATTAGTACTAATTATAATATTACAGTGTATAATGAACCGGGGTCTACAGCCTCTCCGGTTAGCGGCAATTTTAAAATAGCCCAATTATAACGAGTTAATGTGTGTCCAATGAGACTTTCAGCCATTAGGTGTTATGTTGTACAGTTGGGAAAACAAAGAGGCATTATCTACATAACTCAACATCAAAGGACACGTTTAAACATATTTTTCGAATAATATACGGACAACATTAACATAAACCACCTAATACAACAAGGAACTAACAAGACGATACAAAATTTTTAACGTAACATGGACCAAGAACATCATAAATGGATAAATTACAATATTATCGACAAATCCAAGTCGAATTATAGACTTCACAAATAACATATTCAATAGACTTTAAACCAGGACCACCTCACAACCTAAATCCAGTTGACATTACATGGAAATTCAAGACTAATTTTAGGTAGATTTCATTAGAAAGCTAACTATTGCAATGGGTACCATGTTTCGACTTACGAAAAATTTCGATATATCTTCGCGTTTAACATCCCCCAGACCCCAAAACCACCGTCAGTTCAAAAGTTTATATATAATTTATGTACATATATCACTTTATTGTAGACACGATAACTACCGCAATTTTGCACCAATCACTTTGAATTTTTAGCCTACTTTTCACATTTTGCAAAAATTAGGAAAAAGTAGACTTATGAGATCGATCCGGGAAAATGTGTGTCCCCCCCTATCAACTCCTAAACGGCTGCAGCAATCAAAACCAAATTTAGTATGAGTAAAGATGTGCACCGGAATATCTCACGTCCATATTTGAAAATGATGTCAGTGCTACCAACTGCTGAAAAACGCACTAGAAATTTGAGCTCCATGTTGGATATCTTGCAAGGTATGCATGGGAGCTATTCCAAAATCGGCACACATGTAGATAATACTATTTCAGTTTAATTTCCAGGAGGCCAACCAAGACAGTGTTGCCAAAATAATTTTAAGCCTTTTGATAGGTCCAATGTTTAAATGCATATAACTTCTACACTATCAATTGGTTTTCAACCAAATTTTGTATGTATATCTGTACATAAACAGATATGACTGAGCGTATTCTTAAGAGCCACCAGGGCTGCCAACTGTTAATAATTGCTCTCTCGATTTTTTAAAATCAAAACACCAATATATCAGAAAGTATGCAAGCCAACAGCTTTAAACTATGCACACGTATATTCTGACATTTTAGATTAATTTGGGGTAACTTATATACGTCAGTTCTACCAACATGATTATAAGCCTGCTGATAGTACCAATTTTTAAATACATGTAATTTCTATACTATCAGTTGGATTTCAACCAAATTTCGTATGTGCTATGTGTACCATAACAGATATGACTATAAGTATTGTTAAGAGCAATCAGGGCTGCCAACTGTTAATAAATGCTGTCCATATTTTTTTACCCTAATATCAATATATCAGAAAGTATGCAAGCCAACAGCTTTGCACTTTGCACACGTATAGCACCTGACATTCTAGATTAATTTGGAGAAATTAATATAAGTCAGTGCTGCCAACATGATTCTATGCTTGCTGATAGGTCCAATTTTAAAATACATGTAACTTCTATACTAACAAATGGAAATCATCCAAAATTGGCACAACAAGATATCATAATATTTCAGATTATTTCTGGCCAGCACACGCATGGTATTGTTGGCAACATGCTTTTACGCGTGCTGATAGATCCAGTGTCAAACTGCATGTAATGTCCATTGGACTTCAACCAAATTTTGTATTCTGTACCTTAAGAGATGGAACTAAGGATATCTTCAGTCACCCGGGCTGCCAACTGTAGTGCTCTATTAGGCTACATTATACCAGGTATATTTTGAACTAATTAGATATTTCGATATTACCAACTTAATTTCGTCATTATTCTAGATAGGTTCATATACTGTAGAATAATCATTGGCATGAAAAGTAGGCTGTATAGTTCTTCACGGAACTTCTTGTTTACATAATATGTATGCCTATAAAATCTCGGTCGAGTTCGTTAATGTGCACAATCGGTCGAAGGGGGTGAAAATACGGGGCTTTTTTTTTTCGAAAAAGTGAAATATCGCTATAACTCTCTTAATATTTGAAATATCGAATCCATTCCAATTTCATACTATGTGTCGGATAAAGCCCAAAAATTTATGTTTGAAAAGTTTTTTGACAGCACCAACCATTGACCAAAGGGTTGAGAAGAAGTGGGTTTTTCGGGAAATATTAATCATATCTATCTCAATAGGCACAATATCAAAACCGTACAAAATGGGCAATAGTCCCCTAATAATTACCTAAAACTTTTGTCTGAAAGAATTTTTGATATGACCCACCCTTACGCCAAGGGATGAGCAAAATGATTTCGGAATTCGAAGAAAATGCAAAGGGCCATCAGACGTTGCCATGACAACACTACTGAATTGATGAGGGATGAGCCATCAGAGGTTGCCATGACAACACAATTGCACGAGATCACATTCATTTTTCCACCTGACTCTGTGGGAAGCGGCTTCGGTGAGGTAACTGGTAGCATGCTGAACTATGCCCAAGGTCGTGGATTCAAAGCCGGCCGAAGTCGTGGTATTTTCTAAGAACGCTAAAAATCCCTCAGTATGCCTTCCATTGGAGGGGAAGTTCCAACGTTCGTTGCGAGTAGCTGGTTGCGGTGGCATCTAGTAGCCAAGTTCACAACTAGGTGTCGTTGACGGTAGTATTTGGTAGCAAAATTAGGAACTAGTACTTGAAATTGACCGTCGCAGTCCTTACCAGAATTACAGACTAACACAGCCATCACAATTAACACCGTTTATCAGACAGATTCTACACACACCCAAAGTACACGGGGCTACATGACCGCGTTGTCGCTGCCCCTGAACTGAGGAACCTACCAATATCTCTGCGGGAGATAAAATTTTGCGTGAAGAAGTAACAGACCGCTAGATAGTTACACATCAGTGTCGAAACCTTGTATAAGGACAGTGTGACCACAAGTATAAAAATGGACCCTAAATGACGAGAAGGTTACCGTCCCCATAAGACAATAAAATGTTAAAAATATGCATAAAAACGAAAAGATAAGTTAAGCGCCAATTGTAAAATACTTTCTCGCAATAAATGAGATCTGATCCTTCTACGAAAACCTGCATACATATTCTGCCTATTTTCGTCTATCCTCTAGATTTTCCGGTGAAATCTACCTCCGCCTTCCGGCGTGCCGAGAGGATTTTTTTATATTGGATAATATTACGTACAAATTGCTTAGTTTAATTCCTGAGCAACAGCTTTCTTAAATGATATTTGTAAGAACGTCCGTTAAAATGGATTTGTAATTCAATTTGTTATTCTTAGAGTTTATCTTTTACTTGATATAATGTTTTATTTTTTATATACCCGTGCTGAAGATGACCCCATTGAGGGTTGAAGACATGCTACATTAAATAATATGACATAATAGTATTAACAGGTGTCATTAATTTAATTAACTACGTATTACGTATTAATACATTTACTGTACATAACGCATTATCCATTATGGTTAATGTTTTTGTTTCATATTATACAAAAGAGTACACGTGTGTCCTCAATCATCAATGCGGTCATAAATAATGAATTCTTTGAATAGTGCATGTTCCATATTCTTGTGGAATTTAATACGCATTGTATGAGTGTTCACTAGAGTTCAATGAAATTGTTATATTTTATATTGTTGGGCACTGTAATCATCAGCACCTGTTCAATGAAATTTTCCTGTCGATTGCCGTCGGAAATTATCGTGAAAATTGCAACACTTCGAAGGATACGTTACTTGTGATTTATACCATACGGAGCGTGATGGCACAGAGGTCAATCTTCTTGCCTCCCAGCAGGACGGACTGGGTTTGATTCCCGGGTAATCCATGTGGAATTTTTGAAGTTAAATATCACATCTTGTGGATCGTACTCCACGCAAAAAGTAGGACCTGTGGCTAATGATCGAGAGATTGGTGGTTACGTAAATCTGCAAGCCTTCTTTATTTGAGGCCACAGATTGGGTACATGACAGTACACAAATGGCTAAGAATACAGACCTGTACACGATCTCGGACCTTGAGAATTTAGTTATGGTAAAAATCACTCACGTGCTGCAATCAGAGCATATAAACGTCGTGTCATGGAATTAAACCGGGCCTCGATATATTCCTGGAGAACCTCCACACGGTTTGTTTGCGAGTCCGTAAAGCATTAGTTGTGGTTGCTACAGGATCGTGATGAATAATTTGCCGACCAAGCATATTGCAGACATGTTTGATGGGCAACATTTCAAGTGAACGTGTAGGCCAGGGAAGCGGTGGCATCCGTCGTTCTTCGAACAAAGCTTGCACATTCATCGCCACATATGGGCGAACATTGGTCAGTGTCCCTGGTCACTCTATTTGCATTTGATCTGTGAAAGCCATCACTGTATACCATTGCTTCGTGATTGAAGGCTGGCCCATCGACCAACAGAAAAGCAGACCACCAGTGTCATGTAGAGTTGCTTGGAGGAGGGGCAGTATCTCGGGATCTAAAACATCCCTGGTTGTGGTTGCTGTTTAGATTATACCTCAGTACGGAGATGTCGAGATCGCATGTTGTATCCAATGGCGCCCCTAACCAAGTATCACATTTGGCGGTAATTGCTCAACAATGCATACTGCCAAATTGCAGTCACTACTGCTGCAGTAGTGACTGCTGCGTCTATCACGTATGCGACTATCACTCGAGGACAGGTTGAAGCGAGGCTCGTCCAAAAACGCTACATTTTGTCACTCAGCACGCCAGCGACGGCGTTCATGTGCCTATTGCAGTCTGAAGGAAAGGAAGCTTGTAATTTTATGCGACCGTTAATATCGTGATCGTGAGCCACAGGATCTCAATTTTTTGTGAAATCCGAACCACTGTGCGTGATATTTCACTTCGAGAATCTCACATGCATTGACGAATCTAATCCCGTCCGCCCGCAGCAGATGGCGTCAAACGGTCGACGTAGAGAGGCCTCGTTGCGTATGACCCTCTTCTATCCACTGATTCCGCACACCCACCACTGCAGCAGCAGCAGCACGCCTTGTACGAGCCGAACTGTCATAGTATGAAAAGCCCGTTGCGTGGAGACCAATCATTCTTCTGAGTTCTCACTCTCTCACTGCGACCTTGGACGTCGACGAAGCTTACTGGCACGTTTCCACTTCGTTTGACAGCTCTTCACTAAGCTTGACGTAACATTGACCTTTCCGGGCAGCGAGATTGCAATTTCTAGTTCACTTTTAGCATTGGAGAAGGACTCTGCTTCCTAATTGGCTATTCTGACGAAACGTGACTGCTGTGATTAGTCAGCGAAGTTATAGGGCGGAGCCTATCAGCGATGTCGTTCCAGGTTTGAAAGAGATATGTAGAACTCACGCTGTTTTAACTTCGTATTTCCTAGGTACCCGTATGATTTGTAATGCGCCAAGCAATAGTTGCATGATCATTGTTCCTAGGCCATAAGTGTTTCCGTATCTTCTTAAGTGAAGAAGAATCATTACCACAATGTTTTTCATCGATTAGCTCATTTACTGTGTATGATCGTGGAAGTAGCTAATCATCCACTCCAGATCAAGAATTGTATGAACATGGGAGGTGGCTCAAAATATTTTATTTCCGACGGCCTGAATGGCATGAATGGCAACCACGGGACCGAAAAATTAGCTTGCCATTCACCGCACTTCTTGACTTAAGAAGATACGGAAACACTTATGGCCTAGGAACTATGATCATGCAACTATTGCTAGGCGCATGACAATTTATGAAGGTACCAAGAAAATACGAAGTTTAAACAGTGCGAGCTCTACATATTTTGTTCAAACCTGGAACGACATCGCTGATAGGTTCCACCCTGTAACTACGCTGACTAATCACAGCCCTTGCTGCAGTCGTGTATCGTCGGAACAGCCAAACAAGAAGCCGTATCGCTCTCTAATGCTAAAAGTGAACTAGAAAATGCAATCTCGCTTCCGGGCACGCACGAGTGGGCACTGCGACGATTTCCCCCGACCGACGCGACGCTACGAAATTTTTGGTGTTTAAAATACCGGTTTGTTTTGTTCTCTTCCATTCATTTCACGTATTTCGGTCTTTATATATTTGATATCAACCAAAATAAATACCATACAAGCATCATGGCCAACAATGCATACTTACTGCTTTTAAGGCGGCTTCGTTGGCGTAGTTGGTAGCATGCTGAGCTTTTATGCCCAAGATCGCGCGTTCAAACCCGGCCGAAGTCGTCGGATTACTTAAGAGCGTTAAAAATCCCTCGGCATGCCTTCCTTTGGAGAGGAAGTAAAGTATGCCGGCCCACGTCATAGAGTTATGGCATGTAAAAGAACCTTCTACTAACTACAATTGTGTGAAGCTAAATTTGTTGGTTAGATTTGATTAAGTTCAAACGTTCGTCCGCCAGGTGCCGGTTGCGGTGGCATCTAGAAGCCAAGTTCGCAGCTAGATGTCGTTTATGGAAGCATTTGGTAGCGAAAGTAGGATTTACCTGAATCATAGATAACTCACACTAATACAACCATCACAATTAACACCGGTTATCAGAAAAATTCTACTCACACCCAAAGTACACGGAGCTACATGATCGCGTTGTCGCAGCCCCTAAACTGAGGAACCAACCAAGCATTACCGCTTTTAAAATCAAAGAAAATAAATATATGCTGCCTATTTACTCACACTGTCAAGAAGCTAGAATACACTGTCGGTCCCAATGGCCACAACAGGGAGTAACATTGATCTTATTCTCTGTAACGAAATCATGTTGCATTTACATGTTCTGGCTTAATCTTTACCGGGAGCTAAAACAAGACCGGCACCGCGTCGCCGATACTTGGTACAGTATTATAAACTTACCAGAAAACAACCTTATCGCTGAATTTGTTTGTATAGAGGGATTGGTACGCAAAAAATAAAAATGTTCCACTCTTTTAAAAATGCATGTGTCCCGTGAATATTTTACAGTTCAAGAGTGACCCTCAAGGAGAATTAGATTGAAGACCTCTGATGTGACGTTGGGCTCAAGAGGCTCTTCAACTACTGGCGCTTAATCTATGCGCCTGGTCAGAAGACTGGTGATGTCACAACAGCATATTAATAGGGAATGCGAGACAAAAGAATAAAATGTCTTGGCAGCTTGTTTTTCTCTCCCATTAAACTTCAGCTTCTTGAATTGCATTACCGTAGAGCATCCAGCGTTTAGAAAAGACCGTGGAGCCTTAAGGCGACAGTGTTGCTAACTCTATACTCTGTGAGCAGCCAGAATAGGATTGACAGTTCTCGCCTCGCCATGTGGTCAGGGAACAAGGTTGCCAAATTGTTAGAATAACAAGCGATCAAACTGTACAAGCTACTGCTCGAGTCTAAGCTGCGTGAATCTGAGAGGAATGTGCTTCGCGGACTATCAGTAGTGGTGTTGACGAGTGATGAGGTTTCCCGGTCCGTGCATAGTACAGAACCATATACATTGGTCGGTGACTCACTCAGTCATTCCTAACACTACAGTGGTTTGTGCAACGGCCGAATGTTAACAGTATTGGAATAGAAAGGAATAACATATATCACGGTGGGCTGTTGACAGATCCTTCTTTTCACGCCCGACCCTTCCCTGCTCTTTCTCCTCACCCCGCAAGTTCATAGAGCTTGGACTCTAGCAGTAGAGATACAGCTGACCAAGCACTGACGCACGTGGGCTGTAATATTGCAACGCAGAGTATTATGACATCAACTATGCGAACATGGATTGGTCAAGAGGCGGAGGGGTGATGTCTGACGTGAAACTTCCGGCCAAATGTCAATCCTATTCAGGCAGCTCACCGAGTATAGGCAACGGTAGCGCTGACGTCATACGTTGTGTTCACCCGCTTCGAGTACTGCGCTTTCATAAATTAGCGAGACAACACAACCCCAGCAGCTACCTGAAATAGAACACGCCCAGGAAGGAGCAGTTTTGCAGGTGTTAATGGATTTGACCAGTATTAAGGATACCGTACGCGAAGAGAAGCAATATTAGGCATTCATTTCGTTGTGATATGACGCATTACTGATTGACAGATGTCGAGAGCACAACTCTTCCTTCTCGGATGTATTACCCTTTCACGAATTGATTGCCGGCGGTCGAGATGGGAACTATTCTCTGTTTACTTGTGTCACACGTCACTCTGCTTCGTTGACAGGTACAGTTGCGCGTGTAGGATATGACGATAGTCCAGTACCTGTCCGTGGTGACATGAGCTCATGTGACGCTTATGCGCTTCTAAGACAGGTAGCGCGCAATGCTGCACTGTATCCTCCTCTTTACCCCGCGGGGCTTCTGCTACAATAATCAACAAACTGTGGCGCAGCCATGCTCAGCGGCAATCAAACCGTAAATGGGTAATACTGTATGCTGACGTAGTTAACAATTTTTACGTCAGCGATACTGTTGATCATCACCTTTTTTGTTATTAGTTAGGCTATAGTTTAGTTTCTTTCAATGTTATTCTTGTTGTTTTGTTTAGATTAATATTTGTAATATTGCATTGAGTTAGCCGTGTGGTTAGTGACGCGCAGCTGTGAGCTTGAATTCGGGAGATAGTAAGTTCGAACCCAACTGTCGGCAGCCCTGATTCGATCGAACAGAAAATAAAGCAGACAACACAACAATAGCACCAATGACCAGAACTTATGTTGCCGGCGGAACTGAGCACTTGCTCCACTCCGGGCGAGCATACAGCACAGCACGAGACTCTTCTTTCCAGCGTGCTAACCTCGAAAATTTTTAAATTACTAAGACGTAATATAAACGATAATTGTATGCAATGATAAGGGTAATCAATTGGCAGCTAATTGTAGGAAGCTATTATGACGAAAAATATATATGTCCAGAGTTCCTTCATGATAAAAGGTTAGGTAACAAAAACAGTGTAGGGGAAGGGTCTGTTAAAAGTAAAAGCCCTTAAGACCCACAGTCTTTTCTAAACGCTGGATGCTCTACACGTGCATAACATCCATACTTAAGCTCTAATTTTCGGCTTAGTGTGTACCGTCTGGGTTTGATTCCCTGGGAAGAGATTTAATTCTGGTCCGAGAGCTGGAACTGGGCACACTCAGCCTCGTGAGGCGGAACTGAGAAGAGGTGAGTTCGATTCCCACCTCAGCCATCCTAGATGTGTGTTTCCCGTGATTTCCCCACTTCTACTCTAGGCAAATGCCTGGACGGTACCTTACTTAAGGCCACGGTCGCCTCCTACGCAATCCATGCCCTAATTACAAATACAACCTTTAGTACGGTTAGCGCAATGACTCGTGTGGTTACAGATTGCAGACTCAGGCTGTGTTAGCGTATGCGAATCGTAGCAGCTGGAGTCTTGCGGGACGAGCAGGAGATCACTGCGTTGATGGCAGTGGCGGATCCAGAATAGTTACAATATTTTTAATACACTACAGTACATTTTTTAATAATAAGAAAGAAACCTTTAAGTCCCCTTGAAGAAGATTATGTAAACTATGAAATATTAAAATATTATTTTGTCACTTTTTTCCGGTTAAAGTCTTCTATTATTTCACTGAAATCTAAACTTGCTAAACGGTCAGGGAGGTCATAGCTGCACTGAAGAAAAAAAAATCAATTATAACTTAGTTTGGTTGGTTCTTAAGTTTAGGGGCCGCGACAACGCGGTCATGTAGCCCCGTAAACCTAGTTTGAAAAGTATAATTAATTAAATTTAAAAAAAATCCAAGGCGCGGGGCCCTGGTCGGTCGCCCTCCTCGCCCTCCCCTAGACCCGCCCCTGGTTGATGGAGTACAGTGTCCACGTCATTCTAGCACTGCGAAGCGTAACATGTCACCACGGAGAGGAGAACGATAACAGACTATTTGAGCTGAGGCATATTATACCCGCGTGACAGTGCCCGTCAATGTGGTCAGGCTGACACAAGTAAACAAATAATAGTTTCCAGTTTGGCTGCCGGAACTCGTATCTTAAACGGATAATACACGGGGCTAAATTATCACGAAGTCAACAACAACTTTGTTAATTGTTGTTCGTTTCCTATTTTATTTGTATTACATAGGCTCAATACCAAATTTCTTGATTGACTCTGCCATCCTGTAAGCGTGTCAAAAGGTAAATAATGTGTGAAGTATGCTTTCTGTTTTTAAATGTTTGAAACCTTCTATTTATGGATATCGACTCATAAGCCTGACAAGTGGGACATTTTGTGATACGTCCTTGTTTGATGTTATTCCTTTCTTATCTTTAATTGGTTACAGAGTGATCCTAACACAAGTTTCTCCCTTAACTGCTTTCTTGAAACTCACTATCGAAGACACGAGACCACCGTGCAACTTACCAAATGTGGGCACTGCTGGTTTTTATGTTAGAAATTCCTCAATAATTGTTTCTGAGGATAGTGGTGACAAGTCAGTCAAGCCGACCGTGTTCTATTTTTGGTGGCTCTGTGTACAATATCTCTATGTCCTCTTATTGTAGTCTACTATCATTCCTAGTGTCTGCGTAGTAAAGGGAGAGGAGATCTTCGGTGAGGATACAGTGGTATTGTGGCGACTGAAATTACTCCCACCAGCGTAGACAAGCGATCTTAGTAGAACTTTCCGTGATTGGACTTATTAGCTGGCGTTTGGAGATCTCGACGCTGACAGTGGACATCCTGAATGTTTTTATTACACTCCAAGCAAACGTTGTGGTGGTTCCTTATCAAGTCTTGGGGCACCTTCCCCAATCCTAGAATCGGTAATTACACTTCGTGCATACATGATTGTATCACAGATTATCAGACACATGGCACACACACAGCCAAGATCAAAAGACTGATGACTATGATATCCCAAGCCCCAAAATGAACGTATAACAACAGGATTTACTCGAATTTGGCAGTCGTATTCTAAGTTATTGTTCGTCTTATTATTTTGGTCCCACCGTATTGATCCATATACCCACCAGCACGGTGCAGAATATTTGCCTCCGGGATCACTACGATTGGTCTGAATACAGATCTCTTGCCTACCCCTCAGACGTCTGGGTTGGATTCCTGGCTCTGACAAGAAATTTAATTCTGGTCTGAGGGCTGGAACGGGGTACACTCAGTCTCGTGATGTAAAACTGAGATGGGGTGGGTTCGATTCCCATCTCAGCCATCATGGAAGTAGTTTTCTTGGGTTTCCCCCACCTTTACTCCAGGAAAATGCTGGAGTGGTTCCTACCTAAAGGCCACAGCCGCCTCCTTCCATAAACCTCACCTGAATTACAAATGCACACAATACTACAGACACAATAGTTAAACAGGTCATCAGACTAATTCTACATTCACTCAAGTACACGGGGCGACATGACCACGATGTCACAAAGTGCCTAAATAAAATATCTTGTTTACTGTTTACTTGTGAACCTAGGCCGCCTTGGTATTGAGCCAACGCCTTAATCACTTTTCTAACGCAAAATTAGTTCTACTTTCAAAGATTCTTGTGGATTTTTTGTTCAAATCCAGCTGTACTTGCCCTCTTTTTTTATTCAGGGAACGCCACCATAGTTTTTTTTAGCGTACGGCTTTTAGTGCCGGGAGTGTCCGAGGACATGTTCGGCTCGCCAGATATAGTAGCTGCTTCTATGCGGACACCCATGGGGTGAGCTACAAGTACCGTCTCTTGTGGAGTGTTGTCTGGGGAGGAAAGTGCGATTGTAAGGACTAGGGATTGGAAGGTAGCGGCTGTAGCCTATAGTTAGAGACCAACCCCGGCATTTGCCGGGAAGGAAGATGGGAAACCACAGAAAACCATCTTCAGGGTTGCCGGCGGGGGGATTCGAACCTCCTCGCCTCCCGGATGTGAGCGACTGCCTGCAGCCACGCCGTAACCACAGAAAATTGTTTTGTGTTGGTATCTTATAATTTTCGAGATATTACTCCGTCGATAAAGCTTGCCTTTCAACGCCTGTATTTAACTCGTCAATTTGTCACTGAATTCAGTGAATTTTCTGCAAGTGGCTTTTAATGTGCCAGTTGACGAGAGGTCAGGAGCAGTGTTGCCAAATCTTTAAATGGGAAAGAACTAAACCCTGCGCTTTAAAATACCAGAAAAGCACCAGCTGGACTCTATGATTCAAAACACTAGAAAAACACCAAAAATATATAAACGTACTAGCTGTTAACCCGCGGCTTCGTCCGCAATAACACTTGGAATCCCGTCATAACATTAGTTATGTAGATTTTTCCTGTAGTGGAAGATAATGACGGCAACATGGAGCGTTGAAATTGAAAATTGGGTGCAATATACGACGGGGAGCTTTGATTTAAGGCAGGTCCCCTAGCCCAGCGGTTCTCAAACTTCCTGTACTCGAGGACCCCTTCAATTATTTATGTGGTCATTGCGGACCCCTCAAAACTGCCTTTAATTTTTGTTGTAAATTTTTTAATGGTTGTCATTTTAAAAGATAAACAATTTATACAAAAAATGGTGGGTTGTAAAAACAATTAATCTGTTTGTTTTAGTATATATATATAGTTTATTTAAATTGGAATAAATACTGGAAGAACATGACTTACATAAGTATACACAAATTTTCTTAATTACAGTAGGAGTAGACTTTAAATGCAATCTTAGAATAAAAAGTTATCAGTGTTTTTACCGTTACATTAGTGAGAACAATGGTACTGTTTTTTGCTTTTGAGTATCTCTAAAATGTTGGGATTTATTTTAGAAAGCTTTAGCCTTAAATCGGTTTCAATGTTCTTCAGTCTGTTTCCTTTTGCTGGCTTCAGGTTGCACAGTTCAGAAAAGGCGCGTTCACACAAATATGTCGTACAAAAGGGCACAATATGTTCGAGGGCTTTTTTGACAAGTTCTGGTACATCAGCTTGTACAAGTAGCCAAAACCTTGCCAAGTTATTTTCTTGATAAACAATCTCCCAGGCTCTGCTGCATGAGAGTTCCACCAATTGGTCTTGCTCAGTATCAGATAGGTCGATGAGGTTACCAATACTTCCCTTCTTGAATGGATACTTCATCCAATCATTATTAGGATTAGGTTCAGGAAAGTAGAGCTAGGCCTGTTAAATGCTCAGCAAACAGTTCTTTTGTATTTGTAGGTATCTCTTCTTCAGATGTTATTAAGAATTCCTGCAACGTTGTAAAATTGTTGTATGAATTCTTAAGCATACGGTCAGACCAAAGCTGCAGTTTTCCTATCATAGCTTCTACTTGCTTTTCTACACGGAATATGTCAGTGTCAGTTCCTTGAAGTTTCGTATTTAGGACATTCAAATGCTGGAAGATATCTGCCAAATATGCAACCTTGATCAACCACGCAAACTCACACAACTTGTCTTTGAGAAGAAAGTTTTCATATTTTTCTTCCAAAAGAAATATTCTAATTTCATCACGCAATTCAAAAAAACGTGTGAGGACATTACCTCGGGAGAGCCAGCGAACTTCAGTGTGAAGCAAGAGCTGTACATGCTCACTTCCAATTTCTCACAAAGCTGAGTAAAAATACGAGAGTTCAAAGGTCGGGCTTTAATATAATTTACAACTTTCACAACTTCTTTTAATGATGTTTCTAGATCTTCTGGCATTTATTTTACAGCCAATGCCTTCCTATGAATAGAGCAGTGAGTCCACTTAACTTTGGGAGCGACAGACTTGACACGAGCAATTAGGCCTGTCTTTTTGCCGGCCATGGCCCCTGCTCCATCGGTACTCACACCAACACAACGTTGCCAGTCCAAGTCATTTGATAAAATAAAATCATTTAATGCTTCAAAAACACCATGGACATTGTTATGAAGAATCTATTTGCAAAACAAAAGCTCTTATAAAAGCCAATTTTCATTTTGATACCTAACAAAGGTTAACAAGTGAGATTTGTTTGATAGGTCTGTACTTTCGTCAAGCTGCAAAGCGTACATTTTTGTAGATTTTAGCCTACAAAGTAACTGCTCTTCAATATTTTGAGACATGTCATCAATTCGACGTTTTATAGAATCGTTTGAAAGTGGAACTGTACTTAATTCCTTAGCAGCTGCCTCTCCTATCATTATATTACACTTTTTTTTTTGCCGCTGGTAAGATTAGTTCTTCTGCAATCGTATATGGCTTTCCAGATTTAGCTATGAGTAATGATATTTCGTATGACACCACAGTAGCTTTTTCAGCAGCGCTACCTGACGCCATTTTCTCCATTGATGTTTTCATCTTTTCCATTTCTTGACTTTTTATTTTAAAAAACTCAAATGACTTATCAGCAAAGTCTGGATGTTTTGTTTCTAAGTGCCTCCATAATTTCGCAGGTTTCATAGCTCCATTGGAAAGAATCTCGTAGCATAACACGCACTGTGGTTTTTGTTCGTCATTAGATTGCACAAAACCTAATTTTAAATACTCTTCAGAATATTTGCGGCGCTTAACAGTCTTACGTAAATCAGTGTTGCAGCTAGAACAAGCTACTGAAGTTGAGCAGCTAACCTCACTTTCACGATCATTGTCTCTTTCTAATTTATCAACTGAACGTTTTACAGTCCCTGTCTTTAATCAACGATCCATGATACAGGCCCAAAATTAACACTTCCTTACGTAAAATGTTTCCACCGTTAAAAGTTAAACATCACAACAAAGCAAAAAAAAAACATCACGACAAGCATCAAAATAGCGACAAAAGTCAACTGAATAACAGATGCCGATACGCTTGCTCCGCTGACAGAACAGATGACAAACTAGGTGTGTTACTGGCTAGCCGCAGGGTAGCCACCCGTCGAAAACAATATTGACCTGATCATAGGATTGGCTAAGCTTGCCACGCACATATTTTGTAATACAAACTAAAACTTTTATTTGCAAAAATAGGAGTTCTTGGTATGAGTAATTAACAAAATTAGATTCGAATATCTTTTGCGGACCCCTGAAAATAAGCTTGCGGACCCCCGGGGGTCCGCGGACCACACTTTGAGAGACTCTGCCCTAGCCTACTGCCATGTCTATCGAGAGTGTTTTTAACGCATAAGCACTTCTCGGTAAACTACATTTCTGGTCTTTCTCTCAGGCTGCAGAATTACTAAGCCAACAGGAGAACTGACTCTGGAGCATGCCACGTACAGTTGACCATGTGCGAAACTGTCACTTGTCAGATCCACACCAGCTACTTTTAAACTCTGCCCCTGAGCCTTGTTAATTGTCATGGCGTAGCAGACTTTCAAAGGAAACTGCATACGTTTGAATTGAAAATGGTAGTCTGAAGGGATTAGAGGAATGCGGGGTATGAAGACAGTTTCGCCTTGGCCAACATCTGTAAATATGGTGGCTTCAATCACAAATTTATGCAGTGCTTTAACCTGCAGCCTGGTTCCATTGCAGAGTTTAGGAGAGTAATAACATGACAGGAGCACCAACCTTGAGGGTCAGGACATGAGGCGGTATTCCGGGCGGGTTAAGAGTGTTTAAAAACTCCACAGGATAATGAACTGCATCTTCGACCACTACAAATGAGTCTACTGATTCGTATACCATTTTTGTTGTTAATAACTTCTTAAGGAGGGCGATATTTATACTATCAGCAGAGTCATCTATTGGGGTAGGAATAGCTCTTTCTTCTATCCATGAATTATCAAGGTTGGAATTTACAAACACTTGGGGATAGATCTTTTCGAACAAATTCTCTAAACTGTCAACAACTTCGCACAGTTGAGCTGGAATAGTTATTTTTCCGTCATTTTCCTCCAACTTTCCATCGCCAATGCTTAGAAGGAGACGGGAAAACTCCTCAGCCATAAAATCACCATGGAGGTGTACGCGCATGTTGACAGTCAAGGAAATTGATTTGACTTTGGGCCATATGCAAGACGGTTTAAGACAGGCATTTACTTCGTCAGCCCGTGTTGCACGGGGTATATCATGGAGGGTCTGTCGAAAGTCACCGGCAAGAAGTTCTGTGACTCAACCCATAAGCTGGTTGTTACCCCGAATGTCCCTAAGTGTTCTGTCCAATGCCTCGACTCCTCCTTTGTGCACCATCGTCCATTCATTCCAAATAAAGAGTTTTGTCTCTCTCAGCACGCGAGCTGTGCCACTTTGCTTCGAGATGTTACAAATGGCAGATGCAGCGTGACTGGGTTAAGAGGGAGCTTGAAGGCAGAAAGCGCTGTTCTTCCACCATCCAGTAGGGTTGCTGCAATACCCGAGGAGGCGACTGCGATGGCAATGTTCTGTCGACTTCTAAATGTACTGAGCAGGAGATTAATCAGGAAGGTTTTGCCAGTTCCGCCTGGTACATCCAGAAAAAAGAGCTGACCATATTCTGAAACAACACTTCGAACTATTTCGTCATAGGCCAATCTCTGCTCGTTGTTCAATTTTGGAACATTATCAGCAACCACTTTGGACAACTTAATTGTGTCGTAAGATATTCACTGACATATTCTCGGTGAACAACGACGGAGTCTTGTTCTCGAGAAGGCGACGGAAGTCCAAAGCGTTCCAGTTGTTGACCAGACAATTTTAGTACTAAATCCTCAAGAAGCACCAGACACCTGTTGTAGATAACGCCCATGACCTAGGTTGACATCAGCACACTGCCTCTGAACCTCTCTCACCACATCTTCCGTGAGGCTGTCTTTGTGTTTTTTCCAGAGCATGATGGGATCACTCACTTGACGAAACACCAGTAAGATGGCAAACATCTCGCGTATCTTGTGGGGAGAGTCGGTGGAGGACGCTTCCTCGAGTGTGCGGTCCCAGTGCGCATCATCCTCTAGCAAGCCAAGGGCTTTACATGCCGCTTGAAATGTTGGTTGAACCACCCCTGCCACGGTTTTGAGGTCAGTAAAAGACTGAGGGCCAGGGATTTTATGTAAAAGGAGGTGGAGGTAGTAGCACTCGGCATTACCAGGGTGAACGGTGTAAACTCTGCCAAGGGTCTGATCTTTTTTCACACCAGGATGGCCTGGGACTGGCTTTCCTTGTTTCCTTCTACAGAACTTCTTACCTTTCCAAAGGAAATAGGTTGGAACTTGACAATATAAAAGTGTTGACGCAAATTTATCGGATCGGCATAGTTCGAAGAAAGCAAGAAGAGTTGTGTTTGGAGGGTTGTTAAACTGGTTACGATCGTCGTCTTCATTAAAGTAAACCCACTGGCCGTTCTCGAGGCGGACGGCAAGTTGCATGACCGAAGGATAGCGTTCATGTATGAGGAAGCAGAATATGCGCCAAGCCGCCTCTGAGCTGCTGATGTAACGTCCTGATTCATGTCTCGCAACTTCGTCAAACTTTCCGATGCTAAAAGTAGCTTGGTCGGAACCTTTGTTAACATACTTCCAAATCTATTTTATTGACTTGACAGAGTTGCAGTACTCAACATTGATATGAGCTGAGAAGGTGCGAGATACGACGGGGTTAATGGGTACCACCCAACTATTGTCAATTTCCACTCCCTTTTTAATAATAGAAACCCCACACTCCGAAATGGGCAGCCTGGGATATCCATTTTACCAATAACTGACAAACGGCTGACAGCTTTACTCATTGCGTCCTTCAGGTGCACATATTCCTCACTTCTCTACTTTTTCTGATTGATGCGAATCCAATCTTTGCATACATATCAACCAGAAACTGATTGAGAAGATTGCGAAATAACAAAATATAAGAATTATCACCGTCAAGCTCAAATATTCTGAAGCTATAAAAGTTAGCGGCAGACACGGTCTTCTTCAAAGATGCTTGAGTGCTGTTGTGACGTTGAGGGATATTAATGCAGTAGCATCTTCACCTAACGTAATAAAACAAATCTCTACTTAAACCTGATAAATGGAATAGACCTAGCATAACTTAACAAAATTAACGTTTTACCAAAGTCTACTTTTCATTATAACTACACTTACTTCAACTAAAGGCTAATATATAATGCAATATGATGATTATAAAGTGATGGTGAAAGTATAAAGTACAAACAGAAAGTTCTGTTTGAATAGAGAGAGTGGGTAAATGTTGGGAGCGCAGACAATAATGACGTGCACGTTATGACAGTAAGCTCCCACTGCCTGCAAAGCGCCAGAACACTGGTAGGGGCGACGTTATGCAGCCCACATTGCCTCATATAATCGTTGTTTTCGCGGTTTGACCATGATCCAGAGTGAAGTTTTTGAAAACCTTTCTTAGCGAGCACCTACGGCTCTTGAAGAAGCTGCATACCAAATTTCATTCCAATCCGTTCGGTGGTTTCTGAGATTTCGTGATGAATGTATGAGTGAGTGAGTGAATGAGAGGTATTTGACAAATATATAGTAGAAGATACACGGATTTTATTTTAACTTACATTTCTTTCATGAAAATCTTCCTTTTCACTTTCGGAGCCTGCTACCGCTATTACATCTTTAGAGCAGGAAGGTGTGGTGGTACTACTGTAGCTCTGCATACTTCCAAATTTGGCCACTATATCCTACAGCCTACTAGGCAACGAACAGACAGCGACCGTGAGTTGGAGATAGATTTACAATACTGACCGTGGTTGCGTAAGAGCCTTCGCATGAAACTGGGAAATCCCCTTGCAGCTGGGAAGAAAATAGAGGATAGGCGGATTCTTTGGGCAAGTGCACTAGCATTGAGCCCTGCATGTTGCGCCTACTTAGCATTTATGCACGAGAATGAGAATTTCAGGGACTTCCCCTGCTGGAGTGTTGACCTTGACTCGTGTAAGGCTGAACTTTGCCTATCTTTATTGATTAACTTTATTAAAATTATTACATGGCTTTCAGGATTTACTTATTAGTCACAGGAGAGAATTTCATGAAAAAATCCGTTAAGCACCAGATTTGGCACTGGTTTTATTGAAATAACACCAGTATTTCGCTATGGCGCTATATGAAAATTTCCGGCACCATATGAACTTCAGAAACACCAGATCTGGTGCTAAAAACACCAAATTGGCAACACTGGTCAGGAGAGTATTCTACCAACCATCTCGCGCTGTGCGGCTAGCATTTTTTGGCAGTTGGTCCAGGTTCGATTTCCGGCTCTGCCAAGAAATTTTAATTTTGGTCAGAGGGATTGAACAGGGCACACTC
This sequence comes from Meconema thalassinum, assembly GCA_946902985.2. NCBI lineage: Eukaryota > Metazoa > Arthropoda > Insecta > Orthoptera > Tettigoniidae > Meconema > Meconema thalassinum. The sequence continues at coordinate 448,199,692 of OX336390.1, forward strand.
AGCCTCGTGAGACAAAACTGAGAAGAGGAGGGTTCAATTCCCATCTTAGCCATCGTGGAAGTGGTTTTCACACTTCTACTCCAGGCAAATGCCTGGATGGTTCCTAATTTAAGGCCATGGCCGCCTCGTTCCCAATCCTCATCTGAATAATAAATGCACACACTAATACAACCATCACAATAACACAGGTTATCAGACAAATTCCACATGCGCAAGTACACAGATCTACATGACCATGATGTCGCAAAGCCCCAAAATCAACCAACAACTGCTGCTTTCTACCATTCCAAGACGAAATTTTAGAGTTGCCATTACAGTCTTATGCCCCTAAAATCCACGACTAGTTCGAATGGTTTTAGGCATAAGCATTGGATCAATCATCGTCTTGCATCTCAATAGGGATTTGTCAATAGGCTTTCAACAGCTTGTTTCAATTCTGCCTCCATAAATGTAGGCCTATACATGCAAGAAATGAGTACGGTACTTATCAAAAATAAAGAAATATTAAGCTAATATGTACCCTAGTATTATATTTCTCTCCTACTCCTAAATCCTTCTCTGAACACTCATCTTAAAACAGAATGGTTTGCATTTTTGGACTAATTATAAGAAGAAATGAACATGCTCATCTTTAGCTCCCCGGCGAAACTGGAAAATACCTTGAGTAAGTATTAATGTTTCTGTTCTTATGCATTTTATATGATGCTTTAAAAATCAATCTAGAAGAGATATTTAAAGTTAACTTCACTACCATAATACTGCTTAAGAGTTACTGTTGAGGACTGATGACCAAGATGTCCCTAACTTGAGCAAGGACTGCTTCACAACTTCATGTAAAATGTATTTTCGTAAAAGGGCCTTTACTTATTTTGAGTCATTTGCGATACGTGTTACATGGATGTGTGTGCTGACATTTTGGTGTTAATGATGTAAGTTGGCAACACCAAATGTGGCGGCCATGTTGGTTTTTAGTAACTTATTTAAGGTGTCCCGGACTAACTCACCCGGTACCATAGTCATAATTATGGGGTTTAGTTAGTTATGTAAGAAAAGTTCATAAGGGTCAAATGCGTTCTACGTCATGGTGACGGGCAAGTCATTTGCTATGTCGCTTTACCAGGGTTATTATTATTATTATTATTATTATTTTTAAGATATTATTTGATTACCAATCACTACAATCATGGTGATTTATTGGAGTATTCTTGCTGTTGGGTTGCATTCTTCAGTCCACTAATATTTCGAAGTCGCCGTGTTTGAAGTCACCATGGCTGTTAAAATATCGTGTTACACTTAGCATTAAAACGATGTCCGGTGGTAAAGAAATGCATTCTATGTTACGATTAGGGAAAATACCATATTTATGTTTCGTTATTTGTATGTCATGAGTAGGGACCGGATTCCTAGGTTTTAACCTATTTTTTTCCTTACTTCTAAATACAAAAATACTTTAATACTTTTTTCGAAACACACTCATGACTTCTGTAGTACCGTTCCTAAAAAAGAAAAACTAAATGTTATGCGAGTTATGTACCTAAAAATACCTAATTGCAGGTTTGTTCCATTTATTGTAGTAGGCCTATATTGGAAATTTTAGTCCATAATTTTTAAACTTAAACCTGAAGATTGTGCTATTCCTAGTCCTAGTTCATCGTTTCCCAACCTGTGGTTCACGAACCCCCATGGGGTTCGCAAAATATTTCAAAAGGGTTGCCAAACACTTTTCCATAATGGCGGGTTTCGAGGTTAGGCCTATTAGTGTTTTCTTAATTTCTGCGGCATTGTCGTATTATTATTATTATTATTATTTTAAAATTGAATTAACCCCGTAATGCCCCTTGTTACATATGTGTACCATCGGGAATTTATTACATTATTTCCACAATAAATTACTATTTACCGTGATGCCTGATTTACAGTTATTGTTGTAACTTTGGTGGTTTTATACTTTGTTTATCAAGTATGCGGTTCTGTATATGTAAGGTGCTGCCACCTGCCCTTTTATGCTTCAGTTTGTCTAGAGCCCGCGCCATGTTCACACATGTTCAGTTTGGGTGTTTGTTTCTTATATCTCTGGTTTCCTTATATCCTCTTACAGGTTATGGGCCCAGCACGCTTCCACTGCGCCACTCTGCTATACACCAAGTTGGTAACAACAGCGCAACAGCATTGGCATCTATAACGATATTGTTCAATTATATTTAATTGTCAATGTCCAAGATCAAATTTTTTGTTTTGACAACAGCAGTAACTTACTGTGTACCAGTACCAAGTAACTGGCAATGTTTCTCTGGATAGATTCCATTTCCATGACCATGGCACCATGCCACTCGTTAGAGTTTGATCCTGTTATTGCCTCCTTGAATGGAATCTCTGCTAGAAAAATCTCCTCGTCTTCTTCTTGCTCCTCCACATCTTGGAGATTTGTTTGAAAAAGTTTCTTCGGTCTTCCCCTTTTTCCAGTTCGCAGAATCTTGGGTCGACCAGGTCCTTGTATCAATTGAGGCGTAGTATCGGATGTTTCGACAGTCGTTCTATCATGATCATCCACTGGCGTCACATCGAAACCGAGGAAAGGTTCATCATCTTCTCCGATTTCGGGTTGAGAGACTGGTTCCTCCATGACAGCTGGTTGATCTTTTTCTCTTGCTGATTGTGGCGGTGGTTCTGCAAAGAACAGCTCCCAACAAATATCTTGCTTCGAGGATTCCGGGCGCTCCATCCTAGTCTCTTCCAGTGGCTTTTCATTCTCGAAGAATTTTACATCTCGGCTAATCAAAACTTTGTCTTTGTCAGGGGAGTATATGCGAAAGCCCTTGGTTTCTTCGGAGTAACCCACCAACACGCCTTCTCTGCCTCGTTTATCCAGTTTCCCTCTTCCGGGATCCCTGTCCTGGAAGTAAACCTTGCTTCCAAACGTTCTGAATTGTGAGACGTCAGGAATCTCTCCTGTCCACAATTCGTACGGTGTTTTGCCTCCGATACTTTTTGATGGCAGGCGATTACGGATGTAATTTGCAGTATTCACTGCTTCCGCCCAGAAGCGGTGAGGTAATCCGGCGTCGAACGACGTGCACCTGGCAGTCTCCATCAAAGTCTTATTCATCCTCTCCGACTTCCCGTTTTGTTCAGGGTTGTGAGGGACTGTGAGGCGTCTTGTGATTCCGCGCTTCTTCAGGTAGTTGTCGAACTCTCGATTCAGGTATTCCCTGCCGTTGCAGACTGGATCACCTTTACTAGTTTTCCTTTCTGATTCTCCATCCTGGTAACGTACTCGACGGTTGCTTCGTAGACCTCTGATTTTGCCTTCAGAAATCTCACTTCACACCAATGAGAGTGATCGTCGATGAATTCCAAGAGGTACCTTGAACCTCCCATAGATGGAGTCGGCATCGGTCCACACACGTCCGTGTGGATCAAATCGAGTAGCTCCGTCCGTCAATCGGATTTCTTTGGAAACTGCGTCCTGGACATCTTCCCCTCGAGGCAGACTTTGCAGTCCAGAGTCGTCGATGGATTCCTCAGCTCAACGCCAGAAACCCTCCCTTTTCTCACAGCTACCAAGATGTCGCCCACGTTGACATGTCCGAGCCGACGGTGTAGCAATTTTAGATCAATTATTTTGGGCGATGCAGCCATATTTGCACGTTCTTGACTCTCACTGATGTAATATAGGTTATTCTTCCTCTCAGCTCGCATCAAGACTTCTCCTTTTTCGTTCACGACGACTGCGCCTTTCTTGTCAAAAATCACCTCGTGGCCGCGGTCGGTGATCTTTTCCACCGACAGCAAGTTTGTCCTGAGGTCTGGAACGTGAGAAACATCTGAGAGAGAGACATCTATCTCTTCGTTCGCAATGCGGGTAGATAAGCGAACACTGCCTTTTCCCCACGATCTCGGCTGTTGAATCATCAGCCAATTTCACCACACCCCTTCGTGACTCGTCGATCTTCGAAAAGATCGCAGGGTCGCCACAGATATGTGAAGTGGCGCCACTGTCTAGACACCATATTCTGCGTACGCCATTGCTCTGAGTTGTCGTCGCCTGTAAGCATAGTTCTCGAGTGAAATTTGCCGATTGAGTATCAGAACTGTCTTTACCTTTGTTCTTCGATGGTTCTCTTGGTTTAAATCTGCACTGGCTGGCTCGATGACCTTGCTTTTTGCACACGTAGCACCGGAACTCAGATCCACCTCCTTCTGTTTCACTATTGTTGTTTAGGTTAGGCGTTTGTTTCTTATATCTCTGGTTTCCTTATATCCTCTTACAGTTATGATACAACGTTAGGAATGCATTTGAATTCTCTACAATGGACATTTAGTCTGCCAGCTTCTTTGTGATCTAACAATACTAACAACAGTACCGCTACCCCACTGAGGAACAGTTACGTGTATGCTACATTGTACTCAGTGGTTCTCCCAACTCAGAAGGGGTTCGAGAGTCGAAAAAGGTTGGGAACCGCTGCCCAAGGCTTATAAACAACAGAGGTTGCCTCAATTTTCACTCACCAATCAGCGCTCACAAGGCGGATGACGTCACAAGATACCAAACGCGCCATGTGGGGAACGTAACGAAACTGTCAACATCAGCTGTTGAGTACGCAAAGAACAGTTTATTCTCATGGAATTATTGGTAAATGGGTGATAAAATAACTGAATGTAGCCTACTTACATTTTATGTTGTGATCTTCTTGAATTTTTGGAAATTCGCCTAGACTCGGTAGCAGTATCGTGGTTGTTAGTGACTTCCAATAACCACTTCTTATGCAAGATACAACTGGAATGTTTCAATCTGATGAAGAAAATTGTTATCACAGCTGCCTCAACCCCACCAGACGGTACGTCAGGAACTTCTCTCGACACAAATTCTGTCGTTCTTCTTAGAACATTCTTGCCTCTTTGAAATCCGTATTTTCCGTGAAATGTGCCGGAACTGGTTTAGCCAAGTTTCTGAGGGATCGGTCATACCACCGTATGACAAGTGTTTAATCCAGGTTGGTAATGCATAATCGTGTTGAGTTTGCATTCCATAGGTTAAGTTCCCAAGTTGTGGAAATTTATCTTGGAACTTGTGGGCTACATAACCTGCAACATAAGCCTTGCCATCTTCCTCACTTTGTTCCATGATATTGGCAATGAAGGACTCTGGTTGCACACTGCTCCCTAAGGTTGGTTCTGGAAGCACGTTACTTGATGCAGACACAATGCCAGCTTTGTTTAGTGCTTTAGCAACTACATATACATCTGAATCCAGGCGCGGATACATGGGGGGGGGGGTCACGGGTGTCATGACCCCCTCCAAACGGAAACCATTTTTTTTTTCAAACTCAAAAAGCGAAAACACAATAACCAGACAAATAAAACTTAACGAATTTTAACTGAAAAACAGTTTTATTTTATTTTATTCAATACTAAAAATATCTTTATTGCAATTATTATGATTTGTTACAACTATACATATTTACAACTTCATACCTGTTATAAAAACGATTATTTATATAACAAAATCAACTCGTCTATTTTGTTTAGCAAACCTTGTGATTACCGAATCGATGTTTATAGTGATGCCACGATCGCACGCTCCCTCTCCCCTTGAAGAATTAAAAAATCCAGGCGTTATAACATCACATTATCACTCGCAGAAGAAATGGATTGACAAGACGTTGGCGTCCACAGTGATATCGACAAGGAACCCCTGAGAGAAGCAAAAGGCGATGGATTTGATAATCTTCAAACAATGGCGTGGCGCTATCGTATGTGTTTATGTGCCTCATCGTCACGTCCTGACGAGACCCTCTAAATAACATTTATTAGAGTAATGCCAAACTTTGCGCTGTATTTTGCAGCAATAATGGCAACAACCTTCATCTGATTGTGCGCGGTAACGATTTGCTATGAGGCTTTTAAATCGCCTAGATAATTGAAGTATTGCACCCATCGCTACTATGAGCATGGGCATGGAAAGTTATTAGCTGGTGTCTGGTAATACAATATAAAATATTAACTTACCTGTGGTTACGTCCTGTTCCTCTTTCTTAAGTGATAAGTTTATGAATTGTACTTTCCTTCGGTTCTAGATTGCGGCTTCTACAATATAGGCCTACGCACTCTAATTCTAATAGGTTAATAGTGTGCTTTGAGTACAGTAACTCCTCATCACTGAAAGAAATCGCTATTTAGTATAAAACAAAGTCCCCGATTCCTGGATGTCACGGGTAACCTTGAGAACCACTGGATGGATTTTGATGCGGTTTTTACCATTCTATAAAGGATATATTGAGGAAGGTTTCTGTAGAAAATAAGTGATTTATGATCAAGGGAAGCTAAGCAGTAACGATTTCAGTGAAAATGTCGAAATAAAATCCTTGCGCTGGGCAAATCGTTAAAAATATCTATATACTATGAGTAAAAATTGTTCAGCATGAACAGTTCTACAAAAAAAAGTCCGTGAGAGAATATCTGTATTATCAATACATCGCCCACTATAAGTGGTGTGGTGGCGCAGCGGTCAAGCTGTTGGCCTTTCACCAAAGCGGACCGGGTTCGATTCCTGGTCAATGCATGTGAGATTTTCGAAGTGAAATGCCATGTCCCGGGGTTCGGATTCCACGTAAAAAGGAGGTCCCGTGGCTCATGATCGCGAGATTAATGGCCACGTTAAACTACAAGCTTCCTTCCTTTTTATAAGTGTTTTTTGCGTTTTCATTTCTTCCAACAATCTCCATTCAATTACTGAGGCGACAGTTTACGAGCTAGCTAGGGGCGAGCCTACACCCAGCAGCAAACTGTCGAGTCGTGTTGAGTTAAGACTTCAGAGAAGAGTGGTGTGTTTGGAGTTTCCCTGGAAGTGCAACTCGGCTTTTCTTCATTTCGCCTGTGAACGTTTCGTTCTGCAAAATACACAGTCAAGTTAAGATTGGACTGAAGGCGAATTTATATTTCATGCACATCGCCATGTTTAAATTTACGTCTGACAAGAATACGTTGCACATGCATCTCCATGATAATATAATTACTAGTCCAGTCAGTGATTTTAACCCATCATGACGAGACGCAAAACGGATATAGGTCGTAGTTCATTGACATAAAGAGAACGCGCTTATCACGTAATGCATTCATAACTGTTCCCGGGCGAAGCTGGGGCGGGTTGCTAGGGAATGAGTAAATTAGTGTGTGATAGCGGACCAGCTACTGCTACTTGTGTGACATTGGCTGTGCTCGAAACAGCTTCTCACTGTAGATGTACAAATCTTTCGTCTTACGAACCTTGAAGGCACTGACTGTCCCGCTATATAAATACTGCTTCCTCGTTTGATATTCAACATTCTTGTTCAGCTTTTCGTGCTCATACTGCTGGAAACACTTGTTGGTCTAACATCTGTTCCTTTGACTTTCTTGCGTCACAGCCGGTCTGCATTTAATTCCGTTCTGCTTAAATGATCCAAGTCTCCAGTCTCCACCATCTGCGCGAGAATTATGTCGAATATTTGCGAACGTAAACAGATTTTATTCTTTGCATTAATTTTTTAATGTGTTATTCGGTTCCTTCGTCATTTTAATTCACCTTCTCAGGAAAGGTAATATCCGAAACGTGCGTCCCTTGGCGGAGTGGTTACGTTACTACACTTCGCAGGAAGGTCTCGGGTTCAAGTCCTGGTCAAGTCGTTGGATTCCAATCTCCTCCTCCTCTCCTCCTACGCTTGGAGGCAATGTGTTAGTGACGTCTTCTTCATCATCATGACTTGCATGGCGCCTACGGGCATCATATCGAAAGGCCTGCACCTTGTCTTCTAGAAGGCATTTCATGTCCAAAACGTGCCTGCAGTGTTATAATTCCCCGTGATCACTACAAATTCTTGATAGTTAATAAGTGTTAAGTTGCCACAGAATTTCGACGCTTGTACTGTGATGATCAACTATCTGGCAGGTAAGCTTGGCTCTGGGTTCTCCCACTGGGCGGGGATCGAATACATCCTACCTGTCGTATGTGTAGCCTACCACTGCATGGTTCACCTTAAACTACACGTTGGGTTACACTGCCAGGGGCACTCAGTGAGTTAGGGAAATGGTATATCTGAAGGACTTTTGGTGTGGTTTTAGCGCCGTCTGTCTACCTTTCATGGCTCCACTTCTTTTTAAGTTTCTCAATCCTCTTTCTTCCAGGGCGATTGTCCAATTACTTCTTAACCTTGAAAGGAGTGGAGTAGCTTGAAACGTCGGGTTTGAATTCTTCTACGTGACCTAAACCCCAGAGAAGCTGATTCCGCTTGTTGATTTTACAGACCTCAAAATAGTTATCCACACCATTCGCACATTCTGTGACGTTTGAATTTGTTTTGAGCAAACCTCGGCCCGATGAGAGTGACGGACCTACTCCCATCTGGTTGAATGGGGCGAGATGGAGCAGCGGTCAAGCCGTTGGCCTCTCACCACGGCGGAGCGGGTTCGATTCCCGGTCATTGCATGTGAGATTTTCGAAGTGAAATGCCATGTCCTATGGTTCGGATTCCACGTAAAAAGGACGTCCCGTGATCACGAGATTTACGATCATGTAAAACTAAAAACTTACTTTTTACTTTCCATCTAGTTGAAGCCTTCATGAAAGTCCGAACAAGAATGGCCGGTTGATAAAAAACACAATGTTGAGTTCAGAATATCTTAATTTGTGTTATAGCCTACTGTAAGCGGTGCGTTCTTTTTTAAAATTTATTTTTAGCCCTACAGCATTCATTAAATATATTTACAGTACTTAGGCCTACTGCTCGTATTTAGTAACTTACTACTGCATTAAAATATAATCACCCCGCGACTTAGCTGTGGGCGTTAAGTCGCGCACCATGGCCGCGGTGGGGAGCTGCAGCAAGTCTGGTGATCGGTGGTTTGAATCCCAGCTCTCACAGCGGCTTTTAACCGTTTTATTTTTCACTTTCACTTTCACAGTAACACAGGTTATCAGACAAGTTCAACAACACACACCCAAGTACATGAGGGAGCTGATGACCAAATTTTCCCAAGGTCCTAAAAGAAATTAACTAGAAATAATCCTTCCCTTTAATTGCGGTGTACTTATTTAATTGCAGTGGGACTATACGACCAAGTAATTCTTCTGAGCGGTAAATCGTTTCTAATGTATGCTGGTTTAGTTTTCAGAAAAGTACTGTAATAAAAATTCCCTCCGTGATAACGGACATGTTCTGTAGTCTGGAGCTGGAGGGTGTAGACTACGCAACTAACACTGTATCAGTAGCCTGTAAAATGTGATGCATATTGGAGATATGAGGGATAATATTCTGTGCTGCTCGCTAGTGCAATCGTGCCGCCAATGTCATAGACGGGATTACTTGCTTCAATCCTCAAGCTTGCTGCACTCTAACATATCACAGGAAAAGGCTTAGTGTATTCAGTTTCCATAGAGATCGCCTGGGAGGAGAACTAGGGATTAAAGTAATCCTGTCTCTGCCCCTATTTCGTTGGCAAAGGGATAGGATGCATTTAGTATAATATTATGCCAACTACGTTCTTTAAATGTATCTCTTTGTTGCTACATTATTTTCTAGTTATGTGTGTATGAAACCTGCTGGTACGCTGCATTCCTATTTTCTTGTATATTTCTCAGTGCCATCGAATCTTTTGTTAATTTCCTTGTAATGATTGTAATGATCATATTTACCGCAAGCCTTCAAAACCCAAGGAAGCGTGTTCCGGTCCCGGTTCAGTTCAAGGGTTTTAAATGCGATAATCTCGTGTTAGTAGATTTACTGGAACGTTAAAGAACCCTTCGTGGGCAAATGTCCGGTACGCCGGCGTCTTTAAAGACACAGCAGTTATATTGAATGTACGTTAAACATATAACTTTTTTTTAATATATATAATCGTTTCGGTCGTCTATGGTCCACGTTATTTCAACTGCCTTTTCCCTCTTTCTTTGACATTGGCCCAGTATTCGCGCATTCTTCTTCGGTGAGCTTCCTTCCGTTCGTCGGTCCACTTCTTGCCGGTTTTCAATATAGGTTTTGGCTGAAAACTCTGTATGTCCCCAAGTTTCTTCTTCAAAGAGTCACGTTCCAAGATGTCCTCATGTGATATCCCCAGTTCTTGTAGGTCTTTTTCCACCTCTGTAAATCAGATCCCTTTTGTTTTCTTTCCCACAAAGTAGGCACAGATACGATTGGACAATCTTCCCGAGTTCATTCGTGTTAAATAGCCATGAAAGGAGAGTCTTCTTTTGTGAATGGTGTCCGTTATTTTCTCCACATTATTATTATTATTATTATTGTATCTTAGACGTTTTTACCGTTTGAAATACTAACCCCCAACGTAAATCAGTGGCATACATTATGTATGTAGACTATGTCTACCCCTTATTATTCCCCTTTTTCCAACGGAGTTGGGGATGAGATGCGATGAAGTCTTTGTGGCGGTGGGCTTTCGGCCGGATGCCCTTCCTGACACCAACATCATGAGAGGAGTTAAAGTAGCCTACATTATGATTGACGTGTTATTACCTACAGCAGTGGCTACGCTGGCTAAAGTGCAGCGTTAGGTCATAGGGCCAAACTCTGCTGACTCGGTAGACGCGTTGGTTCGAGCCCCACCGTCGCCCGCCCTTGAAATGGTTTTCCGTGGTTTCCCCATTTTCAACAACAGGCAAATGATGAGACGGTACCTTCTGACAGGCCACGGCCACTTCCTTCCACATCCTTGCCCAGTTTCATTCATCTTCATCCATTCCATCTCCCATCCCGACGCGCAGGTCGCCCGGGGGCGTCAACTAGAAAGACCTGCACTCGGCCTCTCAGGAGGCCACATGACCAAAAAAAAAAAGTCCTCTTGGCACGCCGGAAGGCGGAGGTAGATTTCACCGGACAAACTTGGGGATAGGCAAAAATAGGCAGAATATGCAGGTTTTCGTAGAAGGATCAGACCTCATTTATTGCGAGAAAGTATTTTATAGTTGGAGCTTAATTAACTTTGTTTTTCGTCATTTTATGCATACTTTAAACATTTTATTGTCTTATGGGGACGGTAACCTTCTTGTCATGTGGGGTCCATTTTTATACTTGTGGTCACACTGTTCTTATGCAAGGTTTCGACACTGATGTGTAACTATGTAACGGTCTGTTACTTATTCGCGCAAAATTATATCTCCCGCAGAGATTTTAGTTGGTTCCTCAGTTTCGGGGCTGCGACAACGCGGTCATGTAACCCTGTGTACTTTGGGTGAGCGTAGAATCTTTCTAATAAACGGTGTGAATTGTGATGGCTGTATTAGTCTGTAATTCAGGTAAGGACTGCAGACGGTCAATTTCAAGCAGTAGTTCCTAATATTGCTACCTGATACTACCGTCAACGACACCTAGCTGTGAACTTGGCTACTAGATGCCACCGCAACCAGCAACTCCCAAGGAACGTTGGAACTTCCCCCCCCCCCTCCCTCCAAAGGAAAGCATACTGAGGGATTTTTATCGCTCTTAGAAAATCCGACGACTTTGGCCGGCTTTGAACCCGCGACCTTGGGCATAGAAGTTCAGCATGGTACCAGTTACGTCACCGAAGCCGCTTCACACTTAGTCAGATGGAAATCTGAATCTGATCTCGTTCAAGTGCGTTGTCATGGCGACGTCTGATGGCTCTTCTCTCATCAATTTAGTAGTGTTGCCATGACAACCTCTGATAGCTCTTGGCATTTTCTTATATGGCGGCTTCGGTGGCGTAGTTGGTAGCATGCTGAGCTTCTATGCCCAAGATAGCGGGTTCAAACCCGGCCGAAGCCGTCGGATTTTTTAAGAGCGTTAAAAATCCCTCAGTATGCCTTCCTTCGGAGGGGAAGTAAAGCCGGCGGTCCCATGTCATAGATTTATGGCATGTTAAAGATCTTTCCACTAATTACACCTGTGTGAAACTAAATTGGATAGGTTAAGAATATAAACAACGCTCTTAGGTTGCTACGTTCGTTGCCAAGAGCCGACTGCGGTGGCGTCTAGTAGCTAGTTCTGAACTAGGCCTAGTAGTCGTTGACGGTGGCGTTTAGCGGCAAAAGTAGGAACTATTTGAAAATTCAAAGTTGCAGTCCCTACTTGAATTAAAAAACAGATACACACACTAATACAGTCATCACAATTAACACCGGTTATCAGACATATTCTACACACACCCAAAGTACACGGGGCTACATGACCGCGTTGTCGCAGCCCCTAAACTAAGGAACCAACCAACCAGCATTTTCTTATAATTCCGAAATCATTTTTCTCATCCCTTGGCGTAATGGTGGGTCATATCAAAAATTCTTTCAGACAAAAGTTTTAGGTAATTATTAGGGGAATATTGTCCATTTTGTACTGTTTTGATATTGCGCCTATTAAGAGAGATATGATTAATGTTTCCCGAAAAAAAAAACTTTTCCCACCTCTTTGGTCAATGGTTGGTGCTATAAAAAAAACTCTTCAAACATAAACTTTTGGGCTTTATCCGACACATAGTATGAACTTTGAACGAATTCGATATTTCACATATTAAGGAGAGAAGGTCGTGAGTCGGACCAAAATTTCGAATTTTTTTAGTCACATTTTGAAGAGCGCTCCTTCCTGAACAAGAATATCTATAATTTATAGGTATTTCTATTTGAATTCACGAAGATATTAAGAATAATGTGAACCCTTGTTTCTGCCACACCCCGTTCTTAAACGTCACTGTCAACCATAGTCAATTATAATTTCTTTACTAATTGTACGAGAATCTTGTGGGATAGCGCGTTTCAGAGGTTGGTACTATGGCAACGTCTCGCCCGTCTGAAAAAGGACTGCGCAAGAGCGTAACCATAGATTCGTGAATGTTTCTGTTATGGTTTGATGTAATCATACTCTGAAAGGTATATTTTTATCATTTGGAACGTGTTTCATAGATTGTGGAGTTTGAAAAGTGTAAGCATGCCCCGAATTAAGAAGTTCAATACAAAAAAAAAACATCGAGGTAATAGATACACGAAAAATACAGCGAATGTTATTGCTAGCCCACCACAAGGCGTTAGGCCTAATTCTAATCCATCTCCTAAACCATCAAAAAACAATGATTCGTGTGTTTCAAGTGCTTCACAGAGAAAGCTAAGTTATCTCTCAGAGGAAAATGAGGGAGGAAGTGTTAATGGTATTTCTGGTGGCAGTGTAATATTAGATTTAGATATTATATCTGATTTAGTTCAGAACAATGTCATGTGTAAGTACTGTGAAAATGTAAATTGTATGAAGTTAGTAGAAGATGTAAATAAGAGAAGAGGCCTTGCAAGTAACATAGTTCTAGAATGCAGTGTTTGTAAAGCAAACCATTCATCTATGTCATCAGGTGTAAATAGAAACAGACTTTATAAGGTAAATATTAGATTTGCCTATGCTATGCGGTGTATCGGGAAGGGCAGGATAGCAGGTCATGTATTTTGTGGCATGATGAACCTGCCACCTCCATCAAGCAAGTTTGTCAAATCAAACAATGCAATTTTGTACTCTTTAAAAGATGTGTCTTTGGGTTGTATGGTAAATGCAGCTAAAGAAGCCAAGCTACTAAATGACAATTGCAGTGATATCGTTGCTGCTTGTGATGGCAAAGCGAGGCCATACTTCTCTGAATGGTGTTGTAACTGTAACATCTGTAGATTCTGGCAAAATCTTGGATGTAGAATGCCTCACAAAATACTGTCATGGTTGTACTGTAACTGAGAAGGAGCATAAATGTCTGAAGAACTTTGTTGGGTCCAGTGGTAGTATGGAGGCTGCAGGTGCTGTGGCAATGTTCAAACGTTCTTGGTTGGACCGAGGTCTAGGGTTTGTTAAATACCTAGGTGATGGCGATTCAAAGGGGTTCACAAAAGTAAATGACTGTAAACCATATGGGGACAATATTGAAGTTGAAAAACTAGAGTGTGTAGGCCATGTCCAGAAGAGGCTAGGTACTAGGCTTAGGAAACTCAGGAAAGATTTGGGCAAAGAGAAACTTCCTGATGGCAAGCCCATCAAGGGTCGAGGGAGGTTGACAGATGCAGAAATTGATAAGCTCCAACGGTATTTTGGACTTGCTATAAGGAGAAATACAGGAAATCTCCTAGAAATGAAAAAGGCCATAAAAGCAACATTTTATCACAAAATGTCAACAGATGAAGAACCAAGACATGAGCTGTGCCCTGAAGGGGTGGATTCATGGTGTGGCTTTCAGAAGCAGAAGGCAGGGGGTCCTGAATACCAGCACAAGAACTCACTTCCAATGGCTATTCTAAATGCCATTAAACCTGTGTATAAGGGATTGTGTAATGACACTCTACTGTCTAAGTGCTTGCATGGTGGCACACAGAATGTCAATGAAAGTCTTAATCACTGTATCTGTCAAACGTATTCCAAAAACTGAGTGTGTAGGTTTTAGAACCCTCCAGATAGGTGTGCTGGATGCAGTGATATGTTTCAATGATGGCATGATGTCAAGAAAATTTGTTTTAGAAGAAATGGGGATTAATCCTGGGACTAACATGTTGAACGCGTTGAAAAAAATTGACCTTGATCGTGTGAAAAAAGGTGAAAAAACGAATGCAGAATCCACTATAGAGGCTAGAATTGAAAAAAGAAACAGAAAAAGGAAGAGAGTCGATGATGAAAGCCAGCAGCAAGAAGAATATGGTCCTGGAATGTTCTAAGACATGGGTGAGAGAAACAAAAACTTTAACTTAAGTTTCCCAAAAAGTCATTTTTTTTCACATTTAGGTACACATAGCTCCTAAACTATTTTAGCTACAGATATGAAATATTGCACACTCATTTGTGACTATACTGTGACACTGAAACTCTAGAATTTTTGATGTATCTTTTAAATTGTGGTATTTATAAAACATAATATGTTGCTAAAAAGTATATATTTTGTAATCAAAATTTCAATTAGCACAGAATGATTAAATATTTATCAAACGTCAACATTCTAGAGTTTCATATAGCTAGGAATGTACTTAAAACATGGAAATAATTTGGAATCAGTGGTATGAATACTTCAGCAGAAACGTGTACGAACATAATGACATGTTTCAATAACATTTTGAAAAATTATATAATAAAAAAAATGCTAAAAGAAAAGGAGAAGTCTAATTCCAATAAATTTAAATTCATTGGAGCCATCAGGGCTTGGACTAAACATGGTAAAAGTTTTGCAGTTCTACCTGCAAAATTATGGCAGAAACGGCAAGAAATGTTATGGTAAGTTTTTGCATTATTTCATGGTGCGCTCCCGACCTTCTGTCCTTAAGAGAGTTATAGCAATATTTCACTTTTTCGAAAAAAGCCCCCCATTTTCACCCCCCTTCGACCGATTTAGCTAAGTAACGAACTCGACCGAGATTTTATAGGTATACATATTCGGTAAAAAATTCAAAGTGATTGGTGCAAAATTACGGCTGTTATCGTGTCCACAAGAAACTGATATACATATACATATATATATACATACATAAATTATATATACATTTTTGAACTGACGGTGGTTTTGGGGTCTGGGGGATGTGAAACGCGAAGATATGTCGAAATTTTCCGGCAGTCGAAACATGGTACCCATTGCAATAGTTAGCTTTCTAATGAAATCTACCTAAAAGACGTGTTATTAAGTGACAGTGAAATGTTCTTCACTGCTGAAGAACTTGAAATAATTGACTCACCTCTTACGTCTTAGTTATTGTTGTTTTAAGGAGCGAAACTACGAGGTCATACGATATTCACTAGTCTACCTCGTGTTGTAGTGGCTACATCCTTGACTGTCACCTCAAAGGTCCGGGTTGGATTCCCGACTCTGCCAACAAAATTCTACTCTGACGGGAGGTGGAGGGTAGAACGGGGTACACTCAGCCTCACGAGACAGAACTGGGAAGAGGTGGGTTCGATTCCTACCTCAGCCATCCTAGAAGTGTTTATTCCGTGGATTGCCACAACTATAGGTGAATATCCTTCTTACGGGTAAAATCCCAAATGAACTAAAGAGAGTGACTACACACTAATACGAGGGGGAAATAATAGTGTTCAGTATCGTTTGCAGGATATGCTTGCAGTGCATTAGTGCAATACGGGATGCAGGCAGAGAAATATCGACCTTCCTGACAACACGCGTTAGTTGGGCTGCATAAAACAATATTATTAGTGGCAGCTGATTCACCTGGTGTAAACCCTATTCATAAATAGCTGTTGCCTGCGAGGGAAATCACGCAACTTTGTTTTCACCAAGAAAAATAGAACAGTTTTCACTTCATAGTACGGTACCGAAACTCTTGCCGCCAAGGGACGTCTAAGGATGTAGGAAAAGGTGATAGCCGTTAGGCGCGAAGTCCCGGCTTTTCTCGTAACACGTTTGCTGCGATCTTGCGCGTTGTAGCCTGGTTGAAGTTCCCTGGAGTCCCAAATGGTATGCCATGTGAATTATTACGAATGCGCGTTATTTAAAACGGAACTTACTGAAATACAGACATAGACTAAGTATTCGTACGGCCACAAGGAAACAACCAAAGTACCACTATTTATTTGTGAAACTCGGAGTAAAAAATTAAACTTCTAATACTTACAAAGGTAAGTAATCACTTCAATGTATGGACATAGTAGACTAATAACACAAATTTCTCGTTATTCATATAATTAATATATTATTCTCTGAATAAGAGTTTTAAGCCGGACAAAAGTCTATACATAAATCTTCGGGAACAAAAGCCAATGAATGATTCTGCCTATCAGTGCATGATTTGCCTACCTCGTCTGTGAATCTCTTCCCTCAGCTTCTTGCTCATACTGTGCACCGGATTTTTCTGCTTCCATATAATACCGTTCCCTCAGAAGCAATTCTGCGATTTACAGGAGATTGGTGTTTTCGTACTCTTGTTTTCAGGTCACTCCAGAGGTGTTATGATTGAGACTGGGGGACTGGGCATCCTCTGGCTGTGTTGTTCCTTTCTCTCCTTTGTCGAGAGGCCACCTGTCTTCATTTTTGGGGGTTTGTCCTGGAACTTCCTTTGCTTTAGTTTACTCCTGAGAGACGTTCTATCTGTTATGTCTTTTTCTGTAACTGTCAGCTCCAGCAGATTTTTGTACACTTAAATCAGCCACTGTGGCTTGGTCTTCCTTCCTTACCAGTATGTGAGAAGCTCGTTTGTCAGCTTGGTGGGATGCGTCGTGGAGATATTTCCATAAAATGCTAGACGTCTCTTTCTGGTCACGTGTGTAATTCTTTCAGGGTACCTATATTATAATATTATAATTTAATATTTATCCCAAGATATTAATGACATGGGTGTCACCGAATCCTTCATGTGGTGAAAAGAAACTTGACCACATAGCAATAACTTGCAAGTCATCGAATGAAATAATGAATGCCAGAGTTATAAAGTCTGCAGACATTGAATCTGATCATTATATTTCTGTTGCTAAATTTAGGATTAAAGCTAATAAACGAAAATATGTTCGACAAGTTAGAACGTCTCCCATAAGTCCAACCCCTCCTCCTGCTTGCGGTGGTAGACGGACAACGTCGCAAAGTAGGGGATTGCCTGTAGGGGTGAAATACAGTAGGCGTTCGAGGGCCCTGGTACCGCTACGGTAGCTGTGATGGCTCTACAGGAACCTTGAAAAGTGACGGCTAATGGCTGGGGAAGCTATGATAGGCCCTGCAAGCCAGAAGCGGATGATTTATATGCTTTCAGCCTCGGAAAGGATGGGTCAAAGAGAAGACGACCTGGATACTCTCAAGGACTACGATTTGGAATATTAAATATGCAGACGTTGACAGGGAAGGTGTGGACTTGATGGACAGAAGAAAACTAGATATTTTAGGACTGTCCGAAACCAGATGGAGGGGTGAAGGGAAGAAGGAATTGAGAAATGGATATAAACTGTACTGGAGTGGAAATTAGGATGACGGGAGAAATGGAGTGGCAGTGGTTGTGAGAGAAGGGATGAAAGAGGAGGTGAAAGGAATAGGGGACAGGATAATGCAGATAAAAGTCAGAATGAAGGGTAAGGATATGGAAATCCTACAAGTGTATGCACCACAAGTCGGTTGCTCTGCGGAAGAAAAGGAGACATTTGAAGATGAAATGCAGAGACAACTCATTGGACGGAAGGTCATAATCGACGGAGACCTGAATGCACATGTGGGAAAGGAAAGACAAGGCTATCAGGAAGTGATGGGAGCAGAGGGATGGAGAAGTCGGAACGGGGAGGGTAGAAAACTGTTGGATTTCTGTAAAAGGAATGGACCTGCAGTTGGAAATACGTGGTTTAAGAAGAAGGAAATCCACAAGATAACATGGTACAGTCATGATCTGTCGAAAACGTCGGTGGTGGACTATGTAATATTTGATCAGGAAACAAAGAGAACCATCTCAGATGTCAAGGTAATACCACCTTGGATAGTGACCATCGGCTTTTAGTAGTGACTATTAGAGGAGTTAAAGTGATAAGGATAAAGAGACAGGAAAAAAGGATACGAGCATGGAAGCTGAAAGAAGATAAGTACAGAGATAAATTCCAAGAAATAGTGAAGAGCAGCATACCAACAGTTGAAACGAAGTCTGTGGAGGAGGAATGGAAAAAGTTAAAATCAACGTTAGTGGAAGCAGCATAAAGAGTGTGTGGAAGAACTAGTGATAAGAAAAGGTGGAAGGAAACGTCCTGGTTGAACGAGCTAGTGAAGGAGAAAGTTGCAATGAAGAACAAAGCCTTCCGGACATGGTTCCAATAGAGAACAGGGGATGTAAGAAAGGAATATATGGAAAAGAAGAGAGAGGCAAAGATAGTGGTAGCAGAGGAGAAGAGGAAATGGATGGAAGAGTGGACAAAAATGATGGTAAGAGACAGTGAGAGGAGTAGGAAAGTTCTGTATACAGTGGTCAAGGCTAAGAAGAGAGGCACAACAGAAAATACCAGGATGATAAATAAAGAAGGAAAAGAAATTGTGGACATACAAAAACTGAAGGTCATGTGGAAGGAATATTTTGAGATGTCACTGAATCCAAATGGGAATATGGAGAAGAAAAATGAGGAATTATGTAATGGAGAGGAAGATGAAAAGGACCTGAGATGGAAGGAAGTGGAAGAAGCAATAAGGTCCTTGAAAGGAGGAAAAGCACCTGGAGTGGATGAAGCAAATGGCGAGAACAGCTGGCGTCGTAGGAGTGCAGTGGCTTTATCGGGCGTTGAGAGTTATATGGAAGGAAAAGAAAACACCTGAAGACTGGAAGAAAGGGATAATTGTGCCAATTTTTAAGAAAGGTAATAGAAAAATAGTCCAGAACTATAGGGGAATCACATTGATGTTCCATGCTGCGAAAATATTTGAGAAGATCCTGGAAAGGAGAGTGCGGAGAGTAGTAGAAGGGTTGAGGGAGGAACAGTATGGATTTAGGCCAGGAAGACCAACAGTGAACCCGATTTTCACCGTAAGACAGCTCCAAGAAAATCACTATGAATATGGAAAGGATTTGGTAATGGTGTTTTTGGACATAGAGAAGGCATACGACAGCTTGGACAGAGGAAAGGTGTGGGAAACCCTACAGAATAAGGGAGTCAAAAATCAAACTGTGGCTAGAATAAAGGAGATGTACCAAGGAAGCGTGACCTGTGTGAAAGTTGGGGGAGAAAGGTCAGACTGAGCAGAATAGTGGGCTGAAGCAAGGGAGTGCACTATCTCCAATGCTTTTCATCGCTGTGATGGATGAGGAAATAGTAGAAGTGGCAGCACAAATAGGAGAAGAACATATGAGAGCAATGATGTTTGCAGACGATCTACTGATATGGGGCACCGGAGAGGCATAGGTACCGTACAAAGAAGGATGAATGTATGGGTTGAGACAGTAAAACAGTATCGTTTGAAATGTAATGCAAAGAAGTGTGAAACGATGGTGACAACAAGAAATAGGGGAAGAGTAACAACATATATAATGATAGGAGAAGTACTAAAGAAGGTGGAGAGTTTCAAGTATTTAGGGAGTGTAATAGAAGTAGCCTAAGTGGTAGAAATGACAAGGAGATCAGTGAGAGAGGAAGGCAAGCCCATGGATTACTGCAGAGCGTGAGAGGTCTGGTATGGAGCAGGGACGTACCCCAGAAGAGCAAACGGGTATTGTATCAAACATATTATGTCCCAATACTCATCTACGCATCAGAAACATGGGTTATGAAGATTTATTTATTTATTTATTTAATGATTTATTTATTTATTTATTTATTTATTTATTTATTTATTTATTTATTTATTTATTTATTTATTTATTTATCGTATGGCTTTTAGTGCCGGGAGTGTCCGAGGACATGTTCGGCTCGCCTGAGTCTGTAGCTGCTTCCAGCGGATACCCTAAAGGGTGAGCTACAAGTTCCGTTCAATTTCAAGTAGTTCCAACTTTCGCCACCAGATATCAATGATACCTAGTGGTGAACGTTGGAACTTTGATAGAGCGTTCTGACGAAATCTAACCTAACAAATTTTGCTTTACACAAGTTCAGTCTGTGAAAGGATCTTTTACATGCCATAAATCTATGACATGGGACCGCCGGCTTTACTTCCCCTCCGAAGGAAGGCATACTGAAGGATTTTTAACGCTCTTAAAAAATCCGACGACTTCGGCCGGGTTTGAATCCGCTATCTTGGGCATAGCAGTTCAGCATGCTACCGACTACGCCACCGAAGAAGAGACAGGTTAGCATGATCCAGGCTTGCGAAATGAAATTTCAAAGAAGCAGATAAGGAATAACAAGAAGGGATAGAGTAAAGAAATGAGAGAGTGAGAGAGATTGTGGAAGAGAATCCCTTACCAGAGATCATAGAGAAGTCAAGAATGAGTTCGTACAGACATGTTAGGAGAATGCAGGATGGCAGGATACCAAGGAGGATGCATGACATAGAAATGGAGGGCGAGAGACCAAGAGGAAGGCCAAGGGATAGATGGATTGTGGGTGTGAAGGAAGGAATGCAGAAAAGAGGAGAGGAGTGGGACAGAGTGACGAGTGAAAGGTGGTGGGAGGATAGAAAACGATGGAGAGGCTTATGTTCCAAGCAGACCCAGCCAGGGGCTGGAAACTGTAGAAGATGATGATGATGATGAAGTTAGAATCCCACAATATTATGTTAATACATTAGATGGTAATAAATTAAAGGCGGAATTTCAAACCAAAAACGTTCCTACTTGGGTTGATATAAAGAAAGGCATAATAAATGCAGCTACGACAACGGCACCATTAACTAAGCGGAAAAAACAGACTTGATGGAATGAAGAATGTGATACGGTTCTACATGAAAGCGAGAATGCTTGGGGAAAATGGAATGCAAATACGAGTCAGTCGTAAGAGACAGGAGAATACAGATAAGCTACTAGAAAGGCGAAAAAGGCTACTAAAACGTTTGAAAAGGAAAGAAAGTCGTTTGTTTTGAATGAACTACATCAAATTAATGTAGACTTGCAGAAAAATAAGACAATAATTTTTTACCAATTATTTTAGAAACAATTGACCAAATGTACTCCTCCAACCTTACAACTAGTAAATCCAAGAATAAAGCAAATTGCTCACTTTAAGGAGGAAAATTGCAATATAATGGCAGATTTTTTGAAAATTTACATAATATCCTTTATGCCGTACGAAATATGTATAGACTATATATAAGGTGCGTTTACAAAGTAACGAGCCGGAGGCTGGAATGCGTAAACCGGTGACTACATCGGCTAATCGTGGCGTGTGTAACGAGGAGTGGTTCCGACCAGAGTGTGGAAGGTCACAGCCCGTCGCTCGAGGGCACGCGTGCACGTCACGTGACGATACAAAGCGAGCAGTAGCATGCATCAATCGTCCAACGCTGCCAGTGGCATTGCAAATAGTGACATGGAGGCGTCAACCGAAGAGCAAAGAGGTGTTGTTCGGTTTCTGACAGTGGAAGGAGTAGGGGGAACGGACATTCATCGCCGAATGTCACAAGTGTACGGCGAACACTGCATGTCCCTTGCAAGGCGTTGCACAAGCGCTTCAGGGAAGGACGGGTGTCGTTAGCCGGTGAAGCCCTGTCGGGGCACCCCCCTGCATTACCGATGACAACGTCTAGCTGTTTGATGCACTCATTACCCAGGACCGCTGAGTGACAGTGAACGCCATAGCCGCCGTGGTCGCTCCACGACAATGCACCACCTCATACGGCCAACGCAGTCGCGGCACTCCTGCAGAAATTCAAATGGGAGGTTCTCGGCCACCCTCCATACAGTCCAGACCTCTCTCCCTGTGATTACGCCATGTTTTGTCCCCTGAAAAGGACTCGGCGGGGCCAATGATTCACCCAGGACGCCGACGTCCAGCTGTACGTGCGGAACTGGTTCACATCGAAGCCCAGGGAATTTTTTGAGACAGCCATTCACCGCCTCGTGTCACAGTGGGACAAGTGCCTCAACAGCCAGGGCCAATACTTCTAACATACAGGTACTGGTTTCTGTAATTATGGCTCCAGCTCGTTACTTTTTGAACGCACCTTATATATATTATATGCAAAAGGATGAAACGCCCCAGGTTTAAATAAAATTAAAGAGATAAGAATAATAAGGCAGCGGGTGAAGATGGAATTAAAGCAGAATTGTGGAAAGTTCTCGATGATATCATCAATAAACTCAAATATATCTTAGATACAATCTGGGACAATGATGAAATTCCAGAAGATTGGAAGTCAGCCATCATGCATAAGAAAGGTCCAAAAACTGATCCAAATAACTATAGAGGCATTTCACTTGTGCCGGTGACTTATAAAATACTCTCGAAAGCACTACTCAGCCGTGCAGAACCACAATTAGATCCGCAAATAGCGGAATATCGAGGTGGTTTTCAGAAAAATAGATCATGCATTGAGCAGATCTGGAATCTCAAAACCATTCTACAAATGAGACAACTGAGAAACAAAGCAACAACTATTACTTTTATAGACTTCAAGAAAGCTTATGATTCCACTAGGCCTACTAGAGAATCTCTCATCAAGGTTTTAAAAGAATTCGGCTTAGATTCGATAACCACCAAACATTATGCAAGATACATTTACATTAACAAGGCCAACGGCCTGCCACGTTGAAACACCGGATCCCATGAGAACTCCGCAGTTAAGCAGCATTGGGCGTGGTCGAAACTTGGATAGTATGCCGGTTCTAGGTACTGCGTGCTGTTGGCCAACACAAGGAGGAGCGGGAAGGCCTTGGCCCCCTACTGCACGTAAACTACGGCTGAGGATACCTGATCTAAAGTTAGATTCAATGGAGAATTCTCTAGAACTTTTCAAATAAAAACAGGTGTCAGACAGGGAGATTGGTTGTCGCCTTTGCTTTTTAATTTTGCTCTGGAGAAGGTAATTAGAGAATGGAGTTAATCACACACGAAAAGTATAAATTTCGGAAGTAAAAAAGATAATATCCATTTAGATTGCTTGGCTTTCGCAGATGACATTGCTCTGATCACAGACACACCTGATAATGCAAAGATCCAAGTCGAAAACGTAATAATATATACAGTATATATAATATTTTATGTTCGACGATGTCGAAATGTAAATATTATATCTCAGAAAACTGTATCATGATGAGGGTCATTATAACACTATTTTTCATTATGAAACAGTTTCTCTCACCAATCAGAGCTCAAGAAACAGTTGTTTGACCAATTATGTAAGGATAGCATCGCACCTGCGCTGAGTTCCAAGGCCTTCTAATTTAAATTTCACTGCGTGGCCTAGTGTCATAGTGGGGTAAACGAGGAGGCCATGGTCAAATAAAAAGTATTCTCTGCCTCCCATGCGCTCCGTTCAGCACATAAAACAGGCGAAATCTCGACAGATATTTATGAATATTTATGTTCGAACATAAAATAGTTATAATGATCGTCGAACACAACCAGTCGTATGCAATTTACTATTATAATATTACTAGCAGACCCGTGCGAGAAATCTCGCATGTTCATAAACCACACTTTCCCCAATAGGTTTATAATGAGAGACTTAAGGAGAAAGGTTATGTTTTTATTTCAACCAAATGAATAATGAACTATTTACATTTCAGGATAAAGGAAAAACCTCAGAATGTTAATATGACATGAAACAGGTGTCACAGCGGCCCGTGGACAGCAATTATGAAGCGTATTTTCCTACAGGAACGGTGTTTGCAAATCGCACACTTCGTACAATTTTTTTAAAAGTAATTTGTTAAAGAAATTATTGATATTTATGAAATGATAGTGCTATAAGTCACTGCTAATGTCTATTGTATTTCATTTGAATGCTCATTTGTCACGGTCGGTAGCTTGTGAGCGCCGCAGGAGGGATCTATACCATTGAAATAATATATATGATAATTATTAGTTTAATGTCTCAAACTTTTGATAATATCGGTTCTTTCCAGAACCTATCAACAATAGACATTGGACCTTCAGTCCGTATTTTACAACTAAATATTGAAGGCATAAGTCGTGCCAAGTGTGAATATCTCGGAAAACCAGCTGAACAACTTCTATATTGATATCGTCAACATTCAGGAGACGCACACCACAGAAGAACAGGACTTTGATAGAAGAGGACGAATTTTGGGCTATACCCTTGTCGATGCTATCCACCATCAACAGTATGGGATTGCCACCTATGCCAAATCCAGTCTTACAGGAGTTCAAGTTGTTGAGTCAAGTGTCAAGGATCTCATCTTCTCTATAGTTATACAGGTTAATAACCTAACAGTTGTTATCGTGTATAAACCTCCTAGCATCAGTTGGCCTAGCATTTTGCCAACTTTCAGCCATCCCTGCATTTACACTGGAGATTTTAACAGCCATCATACTAACTGGCGATATGACTCTGTTGATGACGATGGTGAGGCATTATCTCAGTGGGTTGAAATATCCGATCTGCACCTAGTTTTTGATGCGAAAGACAAGGGCACTTTCCATTCTGCTCGCTGGAGAAGAGACTACAACCCTGATCAAACATTTGTGTCCAAGGATTGGTTTGATCAGCCTCTCAGTATCACACGTACAATATTGTCGAGTTTCCCAAACAGCCAGCATCGACCAGTTCTGTTGGAAGCAGGTATGAAGATACCCCTGGTGACCTCAGTACCTGTACCCAGATGGAATTTTAATCGTGCAAAGTGTGATAGATTCTCTAAAGATCTTGACCAGAAGCTCCAACTACCAGCAACTATGATGAAATCGTCAGCTTGGTCATTTCAACTGCCAAATCAAATGATCCGAGAGGTTTCAGAAAATATTATGTGCCTGGTTGGAATCCAGAAAGTGAGGCTCTGTATGAAGAATATCAAACAACAGGTAGTCATGAAGTAGGTTCACAGCTTCTGCAGTCATTAGACAAGAATAGGAGAGAAAAGTGGGAAGCAACAGTGAAAGACATGGACTTCGCAAAATCGAGCAGGAAAGCTTGGAGAGTCTTGAATCGACTTTCTGGAAAACATTAATTCTAAAAAGCAGTGCAATAACTTGAGTCCAGATGCCATAGCAAATAGAATGGTTGAAGTCACCCGAGCCAAGAGGGATAAATGGCATACGAAAAATGTGAAGCGTAAGCTCACTGAGCTCAAACATGGATCACAGAAGAATGAGGATCTGTCCAGGCCATTTTCTATTCAGGAAGTTGATGCTGCTATCAAAATGCTGAAGACCGGTAATGCTGCTGGCCCAGATAATATCTTCAACGAATTTCTTCGATATATGGGTCCATATAGTATAAAGTGGATCACTTCTCTTTTTTCTTACATCCTTCAGACTAACAAACTGCCAAAGCAGTTTAAACGATCAAAAGTAATAGCCATTCTGAAACCTAGAAAGTCGGAGCAGAGACTTGAAAACTACCGTCCAATAGCACTTCTTAGCTGCATTTATAAACTCTTGGATCGAGTCCTCCTCACTAGGATTGCACCACTCATTGAAGATGTAATCCCTCCAGAACAAGCTGGTTTCAGAAGAAATCGTAGCTGCACTGATCAAGTTTTGGCTCTTACCACTCACATCGAGGCAGGCTTCCGAAAGAAGTTAAAATCAATAGCTATCTTTATTGACCTGACAAGTGCATATGATACTGTCTGGCGACATGGACTAATTCTTAAAGTGCTGGAAGTAATTCCCTGCTTGGAAATAGCAAACCTAATTTCCAACATGCTCTGTGAGAGAGACTTTGTAGTATTCCTAGGTGATTCTAAAAATCGTAAAAGGAAATTAAATAACAGTTTGCCACAGGGATCAGTATTGGCCCCAGTTCTCTTCAACCTCTACATCCATGACTTGCCATCAACCTCAGCTACTAAGTTTATCTATGCAGATGACATTGCACTGGTAGCTCAAAGCAGACATTTTGAGGATGGAGAAGGCATTCTTTCAGCAGACTTGGACAAAATGGCTATATTATTCAAGTCTTGGCGATTGATCCCATGCTCTTCTAAGACTGAGGTTTCATGTTTCCATCTTAGCAACCGACTCGCAAACTACGAGCCATCTGTTTTATTCCTTGGTGATAAACTAAAGTACAACCCTTTCCCGAAATATCTAGGAGTCATCCTGGACAGAACTTTAAGCTACAAAGAACATCTCACCAAGCTCTATCACAAACTCACTACAAGGAATAACATCCTGCACAAGCTTTGTGGTAGTTCATGGGGAGCCTCGGCTGACTGCTTACGATTAACGGGTATTAGTCTTGTCTACTCTGCAGCGGAATACTGTGCCCCTGTATGGCTGGAAAGTGCACATGTGCATAAAGTAGTTACTAAGTTGAATGAAACCATGCGCTGCATAACTGGTACTGTCAAGTCTACACCTCGCCACTGGTTACCCGTTCTTAGCCATATCCCACCACCCCACCTGAGGAGAAAGGAAGCTCTGCTGAGAGAAGCAAAGAAGATCCGGTCATCTCCCTCATTACCAGTTCACCAGGAATTTTGTTACCCATCGCCACAACGACTTCGATCTAGGAATCCAGCAAGTGTATTGGCCGGCCGACTCTTAGGGACAATTTTAACCTAAACCGGAGCTGGCAGGAAGAGTGGTCAAATTCAACATCTGGTACTAATGCTTATGAGATACATCCAACTCGGAAAATGAATGGATTTGACCTCCCAAGAAAACTATGGTGTCGCCTCAACAGACTGAGAACTGGGCATGGGCGCTGTAATTTCTTGCGCCATAAGTGGGGCTGGATGGATTCTCCAATGTGTGAATGCAGTGAAGAGGAGCAGACCATGGACCATGTCATACTGCGTTGCCCTCTTCATGCCTTCTCCGGAAGCCCCAGCGACCTATTTCATCTATCAGAAAGTGCTGCTGTGTGGCTGAAGAACTTGGACCTGGACTTATGAATTCCTTATTGTACTCACCATGCGATTAAATAAAATAAAATAAAATAAAATAATTAGTTGTTTTGTTTTATTATTTTTAGGTCTTTTTTTTAATATTTCGGATTCCTCCTCAAAATTTATATATACACTACTGTTTGTATAAAGTGAACACCCAGAAGAAATAGTCGGAGACACTCCCAGAACAGGGGTCGTGTAGGCCTTCGGCACCTTACTAAGTGATTGAAATCGCAGAGAGATGGCGTGCACATTGGCCTACCAGTGCCCTCTGTCGTGGGACCGGACAGGTCAGTGTTCCGCTCTGCTCTGTCGGCGTGGGGCCGTCATACCAAGTGGAAACGTGTAAGCAAGTGCAACGATGCCTCGCCGACGTCACAGGGTGGACTATTAGCATGTGAGTGCGGTTGAATGGGGCTGAATGCTTGGGCTCCGGGAGGCGGGTCTGTCGTTCCAGTACATTGCGGCTCGTACAGGGCACCCCGCGTCAACAGTAAGGCGTATGTGGATCCAGTGGAGAGAGGAGGGCCGTACACAGTGACGACAATGTACAGGACGACGCAATATGACCACAGCGCGAGACGACCGCCATCCTCTCCGCATGGCTGTATCGGACAGAACAGCGTCGTCCTCGGTGTTGGCTCGACGTTGGACCACTACAACGGTGCAGCGCCGTCTTTTGAGGACTGGACTGGTAGCATGCATGCCATTGCGTCGGCTTCCATTGACTGGGAACCACCGACGCCTCCGACTACAATGGGCACGTGCACGCCGACACTGGTGGGCTGAGTAACGAAATGTAGTGTTTTCGGACGAGTCCCGCTTCAACCTGTCCTACAGTGATGGCCGCATACGCGTTCGACGCCGCCGTGGAGAATGCAATCAGGCAGACTGTATTGTTGAGCTGCATAGCGGACAAACACCAGGTGTAATGGTTTGGGGTGCAATTGCCTATAACAGGCGATCGCGCCTCGTACATCTTGCGGGCAATCTGGTCAGTGACTGCTACATCAGGGAAGCTTAACAGCCCGCGTTACTGCCCCTCTTGCAGGCCGTTCCGCAGGCCATATTTCAGCAGGACAATGCTCGCACACATGTGGCGAGGAATGTGCAAGCCTTCTTCGCAGAACGACAGATACCACTGCTTCCCTGGCCTGCCCGTTCGCCTGGCATGTCGCCCATCAAACATGTCTGGGATATGATAGGTCGGCAACTTGTTCGTTCAGGTCAACCTGCCGCCACTGTTGATGCTTTGTGGACGCGCCTACAAACCGCGTGGGACGGTATTCCCCAGCAGCGTATTCAAGCGCTGTATGATTCCATGCCACGACGTCTAGCGGCTCTTGAGTGCAGCACGTGGTGGCGCGACGCCACGCCACGCCGTACTGAAGATCGACCGTCAACGTGCACGTACCGGACTGTCCTTCTAATCAGTAATATTGTCATGTCTCTAAGCTGTGGTCACATCTCTTGTTCTTGGTGTTTCACTTTCTACACACGGCGCTGTATATTCAAAATGTGAAAAATTTAATCTGTAGCTTGTAGTTTAACGTGACCGTTAATCATGCGATCATGAGCTAGGGGTCCTCCTCTTAACTTGGAATCCGAACCACAAGACATGACATTTCACTTCGAAAATCTCTCATGTATTGACCGGGAATCGAACCCGGTCCACCTTGATGAGAGGCCAACAGCTTGATCGCTGTGTAATTTAATCTGTGTTAAGGGGGCCAGATGACCTCGTAGTTTCGACCCTTAAAACAACAATAACTGACTAAACTTCAATAGAACATTTTTTTATTTTTAAAGTTTCTAACCCTCGTTTTACCGTGGGAGCATTAGGCCTATGTCGTACATCTTCGCTCTGCAGTCCTTCCATCCATTTGTTGTAGAAAAGTTTGAACAAGGGTTAGTAATTGGCTCTCATCCGCCTACGACAGTAGACGAGCTCCTGGGGAGTGGCATGAATTGCAGCATATTGCGAAATTACTGAGAAACAACAACATTCATGGTTTCAACGGACTCTGTAGTTCACGAGGAGGGAGCTTGCTACCATATTCGCGTTCCACTAGAAGGCAGAATATTCGTTCCGAACTATACAAATTGTTACTTTTACGGTTTTTAGCCCTCGTTCTATCGTGGGAGCATTTAATTGGCACTTTTTTAGTGCTGAACCTCATATACGAAGAATACAGTGTGTTACCGCACATTAGTTTTATGTCCTGCTAAGCGGAAAAGCCGTATCTCCAAGAGCATGTTCGTGGGGAGAAAGAATTTTCTACTAGGCACGCCCAGAAAGTAAGTTAATTTTTATACGCTGTCCCAGCATCGCTGAAATTGCAGTTCGGCGCATGCGCAGTAGTTGCTCTGAGTCAACAATAAGGATCTGACGCAATTTTGAGATCGCTATCTGTGCTTGGTTAGAATGGCGAAGTTCATTGAAAATCCCGCCTCTAATGAGATATCGGTCAATTGGTTTCTGAATGCAAAGAACACTAAACCAGTCGACGTTCATCGACAGATTTGCGAAATGTACGGAGAAAATGCGATGACTGAGTCAATAGTAAAGAGATAGGTCCGACAGCTCAATGAAGGGCGTGATCAAGCGCACGATGGCGAACGAAGTGGGCGTCCATTGCTGGTTAATGAAGACTTGGTTCGCGCAGTTGAAGAACGCATTACGTAAAACCGTTGGTTTTCACTATCTGATCCTTCTACGAACTTTCCGCAAGATTCAAGGTACTTCTTCATGAAATTATTTCTGAAAAACTGACTTCGAAAACTGTGTGCACGTTGGGTGCCAAAGACACCTACAGAGCAACACAAACATGAGCGTTAGGGCAGTGCACTTGACTTTTTGTCACAAAGATGTTGACAACACGGCGGCAACGTTTTATGAAGAAGGCATACAAAACCTTGTGCCACGCTATGTCAAGTGCCTTTAAAATGGAGGGAACTATGTGGAAAGATAGTTTACGATTTGTTGTTTGTTTTGCAATTTATATACCACTGTGCAAAGGGTTTACTATATCATATATTCTAGGCATTTTTATGTCGTAATTTTGGAAGTATGTGTCAGCTGTTTCTTAACACGCGGCTTCCTAAGTTAATGTTACGTGTATAAGTATGTACGCCAAAAATGTGTTATATAAAATAGACATAGGTTGGAAAACTACTTTTCTATGAGCCCAAAATACAAATATATCATAAGTTCCTTACACAAAGTATTTCTGGCGTAAGTTTGCGAAGAACATACTTTTGCATTTATAGATGTGTCAACCTGATTTTAAAATGAGCCAACCGACTTGAGATATCAGGAGGAGCGTTCCGAATATAAGTTTCGTAACTTTATTTTACAGGAAAACTGCATTACAAAATTATAAAATACATTGTCATAAGAAAGGATAAACCTTTTGACATTGATACATTTGTCATACCATGAAATAAACTCCAAGAAAACCTCCTCGAAAAATTCGGTGCCAAGAGATTTCAGATGCTTGGATATTTTTCTGGACGGGTTAGCTAGGATGCTTCCCTGTCATTTAGGTGGCCTTGGTCTCCGGAGTAAAATGGTACACCCATGTCTAATCTACTGTGATGATCCTGAACAGGAAGTCGTGAACTGTCTCGGCAGCCTTCTTGACGACACCTTCCGATATCCCAACACTTCGTGAATCGTGTGGTAGGCTTGAGAACGTCCAACACCCATGGATGCGACATCAGATACGTTATGCGCCATTCGGCTGACACCATTTTCTTGTCCTCTTTCGGCGATTGATGCAGTTGTGTACGTGGAGGAGCGCTCATCTTCATCTTCCACATACTGTCTTCCATCACTAAACAGTGAACACCAGTGCCCAACTATTTGACGGGACATGACGACGTATCCATAGACGTTTTGTAGGTGGCGATGAATATACGAAATGCTAGTCCCACGCAACCAGTCATAGCGCACGACCGGACACACTTCCATTCGTTATCACGGTTAGTTACTTTGACAACGTAATGTATCCCATATCTCAATGCATTATCATTTTTATAAGATAAGCGTTGAAGTATTAATCTCCGTGTATCCCCGACATTCTAATATATTGGGGGACAGAACTTAGCCCATCCTGGTCACGAGGTATGCAGCACAAGTCTTTCCTGAAAAAGTATTTAAGATCAGTAGGGCTGTTTCGGCCCAAATCCCTGACTAACTAATAAATAGACTGAAACTTTACTTGACAGAGCCTACGGAAACCATTCAGAAACACAGAAGTTAAAAAATTAAATTATTGTGTTGCAGAACCAATCATGGATATGTTTTTAATCGTCGAAGTATCGCCTTTGACTATGGTTTAGTATTCGCATGAGCTTCAACTAGTGGGAGCTAAGTGCGCTTGCACTTGTCGCCATGGTAACTAGGTGTAGAAATCTGTCGTTGCAAAAACTGCTCATGCTAAGCCTAGAGAGGTCCTCAGCCCCAAAACATATCCATGAAGTCTACTCACGCTAATCCCAGGAAGACCTCGTGCCCAACAACATATCCACGTTAAAAGCACCTTATCAGTCAGCTGTTCCATTTTCCCTCAACTCCCACTTCCTCCGCCCACCACACATACTACATAATTCGCCCTGCTCAGAAGGAATACTTGACGAAATGCAACAGCATCAAACGTTCTGCTATAAATTAACCTTCGGGGAGCAAATTCTACCCTTCAACTAAGTGTATTTTAGACTTGAACATTCTTTGAAACTTGCAATTTCAGATTCCTATTATTTCTGTTGCTGTATTCTGTAGGCTATACCAACGTCAGTTACTTCAGAACAATGATCCCTATCTATAGGCCACAGGCGCTATTTACCAATTCCTCTTCCTTACATTCATACCCCCCCCCCCCCCCCCCCCCAAGACAACACCCCACACGCGACGGTACTAGTAGCTTACCCCATGGGTGTCCGCATAGAAGCAGCTACATACTCTGGCGAGCCGAACATGTCCTCGGACACTCCCTACTCGGCACTAAAAGCCACACGCTTAATATATATAATTATATTGACGTTGAATTAACCAGATTGTTTGGGCCCGATTTCTCCCCCCTCTCCCCTCTTCGCTACGCCTGTAGCTCTATTGGCCTACACGCCAAGGGTTGATCGCTGATGTTCTAAAACGCCAGTGGTCCGTCAGCGATGACGCGCACTTTATTCTGCTTTTTCACTGGTACTTTGCGGATTTCATGTATCCCCATAACAGGGAAAGGAAAGAAGTTTGTAGTTTTATCTGACCGTTAATATCACGAAGTCATGGGATCTCCTTTTACGTGGAATGCGAACCACAGGACGCAGTATATTTTGTGTTATGCGTCAGACCCTTGAATAGAGTAGGCCTTCGCTATATTCTTCCTCTTTCTTCGCGTCGTGTCCTTTGCTATGGTAACCTATAGATATCAATGAATACATAATTCACGTAAATATGAATCGAATACTATAGCCTACATTTTTGGGTCAGTTTTTAGAAAATACATAAATAGCGACATATTGCAAACGTAGCTACAAGTGTGACTATTACCCGAATAGTGCCCAGTAGTTGGATTTAAAAAAATATTCGTGAAATAAATTTAATATAGTTTTTCGGAAATTTGAAATTTAGCCCGATGCTGCCCGATATGTTACTTATCTCTCAGTTGTCATATGTTTTGATTATCTTTTTCAGATGATGATGATGATGTTGATGATAATTGTTGTTTTAATGGGCCTAACATCTGGGTTATCGGCCCCTAAATCTTTTTCAGATTTCAGTATAATATTGATTAACAAATACAACGGTTAATGTATCATTTAGCTACTAAATAGGTATTTACGATTACGGCCCCACAATAATAGGATATTCTAGCTGAATTGTGCACCTTGCCATCGGGTCGAATTGTTCAGAATTGGTTCGTGGACTATTCTGGAATCCTTCAAAGAATGGCATGACTGCTAAGTTCGCACGACATGAACCCAGTCGAGTATTGGACGCGGTGAAGAGCCCGCAGGATTTTTTCCATGGAGGGGGGCAAGTAATATTTTTTCTTTACCTACCTGTCACTAGGTGATAAGACGCACATCCTTCCCGAAAGTTGTATGGCCATGTATCGACAAAAATAAAAATCAAACGGTTCATTAAATTGGTAATTTTAATCCAGTTCGCCGATTTTCTAAATAACTGGAGATATTTTCAAATAATCCCAAATTACTAAGTTAAATAAAACTTTGAAATTATCCCTACATCTAAATCAGTTAACTATCAGAAACTTCAATTTATAAAATAAACTGGTGTGACAATGAACAATCGAAATATTCTTGGGATTCCAGAGGGGGGACACGGCCCCTCCTTGCCCCCACCCTGCGGGCGCCCATGGTGGAGAGGTACATTCGCACCCTTCGTATTCATTGCAAAGTAGATTATGGGGTTGCGTGATTGAATCCTGGAGCAGTCTCTTAGCATTGGAGGGTGCATAAATGAATTGTAGCTATGATTTTAGGTTTACCTGCAAGTTCAGGATACCTTTCAAGGCAAAATTTCCACGGTGGGTGAGTGGATAGCGTGTTGGTCTACTAACCCCAAGATTGCAGGTTCGCTCCTGGCCGTGGTACGTGACTTTTGAAAGGCGGCAAAAATACCACACGCATGTCAAAGCAAGCTTGTAGTTTAACGTGACCATTAATCACGAGATCATGAGCCACGGGACCTCCTTTTAACGTGGAATCCGAACCACAGGACATGGCATTTCACTTCGAAAATCTCACATGCATTGACCGGGAATCGAACCCGGTCCGCCTTGGTGAGAGGCATACAGCTTGACCGCTGCGCCACCACGCCCCCCACGCATGTCATACGATGTTGGCATGTCAAATAACCCATTTGAATTCAGTAGGTCGTATGCATAATGGCAAAATTAATCTCGGGAGTTTTCGCCAACACAAAGTTCCCGGCACCCGTGGCCATAAGATATTAAAATTAAGGCAAAATTCCGACACTCGGGCGTCTCTTAAAGCTGCAGTAGTTAAAATAGGGCCATAAAACCGATTTAAAATATTCCAAGGGGGGGAGTTATTGCCTTATTTTGACATGTCTATTTTGGACCCCCTGTCCCTCTCTTTTCAGCCTGCCATTTATATACTTTATTGCCACATTTAAAAAAATCTCTATCCCGTGCTCTTTTATTTTTGAAGTACCGTGCAGTATGTCGAGGGTTGCCAAATTTCCATGTTTCTATTACGGAACCCTTCCTGGATGAGTCTTCTCGGAGCGTGATAGTTAGAAGGTTGCCACAAGTCCATTTATATATTACGGAGCGTTTCTGAACAGTTCGGACACAGGCCGTGCTGATTTCAGGATTATCCCGAGACGTGCGGAAACCCTGATATCGCGTCGAATTGCGTCACTTCATCACCGTTCTACACAATACTAGGTACTCATCCTATAAGTTTTTAGAGGCAGGTGGCGGGCGGGAGTGGATATTTGTTAGCAGCGGGGACGGAAACTGCCAGTGAAACAAGAGTCGTGATAGCAAAGTACTGTTCATGCTTGGAGTGACCTTGAGGAACGAAATAGCAGCACGGCGTGAGAAGTTACTGGCGAGTATACAACAAGTGCACATGACTCACGCATGTTGATACATAACACATAAAAACTTGGCCTCGGTCCCTGAATGCTACTTATTTTACTAGCCCAGCTTTCTCCGCACTTTAATTACTTCGTACCAACGCTATTATAGCTGGATATTGGATCTGATATCAAATTTTGATGATGGGCTAATCCACTGAAACTGACGCAGCATTTGGAGAAACTCTTTCGTAAGTTGTTTTCTTCTATTGGTTTTCTTCTGTTGGAAGCACAACAATACATATCCAGAACTCAAGTGGATGGTTTCATAGACAAGAGAAATACTATATTAATATGTAGTTGAAGAAAATAGTTAAAGTGAGCAAATATTTTGACAATATTCATAATTTTTTGACATTTTAACTTAATTCAAAATTATATTGTTTCAATTATTTTTTAAATGTAATGTTTTTGTGTAAGGATATCCATTTATTTATTTATTTATTTACAGTTAAGTTATTTTTACTCCTAGCTTTTAATTAGAATAGATTATAAATTCTTCGATA
Organism: Meconema thalassinum; assembly: GCA_946902985.2. Classification (NCBI taxonomy): domain Eukaryota; kingdom Metazoa; phylum Arthropoda; class Insecta; order Orthoptera; family Tettigoniidae; genus Meconema; species Meconema thalassinum. The sequence goes on from OX336390.1 coordinate 448,235,186, forward strand.
TAAGCTGAAGAATACTCCATTGAAGGATCGAAACACGTACAATTGATTAGATGTTTCATGATTTGTATTGATAGGCGTATTATTTCAAGGGTTATTTTATTAAGGGCCGATAATTCAGATGATAGGCCCCTTAAAACAACAATTATCAACATCATCATGGTGCGCCTCTAATCAGCGCATCGAATTGAACACACTAGTTCTGCTCCCTTCCGATGGAGAACATTCAACGAAGAATTCTCAAACTAATTAGATTTTATGTTAGGCTAAGGTGTCTCTCTCTCCCCCCTAATAACTTCTAAACGGCTGGAGCTATTTCAATGAAACTCAGTAAGATCATAGCACCATTCTGGCCGACCCCAACCGTGCCCTTCAAATTTTATTGTCTCTCACCAATCCAACATGGCGGCCAAGCGAAGTTGAAACTTTTAAATAGACTTTTCTCGCGATTTAACCATCCAAACGTAATGGAACTTGGTACAGCAAATGTTTATACACATTGTAATGCACTGGCGTCTAATTTAGTTCAATTGTTTACATAACCTAAAAATGGCGGCTGTGCGAAATATTTCACTGGCATTCTATATCTCCGAATCTATTACAGACAGAAAGGACACCACTATAAGTTTATCTATGTAACTTTCAAACACCTGTAAAGTACAAAACGAACATGGCGGCCAAGCGAAGTTGAAACATTTTAATAGACTTTTCTCGTGATTTAACTCTCTTTGCGCAGTGAAATATGGTACAGTAAATGATTATACATATTGTAATGCACTGGCATACAATTTAGTTCAATTGTTTACATAGTCTCAAGATGGCGGCTGAGCGAAATTTTAAAATTAAGTTTTTATTTCTTGGGTCGTAATCATGCAATCGAAGTGAAAGTTTGAATAATGAACCTACGCAATAGTTTTCCTTTAATGGTACTTAACTCTATGGCCTATACATATAACAATCCAACATGGCGAGCATCCGAAATATTTAGACGGTTCTCAATATCTACGAATCTTTTACGGCAATCAAACTGATATTTTTAATGTTCATAGAGGCTATGAACATAAGTTCACATATAGGACTTTCAGTAACCTGGTGAGCACAAACGAACATGACGGCGACGCGAAGTATAAATATTTAAATGGACGTTTCTCGCGATTTAACCGTAAGAGTGCAGTGAAACTTTGCACGTTAAATGATTATACAAATGTTAATCCAGTGGCATCGAATTTATTTCAATTGTTTTCATAACCACCAGATGGCAGCTGTGCGAAATTTTAAAATCTCGTTTTTACTTCTTGTGTTCTAATCATGCGATTGAAGTTTGAATACCACACGTACACAATAATCGTCATGTAATAGTACATAAATAAAAAAATCTAACCTATCGACCGTCTGAAATATTTAGACGGTTCTCAATATCTACGACCCTTCAAACTGAAATCTTGTATATTGATAGAAGCAATTAACACGAGTAGGAGATATGAAAATAGGCTGTATAGTTCTTCACGGAACTACTTGTTATTATTTGAGGTTCCTGCTCATTCTCGTGATATTCTTGTTTAAGACAAAGTCAAGAAAACCAGAAAGAACTTCGCTGTAATACGCATTTTGAAAATAACATACAATCTAAGAACTCTTTTTCGTTGTCTTGTTTTACCTTAATACAGTTAAGCTTCAATAACTCCCCCATAAATACGAGATATACGTAGGGAACTAACCTATTTATGTTACTGGTAGGTTGATTCCTTCTAAGATATTATTTGTTTTGCTTATCCAATGCAAAATGTTGTCTAAAATTGATAAGCTTAGCCAACTCTACTAAAATCCTGTAAGTTCATACACAAGAACGCGTATGGCAGGAGAATGGTGGTTCGCAGCGCGGCAAGTAGTGGTACAATCAGAAATAGCTTCGGCATATATAGTCACTGTACCTCAGACTGAATTAAAGAGTGCAATGGTACTTTTGTACTCAGTATGGCATGATAACACGAAACATTAGAGGTGAGGTTAAAGCTGATGTAGAACAGTCGTCTCCCTGGCGCTCAGTTGACTCCTTATCTCTGCAGGAACACCGTCGCATGAATGATGTAGTTAGGGGTCGACCGGTAAACATGGCCGCAAGTGGTCGCGCGTGCACAGACGTCGTCTTGCTCTCGTAAACCTCTCTCTCAGTGTTGCCTGGTGGACAGAATTCACTATAAGTTAACGCATTTAATGGTCAGTGGGTTATATAGCTGCTTTTTTTTTCTTTCAATATTGTTATAAATGAATACAGTATTCAGCATGTTTCAGAAATGTGATATCACCGTTTCGGGTGAATCCGGAGGGAAAATTTATGTCCAAATATGTAATTGTGAAGTTCTTCGCTGGTGTATTACGGAGCTACAGGAAAAATGAGAGAAGAGCCAATTAAGGGGGGACAAGGAGAGACTCCCTAGGCCTCGGATACCCTAATACCGTCGGGGTCGAAAGAGAACAAGAGTTGACCAAGAGAGGTCGACAGGAAAGAAGATGGAGAGGAGCCTGGCACAAGCAAGTCGAAGCAATGCCAGACTCAGCTGGGGCACCGTGGTCGCCAACCCACATCCCATCAGATGTGAGTCCCTGGGGGATCAATTACAAGAACATGGCGATGAAATAACCAGCGTTTCTAGGCTGCACACTGTGTCAAGCCAGTACACATTTATCCCTAAATAAACACCGCATGATATTAGTCAAATGTGGCACGAATGCCCTTGTATATTATTCCCAAAGCTTAAAATATGCATCAAAATATTTGGCGGTGGTGAGATTTGAACCCAGCTCCCAAAAACAGGACGATTATCTTCTACGAACTTAGACCTTTGCGCCACGGCTACTTGTCCCTTCAGCTTTCCTGAAAGCGTATGAGATGTGATACAGCTTTCCGCTTCGAAGCTTCATTCACGTTTTTTATCAGTAAGCCACCGTACCTAGCGTCAATTTCGTAACCAACTGAAACCGTATCATCGGCATGTTCTTTGTACATGCCCGTATGACAGTTAGATGCTTTGAATTATCACTTGTCGCACACATGTTTTTGTAAAGGTCTTGCTTCCATATCGTCATAAATCTTGTAAAGTCGTTTAGGGTCATTGTGGCTTGGCTATAGACGGGGAACTGTCGACCGTATTGGCATCAGACGTTGGAAGTGTGGCCGAAAACTAAAAAAATAAGGGGCGGCTGACACCTGGTATATCCATTATAACCCATTTCATACAAAGTTCATATTATTTCTATCAGTAGGCTATATTGCATTCAACACACTCAAATTAGTGAAATATGGGTCAGAACGAGAGATCAGCTGCCATCTTGCTTTGTAAACAAGTCGACTCAGCTTTTTAAAGTCACTTCTGCACTATAATATTACAATATAAACTTTTAATTTTGAACGGGCCACGTCCTTTAGAACAGTTTAACGATTCTCGGTTCGAAAGTCGGAACTGGTGGGTCCCATGTTATGGATTATAAAGTTTGCATAATACAAACGGCCGCCATCCTGAAATAGTACGGTTGATGACTTTGTAGTTTGGGCACAAGACGCGTCCCATATGAAGGTATATTTTTACCAAATTTGGTAAAGATCCGATGATTAGTTTGGTCGTAATTGAATTTTAAGTTTTTACCATTTGACTGGCCGCTACCTATGTACCAAATTTGGTTCAACTCGGTATCGTCATGTTTGAATTGATAGAGGGGGGATAGACATACAGAGTACACACTCACACACAGCCAGACACTAAGTTTTGGCCCAGTGTAGATCTCATAAGTCTACTTTTTTTTTTAAATTGAAAATAGGCTAAAAATCAAATCCATTGAAAGGTCATACAATTCTTCGTCAAGGGTTTTTTGATAGCACAAACCATTGACCATAGTAGTGAGAAGAAATGGAGTTTTTGAAGAATAAAATCATACCACCCTTAACAGGCACAATATCAAAACTGTTTAAAATGGTTAATAGTCCTCTAAAAATTACCTAAAACTTTTGTCTGAAAGACAATCCACCCTTACGCCAAGGAATGAGTAAAATGTTTTCGGAATTATAAGAAGATGAGACTTCCCGTACGCTAAGCACGGGAACGTTTGTAGATAGGCCTATACAGCAATTGCCAAATTTAGTGAATTCGACATAATTTTCTTTGCCCGGTGAAATCTACCTCCGCCTTCCTGCGCGCCGAGAAGGATTTTTGTTTGTTTTCGTTTTTCTCTCGGTACCATGTACCAAGGTAGCGATAACTTTTCACATGATCATCGCCACTGTGAAAATATTCAGTAATTCCAGGAACGCACTCCTGTAGCACAAGCATTGTTGCCATCTTGTCTGTAAGGGCCGTTTTTACCAACTCTTTACTAACGATTTGTTAGTTAATTCCTATTTAACATAAATACGAGAGTTAATGCGTAATTATCTTTGATGCATTTCATGAGACCATTCAGATTCTTAATTACTTAAATGCGCTTTACGGCTATCGCGCATGCGTAGACTCGGTTTCATCCTGGAGAAACATGGCGGACATGTCAAGAAGCGTGTAGCACTGAACCGTTGTTTGCGATACTTCTTTGAGATTTTCCGGAACATAATTATAAAGAAAGGGAAACACAGAAGACCTTATTCGTGGCAAAAGCTTAAAATGATGAACAAAGTATTTAGGAGAACTGGCAGTTGTGTTTAATATTCTTATATATAAAAGTGAAAGTCTGTATGTATGTATGTATGTGGGTGGATGGGTGGGTGGGTTGGTTCCGTATACAAATCTACACCGTTCCACCAATCTCAACCAAATTTTGCATACACGTAGTTTAGGACCCAGAAGGAACGGCTGCCTACATGAATTTTCGATAGTCTTTCTCATTCTTCTGATTTCGGCCCTTTTGCACTCGAGCAAAGGCTAATAAATTCATAAAATATACTCATGAAGGAATGGCAAGGCAGATAGTTTCCATGGCAACATAGCTCAAGTCGAGACACGGCCGACTGGATGCCAGTTGCGCTCTGCACTACCGGTATAGAAAATGAGGAGCTTTACTTGAAATCCTGTTAGTTACTCAACTGCTCACACAGCACTGTCAACCGAGTATAGCATAACAAAGACTTGACACTATCTACTAGATATTTGTCAAATACCACTCACTCACTCACTCACACACACATTCATCACGAAATCTCAGAAACCACCCAACGGATTGAAATGACATTTGGTATGCAGCTTCCTCAAGGGCCGCAAACGCCCACTAAGAAAGGATTTTTGGATATTCAGGTTATAAAGGGGTGTTAAGGGGGTAGACCTGCATTTCATTGAATAGCAATATCTCCCGATTGGTTTCATTGGGGGATGTGATACTCGGCATAAACTCATCATTAAAAATAAGAAGACATGTGACTGCGGGTTTTTCGATGTGGTGTATATTATGAGGTGAAAGGGGTGAAAAGTGGGGGTTGAAAGATTCCTAACGGAGCGTGTATCTCTTAAACGACATAAGCGAGGAGTTTGAAACTCAGCGGAAAAAATCAGCATAAAAAATAAGTAAATAGATGTTTGACCGTTTTTTCATAAATCCTCCCTCCATGGGGAGGGGTGAAATTCTGGGGGGAAAAAAACAGGAAAGAAAGTGTCCTAACCGATTGACTCACTCGCTCTTCAAACTCAGGGTGAAAAACTGCTTAAAAATAAGTAAATATGTTCGACAGTTTTTTTGATAAATCAAATTTATGGGGTTCATCGGGTGGGGTGAAATTCTGAAGAAAAAAAAATTGAAAGAAAATGTCCTGACTCACTCACTCATCAGCGCCCAGCCAAAAATATTGAAGTTGGAAACATGGCATTTTCGGGATGTGTTCGTTGTATGTCAAAACCATACACTAAGGGAGGATTTTTGAATATTCAGGTTCTAAAGGGGTCTTAAGGGGGTTAAACCTGCATTTCATTGAATAACAACATCTCACGAGTGGTTTCATTTGTGGATGTGTTACTCGGCATATAAACTAATCATTAAAAATAAGCAGACATGTGTCTAAGGGTTTTTCGATGTGGTGTATTATTATGAGGTGAAAGGGGTGAAAATTGGGGGTTGAGGGATTCTTAACGGAGCGTGTATATCTTGAACGACATAGGCGAGAAGTTTGAAATTCGGCGGGAAAAAACAGCTTAAAATATAAGTAAATAGGTGTTCGACCGTTTTTTCATAAATCCAATTTAATGGGCCCTTGGAGAGGGGTGAAATTCTGGGGGGAAAACAGGAAAGATAGTGTCCTAACTCACTCACTCATCAAACTCAGGGAGGAAGAACAGCTCAAAAATAAGTAAATAGGTGTCCGACCGTTTTTTTTTTCATAAATCGAATTTAAGGGGCTCGCAAGAGGGGTGAAATTCTGAAAAATAATTGAAAGAAAATGTCCTGACTTACTCGCTCACTCATCATCGCCCAGCCAAAATTATTGAAGTTAGAAACATGACATTTTGGGGCTATGTTCGTTGTATGTCGAAAACGTCCACTAAGGAAGGAATTTTGGATAGTCAGGTTCTAAAGGGGTGTTAAGGGGGTAGACTTGCATTTAATTGAATAACAATATCTCCCGATTGGTTTCCTTTGGGGTGGGATACTCGGCATATAAACTCATCATTAAGAATAAGAAGACACATGTCTGAGGGTTTTTCGATGTGGTGTATATTATGAGGTGTATGTGCGAAAAGTGTGAGTTGAAGGATTCTTAACGGAGCAAGTATCTCTTAAAAGACAGAGGCAAAAAGTATGAACCTCGGGGAGAAAAATCAGCTTGAAAAAGTAGTAAATAGGTGTTCGATCGTTTTTTCATAAATCAGATTTAAGGGGCTCATGGGGAGGGGTGAAATTCTGGGGAAAGAAGTCCACTAAGGAAGGATTTTTGGATATTCACTCATCATCCCCCAGCAAACCTATTGCAGTTAGAAACTTCAAATTTTGGGGATATGTTCGTTGTATGTCGAAAAAGTCCACTAAGAATGGATTTTTGGATATTCATGTTCTGAATGGGTGTTAAGGGGTTAAACTTTCATTTCAATGATTAACAATATCTCACGAGTTATTTCATTTGGGGATGTGATATTCGGCATATAAACTAATCATTCAAAATAAGCAGACATATGTCTAAGGGTTTATCGATATGGTGTATATTATGTGGTGAAAGGGGAGAAAATTGGGGGTCGAAGGTTTCTTAACGGAGCATGTACTGTATCTCTTATTCAGCATGGGCGATAAGTTTGAAATCCAGCGGAAAAAGCAGATTAAAAATAAGTTAATAGGTGTTCGACCATTTCTTTATAAATCCAATTTAAGGGGCCCATGGAGAGGGGTGAAATTCGGGGGGAAAAACAGGAAAGAAAGTATCCTAACTGATTGACTCACTTACTCACTCATCAAACTCAGGGGGGAAAACAGCTTTAAATAAGTAAATAGGTGTTCGGCCGTTTTTTTTTTCATAAATCCAATTTAAGGGGTTCATGGGGAGGGGTGAAATTCTCAAAAATAAATGAAAGAAAATGTCCTGACTGACTCACTCACTCATCATCGCCCAGCCAAAATTATTGAAGTTAGAAACATGAAATTTTGGGGATATGTTCGTTGTATGTCGAAAACGTCCACTAAGGAAAGAGTTTTGGATATTCAGGTTCTAAAGGGGTGTTGAGGGAGTATACGTGCATTTCATTGAATAACAATATCTCATGAGTGGTTTCATTTGGGGATGTGATACTTGGCATATATACTAATCATTAAAAATAAGCTGACACATGTCTAATGGTTTTTCGATGTGGTGTATATTATGAGGTGAAGGGGATGAAAAGTGGGGGTTGAAGGATTCCTAACGGAGCGTGTATCTCTTAAACGACATAAGTTCGATGTTTTCCGAGTTTCAATCAGCTTAAAAATAAATAAATAAATGAATAAATAATTAAAATAAGTAGGTGTTCGACCGTTTTTTTCATAAATCCAATTTAAGGGGCCCATGGGGAGGGGTGAAATTCTGGAAGAAAAACGTCCACTAAGGAAGGATTTTTGGATGTTCACTCTCATCGACCAACCAAAACTATTAAAGTTAGAAGAAGGGGATATGTTTGTTGTTTGTCGAAAAAGTCTACTAAGGAGGGATTTTTGGTATTCAGGTTCTAAAGGGGTGGTAACGGGGTTAAACCTGCATTTCATTGAATAACAATATGACACGACTATGACGCGAGCGAAGCGAGGGTAAAAATGAGATGGTGTGTGTCTGTGTATTACTCAATCACGCAAGTACCACTGGTCCGATTTACATGAATTTTATATGGAAGTAGCTGATTTACCTGGTTAACATATAGGCTACTTTTGATTTCAATACTTTGCACTATTTAAAGAAGGCGACCATTTTAGTGACGTCACTACACCCTTTGGTTTCAAACTTTCATATTTCCATTTCTAATAAAAAGTGAACGCTAAGAAATAGCAACCTTTTGATGGCATATACGAGGTTTAAAATTACATTTTCTATCCGAAAGGTATCTCCAACGGTTAGCGAGTAAAACCTAAATTCGTGCTATAAAACACGGTCAACGCCGAACGGTGTAGTTGGACAAAATGTTCCATCCTTAATCTCCCTCTGCGCAGCACCTCGCCTATCCCCTGTTTTAACTGTCACCTTCACATTTTAATTTATTTATGACGCGTAGCGAAGCACGGGTACTTCAGCTAGTTACTTATATAGGACACGCTCACCCCGTTGTCTTCGTAGCGTAAGCGGTTGCGTTGTAGACTGTGATTTTATTATGCAGAGTTGGACGGAGTTCGAATCCTACTTCGGATATGCTTTTTTTTTTTCGTATACTTTTTGCTTGGTATTAAACATGTATAATATTTTATCATTTCATTGCCATTAACATATTTTATATTCATATGGTTGAAAGTTCGTGTAAAACTCGGAAACAAACTGCCATTGAGGGATGCACGATGTACAGTTCGGCTGCTTCTCCTCCACTTTAACGATGCTTTAGAGAGTTGAGTGGTCAGGTTTGGCCATTTAACGTAATTCCTAATCACCATAGATGACGCAGTATGCAAAACAAAGGAAATCACCCAAACTAATGGAGTGTTGCAAGGTGACCCCCTCAGTCCCATACTGTTCAATATTGCCACAGCCGATGTAACAACAGTAATCCGAGAGAAATCAAAGGACGCAGTGATCTACATATATGCGGACGACATGGTCCTAGGATCACCAAATAAGGAAGAACTCCAACACGCCTTCTCAGCACTGGTAGAATGGGCAGGAAATAACAGTCTGAAAATAAACTGGACAAAAACCCAACAGATGGTTTTTCGGAAAGGTGGGCGTGCAGCAGCAAACGACAACTTGCAATATGAAGAGGACAAAGTGGAAATAGTAAATGCAGTTTAATACCTTGTGATAACTTTACAGACTACCGGAACATTCAGACTACACATCCAAGACAGAGCAGTGGCTTGCTTGAAAGCCATGTACGACATTATCAATCTTCAGCAGCTATCCTTAAAAACAGCTATGCATCTATTTGACGCAAAGATCCTACCAATTCTCACGTACGGGATCCACTTGATATGGGACCGACTAACGAAGAGAGATCTGGCCACCATCGAATGAGTTAAAGCCCAATTCCTGAAAACCCTAATGGGCATCTCAAAATACACGCGCTCCCGCCTAACATATGAATTAGCACGGGAACCCTTCCTCGTCGAAGATATAAGAACAAAATTACAGCTTCCATCAACAAAGAATGCTGAAGCGCATCTAGCAGAGAGAAGAGAGAAGGCATTCCGCTAGAATTTTACAGCACGGATGCCATGATCAACCGGAACTGGACCAGCGCCAATCAGAAACTAAGACATGTGGTGATAAAGTTAGCAGTGCATGGGTACCACCATAAAATATGTAAAAACATGTCCTACCACGCCCCGAATGAACTCTGCGTGTGCTCGTTATGTGACCAGTTCTGTGACACATATCACATCACACGATGTAAAAATAACCAGAAATCACTCTGTGATTATGGCAAGGACTAACATTTAAAATGAACAAAGCATCATACAGTGTTGCTCTATTTCACAAATAACATTCAATTCACAATATAATGACTGGTCATGAATGAATGCTTTAATGCACACATTCCTGATTGATTACTGGATCATGATGTTTTTACATCAATTAACTCTTTTGTAACATGTTTGTCTTACTAGTGTAAATCTATGTTATGTACATTCGTGCGCTCTTCTGTTAATAATAATAATAATAATAATAATAATAATAATTAGCGGCAAATTAACGAGCGTTTCTGTTTGATGAAATGCTCGTGCAAAGTTAAATAACCTTTAATGAAGAATTAAGAGATAATTAACGTTGGTGAAAATACCCGTAAGTCGTTAAATTTAGAGATTTTAGAAGCTTAGGCGACATTATTTGAAAGAGAGAGATTGGTGTCTTTGCAGAATCTGTGTAGACTCTTTGCCAATGAATTGAGTGACTTTTACCTGTTTAGTGTTTTGCTGAAAACTTGTTGTTAGTTTTAGGGTGCTCATTGTTTTGTTGTTTGCGAAAGAGGTTTTGTTTAGCTTTTATCAAATACTGTAAGTATGCTATCGGCAGTCAGTGGTGGAACTAAACATACAGTAGACTACATTTCGCTACGCTAGCTGTATATGGATTTTGCTGCAATCCATTCAATTTTTGAAATTGCAGCTTTTTCGTTTCTTTGTTCTAATATTGGGATACAGCGCCCACTTAGATGAACATGAGCTACATGGGGACCTCGCGAACTTGAACCTCCCGATGTCAATGAAACTTTGTATACAGTACATGTTGGTCGGATGACAAGGACATTGGTAATGTGTATTTCTGTTTTTGTTGTTTCTTTGAGGGGATTGGATATCGTGGTCGTTAGCCCCGTGTACTTGGGAGTGTGTAGAATTTTGTCTGATAACCTGTGCTGTGTATGTAGTAGTAGTACTGTAGTAGTAGTAGTGTGTGTTTGTTATTCAAATGGGGATTGGGAAGGAGGCGGCCGTGGCCTTCGAGTTTGTAACCATCCAGGCTTTTACCTGGGGTAGGTGTATTTCTAGTAGTGCTGTTGAAGAGGATACGGGAACTCAGCGCGTACCCACGCATCTTGACTGTTCCACCTCCTATTCTCGCATAATTTGACCACCTTTAGAGTTGGCCTAAATTAATTCGGTGATGATATACTAGACTATCACATATGTTTTCCTTGTGTTAGACCAACATATTATTATATGTAAAGGTTCATCGGCATTAGGAGGTTAACGTTCGCGATATCCCCTGGTCAGGAAAACCAACATGTGCTGCAGACTCAATATTAAAAGTTCATTGACATTGTTTACATAGAAAAACTGTGAATTTTGAGGAAGTAGTATAACGTTGTCCAAACCATTGTATCTGAATCCCATCGGACCGCGGCCCTGCAAGATTGTTTTGAAAGATTCTGAGACCCAGTTGGGTGCAACTTATACGCACACAATTATACGGGGCTGAAATGACCACGATGTCCATACCCCTAACATTAAAATAACGACATGTAATGTAACACACATACAACTACCTTTTCATTATCTGAAGTATAGTATAACTGTCTGTTCACCTGGGAGGAGCCGGGTGCGATTACTAATGGCATTATCCACTAAACAGACGAATGACTCTTAATTACTTAAGGTTAGCATCATCTTTCCAAATGTCCTTGACTAGATCATTCATCAAGTAGTTCAGTGATAGCCGTGCGATATCTGGTGGACATCGTATATGGGAAAGTTAAGTATGCGACAAGCTACACAAATACTGAACTCTCGCCTGCCATTAAGAAGCTTATCTTAAAGCTCTCATAAACGGTGTGGCACTTACCTCATAATGATATCGAAATATTAGGCACTCCATTGTTGACTATCTGAACATCTTCCATGTTCGCATCCATCCACTCTGATGATGATGATAATTGTTGTTTTAAGGGGCCTAACATCTGCTTTCTGATACCCGCCATTTGGGAATATCGAGATACATTTTGCCCTGATATGATTTTAGCCTACTTTCGATTTTTATTAAAAAAAAAATGAAACTACTGTAGACAAACAAATGGCCAAGTCCGCGTGCCTATGTGTGTATATGTCTCTCTCTCTCTCTCTCTCTCTCTACCCCCCCCCCCGTTATCAATTCAATCACGACGGAACCGAAATGAACCAAATTTGGATATAGTAATAACACTAGCATAGGGCACCTCAGTGTCATGTTTTATATCGCCGCCATCTTATCAAAAACAAAGTGACGATCACTCAAATGTTAAAGCTTAAATCAAATTACGCTACCAAATTTTGAATAGAAAGAAGTTCGTATAGTAAGTGCCTTGCGCCCAAACTACAAGGTCATCAGCCAAACAATTTCAAGATGGTGGCCGTGCGAATCATGCAAGCATAATAATCCATACTAGGATTATAATCCCATAATTCATCGTTCACAGTAACCTACTTGACAATCTGTAACCTACTTAACAATCAGATAGTTCTATATAAGGACGTTCTGCTACCAACGTTAGACCTATGGCTTTATATGAATGAATATTACTGGAAGCCGCCATTTGGGAATTATAAAATATAAAAATAAAATAGAAACACTTAAGAGATGCAGTAACGAAAATCAGAGATAACATAGGACAGTATTCGTGGCCTTGTATGGTAAAGGCAAAAGAAAGGCCTCTCCATACATTCAAAATGGCTGCTGTGCGAACTATTAGGACATTAATACTTCGAATGAAATTGGGTAATTAAGACGAATCTTGCCAAGAAGTGATTATAATATAAGAGCTCTGACTTGTCAAAAGATTATCACACTTATTTATTTATCGTATGATGTTAACACAACACAATCACCTACATAAATACAGATTCATATAACACAGCAATAATACTAACAAATTATATAAAATTATAAATCAACGTCCAACTCGTTGATCCATTTGACAGCCTCAGTTGTAGCAGAATGCAGGTCCTCCAGACTTCCTGGAAAAACTCGGAGAGGACATTCCAGTACTAAGTGCTCCATTGTCTGTGGAATGTCAGCGCAATCGCAATTCGGTGAGTCTTTCCAACCCCATTTGTGGAGAACAGAAGCACATCTTCCCAAGCCACATCTAATACGATTGAGTCTAGTCCAGGTATGTCTGGGCAGATTGAAGCCAGCAAGTTTTATGTGAGGGTCCTCAACGTTCACGATGCCTGGTGGTGTAGATGTTGTCCACTCAACCCGCCAATTTTCATTAGGTTTAAAATTTCTGCTTGTTAAATCCAAGGCAGTTTTCCATGCAGGTTTACGGGATTTCAATCTAGATGGGCCAAGATGTTTCATGTCTTCATGTATTGGGAGGGCCTTGTTATTTTGCACTCTCGACCAAAGATGAACCAGATTTTTCTGCCTTCTGATATGAGGAGGTGCGATATTACTCAGCACTGGTAACCACTGGACTGGAGTAGGAAGTAGTGTTCCAGATACAATACGCATGCTCTGTCGGAGCTGAACATCCACCCGTTGAGTGTGGCAGCTATTAAGCCATACCCCAGAGCAAAACTCGGCTGAAGAATAGATTAGCGCAAGAGCAGTTGTTCTCAGAGTGTTGGCATCCGCTCCCCATGATGTTCCAGCCAGGCGCTGAAGGAGGTTATTGCGGCTCTTCAATTTCGCAGCAGATTTACACAGATGGGTTTTGTAGGTCAGAGATCTATCCAAAGTCATTCCCAGATATTTAGGGGTGCTATTATACTGTAATTCTTTACCTCTAAAATTGACTCGAGGATGGTAATTTGCATGCCTGTTGTCCAGATGGAAAGCAGTTATCTCACTTTTCTGAGGATTTGGTTGTAAGCGCCATTTTGTGAAAAAGTCATCCAGGACTTTGAGGTCTTGGGTGAGAACGGCCTCAGCTTCTGCGAAATTAGCATGTTGAACAGTGAGGTTGATATCGTCCGCATACATGAACTTGCGGGCTACTGTTTTCGGAAGATCATGGGTGTACAGATTAAAAAGAATGGGTGAGAGAACAGAACCTTGCGGCAGGCCATTATTCAGTTTACGGAATCGGCTTTTATTCTGCTCAGAGTAGACTTGGAACAATCTGTTACTTAGCATGTTGTCTAACAAGTTCATAATCTTTAAACAAGGAACAGCCTTGATCAATTTCAATAGCAATCCCTCCTTCCAAACAGTATCATATGCTGCTGTGAGATCCAGAAAGGCTGATACGCTCTTCAGTTTCTTCTCAAACCCAGCTTCCACAAAGGTGGTCAGGGAAAGAACTTGGTCACTGCAATCACGGCCAGGTCGGAATCCTGCTTGTTCAATTGGGATCAGTGCCTCAATCGCTGGCGCTATTCTATTCAGGATCAATCTTTCCAGGAGCTTGAATGTCACAGATAGCAATGCTATTGGACGGTAACTTTGAGGTAAGTTCGGGTCTTTCCCTGGTTTTAAAAGGGCAATGATTTTGGTCTTCTTGAAGATTGCAGGTAACTTTCCTGATTCTAGTATACAGCTGAAAAACATAGCCAACCATCGTTTTGTAGCTGGACCACAGTTCTTTAATAATTCTGGATAAATCCCATCTAATCCTGCAGCTTTTCCATTTTGAAGAGAGCTTAAACCTTCTTCCACTTCCTGTACAGAGAAGGGTCTCGAATATGTATCATGTGGCTGAGCTGAGCGTATGGCTTGCCTAAGCTTTGTTTTCACCAACCGGTTGAACTTCTTGTTCTTTGCTGTTCTAGAGGTTTGGACAATATGGTTAGCTATCGCATTTACATTAATAGATGCAGGTGTTTTCGATGGTATGGAAGCGGAATCTAGTTTCCGTATCAGAGACCACGCCTTCCTGCTGGAATGGGTAAAGTTTAAACCTTCAACAGTATTTATCCATCTCTCTCTTCTACCTCTGTCAAGTGATTGTAGAAGTTCAGTAGCTTTCTCCATGCTGCTATTTTCATTATACTCTTCTTTCAGTCTGTTGGACTCCTCATTCCATCCTGGTATATACTCCTTCCTGAAGCCTCTCGGAATAGATCGTTTGGCTGCTGCTTTTATTAGACCTATGAACCTTAAGTAGTTTTCAGGTACCGCTTGAATCCATCTAATGTTGGCATCTGAGTATTTTGCATAGGTTTCCCAATCTGCCTTCAGAAAGTTCCAGCGAGGACGAGGTGTGGAATGAATAACAGGAATCTGTACTCCAATTTTGTATATTACTGGCCTATGCTGACTATGGGGAAAGTCTTGAAGCACTTGTCGCCGAATGCGAGGTACGGGAGTTGTAAGGCTATTGGAAACAAAGCATAAATCAGGTGAGTAATCTTGGTTCCATCGAGCTGAGTGAAATGTGCCTCTGTCTTTAGGGTCATACATCTGGGTAAGGTTATGTACTTCAGCCCATTCCGTCAGTTTAGTCCCATTTTCGTCATTCTGACAGTAGCCCCAAGATGTATGATGACTGTTGAAATCCCCTATGATAATATTTTCGTTAGTGGGGACTATAGATATAGGGTCAGGCCAGGATGTGGATGGAGGTTTATATAAATTTGTGACCACAGTATTCTCTATTTGTACTGATGTGGAGAAGAAAGTGTGACAATCACTGATTGGATGGACAGTGTACTGGTATATATCGCTCTTAATGTAAGTGGCGATACCATACTGAGCATGGTGTTGCATTGCTACCGGTTTGTATCCAGGTATTCTTCCTCGAGCTAACAACTGTTCGTCATTTTCCGTGTGCGTTTCCTGCAATACTACAATGTCAGCTGCGTTGTCCTCTAAGATCTTAGCAAGGTATTCACTCTTAGCTCTACTGATGCCTTCGATGTTTAATTGGCATATTGTTAGTTGTGAGCCAATTGTCTGTGTTTGAAACTGTACGTCCTTAAAAGGACTATTAGGTGTTACGGAGTTGTGGCCGTGAGGCCCTGAAGGGCAGTACGGCGGCATCTGGATCACTGTTGCTTTCTTAGCACCACCCAGGGGACACGTGTAGGGTACTTTAAGGTTAAACCTACGGACGTGAAGCAACGCTAATCCCCCATTATCACACTGAAGATAGAGTATAGAGGCCATCTTTAATCTAAAAAAAAAATCTTCGGTGTCCTATAGCTATAATAACGAACTTTAGTGATAAGGAAGGACCTTATAGGCCTAAGTCGTTTTCCTATGCTAAAATCAAAAGAACATAATCCATAGATTCAAGATGGCGGCTAGGCGTACTATTTAAGTACCGTAAACGCGGGGTACTTGAGCCCTGATTTTGAAACTTTTAACGTTATTATTTAAAAATGGGCACAACAGATTTTTTTCTTTGACATACTCACCTTATATTATTAAACTATAGTTTATTGTGGATACTTTAACGTACAATAGACTACGCATTGTTTGTGTTGTAGTAAATATTTTTAATTTTTGTTTAATTTGGCCTCAAGTTAACCTTAAGGTTGGGATACTTGAACCCAGACTGTAATTTCCATAGATACTACCATTTGAAGGCAGTTTGGGTCCAAGTAGGTTGATGGTTATTAGAATAACATAATTTCTGAACCTCCAGTAAACTGACAAACGTTTATTTTAAAGACAAATATTTATTTTGAACATTGATTTTCAACAACACATTTTAGATATTGTACAGACACAAGTAGGTAGGCATATAAGAATGTTTAGAGTCCAGTTAAAGAAAACAAACCTCTTTTTATTAGTTTTGGGGGCTATATTTTCATTACCACATCTTCAAATTTATAGAACAAGACATCCTTGTTTTTGGGCCACCTCCAAGCTTTTAGTGTAGGCTCCATGCAGTCAACTCGAACACCTTCTGCTTCTATAGCGAGGATTACTCCTGGTTATTCCTTCTCGTTCCATTTTACCAGAACAAATTTGCCTATTTCTAGGTCATCTTTCATTACAGGTGCGGGTGTTGGTGCTGATTTGGCTTTGGTTTGGCAAAAAGTCATTGACAAGTGCCCTATATGTTCTTCATCACTATTGTAGAGGGTGATGTCGCAGTCACCACCAGATCTTAAACTGAATGCGTCATCTTCTTCTGATGTGGAGTCTTGCAATGTTCTTTTTCGTATGGTGGTCTTGGTTGTTTTTGAAGACGCCTTACCCCTTCATTTTTGGACCTTTTTCCTGGTGTTTGCTGTTTTTCACGGAGGCACTGGTATTACTGGTAGAGCAGAAATCAGACACACTTACACTCTGTCCAGGTGGCACTTGAAGTTTTTTCTTCTTAGCAGTGGCGGCTGATGGATAATTGTTCTGGGTGTTGCGCTATTTTCATTAAGGGGGGGGGGGGGGTAAGTTGGTACATGGGCACCCGCAGGATTTTTTCAAGGGTGGGGGAGTAATATGTTTTTCATTTCATTACCTCGTCACTAGGTGTTATTGAGACGTACACCCTCGCGCAATTTTCGTTTCATTTCTTACTTGCTTCGTGATATACATTATTTGGCTGCGCTTAAACCGTTGGGTACATGATCTTTATGGCATGAATGGGAGGAATATTTTTTTTAGTTCAGAGTTTTTGTCCATAGGAGTTCTTTGTGAATCATCGTCATAAATCATTTATTTTAAACAGGCAAAAGTAGTTGTATCACCATGTAGGCCTACCGACAAAAATAAAACTCAAGCAGTTCATTAAAATGGTAATGTTAATCCAGTTCGCCGATTTTCTAAATACCGTAACTGAAGATATTCTCAAATAATCCAAAATTTCTAAGTTAAATAAAACTGTGGAATTATCCCTACATGTAAATCAGTTAACCATCAGTAACTTCAATTTATGAAATAAACTGGTGTGACAATGAACAATTTCAGGGGGGTGGGGGGCACGGCACATCCTTGGGCCCTCCCCCCCCCCCCTCCTGCAGACGCCCATGAGGTGATAGGACTGCTTGATATCGGAGAAAACTGTATTCAATTGCGCGGTAAAACGGATGTACCGGTACCTCATTCATAACGAATGCCGCAGTTCAGAGACATCACATTTTCATCGGATTAAATGGAATATAAGTTAGTCTACATGAAAACCTTCATGAAAACAAAACAATGTAAGTTATATACGAGGGTGAGTATCACAAGTACGTCCAACATTGCAAAACATAGTATCGGCAGTTGACGGAGCATCTCGGATGTCACCGGCCGCGCCTGCGCCTCGGCTTCCTGGTTGCAATGAGCTGGCAACGCCCAGCCGTGTTAACTGTTGGGATAGGGCTTACCCGGTCTAGCATATCTGCCATACCCTTCACTATTGAGATCTGGTCGGTGCTTGGGGCTGGCAACGACCAAGCGGACGAGCGCTCCTAGACGGCTGGCGCGCTTCGCTTTCTCAGTCAGTTCACAATACTGTAACTTACTATGAGATTTCCTGAATGATTAAAGAACAGAATTATGAATTTCTATACATATAACAGGAAATATATAGCTTTTAATACTAAAAATATTATCGCGGTATTAATTGTTTTTCATGAATTAATCTGGTCGTTGTGCAACACTGCAACCTTATTACCAGCCGCCACTGCTTCTTAGTAGTGCGAGGTGTAACAAACTCGCCCCTCCTCTCTTGAAGTCGTTGAAGAAATGCTTCCCCAATCATAGACAAGTCTGCATTTGCTTTGGATTTGTCTTGATTTGGGAAACGGCTTATGATCTGATTTTCGACTATAGGCACTAATCCAGCTTTCTTGAAACCTGCCTTTAGGTTGCTTTCCATGTTTGGACCAATTTCTTCTAAAACATTTCGCAACAGCATTGGGAACTTATCCTTTGGAAGCACACCTATTTTTTTTACCTGCATCTGATTGCTTCTAACGGTCAAGAACATCCTTCCACTTCATTTTGAGAGGCCTAAAATACGCCACATCCAATGGTTGAGTGAGGTGGGACGAATTAGGTGGAAGACAAACAAAGTGCACATTGTTTTCTTCACAGAGCTGAATAACATTGATGCTGAGGTGTGAAGTAAGATTGTCTCCAATTACAACCTTCTTCCCTTCTTGTTTCTTAAGAATTGGAAGCAGATGACTGGTAAACCAGTCCTCAAAAATTACTAAATCGATCCACTCTTTGCTTACTGCGGTTATATCTAGCCCCAGGTGGGCCACCTTCCGTCCAAGTTGTCCACATATTTTCGGCCGTATATGATGTAAGGCTGCATTGCCACAAATCATGACACTTATGCTGGATTTTGTTGTGTTCATAATCCGCTCGGGGTATTTAGTACCCCTTCGACAAATTATTTTTTTCCTACCCGGATCATCCCTCATATTGGTTTCATCGAAATTGTAGACATTTCCAGGGGGTATGTCTTGAGCAGTTTTCTCGCATTTTGAATGTATTCTGTGATGACCTTTTCATCGACAGCCGCTCTTGTTCGTTTTATGTTAGCTGCAAATCGAACTGAGAGACTGGGATGCCTATCTAGGAAAGACTTAACCCAATCTCTAGCAGGTAGAGCAACGGTACGTCCCTGTCGACCTAAGTAAGCTTTTATGACAAATCTAAAATCAAGTTCGTCACAAGGAAACCCAAAGTCACACAACTTGTTTAGGTGGCTAGGAGACGCAAGCTCCTCTTCATCGGTAAAAACTCTCGGGTGCCTCGGTGTACCCAAATGTTGATTTTTTTAGTTTCCTCTTGATAGGAGCTCTGTTAATATTATAAAAACTCTCCGCTTCTCGCTGGGCCATCCTCCTACTCCTTACAGCTTCCAGGCATTCTTCCAACTTTTCGGGAGTAAAGTCAGCATATGTCCGGTTTCCAGTTAGTCTTTTATATTGCGTCACATAATCCTGAAAGAAAAACCACAAAATTAGGGTTTCCAGAACAGAACCTTAAATCCTATATTGACAAGCATAAATAGTAGATACATTTGCACATTATCAACTCCATCATCTGTAAATGGAATGTAATGTATATTTTCCAAACATAAAACTAGGATTTCAATAGTGTCATTATTGTTGTGGGCAACTTGAACCCAAACCTATTTATAGCCTACACTGAACAGCAAGAAATGTGGCTAATAATGTGTACCAGTTGTACTTAAACACATATTGTACAATTAATGAGTATTTTAGGTTCTCAAAAAAAAAAAAAAAAAAAAAAAGGAAGTATTAACCACCGTGAAAATCAGGAAAATCCATTACCTAGGACACATCATGAGGAATACCACCAAGTACCATCTCCTACAGTCTATTCTTCAAGGAAAAATACCAGGGAAGAGAAGTGTTGCACGAAGAAGAATATCCTGGTTAACAAATCTCACAGTCTGGACCTCAAAAACATCTACTGAATTATTCCGAGCTGCAAGTGATAGGAACAGCACAGTCAAGATGGTAGCCAACATCCGGAACGGATAGGAACCAGAAGAAGAAGAAGAAGAAGAAGGACATGAACAGTCCTCAATTGGCTTTGATGATTAACTAAATATGAAATGTATGCACTTTCCTCCAGGTTTAGGATATTCTTGGTATCTATACAGACGAAAGTTTGCAGAGTGAAATAAACTGAACACGAGTGTGTAGGTTGCATAACCAGTACTGCAAATAGTGGAGGCTTCCCAAACCTCCTAGACTCACACTATGGTCTGCCTAGTGCTGCTGCCTACCACCGAAGCACTGAACTACGTCTTTATACCGATGTTGAGAGCCACAGA
Source organism: Meconema thalassinum (assembly GCA_946902985.2). NCBI lineage: Eukaryota > Metazoa > Arthropoda > Insecta > Orthoptera > Tettigoniidae > Meconema > Meconema thalassinum. The sequence goes on from OX336390.1 coordinate 448,255,918, forward strand.
TTACCCAACACCACCTAGAGAGGTGGTGTTGGATTACCTTACTACGAATGGCCGACAGCCATGCTAATTCTTGGCACCTAAGACTTCAGTGCTGTCTGGTGTATGACCGCTGTACTAGTAGACGAGTAGCTCGGCCGTGCGTGTAGCCTACCCCACCCCTTCCCCTCGTTCCGCTAAATATTCTCGTCCTAAATGCTCTGTCCACTTCAGTGTTCCGAAAATCACAATCTTCCCAATACTTATAGCACGTTTTTAAGTGTGGAGATAATAATATGATCTTCAAGAAATAAATCACATCAAAATAGCAATAACAGAAAAGTTTTAAAAAAATAATACCAAAGTAGGAAATTGTGAATTCCAGAACTCTGAAATCACAGCATTTAGGACATGACCTCATCACTAGTTTACATGTTTACATTTCTTTCAGTTGCAATTGGAGCATATTGCATTGTTGACAAGAATTAGGCTACTATAAGGCCTGCAGCATATTATTACTAAATTTAAAAAAATGGTCCCTTCCAATTAACCACAGTAGGCCCAATTATAAATAAACTAGAAAGGAAAAGTACTGGGAAGGGAGAATATTCATATCTTAAAATGCTTGATGCTGTTCGCAATAACAGTAAAATTTTAAGAGATAATGCTAAGGAAATAGGTGGTGTAACCGGATTCATTAGTTTCAGAAAAATAATTGGATATCACAAAATGTATATACAGTAGTTCATTTCATATTCCCTTTAAAATATATCCATTTCACCAATTTTGAAGGGTGAAATACAGTAAGTACATGTACATCAAAAAATACCATGGCACACTAATACAGTAAATTCTATGACATGCTGTGAAGGGGAAAGGAGAAATAGGACTTTCAATGAAAAACAAGAAATACACTCAATACTGCTAGAAATCATCATGTTTTATTTAAAAAGTTGTCAAAGAAGAAAAGATAACAGGGAGAGCAAAAATCAAACTTTGCAAAAATACAGTAATCAAATCTGGTCCTTTTAAAAGTATGTGTAGAGGCATGTTCTTCTTTCTTGCCAAGGTATAACGGTAGGCTACAGCACATGATAATGGACTTATTACCTCCTTGATGCGATGGCTGACACCGATGAACCGCAAATTACTACAGCACATGCAAGTTTGTATGTTCATTCATTCATTTATTTGGGAAACAGTTGAAACAGTTAACTTAATAAATGTGTAATGCTTGAAATGGAGAACTTGAATTATGTGTATGTTTGCACCTACTATAACTATATTTTAAAAGAATCTCATATTGTAGAATTATTGTGTTTTTGATATTAATTTTAGGGCTCTTGATAACATATTCATTTAGTCCCATGTATTTGGAAGTGTGTAAGATTTGTATGATAATCTGTGTTATTGTGGTATCTGTAGTAGTGTGTATACTTTCTGTAATTCAGATGAGGACTGGAAAGGAGGCAGCCGTAGCCTTAAGTTAGGAACATTTATTCTTGAGAATTTTTAATAATATGTACTAAAAAGAAATTGAAATTCCAACAGGAACAGTTACAACTTCCCTGTCCACTCAGCCAAGATATTCTGCAGATCTCTCCTATTGGCCCAACATTATTTTATTTTATTCCTTTCCTGATGGAACTCCGGTAGTACCTTATTTCATCTCCTGGGGCACCTCCCCATTCCAGTCATCACGTAATCTGAGCAATTCTACCCACACCCAACTTCACGGGGCTGATGACCAAGATGTCCCAAGCCCATAAAATGAATTAACAGCAGACAAAATCACGTCATGATGATATTTTGTGCTGGATTCTGACACATGTCATGCGTTTGACAGAGTTCCATTTAATATCATGAATAGGAATGAATGAATACGACTAGCCTACTTGTTTACGGATTTACAGGAGGCAGTCGTGACCTTATGATAGGAATTACCTAGGCATTTATATTCAGTATGTGTAGGAACCCATGGTAAACCTCTTGCTGGGTGGCTAAGCGGAGAATCAAACCCAACATGTCCCGGTTTACCTCAATAGGCTGTGTGTACCCCGTTCTTACCCTCAGACTAGAATTTGATTTCTTGACATTCAGGAATCGAATATGGACCCCAGAAGTGACAACCAAGAACTATACCACCTGGTTGGTCACATTTATTTTTAAGAATAATTTGTACTAAAAAGAAATTCAAGTTCCTACAGGAACAGTTACAAATTTTCCTGTCCACTCAGCCAAGATATTCTGCAGATCTCTCCTGTGGGCCTCAACATTTTTTTTTTTAATTCCTTTCCTGCTGGCACTCTGGTAGTACCTTACTTCAACTCCTGGGGCACCTCCCCATATCAGTCCCTTATACAGCTACACACACTACTACTGTCATCACGTATTACTAATTGCACAACCACAACATTAACATTTGAAGGAGGAGGGGTCTAAGATTGCTCTTGGTAAACTGTCAAAGTGGAGTAAACAAGCATATAAAACTCAGTACAGCAGTGGAAGCATATGAAATTGATGTGGTGATAGGAGTGGAATCTTGGTTGAGAGAAGGGATAGGAAATAGAGAAGTATTCCCAGAAGGGTATGTAGTCTGTCGTAGAGACCGAGGAAATAAGAAGGGTTGGGGAGGGGTTATTCTGGTGCAGGGAACCTACTGCTCACATGAATGGTTTACCGGCGAAAAGGATGAAATATTAGGGATAACATTAGTTTGTGACAATATGAAGGAGGTGGGAATTATAGGAATATATAGGCCTGGGAGAGAGAAAAGAGACATGGAAATATTTGAGAAAGTAATAGATTACACTCATAAAAATAATAATGACATGGTAATAATTGGAGGGAATTTAAAATTGCCAGAAGTTGATTGGAATGAAGCTGCAACAGAATCCCATGAACAGAAACTTGCAAATAAATTAGTTTGGGAGGGAGGATTTACACAAATAGTGCAAGCACCAACTAGGCTCAGTAACTTGCTGGATGTATTCCTGATAAAAACAGGGGAACTTGTTGGAAAAAAACTCGTAATTGAAGGAATAGGTGACCAAAAGGCTGCAATAATGGATGTAGGTCTGGTACCAAAAAAGCTTAATAGGAGGGTCACACAGGACAAAAATTATACAGAAAAACTAAATTCGATGAATTTGGAGCTTACCTGAAATCAAAATTTATTTCTTGGAAAAGTGAAGGGAGTAATGTGGATACACTCTGGGCAAATCTTGGATTGCAGTGTCAGGTCCGGTAGTATAGAAGGTCCTGACCAGAGCCAAGGCATTCTTCGTTCATCCACAAAGTGGCAGCACTGGTCACACGAAATGAGAACGTGGCCGGTGGCACTCCTAGTCTCTGCGATAGCATTTTAGAGGGAATCGCTCAAAGCAAACGGGGGGAAAATAGAGGAAGCTATCAGCAGTTCCCACCTGAAGGTTTATTAACACTCCCAACTTACTCTTGAGTGTTTCTGAGTGAATGCTCCTGTATGTTTCTAAATATTTTAATTCTTTATAGAGGGGGGATGGGTTACAGCACCCAACCAATTTCCTACACCAGCCGCTACTGAGCACGAGCTGTGACTGGCTTAGGCATTGGCATCCTACGTGTTGAAAAATATTGTAAGTAACATGTGGGAATAAAATACTACCTACAGGTATGTCAACCATTACATTGGCATATAATAAATCAATTATATTTGTCTTGTATCTATCTCGCTGTTACAGAAAATCATCGACAGAACCTAACACTTATTACCAAGAGTATAAAATAAACATTGGCAGATAAGGGTGGGGTTCTCGGGCCTTTGGTACCATGGCTTTATAGGTAGGCTACATCACGAGTTTCAAAGCAGAGAGAAATGGGTCACTATTACAGTAACCTATTCTGAATTGGGAGTCTCAAACAAGACCTATAAATGAAATAACTACAAGTAACTTACAGAATACAAGACTTTAGCCCTATTTCTGGGACGGACGAAGTGAATTAGAAATGCAATACATAATACAAGGTGAAGAGTCCTTTAAAACAAATTGTGTACTGTGATACTGGAAGAAACAATACAACACTGTGTGGAAATAGTTCTAGCCTGCACCTATTTGTTAATAAAATGTCATGTGATTTCACTCAGATCTCTGTTGTAGTGGCTTATTATATGTGGACCTTGTAACTTAATAGTACATTATGCATCGAGCCTATTGTTTTAGATCCCTTATTTGGGGGTGCATACCCCTGGGGTACTGTACACTATAATGGCAATAACCAATAATTAAGACGAGTTGCATACGACTGTTTATGTTCAACGATAATTATAACTATTTTATGTTCGAACATAAATATTCATAAATATCTGCCGAGATTTCACCAGTTTTATGTACAGAGCAGAGCGCATGGGACGCAGAGAATACCTTGTATTTGACCATGGCCTCCTGGAATATCTCACTATTACACTCGCCACGCAGTGAAATTTAAAATAGGGAGCCATGGAAGTGAGCGCAGGTGCGATGCTATCCTCGCCTAATTAGTCACACAACTGTTTCTTGAGCTCTGATTGGTGGGAGAAACTTAACTGTATCATTATGATAACTTGTACTATAATGAGCCTCATTATAGTTCAGTTTTCTGACATATAATATTTACATTTCGCCAGGGTCGAACATAAACGTATTAACCGATCTTCTTTACACTGTTTTATAACTTAACACCCCTTCAAAACTAATGAGTATTTATTTTAGTAAGACACTGAAGCTTATTTATTAATGTAATGGACATCTATGATTGATGCAACCCATAAGATTGCCTCGCTCACCTTTCAGTAAATAACTAAAATTTTAATTCTGCGATTAATGTAACTAATCCACATGTGTTTCTATTACACAACTATTCAGGGTAACTCCAGCATATCTTCTAGATTTTTGATGTGTCTGGTGAGTGGTTTTGTTACTGGTTCTGCAGGTATCATCCTTCTGAAAGAAGATGTATCATCATTTCTAATTCTATTCTCACTCTTCTGCCAGAAGAGAAACAGTTTTGCAACGCATGAATACAGTGCTGTAGCTGCTGAATTTTCTAAAAGTAATTATGGAATGATGGGAAGAAAAATAAATATAGCCTATTCTAAAATAACAACATACGCATAAAATGAAACCATTCTGATGAACTTAATAATCTTCAAATTAAGAGTACAAATGCGTTCACCATTTGGGGCTTCGTTCATTTGTATATTTGGACTAAAATGTAGACCTCTGAAATAAATTTTAATGTTGGATTTTGCTCCACAGAACAAGAGCACAGAGCCACCCACAGGACCAGTGTGTGTTAAGATTTTAGAACCTGTAAATACAGTTCTACATCAGTAATGACATTACTAAATATTCGACCAACTGAATACTTGCCACTGCAACAGTAACTAACATGTGCAAGAACTGATCTTTTTTGAATACGGTACCAATAATTTGAAATTCAAGGAAGGGGAAAATATTAAAGCGTAGACACTTTGTCATGAATCATGCCATTTTTAATCTACCAAAATGTAAAATGAATTATTAACACTCCTCAAGAACTTGAGTATACATATGCAATAGGCTCATGGTACTGTACGTATCTCTGCAAGATGTAATCAAGTTGAAAACATTACGGTAACATAGACTCTTACCTGGTCATTTCTCAGGAGAGTAGGCTTAATTGCCACATACCTCTGCTACTTCGAGAACAGCAATTTACGATTTGTTTGTTCACAGAATTTGGTAGGCCTACCTGTGGGATAAATAATAGTGAAAGTTAATTAACATGTAAAGTAGAATGTCACCTGTACACTGCGTCTAATATCAATTCAAAGCTAGGCTACGGTATATTTCTCACACGTACTACAGAAACAGGTTTTCACTTAAATTCTTAAAATAAGCGTACTTACTTGGCGTAGCAGAAGAAGAACTGTTCACTTCTCATTACCAAGAAGACGATTTGATGAAAGAAAGATGAGAAAAAACACAACATTAGCTTATTAATATACGGCCAATATTGTTTACACCATGCAACACATAAACAGAGCGGCCATGTTGGTCAATGCCGCCAACCCAGTAGAAATAATGTTTATTTAATGATAAGTGCCGTAATTATCGTCTGTGAACAAGATAATTGCAAGGAAATGTCAATTGGGAATTATGTGTATATTTAGTGACTAAATATAGGGGTAAGTTTGCAATTTAATTACAACGTGTATCATGCATACGTTGAAGCCTCCGTGGCTTAGGCGGCAGCACGCCGGCCTCTCACCGCTGGGTCCGTGGTTCAAATCCCGGTCACTCCATGTGAGATCTGTGCTGGACAAAACGGAGGCAGACAGGTTTTTCTCCGGGTACTCCGGTTTTCCCTGTCAAAAAGTTCATTCCAGCAACACTCTCCACTATCATTTCATTGCATCTGTCATGCATTTAATCATTGCCCCAGAGGAGTGCGTCAGGCCTCGGCAGCCGGCACAGTTCATATCCTCGCCGCTAGATGGGGGCTCCATTCATTCCATTCCTGACCCGGTCGGAGACTGGAAGCAGGCTGTGGATTTTCATTCATCATGCATACGTTGGCAAGACGATATACAAAATTCATTGCTTAAAGATAAATAACTTTCTATGTTATAGAAATACAATAACTGAAGTTAGTGATGTATGCTTAGAGCAAAATGATACCGACTTCAAATTTTCAAGCTGGCAGCTGGACGAAATAATTCAGAATGTAATTGCGCAATTAAAATGAAACTTAGTAAGAAAGAAGTACCATATAATAATTTTTATAATGCAGCCAATGGCCATGCACTTTTCTTTCTCAGGGAAGTGATATTGGACGGAAATCGGCCGTGGACATATTGAAAGGAACCGTCCCGGCTTTTGCCTGGTGGTGAAAATGGGAAACCACGAAAACCATTTTCAGGACGGCCGAGGTGGGATTCGAACCCACGCTCTCCCGATGCCAGTGAGGCACGAGGTAGCGCTTTAGTGCTCTCGGCCACCGCGGCCGGTAAAGAAGTACCATATAAGGGACCTTGCTGAAATAAGTCATAAGAATAGCACACTGAATACAACGCGTGGCAGATATCTTGAAAATGTAGAATATCATAATGAATAACTCAATGTACTTTTACAACAACGACACTTCAGAGTTATGTCAAAATAACTGCAACTCTGTACGTTCATGATGACGGCTGAGCGTATTCGTAAGACTAGAATATCATTAAGGGCCGTTTTCACCAACTGTTTTGTTAACGATTAGTTAGTTAATTCCTATTTAACTTAATTAGGAGAGTTAATGCATGATTATTTCGATGCATTTCACGAGGCCATTCGAGTCCGTAAGGGAAGGTGGGCCACAGTGAGACAGAAAAAATATATTTTAGTATACTGTCTTATTTTTTGATATATGAGAATGTCTTTATATACTGAAATATAAGTTGATTATTGCTCATCAATTTCATACCCTTAGAATTTCCAAAACATCCACACGTTTCTGTAAAAATAATAAATTGTGAACATGTTGCAGCCGTCTCACTGTAGCCCACCCGTGGGCCACACTGAGACAGATGATGGTCCACACTGAGACACAATGAAAATAATTTATTTTGACTGGTTAAATACACAGATAAACACTAAAACAAATAATTAATGCCAGAAAACACTACAGCACATTCAGATTCCCAAAATTGTTTTTACATGTCGCAAGTGGGCCACAGTGAGACACAGTAGGGTGGGCTACAGTGAGACGGTGAGAAAGATATAAGGAGTTACCCCAAAGCTGAGGAGAGGGCAGAGTCAACTTCTAGGAGAGAAAAGGGGAGATCTTTCATTCCAACTTAGGTTTGCGAGCAAGTTGATTAAATGTTAGGAGCTCGATTTCTTCATTATCTGATGAGCTGTCTGAATTAGAAGAATCATCAACATCATCATCCATGGAAATGTCTGTAGCTAGGGCTGCCTTTGGCTGAACAAATTCTTCTTGCAGTTCTTTAGATTTTTTAATTTTTATTTGTGGACTTAAAATCAAGTTTTTATTTCTTTCTGGGGTGTGAGTTGGAATGAAAGATCTCCCCTTTTCTCTCCTAGAAGTTGACTCTGCCCTCTCCTCAGCTTTGGGGTAACTCCTTATATCTTTCTCACCGTCTCACTGTAGCCCACCCTACTGTGTCTCACTGTGGCCCACTTGCGACATGTAAAAACAATTATGTCTACTATCTCACCTACAATACTGAACAAGCTGACAATTCCAATAATTATTTAGTAATATGTATGTATTTCGACCATATTATATTCATTAATGTACAATGATACACATAACTATAAAAAAACAACAAAGGAAGAAAATTTTACTTTTCTTACCTCAAAAACGAAGATGTTGTTTATCTCCTACAAAACATGCTCCTTTCAAAGAGTAAACAGGATCAAAATGTCTGCTACCAGGAGAGCCAGCCTCTAAGAAATATTAAAAAATGTCCCTCTTAAAAAAAAAAGGATTTAATGAGCTTGTCTCACTGTGGCCCACCTTCCCATACCCTTTTACAGATCTTGCCCATGCGTAGACTCAGTTTCACTATGGACAAGAATGGTGGTCAGAACAGTAAGCGTGTAGCACTGAACCGTTGTTTACGATGCTTCCTTGAGATTTTCTGGAACATAATTATAAAGGAAGGGAAGTAAAGAAAATGATATGAACAAAGTATTTATAGGCCAATCAAATTAGATCCAAAAAAGCGTTTTGAGGAATTAATTTCCAGAAAGCTGGAAATCGTTTTAATACATTCGTTTGGTCCTAAATGCTTGTACTCCGAGTTCGCACCATCCCAAGAGGTGTGCATAACTTTTAGGGTCAAATAACATCGAAATATTTCCTATTTTTTCAGTGTTTTACTTGTAGCTCGTAAACGGTACGTCGCACGGAAAATATCAATCAGTTCAATATTAAAGAAAGTTAAATTCTGCGTCGAATGAACATCTAAAACTTGGACTTTGGTTCAGTGATATAGCCAAAATTAAATGTTCAAAACTGGGAAAATTTCTCATTTAGGTGCAAACTGACATTTTGCGACTTTCCATGACCACATATCTTCGGAATAGATACTCCTATTGAACTCTGAAATCCTGAAAATATAATCAGCTGTTTCATACAAAGTTGTTATACCTACTCGACCAAAATGTATGAAACAGCTAATTTTTCATCAGAAGGTCTGACAAGTTTTGGTCTGGTGTATTCACTGATCAGACAATTGAGCAGGTGGTAATGAGGTCTCGGAAAGCCCAAGGTGGGCTGTCTCATGGACGAGGCATAACGGACAGTACTCTGGTGACTTGGGTTGCCACAATACCTACCATCATGGAAATTGCGGTGGCGTGACGAATGGTACTTCAGAGCTGCACGTCGACGCTAGGTTGTCAAGGGTGGACGATGCAGACGTTGCGATCCTTCTTGACTGGTTTTTATTTCACTATCCCTTCCCAACTGGACAATTTGTGATATCCATTAGTACAGGAGTAACTGGCGATGTGAAAATTGACTGCCATGATGCGTTTGAAGAAGGGATTCAGAGTATTGCTAAGATTATTGGCAACGACTTCAGTAATGTCAAGTTTCAACGAAAAAACAGAGTGGTTCCTCTTAAAGCTTTAAACTTGAAAGTCAGGATTCACGGCGAAGATATACCAATAAATCCAGATACACTTTTCCTAGGAATAACACTTCTTAAAAAAATCTGAGGAACAGTTCAAAAATTATTTCGAGTTTGAGTTAGCTCTTTATCCCGTTTCCATCTTTGATGAAACAGGAATGCGGAAAACAAAGAAATCTGTGTTCTACAATTTATTTTCACCAGTTGCTGATCCACCAGCTCTTGCAGGTACTGTAGTGCCATTTTAATTGATGGGGGGGGGGGTCCTTCTACATCGAGTGGTTTGGGAATCCAAGGAAAAATTTTCAACAATTCTCTCCAAATATGTTGACTACGTTAAGCAATACTACAACCCTGCCAGTACATTTATCGTTTTCGATGGCTACCCTGATGATGCATCAGTATAGAATACAAAATCAGCTGAGTGTCATCGCCGTAAAAGCAAGCACTCTTCTTCTAACGTAGTCTTCACTGAAACGATGACTACAACCATGCCGAAAGAACAATTTTTGTCAAACGACAGCAACAAAGAACGGCTAATCTCCATGCTGCGTGAGAAAGTAGTACGGCTTTACAGGAGGCTGTCAAGGTTTTCCACCATGCAGATGCTAATTCTGAGGACCTAATTTCAGCAGCTCAACTATTCCTGGCGACCCTATATTCACCTAAGGCCAATGAGACCTCCTTGGACAAAATCCGCCGGGAGATATTCTCAAAATCCCTCATGAAGCCAACTTTCAATCTGGCCTCTCTACCACCAACAAACGCAGCCGCCACCCAGCGTATTCTGCGTGTCTAGCACCAAATCCAGGGCTGTTATGATAGACAAAAGGATCCTCTCAGCTGGGTTTCGAAGAGGACGGACCATGGCCTGCTCCCCACCATGAACACCAAGGATCCAGCTCCGGCTGAAATCCCCAATTCAGTGTCCTGCGGATGTAAGAAGAGGTGTGCAGGGAGTTGCAGCTGCCGGAAAGTTGGTATGAAATGTTCAACAATTTGCCTCAACTGCCAGGGCCAGTCCTACTCGAATTCAGCACCTTTCGAGGATGAGGGTGTGTCCCACATGCCGGTCGCCGCAGAAGCTGAAATATGTGAGAACAGTCCCTTTGGCGATGATCTCGATGAACAGGGGCTCGACATGCCATCCCAGCTTGAGAGCTTTGTAGATGAAGGGACATCGTCATTTAAGGAAATGCGAGCATGAATGCTGCCTTATTTTCTGCTGCATGACTATTGATTTCTATAACATGTTTCTATTCGTATTTTATCAATGTATGTCAATTTTAAATGTTCCTATTACTGTATTAATTAATATTATAAATAATGGTTACTAATTATAATAATGAACTGAGTAATATTTTCCGTCCGACGTACCGTGTTCGAGCTACGAGCAAAAACCTGTAGAAAGAGGAAAAATGTCAAGGTTATTTGGGTTCCAAAAGTTATGCACACCTCTTGGGATGGTGCAAACTCGGATTACACGCACTTAGGACCAAACGAAGGTATTAAAACGATTTCCAGCTTTCTGGAAATTAATTCCTCGAAAAATTCTAATTCGACTGGACTATTAAGGGAACTGTCAGTTGTGTGCATAGGCCTACATAGTTTAGCTAAGGACACGCTCTTCCCGTTTTGTCATCGTAGCGTAAGCGATCGCGTTGCAGACTCTTGAGTTAATCATGCAGAGCCGGAAGGAGTTCGAATCCCACTTCGGATATGTTGCCAAACTAAGAAGGGGAAGGTTCGTTTCCCACCTCAACAATCTTGAATGTGGTTTTCCGTGGTTTCCCACTTCTACTCAGGCAAATACCGGGATATTTCCTAACTCAACTCCCAATTCCCCATCTTAACTACTAATGCACACATTAATACAGCCATCACAATACACAGGTTATCAGAGACAATTTTACACACACACCAAAGTACACGAGGCTGGGTGATCATGGGGCATCAAATGAATTATGTTCGCCAATTGTCTCTCATGCGAAAGCGATTGTGACCATTTTTCTTTAATAATTTAATAGTATATGACAACGTAAATCGTGGAGAATTCGTTATTTTACGGGAATAATTAAAGGAAAATATGTTAATACCAATAGCAAGAAAGAATAATTCGGAAATCAAAATGCATGTTTGAGCTGCGATTCGAACTCCTTCGACGATCCATAATGCATTTCATTGTCCGGGACTTTAAGCCCATGAGCTACCCAGATAACGGAGTGAGAGTGCAATATTAAGTTCCGTAAACAACAAACGCACTCAACTGCCAGTTGAAGTTCTTCAATATTTCCCTTCTTTTATGATTCTATTCCAGTATGGTTCGTGAGAACATCATAAACGATATTTGCCCCCTTTTTAATTCTCATAAACAAAGATCACACTACGATGGGGTGGTTCTTTTATCCGCCATTTCTCTCGTGAAGGAACGCCATTATGCGCACGCGCAACTGCCTCAAATATTACATGTTTCTTTAATACCTTATAAATACACCTTAATATATATTTTCCTTTTAAAGACACACTGCAAATCTACAGACCAAGAGCATCCGTCAGAGTGCTTTGCGAAGTAAACCGGTTCCGCCGTTAACTCAATCTGGCGGTAACACAAATCACCTTAGTGTTTAAAATATATAGAATATAATTTTACTTTTATATTCTTTAATTGATTTAAACGATATATTTTGGTCTTTCGCATTTAAGCACCACCAAATGCCAACCAACAATGCCAACTCCAACCCCTACCTGGGGCACTGTAGGTGAGAGCCTTATTGATGACGCTACACTGCTGGTCATGTCGTCATTTAAAGGAGAGTAATCTGCCAATATTAAGAGCTGAATATGAGAACAATAATGTGGGATTAACGTCACATTTAAATGATGCAGGCCAGGGTGTTAGAATTTTACCCGGGAAGGTATTTTCTTTAATCGTGTTCAAAGTTGTGGCATTTGAACACCCTAGGTATAAACTGATAACGAACCCGAATTCTTGTGTTTTGAAGGTCAACGCAAAACCAACTGCCACTTGACCTGGCATAAGGAACAATAAGGAACAGAAAAGAAGGAAAGAAGTGAATCTTTCTTTATCTTAACATGGCTCAGTTAGCCTTGATTCCCAATGTGCGATAGATTGGTATTTTTTGATAAACAATCTTTCATTGTGCCGCTCTCTATGGTCTAGACCAGGGGCGTCGTGCTGGCACGCTTGGTGTGCCAGCGGCGGCGCGGCGCCGCACTCCGGCAGGCTGGTCTGCCTGCCCTGACTGCCGGTGTGTTGGACCGAGTCAAGTTGGGATCACCTTCGCTCCGGACGTAATGTAAACAAACAAACAAACACCAAACTGTTCTTCCAATGTGTTGGTTGTCCGAAACATCTACATTTTGTTCGCATTTTTGTCCGCGTACCGGCACTTGAAGATTACGTGCTTAGCATTAAAGCATTTTGTTGTTGTTGTTGTTGTTGTTGTTGTTGATTGATGTAGTGGCTTTGCGACATCGTGGTCATGTATCCCCGTGTTCTTGGGTGTGTGTATAGTATTTGTCTGATAAACTGTGTAATTGCGGTGGCTGTATTAGTGTGTATTTGTAATCCAGGTGAGGACTTGGAAGGAGGCGGCCGTGATCTTAATTTAGGATCCATCCTGGCATTTGTCTGGAGTAGAAGTGGGAAGCCACGGAATACTACTTCAAGGATGGCTGAGATGGGAACCGAACCCACCTCTTCTCAGTTTTGCCTTATGAGGCAGAGTGTACCCAATTCCAGCCCTAAGACCAGAATTAAATTTCTTGGCAGTGCCGGGATTCAAACCCGGACCTCCAGGGCAACATCCAAGAGTGCTAGCCGCTACGCCACGAGGTGGCCAGAATTAAAACAATCAGAAATATTGATAAGGAATCATGGGACTCAAACTTTATGACAATGCAATTTAGGTCACATTTTTATTTTCCTTGTTTTCAATTTGTTTTAATATTTACAATATGCTCAATGTTCGGTACGATGCTTGTGAGACAATCAACCGGAGGCTGTTTCGCAGGTTACAGTCAGACATCACAGCGCGATGCCGTGATTTTGTTAGTTTCACTGCAGAGAAAATCGTTCCACAGACATACGTTGCTCCAAACATTGATAACACCTGTGCAATTTTGGATATTCTTGCTGCGGTAATTTTGAGTTGAAATCGGACAATTTTTTCACAGGGCTAAAAATATCCTTAAGCCTAGTGCTACATTGCAAATTTATAAGCTCCATTTGGAACTCGTGCGGAAGCTCAGTTACAGAGATTGAAAATGACTTGACAAACAAATCAAAAACAGGTTGAAGTTTTGCAAGTTCTAGAAATTGCAGAAAATTCTTTCAATATTAGTGACACCACATCGCGACCGTTTGACCTTCGACACAGCAAAGGCAGTACGGGAGAGAGTAAGACGAGAAAGCGAGCGAACGAAAGACAGACAGACATATAGTCTTCCCCGCCATCATTGCAAGGCCGTCCGCGCCAGAAGCACGCTGGAGTGCAGCCAGAGTGCCAGCGTGCCCGGAGTGCTGTTTGGCCACCTCTGGTCTAGACTCTAGAGGATCTTATTGAGACTCCCAAAGGCCGTGGTTCAGTTCTCGGATTAGGCTACCAATAAAATTTAATTCTAGTCTTGAGGGTCGCTCGTTGTACAGTGATTCAGCAGGATGGTACCAAACGTCCTTCAGTTGCAAATACACACACTAATACTGGTAGCAGAGGCTATCGGATCTTACTCACACCCCCCAAGTACACGGGTTAAAGATCATGATGTCACAAGCCCTTAAATAAAGAAATAATAACGCTTTCATTGTGTCTGGGATTGAAGCGATCATGAATAGTAGTTAATGGTAGCCTAAGTAAGTTCGGAAGTATCACACAGCTGAAAGTAGTAATAAACTAATAATAATGGTAGTAAATTAAATATGACGCACCTGTTGAGTAAGAGTTAAAATGTGAACTCAGTCGGTATTCGAACCCCGAATCTCTTGCAGTCCGGGAAGATGCGTTTAGTCCCTATCCCAATGCGGCCATGCTCCGACCGCGGCAAATTTTCTAAGGGCGCGCCTTCCCAGACAATAGGAAATTTGGGATTCGAATCCCGATTGCCGTCATATTTTCAGCTCTTACTCGACAGATATGACCGCTCCAAGTTGACACTATGTTCTAAAGCCATTTCTATGTTTCTAAGTTTGCCAAGTTTCTCTTTTGTTTCAGGTAAGTTTGTAGCTATTACAAGCGTCGCATGCCTGACCAGGTATGTTGAGTATCCGTAACTGGCTTAGGACCAAAACAGCGTATCTACAATGCTAATCCTATTAAGATACGCTATTCTGGTACTAAGCCAGTAATCAGTACTTAGTAGTATTCTGAAGATTCATTAGTAGTTGTACAGTCGCTCACATAGGCCTAAAGGCGCAGTCAGCTGGCATTTGAGGGTGCGCAAATGCGAGGGAGCCGTGTCAGTAGATTTACTGGCACGTTAAAGATCCCCTTCGGGGCAAAATTCCGGCACCCCGGCGTCTCTAAAAGACAGAGTAGTTAAAAGGGACGTAAAACCAATAACATTATTATACATAGGCCTAAAGAACGAGCTCACTCTTCGCCAAGTCCCAACGGTGGGTTTACACGAAAACCTTTACAGCGGTGTCGATTGCGAGATTACTATACTCATTCCTTTGGGTTCGAGACTATACAGGAAATAAAGAAAAGTTGTGACGTTACCAAGAGTGCGATCGTTCTTTGTTTGGGCGACTGTACTTATTTATGTTAAACGGACTCGTTCAGAATCAAATTACCGCTTGACACTGCATCGTGGCTCATTTAGCTCTAGGGCAATCGTTTCCATCCTCTATTATTATTATTATTATTATTATTATTATTATTATTATGAGAAAGTAACTACAGTAAACATTCACTGCAGTCAGCGAAACCCGAACACGACTGTCTTGAAAGGAAGCACATTACAGTATCCAAGGTATTCAGTTAAATTGCAGTAAATTGCAGTCGAAAAATATTTGCATTTACAAAAATCCAAGCTGGAATCAATGTAATTCAAACATAGCAATCCTTTCACTATGCATGTTATTTATTGTTTGATCGTGCGGAAGTGACTAGTGTACTATAACTATTATTAAGGTCACCTCGAACTATTGCGCCACAGACCGCCACAAATAACATTGCCAGCGTGACTAGGTTGTTAAAGATGTTATGCATGACCTTCCTTATTGTATACCCACGTCGAGTTCTGCTCATGCGCGTATTTTATGTGGTGCTGTAGTAGCTATTAGGGCAATCTCTTCACAATTGGTGTAGGGCATGGTTTTCACATTTTTCTGAGGCGTGGTGGCGCAGCGGTCTAGCTTCTACCTTCTTGTCTGGCGGCGTAGCCGTGCTCGTAAAATCGTGCACCACGACCACGCGGGCAGCTGCAGCAAGTCCGGAGATCTTAGGTTCGAATCCCGGCACTGACAGCGGCTATCCAGGGTGTGGTTTTTCTCCGCTTTTTTCCACACTCCCTCCTAACAAATCCCGGGATAGCACCTTATTTCAAGTATTGGGACACCTACCTCAATTCCTGTCCCTAATACAGCTACACAAACTACTACAGTCATCACATAAATACAGGTTATCAGACACCCAACTACACGGAGCTGATGACAAAGATATCCCAAGCCATTAAAATAAATTAATGACAATAATCTTGCCTTTCGACAAGGCGGACTATGTTTGATTGCCAAGTAATGCATGTGAGATTTTCAAAGGTGAAATATCAGATCCTGTTGTTTGGATTCTACGCAAAAATTAGACCCGTTTTATTTTACCGCGAAGTTATCTCCACATAAACATACAAGCTTGCTTCCTCAAACGTTTTATGTGACGTTAATTAACTCCTAAGTTAAATCACGAAGATTTCATAATAGTAAATGAACTCATGATACAACTACTGGAATACAGTAAATATATTTAAGGCCGATGGGCTGTACATTACTGAAACCACCTTCGCGTCTCAGTTCATCGGTGTTAGGGACCTACGCCTACCCGGTGTAGGTATAACCAATAAAACAAATAGAATGAAACGCTCAAGACTTCTCATAAAAAACTTATATTCTGGTAACCACCATTACAACATTTCACGGCCTTATGTATCAAAGCTCTCAACAACAAGAAACACAAAAGTCATGGAGTAAAGAGTAATCGTCCGTGACATCCTCCCACCTTTGATGCAAATCAAACACAATGTTCATAAACAGAGACGGGAAGGCATTTTAACTCTTCTTCCACTCCTGGTGAAGTTGCGACTTCTGAGACTTACTGCCTCAAGAACTGCACCACTAAGTAAAGGGAACCTTCTCACTCCCACCTCCAGACTCCAAAGGATATAGGAAACTCGTAGGTCGGAGGAGTTCTCCCGAGGATGTCTTTACCCTAACTACTCGGGTCACTTTGTCTTTACCTGGAAGTGTCGCTGTCACTCTTCCCAGGGGGCAGTCAATCCTTCTCTTGTCATCACTACCAATGATGACTACATCTCCTACCTTCCACTGACGGTCAGACTCCTTGCCCGATGAACCGCATAGAAGGCTACCCAGATACTCCAGTCGGAATCTCCTCCTCAGCTCCCCCCTTAGCTGTTGAAGATATTGAAACCTTCTGGTGAGATTAACTTGATCTAGCATGTCTAAATCAGGAGTGCCAACCACAGGAATGTCCTGAAGAAACATTGATGGAGTCAGAGGTACCAATTCATCAGTCTTCTGAAATGTAGGTGAGGGGCCTCGAGTTGATTACCGATTCACCATTAGCAATCACAGTCAATAGTTCTTCATATGTCAAGATAGCTTTGCCTAAAACACCCCTTAATAATTTCTTGACCATTTGCACAATACGTTCCCAGAATCCACCCCACCAAGGGGCTGAAGGAGGACTAAATTTCCACTTGATTCTATTAACTGATACTTCCGCACACAATTTTTTCCAGTCAATGAAGCCAAACAAATTGTTGGTGCCAACAAAGTTTGTCCCGTTGTCACTATAAATCACTCGGGGCCTCCCTCGACGGGCTATGAAACGCCTAAGAGCTAACGGAAACCCTGCAGTGGACAATGTCATGACTAATTCAAAATGGACCGCTGTCACTACGGCACATGTAAAAATCACAATCCAAGCCTTGTTCTTGCATTTTAAGTATAGCGGTCCAGCAAGGTCCACTCCCACCACCTCAATTACACCTGCATCTCTCACACGATCTTCTGGAAGGGCTGGCGTTTCCGGAATTGTCTTTTCCATTTCGAATCTCCTGCACTGGGTACACTTCCTGATGACTTTGCGAATGGTTCTTCTTCCCTTTGGTATCCAGTAGTGCTCTCTGAGTATAGTGAGTAAAATCTGAACACCAGCATGAGAGGCTCTCAAATGATGATCTCTGATTATCATCTCAATCAAAGGGTGCTTTGATGGCAATAAAACCGGCGCACGGAAATCATATTCATCCTTTCTGTTGGTAATTTTTGTCTTAATCCTGAAGAGACCCATCTGGTCTTCAAAAGGGCAGAATGTTTTCTGGTTGTCCCTGTCAGTAAACTTCTCTTCCTGAACTAATTCATCAGTCGTTTCTCTGCCATCGAAATTTCAAGACAATCTAATTCTGAGGCAACATTTTTCACTACGTCCTTCCTGGCATTGTTGACGAACCGTAACATCCAGGCCACCATTCTGACGATTCTTGAGTACTTGGAAAAATACCTCAAATACCAGTGTTTTTCCTGGGAGACAAGCATAGTATTGGTAACATGGCCTTTTCTTCTTTCTTCACCAACCTCCTCTTCATTAACTTTTACAATGCGCGTTGGCCAGCTGTTTTCTTCCAACTTTAACCAAGCGGGTCCCTCCGACCAACGAGAAGAAATCAGCTGCAACGTAGAGCAACCTCTCGAAGGTAGATCGGCTGGGTTGTCCGTCCCTGGTAGATGAAACCAACGCTTTGGGTTAGTTAATGTTCTAATTTCTTTCACTCGGTTAGTGACGAACACTCCCCAAGCTTCCTCTCTTCGTATCCAACATAAAACAGAGGACGAGTCACTCCAGTAGTACTCCGGGAAGTCCGTTAGATTCAAGCTTTCCTTCACTGTAAAGGCAAGACGTGAGCCTATAGTGCAAGCTAATAGCTCCAGTCTCGGAATCGTCACCTTCTTGAGTGGTGCTACCCTGGATTTTGCTGCGACCAGTTGCACTTGAAATTCTTTCCCATTGAATGATCTCAAGAAAATAACCACCGCATAAGCCACTTGACTGGCATCACAAAATACATGCATACTCCAAGAGGATCTGTCCTCACAATTAGAAAATCTTCTAGGCACTTTAATCTCAGCAATAGAGGACAGTTCATGTAACCATTTATTGAATTTGCTTTGGGCGACTTCACTCAATGGACTATCCCAACTTATTTTCTCTCTCCAACTTTCTTGAAGCAAAACCTTTGGCACAATGGAAACCGGACAAGTAAATCCAATTGGATCAAATATATTTTGAGCTACCGACAAAACTGTCCTCCTTGTGAGAACATCAGATTCATTTAATTTTGCTGCTTTACAAGCCAAAGTATCAGCTACTGGGTCCCACCACAAAACCAAAATGGGTGTCACTTCGGGAACCTCATCCTCCAGACTCAATCTGGTGTGCTCCCATCCTCGGAGGTCAAATTTTCCTTGCGACAGTAACTCCCTAGACTTATTGTTTGAGTTCTTCCTCTGTGTTCAAGGAAGTGACGCAATTGTGTACATATAGTGAGGTTCTTAGTTTATTTGCTGTCTCAGTGAAGCATGTACTGTTTTTCAGATTACTGTCCAATACGGCTCCAAATAGAAATGGACTGCAGTTCACTCCGAAAACGGCCCGTTTGTGGCGGTATATTTTAAGAGTCCCCTGAGTGAAGTTCTCCCACCACAGGAATTTCAGAAAATTTCGATCATTCTCAGAGACTGAAATTTGAAGAAAAGCCTTCTTAATATCTGCGATCACACCTACCCTGTTTAAACGGAACCGGTTCAAAATAGAAGGAATTACTTCCAACAAATTTGACCCTTTTCCAGACAGTCATTGAGTGAAAGTCCTCCTTTCGATTTACATGAAGCATGAAACACCGGCCTCGCCGCTGTACTCGATCCTTCCTTGAAAACTCCTCGGTGTGGTAAATAATACCCAACATCCTGAGAGCACTCCAGACCAACTTCTTCGATTATCCCTTCCTGTTCCCAGTCCTGAAGCACCTGCTGGTACTTCTCAAATTTGTCTTCCTTGATCAAACGGTGTGTTACAGAAACCAGTCTTTTTAACGCAACTTCCTTGTTGCCTGACAATAACTGCTGATCATCTTTCCACGGATGAGCGACTTCATACCTTCCTTCCTCATTCTTAACATTTTCTTCGAAATGTTTCAATGTTGCAATTTCAGTTTCCTTCTTCGATAGTGTTTCAGCAGGATCACCAATTCCAATGGTTTCCAGGTTCCACAGTTCACCCAAAGAAGCAGTTCTCACAAACAGAGAGTTCACCATGGACACGGCGCTATCGTTTTCAGTTGTCTTCCGAAGCTGACCCATCACTGTCCAACCAAATGTAGTCCTAACAGCAGCCAATCCAGACTTCAACTTGATTGTGTCCCCAGTCAATAAACTACTCACAGTGTCTGCGCCGATTAGTAGTCTAATCTCCGATGGCTCTGGGCCAAAATCAGAGAGCCAGCTTTTCTTTTCTCTGATCTCATCCATCCAAGGGCCCCGGTTTAACCGTGGGATTACACCACAAATTTCCTTTTGTCACAACACCTTTATTTTTCGAGAAATTGAATGATGTAGGTCGTCTATATCTATCTCATATAGGTTATGATAATTGGCACTATACTAGAATATACTAGATATACTAGAATTGATGGATGACAGGCGGAGACACAAGAATCTTAAGAGATGAAGAGGGGAAAGCAGAATGCAGACGTCTGAGAAATGAGGTTAACAAGAAGTGCAAGGAAGCGAAAGAAGAATGGTTGAAAGAGAAATGTACAGGTATAGAAAATTGTCTGAAATTAGGAAAAGTAGACACAGCTTATCGAAGGATTAAGAATACTTTTGGGGAAAAGAAAACTAAGTGCTGTAATATTAGGGACACAAATGGAAAGCCTCTAACAGATAGGGAAGAACAGGTTGAGAGATGGAAAGCTTACATAGAGTGCTTGTATAAGGGAAAGGAGATCGAGAATCATGTAATGGAAAGGGAGGAGGAAATTGATGAAGATGCAAAAGGAGATTTAATATTGAGATCAGAATTTGACAGAGCATTAGAGGACTTAGGCAGGAACAAAGCACCAAGCATAGATGATATACCGATTGAGTTGCTACGCTGCATAGGAGATGAAGGTCTGATCAGGTTATTTCACTTGGTGTGTAGGATTTATGAGAAAGGCTAGGTACCCCCTGATTTCAAGAAGAATGTTATCATCCCTATACCAAGGAAAGTGGGAGCTGACAGAAGTGAAGATTACCGTACAATCAGCTTGATTACTCATGCTTCAAAGATCCTGTCTAGAATAATTTACAAGAGGATTGAAAGCCAGATAGAAACGGAGTTGGGTGAAGACCAGTTTGGTTTCAGGAGAAATGTAGGAACAAGGGAAGCTGTACTAAGTCTAGGTTGATTTTGGAAGGTAGAATAAGGAAAGATAAGAGAACGTTCATGGCATTTGTAGACTTAGAAAAGGCTTTTGATAACGTTGATTGGACTAAATTGTTTGACATTTTGAAATCTATTGGAATAAAGTACATGGATAGGAGGGTGATATACAATCTATACAGAAACCAGACAGCAGTCATTCGAGCTGAAGGACATGAGAGAGAAGCTGGTATTCAGAAAGGTGTAAGGCAAGGCTGCAACTTATCACCCATACTTTTCAATCTTTACTTTGAACAAGCAATGAAGGAAATTGGAGAAAAAATTAAAGTGGGAGTGAAGATTCAAGGAGAAATAATTTCAACTCTGAGATTTGCTGATGACATCGTCATCTTGGTCGACACGCCTGAGGATTTGAATGAGTTTTTGAATGGTATGGACTCCGTCTTACGGAATGAATACATGATGAAAATTAATAAATGTAAAACAAAAATACTAGAATGCAGCCGAAATAAATCAGAAACCTCTATGGAGATCAAATTGGCAGGTGAAATGCTGAAGGAAGTAGGAGACTTCTGTTACTTAGGAAGCAGAATAACCAGTGATGGACGAAGCAAAGAGGATATAAAAAGTAGGTTGGCTCAGGCAAGGAAAGCCTTTCTACAAAAAAGGAATCTGTTGACATCGAATATAGATTTAGGTATTAGGAAGTAATTTTTGAAAGCCTTTGTCTGGAGCGTGGCGCTCTATGGAAGTGAAACTTGGACTATTGGTGCAGCAGAAAAGAGGAGAATTGAGGCATTTGAAATGTGGTGTTACAGGAGAATGATGAAGATCAGGTGGGTAGATAGGGTTACAAACGAAGAGGTATTAAGGCGAGTGGGAGAGGAGAGATGTTTCTGGCGACTGCTAATGAAGAGAAGAGATAGGTTGGTAGGACACATACTAAGACACCCAGGAATAGCAAGCTTAGTTAAGGAAGGGTCGAGGACAAGAACTGTAGGGGTAGACCAAGGTTAGAATTTGTTAAACAGATTGCCTCGGATGTAGGGTGTGGTAGCTATGTAGAGATGAAACGATTAGCTCAGGACAGGGAGGCATGGAGAGCTGCATCAAACCAGTCAAAAGACTGAAGACTCAAACAACAACAACATTGGCACTGATTGAAGCACACCCCTAAAAAGCCTATGTTCCATTTTTTCAGTCTTTGATGGAATATACCCCATTTCCACAGCAATCTTTTCTAACAGATACGATCTCTGCGAGCCGGTATTTAACAACGCCCGTACAGTTTTTTATCTCCCTTGATGAACCAAGCTAACTACAAGAGTTTGCAGCAGTACTTCCGAAACGTCACTAGTTTGTGTATTTAGGGTTGTAGTTGGGACACCAGGCAATTTTGAGCCCCTTTTCTGGTGCTTCTGCTCACCTTTAGCCCCCCCCCCCCCCCACTATTTACATCTAATTTTGGGCACATAATAGCTTCATGTTTACTACTGCACACAAGACATTTCAGTTTCGTAATACAATTTGCAGCCCTATGTCCAACCTTCAGACACAAAAAACAAGCCTTGTTTTCAGACAGCCTTTTACGTTTGTCCCCTAAGTTAATTTCTTGAGCAAGGTAACACCCCTTACTGTTATTAATATTATTATTTTTTTTTATTTTTTTTTACAGAAGACACAGGCTAAACTGTTTCCTTCACCTTTACCAGCAAAGAGAACACTAGCAGTTGCTTAACTACTCTCTTTCCATTCTTTAACTTTAGCACTCCTTGATTCACTAGAAACTCCAAAACCAGCTTGAACAAATGTAATCCTCTCTTAACTCTCTACTGCACCCTTCAGAAAACCAAGTAATGCAGTCAGTTTGTCGGCATGTCCATTGTCTTGATCCCTCATAGCCGTTAATGAACTCCTCATCCAGACACGTAACACTTCCTCAGGCAAGCAAGATTCTACTAGAGGGAAAAGCATTGACCCGTACTTATCTCGGGTAACACCTATAGACTCCAGAGCTCTCAGTTGTGCTTCCAACTTGTCATATAGACTAGCAAGTTGAGTCTTCTTCCTTGTTTGAGAAACATTTTTCACTACAAGACTTATGAGTTCCCTTACATAGAACTCAGTCAATAAATCCTCCCTTCCAAATCTACCCTGAAGAGATTCCACTGCTTTAGGGTTATTTTCAGCAGTAGGGGGGGGGGGGGAGGAAACTGGCAACTAATTCTCTAGCGCGACTATCAAATTTCGTGGATTGGATCAAGTATTGGAATTTGTCTTCGTCCTCAATTTCAGAGTCTTCATGAATGCGCCGAAATTGTCCCCAAAATGCCAACCAATTTTTAATCTCCCCATCGAATTTCATGAGTTCTATTTTAGGCGTAGTTTCAACTGCCTTTTGATTTTATTCCCATCTGATAGGACCGATCTTGCTGACACCACTGCCAATACATTGGAATTAGCCTGCAACCGTAGAGCATACTTCTGTCTTGCATCATCCAATCTGTCTCTAAAACTGTCTACATATTCGTACTCACGGTCATACTCGTCCCCTTCCTTTTCCTGCAACATACTTAAAACTTTCTCGTCCAACGGTGCCAGCTCCGTTCCCAACCTCTCCTATTTGGATAGCAAGGACTGAAAGGTGTCGTCGTCCACGCCGTCTTGAATTTCTTGATTTAAGTTTTGCAAAAACGCATTGTACGTCTTCGTAAAAGTCGCTCTTACCGGCTTCCGCGCTTTCATTAACTTCTCCATTTCCAATACGAACACAGAACAGGAACACGCGGTCTTTAAATCAACACAATCTTCAAGTTGTTTGAATTAATAAGTCATCCTGGCAAGGTCGCCAGTATTTTGTTACGGACCTATGCCTACCCGGTGTAGGTATAACCAATAAAACAAATTGAATGAAACGCTCAAGACTTATCATAAGAAAACTTTATATTCTGGTAACCACCATTACAACATTTCACGGAGAGTCGAGAAGGCTGTGACTAGACAATGTTCACGAGGTTCGTGCTGCCGTAGTTACATCTCATTTGGAGAGGTTTTTGGATATCACATTGGAGTGCGAATCGTATATCAAAGTATTCTAGATAACTACAACACTTTTGTAAGTATTATTCCTAATATTTGTGAACCTTACCGTAAGTTACGTGAAGTGGAAGATACACAACCTAAAACTCTGTTCTGATCAACCCAACATGGCCGCCGCCTCTGTTGATAGAGGTCGGCGTCTCTTAACGAACACAACGAATGATAAAACTTCTGACGTATCAACCCACCAAGTACCAAACCAACCAATGAATTATTATAATACTGTAAATAACCCTGATTTTAACAACAGTACATCTGGCACCCAAATGACAACTACAATAACTACCGGCACCAAAGAAACAAATCCAAGGTCAAGCTATTCTGCTATAGCTCAATCTCTCCCCTCCAAAGAACAAGCTATCGTAATTGAATCCCAAGATGGAATCAGTATCAAAGATTATGTGCTAGCTGTAGGAAAACTCACTAGCCCTAGCAACATTCGTTTTGTTTCACGAATATCGAATGGATGAATATGCATTTTTCTTTCTAGCAAGAAAGTTGTTGAAGAGTTAATATTAGCAAACCCCAAGATCTTAATAAACAATGTATCTTTGGAAATACGACCACTCTTAACAAAAAAACAAGCGTATTATATTATCAAACGTTTGTCCTGTAATACCCAACTATGTAATTGAAGAGGAATTGTTAAACATTGGTGTGAAAATCATGTCTAAAATTACCCCTATCAGAGCAGGCTTATCCATCCCAGGTTTTTCTCATATTTTGAGCTTTCGAAGCAAATGTACATCCAAAATGAAGACTTCGATAAACTCCCTGCATCTCTCCAAATTGAATACGATGGCACTAACTACTGGATTTACCTATCATCTGACTCACCCACCTGCTTTATTTGTAAAACTGAGGGACATTTGGCCAAAGACTGTCCTACTAACAACTCAGTTCCAAATGATCAACCAACCTCTCAGCACGACATTCATGAAATTGATAAACCTAACCTCTCCAAATTTCCTGAACTACAAGAGAAACCACAAAACAGAGATAAACCCCAAAAATGCAACCAGTACTTCCGACCTTCCTCCAACAAATTCACATGATGAAACTTCATCAGCAATCCTAAACTTAACTCAAAACCAAGATTGTAATGGTATTTCTCTCTCCGAAATTCCAATAGAAAGAACAGTGCCTGGACATAGTGAAACATGTCCTGCCTCAACAACTGGACATTTCCCTGGATTTAAAAGACCAATGTCACACGCCTGCAGTGAAAGAACTGACCAAAATATTTCTAATAGCAACAGACCCAAAATCGACTCTTCTGAACAAATTGAGAATCACAAGGTAAATCACACTTCTAAGAAACCCAAGAAAGAACCACAAAAACCAACAATCAGCGATATGCTCCTTCCTGTGAAACAGGTTTTGGAAGCTGATCCATCACTAGCTCCTCTCAGTTACACACAACTCCAATCTTTTCTCGAAAATTCCCAAGGTGTCAAGGACGTGGTGGCAATTGCTTTCAATTACACCCAAGACATAGAAGGACTCGCTAAAGCCCTACAGAAACTATACCCCTACTACACCGATAAAAGCATTAAAAACAGAAGCTCTCGGATAGTGAAGAAATTACTGAAGTTCGTCAAACTAAGCGAAGACCAAATGGATAACAATGTTTCTCTAGACTATTCTAGCGATGACTAATCTCTCCCTCTGTAAGAATGGAAATGGATCTTTTGCTATTCCTTATCATACTTATGGCAACAACACTACTCCAATGGAATATCAACAGCTATCGATCCCAGTTAGAATTCCTACAACTCCTAATAAATAAACACCAACCACCAAGAGACCAACTTTCGGAACGATTTTGCTGCTAATCTAAGACTTTACAATGTGTATCATAAAAGCAGAACTAATGCAAGTCATGCAAGTGGAGGAGTAGCTACCTATGTCAAAAACAATATATACCTTAAAGAAATTTCTTTAACCTCCAATTTGGAAGCTGTAGCCGTCTCATTGCATCTACCTCCCTCTCTGTGTATCTGCGATATTTATATACCAAACAGTTATCTATTTCACGGAGATGATCTACGAAATCGTATCCGTCAGCTACCTAAACCATTCATTCTAGTAGGCGACTTCAACAGCCATAACACGTTATGGGGCAGTCATCACTCCGATGCAAGAGGGAAGGAGATAGAAAAGATACTAGATGAATTTGACCTAATTCTAATGAATTCAACTGCTCCAACTCGTTTCGATATTGCTCATGGAACCTATAGTAGCATAGACCTAACTATCTGCACTCCGGAGATAGCAACTGGTTTTGACTGGTCTGTATATTCGACGCTCCAAGTGCACCGCCCTATTGAAATAAACATATTCTTGGCGTGCCTCCTAGCTGCATCACTGGAACCAACTAGAAAAGAAAGGAGTACGCAGTGGAAATGGATGTTAATTTCTGGCCTGTGCTGGGCCCGTACTTGCAGGCCAGATGTGCCGAGCGACTCCAGACTCCGTGAAGGTGGTCCCACGACGAGTGGTAGGAATACCCTCCTGGTGCTAGAAAGCTAGAATAAGTTAGGCCTAGGTTTTGAAGAGAGAGAGAGAGAGAGAGCAGCCCGATCGCCAAACACTACTAAATAAGACACATGGGTAAAGAAATGGAAATTTAATGAATTGAAACCGAACACACAAAGAAACCCGGCCAGAATTACACACACAAAAAAGAATACCCTTCGCCTAGGGGTCAAATAAAGTCACTTTCAAACGGGGAAGATAAATATAAATAACAATAAATAACTTACGATAGTAAATAACGTTAACAAATTAAATTCATACCTGTGCTCACTTCGGTGAAAACGATGTAAAAAGGGAGGAAGTAAAAGATCAAGAGGCAATCGAGCCGGTCGCTGGTCAACAACAATCACTTCTCTGCCTAGAGATGGATGGTTGTCATGACGACCACAAATAACAAGCATAGCAAAGATAAAACAAGAGGCTGTGTGCGTGTCGCAGAGGCTGTGGCGAGCAATGGGGATGCGATCGAGCTGGCAGTCCCCAGAGAAAAGAAAAGCAAAACCAAAGATACTATAAGAAGAAACAAATGACGTCAGGTGTCCGTGAAATATATCAAGATACATACACGCAGTCAAACACACAAAATGCCAGCCGACGATGCAGAAATAAAACTCAAAGCAACTCGTGCTTGTAGGTAGTCTAGCAAAACATGCTAAACCTATATGGTCCCCAACTTACGTTCCGAGTTCGAGCTGAATACGGTAAGGCCTACTTAAAGTTACCGCCGTGATCCAGTTGCCCGAAGCATGGAATGAAGGGAAAACATAAGGGCTAAAATATATGGTGTCATGCCTCGTGTTGGGAGAATGGTCGAAACGCCAACGTCCACAAACAACGGGAGACCCATTGTGAAGATATGCCCAAATCAAAACAACTTCAATGCACCTGGCAGCAAGAAAAACATACACTCACAAAATCATTCCCAGATATATTTCACGGCACAAATAAAAGGTTAAACGAAGACTCAAACAAAATAAAACAGGAGACCGCCATTTCGATTGGTTCCACAGCAAATCCAAGCACACGACGAAGATCAAAATAAAAGTTAAATATAGGAAAT
Organism: Meconema thalassinum; assembly: GCA_946902985.2. Lineage (NCBI taxonomy): Eukaryota > Metazoa > Arthropoda > Insecta > Orthoptera > Tettigoniidae > Meconema > Meconema thalassinum. The sequence continues at coordinate 448,283,912 of OX336390.1, forward strand.
GAGCATAGTGGAAACAAGGTTAGATGTGTTACTTACATGAGTAAATGGAAGGCTTCGGCATAATGACAATGTTAAATAATAAAGAAAAACATTACATTTTAAATAATAAGGCGGAGAGCCTCAAGGCACGTCCGGACAGAAAGCATCTCACATGGCGTCTGAGTCAACCGGGGCGGCCGCCAAAGAAAATAAAGAAAAGAGAGATGTTAAATATGGCTCAGGATCCACACCACCACCCCCCCCAAAAGAAAAATTATTTATAATAATAAAAGATTTTTCTTTTTACATCACTAAGTACCACCGCTTTGAAATCAATCATGTCCCAAGTGTTCCAAAATACACAACATCCTTATCACACAGGTGGTTTGTCAACAACTATAACAGTACACAAAATATGAGGGGGGAGGGTGATCGATATAACAATCACTTAAGCAATTGAGCCATATCAGAAAGAATACAGTTATAAAATGAAGTAATATATAAAAATAATCAGATCGCTTCGGCGATCGCAATATCAGGACAGAACTCCTTCGGGGTCCCCAAAGGCGCGCGTTCCTTTGACGATCCCTGGGCTTGTCATAATGGTATTACGGTTCGCCTGAGCGTTACAATGACAAGAAAAGTAGATAGAGACACGGACGAAAATCATAAACAAAAGACTTTCGCCCTTTGACGCCGAAGTCTGCCATTCTCCTTATACCCATCATGAAAGTGACGTATTAAAATAACAAAGAAGCGATATAATGTGTCCATTATTTATAGAATATAAATTCTCTACTGGCCGAATTCGCAAAAATACATATTTTTACAATAAATATTAAGTTACACAGAGTATGTAGGCCTATTTCTTATTGTATTATTTTCTTTCTTGAGCTCGTAAATTTGTACTTGACTCTGCCTCGGTCAAAATTGGTTCAATAATAGGCAGGTCAAGGAGACGCCATATGAATACTAGCTTCCTTGGATAACATAAGCAAATTATGATTGGCTAACCTACGCAGAAAAAGGACAACATTAATCACAGCAAATAAGAAGGTTCCACAATAAATGGTTTCAATTGAGATATGTGAGCTCTGGATACGTCGGTGGGATTCTCCTTGGAGATCAATTCAACAGTGACAGGTGTTAAAAATCTAGTGATAGTTTTGGGCGTGCTCCAGCGAAGCATTAGCTTAGCTGACTCCTTATTCTTGGCCGAACTCTGTGGGTGCAGGCGCACTAGCACGTCGTCATTCACCTGAAAACAAACAGGTTGCCTACCCTTGTTATAGCGAGACGCCACGCGATCTCGTGCCCTTTTCAGATGCCGTACAGCAACTTCCCATTTTTCTTTGACTGAGGTACGGCGGGATGGCGCAGCCAGATAATCTATTTTCCACTGAAGCTGAAGTGGATCAACAATACGTCTCCCTAAAAACAATTCCGAAGGGGTAGAATTCGTCGATTCATGAAGAGCAGTGTTAAATCCTAAGGAGAAAAACTGAAGATTTGCGTCCCAACGTGACTGATCTGCGTTGTGGAACGCACTCAAGCAAGCCTTCAAGTTGCGATGAAACCTTTAAACATGATTTGGCTGAGGGTGGTAGGGTGCCAAAAAGACATGATCAATTCCCCAAGAAAAACACATTGATCTAAAAGACTTGGACCGGAAAACGCTCGCGTTATCGGACACTAAAAACTTTGGAGGACCAAAAACACCAAAAATATGATTGGTCAAAAGCCTAACAGTGGTACGTGTCGTGATTTCCCTGTCAGGAAATAACCATACAAATTTTGAAAATCCATCAACGACAGTAAGTATAGCTTGATGACCAGAAGATGACCTAACTAGGGGACCAAAATAATCTATAAACAGGCGCTCATTAGGATATGACATCGTGTCAGCGTGGTGAAGTCCAATGCGAGAATTCTTTGCTGGCTTAGAACGTTGACACGTAACACATTTTCGGACGAAAGCAAAAGCATCCGCTTTCAAATGAGGCCAGAAGAATTCCTGAGAGATTTTATGGAAAGTCTTCGTCATACCTAAATGTAATCCAAAACAGGATTCATGGAAATACGCCAAGAGCATACTTCGTATATTCTCTGGCACGAAAATCCTACATTTCGAAGTTCGAGGAGCGGTATGCACTATAACATCATTGCGCAATGAAAACTCAGATACACCAGGATCTTTCCCGAGAATTTTTTCACGCAATGTGACACAAAATGGGTCATCTGCTTGGTACGTACGGATGTCAGTAAAAGACCATGGAATGTGTTGGAGAAGATTCACTGGCTCGGTGATCTCAACAATGGGAGGAGGTTCCTCAAACATGCGTGACAAACAATCCGCTACAACATTTTCACTGCCTCTGACGTGAATGATGTCAAAGCTGAAAGAGGATAGACGAAGAATCCAACGATTTATACGTCCCAAATTTTTGACATGCGAGCGCATCCAGGACAGAGCTTCATTGTCGGTATACACTATGAAATGCCGATGTTCTAGAAAAGATCTGAAACGTTCACAGCCGAATACGACAGCCAGACTTTCTTTCTCGAAAGTGGAATACCGGCGTTCGCAATCATTAAGCATCCGACTGGCAAAAGCGATGGGTGCCAAATTACCATTCACCTGCTGACTAAGCACACAAGAAACTGCGACATCACTCGCATCACAATGTAACATAAAATCTTTCCCAAAATCCGGAGTTCGAAGGACGGGAGCAGAAGAAAGACATTCTTTCAATTTCTCAAAGGCGAGACACTGGTCGGGGCCCCACACGAATCGTACATTCTTCTTCTTCAAATAATTCAGGGGCGCTGAAATGTCCGAAAAGCCCTTAATGAACCTACTGTAAAAGCCTGCCATTCCCAAAAAACGTCGGACTGCTTTCACATTCGTGGGAGTAGGGAACTCTTGGATACATTGCACACGCTCAGGGTTCACTTCTATGCCCACATCCGAAAGAATGTGACCTAAAAATTTGATTTGCTTCGAAGCCAAAGAGATTTTGTCCGGGTTAACAGTGAGTCCGGCTCTGCGAAGACGACATAGGACTTCACGTAAATGGATCAGATGATCCTCAAAAGACTGACTGTAAATCACGAGGTCATCTAGATAGTTAAACACAGATGAATACTTTAAATCTCCAAATAACTCGTCCAAAACCCTACTCAATACTTGTCCGCCGATAGAAGTGCCCATGGGTAACTTATTGAACTCAAAAAGGCCGAACGGAGTGGAGAACGCAGTTACCTTACGGCTCTCGGGATCGAGAGGAATTTGATAATATGCACAATTCAAATCTAGGACGGAATAGTACTTCGCCCCGTGAAAATGCTGAAAAGCGCTCTCCAGAGTTGGAAGGGGAAAGTTGTCGAACACCACCTTAGAATTGAGTCGACGATAATCAACTACTAAACGAAAAGTACCCTCTTTCTTAGGCACCAGGAATGCTGGACTACCATAAGAAGACTTAGAAGGGCTCACAACACCGCGTGCCTTAAGATCATGAATATATTCTCTCATGGCAATGAGTTTGGGTGGAGAGCAAGAAAATGGCGCCGACCTAACTGGAACCTCATCAGTCAAATCAATATGACACTCGTAGCCGATAGCGGAACCCAGTTCCGACGTGAGAACATCTGGAAATTCATTCACCAAATCAGATAAAGCGTCACGTTGACTCGTGAATAAAGTAGGAGGGATTAGAACAGCAGAGATACCAGAAAAATTACAAGGAACACTCGCTTCACAAGTATTAAAATGAAACCGCTCCTTGGATTTAAACAAAAAACTGAAGGAATGATCCGAAAAATCAAGCCTCAACCCTGCTTTGTGCATAAAATCAGAACCTAAGATCATAGGCGTAGATAAGTCATCCACCACATGGAAGTTCCAATCCCAAGAATAACCACATATCTTAATATGACATGTTACAACGCTAGAAACAGAAATAGATGACTTCACCGCAGAATAAAATTTTAAACCCCCATCTTGTGGACAAATCTGAGTAACAGGAAGCTGTTCCGCGATGGAGCGCTGAATAAATGAACGTGAAGCACCAGAATCCAGTAAAGCGGGTATCGACAATTTCTTAACACTTACAGGGACCCAAGGACAGAAGTTTCCAGTCGTGGAAATGTTCATTTCCCGGCGAACTTCATTGCATGGCCACTCCGGCGGGTCTGAACCGGGGAGCCATGCTCGTTTCCCTGACGCGAAGCACATCTAGGACAGGCTATGTGCGTCACGTCACGAAGACCACATGTGTGACAAAACACACGAGAGGGCGCACGGCAGGAATTAAAATGATGCCCCAAACGATCACAATTCCAACATTTTATACGGTTATACATGTTCGGGTTTCGAGGTAACTGTTGATCCTGAGGAGCGGGATTCGCAGAAGAAGTAGCATTGGGAATACTCCCGACAATATGCGAGTGGGGACGGTTAACTGCCCGGTCCTCCTGACGAGATATTGAAGATGGGTGCGCAGTCCTCTGAATCTGGGATTCCGCGCATGCAGTGTCTGGAAACAAACTGTCAGAGGGGAGGGGTGGGGGTACATATGACTTGCGCAGGCGCCTATTGAACTCGCATTCACGTCCTTGATCAACAATGTCAGCCACACTATACACACTGGACCGGCGTATGAAAGACTTGTACTCAGGTGCTAGATTTCTATACACAATATCAACAGTTTCAATAAGGGGAAGGGGCTGCGACAACCTACTTATTAAAGTCATTAGCCCAGTAACAAAATCGTCTACAGGCTCTTCCAAACCCTGGGTACGGCGATGAATTTCAGCCTTCAAGTCATGTTCAAAATCATAAGTCGTAAACCGCTCCTTTATTGACTTACAGAAATCAACCCACGAGATGAAAGATCTGTTGGTAAGTCGATACCATTTTAAAGCTAAGCCACTCAACTATAACGGTAGGCAGACAACAATGTCGTCTGGTTCGAGGTCATAACAATGGCAGAGTTCACTGACCCTGTCTAAGAACTCAAATACAGACGAAACTCCCAGTTCACCAGAAAATGAAATTCCCCACTTGGACACTATATTGGCTACGCCTCCCTTGCGATGGCCTTTCACCTCAGTCAATGGATTAGTGTCTTTCCCACAGACACTTTCAAACGATAGCAGATCATCGTCAGACTGGATGAGCTCCTTCTTCACGTTACAACCTGGGAGAGAATACATGGCTAAACTACAGAAGTACTGCTAGCTACAATTCAAAACAATAACTACAAATGTCTTGCCTCCGTCCTGCGCCTGAAATGAGTACGAAACAAGAAGTAGGGTTGGTTAGTACATTACCAATGCTGGGGTTCGTTGATAGGGTCCAACTCATTGCACTCTCCTTACAGTTTGTTATTTTTATGGTTCATACCCCTTTGGAAGTTCACATTGACTCTCAATATTTGTTTGCATAGTATGCAATAGGGAACATGAAACAGAATAAAAACAACATTGAAAAATATGCAGCGAAATATTAAAATCCAATGGATATGGCTAAGCGACCAGGAGACTTAACCACGCTCTGCTACCATCTGCACCGCCCTATTGAAATAAACATATTCTTGGCGTGCCTCCTAGCTGCATCACTGGAACCAACTAGAAAAGAAAGGAGTACGCAGTGGAAATGGATGTTAATTTCTGGCCTGTGCTGGGCCCGTACTTGCAGGCCAGATGTGCCGAGCGTCTCCAGACTCCGTGAAGGTGGTCCCACGACGAGTGGTAGGAATACCCTCCTGGTGCTAGAAAGCTAGAATAAGTTAGGCCTAGGTTTGAAGAGAGAGAGAGAGAGAGAGAGCAGCCCGATCGCCAAACACTACTAAATAAGACACATGGGTAAAGAAATGGAAATTTAATGAATTGAAACCGAACACACAAAGAAACCCGGCCAGAATTACACACACAAAAAAGAATACCCTTCGCCTAGGGGTCAAATAAAGTCACTTTCAAACGGGGAAGATAAATATAAATAACAATAAATAACTTACGATAGTAAATAACGTTAACAAATTAAATTCATACCTGTGCTCACTTCGGTGAAAACGATGTAAAAAGGGAGGAAGTAAAAGATCAAGAGGCAATCGAGCCGGTCGCTGGTCAACAACAATCACTTCTCTGCCTAGAGATGGATGGTTGTCATGACGACCACAAATAACAAGCATAGCAAAGATAAAACAAGAGGCTGTGTGCGTGTCGCAGAGGCTGTGGCGAGCAATGGGGATGCGATCGAGCTGGCAGTCCCCAGAGAAAAGAAAAGCAAAACCAAAGATACTATAAGAAGAAACAAATGACGTCAGGTGTCCGTGAAATATATCAAGATACATACACGCAGTCAAACACACAAAATGCCAGCCGACGATGCAGAAATAAAACTCAAAGCAACTCGTGCTTGTAGGTAGTCTAGCAAAACATGCTAAACCTATATGGTCCCCAACTTACGTTCCGAGTTCGAGCTGAATACGGTAAGGCCTACTTAAAGTTACCGCCGTGATCCAGTTGCCCGAAGCATGGAATGAAGGGAAAACATAAGGGCTAAAATATATGGTGTCATGCCTCGTGTTGGGAGAATGGTCGAAACGCCAACGTCCACAAACAACGGGAGACCCATTGTGAAGATATGCCCAAATCAAAACAACTTCAATGCACCTGGCAGCAAGAAAAACATACACTCACAAAATCATTCCCAGATATATTTCACGGCACAAATAAAAGGTTAAACGAAGACTCAAACAAAATAAAACAGGAGACCGCCATTTCGATTGGTTCCACAGCAAATCCAAGCACACGACGAAGATCAAAATAAAAGTTAAATATAGGAAATGAGCATAGTGGAAACAAGGTTAGATGTGTTACTTACATGAGTAAATGGAAGGCTTCGGCATAATGACAATGTTAAATAATAAAGAAAAACATTACATTTTAAATAATAAGGCGGAGAGCCTCAAGGCACGTCCGGACAGAAAGCATCTCACATGGCGTCTGAGTCAACCGGGGCGGCCGCCAAAGAAAATAAAGAAAAGAGAGATGTTAAATATGGCTCACAAGGAAATAGTGACCACTTCCCCATACTGATCAATAACGACAACGCTTCAATCAACGCCCCGATATCCCAAACCCTTAAATGGAACTTAAATAAAGCAAATTGGACGCAGTTCAATCATATAGTCAACAGCCATTTAATTGGCCTAACCCATCCACATGACTTCCCTTCCAAACACATCAATGATATTGTTCAGGATTTTACAGAAGCAATAGTTAAATCTGCAAACCTTAGTGTTCCGAAAATAAAGATAAACCCGTGTAAGAAGACAGTACCTTGGTGGAACGACGCATGCAAGGAAGCTCTAAAGAATAAAAACCATGCTTTCTATGTCTTTAAGAGAAAACCAACTCCTGAAAATAAAGCCCAATTTCAGAAATATAGAGCAATCGCCCGAAAAGAAATTAAAGATAGCAAAAAGAACTCGTGGCTGACATGTGTTTCCTCACTAAATTCTCAAACTCCACAAAAAGAAGTGTGGAATAAACTCAAACGTGTAAATAGTAAATATAACCAGTTCCACATTACTTCTCTCAGAAACCCGAATGATGGATCCTTCATAACCAACCCTCAAAACATTGCTGATAAATTAGCTGACACATTCTCCGAGATTTCTAGTGACCACAATTATGACCAACATTTTCTCCATATAAAGAAAACCAGCGAACCTCTCGATCTAAAAAGAACCTCCTCCGACTCCAATTCTAATTTAAATGAACCTTTTCAATTACAGGACATGATTATTGAACTTGACAAATGTGGCAAATCCAGCCCTGGCCCAGATACGGTCCCTTATGAGTTCCTAAGACAGCTCCCACTAAACGCATTAAATTATCTTCTGGCTATTTTCAACTACATATGGACCTCTCAGACGTTCCCTGATCAATGGCGCAGAGCCATTGTTGTTCCAATGCTCAAGCCAGGGAAGGATAACTCATTTGCAGAAAATTACCGTACAATCGCTTTTACAAATGCAATGTGCAAATTAATGGAGAAAATTGTTAACAGGAGATTACGATGGTATCTTGAACATATAAACTTTTTTAGTGATGTACAAAGTGGATTTCGTAAAGGACGTTCAACTGTCGATACTCTCATAAGTTTGGAATCTGAAATTAGGGAAGCTTTCCTAAACAACCATCACCTCATAGCAGTTAGTCTAGATATTGAAAAGGCATATGACATGGTGTTCAAAGACCATGTACTTAAATCATTGATGGAATATAACATTTCAGGAAATATGCTCTATTTCATCTACAACTTCCTCAAAGATCGTAGAATTCAAGTTAAGACAAATGGCATTTTGTCACAGGAAGTTACAATCGACAATGGAGTCCCTCAAGGATGAGTTATCAGTGTTACATTATTCCTGGTCGCAATAAACGGAATTGTATCCAACATCCACTTGCCAGTAAAGGCTTGTCTTTTTGCCGACGATTTGACCATATTCTGTGCTGGAAGAAATAGTTCAACTACTCAACAACTACTTCAAGAATCACTTGAAAATATTCAACAATGGGCCAAGATTACTGGATTCAAGTTCTCCAAAACAAAGTCCAAATGCATAGTATTCTCTAAAAACAAACACTCTGTGCCAGATCCCGAGCTCAACATAAACAATCATAAAATTGAGACAGTATCTACTCTTAAAATCCTGGGAATTCTGTTTGATAGTAAATTAAGTTGGATTCCATACCTGAATAATCTCAAGGATGAGTGTCTACGACGGATTAATTTAATGAAGATTCTCGCAGCAAAAAACTGGGGAGCAGACTATCAAGTGCTCATGAATACTTATAGATCAGTTATTAGGGCCAAATTAGATTATAGCAGTATAGTATACAACTCTGCAACAGCGTCTTCCCTCAAGATCCTTGATTCTATCCAGTCAGCTGCTCTTCGAATTGCTCTGGGAACTCTCCGCACCAGTCCAGTAACCAGTATGCAAATAGAAGCCAATGAACCACCTCTTGCAATTAGACGTCAACAACTATGTTTATCATATGCACTCTATATCAACTATGACTAAATCACGCATTAAGTCGTATGTTTTCCCTATTAACAGCCACACAAGAACAAACACTGAATCAAGACGACAACCTTCGCCCTTCAATGTCAGAATATCTAAGTTCCTTGAAGAATTAAACCTAAATATTCCTCCCATACTACTCTCAGACCATTCTCTTGATATCCCACCATGGACAATTACCTTACCAACAGTCAACTTCGAACTGAACAACTCGGTTAAAAACCAAACTGACAGATCACAGTACCATCGATTATTTCTTGAAATCTCCAATAGATACCCAATGCACAGTGCTATTTATACTGATGGTTGGAAATATGACGAAAGAAACTGTTGTGGGATAATTTATCACGACCATACCATGCTTTTTCGACTTCCTGAATCTTTCACTGTCTATTCTAATGAACTCTTTGCTCTTAAACAGGTCATGAAATACACACATCAAAAAAAGTTTTGCATCACCTCGGTTCCAAGAGTTCCGGAACCGTTAAATACAAAGGGAATAGAGATCAACACAAACAACATTTCAGCTCGTTTTATTGCTCATGAGACCCACACATTGCATGTTGTACCATCATACAGCTAGACTTTCAGCATTTGTGGTCCAGATTGCAGTACACACCACTACCTCTAATACCCAGTAGCACGTCCTCTTGCATTGATGCATGCCTGTATTCGCCGTGGCATACTATCCACAAGTTCATCAAGACACTGTTGATCCAAATTGTCCCACTCCTCAACGACAATTCGGCGTAAATCTCTCAGAGTGGTTGGTGGGTCAAGACGTCCATAAACAGCCCTTTGCAACATATCCCAGGCATGTTCGATAGGGTTCATGTCTGGCGAACATGCTGGCCACTGTAGTCGAGCGATGTCGTTATCTTGAAGGAACGCATTCACAAGATGTGCACGACGAGGTCGAGAATTTTCGTCCATGAAGACAAATGCCTCTCCAATATTCTGCCGATATGGTTGCACTATGGGTCGGAGGATGTCATTCAGGTATCGTAAAGCCGTTTCGGAGCCTTCCATGACCACCAGTGGCGTACGTCGGCCCCACATAATGCCACCCCAAAACATCAGGGAACCACCACCTTGCTGCACTCGCTGGACAGTGTGTCTAAGACGTTCAGCCTGACCAGGGTGCCTCCAAACACGTCTCCGACGATTGTCTGGTTGAAGGCATATGCGACACTCATCGGTGAAGAGAACGTGATGCCAATTCCGTGGGGTCCATTCAGCATGTTGTTGGGCCCATCTGTACCGCGCTGCATGGTGTCGGGGTTGCAAAGCTGGACCTCGCCATGGACGTCGGGAGTGAAGTTGCGCATCATGCAGCCTATTGCGCACAGTTTGAGTTGAAACACGACGTCCTGTGGCTGAACGAAACGCATTATTCAACATGGTGGCATTGCTGTCAGGGTTCCTCCGAGCGGCAATCCGTAAGTAGCGGTCATCCACTACAGTAGTAGCCCTTGGGCGGCCTGAGCGAGGCCTGTCATCGACAGTTCCTGTATCTCTGTACCTCCTCCATGTCCGAACAACATCGCTTTGGTTCACTCTGAGACGCCTGGAAACTTCCCTTGTTGAGAGCCCTTCTTGACACAAAGTAACAATGCGGACGCGATCGAACTGCGGTATTGACCTTCTAGGCATGGTAGAACTACAGACAACATGAGCAGCGTACCTTCGTCCTGGTGGAATGACTGGAACTGATCGGCTGTCGTACCCCCTCCGTCTAATAGGCCCTGCTCATGCATGGTTGTTTACATCTTTGAGCAGTTTTAGTGACATCTATGAACAGTCAAAGGGACTGTATCTTGGATACAATATACACAGTCAACGTCTATATGCCGGAGATCTGGGAACCGAGGTGATGCAAAACTTTTTTTGATGTGTGTACATTTTGAATACAGCCAGCTGCAACAACTCATTTATTATTTACTCCGATTCACGAAATGCATTAAACGCAATAAAGAATCTATCTTCGACAAACGTCTTTGTACAAGAAATTCAACTGATATTCCATAAAGTGGTGAAACAAGGTAAACAAGTCATATTTGTGCGGGTACCCTCTCACAGAGGCATTCATGGCAATGAATCTGCCGATCAAGCAGCTGAAGAAGCCACACTTGTACCTTTATGTGATCCTACAATAGCTACACCTCATACTGACATCATTTCCTACGTCAAAAGAAAAGTATTCCAATAGTGGAAGAATCATTGGCTTAGAACTTCTACCAGTAAACTCCATGAAATAACATCAGGAACCACAGAACAATATCTCCATCATAAACTTTCTAGGCAAGATCAAGTTCTAATATCACGAATAAGAATAGGTCATACCAACATCACCCACAGCTATCTCCTCGAGAAGAAACAACCCCCTACCTGCTCAACATACTGACTGTGCAGCACATAATCTCAGACTGTGCTCTCTACAACCACTGGCGCCAGCACAACAGCATTCCCAAGAAGATATGTGAGGCCTTCTCATCTCTTTCACAGCTCAAAAAACTCATCAAGTTCTTCAAAGACTCGGAACTTCATTTCAAAATCTGATTGATCAACTCATAGTGGGACTTTTATTTATTTCTAGTGTTCATTTTATGATTTTATAGTGTATTCAATTCAATGTATTGTATGTATTGTATTGTATAATGTAAATCTACAGTGAAAGTCGCGATAAGACTTTCCAAGTTAAAGCGACTATAAATTAATCTAAAAAAAAAAAAAACATTTCACGGCCTTATGTATCAAAGCTCTCAACAACAAGAAACACAAAAGTCATGGAGTAAAGAGTAATCGTCCGTGACAATCGGAATGTCATTATAGTGTAATAGGCTATAATGTCGTAGCCTATAAAACGGCTAGCTGCGTGGCTCAGCGATAACGTTCTCGCCTCCTGTGCCCAAGGTTGCAGGATCGAATCCTGATGCGGTCAGCTTGCATATGACGGTATGCAAATTCGAGGGAGCCGTGTCAGTAGATCCCCTTCGGGGCAAAATTCCGGCGCCCCGGCGTCTCTCAAAGCCACTTTTTTTGTTTCTTTTCTGTGTTTTTTTTTAGCGTATGGCTTTTAATGCCGGGAGTGTCCGTGTCCGAGGACATGTTCGGCTCGCCAGAGTGTGTAGCTGTTTCTATGCGGACACCCATGGGGTGAGCTGCAAGTATCGTCGCGTCTGGACTGTTGTCTGGGGAGGAAAGTGTGAATGTAAGGACGGGGAATCTGAACGTAGCGGCTGTGGCTTATAGATAGGGACCAACCCCGGCATTTGCCTAGAGGGAAGACGGGAAACCACACAAGACCATCTTCAAGATTGTCGGCGGGGGGATTTGAACCTCCTCGCCTCCCGGATGTGAGCAACTGCCTGCAGGCACACCATAATAGCCCAGGAAAATAGGGTTTCGAGGTCTGAAAAAATTAATTTGACCCTAGGGAACAACATATCAAAATACTCGGGCGTACACGTGCCGGCTTCCTTGATTTCCAGGCCTGGAAACATGGAATTCCAGGAATTCTTCATCGCCATCCTGGAACACCCGTAAAAACCGAACGACTCGGCCTAGGTAGACAAAAGTAGTATCAAATGAAAGAAAAAAAGCATGCAGATTCCATATATACGACTTTAGGCAATGTTTCTATCCCTTCGGAGTACATCGTAACAAAAGAAAAACGCGCGAAATTCAAAATGTTTGAGGTTTGATTTTTGCTGCTGGTTCAGCAACGAGTGAAAATGAAGTATATACCAAAACATCATGCGTGATGTAACAAAGACCACATTTTTAGCTTTTCAGACCATCTGTCATGTTTGCTTTACGTTTATTATTGAAACGTTATAGCAAAAATTAAACGTGTAGTAGCTGTCAGACAGTGCAGGATTGCGTTATGTCGTCGGGGGTTTAGCCTATTCGGTTTGCACCTGGAAAGTAAAGCTTGAGCTAATGATTTTTTTTCTACGGAAGCAACACAAGATGAAATTTTTATTTACACACATAATATTTAAGTATGAGTTAAGCCTTCGAAATCATAGGAAAAAGGCATTGGATGAAAAGGTGTAATACATGAAACTGGTAGTTTAAGTGACATCGGGTGTATCTAGATCCTGATCTGTTTCATAACGATGTACTGCGTTATCACAATTTTGTCTGTGGCATTGAGAGCACATTTCTGAGCACTCTTGGCCGGATCGTCTACATCCACAACGCACTCCGTAGTCCATCTTGCAATCGCAGGCAATTAGGAGGAGAAGAGAGTCAGGAGCTGGTGGCAAGGTTGTGAAACGGCCAAAAGAGAGTTGCCAAAGGCATGCCAGCCCCACTCTGTTGGATTAAGTTTTCTTCCCAGCCATTCTTGAGCCTAAAATCAAACACAACCTATTTAATTCTCCTGAGAAATACTAGAATAATATTGTATAGGTGTAGTGTAAAGGAAAACAATGAAAGTTACCTACAAGTAAGTCCGCATTGAGTGCTGCCGTAGAGCTTCCCTTGTTGGAGGAAGAGTCACAATTCAAACTGAGAAGTCAGAGCTTGGCGCGCAATGGTCATCTGGTACAAACGATGTCGAAGATAATCGATATTCTCCAATTAAATTCCTCCAGGATACAGTGCCCTTATGAACTTTTCTCCAACAGTGCAAACTTCTTCGCGACTCGCAGATGGATTTGTGTATGTTTTGACAATTTCTTCCCGAAGATCCACACTTTTCTGAAGCAATTTGTAAGCCTTCTTCTTCCCCTTCCCGTAGATTGCAGATGTTTTATCACCACCTGAGACAGCATGGGAGTATAGCACGCAGTTCTTCATGACACCTATTTCATCTTGAATAGCACCAATATCGTACAGCATTCCGGGGCACTTGGAAGTCCCTGGGTGCAGCATGAAGACATCTCCCGTTTGACGCCTAGCAATCAGCATTGCCAGAAGATCGGTATCGTTGCCGACTACAACCACAGACTTCCCCAAGGTCTCTATCTCCAAAGCAGTGTGCACGATGAGAGGATCGGCGTCCCCAGTTGCCTAGTATACTCGAACTTTTACAGCTTCAAATTTTGAAACAAGTACGTCAATAAGTCGAGATTTGTTTCTCCTGTTCGTCAGAAAGTCCGCCTGTGATGCTGTCCATGTCGAATGTTCGGTAAAGTCGATATCAAAACAGGTCCTTCTGGCAGCGCTTCGACTTTGCACCGCATCTTTCGTAGTTGGCTGCCCATTGTATCCGTCGAAAACAACAACTGCAGATGGGTATCGAGTCATAACATGTCTGGTAAAGATCGCAAATTTCTCCGTATGTTGCCAGTCGAGGCCAAATAACAGTGTACAGGAGATAGCCTCCGTCAATGACATACGTGGTCTCTGGACAAAGTTGATCGCCAATTTCTGAGTGCTTAAAGAGAGACGCAAACGCTGACTTTTCTGTTTTGCGCATTGGACATCCGTCAAAAAGAGAGGGTGGAGGTGGCGCCAGCTCATAATGAAAGTACTCCGCTTTTTCAGTTTCGTTTTTTAAAACACACACTATTCTCTTAAATAGCTGACTCAAGTTTACGGGCGTTACTTTATTTCTGATCGTCACAGTACCGTTCATAGTTGATAGGGGGACAACCTTTGACTTTCTGGAAATGTTCACTTCGGCGAACGACTTACCAACTTACGTTCGGGTTAAATTTGTTTCGTCTATAACTTTTGAACTATAAGACGCAGAACAAAACCAGGAGCACCTCTGTAAAGCTTAAAGGATGCTATTTCTTTTGTGGCGTAGTTGGTAGCATGCTGAGCTTCTATGCCCAAGATAGCGGGTTCAAACCCGGCCGAAGCCGTTGGATTTTTTAAGAGCGTTAAAAATCCCTCAGTATGCCTTCCTTCGGAGGGGAAGTAAAGCCGGCGGTCCCATGTCATAGATTTATGGCATGTTAAAGATCTTTCCACTAATTACACCTGTGTGAAACTAAATTGGATAGGTTAAGAATGTAAACAACGCTCTTAGGTTGCTACGTTCGTTGCCAAGAGCCGACTGCGGTGGCGTCTAGTAGCTAGTTCTGAACTAGGCCTAGTAGTCGTTGACGGTGGCGTTTGGCGGCAAAAGTAGGAACTATTTGAAAATTCAAAGTTGCAGTCTCTACTTGTATTAAAAAACAGATACACACACTAATACAGTCATCACAATTAACACCGGTTATCAGACAGATTCTACACACACCCAAAGTACACGGGGCTACATGACCGCGTTGTCGCAGCCCCTAAACTAAGGAACCAACCAACCATATTGCTTTGCGTAAGTAGCCGTCTTAGTCTAAAAATTAAAATTTTCCTTTTGTTTTTTGTTACAATGTACCCCGAAAGCAGAGAAAACATTGCTTATAGTACTATTTATGGAACCTGCATGCTTTTATTGTTCATTTGATACCACTTTTGTTTACCTACGCAGAGTTGTTTGGTGTTTACTCCCGTCCGGTAATACCAACTTACCTTCGGGTTAAATTTGTTTCGTCTGTAATGGTTGAATTATTAGACGTAAAACAAAAATAAGACCACATCTGTAAAGCTAAAACGATGCTCTTTCTTATTTCAGGTGCATTTTCAGCAGGAGCTGCCGTCTTAGTCTCTAATAAACGTGCAAATGAATTCAAACTTACAAAAAAAATTAATTTCGCGCGCTTTGTGGTTACAATCTACCCCGAAATGAGGAAAAAAATTGCCAAAAGCCTTATATAAGGAGACTGCATGCTTTTCTCGTAGATTTGACACCACTTTTGTCTACCTAGCCAGAGTCGTTCGGTTTTTACGGGCGTTCCAGGATAGTGATGAAAAATTCCTGGAGTACCAGGTTTCCAGGCCTGGAAATCAAGGAAGCCGGCACATGTACGGCCGAGTATTTTGATATGTTGTTCCCTAGGGTCGAATCAATGGATTCTGAAAAAATAGCTTTATAACATATTTTTTTGAGCTTAAGGCGATAGGGTATATCAAGGTATATCAAGGGCGATGAAAATGTTATAGTAATGGGAGATTGGAATGCTGTGGTAGGAAAAGGGAGAGAAGGGAAGATAGTCGGAGATTTCGGATTAGGTGAAAGGAATGATCGAGGAAGCAGGCTGATGGAATTTTGCACCGAGCATGAGTTGGTCATAGCTAACACCTTATTCAATAACCACAATAGAAGAATATACACATGTATGAGACCAGGAGATACAGGTCGTTAATAAATCGACTTCATTATGGTCAAGCAGAGGTTTCGAAACCAGATTTTGGATTGTAAAACATATCCTGGTGCTGACATAAACTCTGACCACAATCTGGTTGTAATGAAATGCAGATTAAAGTTGAAGAAACTGAAGAAAAGTCAAAAGCCAAAACGATGGGCAATATACAGACTGAAAGTGAATGATGTAAACGAAAGATTAAAGAAGAGTATAAAGGAAGGGCTAATGAAAAACCCTAAACAAACTTCAATTGCAGACGAATGGGCACTTTTGAAGAGTGAAATAACAAAATCCGCAGAAGAAAACATTGGTGGAAAAGAAAGAATAGGTAGAAAACCGTGGATCACTCAGGATATACTAGAATTGATGGATAAAAGGCGGAAAACAAGAACGTAAGAGATGAAAATGGGAAAGCAGAATACAGACGTCTGAGATATGAGGTTAACAAGAAGTGCAAGGAAGCGAAAGAGGAATGGTTGAAAGAGAAATGTGCAGGTATAGAAAATTGTCTGAAATTAGGAAAAGTAGACACAGCTTATCGAAGGATTAAGAATACTTTTGGGGAAAAGAAGACTAAGTGTTGTAATATTAAGGATACAAATGGAAAGCCTCTAACAGATAGGGAAGAAAAGATTGAGAGATGGAAAGCTTACATAGAGTGTTTGTATAAGGGAAAGGAGATAGAGAATCATGTAATGGAAAGAGAGGAGGAAATTGATGAGGATGCAAAGGGAGATTTAATATTGGGATCAGAATTTGACAGAGCTTTGGAGGACTTACGCAGGAACAAAGCACCAGGCATAGATGATATACCGATTGAGTTGCTACGCTGCATAGGAGATGAAGGTCTGATCAGGTTATTTCACTTGGTGTGTAGGATTTATGAGAAATGCTAGGTACCCCCTGATTTCAAGAAGAATGTTATCCTCCCTATACCAAAGAAAGTGGGAGCTGACAGATGTGAAGATTACCGTACAATCAGTTTGATTACTCATGCTTCAAAAATCCTGTCTAGAATAATTTACAAGAGGATGGAAAGCCAGATAGAAACGGAGTTGGGTGAAGACCAGTTTGGTTTCAGGAGAAATTTAGGAACAAGGGAGGCTGTACTAAGTCTTAGGCTGATTTTGGAAGGTAGAATAAGGAAAGATAAGAGAACGTTCATGGCATTTGTAGACTTAGAAAAGGCTTTTGATAACGTTGATTGGACTAAATTGTTTGGCATTTTGAAATCTATTGGAATAAAGTACATGGATAGGAGGGTGATATACAATCTATACAGAAACCAGACAGCAGTCATTCGAGCTGAAGGACATGAGAGAGAAGCTGGTATTCAGAAAGGTGTAAGGCAAGGCTGCAACTTATCACCCATACTTTTCAATCTTTACATTGAACAAGCAATGCAGGAAATTGGAGAAACCTTTAAGGTGGGAGTGAAGATTCAAGGAGAAATAATTTCAACTCTGAGATTTGCTGATGACATCGTCATCTTGGCCGACACGCCTGAGGATTTGAATGAGTATTTGAATGGTATGGACTCTTGTCTTACGGAAAGAATACACGATGAAAATTAATAAATGTAAAACAAAAATACTGGAATGCAGCCGAAATAAATCAGAAACCTCTAGGGACATAAAATTGGCAGGTGAAAAGCTGAAGGAAGTAGGAGACTTCTGTTACATAGGAAGCAAAATAACCAGTGATGGACGAAGCAAAGAGGATATAAAAAGTAGGTTGGCTCAGGCAAGGAAAGCATTTCTACAAAAAAGGAATCTGTTGACATCGAGTATAGATTTAGGTATTAGGAAGTCGTTTTTGAAAGCCTTTGCCTGGAGCGTGGCTCTCTATGGAAGTGAAACTTGGACTATTGGTGCAGCAGAAAAGAGGAGAATTGAAGCATTTGAAATGTGGTGTTACAGGAGAATGATGAAGATCAGATGGGTAGATAGGGTTACAAACGAAGAGGTATTAAGACGAGTGGGAGGGGAGAGATGTTTCTGGCGACTGCTAATGAAGAGAAGAGATAGGTTAGTAGGACACATACTAAGACACCCAGGAATAGCAAGCTTAGTAATGGAAGGAAGGGTTGAGGACAAGAACGGTAGGGGTAGACCAAGGTTTGAATATGTTAAACAGATTGCCTCGGATGTAGGGTGTGGTAGCTATGTAGAGATGAAACGATTAGCTCAGGATAGGGAGGCATGGAGAGCTGCATCAAACCAGTCGAAAGACTGAAGACTCAAACAACAACAAGGCGATATTTTGACTTAAATGCCTGGGCTATAAAGACCACGTCTAACTCACCCGGTAAAGTCGCAGTAGTTATAGGGACGTAAATCAAATAACTTTATTATTATTATTATTGTTGTTGTTGTTGTTGTTGTTGTTGTTGTTGTTGTTGTATAAACACGTGTGGCATTTGAATACACGTCTGTTGTACTCTATGTGCATGGAGCCGATCGAAGCAACATTTTGATTTTATATTAACGTGTTTTATTTGTTCTTCGTTACTGTCCACGTAAAACAACGATACGTAGTGTCCTTTCAGAAGATGGCAGCTCTTTCCGGCACCTTCAACTTGCGATAAAATATTATATTCGTATGTAGATGCTCATTAATACCAGTATTTTGACAGCTTCTTCGGTGGTGTACAAGGCTTTGATTTTGCTTTGCCCTCTATTTTTTTATAACACAACTTTTTCGATGTAAGTAATTAATACCATGTGGGCTACTTGTAAGAATGTAGCACGAAATCATTTGTAGGCATGCACAATCCAACTTTTGAAACGGTTTCAATCGAAGTTGATTTAGATCCCGTACTTTCCTAACCACCTTTACTTGTCACTACAAGAATTAGGAATTTGATATTTTAGTTTGAACGCTACATAGCTTGTCAGATGCTTAGTCCTCTCTTTCCCTACACCTTCGAAGCCATGCACTTGGAGAGATAAAAGTAGGTTATCCTCACCTTCGGTTCCTGCATCAAAAGGTGTGCCTTCCATCAAATTAGTGACTACTGCGACTGTAGGACCTATTTCTTCTTTTTTTTTTTTTTTTACGCGCCTTCTTGCAATATGGAATTCCCCGTCGTTTAAATACTAGCAGACTTCGTCGTCTGATTCAGTGCTTGATTTAACGACAAACACTGTAGACGAATGTTACCCCATTACGTATAGCACTGCTTTCTATACATAAACTGCAATACATCTGGGTGGTTGTTAGTTCGACCTATACTGCGCACTTAAGAAAACTAGAATCTGATATGAGCTGTTCAAATAACCAAACATATCTTTCAAATATGATGATGATGATGATGATGATGATGATGATGATGATTGTTTTAAGGTGAGGAACAGTGAGGTCATGTGCTCCAATCTTTTAAATATGTATGACTAATAGGAATTCCACGTTGGAAAGACAGTATGACCTCGATGTTCCGCCCTCTTAAAACAATCGCTACCTCTTCATTCAAAGTGGAACCTATGATACCCAGTTTATTTTTCTATTCCACGCACGGTAATCAATTTATATACTACAGTAATGCATTGTATTCCCGTTGTAAGTCAGGAAAAAATCCCCATTTTTGTTTTTAAAATTAGGTAACCCCACCATAAAATAGCCTATAGAAACTATCAGTTGAAGATTTTGGTTGACACAGACTTTGGACAGACTGTCGCAGACAGATCTTGTGATGTGACAGACAACCTATTCTTATTCTTGTGACTCACTAGTTCAGTAACAGAAGATAAGTAAAGTATACATGTTTCTGTCGGAGTGGTCCAGAGTTTTGTATTTCATCATATCCTACCCACTTAACAAATCATGCTCATGAGAGCATTCTTTCTCGCAGGCACCCTTCTGAGACGGGGTTTGAGCAGTGACACCCTTTCTCCCTGAGAGTTCGAGAAATTCTGCTTTACTGATAATTCACCCCAGATAACTTACTAGAATAAATTAAATGAAAATCCACAGCCTGCTTCCAGTCAACCGACCGGGTCAGGAATGGAATGAATGAAGCCCCCACCTAGCGGCGAGGATATGAACTGTGCCGGCTGCCGAAGCCTGTCGCACTCCCCTGGGGCAATGATTAAATGAATGACATATGAAATGAAATGATAGTGGAGAGTGTTGCTGGAATTAAATTGTTACAGGGAAAACCGGAGTACCCGGAGAAAAACCTGTCTGCCTCCGTTTTGTCCAGCACAGATCTCACATGGAGTGACCGGGATTTGAACCACGGACCCAGCGGTGAGATGCCGGCGTGCTGCCGCCTAAGCCACGGAGGCTCACTAGAATAAATAATTTTACCAATTGAAAATATAATACGTTGACAAGGAGCGTAAATTATTAACCTATGGTGCTTAGACAAGACGAGTACATAGGTCTATACACAATTCATAGGGAAGCTGATTTGGAAACAAGTTTTTAGATTTTCAGGCACGGAGTCTCCTCCGTCGCGGACATAAACAAAGGCAGCACTGCTACCGATATCGTGCGCCTTTTACTCGTTTGGTAACTGTAATATGCTGCGGGGGATTACTTTGAAGCATGGTGGCTCTACAATAAATGGTTTAGTATGCAGGTTGTCTCCAACCTTTTTGGTCAAATTTGTACCGATAATAAAGGATGCCAAACAAAGTAGTTTATAGGGAACCAATCGGATATTCATTGCTGTAGGTCAGGAACCACAAGGTCGAGAACGAGGAATATGTGCAAGGAACGTGGTTGTAACCTGTTTCATGTTCGCTCCTGGCCGTGGCAAGTGATTTTTGAAAGGCGGCAAAAATACGATACGCATGTTATACGATGTTGGCATGTCAAAGAACCCATTTGAATTCAGTAGGCCGTGTTAATAATGGCAAAATTAATCTCGGGAGTTTCCGCCAACACAAAGTTCCTCATTTCTCTACTAGAAAGCGCTATAGTGTTCAAGAAGCTTAGATATCTAACCTCCTTGACTTTCATAGTCAAGGAACAACGAAATTCGACATGCAAGCTACCCTCTGGGTGTCAAATAACAAAGTTTGCACCCGATACCCGAGGCCATACGATATTTTATGATTAGGTTCTTAACAACCACTTGTTGTTGCTCTGAGCTGTAAGTTGTTGCTATAATGAGTGCGTTTTTTATGAAAATACAAAACCATTGGTTCCCTATCTCTAAATATTTAAAGGTTGGCTCAGGCAAGTAAAGTATTTCTACCGAAAAGGAATCTGTTGACATCGAATATAGATTTAGGTATTAGGAAATCATTTTTAAAAGCTTTTGCCTGGAGCGTGGCACTCTATGGAAGTGAAACTTGGACTATTGGTGCAGCAGAATAGAGGATAAATGAAGCGTTTGAAATGTGGTGTTACAGGAGAATGATGATCAGATGGATAGATAGGGTTACAAATGAAGAGGTATTAAGACGAGTGGGAGAGAAGAGATGTTTCTGGCGACTGCTAATGAAGAGAAGGGATAGGTCGGTAGGACACATACTAAGACACCCAGGAATAGCAAGCGTAGTTATGGAAGGAAGGGTCGAGGACAAGAACTGTAGGGGTAGACCAAGGTTAGAATTTGTTAAACAGATTGCCTCGGATGTAGGATGTGGTAGCTATGAAACAATGAAACAATTAGCTCAGGACAGGGAGACATGGAGGGCTGCATCAAACCAGTCAGTAGACTGATGACTCAGACACACAACACACAGGTATTCTACCAACTGTAGGCTATATGTTAAACCGTACAGTAACGGTTGGAGACATCCTGTATATGCATAATATGTTGCACTACTTCATTTATAGTCCTCGTATACTACTGTCGACCAAAGTATTATGTGCACTCGAGTTTGAAGGTTGTTTTTGAAGTAACCAATAGACCTACATTAAATCCAATAACATCATCATTTTCGTCGTTCTATTGTACGTTAGCTCATGTAGGTTTGGAATTTTTAATTTATATTTTAATATTTTTTGTCGCAGTTGGAGCACAAAAAGTGCACGTTTTTAAGCGTGTTTCAACCATGCGTCACATTTAAGAATTATTATCTCAAAAACCCGTCATCAGATCCAATCCAAATTTTAACACAATATACGTTCGAATGTTGTATAACTGATTTATTAATTTCAAAATTTTTCGTGTCCAAGAAAAAAAGTTGTTGTAATTTTTGTAAGGTAACTTTTTCTCGGCTCGGGGTGGTTGGAAAATGTAGTTCTTGGTCGCGATGTAATCCTTATATATCAAAAAGTTATGCTGTATGACTGTGAAATATGTAAATTAACCCACTTATTTAATATCGGTTTGTATTTGTAGGCGGAAATAACACATCGTTCACCTGCTACCCACTCCAGGTAAAGCTGTACAGTGTTGCCGAAATGGAGCCCATCATGCATCATGGCGTGCCTCGCTCGGAAGTGATGGGCTCCATCACAGCAACGCTGTACAGCTTTACCTGGAGCGGGTAGCAGGTGAACGATGTGTTATTTCCGCCTACAAATACAAACCGATATTAAATAAGTGAGTTAATTTACATATTTCACAGTCATACAGTATAACTTTTTGATGTATAAGGATTACATCGCGTCAAAGGACTACATTTTCTAACCACCCCGAGCCGAGAAAAAGTTACCTTACAAAAATGATAACAACTTTTTTTCTTGGACACGAAAAATTTTGAAATTAATAACATAGTTATACAACATTCCAATGTATATTGTGTTAAAATTTGGATTTGATCTGATGACGGGTTATTGAGATAATAATTCTTAAATGTGACGCATGGTTGAAACACGCTTAAAAACGTGCACTTTTTGTGTTCCAACTGCGACAAAAAATATTAAAATACAAATTAAAAATTCCAACCCTACATGACCTAACGTAAAGTAGAACGACGAAAATGATGATGTTATTGGATTTTATGTAGGTCTATTGGTTACTTCACAAACAACCTTCAAACTCGAGTACACATAATACTTTGGTCGACAGTAATCGCTGCTCATGAAGTAATAATCATCTATCTACAGTTGGTAGTGGCCATCGGAATGGCCATTTTCCACCGGTGCAGTGTAATGCTTTTTGCGGTTAGGTCCGGAAGTCTTGGTGCACAACACGCACACTGTTACGTGTACACCAGCGGCCCTCAGAACAAATGCTAGTGAACAGGGGACGTAACATAATGAAATTATAATTTTATTAATGCAACCAATAGACATTTATTTTATTTTCAGGATGGGCCAGGAAGGGTTTTTGGAAGGAAATCGGCGGTGGACCTATTGAAAGGACCCATCCCGGCATTTGCCTGGTGGTGAATGTGGGAAACCACGAAAACCATTTACAGGATGACCTAGGTGGGATTCGGACCCACGCTCTCCCGATGCAAGTGAGGCACGAGTTATCGCGTTAGCGCTCTCGGCCACCGTGGGTGGTACATAATGAAATTATGTCATTACATGAAAAAGTGTCCACCTGTGTAGCGGCTAACATTCTTTGCTGCCGCCCGGAGGTTCGGGTTCGATTCCCGGCTCAGACAAGGAATTAAATTCTGGTCTCAAGGCTGGAATGGGGTATACTTTAACCACGAGGTAAAACCATGGTCGTAGAGAGCGATCGCGAACATTGGTACTAAGATCACCACCCCCGCTCCCACCCCCACTCCCGTATTTAAGCTCCACCAGTGCCATCCTCACATGTTCTCCTTTTCTCAAAAATTGAATTTCAATAAGCCTATTGCAGTGTGAAATTTGCTCACTCGTCTTAATGTATTATGTGCGTTTGTTTTCTTTTGTACGTTTGCCTCCACCTTTACATCATCTTTGGCATTGGAATGCTTGAAATTTAGTTGATGTCTAGCGGAAAAGCAACAATTTGTCAATTGAGTAAGGAAAATTGCATTTTAGATGTGTCTAAAATTGAGCATACTGTTGGTAAAATTGTATTCGAATAATTCTGATATATAGCAAGAAAAGATCCAGTCGTTTTACCTGTTTGATAACCCTCATAACGAAAATGCTTTGCTCTTTTCCAAAATAAGTCTAATTTTATTTAAATACAGTGTGTAGATTGTTATTTTTATTCTCAGAAAGGACTGGATTAAACTTAATCGAATTAAATAAATTATCACCTACGAGTCCTTCAACTATCTCGTGTCCCGGGTTTTCTGACCAGTTTGTTCCTCCTTCTTGTCAGGTGTGGGCAAAACTGAGAAGAGGTGGTTTCGATTCTCACCTCGACCATCCCAGAAGTGGTTTTCTGTGGTTTCCCTTTTCTACTCCTGGCTACTTCCGGAATGATTCATAATAAATACAGACACCACAACAATACAGGTTATGAGGCAAATCATACATACACATCCGCTGAAATTATCACGATGTCCAAGCCCTTAATGAAACCACAACAACATAAAAACGTAGCTTTTAAAGACGTGAAATTGCTGGAAATCGTAACATTGATATTCTATTCCCAGATTTCCTATGGAATATCGTATTTGTGCTTTGTGGATTGCAACGGGGAGTATTCTTCCTCGTTGTCCTAACTCCGAATACAGGTGGGTGATTTTGAATCTCAATCCTGATCATCGGTGGTTTCCCACTTCTTCTGCGTATAACAAGACCACGGCTGCCTCTTAACGCCAGTTATAAGTACACGAATCAATGAAATTAGCCTATAGACATCCCGTAAGGGCAAAGGTCTCATGTTTGCACAGGGACGTGCTCTTGATTAGGCTCTGAAGGTGAACATCCCTGGGAGATTTTGTCTTGTTGCACTCACTGTCATTGTCTTTATGTCCTGTTTGGTGCTTGTTGATTCCTGTATGGCTCCAGCTGTCTCCATGCTTCTCCGTCTCTTGCCACTCTCGACCATTGATTTCCGCTTTAGCTCTAAAGTAGTCTGCCCATCTGGTATTTTGGCGTCCCGCGTTTCTTCGCCCTTATCTCGGGTCCCACATTGTGGTGCGATGCGTCCATTTCCTATGATCCATGCGCGATACGTGTCCTCCCCATTTCCATTTTATATTTCTGCCCTTTCTACCACGTCGCGTATGTTTGTCCTTCGTCTTAATTCCTCGTTCCTGATTCTGTCTCTTAGAGAAACGTCCAGGATATTACGCTCTATTCTTCTTTGACATACTTGTAGCTGCGTTTTCAGTTTTTCTGCCAAGGACCATTTTTGACAACCATATAAAGTAGTGTTGACATAACTCATTTGTCCAGGATTTCTGCTTTTCTGCTTACTTTTTGTCTCTTGTCTGTGGGTAGGAACTTGAGCGACCAAAATTTGCTCCACGCCAGTTCTATGCGACGTTTGATTTCACTATCTGTGACTTTGTTCAGGGAGATGCTTGTTCCTAGGTACACATACTGTTGTACATACTATAGTCGTGATTGATGGACTTGAATTGGATCTTGTATTCCATTTGTCAATATTTTTGTTTGTGGGGTTCATTGTGAGGCCTACTTCTCTCCTTATTTTGTCCAGCTCATTGATCATTTCTTCTCAAGGAGAAGTCAATTGAAAAGGGGTTACACGCATAGAACTGAACGCGCCTAAAATATGGGTAAAAGCAGAGCGTGGTAGCAAGAGCATGGGGCCAGGCTATCTCTTCAATCCGGATACTAGTGCTTTCAAACCCCACCGTTGACCGTCCTTGAAATGTTTTTCCTAGGTTTCCCATTTTCAATTCCAGTCACCTCTAATAAGCCACGGCTGCTTTCTATCAACTCGTCGATCAATTTCATTCGTTTTTTATTAAGGACAAATAACCTTGATGATGGTACGCGCCTTATACCGCCACCAAGGTAGTAAAATTGCTGTTTACTCTCTATACGGTCATGTATGGCGACTGGGAACAACACAATCATAATTTGCCCATGCATTGCCTGCTCGTTAGTTTGTTTGTTGCGCTAGATGTGTTATCACATCAGACATATTTATACACTTGAGTGTGTGTTTGTATACCGTATATACTTTATAAACACGTACCCAAGTTCATGGGGCTGTAATGACCACGATGTCCAAGCTCCTCAAAGAAACAACAATAACTGCTACGACTACTAATAATTATTTATTCGCTAGGGCCTTTTTCTCTTAAAACTCAGAATTTCCTAATTCTGTCTTGAGTGGACCTGCTCGCGTTCCTCTGTCCAAGGAGCACCGTAGCTTGCCACGGTGGTTGAGTGGATAGCGTGTCGGTCTACTAACCCCAAGATTGCAGGTTCGCCCCTGGCCGTGGTAAGTGATTTTTTGAAAGGCGGCAAAAATACGACACGCATGTCATACGATGTTGGCATGTCAAAGAACCCATTTGAATTCAGTAGGCCGAGTTCATAATGGCAAAATTAATCTCGGAAGTTTCCGCCAACACAAAGTTCCTAATTTCGCTACTAGAAGCGCTATAGTGTTCAAGGAGCTTAGATATCTAACCTCCTTGACTTTCATAGTAATTCAAAGAACAACGAAATTCGACATGCAAGCTACCCTCTGGGTGTCAAATTACAAAGCTTGCACCCGGCACCCGAGGCCATACGATATTATATTATTAGGAGCACCGTGTCACCTTATTGGTCACTCGTCTCGGTTAAGCTCCGAAAATAATATACAAAGTTCCAGTATCCTTATGATTAGTTGAAAAAAATGCATTGTTGTGGTAGAATGGCTCTATCCTTTTTGCAGAAGAGATCTCTTGTCAAATGTCTTCGGGTTTGATTTGTAACATTTAGTTGTCTTTCTTTAGTGTTAATATACCAGAACATCATTGTTTTGGAGCTGGAATCAAAAACGTAAATGCTCACTTACGTTAACGTGCTTTTGTCTATTCGTCTGAGGTGATTATAAAAATCTTGCCCGTCTTTTGCGGATTATTATTATTTATTGCAAGTTTATTCTGTTCTAGTTGGTGCTATTGCACTTTGAGGTAGTTCGATGTGAGACTATTGAGACAGTTGAGTCATCTCGGAAGTAAATGCACTCTCATTGTTTCAGCTGGTAGCTACCAAGAAAATGCATTGCAGAACATTATTCGGTCAAGTTCGCTCTTGCCTGAGCGGGTTGCTGCTTGATGTAAAACAGGGGCAAGGCGACCCTGAAATGTAGACCACCATTCTGCACATTTTTCGACTTTGCTGTCCGCTCACGCCCGACTTTGATGGACCCTTATATTAGACGAGGGAGCAAGAAAATAGTTTCGGGACTTTTAAAATGACGCTACATATTTGTTCAGGGGTGGTTAGCAATCTCACCCCACGTTGGGCGCCATGATGTAACGTGCCGGGGTGGTTAACAATCTCGTCCCACTGTTGGGCGTTATGTTGTAATGGTTCAGGGGGGGGGGGGGGGCTACATATGCTAATTCACCATATTGGGGTGACATAATGTAATTGTTCCTCTCCTGAGTGATTGTGAAAGGGTAATTAGCTCGGGGTAATAGGGCGCCAATCTCCAACAGATGGTTGTGAGATAAATTTATAATTATTATTAAAATGAGACTCTTTAATTTCGGGGGAGGGACAACAGAGGCTAGCTGTAAAACACCTTATTCTACTATGTTGACATCTGGGAAGTATAGATTTGGGAATATATTGACTGAAAGATAACTATAAATAATTTATTAAAACAAATATGAAATGAGTGACGTCTAGTGACCTTTCAACTAGTGAAATTATAAAGAGGGGTGGGGGGGGGGGTCGTACTTTAAATAGGTGAAGTTAACAGAACTAAGTCCGACATACAACTGACATTGTAATGGAGCTCACCGCCTGGTTGATCTTCTTGGATGGTTTGGGCGGAGTCGACACGTTCCTCCCATTGGCCTGTGGAGGGTTCTGCCATAGATGCTGTTCCATTCCTTGGTTCACCCTTCCTTAATATTCACCACATTGCTGGAAATAGCCTGTCTATGTCTCCACTGTGTTTACTCGTTAATTCCTATCATCTGCTGGTTACAGATAAATTTTTAGCTTTAAGCAGATGTCTGACTTTTGAGCAAGATTCTTTATAATGAATCACATTTTGAGAAAGGAACGAATGAAAAGATGAATGCCGGAATACTCCACTGTCCCGTCTAATATACGACAATTATACTTCCCACCAGCAGTATGGGATCCGCCAACTTCAGTGTCTCCGTATTGTTCTAAACATGATGCTTCTTCCTCATTGGCTGAAGTAATTTCCTTTATCCAGAACCAGATGGCAATTATTTGGGTAAAGGTCTCTCCCAGTGACACACTTCTTTTTGGGGTCATGATTTCTAGTCTTCATTGTTACTACAGTATATATTTCTTGAGTTCGCGTGGAGAGCCGACAAGTGACAATAGACTCCTCTAGAGAAACCTGCACTGCAATAAACCGCTTAAGGCTAAATGTCCCGTTTTTTAGTTTGTAATTCTGACACCACGTAGCAGCACCAAAGTGAGACAGTTTCTTTTTTCAGTTTTCTCTTGAACGAAAGCTCGCATTTGCGATCTAAAAATCACTATGTTTACTAGACTGCAATTGAATTGATATTAATTCGATGCATTTTCCAAAATGTGAAAAACAAAAAAAGGTACACACAGTTTTTTATATCTCTGCTTAAAATATGAAAAAACCTGGTAATATGAAAACGGAGATTTATTTCCTGATTCCAATGCATTTTTCAGAATTAAAATCGGGTGAATGGAATCGACAGCATTAGTTTGGGAATTGTTTTGAAAAGGGTGGTAGGCGTCGCGGCTTCACAAGATCTCTTGCGCAAGGAAAATGATGAACACGCTGACAGGGCGGAGGGAGAAGGGAACAATTTGACGACAGGAAGGAGTTGTCTTCCTCTTGTCATAAATATTAGGCTATAGTTCGGCTAGTTACATGTACAGGGTGCGGCAGAAATAACTGACGAATTTCAAACGTATATAACACAGCAACGCAACGCGATATTCACCAATTTATTGCGCAGTTTAAAAGAGCAGTGTTTGCCATTGTTGTCACATAGATTGCAGCGAGAGATGCAACACCTGTATTCGGAATTTTAGGCCCTTACTTTTTTGAAGTGGTGGATAAAACTGTGACAGTAACATCTGCTCGATAAATACAGCTGTTACACAACTTCCTGCAGCCGACACTCAACGACTTAGGGAATCCTCCTGTGTGGTTTCAACAAGATGGTGCCACTGCACACACAGCCTCCTCGGAGAGATGTTTCCAGAACGTTAAATCTCCTTACGGGGTGACGTTCCATGGCCAGCCCGTTCCCCTGATCTCGCCCCATGCGATTTTTTTTCTCTGGGGATACCTGAAGGCTCGCGTCTTCCAACGTAAGCCACGAACACTACACGACCTGAAAGCTGCAATCCGTGAGGAAATCGAGGCAATGCCACTAGACATGACTAGGAGGGTCAAGCGGAACTTCAGGGAGAGGCTTCAGAAGTGCATCGAAAAGGGCGGTCGGCATTTGGATGACATTATTTTCAAAGCGTAGTGTGTGTGTGTATGTGTATATGATGCAAATGGCAAACACGGCTCTTTTAAACTGCGCAATAAATTTGTGAATATCGTGTTGTGTTGCTGTGTTATTTACGTTTGAAATTCGTCAGTTATTTCTGCCGCACCCTACAAGTGCCTAGTCGTGGAACAATATCTGAGCAATAAAATTATACTGTAGTAGGTGTCACAATATGTAACGTTAACACAATGTGTTTGTACAGATTCTTTTCTTACTTCCTCAAACATTCTTCTTGATAATAATACATTGTAGAGGCTTGGGACATCTTGGTCGTCAGTCCCTTTGGCTGGCTGCGTGTCTCAGCGGTAACGGTGAGGCCAAATGCCCACGCACATAGTCCTACATGCATACATACATACATTTATTTTGGTGATTCGTATGGGTCTTCGGTTCTTTTGACTCGAATTCCCTTTTTTTCGCGAGATCTGAAACGACTCCGTGAGGCCAATCACTATAACTTATTTCAATTTTCATGAAGTAATAATAAAAGTTCGTTTATGTAGGACATTTTATTACAATAAACAAATTATAAAAATGCATACTCAGAGCAAAATTATTATGTACATAATAGAATTAAAGTTCCTAAGATATTCTCATCTGCATATTGTTAGCACAGGCACTAGTACTGCGTACTATAAACAGACCAAAAATATTATACCTAATTATTTCCGGTTCTTGAAATCAATGCTTCAATTTTTTCCATATCAAAGAAAACGTTTTATGATTTACACACACTAATCAGTATTTTACTTCACCTCAGATTCTCTTATATCCATTGATCTTGTCATCCTGGGATCGATGATCTCAGGCAACAAGATTTTCTTGTAGCAGAATGTCAGTTACATAAACATTTTTTGTCTCCAGAACTTTTCGTCCCTCTTTATTGTTTCTATGTGAATGTCCTTAGGCGTCCATACCACAAAATAACATTATTTCCCGCTGTTATTTCCATCTGGCCCTGGTTCTGGAAATAAAATCATGTGATTGTGAGAGAGTTATCAATCTGTTCTCTTCTGATTGGCACTGTTCTTGACATTCTATAGGCTCTTTCTTTTTTCGCTTTAGATTTTTGCAGGCTTCCAGTATGGTCATATGCTGTGCAGAATAAAGGCACTTTGGTAGGTTTTAGCTAGGGATTAACACTACCTAAGGGATGATGATAAGAGAGAAAAGGAGATGGGTTTCGGCTTGGAGAAAAGTGTGAGTAGATAGGATGAGAATCCAGCACTAAGGTTTAAGCGAATTAAAGAAGAATTTGGCAGTGCCAAGATTGGGAGGAACCTAACTCTAGTGGGGGCCTGTCTCAAGCAGGCGGAGAGCACAGCGTGAATTGAGGTTGCCTGCAAGCGTTCTGTGATTGTACTTTCCCTCTCAAGCCGGTATTTCGGTACTATGGGGACGGGTGACACTCTGGCAAGGCAAAGTGAGCCGAGAGAAAAGAATGTACTAACCTTCCCTTTAGAAGGATTAGTATTTATGATTCATTCGAAAATGCTGGAAGGATTTGACTTTGGAGTGATAATTTTATTTCTTGGCACTGTTGGATCTCTGGCAAAACAATCGAATGCTTCCAGAGTGAGAAGAGTTAAATTAATTTTAACGATTTGAGCGTTTTTTTTGGTAAAATCTTAAATGAATACCAATTGTTGCATTTTAGGAAAACTAAGTTTTTACCCAGCAGGATACCGACTAAAAGTTTAGAAAAAGGAAACCTCTGACCTAACTGAAACAAAACTAGAATTTTGAAAGCGAACCATGAACCAGAGAGAAAATCTCTACAAATAGGTAGCTGGCGGAGCGAGCTTTATTTGTTTTAATGGTTGACTAGAATTGGCTATGATAACCAAGAGAAACTTTGAAAATGTTGTTACTTGAAGTTTCTGTTTAAATGCAACAAGTAGTAAGGACTTTATTGTTTGAAGACTGACGTTTTAGTAAGGAGAACTTATGTTGAGAGGAAGAATCAAGGAAGACAAGGTCCTGTCTAATCGTAATTCTACTTAGAAAGATAAAGCGAAAAATAGAACCAATTTATTTAACAAAAAATATAGAATTTAGAAAGTTAACAATACTTGGGTTGGGATTTAATTTGAGTTAAGAACAGCAGTTGATTGTAAAATACAAAGGTCTCAGACCTAATAATAATAATAAGTTTTCAATTTGTAAATAATATTGAATGGGGTACAAGTTTCAAACTTGCTACAAGCACTAAACCTGTATAAAGGTTTTAAAATGTGCTTAAAATTTGGGTTTCTTTTTAGCTTTTAAGAACAATAAATTATTATTATTATATGTGCGTATGGACCCTATTGGATCACGCATTACATTTATGATTCGCCTTTCTAACAGACCATATTGCTTTCATTCTTTCACTGTGCGCTTGTTTCCTTTCTTCTGACCACTTAGTCGCCGATCTTCTGGGGACTTCATTCTCTGGCTGTACCACCCATTTATTTATCTTCTGACGGTAGACATTTCTGTCTAATATTTCTGACTTTTCTATCCGGGCCTTTTCCAGGTCATGTTTAACATCTTGTATCCAAGATACGTTGTTCAGTTTTCCAGAGTATGTCAAAATCTTGTGAGTTAACCTTGAAGATGAGCGTCTGTGAACGTGTCCATAGAATTTCAGTCTTCGTTTCCTGATGTCTGCGGCGAGGTTGGATAGTTTTTCCGTGGCTTTGCGTGATTTGAGTCTATACCCTTCTTCACTTTTCTCTGGGCCCAGAATTTTCCTCAAGATCTTTCTTTCCTCCTTCAAGATATTTTCCAGATCACCTTTCTTATTAAGTACCAAGGTTTCACTTGCATACAGCACTTCAGGTTTAATCACCGTATTATAGTGTTTGATTTTTGTATGTATGGACATGCATTTCTTGTTATAGATGTCACGGGTTCTCCAATACGCTCTTTTGAGTTTTTGTAATCGAACTTTCTGAGCTTCCTTTTCCAATCCTGTTGGTTCTAGGATCTCACCGAGATATTTAAAGTGTGGAACCCGTTTGATGTGCCCGTATTTTGTTTGTAGTTCCTGGATGTCGAACCTAGTGCAAATAAACTTGGTCTTCTCGAATGAGATTTGCAACCCAGTTTTCTCAGCGCATTCCTTGAGGACTTCAATCTGTTTGATCGCTAAAATATCGCTGTCTGCTAGTATCGCTAGGTCGTCTGCGAAAGCTAAACAACTGACCTTGATGTCATCATTCTTTCGTCCAAGTTGAATGGGTTTCCAGAGCTTCTAGGCATTCAAGTCCTTCTTCCATTCTCGAATAACTTTATCTAGAACAAGGTTGAAGAGCAGTGGTAACAATCCGTCACCCTGTCGCACGCCGGTCTTAATCGCAAAGGGCTCTGATAATTCACCCAGAAATTTTACTTTTGACTTCGTGTCCGTGAGTGTTTCCTTGATGAGTCTTAATGTCTTTGGATCAAGTCCTAGTTCTTCTAAGATGTTAAAGAGAGACTGTCGATCGACCGAATCGTACGCCTTCTTAAAGTCGACGAAACTACAAATGATCGGAGAGCTTCGGGTCGCTCTATATTTCAATATCGTCTTCAAGTTAAAAATTTGTTCAACACAAGAACGCTCAGGTCGGAAACCAGCTTGATATTCACCAATTTTCTGTTCAAGCTGTTCTTGTACTCTTTGAAGAAGACACGCGGAGAGAATCTTGTAGGTGACTTGAAGGAGAGAAATCCCTCTGTAGTTATTCACATCCGTTCTGTCACCTTTCTTGTATAACGGATGGATGAGTGCACATTTCCATTCTTCAGGTAGCTTTTCTGTTTTCCAGATATCCATGATGATTAGTGTGAGCTCCTCAAGTGTATTTGGGCCTATGTTCTTTAATAGTTCTGCAACTATGCCATCTTCTCCAGACGCCCTGTTACTTTTGAGTCTGAAAATGTGTCTCTGGATTTCTTCTTTAGTAGGTGGTGGAGATTCAGGGTTTACATGTACGGGAGTCTCTTTGGGCCATCGTGATGTTGGCTCCTCGCAATTGAGTAACTCAGAGAAATACCGAGCCAGTTCACTACAATTATCCCGGTTGGACAACGCGAGGTTTCCGTCTTGTTTTCGGAAACACAAGTTCTGTGGGGTGTATCCTCGGATTCTTCCTGCGAACATCCTGTAGAAATCTCGCGTTTTGTGATCTCGGAAGTCTTGATCTATAGATTCCAATTGGTCCTTCAGAACAATAAATTGTATAGTGATTATAACTTTTTCAAATTAGATAAGTCACAAGCGTTATTTGACTGCACTTGTGGCAAGCTAACAAGCTACAGACAAATAGATTAAGTCCTGATTGTGACAGGAAAAAGAAAAAGGAAAACAGAAAATTAAAAGCGGAGATTACCGCTATTTTGCGCAGAATTTAACAATATTTGAAATACAAGGATGTATAGGTCGTATTAACGAAACCTGAAGAAAAGAAAACCAAACAGGTACAAGAGTAAGCTTAAAAATACACGATTCCTGAACAAGCAGGAAATAAAGAATGGTTCAAGAGAAGTTTCTACATCTTCGTATTTAAACAGAGTGAATTAGTGGTAAATAGAACAAATTGGGAGGGCGCCTATGGTTTGGCGAAGCCTCGTTGAATAATAGCTAGGTACATAAGTTAATTTAAATTTTGTTAGTAGAGGGTGTTTGGAAAAGGAGAATGGGAATATAAAGTTCTGGCCAGTTTTATTGCTCTCGTAGAACGCGGCGCGGAAGATAATTAGCACACATAATTCGAAGCACTAATAGTTTGTTGACAAGTTGAAAAACTTCACTATTGCAACGTGTGTGAGTTCGTAAAGCAAGAAAAAGTTATTGCAGTTATGAAGATCACTTAGAATTTGAACTTGAATCAGTTTATTGCGTTGAAGAGTTTTTAGGTTGCAGTAGAATAATGCGCTAACGTTCCCACGGTGGAAAGCAAATTAGGTGTTGACCAGCAGTTTATGTAACGTAAATTCCTCAGTGAGGAAAAGTATTCCATAATTGGAGTGGAAAATACTAGATTGCTTGAATAGTAGAAAGATTGGTTGCCATAGAAAGTTCTAGAGTTGTGATAACTGTTAAATGGGGTAACAGAAATCCCTCGGAGGAAAGCTAAGTTTTATAGACAGTGGGTAATTTGAATGAAATCCCTCGTTGTGAGAAAGTATTCCCAGTTATTTTGTGCAAGAAGTAATACATTTCATCTTAGAAAGCTAGTTTAGATAGCCATAGCCTGACAAAGGTAAATCCCTCGAAGACGATTATTGCACAACATTTAGCAATTCTACACACTGTCTATAATATTGAATTAAAAAGTATTTAGCTATTTAAAAATTCATTAACATGTGTTTAAAACATTGAAGTTTGTACTTAGCGTTCTTTCATGCCGAGCAGGCGATGGTTCCTGGTGACGGTAGGTTTTACAGAATAGACATGGCGTCTACTTTAAAATATCTTGTTAAGACAAGAGAGTGGCCCGGGGAGGGCTTTGCACTGTACTCGACGGCCGAACTATGATAAGTGAGAGCGAGCGATACCTCACACGACAGAGGTAGGCAGGGAAGGGGAAGGGGAAGAAGGGGGAGAGGGGGTAAGAGACAAAAGACTACACAGCATAATATACAACATGACAAAATGAAAGATTCTTCATAGATGCGAATTTTCTTCATGAAGCAGTCTTCATGGAGATGTTAGCTGGTGACAACGACGACGCCTGGTGGTTTGATGAGGAAGTCCTCTTGAGCATGGAGATATTGAGGAACTTCAGTGGTTAGCTGCTAGATGCCGCTAGGTTGTCCATGGAAGATATATATCTAGAACAGACTTATAAAAACATAAGCAAGTGCATGGAGAAAATAGAACGTAAGGAATCACTGTTGGTGTTTGCGAAAAGGTAAAGAAGGAATTAAAGAAAATTAAAGCAAAGAGCAGCAAGAGCTAACTCTCACTGACCGTGTATTCCAAAGAATACACCACACTTGACTTCGACTATAGCGTCGTCATATATTAATCCGTCTGGAGAGGCACCTAAGAACCCATAAGTTTTATGTACGAAAAGCCCACATTCTTTGACTTTTCTACCGATTTCTCCTCTAAATTTCGTTTTGCAATTTGCTCATTATCACAGTCATACTGCATTGCTTTTGAGTGAAATTCACCGTACAGAATGTTTTTTGCTACTGGAGCCCATTTCGAAGTAGGTTTCCTCTTGCATACATATCCAAAATTGGATGCCGTAAGTCTGTCCTGTCTAGCTGTGTGCCACTTTTCATTTTCCCTTTGGCCCCTTGTTTCCTTTTCCAGTTTTTGTATATGGCCTCCACTAAGCGTTAGTTGCTTGATCTTCTCATCACTAAACTCTCTCAACAGTACCTTATCGAAATCCAACTGCATTGATCGGTTTCCATAATCACGTGAGACAGTACGTTTCATTTCATTAGACTGTTGTCGGGACATTCTTTTCCCTTCTCGCGAAGCAAATAAACTTTTTCAGAAAGCTGCTCTTCTTCTCTTTCTGCTGAGTGCAGTGTCCTTCACTATTGTGGCAGTTTTTTTTTCTAAACTGATTTCATTGTTTTATAGTGCCAGGATAGCCTAAACTGAAAGACCAAGCCCGGCAACTTTGGCTCTATGAGTGAAGGACCCTCATTTCCCTCGATTGAACTGCTTACCTCCCGTGATTTTTTTAACAAGGGATATATAATTTTCGGCAGCATTGCTGGTGGTGTTTGATACTAGCTGGGAACTTTTTACAATTAGGGGCTGCAAGCAATAACGCATAAGTTTGGTTGCAGTTAGGTGTTTGTCTTCACCTTGCCCGCTGGTAGTTCAAAAGTACTGTTTGCAGTCTTTATGGATCCCGATCCAATCCAGTATTTCCAGAAACCAATTTTCCATTTTCACAATCGCTACGCCTTTATTTTTCCACACAACGCATTGTTTTCATTTGAAGTCGAACTTGCTTCTCTGAAAAAAGTTGACACTGAATAGTTCGTGATTTTGGCGCGACAGGCCATGAAGGGCCTAGGCCTACCAAGCAACCGCTGTGCTGTTCAGCCATGTAGCCTGCAGATTGCGGGGTGACGTTTAGTCATCCAACTTGTAGGCTACAGGTAAAAATAAGTGAAATCATAACTGCTCAGAGCATTACAGATTCTCTAATGCAAGCCTAAAGAAATATATAATTTCAAATTAAACTAGAAAAAAAAAAACCTTACGGGTGTGAAGAGGTGTTTTTCTTCTTCTTTTTTTTAGGGCCTGGCTTCCTTTTCTTGGTACGTAGTCGCAATCTCCCCTGGGATTTAGTGAAACGCCCTTGAATCGGTTTTGGTGGTGGCTCCATTTTTTAACAAAAACGGAAAAATAACTCCACGTGATGACCGTATTGCTCTCCACCAGTCGTAGCCTACCTATGCAGTATGTACATGTATCTATTCTACCCGAAATACTGTCCAAAAAATAAAGTGCCGAAAATAGCACACCTAACGGGTATTAAAAAATAATACTGTAGCAGGTAAAATAAATTTAAAAAAAAGTAATTCATGAGATAGATGAACTAAAAACAAGAAGTCGTTACTAGGAACTGGTAAAATATCAAAGGATCACTCAGAAATATCCAGACCTTGACAATAATTCAGAACTAACCAGCACAGTCAATCGCAACATAGGACTAGATGCTCGGGAATTCCATACCGTCTGGCAAGGTTGTCGCTCTCTCAAATCACACGAGCTCCGCTCCCCTCCCCTTCCCCCCAACCCTCCCCAACCCGCTCTCCATGACCTTGTTCTACTGCCGCGCCTTGTTGCAAATACAGTAATACTTTTATTCACGAAATTCCCAAAGTGATCCCAACGATTCTATTCAACCGATTTAGGTTTTCGATGCGGCTTTGGAATCAGTGAGTAAAACTCAACTTTCGTATTACCCGTTTTCTTTCGAATTTTTATCAAATATTTGAAAAACAAACAGCAACTTTTCTGTTTTTGAAATTAAAATGTAAGCAATGAATTAATATCAATTCTGCTACTAGACAGAGTACATAGCAGTTTTCAGATCGCAGATTGGAGCTCCCCTTCGATACAGAATTAAATAAATAAATTCAGCTTCGCTTGTGCTGCCATCTGTTGAAATATATTCTTACCAAAGTGTCGGGACATTTAGCCTTAAGAAGATACCGGAAGAAGACCCAAGGGAGCAGCAAAGT
Organism: Meconema thalassinum; assembly: GCA_946902985.2. Classification (NCBI taxonomy): domain Eukaryota; kingdom Metazoa; phylum Arthropoda; class Insecta; order Orthoptera; family Tettigoniidae; genus Meconema; species Meconema thalassinum. Next base: position 448,321,844 of record OX336390.1, read on the forward strand.
AGTAAACTCTCGGTAGCGAGGAGAGGAATTCTAAAAAAAAAAAAAAAAAAAAAAAAAACTGTAACTCTTAACATCTTTTTGTAATTTATTTGCAAAGTTTTGCTGCGTACGAGGATTTTGAGTCTTGGCACGATGTTTCTGACATTGGGACGAACTTCAGCTGAGGACCTTTCATCAGTTGTTGTCCCTTTGTGTGGAGATTCGAGTAGTCATCAACAAGTAGAACAGGCAAGAGAGCAGATCTGATCTCGTCCGTAACACGTGTCTGTTTACCATCGTAACTCAGGGGCTTTTGGTATTCTGCTCGTTCCGCTAACAACGCACTCGAAGGTCACATGACGATTCGACAGCCAGCCAGATGAATCTCTCGTAGTTTTCTAGGTGGTGTTAACTGCCATCACGTAGAACTGCCTGGTTGATAAAAAAAAAATATTATTGAATGGAATCTTGTACTTTTTACACGAGTTGATACTGTGGCTTTGTAATACCCTTCTATAAAATTTTAACCAACCCAATTCTAATCTTTCAACTGAAGTATATTACAAATCTAATACAGTACAACAGAACTGTACTAAATATCTTTCATCAACCTCAATAAAGGTTTATCGACTGTCGAGCCCGTTAAGTTTCCCGACATGTTATTGACGGCATTACTAATAATTATGATCCTTACTTCTAGGTCGTAGCCTCATACCATTCCATCGGTGTGTGATGAATTGTTTGATGATGCTACCCCACAAGAAAATATAAATATTGGATTTAAGACAGGTTGCTTCCGATTCACATAACCAGACCTCGGAAGAAATGTTTCCTGGAGCATGGTCATCTTACCACGTACACTGCCAAACATCATATGGAATCTCAACGAATCGGCCTTATCAACGGTTATGCAATATTTAAGTCCACGCATTCACTGCGAAACGCTGTTCGAGAGTACGGAACGGAAGTGTGAAAGTGAGAATTCATATCAGCCACGACACGTTCATTCCTGCTGCCAAGTCCAGTACTGAAAATGAAATCGCTTAATATATATATATATATATATATATATATATATATATATATATTTAGAATTTGGCCAATTATAGACCGCTTTGAACCTAAGACTACGGTACATTGTTTCGTTTTTTCTTTTCTTCCCAAAACTTCTTCATACGTTGGCTGATGGCCTGCCTCTGTTCCGTTGATAACACTCTCCGTGGTTGATGTGGTACTTGCAGAATCGAAAAATCTGCAGTAGTGATCAGTCGCCGGAATTCCACCCTATTAGAAATGATGTTGTTTGTGCTCTTCAGTTTTTGCAGATCACACCGTATCTCTTCCAGCCATCTAGTGGTGTTTTTTAATTTGGAGATGTAGTCAAAAATTTTCTTAGTTAGCCTGCTGCTATCCATTCTATGAAGGTGACCATAAAATTGTAGTCTCCGTCTTTTAATTGAGTCTGTAATTTTTTCCACATTTCGGTAAAGGTCTTCATTTTTTCTCTTCATCCAAATATCTTTATTCTTTTGGGGACCCAAAATTTTCCTAAGTATTTTCCTTTCTTTCTTTTCCAGTTCCTCTTGTTCACCTCTTTTGTTCAACGTTAAACATTCTGATCCGTATAATACCTCTGGTTTAATTACAGTTGTGTAGTGCCTGATTTTTTCCTGGAATGAAATTGATCGTTTGTTGTATCTATGTTGGGTGAGTTTATAGGCATTTTCCATCTTTCTGAATCTCTCCTTGCAGAATGTGTTATCAAGTCCATTTGACTGTATCCATTCTCCCAAATATTTAAATTTATCAACTCTTTGAATCTGTCCATGTTGAGTTGTTAGATATTTTTCTCCATTGTGTCTGTGTTCAATATATTTGGTTTTTTCATACGAAATCTGAAGACCAGTTTTTATTGCTATTTCATGTAGGGTTTCAACCATTATTTGTGCTTGAAATCTGTTTTCTGAAATGATTGCTATGTCATCAGCAAAGGCAAGACATTTCACCTCAAATCTTCCTTTTCCTTGCCCCAAATGGACCCCTTCAATGTTTCTTTCGCTTAATTTAAGTTCCCATTCCTTCATGATTTTGTTTAATATCAAATTAAATAGAAGTGGTGAAAGCCCATCACCTTGTCTAACTCCGGTTTTGATTTGGAAGGGTTCTGAAATGTCGTTTAGAAATTTAACTCTTGAGGTTGTATTTGTTAGTGTTTGTTCAACCAGTTGTCTGGTATTTTTATCTATCCCTAATTCTGCTAGCGTTAGGAATACAGACTGTCTATTGAATCATAAGCCTTTCTGAAATCAATGAAAGATACAACTGTGTTGAGGTTACGTATTGTTCTGATTCTAAGGATTGTTTTGAGATTGAAAATTTGCTCTGGACAAGATCCCCCTTTTCTAAATCCGGCTTGGTATTCGCCGATAGTATGTTCTGCTTGTTCTTCCAGATTGTGTAGCAATGCTTTAGAAAGAACTTTGTATGCGACGATTGGCTGTAAGGAAATACCTCTATAATTGTTGGGGTTTGTCTTATCTCCTTTCTTGTGCAAGGGATGGATTATTGCCTGTTTCCAATCATTTGGAATTGTTCCTTTTTCCCAACATTCCTTGATAACTTTGTGTAAAGCTTCAGCTGAAAATTTACCACCGAGTTTCAACATTTCAGTTAGTATCCCATCCTCACCAGGTGCCTTATTATTTTTAAGATTGTCAATATATTGTTCTATTTGTTGGACAGTTGGTGGTTCTGACGGAGGGTTCTCTTTTTGTGGTGATGTAAACTGTAGTCTTTCTAAAGGTTCTTCGCAATTAAGAAGTTCCTCAAAGTATTTAGCTAATAACTCGCAGTTATCTTTATTATTAGTGACCAGTCTACCAGTTGAATCCTTGAAATGGAGGTTCATCGGTTTGTATCCTTGGATCCCCTCTCGAAATACTTTGTAGAATTGTCTGGTGTTGTTCTTTTTAAAATCTATATCTATCTCTTCCAATCGCTTCTTATCATAATTACGTTTTTCTATCCTGATGATTTTGGATGTTAGCTTTCTGATCTCTACAAAATTAATCCAGTCATCTTCTCGTTTCCTGGAATTCCATAACTGCCAAGCCGCTAATCTACGTTCGATCGCTGCATCACATGTTGTATTCCACCATCGGTGTTTCCTTTTCCTTGGAGGCTGTCCCAATTCTTTGGCTGATTATATCATTAAATCTCTGATCTCTTCCCAGTTACTCTTATCTTTAGTATGCAGTTTATTGATAAATTCAGTCTTATTTTCTGATAAAACTTTTGTGTCTATTTTAGGAATTTTTAGAATTTTTGGCTAGGATTTATTTGGTTGGAATTTAGTTTTGATCTCAGACAAAAAATGGTCAGAGTCAATATTTAATCCTCTCCTTACTCTAACATTCATGATTTCTCTAAAGTTCTGTTTTGTAATTGCTACATGATCCAATTGATATGAACCTAAATGTGGATTTGGAGAGCACCATGTTTTCTTTCTCCTCGGTAATTTCCTAAAAAAGGTTGACATTAATTTAAGATCAAATAGTCTGCAGAAACTTATGAGTCTCTCTCCATTTCTGTTAGTGCGGTTGTGAGCTGGGAAGTCACCCACTATGTTTCTAAAATTTCTCTCTCTTCCAATCTGTGCATTAAAGTCACCAACTAAGATTTTAACGTGATGATAAGGTATCTTTGATGATTCGTGTTCCAACATTTCCCAAAACTCTTCAACATTTTCTGGATTTTTCTTATTGTCCTCATTGGTGGGAGCATGAGCATTGATTATAGTATAGCCTTTGTTTCCTGATCGAAATGAGAGAAGTGAAATTCGTTCTGATGAAGATGTAAAATTTGTTATTGATTCTGTTAAGTTTTGTTTAATCATAAAAGCTGTTCCAAGTATAGTACTGTTTTGTTTGGTTTTGATGCCAGCTTTCCCTTTGTAAATTCTATATCCCTCAGACTCAAAAGCATCTTCGTCGGTGTATCGAGTTTCTTGTAGAGCAAGAATGAGGATATTACGTCTATTCAGCACATCTGTCAGTTGTTTCAGTTTACCAGTTTTCATGAGCGTATTGATGTTCAGTGTGCCTAGCAGATGTTTTTGCTTAGGTCTTATGCGTGAAGTTCTAGGAAGCTCCGACTCTTCCTCACATGATGTTTTGGGCTCTCCAGACTCCGCAGGCCCAGTTGCATCACAGTTTCTTGTGATGGAGGATTGTTTACCTCCTGGAGTATCCTTTCCGTTGTGGTTTACCATCATGTCTTAAGTTGGGATTATTTTGGAAGGAGGTTTACTCCCCTTCGATGTTACATCTGTGATCGAATCGCCAGATGGATCATAATAGGCCGCCCAATATGGGAACAGACGCCTTTGATAACCGCCCCTAACATGGGGAACAGACGTTATCGGGTGAAAGCTGATATTAGTTTAGTCCAAACAGATACCTTTTACTCTATTTATCCCGAGCACTGGGATGCCTCTTCCGCCACCTATGCTGTACCAAAGGCTACCTTCCCCACCACAGTTGTCGTTGAGGACTTTACCGTAACCCTGGTAAGGGGCCCTTACAAGGGACTACCAGCCGGGCCAGCTGGACCAAGGTTTTTTAAAGAGGTGTTACTCCTCTATCACTCCCCTTTGGTCCTGACTTGTGATAGGCAGAGCCTGGCTTCCCAGACATTGGGCTTAATAATACAATCGAGATAATTTTAGGTCATTGACATGAATGAAATTTCTTATTTTATCACCTAATATCGTCACGTGCCGGGGTGGTTAACAATCTCGTTTCACTGTTGGGCGTCATGGTGTAATGGTTCAGGGGGCTACAAATGCTAATCCATGTAAATGCCATTCAACGTTCTACGATTTTTACAACATGTATCTACATTTCCAAATGCCAGGCTCCTTACCTCCCGGCGTCAACCCTTGTAGTCTTTTGTTGTAGTAGTTGATTAATTGCGACATCGTGGTCATGTAGCCCCGTGTACGTATGTAATTTGTCTGATAGCCCGTATTATTGTAATGACAGTATTAGTGTATGTATTTGCAGATGAGGATTGGAAAGAAGGCGGCCGTGGCCTTAATGAAGGAACCTTCCCGGCATTTGCCTGGAGAAGTGGGAAACCTCTTCCAGGATGGCTGAGGTGGGAATCTTACCCGCCTCTTCTCAGTTTTGCCTTACGAGGCTAAGTGTACCCCGTTCCAGCCCTCAGACCAGAATTCAATTTCTTGGCAGAGCCGGGAATCGAACCCGGGCCTCCGTGGTGACAGCCAAGAGCGCTAGCCACTACGCGACGAGGTGGACTTGTAGTAGTCTTCTACCCCCCACGCAAATACACTTCATGGGCTAGTTTCATACTTCCCCCCAGCAGTTTGTCGTAAATTTTAGTTCTTTAAAACGAAACATACATTCAATCAATCAAAGCAGTAGAAGCAAGGTTGTGAGGCTGAAGTGGTCGCTAGTGCTGGTGGCAAGACCACTGCTGCCATCTAGGTTGATATTTAATCTTCTTCAACGAGTCCCCCTTAAGAGGATAACGCCGTACATCAAGGCTGTTATCCCAACCGAACAAGCTGATTTCAGAAATGGGCTTCACTGCACTGACCATGTTCTTGCCCTTACATCACACATTGTAGCAGGTTTTCAAAGCCACCAGGTATCAACCGCCGTCTTTATCGACCTCACAGCAACCTATGACACTGTTTGGAGGCAGGGGTTGATCTATAAACTGCTGCAAGTTGTTCCTATCGTGAAACCGTAAAAATATAAAACATGCTCATCGAAAGGTAGTTTGAGGTGTTACTAAGTGACTCTAAAAGTCATAAGGGAAAACTAAGCAATGGCCTACCTAAAGCATCAGTTTTTGCCCCACATCTTTTTAATCTGAACATCCATTACCTGCCAAATACAAAGACTAGAGAATTCATCTATGTTGATGATATTGCACTTGTCGCACAGAGCAAGAATTTTGAAGATGCTTAAGATCCTTATAGCAGATTTGAAGAAAATGTGAGCATTTTTCAAGTCCTGGAGATTGGTTCCGAGCACAACCAAATCGTTTTGCGAACTACAAACCAAACCAAGTGTGTTACTCGACGATGAGCAGTGGCGGAAGGTTTAATGTAACCTTCCGCCACTGCTCATAGTTTCAATCAATCAAAGCGAGATTCAACGGATATATACCCTCAAGTCATTGCAACAATTCTTCGAAGTCTCATGAATATAGCTCAAGTAATTTCGGAGATATTCAAGATTTATTGAGAACTATCGTTTACAATACCCGGTCCCTTAAAGTTAATTGTAACTAATTTCCCGTTGATGGATGTTGGTGGATTTTGGATATATATTGTAGCACATATTACTGAGACTAACTACGAAGGATTTGCTTTTGTTACAATTTTTTCAAGGTTGGCCCTATTTTTTCCATTGTTTGCCCTGACTAATTGTGCTCCTCTAAGGTTGAAAAGTGCACATACGCAAAGAGTGGACTCAAATCTAAACGATTCAATGCGTTGCATCACTGGTACCATAAGGTCGGGCTACCTGTGTTGAGCCACATTCCACCTCCACATTTGCGGAGGAGACTAACACTGACGAGAGAAGCTGAATAGATCCGGAAATCACCCTCTTTGACGCTATATCAAGAATTCTGCCGTCTGCCACAACAGCGACTTAAATCGAGGAGACCAGCATGTTTCACTGCGGACAAATTGTCGGTGAATGGGTTTGATTTGACCAAAGTTGAAAGAATGAATGGTCTAAAGAAACAATCCTACTAAGAAGCCTAAAGGTCTTGATGTCCCAAGGAAGATTTGGTCCCACCTCAACAGGAGTAGTGTGTTTTGGCCGGTTCCGCACCCTCCTCCTCCTCACCCTCCTCACAAGATGGCGGCGGCCCGATATCTCTCGAACGCATGGTCGGATTTTGACGAATGAGGTGTCATTGAACTCGGGCTGATACCCTCTTTCCTATGGACAACATATTTCAACCCCAAAATAAAACCTACCCCTACCGGGGGTGAAATTGTATTTTTTTAGAGAATCTCGCTTTCCAAGTGCAACATGTGAGAGTTTGAATGCCAATATGGAATTAAACGTTGTTTCACAAACCAATAACTAAAGGGGGCATGTTAGGCCTTGAGGCGAGAGCCCCTGTCATTGTTGATGAGCCCCTGTGGTCGGGCCCCTGTTGATGGGTTATTGTTGACAGGTCATTGTTGACAGGTCCTTGTTGACAAGTCCTTGTTGACAGGTCCTTGTGGACGAGTCCTTGTGGATGAGTCCCTTTGGACTGGTTCCTACGGACTAGCCCATGAATTTATTTAAATTATGTCAAAGGGCCTAACTACATTTTGCGTGTAAAGCAGTGTGTTGAACTGACGTTGTTCGCTAATCCCCCACTACTATAATGGGATGACGATATGAAAGGAAAGTGACGAAATACATGTGAACATACAAGGGATCTAACTTGGTGGATGGATGTGTTCTAACGAGTCATTTGTAGTTGAAAGAGAATAATACATGTTCTTAAGATGTTAAAACTGTGGAGATGGTACGTGCAGTAAGACGTCTTGTTATATTTCCTGCGTCATATTACAGACATTGCAGAGAGCGCGCAGATATGTTGCTATGACTAACGCTGCAGTAATTTGAAACCGCAAGTGTTCATGAAGACAATGGGTGATGATCATGCAAAGTTAGCAGTTAGTGGATATTAGACAGGTGTTCCTTCCGGTGTCATGTTGCTGACATGCCAGAGAGCGCTCACTGCTGATGCTATGACTGACGCTGCAGTAATTTGAAACCTCAGGTGTTGATCAAGACAATGGGTGATGATCATGCAAAGTCACCAGTAATTGGATACCACACAGGTGTTCCTAGTGTACTTTGGACTCTCAGCTGTATTGGGAAAGGAATTGCAATGATCTGCAAAAAACTGCTGACACGAGCGATGAGAGTTTATATAAGAGAGGTGTCATATATTTCCCTACTGTCAGTCTTTATTACTCGCTTTGAGTGAACAGTGCTCTATTACTGCTCAAGAGTTGTAAAAAAAAGCCTTTTTGGTAGAAAATCATTAAATTATTTTGCTTGGTAAGTACTTATTATTAATGGATTGTAGTCTTTTATTACTAATTGATGTAGAAGTTATTGATTGGAATGTATTTATTGATTGATTGATTGATTGATTGATTGATTTGTTTACAGATAATTGGGTACCTGTAGGTTACCAGATTCCTACAATCTGTTCATTCAGTGACAGCAGTTGATAAATTATAACAAGGTATGTGCCCCTCTAATAACTTTTAAACAGTTAGAGTGATATTTTCCAATGTTCACCACTACTTGTTAGTGAAAATGGTATATTTGGCAGTCAAAAGTTGGAACTACTTGACCATGGTGTGTAAAGCTAATTTTGTAGGTTAGATTTTGATTACCGCGCTACTAAGTCTGAATGTTCATTGCTAGGTGTCAGTGACAGAGGGAATATTTAAAGACTTAACCTCAGTTCACCTAACATAACCTAACTTTACCTAACTTAACCTTGTCACGTGACATGTTTTTACAAGTTTAGACTTGCTTTATGATTGACTATGACGTCACACTTAGCTCACTTAACTAGTGGCTGCTGGTTTCTATCACGTGACATGTTCTACAAGTTTAGACTTGTTTTAAGACTGGCTATGACGTCACACTTAGCTCACTTAACTGGCGATCGCTGGTTTCTATCACGTGACATGTTCTACAAGTTTAGACTTGTTTTAAGACTGACTATGACGTCACACTTAGCTCACTTAACTGGCGATCACTGGTTTCTACCACTCTATCAAGTTCAAATGTTCACCGCTAGGTGTCAGTGACAGTGGTATATAGTAACCCCCAGTTAGAACTACATGAAGTTAGACTTGCTAGGAGTTCACAGATGATCGATTTAAATACCCTGCTATAACCATTGACTGGAATATAATTAAACTATTTATATTGTACTTTGTTTTATCATTTATTAACGTTTATGGTTTCTTTCTTTTATAGGTAATTTCGAAAGTGATCATCATGTTCAAGTGTGGTGACTGTAAGAAACAGTTATCAAGACCTGACAACCTTCAACGACACGCAAATGCTAAACATGACATTAAAATGTTTGTGTGCAGTCATTGTGCTACCACATTTAACAGACAAGATAATCTTGCACGTCATGTAAATTTAATGCATGTTAGTTCAGCACCATTTTCCTGTTCAGTTTGCGAACTTGGTTTTTCTGCTGTAAAGCGATATCAATCCCACATGGTTGAAGTGCATGGAGAACAACAGGAATTGAAATCTGTAAAACCATCAACTAGCACGGAACCTTTAAACGAATGTGATGCTCAAAAGCGTAAACGTTCTCAAGATTGTGAAAATAGTTGTGCAACAAAAAGAAAGAAGAATGGTGAACCTTCGATAACACATTGTGATGTATGTAATATTGATATACCTTCTTCAATCATTCATGGACATTTACTCATTATTCAACATAAAAATAACGCTTGCCATGAAAGAAATTCTGGAAATATTCAACAAATTGGTAGTGCATTTAAAAGTCGAATTGCTAGTTATAGACTTTATAGTAAAGAAAAAACTCAAAGTATTGAATCATTTTTAAAAAATGTTCAACCTACTGTGTTTGGCTTAGTAGAAAATGTTTTAGTAGAGCATAAAACAATTAAAATGAATTTTTAACTTTTTGGACTCTATGTAAAAACTGGGAGTGAAGGTGAAATTACAGATATCAAATATTTTAATACAAAAAAACATAATTGTTAGCGAATCAACTAATATTAGTGATATATACAAAGATATTTCAAGTGCTATCATCGTGAAAAGTGAAGAGTTCCAGGAAAGAGAGTAAGGCTGGGCGTTGGTTGAAGTACTTTATCTAGAAACCAACATGAATAAATATAATCCCCTTCGAGCATCATCATACATTGATTTGCCAGGATGGATCAAACGTAAGAATGCTTGTGTAAACGTTATGAATAGTGACCATGCATGTTTTGCATGGGCTGTAACTTCAGCTCTCCATCCAGCAGTGATGCATGAGAATAGAACATCATCTTATCCTCATTATTCCTCAGTGTTGGATTTAAAAGAAATAGAATTTCCTATGGCGATAAAGGACATTAAAGGTTTTGAAGAGCTGAACAATGTTAGTATTAATGTTTATGGAATTGAAAATAAGAGTATAGTGGGTCCTCTATATTATACTCAGGAAAAAAAGGATGCTCATGTAAATTTACTGTACATAACTAAAGGTGAAAACGCCCACTATTGTTGGATAAAACATTTAAGTAGACTTGTCAGTAGTCAGATAACAAAAAGAGAACATAAGAAGTGGTTGTGTGATGGTTGTTTACTATATTTCAGAAAAGAGGATCAACTAACTCAACATCAAAAATGGGGATGTAATCATGTGTGTACGGTATTACCGACTCCTAAAAATAACATTCTAAAATTTAAGGATTATGAGAAACAGCTTCGAGTACCATTTGTTATATATGCTGACTTCGAGGCTTTGCTAAAACCATTTAATACATGTTTATCGAATCCAGCCCAACCTTTCACCAACACTACTCACATTCATGAACCTTTTAGCTTTGCATATTATATTAAATGTAGTTATGATGACTCTTTAAATAAAATTGAGCTCTATAGAGGACCTGATGCACCTAAAGTTTTTATGGAAAGGCTTGAGAAAGATGCCATCCGTATATCCTCTATTTTAAATACGATCATTCCAATGGAGCCACCAACTTCATCAGAGCAAATTAATTTTGAAACTGAAACTAATTGTTTTATATGTGGTGAATGTTTATGTACAGACAGGGTTCGCGATCATGACCATTTAACAGGAAAATATCGTGGTGCTGCTCACCAAGAATGTAATTTAAATTATAGAGTAAGTAAATTCATTCCGATCATTCTACATAACGGTAGCAAATACGATAACCACTTTATCGTTAAAGACTTTGGAGCTTCAGATGTGAAAATTGATGTGATTGCAAATAATAAGGAACAATACATATCGTTCACAAAATACATCAAAACTATCAATAAAAAACTATAAAACTGCGATTTTTAGATTCATTCCGCTTTATGTCAAGTAGTCTTGATAAGCTGGCTAGTAATTTAAAATCAGATCAGTTTCATGAAATTCAACGTGTCTTTCCTAAAGACGATGATTTTAATTTGATTCGTCAAAAGGGTACATTCCCTTATGAATATATTAACTGTGTGGAACGTCTTGAGGAGTGTTCTTTACCACCGAAAGATGCATTTTACAGTTCCTTAAACACAAGTCATATCAGTGATCAGGAATATTTACATGCACAACGTGTATGGACACAGTTCGACATTCAAACTTTAGGAGAATTTTCAGACATATATTTGAAGATTATTATTAGCAGATGTTCTTGAAAATTTTCCGAATGTTTGTATGAAAACTTATGACCTTGATCCTTGTCAGTATTTCACTGCTCCTGGGTTAAGTTTCAGTTCAATGTTGAAAAAAAAACGAAAGTAAATTTAGAATTAATGACTGATATAGACATGATCAATTTTATAAAATCATCAATTCGAGGTGGATTAAGTCAATGTAGTAGACGGTACTCTAAAGCGAATAATAAATACATGCCTAGCTACAACCCGTGTGAAGAGTCAAAGTATATTGTCTACCTCGATGCAAATAACCAATATGGTTGGGCTATGAGTCAATATCTACCACTGAAAGATTTTCGCTGGCTGACACAACCTGAAATTGATGTCTTACATGTTGACACTCTTAATGATAACGATGATAAAGGATATATTTTAGAGGTAAATCTTGAGTACCCTAAAGAGTTACATGATGATCATAATGATTTACCATTTTGTCCTGAGAATATGAAATCTCCATACATCACATCACGAACAAAAATGTTAATTGCTAATGTAAATGATAAATGTAAATATGTAATACATTATCAAAACTTGAAACAGTGTCTACAGCATGGATTGAAATTTACTAAAATTCATCGCGTATTGCAATTTCATCAGTCAGCATGGCTCAAACCGTATATTGATCTAAACAATAATTTAAGAACACTATCAACAAATGCTTTTGAAAAAGATTTTTATAAACTCATGAATAATAGTGTTTTTGGAAAGAATATGGAGAATGTTGATAAACGAGTTGATGTAAAGCTGATAACAAAGTGGGAGAATGATGGTAAAAGGTATGGTGCGAGCAACTTGATAAGCAAGCCTAACTTTCATAGCTGTTCAATTATTCATGAGGATTTAGTTTTAATACAAATGAATCGTCTTAAAGTAACTTACAACAAACCCATATATGTGGGTTACACCATTCTGGAATTGTCAAAAACACTTATGTATGAATTTCACTATGATTATGTAAAGAAAAACTATCTTGATAATGCTAAATTACTCTACACAGACACAGATTCTTTTATCTATGAGTTTAAAACGGATGATTTTTATGAGGATATCAAAACTGAGCTAAATAGGTTTGATACAAGTGACTATCCCGAGGATAATATTTACCATTTACATCTTGTAAACAAAAAGGTTCTTGGGAAATTTAAGGATGAATGTGCTGGTGTTATTATAGACACCTTTGTAGGCACAAAATCTAAATCATACAGCTATATGACAATTGATGATGTAGTTGTAAAAAAATTAAAAGGTGTAAAAAAGGATGTTGTTAGTAAAGAGTTAGATATAAGTGATTATAAAAACTGTATAGTTAGTAACCCACCTGTATTATATAAGAAAATGTGTGTATTTAGAAGTAAAAATCATCAGCTACATACCAATTTGCTGAACAAAGTTGCTTTAAGTAATGAAGACAACAAACGATTCATTATACCCAACACATTTGATACTCTTGCTTGGGGATACAGTCGCATTGACGACTATTACTTTACTTAAGTCTAATTATCACTATATTGTAATATTTGTAGTGTGTTTCATATTGTAATATTTTTTTTTGTAAAATCTGTAAGTAGAATGTATAATGTTAGGCTACTGTAGTTTAGTAAAAATAAGATAAGTAATACATTTTAGTGTAAAATGTTTGCTTTTGTATATTACAAAAAAGATTTTAAAATATTTATAGAATGTGTGAACTAAACGAGGGGAATGTAAAAAATGTAAAGTGGAAATTTTAAATATCCATGTGTGAAAAAGTGAATGGTTAGCACCATTTTAAAATAAAGAAGACATTGTGATCTGGTAAAACTTGTTTTTATTTCACAACAACAAAAATGTACAGAATGTGTAAACTAAACGAGGGGAATGTAAAAAATGGAAAGTGGAAATTGTAAATATTCATGTGTGAAAAAATGAAATGGCTATCACCATTTTTAAAAATTAAAAGATATAGGGATCTGGTGAACCTTATTTTTATTTCACAACAAAAAATGTACAGAATGTGTGAACTAAACAAGGGGAATGTAAAAAATGTAAAGTGGAGATTGTAAATATTCAGGTGTGAAAAAATGAAAATGAAGAAATGGCTATCACCATTTTTAGAATTAAAAGATATAGTGATCTGGTGAACCTTATTTTTATTTCACAACGACAAAAATGTACAGAATGTGTGAACTAAACAAGGGGAATGTAAAAAAGGGGAAGTGGAAATTGTAAATATTCGTGTAAGAAAAAATGAAAATGAAGAAATGGCTATCACCATTTTTAAAATTAAAAGACATTGTGATCTTGTAAACCTTGTTTTATTTCACAACAAATAGAGCTTTACAAAAATAGAATACAAAGAAATACCAATTCCTCAATCCTTTTCAATGTTCATGTCCAGTCATCATTAACTTTCCTTTTATAGCACTAATCACAAAGAGGGCTGCCAACCTCTCTCCCACTGAGACATCACAGGATGTCAAACTTTGTTTAGCTTTTTAACGATACTTTATCCTCTACACGTCTTAATGCAGGATGACTGTGGTGATAAGAAAGGTGCATGCTTGATCCAAAGGATTAATAGGTATATCACCACGCTGCAAAGGTTCTTCAAGACAAGTTCCAGGACTACACAAATAATAACCAGGTAGGTAGATTTCGAAAGTCAAGTATTGAATTATTTTATCAATGACGCCATTGCCAGTACAGGTCTGGCATATCCTTTTCCATCGATGGTAAAAAGGTTTGATCTTCCTCCTCCTCTGTGGATGATGTTTGTTGTTGCTGCTTTTTTTCTTCATCACACCCGTGGTATGAGGAAACAAAGTCTATACACTGACTTTTATGACCGTGATACATTTTGACCAGCTGGCAAGTAGCACACTGTCGCATAGAGGGTATTTTTGCCATAGCCACTTGCTTATGGTGATCATAATCCGTACATGGTTGCGATTCACTTAACACAGGGTCTTGAGTCCATGATTTTGGTACATGTTGCCAGATTTCTTTCACTGCGTTTGCTGCGACATAATAAATGAATGATTTTGGAAGAGCCAATAATTCTTCTTTGGTAAAATTGTCTAGTTTCTTGTTACACACAAAGAACTTTCCCATCGCTTTATCGGTAGCATCCCCTTTCTCCATGGTATCACGTTGATGTTTACACGTCGCTTGTAGAAATCTCACTGGTGTCATCCACAGGTAAACCTTCAGTTTTAATTTTATTTAACAACTCCCAGCAGGCATTGGTGGTTAGCCAATGAAACAATTGCCACACCTGTGCCAGGGCTTTATGGGTAATATTGTCACAGGGGCAGCGGTCCATGAGTGTTTGCAGCGAGGAACAGCCCATGTCCATTAAATCGATACATTGACAGTAGGACGCCAAAAATGGTTGTAGCCATTGACGTTTTTCACTACCTTTCAAAAATACTACATGGGCAGAAGACAAGTGGGCTTTCATGACCATGTCCAGGTGCTTATATCAAATGGTTCCTTGCTTCCAGTCTAGTCGCATATGAGTTTCAATCCACTGGGTTTGTTTACGGTCTTCATCACACAATAAATCAAACGCATAAGGTGGTTTAAACACCAAATGGGTAGCTTGTGATATCCAAAAAGTGGAACAATCGATGATGGCCACTTCTTTAAATATAAATTTGTTATCTCCAATTTTAAACCCTTGACAGTCGACAATCAGTGTACGCAACATGTTCACTCTTGTCTGGATCAAGTCCAACTGACCACAGACTGACGATTGTTAAGTAAAGTGTACCCATGACATTTACTTACATTCCATTCTAGTAAAAGAAAATAAAAACATTGAGTAGTCACTATGGAGGTAAGGATATGACAGGGGGGGGGGGGGAGCATAAGAAATAATATATAACAACAACCAATTTTTTATTACATTATTTTATTAGCATAACAAGTTTTACATTCTTTTTTCATTCTAGGATGGAGGCGGTACCAATTCATACAACAAACAATTCTTTTGTGTTTATAGTGTCCATAACGCCGATGATATCCCAATGTCTCTAAACTGGATGTTTTTGACTGTGAGCTGCTCACTGAAGCACTGTTGACACCATAAAGTCCACATGTATCATAACTTTTTTCATCACTTAGAGGCACGAGTGAGGGGTAACTTGAATGACAGGGTATATTACCCACCTCCATTCTGCACAGGTAGGGGCAGAAAGGTGACCAGCGCTGATGTTCCTGCAATGGTTCATCGCTCTCTTGCCATTGGTCTAAGATGATGGGACAAAACACACACATTTCACTTCATCTCTTGTTTTTAAATAGTAGAATCCAGCGGCCGCTAAGGCTTGAGGGTTTATAAAAGGCACCGGCCACGTCGCAAAGGTCTTGAAACGTTGTTCCTCAGATTTTAAATTAATGGATGTAACTTCTCTTGAGGCTTGAGAGCAAGACATGACTGAGCGGTTTGACGTAGGTTGACCTGCTATTTATACACTTGTCACTTGGTTGGACAGTGGATAATAGTTGACTTGTTTGTGATGAATGATCAAACAGTAGGCCGTCGTATTGGCTGGAACATTGTCATGTGTTTCGAAATCTAGTCGAATGTCAATATTGGATGGCTTGACAGACTCTTCCAAGTAGGAACAGTCAAAGACAATCAGTGGCGCCCTTGTCTTAAAAGCTTGGGGTGACAACATAGGACAATTCTCTTTTTGATAATACGTCCATCAAAATTTAGAAAACAAGTCGTACAGAGGGCCAAATTTATTTTTTGAAAACTCTAAATCCAGTCCTTCATAGGGAAACACAGCACCGTTGAGGAAAAGACGTGCATTTCTTAATTGCAGGTGATCAAATTGCGTGGCATCTTTGGTTTGTTAATACTTGCGATTTGTTTGAAAACCCACGATCATGTAGAGGTCTCTCTGTATAGCGGGCTGTTTTTACAGACCAACTGTGTTGGTGGTGGGCAATAGCGGGTACTCATACAGTGCCCAGCTTCTAAATTCCATGGGTAGAGGCATATCTCTCTTTACCATTTTGAGTATGTCCAGTTTTTTGCTATCATTAACGGTCACATGAGGCACTTTCCATAGGAAGCGTTGTAGTTGAATTTTTGAATCTATGGGGGCATTGTCGGCTCCCTTGAGTGCATTATTATCACTCCTGTCTCTCACCAAATAAAGCACTTGCCTTGCATTCACCACAATCCGCTGGTGAACTTCGGCAAAGCCTAAAATCAGTTTAAGAGGTAAAAATCCAGTAAAGGTGCCATCCGTGTGTACCATCCAGTCATTGGTCGGTGTTTTACCTTCTTCCTCACTATAAGAGGGATATAGTTTCATGACACTGGAAATACCCACATCTCGAGTGCTATCCACTACGATATCGTTAATGCCGTACTGCACCTCAGAAAACAAAAAGGCAAAAGCATGGTTGGCTAACTTGGATGTGGTAGGTGTAGAGCCATCGGCTTTGGTGAGCCGACCTTCAATCTGAATGACACTTTCATGCGGTAGGGTGTAAATATCTTGGTTGTTGATAACAAATTGAATTTCATCATTGTTATTGAGTCCAGGTGTTTGAGCTTGATAGGAATGGAGATCAATTCTTACCACTCCTGGGTGCTCCTCGATGTGGTTCGCTACCTCTAGGATAGAATTCATCATGGGGGTTGACGTGGTAACCCAAATGCTGTAAAATCTGCTTGTCCTTAGATGTTAACGTGTATTCACGTGGCAAACAACTAACACCATTCCTAGACGGTGTTGTTGCTTTATACACAAACTTCATAGTGGCTTTAGCACCAACTTGTAAGTCACTGGTGTGGTAGAATCTAGATCAATGAGTTGTTGATCTCTATTGATCAGTCTTAATGTTATATTACTAATACCATCGACAGCCACAGAATGAAAAAGCACCACTGGAGGGTTTTCACGAATAATATAGCCATTGGGCGATGTTACAATAAAGTCATAAAGCGAATGTGATGGTTCTTGATTGGTGTACACTTGGCTAATAATATTACACGTCACCGACACGTGATGGTCCTCAATGAATTTCACTTCATTGTCTGATTCATGTTTTTGTTGGGCTCCAACACGCGTGGTTTAAATCCTAGTAATGGACCAATGGAATCGGGGTGTGTTTTAAAGTCAATTTTGAATGTAGAAAAAATACTACTGCGATGAGTGTTGTTATTTCATACAAGTTCAAACTTGTGCGTTCCATCGAGAAATGACTTCAAACCATATTGATTGATCAACACCACATCAATGTGTTCATAAATGTCATCTATCGTATATCCACCCGAGTTCAGGATGAGCACACAATCATCATAGTAAAACTTGTTCACATTTTCACGTATGTTGTATATTCGATTGACGTTTCAAATGAAACAAGTCGTAAACCATAAGGTCTTTCACTCAATTCAATAGGCGGGTAAAAGTCTAGGCTGACTTCAGGTCCGCGTCCATACAGTGTAAACGTCTTACTTTCCGCTGACATTGGGTAGATTATTAGCTTGGGAATAACCTAACCCCCAAGGGAAGATGATGAAGAGAAGGAGATGGGTTTCGGACTGGAGAAAAAGGATGGAGAAATAGGAGAGTCCTACAAAAGTTATAAGTTTAACTTTAAATGTACTCAAAGGCGGTTGTCACTGCAAATCCGCTCTCCGATACCTAAAGTGGATAGGGACCTGGGCAAAGCTAACGGGGAACGCAGCTAGAACTTGGGCGGTTTGCAAGAGAGTGGCTTTGGAGTATTCCCTCTCAAGCATACATATGCCTACTATGGGGAAGGGTGATGGTCTGGCAAGACAAAGAGTATCAGATTTATGGTGTATCTGTTCAAAGGAGTTTGTTTTTGAACAAGTAATTTGAAGAATGCCAATAATTGAATCGGTTTCGATATTTTAGTTTTCGAAATTGTAAAATTCCTAAAGAGCGACCAAATGCTTCCAAGAAGGATTGGAATAAAGCAATTATAACTTTGGGAATAAATTTGGTAAGTAAACCAATAGTTGCATTTTGAAATGGCTAAGCTTTTACCCAGCAAGAAGCCGACTAAATGTTTAGGCAAGGAGAAACACTTATATTTTGAAAAACCAACCATAAGTGCTTGAGAGAATCTCCACAAGCAGGAAGCTGGCGTAGCGAGCTATGCTTGCCTTACTGGCCAGTTAGAATTAGCTATTAAAGCTAAGAGAGACTTTACCAAGTTACCAACTAAGAGTTCTTGCTCAAAAGCAACAAGTGGTGAAAACCCTATCAAGAAATTTATTTTCATTAAGTGAGAAGAGTCAAGGAAGACAGGATCTTGCCTTACCGTTATGTCAGAGAAATGATAAAGCAAAAAAGAACGATTGAATTTATTTAACAATGTTAGGTAATAGTTTTTTGACATATATAATTTAGATTTTGTAACAAATGGGATCACAGACCTCCGAAAAAACATCTAAAGCTTGCGCCAGGCAATTAACAATTCTTTTGATTTCAAACATTTATATGTTTTAAAATCTTCGCAAGATTTTGAAATGGCGAAGATAAAATGAAAAATTTAAAGATAATTAAAGTGATTAACGTTAGACAATAAATCAAGTACAAGGTGTGTACTTTTAAGAAATTCTAGGTAAATATCTTAGAAAGAGTAACAACTTCGGAAGTAACAACAACAAAAAGCAGGAAGAATAAAAGAGAAGTTCATATAACTTCTTATATTAAAGCTGAATTACTTGGTTGGATTATGCAAATGGGGCAGGTCACTTATTGTGAAACCTGAAGAGAAAATCGAAAGGAAGTTTCTAGACCTCCTATGTTTAAGTAGGAATCACGAGACAAATGGGGCAAGTTCCCCTTTCGTGAAACCTAGAAATAACTCACTTATGAGTTGAAGGAATTGTATTCCCTAATTAGAAGGGAGAAACAAGATAATTTGAGACGTGTACCAGACACGTAGTTATGCAGACATTAATTTGTGATATAAGCAAAAAAGGGAGGGCACGTCTTAAGAGTGACACCTCATTGAATAAGACCTAAAGTAACAATTTTATTATTATGGTTTGTTAGTAAGAGGTTTGGGAAAGATCAAATGGGGTTGAGGATAAGTGTTCATGGCCGTATTTATAATAATAGGACGAATGCGACGCGGTTGAAATATTGAACAAACACTGTTTTTCACTATAGTCTGTTGAAATGGATGAAAAGTTCACTGTAGTAGCACAAAAGTTTATGGCAAAGATGGTTATTGCAATTATGGAAAATAACTAGTTACACTAGATTTGCGAGAGTCTATTGCTTGAGAAAGTTGTAGATTATCGTTAAATGCACCAGAGAAAATCCCAACGGAGGAAGAAAAAATAGCTATTGAGCAGTAATTCATGAGGAAGATTCCTCAGTTAGAAAAGGTATTCCCACAGGCGAGTGGAAAATACATGACGGTATAACTGGTAGATAGAGTGCAGATTCTGGAAGGTTCCAGAGCAATCCTGACTGAAGAATAGGGCAAAAGTTATTGCAGCGGTGGAACGAGCTAAGTATTTTATAGACAGTGGGTAATTCAATGGTATCCCACTTTGTGAGAAGATCTCTCATTTAATAAGCATAAGAAATGCTGCTTCCTATTAAGATCGGCTTTGACAAACCAAATCTCAACATGGAAAATCCCGCGAAGGATGATTATTGCCCCAAATATAGTAATCTCACACTGCCTATAAAATGATCATTAAAGCATGTAGTTATTAAAAGACGATGAGAATGAGGTTAAAACCTGAAGTCGGTACTTATCTTTGCTTCATGGCGAAGGTGAAGTTCCCTTTGACGGTTGAGATTAAAGTTCCAACATGGCGTGGAAGTAAAAGATTGCCTCTTGAGTTGAGGAGGCTAGCTCTAGTTGAGCTTCAACTGACTAAGTCGACTGCTGACGTACAAGTGAGACACGCTCAGCGAAGCACAGAGGGACCAGGGAAGGGAAAAGAGTAGGGGTAGGAAACAAAAGGAATACATATCAGAATAGACAACTTAACCAAAATAATTTTTTTCTTGATGAAATTGTCTTCAAAGAGTTGATAGTAGGTGACACTAGAGCAGCCTAGTGGGTGAAAAAGTTGACGAAGTTCTCTTGATCACGGAGATGATAGCTGGCGATGGCGACGAGATCTGGTGGCCATATTGATAAGGAAGTCCTCTTGAACAGGGTAGAATTGAGGAACTTCAGAGATTCGCTGCTAGATGACGCTAGGTGGGTCATGGAAGATATATATCTTGAACAGACTCACAAGTAACATGAGAACCATAAACAGCAAGGAGAAATTGGAAGATCACTGTTGGTGTTTGAGAAGACGGAAAGAAAGAATTACAGCAAAGAGCAGTAAAAGTTTACTCTACCGTGTATTCCAAAGAATACACCAAGCTGGGAGGGGCAAACACCATTAGAGAACAAGATAAACAATTAAACATTTAAAGGTAATGGAGCAATTAAAGACAGTGGTCTTGTGATGTGACCGTTAGTGGTCAAGATTCTGGCTACCCTGACTCTCCCATCCCTTCCAGGATAACACTCGGTCTCTCTACCTGAAATCCAGACCAGGGGAGGAGAAACATCCCTAACCAGGACCAAGTCCCCCACTCTGATGTCGGGATTGGAAAGAAACCACTTCTGTCTCCGTTGCAAGGAAGTTAAGTATTCCAAGTTCCACCTCTTCCAGAAGGAATTGCGGAGGGCTTCAAGTTTACGCCAAACAATAGGTAAATTAGAATCTCTGTAAGAATTGGGAAGGGGAGGAGGGGCAGAAAGAGAAGTGCCTATAAGGAAGTGACCAGGTGTGAGTGGAAGCAGGTCATCAGGGTCATTGGAAAGCGGAGTTAAAGGGCGAGAATTAACAACACCTTCAATCAGAACGGACAGTGAATTAAATTCTTCATAAGTCAGAATGCGATTACTTAAAACCTTTCTTAAATGACGTTTAGTGAGCTTTACGCAGGATTCCCACCTGCCACCGTGATGAGGAGCGTAGGGAGGTATAAAACGCCATTTGAAACCCTTTGAGTAGGAAAAATTAGAGATCTGTTCCATGGCGGGAGAAGATGTGAGAGCTTTCTTCCACAAGGAAGCTGCGCCTTGAAAAGTGGAAGCGTTATCAGAGAACATCTCCGAAGGAACACCACGCCTAGCAGCGAAGCGAGAGACAGCTGATAAAAAGTTAGAAGTAGAGGCATTCGTTACTAGTTCCAAATGGATCGCGCCAGTAACCATGCAAACAAAGAGAGAAACATAGAGCTTACCAAACAATTTGCGTTTAGCTTCAGGGGAATTGCTTTGATATTGGAACGGACCCATATAGTCCACACCAGTTACGGCAAATGGACGTATAGGGGAAGAGCGAAAGGAGGGTAGATCGCTCATTAATTGAGTATTGACTTTAGGTTTCGCTTTGAAGCAAGGAATGCACTTGTGAATTACAGAGGAAACTTCATGAATTCCATTTATAATCCAGTACTTTTCCCTTAAGAGGCAAAGCAGTGGGCGTGTACCAACATGCAAATTGCGATAATGAAAGTCACGTATAATTAAGGAAGTTACGTGATGTTTAGAAGGCAAAATAACAGGATGCTTTTTGTCCTCAGAAAGCAAAGATTGCGAAAGCCTACCACCTACCCTGAGTAACCTATTGTCATCAAGGAACGGGGCTAAAGCATGAAGACGACTGGATTTGGGAAGATCTCTTTTAGAAGAAAGTTAAGACAATTCAGAAGAAAAGGCTTCTTGCTGTGTTCGTTGCAAAATCTTAATGGTAGCGAGATTCAATTCATGATTGGTAAGGTGTGGTTTGGGGAGAAGAGGTTGGTCAACCTCAAGATATTTCCATCTAAGAAGATAGGCGACAATTCGAATTAATTTATGAAAGGAAGAATAGCGGGACAACAAGGGATGAGAGACGTTGGAAACAAGACACGAAGCAATAGATATAGATACTTTAGCGTCAGGCAAGTTGGAATTTGTAGTTGGAGATTTCGAAGGCCAAGAAGAAGAGTCTTGAATTAACCACGAGGGCCCATGCCAGTACAACTGGGAAGCTGCCGATTGAGAGGGCAAACATCCACGAGAAATAATGTCGGCTGGGTTGTCAGCGCTGGGCACATGTCTCCATTGACATCCCGAAGAAAGAGTTTGAATTTTGGAAACCCTGTTTGCAACAAAAGTTTGCCAATGAGAGGGGTTTTTGGCGATCCAAGAAAGGGTGATCATGGAATCGCTCTAAAGATAGATTTGCGAGAATTCGACCTTTAAAACTTCCCGTAATTTCTTAACAAGTTCTGCGGCCATGAGTGCGGCACACAATTCAAGTCTAGGCAAAGTGATAGTTTTAAGAGGAGCCACCTTCGATTTGTCACAAACAAGGTTGGAAACTGAAGATCCATTTAATGAACTACAATGAACCAAATATGCACAGCAACCGTAAGCTTTTTCGGAACTGTCCGCGAACACATGAAGGAAAAAAGATGCATTAGGATGAGCGTTAATTAAATTCCTGGGAATTTCAATAAGGGAAAGATCAAGCAAATTGCTGCGAAAAGAGAGCCATCTGTTAAGAAAAGAAAGGGGAACAGTGTCGTCCCATTCACATTTGAGCGACCATAGCTCTTGCATGAAAGGTTTGGCTATGACGATAACTGGGGCAAGGAATTGAAGTGGATCAAAATTTTTTGCAATTTCAGAGAGAATTTGTCTTTTTGTGTTAGGGAGCTCTTCTGTGAGCGAAACTTTATAGATGAGAGTGTCAGTGCTAGTGCACCAATGAACTCCAAGAGTTTTTATGGATTCGGAGTTTCCACAAATTTCGACGGAGGAGGGATCTACGTCTTCAATAGGAAACCGGGCGAGAAACTCATGGGAGTTGGAATTCCACTTATGAAGTGGGAAACCTCCATTCTTTAGCAATGCGTGAAGTTCTTATGACACAAAAGAAGCTTCCTCCAGAGTGGGGAAGGACTGCAAATAATCGTCGACATAGAATGACGTAGTTAGTGCTTCAGAAGCTTTAGAATCAAATAAATGACCATCTTGAGAGGCTAACAAGTGTAGGGATCGGATAGCAAGGAAAGCGGAAGGTTTTAAGCCATAAGTAACCGTTTTTAAACGAAATACCTTAATGGGCTTACTGATTTCGTCGCGCCACATGATTCTTTGGAGATCTCGTTGTTCAGGCTGAATTAAAACTTGACGGTACAACTGTTTTATATCCGCTATAACGGCTATGGGAAATAGTCGAAAGTTTAAGAGTATAGCAGATAGATCTGACTGAATAGCAGGACCAGAGTAAAGAGTATCGTTAAGGCTGTTGCCATTAACGTCAGGTGATGAACCATTGAAAACAACTCGAATTTTGTCCTTTACAAGAGGGTTTTTCCACACGGGATGATGATTTAAGAAAACCGTTTCAATTGGGGGGTGCAATTCGTCATCAGATTTGTTAACGACTTCCATATGATCTAAGCTTTCATACTCGTCTATGAAATCAGTATACTGCTGTTTAACGAGAGGTTCCTTTTTGAATTTGCTCTCGATAGCAAAGAGAGCTTTTCGAGCTTTGGGTTGAGAGTTAATAAGTTTAGGAGGATTATGTAATCTTGGCATCTGAACAATGAACCGGCCATCCGAAGAGCGAGTGGTAGTGTTCAGGAAAAGTTGCTCACAGAATTCGTTTTCTGAAGAGGTCACGTTAGAAGAATCAACGCTTTCGAGCCTCCAGAACTGTTCCAGGTCAGTATTAGCAAAGTAACATTGCGATGCGGGTTGGGGAGAATAATGGGGAAGTTGACCGGTGACGATCCATCCAAAATTAGTGTCTCTGGCAACCACGTTTGGGGATAACTTGCGAACCTGTTTACGAAGGCAATTCCAGAAAACATTGGCACTAAAGAGTATGTCAATGGGGTTTTGTACGTTGAACAAAGGATCGGCTAGCCTTAAATGCGAGGGAACGTTTAACCCTGAAATATCCACAGAGTGACTTGGAGTGTCTTCTCCTATGCTATTGAGAATGAGACAATTCAGTTTGAGAAAGTTGTTTCTGTGACAAATGTCTCTTATGGTTAGCTTTGAGAACTGTTAAGCTTGCGATTTTGAGCTGTTAATGCCCGATACGTTAATAGAAGTGGGGTTTACACGTAGGCCTAGTTTTCTAATCAAATAATTAGACACAAAATCATGAGTTGCCGCTGAATCAAGAAGACCGCGTACATGGACCCAGTTGCCAAAGTTATCCTGAACTTCGATTTGGGCAGTGGACAATAGTACTTGGGCACTACGTATGGACTTGGCATTTTGAATGTACGATGAAGCATTGGAACTGTTAGCATTGTCACTTTTCTGAGAAGTAGATGCTGTCGATGACCTTGCCTGATCATGACGATGTAGTAAAGTTTGATGAGCTTGTTCACATTGGAAGCAAAGTCTTGTGGACTTACAATTTGAAGCAGAATGCGTGGGTGCTATGCAGTTGAAGCAATGTTTACTCTGGGAAACTAATTTTCTTCTGTCGTCGACTGACAGTTCTTTAAAAGATTTATATAGATATAAGGCATGGGAATCTTTACAAAGTATGCACTTTAATAGTTCATTTAAACTCTTGCGGGGTTCGCTTTGAGTGTTTAAAACGAGAGAGCTAGCGATACGGCGTTCACTAGACCTAGTTGGGTAACCAGTGGTGTTTGACTTAAGTTTAGATATGGGGGCGTGGTGGCTCAGCGGTCTAGCTGTATGCCTCTCACCAAGGCGGTCCGGGTTCGATTCCCGGTCAATGCATGTGAGATTTTCGAAGTGAAATGCCATGTCCTATGGTTCGGATTCCACGTAAAAAGGAGGTCCCGTAGCTCATGATCTCAAGATTAACGGTCACGTTAACCTACAAGCTTCCTTCCTTTCCCTTCCTTAAGTTTAGATGAGCTGGACCCAGGTTTTTGGGTACTAGACGCTAAGCGTTCGCTTTTAGGTTTAATAGACATTAATTCAAATTTAGAACTCGGAGATGAGGGTTCACTTTGATTAGCTAAAGCGGTTAAGAGCTGGCATCTTGCATTTATGAAAGTGACTAAATGCTCGTAATAGTAATCGTCTTCTCTAGCAAGTTCAATCTCCCAAGCTTTGAGGATAGCAACATCAACTTTAGAAACCACTAAATGTATTAAGAAAGTGTCCCAGTGTTCAGTGGGTTGATCTAATTGGGACAGAGCTTTAACGTGAAGTTGTGTAGTATCAATGAGAGTACGCAAACTAGTGACGTCGTTGTGCTGTGACGCAGGCAAGTTAAATAGAGCCTTCATATGGCGTTGAATACGTAACCGTAAATTTCCGTATCTTTTTTTCAATAAGTTAAAGGCAATGGGGTAATTTTCGGCACTTAAAGGGAGTGCTTCAACTAACTGCAGAGCTTGACCTCGGAGGATAGATCTCACGTAATGAAACTTGTAGATGACTTGAATGTCTTCATTGTCATGAACAAGAGAGCAAAATAATTCATAGAAAAAATCCCAAGTAGATTCGTGTCCAGAGAAGTGGGGTTAATCAATCTTAGGTAGAATTGGTTTGGGCTTGTGATTACCATCGCGAGAAGAAGTTTGTTGTTCGTGAAGGGAACCAAGAACAGAAGCGTCTTTTTTCTGTTCTTCTTCGAGTTGGCGTATTATTTTGAAAGCAGAACCTATACCTTCGTAATATTGGTTTTCTACTTCGACTCGATCTTCGGTTTGATTGAGCATACAAGTTTCTATTTCAGTTTGGATGTTACAATAATTTTCATATGAACGTTCAAAATCCCTTACACGATGTTTCAACAAATCTAATTGCGCTTCTGAGGGATCTAGCTCTTTGATGTATTTTCTGAATCTGGTAATTTGCCCTTTATAGGATGTTCGTTTAGAAGTAAGTTTTTCATCCTTATCCTTTTCAGTAGGAGCCATGACAAAGTAGGTAAATTAAAGTATAACTTACGAAACTGTGGAACCTTGGAAATGCTGGCAGCAGCAAATAAGTTGAAAGAAAGGGGCACACCAAAGGAGACAGGAGCGGCCTCTTTCCACTTCACAGGCTTTGCACAATGTTGTTATAGCTGAAAGATTCAAAGAAGATATTAATAATTTGCAAAATATTATCAATAATAACCCTTAAAAAAAGGAAAATGTCATGAATTGACTCTCCCGGGTTTCTGGGACCAAATTTTGGGTAGATTATTAGGTTGGGAATAACCTAACCCCCAAGGGAAGATGATGAAGAGAAGGAGACGGGTTTCGGACTGGAGAAAAAGGATGGAGAAATAGGAGGAGAGTCCTACAAAAGTTATAAGTTTAACTTTAAATGTACTCAAAGGCGGTTGCCACTGCAAAACCGCTCTCCGATACCTAAAGTGGGTAGGGACCTGGGCAAAGCTAACGGGGAATGCAGCTAGAACATGGGCGGTTTGCAACAGAGTGGCTTTAGAGTATTCCCCCTCAAGCATACATATGCCTACTATGGGGAAGGGTGATGGTCTGGCAAGACAAAGAGTAACAGATTTATGGTGTATCTGTTCAAAGGAGTTTTTGAACAAGTAATTTGACGAATGCCAATAATTTAATCGGTTTCGATATTTTAGTTTTCGAAATTGTAAAATTCCTAAAGAGCGACCAAATGCTTCCAAGAAGGATAGGAATAAAGCAATCATAACTTTGGGAATAATTTTGGTAAGTAAACCAATAGTTGCATTTGGAAATGGCTAAGCTTTTACCCAGCAAGAAGCCGACTAAAAGTTTAGGCAAGGAGAAACACATATAGTTTGAAAAACCAACCATAAGTGTTGGAGAGAATCTCCACAAGCAGGAAGCTGGCGTAGCGAGCTATGCTTGCCTTACTGGCCAGTTAGAATTAGCTATTAAAGCTAAGAGAGACTTTACCAAGTTACCAACTAAGAGTTCTTGCTCAAATGCAACAAGTGGTGAAAACCCTATCAAGAAATTTATTTTCATTAAGTGAGAAGAGTCAAGGAAGACATGATCTTGCCTAACCGTTATGTCAGAGAAATTATAAAGCAAAAAAGAACGATTGATTTTATTTAACAATGTTAGGTAATAGTTTTTTGACAAATATATAATTTAGATTTTGTAACAAATGGGGTCACAGACCTCCGAAAAACATCTAAAGCTTGCGCCAGGCAATTAACAATTCTTTTGATTTCAAACATTTATATGTTTTAAAATCTTCGCAAGATTTTTAAATGGCGAAGATAAAATGAAAAATTTAAAGATAATTAAAGTGATTAACGTTAGACAATAAATCAAGTACAAGGTGTGTACTTTTAAGAAATTCTAGGTAAATATCTTAGAAAGAGTAACAACTTCGGAAGTAACAACAACAACAAAGAGCAGGAAGAATAAAAGAGAAGTTCCTATAACTTCTTATATTAAAGCTGAATTACTTGGTTGGATTATGCAAATGGTGCAGGTCACTTATTGTGAAACCTGAAGAGAAAATCGAAAGGAAGTTTCTAGACCTCCTATGTTTAAGTAGGAATCACGAGACAAATGGGGCAAGTTTCCCCTTTCGTGAAACCTAGAAATAACTCACTTATGAGTTGAAAGAATTGTATTCCCTAATTAGAAGGGAGAAACAAGATAATTTGAGACGTGTACCAGACACGTAGTTATGCAGACATTAATTTGTGATATAAGCAAAAAAGGGAGGGCACGTCTTTAGTGTGACACCTCATTGAATAAGACCTAAAGTAACAATTTTATTATTATGGTTTGTTAGTAAGAGGTTTGGGAAAGATCAAATGGGGTTGAGGATAAGTGTTCATGGCCGTATTTATAATTATCGGACGAACGCGACGCGGTTGAAATATTGAATAAACACTGTTTTTCACTATAGTCTGTTGAAATGGATGAAAAGTTCACTGTAGTAGCACAAAAGTTTATGGCAAAGAAAGTTATTGCAATTATGGAAAATAACTAGTTACACTAGATTTGCGAGAGTCTATTGCTTGAGAAAGTTGTAGATTATCGTTAAATGCACCAGAGAAAATCCCAACGGAGGAAGAAAAAATAGCTATTGAGCAGTAATTCATGAGGAAGGTTCCTCAGTTAGAAAAGGTATTCCCACAGGCGAGTGGAAAATACATGACGGTATAACTGGTAGATAGAGTGCAGATTCTGGAAGGTTCCAGAGCAATCCTGACTGAAGAATAGGGCAAAAGTTATTCCAGCGGTGGAACGAGCTAAGTATTTTATAGACAGTGGGTGATTCAATGGTATCCCACGTTGTGAGAAGATCTCTCATTTAATAAGCATAAGAAATGCTGCTTCCTATTAAGATCGGCTTAGACAAACCAAAGCTCTACATGGAAAATCCCGCGAAGGATGATTATTGCCCCAAATATAGTAATCTCACACTGCCTATAAAATGATCATTAAAGCATGTAGTTATTAAAAGACGATGAGAATGAGGTTAAAACCTGAAGTCGGTACTTATCTTTGCTTCATGGCGAAGGTGAAGTTCCCTTTGACGGTTGAGATTAAAGTTCCAACATGGCGTGGAAGTAAAAGATTGCCTCTTGAGTTGAGGAGGCTAGCTCTAGTTGAGCTTCAACTGACTAAGTCGACTGCTGACGTACAAGTGAGACACGCTCAGCGAAGCACAGAGGGACCAGGGAAGGGAAAAGAGTAGGGGTAGGAAACAAAAGGAATACATATCAGAATAGACAACTTAACCAAAATAAATGTTTTCTTGATGAAATGGTCTTCAAAGAGTTGATAGTAGGCGACACTAGAGCAGCCTGGTGGGTGAAAAAGTAGACGAAGTTCTCTTGATCACGGAGATGATAGCTGGCGATGGCGACGAGATCTGGTGGCCAGATTGATATGAAGTCCTCTTGAACAGGGTAGAATTGAGGAACTTCAGAGATTCGCTGCTAGATGACGCTAGGTGGGTCATGGAAGATATATATCTAGAACAGACTCACAAGTAACATGAGAACCATAAACAGCAAGGAGAAATTGGAAGGTCACTGTTGGTGTTTGAGAAGAAGGAAAGAAAGAATTACAGCAAAGAGCAGTAAAAGTTTACTCTATCATACCGTGTATTCCAAAGAATACACCAGGCATACTGTTAACGTTTTTGCTCATGCTGCGTCTTATATAAAAAAATAAACACAAACGTCCACACTGTTGGGTGTTAATTGTTTGCTCACATTTCACATTATAATATATCTTGATCCTGTTTCCAAAATAGGTCACTAATTCCATGGGCGGGGGCAAGTTCCCAAAACTGTCAAAGTACCATACGTTGGATCTCTCTTTGACATAAGCTACATAATGTGTTCCTGGTCCTCGGTGATCATCCAAATTGACAACAGCACATTCCTGTTTCCAGGGTTTGGGGGTAATTGGTTTCGCATAAACACACCTCGAAAATGAGAAAGCTTTAGTTGTTTAGCATAGCTTTCCACTTGTTGATGCGTCAGGGCATGTCTTGCTATGGCTGAGGTTAAAGATGTTTTTTTTTATTATTTCGAAATGGTGAAATTCCAAATCCTTGTTGATAAAAGGTTGGCTTCAAATTAGCATTTCTAGCCCCCATAGCAATGGCTTCCATCGTTTCATTGTGTCGCTGACTTTCTTTTTGTTGTTGCTTGCCCTTCTGTGCGGCTTTAATAGTTTTGCCACCGCACTGGCACCGCCCAAAAGTGAACCCAGAGCAGCCAGACCAGCGAGTAAAGCAGGTAAAAATCCAGCTCGTTTGGGGACGGGAATCACTCGCCCTTGTTTTGAACCCTGTCGCTGACGTTTTGGAATAACATGTATCTGTGCCGCTCGAAGAGCTTTCCTTATGGTCAACACATTTTTTTTTCTTTTTTGTTTTCTTTCGCGAGGGCTTGTCCACGAATGGCTTAAACCCATGCTTTGCCAATGAGAGGGTCTTATTTTTAGTATTTTTATTCTTTCTTACCACATATCTTTGTTTCACCATGATGATGACCAACAACCTTTCACAGGAAAGTTTGAGCCATAACTAACGTCAGCTTGTTATTTCATGGCTGTATATTCCAATTCCACATAAAGCGGGAAATCGTTTATGGTTTTTCCAGCTTGCTTTTCATCCCATGTCAACATGAGGTGAAAGGATAATTCGTCACCTGCATTGACCATTTCATGGTTATGGACCAACATCCTATGACCGTTTATCTCTACATGTAAATGGTTTTCATCAGGCATCGCGCATTTCATGTGAATGATTCCCTCATAGTGTAATCGATAGTGGTTTAAACCCGAAGCAAGCACATAGGTCAGGTGCTGGTCATGGAATAGCGGTAAATGGTTCCTATCATTCACAGGTTTTTCATTTGGGTAGATGGAATAAATTTATAAAGGCTTTTCGTTTGGTAGGTGAGGTAGCGTTTGGTGCAGACATCATCATCTTCTTGTGGGGTCTTCCACGTGAATAATGCGGTGATGATTAGCTTAATAGCCATCCACACTAAGCTGAGGCACTTTGTTATATAACTCATGCACCTTGTTATCCACATACTTTTTTGTAGTAACGTCTGTAGACACTTGAGGATGTTTCACATGGTTTAACCGCTTTCCCTTAAAGTCATAATCGCCCTGTTTTGTGCGTGGCACTACAGACCTATCCACATAGTGTTTATTAGCAGGATCTGTGTCTTGTTTAGGATCATGTATGGGGACAGACCTAGCTTTGGCCATCAACGCACGTCCAAAGACATCCATCGTCAACCTGTTGTACCAGTCTACTGTTTCTATGACAAGGCTCGGTGTCCTGTATATAGACAACCTGCTAGCCTGTCTAAGCCTTAGTTGAAATGAAGATTATAAAGCAGCAAGAGTCATTCCCTGTGGGGGACATGGTTTCCCATCTCTGTCCCACATCACGTGAACAACGCCATGGTTCACTGTTTCCATCTTCCATTCGCTGCATCATTGTGGGGCCTTCCGGCTGTGGAAAGACTAATCTTTTGCTAACGCTCATCACAGCGCCCAATGGTCTGCGTTTTCAAAATATTTATATTATTGCAAAATCTCTCTACCAACCCCTCTACGTGTTTCTGGACCTAGTCATGTCTGGATTACAAAAAGAGAATATGGGTTATTTTACATTTTCCATGCAAGAAAATGTGATTTCACCGGATGAGGTAAAGCCTGATTCACTCATGATTTTCGATGATGTATCCACTGAACGTCAAGGCATCATTCAAAGCTATTTCAGCATCGATTGCTTCTATCTCGGACAAACGTATTCTAAAATGTCCAAACAGTTGATTCGTGACAATGCCAATGTCATTGTTTTATTTCGTCAGGACGAGAGGAACAGTCGTCACGTTTATAATGAACATGTGAATCCTGATATGACCTTTCAAATGTTTACAGAATTGTGTGCCAAGTGCTGGAACACTCAACGTCATGCCTGTTTAGTGATTGACAAACAAAGTGAACTCAACCAAGGACGGTATCGCTTAGGGTTTGATCATTTTATTGCTATTTAAGGCGCTGTCTCATTCCCCAACAAGTCATTTGTCAAGACACCATGGCGTTAGCAGAGAGTCAAATGAAAAAGCATATTATTAGAGCAAAAAATACAATTCGCCAAAATTTCCGTCAATTGAAACGATCGCGTGCCGATCATGCTTTGTTTATTCAACAACATTTAGCCCCTCCGCTAAAAGCTATGTTGAAACCCTTTTTCAAGCCATCTGAAACGCTACCCACCGTTTCACAAGCCTCGCAGACGCACCACGAGGACCCTGAGGAAGAGGAAGAGGAACAGGAAGATTTAACTAGTGTTAGCGAAGTTGAGGATAATGAGGAACAAGTGTTTACGCCTCATAAAAAGGCATCACCCCTTGCAGAGTTTTTAAGAAAAAAGAAATCCTTGGTCATGGTCGAAACACCTTGCCCTTCCAGATCGTCTCCATTTTCACAACTCTTGACCACCCCTCAACATAAAGCTCAACTGAAAAACATTTTAATAAAATATTATGGATCAACACTGGAACCCTGTTTCACCAATCTATTTATTAGAAACACAGATACCACGTATGGTGTTCACTATGAGGATGATAGTTTTAAAATTGGTGATTCATCGATTAAATTTAGTCGTACTAAAGCTGTCATTAAAAATATCAACTATAAATTAACATCAGGTCTGTTAAAGCTACTATTCTCTCAGACTCCCTCATCCCAAGATTATACGCTAGAGGATCTTGATAAATATAAATCCATTTTATTGGACACCCATGCCCACAAAAGACAGTATGATCCCACTCAACAAGTGAACGCCAATATATCTCAAAAATATAAAACCATCATTGCAAGAATGTTCCCTACTAGTCAAAGTGGTCGTCGTAAAGTGTCCGCTTCAGGGGTGACATTTAAGCCATTAAAACCCCTTGTGGATGTTACCTACTGGCACAATCCCAATACACTCGTCCAGCGACTACAGCTGTTGCATGCTTCACGTCAAGCCGGCCATATTGGTCATGGTTGGGAAATTCAAGAAATTGAGGAAGAACTTCGAAAAGCCAAAAGCCATCACCCATTAAAATGGGTATTGCTCACGAGTTGCATCGTCCAGCTAGACGTCACTATCAGCGACTCAAGGTGATTTCACAGGGTGTGGATGAACTTTGGCAAGCAGACTTGGTTGAAATGATTCCCTATGCTAGCGTTAACGATGGTGTACGCTATATGTTGACGGTCATTGATGTTAACTCCAAAATGGCGTTTGTTGAACCTGTGCGACGCAAGTCTGGTCCACTGGTCACCAAGGCCTTTCAACATATTATTCGACAATCCAAACGTCAACCTCAGCTGCTACAAACCGATCAGGGAAAAGAATTTTTCAACAAGGATTTCTCCAGTTTTCTCAAATCGAAGGATATTCACCATTACACCACGTACAGCAATCTCAAAGCCAGCGTGGTCGAGCGGTTCAACCGAACATTGAAAACCCATATGTGGAAAGCTTTTACCGCTCAGGGCACTTATCGCTGGTTGGACTTGTTACCTGAGCTAGTGTCACGTTACAATGACACCAAACACAGAACCATTGGGACCAAGCCACGACTTGTGACCAAAAATATTCCACAACTGGATAAACTGTTTAACCCCATAAAAACAGCAGACCCTAAACGTCATCGCCTTAACATCGGGGACCATGTTCGTGTGAGCAAATTCAAGTCCGTCTTCGACAAGGGCTACACACCAAATTGGGGGACTGAACTATTTCGAATTCGTCAAGTCAACCTGAACAGTCCAGTCACCTATTTACTCGAGGACCTCAACCACTAACCCATAAAAGGCAGGTTTTATCTCCAAGAACTCCAAAAGACAGCGTTTCCTAAACATTACCTTGTGGAAAAAGTGTTGAAACAAAAAGGAAATAAACTATATGTAAAATGGTTGGGATTTAGCCCAGCCTTTAATTCTTGGATTAATAAATTACATGTTGTGTGAACCTGTGTGTGTGCCTTGTATTTATTTATTCACTCATGTTGTACTTAACCTACAGCTCTATGTACAGTCCTCAGCTCCACATGTATTATGAGCAATACATATTTCATTCTCTCTTCACATGTGTTCTCTCTTACACTGACTCTCCCCCTCTCATCCCCTTCACCTCCCACCACTGTTAAAACTGGTTGTGACTTGTTAGCTCTTATCGTGCACGTGAACAGGTGAACACCTGTGTGTTGGGTCATATTACAGATGAACTTGCATTTTTTCACGTATGAACCAAAACAGGATGTGACTTGTTTCACAAGGAGGATGCTAATAATGACATCTCACACGTGTTCACATGTATTTAGTCACTTTCCTTTCATATCGTTATCCCATTATTGTAGTGGGGGATTAGTGAACAACGTCTGTTCAACACACTGCTTTATACGCAAAATGTAGTTAGGCCCTTTGACATAATTTAAATAAATTCATGGGCTAGTCCGTAGGAACCAGTCCAAAGGGACTCATCCACAAGGACTCGTCCACAAAGACTTGTCCACAAGGACTCGTCAACAAGGACTCGTCCACAAGGACCTGTCAACAAGGACTTGTCCACAAGGACCTGTCAACAATGACCTGTCAACAATGACCTGTCAACATTGACCCGTCAACAGGGGCCCGACCACAGGGGCTCATCAACAATGACAGGGTCTCTCGCCTCAAGGCCTAACATGCCCCCCTTTGATTATTGGTTTGTGAAACAACGTTTAATTCCATATTGGCATTCAAACTCTCACATGTTGCACTTGGAAAGCGAGATTCTCTAAAAAAAATACAATTTCACCCCTGGTAGGGGTAGGTTTTATTTTGGGGTTGAAATATGTTGTCCATAGGAAAGAGGGTATCAGCCCGAGTTCAATGACACCTCATTCGTCAAAATCCGACCATGCGTTCGAGAGATATCGGGCCGCCGCCATCTTGTGAGGAGGGTGAGGAGGAGGAGGGTGCGGAACCGGCCAAAACACACTACTAACAGGCTTAGGAATTGACACGGCTGTCGTTACTACTTTCGGCACATGTGGGGCTGGCTGGATCAGTTGATCAACGTGTGACTGGTCTGGAGGAGCAGACGATGCAACACCATCCAACGCTGCCATCTGTATTCAAACTCGGGAAACCCTGTCGGCCTGTTCAGTGTCTCCTCGGATGTTTTCAGATGGCTGCAGAATATGGACTTAAATGTTTAGATATTGCATATACAGGTATATATTCACCATACGATTAAATAAATAACCTGAGCACTGTGATGATCAACCCCCATGGATAGAGCAGCCTCTCAGGTGCTTAGCCTTACCGTGTCGCATAATACCGCATCTACTGTTCCAACAGTTTATCAAGCATAGATAGATTCGTTGTGTATTTTCAGGATTATTCGTTTTTCTTCGTACACATGAAAAACTGCGTACGTTGAGTCAAAACCTTTTACGTTTTGCGTGCGAGGATTCTCGTACGCTTAGCATTTCTGTAACAACTCGGGGGAGTTTCGATAGATACAGCTCTGATCTTGCGGCTAGTGCCTTCCATAGTCGACTTCGTCGTTACGTTACTGCGACGTCACGAGATGTACCGAGAATGCACTGAGGTGTGTGACGTCATAGTGCATGCGGACTGAGTTCACTGGTGAGCTCTGGAGTTACGAGACGGCAACGACACGGCGAGCGTGACGTCATCCAGCCAGCTCCCTCCTTTCACCGCGCGCTCCAGCTCCCTCATGACTTGTAACTTTCAAGAGTCTTTGGCTTCGAGCGAAGCGAGAAGCCTCCAGCCTTTCTAGCATTTTTCAGCATTTGTAGCATTTAAAATTTTATAAAGTCCAGTCTTTCAGACTGACTGTCTCTTTTTCAGAAGGCGTTTTCTGAATATCAAACTCTATAGGCTAGTGTTTCTCCAATTGAATTAGATCGTGGGCTGGGAATATTGTTCCAAATGTTCTGAAGCTGAGATCCAGTTGAAATTTGAGTTCTTCGTTTTTGAAAATGTCTGAAGTTTTCCTAAGTTATTACAAAAAGTTTTCCAGTTATAATAAGCACCTATTTTTTTCCTAGAGTGATATGGCAGACATATGTCACACATTCTCTTGGTTTCAGAGGAGAGCGGTTTGTAGGTTTGATGAGTATAAATCGTATTCAGTTGTATTTGATTTTTTTCCCCATGAAATGAATGTCGTAACGATTACACACTTACTGTCGTACATGTCATATAAAGCCAGCCTACAGAGTAGTTTAATATAACATATCAAGTTCGGCCCATGTAACTTGACAAAAACTACTCATACTGCAATTGGAATACGGTACCAACTTTTACCATATCGTAGGTTGACACTGAGAGTTATAAATAGGAAGGAAAATGTGATATATCAGCCTATACCATGCCACTGTAGATTTTATTGTACATGTTAAAATGAGAAAAAATATTAACAATCCATTGAAGCCTGTCCCAATATAATAGTCTATAATTACATGTTCGTACGACTCGACATGTTTTGTCTTTATATTTTGAAATAGCCACAATTTAGAAAGCTTGAGGTTCCTGACTTGGACTTTCATGGCCTGGAATAGCCTACAATACATGGTACTCTTTAGGGTTTATGCCGTGTCATTGTTAAGAAATCCTAACGGATGTACGCTTCGCAGCGACGTAGGGTGCATCACTAACGCATCGCAGTTCAGTCGACAATGTTGAACTGAAACATGGAGTTTGCAAATTTGTGTTCAGCCATTTTCCCGTGATTAATAGGCAAACGAATGGAAATTTAACTGGACCTAATCTACGAAGATTACAGACAAAACGACAGTCTGTATTGAGCATATAGATGTCACGTGGTCTGTCTATACCGTTTTGCATGTTTGCAGAGAAATCTGTGAATTGCGGGATATAAATAGCGTGTTTGCGAATAAACGTTTGCGTCTCTCTCGTCCACCCTCACGACCTTGTTATCTCTGGATAATTACTGCCAGTCATGTCTCAAGGAAGAGAAACTGCGTAATGTCGATAAGCATACACTTATATTCCTGGCTCGTATTCACTAGCCATGATTTCACTCCACGTCCAACACAAGGGAATACATTTCATGTTACCTGCATTTCTTTACAAAGTAAGTAGGGAGCTCGTTTTCGAATGTTCCAGTGGGCTGTTATTAATTTCTATGATTGCTATAGTTTCTGTTCAATGCGGAACACATAACATCACTCTGGTTGACGGAGTATTCTTTGTTTATTATCTTAAAATGTCTAACCTTGGGCAAAACCGATTACTATTCTTTTTGTTGACTGTTGTTTTCTGTTATAAATAGCTTTATTAATTTATAGATGATAACACATTTCCTTTCTTGTGGCTATCGTGGTGCATCTATTCGCGTGAGTGGTTAATCACATGACGTTGGTTGGTTCGTAAATCACTATTTTCTGTTGTAAGAGGTTAAAATGATTGAGTAGAATGTCGTTTATAAATCGATCATGTCCTCGCCCTGCCCGCTTCCGACTGGGTATGGTTCTATTCTGCAAATTTGGGTATGTGGCACTGTTTATGGCTTGCCCGAAAAAGTATCATCCCACGGTCAGGTAAGGTGCTTATAAATATAGGGTTTATTATCTCTTTCTTACCACCTCGTGGCCTGGCTAACACTGTTCGCTGCCACCCCGAAGATTCCGGGTTTGATTATGGGAACCTGCCGTATGCTGTGGCAGGAGGCGGAGGAGTGGAAATAAACTAGCCACCCTACCGCACGCAAACTCTGGCGCAGTACGCCTGGTTGGTGATCTCTTGACGAAGCCAGGGACTATAATCGGGTCGCCTACATCCCTTGTAAATATGCCACTCTTTGATCTTGAATCTCTTTCTTATTTGGATAGCAGTGACATTTTACGGTGTATTTTTTTAATGCTTGCAGATCACGGACCATGGACGATTCGCGCGAGGCGGTGGATGCTGACCCAGAAGTGGAGGACGACCCAGATCCTCCCGCGACTTCGGCTACGCAACAACACCAACCTAGGTAAGTGCTTATATATATATCGTTTGTCTTAATTTTACCTGTGTTTTTAAGGCTCACGAGCAGGTGTATCTATTTGCGTGAATGGTTAAACACATGGTCACAAGATGACTATGAATCCTAAAACTTGATTGATTCGCGAATCATTGAGGCATTCTCGAATTAATTGGGTGTTATCCGCCCCTCCCTTTAAGGTCACAGACTAATTCATAAGGCGCTAAACAAAAGTTGTAGATAGCATAGATAAGAAGTATTTCCGTACAGAACTATACTGCCTATTTTCATATATCCTACTTATGTTAATTGACTCAATTAACATACAAAATTTCAGTTTGATTGCTGTAATAGATTCGTAGATATTGAGAACCGTCTAAATATTTCGGATGGTCGCCATTTTGGACTTTTATATATGTAGGTCTTAGCGTTATGTACTATTACATGAAGATTATTGTGTATAATTAGGACACAAGAAATGAAATTCAGATTTTAAAATTTCGCACAGCTGCCATCTTGTGGTTATGAAAACAATTGAAATAAATTAGATGCCAGTGGATTAAAATTTGTATAAGCATTTACCAGTGGCGGCCGGTGGTAAGTAAAGCTGGGTGTTGCACCAAAATTTCTGATGTCGCAATTTTATATGGGAAGTTTACACATGTAACAAAAATTAATTAACGTTAGATAAACTACAGTTCTATAAAAACTGAAATACATGGGTTTTCCAAAATAACTGTACGTTCGACAAATAGACAAATTTTAATGGCTCTTTTGGGCTTCTTCCTATAGGAATTCATTTTAAAAAATCAGATTTATGTATTTAAGCCCTATGCCTGAGTTCATGGGAAGAATTTTAAACACGGCAGGTTGTCTAAGATTGGGTCTCAATCTCCGGGATAATAAACATTCTCAACATAAAAACATGGCAACCGAAAAGTTTGTACGTTAACGAAAAATGTTATTACTAACAAAGACGGGCACATATTCTGCATAAGGATAGGATTTTTATAATTTTAAATGATCTTGTCGACTTCGTAGTCACGCTGGGGTCTGGCGTTACATTACGGTGACGGGACGAAATGCACTGAGGTGTGTGACGTCATAATACAGCTTGAGCTTCCTCCTTTCCCTGCGCGCTCTGGTGAGCGTGACGTCATCCAGCCAGCTACCTCCTTTGACCTTGGTTTGCACTTGCTAACGGACTTTGAGTTCACGCAGCATTTGTAGCATTTAAAATGATATAAAGTCTAGTCTTTCAGACTGACTTCCAGTCTTTTTTTTTTTACAATAGCTTGAACCCCATCAGAGGAACCAGCCATGAAGTGCGCTCTGTCATACGTCGGCGCAATTCATTTTCGCGGAGTTTCGTTCAATTTCTGCTTCTTTAATTCATCCAGTAAACACGCTGCTAATGTGTGTGCATCATGTTTTGTTTGCCTCTTACTACGTATCGGTACACAACAGCCATCTGAAATATGTTTGAAATATCACTAGTTTCATCTGCTATAATGGCAAAAATTTCCGATTCCTTTATTGGCTTTGATTCTTCTTCTTGGCAAACCTCCAACATAATCTGTAAAAATTAATTTTGAATTGTTTTGGACGTTCCTTTGAAAACAGTTGCCCTTACCAAATGACCTTTAACACAGCATCCAACTCAGCGGTAAAATTAATTAGTTCTCTCAAAACACCTGGATTTGTTGATGTTACACTTTCATCATGATCACGCAAGGCCAGTCCGAAAGAACCACAGAAACGAATACAGTTTATTACAATATTTAACACATATCTATTGTGCCTAACATCTTCGTTATATTCCGCAATTTACCTTCTATAGGCACTGTCCAATTGTGCGTCTTCGTTAACAGTTCCAAAAAGTGTCAATTTCAAACAGCTGAAGATTGGTTGGTTGGTTCCTCAGTTTAGGAACTGCGACAACGCAGTCATGTAGCCCCCTGTACTTGGGTGTGTGGAGAAACTGTCTGATAACCGGTGTTAATTGTGATGGCTGTATTAGTGAGTGTTATCTGTTTTTAATTCAAGTGAGGACTACAGACATTGAATTTCAAGCAGTTCCTACTTTTGCCGTCAAAGGCCACCGTAAACGACTACTAGTTCAGAACTTGGTTACTACACGCCACCGCAGTCGGCTCCTGGCGACGAACGTTGGAACCTAAGAGCGTTGATCAAATTTTTAACCTATAATTTAGCTTCACACAGGTGTAATAAGTGGAAGATTCTTTAACATGCCATAAATCTATGACATGGGACCGCCGGCTTTACTTCCCCTCCGAAGGAATGCATACTGAGGGATTTTAACGCTCTTAAAAATCCGATGACTTCGGCCGGATTTGAACCCGCGATCTTGGGCATAGAGGCTCAGCATGCTACCAACTACGGCACCGAAGCCGCTCAGCTGAAGATTCATGTTTCTTTATTTTAGGGATTATTTTCCGTAACTCCTATTTTGGTCCACGCGAATTCTCCACCAACAAACATGTAAAACAGAATAAAGCGTTTTTAATATCGCATTCACATAACCAATTATTATTGCCTTAAATATCTCCTTTAAACGCCCTCGTATACTTATATTTTGGACAATACTTATCCGGTAATGGTGTACCGAGTGTTTTAACTGTAAGTTTATCGTCATCAGGGAGCTGGAAAAACTGTCTGACTAGCAAATTAATTACTCTATTCATTTTCACTCACACTCCACAATACAATTAATGTTTCAAACTAAACATTCCGTTAAAATAAAATACTACGGTAACTTACAAGATGCACAGATGATAAATCTGGGTGCTACAACGGAAAGTGGCGCGAAAAGCAAACTAACAAAACACTGAATTTTGCTAGCCAAGAAATTTCGTAGTGAATGCATAGGTCTACTCACAATCAATCAAACAGTTATAATAATGATAATAATAATAATAATCTTAATAATAATGCACAGTTAAGTATCTGCCTGGAACCAAAATACTCAAATCAACTAAATACAGAGCTAATCGCAACTCAAATCGCGCAAGAACAAGAGTGGTAAAAGCAAACATAAACCGCTACAGTACACCAACAATACGTCGCAAAATAGTTCAGCCACTTATCTACTGTACTTATAGCACGGTGGCGTTCTTAGGCTCGCTTCACAGAACAATTGACAAAAATATTAAATGAAGCTATGATGAGAAAACATCTAAAAATAATTGGGTGTGAACCAACTAATGTCTCCCTATGAAATTCCGATATATGTACCGTTGTGGGTGGTGTAGCATTCTCTAGTGGTGTGGGAAAGAAACTACCCTTCAGGGGCAGATGACCTCGTAGTTCCGCCCCTTAAAACAACAATAACTAACTAACTAAATAACTAACTAAACTACCCTTCGCGGGGCAAGAGAAATCGAGGGTGTTGTCATTTCCAAAGAGTGGTGCAGTCAAACGGGGCCATTTGGAACTGAGTGTTGCCAGGGGGCTGGCAGCTCGTCTGCAACTCCCTGCTACCCATGCTGGTCGGCATGCTATGCACAAGCTTGGCCTCGTCCAGCCTCGTCCTGTACGCCACGCTGTCTACTTGGGAGTCGCCACAAGAGAGCTAACCCCCTGGAGTTTGATTTGAAGGCGGCAGCTTTTATAGGTACAGTGTGAAGCATTAGGATAAATAATATCAAAATATAGATGATTTTAACACATTTTTGAGTGTATTAGATCTATAAAACTAAAACATTAAAGGAAAAGAAACTACGAATTAGGTGTAAAATTATTGGGAGTTGTGCAACGCTGCAACATGTCACCAGCCGCCACTGGCATTTACCGTACTAAGTTTACTGCGCTAGGATGGTTAAAACGCGAGAAACGTCCATTTAAATATTTATATTTCGCGTCGCCGCCATATTGGATTGTGCTCACCAGGTTATTGAAAGTCTCATAGGTGAACTTATGGTCATAGCCTCTATCAACATACAACATTTCAGTTTGATTGCTATCATAGATTAGTAGATATTGAGTACAGTCTAAATATTTCGGATGGTCGCCATGTTGGATTTAGGCCATATAGTTAGCCTATTTCCTGTTAGATGACGATTTTTGCGTAGGTTCATTATTCAAACGTTCACTTTGATCGCATGATTAATACACAAGAAATAAAAACTTAATTTTAAAATTGCGCACAGCCGCCATCTTGAGGTTATGTGAACGATTGAACTAAATTAGATGCCAGTGCATTACAATGTGTATAAACATTTGTCTGCTAGGTAGTCAGCCCGAAGGCTGGTTGGATCCTCAAAAAGTACCGCCGTTACGTTATGCGAGTAGATACCCACAAAAACCCAAGGCAGCGCTATTTTGAGGCGTTCTAGGCAAGAAGAGGAGTGAGGTAGTTTGCCATTGCTTTCCTCACTGAGTCAGAACAGTAGTCCTAACCCTATGAGTAGAACCTTTCACAGCATTCACAGGCACTGACTGTGCCCCGAATGCCATTACTAAGCACCACCCATACCTCAGTAGCTTCCATATAATCACAGCCATGAGTGAGACTGAGACATCGGTGAAAAGCCACCTTTTACTCTAGCCTGTGCCAACTGACAAATGCAAATGTCCTGTATTCATCAAGAGATGGCAAACATTTACTGTACCATATTTCACTGCGCTCATATGGTTA
Source organism: Meconema thalassinum (assembly GCA_946902985.2). Classification (NCBI taxonomy): domain Eukaryota; kingdom Metazoa; phylum Arthropoda; class Insecta; order Orthoptera; family Tettigoniidae; genus Meconema; species Meconema thalassinum. The sequence continues at coordinate 448,364,465 of OX336390.1, forward strand.
AATCGCGAGAAAAGTCTATTAAAATGTTTCACCTTCGCTTGGCCGCCAAGTTCGTTTAATATTTTACAGGTTTTTGGAAGTCTCATAGCTGAACTTCTAGTAGTACCCTTTATCACCGTACAACATTTCAGGGTGATATCAGTAATAGTTTCGGTGATATAGAATGCCGGTGAAATATTTCGTACAGCCGCCATCTTGAGGTTATGTAAGCAATTTAACTAAATTAGACGCCAGTGCATTACAATGTGTGTAAACATATACTGTACCAAGTTTCATTTTAAACTTTTAAGTTTTTAAATAGACTTTTCTCGCGATTGAACCATCCAAATGATGGTTAAATCGAAAAGTTTCAACTTCGCTTGGCCTCCATGTTCGTTTTGTAGTTAACAGGTTTTTGAACGGCTCATTGCTGAACTTCTAGTAATGCCCTTTATCACCATACAAAATTTTAGGGTGATATCAGTAATAGTTTCGGAGATATAGAATGCCGGTGAAATATTTCGCACAGTCGCCTTCTTTAGGTTACGTAAACAAATTAACTAAATTAGATGCCAGTGCATTACAATGTGTATAAACATTTTCTGTACCAAGGTTCATTGCGTTTGGAGTAAAGTCTATTTACAAGTTTCAACTTCGCTTGGTCGCCATGTTCGTTTTGTAGTTGTAACAGTGCTCTCATCCCCCCCTTCCCTATTCGATAACCCAAGATGTGATAATAAAATTAGCATATCAAAAATGCTTTATTAACATGATATTACCACATCAGAAATTAATAAATGATAACACACAGGAAAGGCCTAATTTAATTACTCGCTAGGTCAGCTGAGTTCACAGCAAAAAAAAAACCTAGGAGCGAATGTTCCGATTTGCTTGGTTTTCAAGAACACCCTCATTTGATTTAGGAAAAGAGACCAGGCGGGACGAAACCAATGTCAAGACCAGCTTGTTGAGTGGAAGGCTGGATGCGTCCCTCAGCAGCCGGTATTTAATTGACCCTGCCAAAGATGAAGAATGAAAAGGGGAATAATCTTCCTAGTGACTTCATGCAATAAATAATATGACAAATCAAAATAAGCTAACATGTATTGAACATTAAGACCGAACAAATTACAAGACAAACCTTCCACCACTAAAATTAACCATCTGACAAATATGATCTAATTAAACACCAATGAATCACTTAACCTAAACAAACCAGACACTTGCCCGCTTGGCAAGATTACACACATCTACATTTGTGATAGAAATGAATTTGATTAGAAGGATTCCCCTGACGACAAAACTAAAGGAATAACAACATGAAGTTAGACTCTGTGCCACTTCTAAAACAATGTTACATAAGCAACTTACGCGTTCCTTAGTGAACGAAAGCGTCTGAGAAACTTCAGAGTCCAGCACTGACTGTCTTCTGAAGCCTATCTGACCAAAGTTAAATCCACGAGGTTCCCATCCAGCTAACGGGAAATAGGGCAATAATAACCGACCCTGCAGTAATTACATATAAAGGTACCACCAAATCATACAAACCCTTCCAAAATATTACATACTAAAATAATAATGTCAGTCCGCTTAAAATACGGTCCACCGTCACATGGCCTTAACGACATAGCAAAAGACACAGTTTAATGTTCCATCGAACGGTTGCCCCTTCTAACAAATTGCGTTCATACCACCTGGTGTATTTCAGCCCTCCGGAGAACTGCCATCAGTTCCCCGGAGGCGATCGCTTAACAGCCCTTCCGTCAGCAAGGTTCCTCTCGCACTGTCTTTCGAGTCACAGATTCCACCCTTGTATATCAGCGTACCCCCACCACAACCCTCCAGTAATACCAACTGCGACTAGAGGCACAATCGGCCAAAACAAAGCCAGAGTTCAAGGCCAGAGTCCAAGGTTTTGAGTGGGTACTATTGAATATCAGCCCATACAGGTTACTGCGTAGAAACCTTCCAGGAGCTGAGGCGTTACACAATGTTCTTGCAAGGGTGTTCTTAGAATAAGGGCTTGGCGAATGTAGCTGACAAGAAATGTTGCTTTTCCAATGTTTGCAGACACAAAGCTCGATTTATCTCCCTTTACAAGTGTCTATCAATGATAAGCCTATGAGTGACAGGACACACAAAGGCACAAATCCTGGCAGAAAGGCTTGGCGAATGAAACTGACAGGAAATGTTCACCTTTCAAAAGTTCACGGATCAAAGCTTGACTTATCCCTCTTTTCCATTTACGATAAACCTTTAGGTGACAGCACACACAAGGGCACACATCCTGGCAGAAAGGGCTAGGCGATCCCATTTCACCAGTAGCCAGGCGCCAGCTAGGTGAATGGAATTCTCAGAAGAGCCTGGTGTATGCTCTCATGATAATCTGGCCAGACCTGGAGCTCCTGCTGCGTCTCGAAGATAAGATGAACATGTACCGATTTGCAAAATTGGTACATCCTCCTCCTCCAAAGGAAGACGATGGGGAGATGTTGAACAGGGTGATGGTGTCCAGCTGGTCTCTTGGCAGCTGAAGAGGCTACTCCAATCTCCGCCAGCGGACCTTGAAGTAGATCTCCTCGGGTAGAATGATGCCATGGGACCTAGATGGTACCTCCAAACTGGGCCCAGATTGGTAGTACACGTCCCACATAGTGACCACTGAAACACACATCAGAACAGCAGCGTATGGTCCAAATACAGTTCCCTTAGAGGGAACAATCGTTCCAGGCCAGCCAACCAGCCCATAACAGCTGAAGTTATCCTAGGAAGGATAAAAAAAACATCACACGAAGCATTAGTGTGCCATCGAAGTTCACTTAAGAGTCTTTCAAATCACAAGGGATACTTGATGCTTCAAACAAGGTTCTGCGCAAAGAGATAGTGTCCAGGGCATAATTAAAGGTCCACTGAAGTATGAAAAACACACGAAAGGGGCAACCAACTATACGATATGACTGACGTTAACAAGCTTAATTGAAAGTTCACTACAATACTTAGCAAGAATAACCAAAATATGACTAAGGTGTACAGAACCCAGAATTTTTCTTTAGAATACGCAAATCAAAGGCACCTACAAACTTGCCCACCAAAAATTTTAAACAATTTTTCAAAATAAATTTATTTTAACCAAAACCGAAGGACCATTTTTCTGCGACTTCACGAAATCAGGACAGCACGTAACTATTTCCAAAATTCACAATGACAATTACATTAACATGCCGCACGGGGCATTCCATAAAACTACATTTATTATACCGCCCGTGGTATAGCTCAATTTAAATACATTACAAAATTACCTACCGCACTGAAGGCATCACACAGAGCTCGTTTTGATATGCACACAAACACAAATTACATGTCTTGCTCAATTTTACATGTTCCTGACCCACACTGCCCTCAGTGGCCTCCAAGGACAGGAGGAACAGAGACCACAACATCCTATCACGCAAGCACACTAGTAGCAAGACAAACAAAATAAGGAAAAACCACGTCACCCACATAATTCACACACACATTCACACTTTAATAATAAGAATGCCCTTAATTCCATCGGGCTGTCACCCCGATATTTCTCCCACTCCATATCTGCCAACGGGCAATGTTCCCGGTGACAACACAAAACATAAATAACCCTAAATTCCATAGGACAACTAGCGAACCAGGAAAACAGCACGAGGACTGCAGTTCATAACCTGACGTGAATTATTAAAACAGTATGCACTGTCATTCACACACTACACAAACAAACACCGCCCTGTCCTTCACATGACAGGTCCTCTCCCTTATGACACCGGGAGGAACATCACTCTTGCGCTACCAAACCGTGGCCATCACGACATAATCAGCTCGGTACCTGAGCTCCCCCTCCGGATCAACACACGACCCCACAGAGGGTAATTAACATCTTCCCCCACAAAGGCACGGCCGCCTCAGAAGATGACAGTACAACACATTACCAAAACATAAATACACATTCGACACAAGGTAGGGCACCCACCAAGCGTCACACACACCCTAGTGCACGTGGTTCACCTTCCAATCACACAACACAGACAATCACAACCCCGAAAATTTCTCTACGTGGCGTTACCACAGACTACAGACGTCTCCAACTAACAACGTGTGTCACCTACCATTAATATTCGCCATCCAAATACCGGGTGACATTTTATGACCACACTCAAATCGAACCCATGATGCTTCAACGCACCACTGTCATCAAAACGTTCTTAAAACATTAACTTCACGAAGCTACTTAAAATCTCAAAATTCACAACCTCCTTGACTAACAACACGTGTCTGTATCTCCCCAAATTCTAACGCCAATAAAATTCCTCCCAGAATATCAAAACTAATTTATTCAGAATTACAAGTCACAGAAATGACCGATGTTACATTTCAAAAGGCACGACGCAATTAAAATCTTCAAAATAAATCCATAAATCCAGCTCGCACCTAACCACATTGGAACCTCGCACTAAAAAAACTGCCAAGCTATCAACACTCTATTACTCAGAGAATTTAGATTTATTTACCACCCAAGATGATTACTCCAGTAACTACCCAGGACACTAACTGTCACTAAGGCTCACAATCGATCAGAACATCCGGTGGCAACAGCCGACCTCACACACACCCAAGGTGACGGGGCTACACAAAATTTTAACGAACCTAGAACTTTTCAGAGTGGAGACTACAACAGAGACCCTAGCGGTCTAACAGATCAAGGCTGCAAGTTATAAATAACTAACCAACTAATGCACTGAAGCACCCTCAAGTGAAAACTCCAGAATCAAAATATCAAAATATGCATGAACGCCTACAACAGCTGATTGTGAAGTGAACACACCCAAGCTAACGGGAGTCCATGAAATCTCACGAACCTACAACCCTTCAGAAATGTGACCACAATAGAATAACCTAGCCGCCTAACAGCAAGAAACTGCAAGTTATGAATAACTAACGAACCAGCCTATTTCAATGCCATCGCAAACGAAGCACTGCAACCTCAAAAAAAATCTCAAAATCAGACTAGCGAACACAGCAGCCGACATACAGCGACAGCTCAGCATGCCACCGCAGGACCATCTCCCTAAAGGAAAACTTTCACCAACCGAACTACCAAATATTTTTTTTTTATATATACCAAAAATCAACAAGTATTCCCAGAGTTAGCAACTTCATCACTGGAACTCGAACACAGGACTCCAGTTCCTAACATTCATCCATCACACATCCTTCTCAAACATCTCATTATAAGATTTTACCACCCACGACAATAACCCGTTACTTTCAATTATGCAAATTAGCAATCGTACAAATATCATGAACACAAAATACCCTATGGTATAGAAACACTTACCGACAGCTCAGCAATTGTGGCCCGACTCTCCATACTAACTGGACGAGTGGCTTCTAAATACCCCAAAAAAATTTTTTGCCTGTCACCGAGATAACGAAGTCCCATACCTCCAGTCACTTGACTCGGGCAAATACTATATACACCCTGCCCGGGCCCAATCAAGATGGTACTCACACCCCAAATTAAATGGACTCCTGACAGTAGATCCCCACACGAAGCACATCTGCATAATAGGTCCATTTTCAAAATGCAACTAATACAACTAATATAAAATTAATAATAATCCATCTTACGTTACTGGCAATTAGGCCTTAATTTACTCCCACCCAATTCAAATTGCAAACTTGCATCAATTCATCCACACATGACTAATTCATTCAATCAACAGGCTCAAAAAACTAGAAGGACTACAGAAGAAAATAAATTTGACATCAAAGGAAAACCAGTTCGATCCCTAGTCAGGACAGCAATAAAAATCGCATCACACACACTCTTTCATCCTGAACACAATCAACCACAGAAATACATTCATACCTCCACCAGACATACGTGCTCCCTTCCCTGACCAACTCTAAATTCCCCTTTTACACCAGTATGTTAGTTTTCGGATCGTCAAGACACTATAACGCCAACGGAGTATCAACTCACGTGAGGACCTGATAAAACAACCCAAAGTTGTAGCCCTGAAATCACAGTTCTCCTTACATCGCAAAAATACGTCCTAAAACGAAAGACACGAATCGGGGGAAAATATTTATTTACACCCTAAATGAGATGCGACCATGAAGGTGAATGCCTCCCAGAAACATCCCACTTAGTAAGTCACTCAACGAACCCACACTAAGATACTGAATATTAAAGCCATTTAATACTTGACCAATTTAGATGACAAACCAACCTCAAAATCCCATGTCACAACAAGACAATTTACTCGCCCCCCAATTACTAGGCAAACTTAAACATAAATCAAACATACATAAACACTCACCTGATTCATTTATACTGAATTAGCACACACGCAATTCGACACTTAACATCATTCAAAACACAATTACCGAACGTACATATAGACAGCAATTCGACCATTTTCTGGAATTAATTTAACGCAGAATTAGTTGACAACGCCAAATTTTAATACTCTCACGGTCCAATTTAATTTGACAGAACTACCAACAGCGAAATAATTAACCCCCAGCTAAAGAAATGACAACAAAACATGAAATGTTTGGCTTAACGAACAGCTGACAACTACCAATAATACCTCACACGTATTACGCACAGCAAATTGCAGAATTTCAGCCTTACATCACTAACAATTATTAAGAATAATTACAGATTTACCCCAAACAACCTGCTGATGATAAATCCACACACGCAATTCACATTTTTACTGACATCAGTTGCATAAAACAATAACTTGGTCACAGTCGCCGCCATGATAGTTCAAAATCACTACGTGATTCGACACGCGTGTACTAAACGCACATCAAAACAGACACTAAGTTATTCTTACTGGAAATACAAGTTTATCAATTTCAGCCTATTTTCAAGAGAATTTAAAACGTCAGTAATTTAAGTTTTACCAAAACTACTTCCAATCAGACAAACATTTTATTCTTTTCAAACACGTGACACAATTTGTCAAAACAACACTTCCCGAGGTGTACATTTAGCACAGGCGCAGTAAAATTGAGCTGGACTATTTCCTACAAGAACAGAATGAATTTACAACCACCCCAAAACCATACAAACAGCATATCAAAACTCACCACGTGTGAAATTCATTCGGCCGGTTGATCCATCAATCTGGCAACCCAGCACCGCCATATTATTACAGCAGTCCTGAATTTCGTTCAGCGCACTCTGGACTGTCACTTACAGCTATCTTCTCGTCTAACAGCTGACGATATGAATTTCTCATTTGGTCTTCGGTGTACACAGCAGGTTATTTTACATGAAATCAAATCACAACATGTATTAGGTTAGGAGGGCCCAATCTTCGTTAATTAAGTTACTGAATTTAATTTTAATTAATTACTGCGGAATTTAATTTTAATTAATTACTGCAATCAGTCAGCAGGAAAGATTATTTGTTAATGGCAAGATCACAGAACAAAACCACGCTCACTGCTACCACTGTAACAGTGCTCTCATCCCCCCCTTTCTCTTCTGATTACCCAAGGTGTGATAATAATAATAATATCGGCGTATCGAGATAAATAATCACATGACATTACCACACCCAAAATTAATAATGAAAACACATGAAAGGGCTAATTTAATTACTCGCTAGGTCAGCTGAGTTCACAGCAAAAAAAAAAACCTAGGAGCGAATGTTCCGATTTGCTTGGTTTTCAAGAACACCCTCATTTGATTTAGGAAAAGAGACCAGGCGGGACGAAACCAATGTCAAGACCAGCTTGTTGAGTGGAAGGCTGGATGCGTCCCTCAGCAGCCGGTATTAAATTGACCCTGCCAAAGATGAAGAATGAAAAGGGGAATAATCTTCCTAGTGACTTCATGCAATAAATAATATGACAAATCAAAATAAGCTAACATGTATTGAACATTAAGACCGAACAAATTACAAGACAAACCTTCCACCACTAAAATTAACCATCTGACAAATATGATCTAATTAAACACCAATGAATCACTTAACCTAAACAAACCAGACACTTGCCCGCTTGGCAAGATTACACACATCTACATTTGTGATAGAAATGAATTTGATTAGAAGGATTCCCCTGACGACAAAACTAAAGGAATAACAACATGAAGTTAGACTCTGTGCCACTTCTAAAACAATGTTACATAAGCAACTTACGCGTTCCTTAGTGAACGAAAGCGTCTGAGAAACTTCAGAGTCCAGCACTGACTGTCTTCTGAAGCCTATCTGACCAAAGTTAAATCCACGAGGTTCCCATCCAGCTAACGGGAAATAGGGCAATAATAACCCACCCTGCAGTAATTACATATAAAGGTACCACCAAATCATACAAACCCTTCCAAAATATTACATACTAAAATAATAATGTCAGTCCGCTTAAAATACGGTCCACCGTCACATGGCCTTAACGACATAGCAAAAGACACAGTTTAATGTTCCATCGAACGGTTGCCCCTTCTAACAAATTGCGTTCATACCACCTGGTGTATTTCAGCCCTCCGGAGAACTGACATCAGTTCCCCGGAGGCGATCGCTTAACAGCCCTTCCGTCAGCAAGGTTCCTCTCGCACTGTCTTTCGAGTCACAGATTCCACCCTTGTATATCAGCGTACCCCCACCACAACCCTCCAGTAATACCAACTGCGACTAGAGGCACAATCGGCCAAAACAAAGCCAGAGTTCAAGGCCAGAGTCCAAGGTTTTGAGTGGGTACTATTGAATATCAGCCCATACAGGTTACTGCGTAGAAACCTTCCAGGAGCTGAGGCGTTACACAATGTTCTTGCAAGGGTGTTCTTAGAATAAGGGCTTGGCGAATGTAGCTGACAAGAAATGTTGCTTTTCCAATGTTTGCAGACACAAAGCTCGATTTATCTCCCTTTACAAGTGTCTATCAATGATAAGCCTATGAGTGACAGGACACACAAAGGCACAAATCCTGGCAGAAAGGCTTGGCGAATGAAACTGACAGGAAATGTTCACCTTTCAAAAGTTCACGGATCAAAGCTTGACTTATCCCTCTTTTCCATTTACGATAAACCTTTAGGTGACAGCACACACAAGGGCACACATCCTGGCAGAAAGGGCTAGGCGATCCCATTTCACCAGTAGCCAGGCGCCAGCTAGGTGAATGGAATTCTCAGAAGAGCCTGGTGTATGCTCTCATGATAATCTGGCCAGACCTGGAGCTCCTGCTGCGTCTCGAAGATAAGATGAACATGTACCGATTTGCAAAATTGGTACAGTAGTTAACAGGTTTTTGAAAGTGTCATAGGTGAACTTCTAGTAGTGCCCTTTATCACCGTACAATATTTCAGGGTGATATCAGTAATAGTTTCGGAGAAATATTTCGCACATCCGCCATGTTGGATTGATGAGATGTAATAACATTTGAAGAGCACGGTCGGTGTCGGCCGAAATAGTAATACGACCTTACCGAGTTTCATTGAAATCGCTCCAGCCTTTTGGAAGTTATTAGGGGAGGGGGCACACACACACGGGCAAAAGGTGATCTCGTTTTGGTTTTTTTTTTTCATCATAAATGAAAATAGGCTAAAAATCATACGATGGACTATTACTGTACTACTGGTTTAACGTGCCTAATTACTCTGCATTTAGAGATGCCTATGCGCCGGGATTTCGCTTTAATGTGTTGATAAATATACCAAGACGAGGTTCTTGCATTTGGACACCCTGCTGTCGGGATCGAACCCGCTATTTTGGGTTTTGAAGGCCGGTGATTAACCGACTGCAATGGACTTGTGGTGAGACGAGATGACATGATAAAATGTATCTATCACGGAATATAACCAGTTTTAAACCCTCAATTATTTATAAATAAGAACAAAAACAATCATATTTCACTTTGATTTGTGATGAACTTCCTCAAAAATTTGGCATCTCTGGAAATGGTTAATAGCCTGTGTTATTGAAGGTAATTGTGTGTACTTGTAATTGGGGGCAGGATTGGCAAGGAGTAATCTTTGGCCATATTACTCGTATGTTAGTTACAATATCTGTAGTAGCCCAGATTTGAAGAGAGAAAGGACTTCTAGGATGGCTGAACAGGAGATACGATCCCCTGGTTTCTCAGTAGTCGTCACGATGCCAGATTTGAAGAGAGAAACGACTGACAAGGGGAGGATACGATGCATGGGTCACCGATTCCAACCATCTTTAGTACTCGTGTAGGGCATGGCCAGGTGCATACCAGGTGCATGTAGTAAGGTGCGCTTCTCAGCCGCTTCCGAGAAATTAATTAATTGCAATTACAGTACGGCACCTGTGTGCGTTGTACGCTAGCAAGAATCCAACGAGCACGTGGTGCAGCGGTAAGAGCTCTGCTTCGTAAGCGCGGGATCGCTAGATCGAATCCCACCGGTGAGCCTTTGCAGTGTCTCAGAACATCTCACCCTTGCCTCTTTTCAGTGGAACGAAAGGGTGAAAACAATGAAAAGGAAACTGATTTTCTTTTCAAATAGATGTAATGAGCAATACTTTTGCTGAAGTAAAATATTTAAGATGCGGTGTACCCCTACTAAGAAACGAAGGGCAGATGTTCCATCCGTTAAAACAATCACCACTGAAAAGCGATGGTACATAACACACACACCGTAGTTGTACTTTGTCTACGTTTCGGTCTTCTGGGGCGTTGTATCCGTCTACCCTGCGGCGTAGACATGCACGTTAAATCGCGCATCTGATTGCGAAGGGGAGCTGCAGCAAACCCGGAAATAGGTGATTCGAGTCCCAGCACATCTACTGCCACGAGACCCTAGAATTTGCGGACTTTCAAATGCGAACTGATAGCGCCAGTATTCTATGCTCCAACCTTGGCCACATTAGGCGAGAACGTTACCGTCTCTATGCACGTTACCTGTATTTAGCTTCCATACCAATTAATGGAATTCAACCAATGTTTGTATGAGCATTGTATTCCTAAAGATATATAATTGTATATAATGTCAGATATATCAAGCCTCCCAACTATCTACAATGTTCTCTGCACTTTCGAGCCCTAGCCTTTTATCTCAGAATCTATGCAAGGAAATAACTTTAAACTGCAAACTAATGCTCATAATTTACCTTATGTGCTGCGGCCTATAATTATTGCCAGTGTTGCCAACATAGACCTAATTCAGCGTGTAATGGTAACATTTGTGTATAGTTCAAGGGGAAATATTGAATAATGAATTTTAAGAGAACTTACTACAGTATTGTTGAAGTATTGGAAACCATTTTCAGTTTTGCCTAGAATGTATTCTATGATATTTTCCTATTATGAAATGAGCAAGTTTACTACGAATACCTACCCCCTATAGTTCAATTTACCGGCTATCACTGGTTCATAGTGAAAAAGAATAAGCGTGTAGTTATAGAGTTTGTTGATAATGAAAGTAAGTTCTGTAGCTCAACTTGGTTATTTTGCGGTATAATTTTTAGTGTTAAATTTGTATGGCCAATTCTTTCAGGTGAGTATTTAGATTACTCACTATGTAGGTAGCCGGCCCCGTGGTGTAGGGGTAGCGCGCCTGCCTCTCACCCGGAGGCCCCGGGTTCGATCCCCGGCTCCGTCAGGGATTTTAAAACTGACGTGACGGTTGGGACGGGGTGCACTCAGCCTCGTGAGGACAATTGAGTAGCTGTCTGACAGTGAGACAGCACCCCGATCACGAAAACCAAGATTAACGGCCGAGGGGACCCGACGCGCTGATCACGCGTCACCCCAATATCTGCAGGCCGAATGGCTGGGCAGCGGTCGCTTGGTCGGCCTTAGCCCGTCATGGGCTGGATAGTGCCAGGGGTTGACTTTGTTGTTTTTGACTATGTAGGTAAAGGTAGTGTATTTTACACGTGTTTACTGAACCAATGACAGAAAATGTCGTAACCAGGAAATGATGTAAGCTGAACTATGTCAATATTCTAACTTCCGTGGTTATATAATAATACACGGTAACTTAGATATCAAACAATATATCGCACTGCATTTTTAATGTCCTGCGGCGTAGCCGTGCTCGTTAAATCGTGCACCACAGCCGCAAGGGCAGCTGCAGCAAGTGCACATATTGCAGGTTCAAATACCGGCGTTGACATTGGCTATCCTGAGTGTGATTTCCCACTCACTCCAGGCAAATGCCGGGATAGTACCTTACTTGTAGTCCCGGGTCGCCTATTCCATTCCTGTCCATTCAGCTACACACACTCTTACAGTCATCATCTCATCACATAAATACAGGTTATCCGACAAATTGATCACACATTCAACTACACGGGCTGATGACCAAACAGTACCAAGTCCCTCATAACTTATACTCTGCGAGCTGCCAGAATAGGATTGACAGTTCTCTTATCGCCATGTGGTCTGAGAACGAGATTGCCAAACTGTACAAACCAGCGATACAGCTGACCAGGCACAGAAGCACGTGGGCTGTAATATTGCAACGCAGAGTATTATGACATCAACTATGCGAACATGCATTGGTCAGGAGGCAGAGGGGTGATGACTGACGTGGAATTTCCGGCGAAATGTCAATCCTATTCAGGCAGCTCACAGAGTATAACAACGACGCATTTGTTGATAGCACAATATGATAACAGAGTTCCCATTGCGGCCCTTATCATGTTCCCGTACTTCCTTGCGGACTCTGTCAACAAGAGATTTTTGCCTGCATATCATGAACTATTTATTACCTTCCCCATTGCGGCCTTTTTTGTGTTGCCACACTTCCTTCCGGACTCGGTCAACAAGAGATTCTTCCCTCCATTATAATGAGCTATTTATTATCTAGCAGTAGCGGACGGCGTAACTACCAAGACCTTTGATTGGTTGATTGATTGTTGTTTTAAGGGGCGAAACAGCGTGGTCATCTGCCACTAACCAGGACCTTGGCTTATGCAGCTACCGCTATATTTAAAAAAACGTGGCGCTACAGCCCATGAAGGGTCTAGGCCTACCAAGCGACCGCTGCCCAGCCATCTGGCCTGCAGATTATAGGGTGACGCGTGGTCAGCGCGTCGGGTCCCCTTGGCCGTTAATCTTGGTCTCCGTGACCGGTGCGCTGGCTCACTGTCGGACAGCTACTCAATTGTCCTCACGAGGCTGAGTGCACTCCGTTCCAGCCCTCACGTCAGTTTCGAAAATCCCTGACCGAGCTGGTAATCGAAACCGGGACCTCCGGATGCAAGGCAGGTGCGCTACCCCAAACCCCACGTGGCTGGATCCTGCTACATACCATTGGCATAAATTCGGGGATAGGGTCACCCCTAGGAAATAGACTCTGTTCGAGGCATCAGGGTCAAATGGTATTTTTCCCAGTGCCATTCATCATTATTATCAATACTCTTCGCGGGAGGAGGCCTCTTCAAGAGTCTTGAGAGCTTTCTAAGTATTGACGTGGACAAGTCACTTATCAACCACAGGAATTATACAATTCTGCAAACAAATGATATCGAGCCAATTGTAAAATATATAAGTACCGCCTCCGATGGTACCGCCACGTCCATCGTGCAGCAACTGGTACAGTTGGCAATCTCGACCTTCATTTCAATGTTGAAGGCCAGCCCCCGAAGCGGCCAAACCAACGCTAGCTGGACACCGTGTATGGACGTTTAAAGATCGAAGGTTTGAAGTCTAATGATGCACGAAACCGTACAAAATGACGTTCATTGACCAAGAAAGTGAAGCCTGCCCCATCGGGACAAATCGAAGAAGATGAAGATGATTATGATTAAAAGAACACAAAATATTAAAGGCAAGGGAAAAACTAAAACCAAACAACAAACGTAACTTGCTTAGTAGTCGACTTCTTGGTTGTCGGTAAATGACGCATGAAACCATGTCGAGAACAGGATTCCATGTGTTATCAATCTGTTTATTTGTTTGTGGCTATAGTCTAGTTGATGTTGGAAAATTGTGACTCGCACAGGCATGTTGAACAAGACAAGAACTCCAATGACACTGCCACATTAACAGATCACACTGTATTTATGTTTAGGAATTTAAAAAAATACGAGCCTTACAGTAGTCGCATATGATGTGTGACATCTGACATATTATTCGAATAATTCCATACTACTTACTCGCATTTTTTTTAGAATGAACTCATAGTGCTACCTTGTGCCAGCAAATATGAAGGATTCCTTCGTGTTATTACCATCGGTAAGTTCTCATTACTATTATTTCTGCAATAACTACTTGTAAAACTCCAGTGACAAATCCTTTCAGCAAATATGATATAATAGCGCTGTATTTTTGCCGACAGTACCTCGAGTGCTTACATAAAATAAGAATACAGCAAAAGTATGAAGATTTAATAAATCGTAATTGTTTTCAGCAAATATGATAAAATGAATATTTTCATACCGAAGAACAACTTTATGATGATTTATTGTAGGATTATCTTTAATAGGGTCTCCAAACCTTGAACTAAACCGTATGCGACATGGATTTCACATAGCCACATGGCCTACAGTACGTCGTTGTACCGATCTCCGCCACCGCGCGCGCTCACTGTTTCCGTCCCATGCACTTCCGTCCCATCCACTTCCGTCCCTGTTCCAAAATCACTCCCACAAAAAATTCCAGCTACCCAGTGCCACAAAAATATCCAGATACCGAGTGGAAGGATGTTACACATCAAAAACCAGATGTTTCAACAACACTGTCCAGTGTTAAGAGAGTTTTTCAAGACAATGCAGATCAAGTTTTGCGGCATTGCCATCCAGTATTGTCAACAATTGGTACATCATAGTTATGCCGCCAAAAAGTCACTAAATTAAAGCTTACAAACTGAAAAACTAAATATACATTTCAAAAAAGTACTCTCCACTTACTGTAGAGATGAAACGATTAGCTCAGGACAGGGAGGCTTGGAGAGCTGCATCAAACCAGTCAAAAGACTGAAGACTCAAACAACAACAACAACTGTATAAGAACAGAAAATGTCCTCGAACGTTGCTCAGTGTTTGTCTTAATGAGAACTTTTTTCGGTGTTAAATTCTGTGCGTATTAAGAATCCTTCCTCGAATTCCGCACAGTGCTTCTGGTATGACGTATGGCATTTGTCTACTTTTATAACGGGACTGCCTTGCGTTATTGGCAGCCTTCTCTGAGGTCCTGGATTCAATCGCGACTCTGCCAAGAAATTGTATTCTGGTCTAGGGCTAGAACGGGTATACTAGATGGGTCAGTTCCCACTTCAGCCACCCCTGAAGTGGTTTCACGCGATTTCCCACTTCTACTCCAACAAATGTCAGAATGGTACCGAACTCAAGGTCACGGCTGCCTCCTTCCAAAGACTCCGCCATTTTTGTTTTACATATACACACACTTGTACATACACCAGAATAGCAGAGATATCAGACAAATTCGGTTCACATTTAAGTATGCGGCGGTGATGACTACTATATTTCAAGTCCTTAAAATGAAACTATTTTTCAACATACACGAATGCTCTGAGGGTGCTATCCTTAGGCCAGTATTACACTATCAAAGAAATTTGTCAAATAAATTTTGTAAAATATTTTATAAACTTGAACTTTTATGAAAGTTATACAAAGCAATAATCACACACCATTACACTACATCAAATATTTTATCATAGTTCAGGAAAATGGATGAAGGGCAGTTCCTTGTTCACTTTACTGTATTACGGTAGTTGAAATTCTGTAGTGGCATTACCGGTATGGAAAAGAAACGGAAAGATAAACTAAACGTCTATGGGTTAAATCATGGGTCGCCCACGTGAAAGTGTATTACGAGTAAAATCTTGGTGAACGAGTTGCAGTACTTGAAAAATTACATTAATATTTAATTATTAATAATTATGATGAAATGAATGATGGTGACGTTCGAAACAACCACTGCCCGAACAAAGAAAATTGAAACATACGAAGTAAAAGAGTATGCATTAGGTGAGATTCGATCCCTGGTCCTCTCGTACCGGAGTCGAGCGCTCTACTCATTCCGCCAACTAGACATTTGCGTGTCATGGATAGTTAAGTTACATGTATTACCTACCGGTAAAGATAAAGAATCTACACTCGCTTGTAATACCATGAGTGAAATTGACGAATTATAATACAAATATTATAACATAAAATACACTACTATTCACGGCTTATTTCACCCTATTTAACTATTTAATTCCTCTTTATATCCTGAAATGTGCGTCCTTTACGTGCAGCGCTTCTAACCTCGGCTATTTTTGCCTACACTTTCTATCTATTATTTATGTTTTACACTGTATACCATTTATTAGCATCTTTGTTGTGGTATAATTTCAGCCATTTTGGTTCTAATCTTTTATACATTTTATAAAATATATTTTTTTAAACCACATTTTATAAAAGATTTCCCCATTACACTGTCATATCTTCTAGAAATGATATTTTATCAAAGATCTTTGACAATATAATACCGGCCTTAGTCAGGTTCAGACAGGCAGGACATTGAAAATGAAAGTTACCCTAAGCTTCGGGTGTTATAATACCTTCGAGGTCGTATGGCACGAGTTGGCCAAGTGGAAACGACAGGAAAGATCAAAAAGTGGAAGCAATAGGCTACCCTGCTTAGCTGAGGTCCCGTGGTCGCCAAACCACGTCCTCATTGGTTGTGAGCCACTGGGATGAGTCCAAATAATCACTTATTGTATCTAACCGTTTATTTGTACGGAATTTACATAGTAAATTGAGTACCTATTGCACGACCCTAGGACGTTTTTTATTCATCAAAGGAATATTTGTATGTAATTATTTCTGATCGATTTAGCTGAGTAACGCGCCAGGTGATGGGATCAGTCTACACTCAAATATTGAGTGCAACCTAAATGTTTTTTGAGGTTTCCCGTTTTCCCCTCCAAGCAAATGTATGTGGGGATTAAGTTACACCTTCTAATAAACCAGGGCTGCTTTATCTTGCTCAGTTTTATTCAGATCGGGTGGCAGGTGATGGGATCAGTCTACACTCGAATATTGAGTGCAACCTAAATGTTTTTTGAGGTTTCCCGTTTTCCCCCTCCAAGCAAATGTATGTGGGGATTAAGTTACACCTTCTAATAAACCAGGGCTGCTTTATCTTGCTCAGTTTTATTCAGATCGGGTGGCAGATAACCTCGCTGTTCCTCCCCTTAAATTAACAACAATAATCATCATCATCATCGAGGTTGGCGTCAGGAATAGCACCCGACCATTAGTTGAACAACGGGCTTGGAATTAAACAACACTTCAGTAAAGCATGTACCGTATCTAACACGAGACCGTTTCTCAAACTCATTTCTCCTTACTACGATAAAATACAACTTATCCCCCTTAAAATTATTTTCAACAGCCAGAGTAGTGCATTGTCGCAACGGTACCTGGTCCCCTAACGCCGCTGACTTTTAACACAGATTAGCATCTTGCTCATTGGCGGATCGACACTATGGTAAGAGGGTGGTGCTATCTTAAAATAACCAGATGAATTTTGTTGCAATTTTATGAGGTATTTGGGACGTATAGTATACCGGTATCGGGTTACTACTAATATTTTATGACGCAAAAAGAAAATCTCCGTTATTCAGTTCTATGAAGTAATACTCCCTACTTCGAACTCCTCGCTTTCGATGTGATTCTGTAATTCTGAAAACGTATAAAATTGGTGTTCAAATTGAAATACACCCATCCTTATACACCATGCATTTTGTTTAGCTGTAGCTGCCCTGTGCTCCTAACTTCAATGAGTTCGTTGTCGTTGTTCATTTTAGGGGCTGCAACATCGTGGTCATATATCCCATACATTTGGGCGTGTGTGGGATTTGTGTGATAATCTTTGTTATTGTGATGGCTGTACTAATGTGTGTATTTGTAAACTGGGGGATAGGATTAGGAAGGAAGTGGCAGTGGCTTCAAGTTAGGAGCCATCCCAGCGTTTGCCTGGAATAGATGTGGGGAAACGACGGAAAACCACTTCCAGGATGGCTGAGGTGGGAATCGAACCCTTCTCTTCTCAGTTTTGCCTCGCGAGACTGAGTGTACCCCGTTTCTGCCATCACACCAGAATTAAAATGTCTTGACATAGCCGGGAAACGAACCCGGACCTCCGGGGCGATAGCCTAGAACGCTAGCCATTACACCTCGAGGTGGTTTTTACCAACAATAAGTTTGAATGTTAACTTTGTCTAACATTAACAATGGTAAGTGTTTAAATGTTAGGTAGAACTTCCATGGATCTTCATTATTTCGCCATATAATATGTGTACCATGTCTGTAGAGCCGCGTTTTGATCAATATGGTTCTCCGCCAAAAGAAGACGCAAGGGCATAAGGCATTATACATAAACCACCGCCACCAATTATTCTTCAAATTTATATTCCTGTACCTTTGCCGATGCGATTGGTTAATGCTTAATGACAGTTCAACTTCGTTATTACTGTTTTGAATAATGTGTAGTAGTCTACCTAGCTCTTGAACTTGAGTTTATCATCCCGCGAAATGATTAGTAAGTATTTGGCCATATTGCACTGCACATGGACATGATAGGTGGTTGCTTATCTGCATCCCATCCTTAACGGGAAACCAGATAACTGAAAGGTGCTATTAACAAACATAGTTCTCGAACTGCCTTTAAAGCTATTCACTGATTCGTGTACGTATTGTTACGTGCCACCCCCTAGTGGCACTTTTGTTAACTGGATTACGGTGGGGGTACAAAGCACAATACCAATTTCTGCTTAAAGAAATAATTAACTTTATTGTGGCCAGAAAATTACACTAATCAGCAAATACAAGCAATTAGGAGCCTTACTCCAGTTTCCTCAAGACTTTTCCTTGAGCGCTCTTGGCCCTTCCACTTGTCAACAGACCACAGAAGTTAATCCGTCCTAATGAGTCCGGTGGCCTTGACAGAAGCTACCTGCCCCTCTTCCTCAGGTACAACAAATACAGTTACTTACGAGCACTTGATGTACGCTGTCCACAAGCTGGGAGAAACAATGTCAAGGATTTCGTAACTCGCACAGCACTTCGTCACCACACTTCTGTCGCACAAGATAATCGCTCGCACTAGCTCGTAAAACACAACAACAACCACTGCTTCACGGGTCACTCTTATATAGCAGGCCGGTGACTCAATAAATGCTTCTAGATCCATCCAGGGTCCACGGCTTCTCGAGGTTTCCATCGCTGGTCCAGTCATGAACATTCTGGACTATCTCTTTGTCCTAGTAGCCCTGTTGCATAAGGCGCGCGCAATACAGGAGGCAGGGCACAGCCCAGCCCTGGGGCAGTTGTGACTCATGCGGCGAGTGATGACACAAACTCACAGCCGTAACACCACCCCCTTCCTAAAAAGGCTGATCGTCCCGATCAATCATTGGTCCGTCTGTGTCCCTCCGTAGGCTGCCAGGCGATCTCGATGCACGATCTTCATCTTCGCCCTCGGGCTCTGCTGGATCCTGTAGACGACATCGTTGATTCGTTTCACGACTCGGTACGGGCCCTCCCAGGACTTCTGCAGTTTGGGTGACAGGCCTTTCTTCCGTAATGGGTTGAAGAGCCAGACCAGGTCGTCCTCGTGGAATCCTCCGGCATCCGTCTGCTGTTCGTATCGGGTCTTCATTCGGTCGGTCTCGATCCGCAGTTTCCTCCTCGCGAACGCGTGCACGTCCTCCAGTTGGTTGACCAGTTCTTGACAATACTGGCTTACCGGGATCGGATCATTCCCAGGTCGGCCGAAGGCAAGATCGACGGGTAGACGGAGCTTCCTCCCAAACATGGCCCGGGCTGGTGTGCACCCGGTGGCTTCATGCACGGCGGCGCGGTAGGCCAGGAGAAATAGTGGAAGATGCTTGTCCCAATCCCTCTGGTGCTCGCTGACAACTATTCGGAGATGGTTCTCGATGGTGCGATTGAATCGCTCTACCATCCCGTCGGACTGAGGGTGTAGCGGCGTTGTCCTTGTCTTCCGGATTCCCAGCAGCTGGCATAGGTTCTGGAACACCTGCGACTCGAAGTTCCTCCCTTGGTCGGAGTGCAGCTCCAGGGGTACTCCGTACCGGCTGACGAATTCCTTCACCAGGGTCTCTGCAATCGTCGCGGCTTCCTGGTTAGGGAGCGCATACGCCTCCGGCCATTTGGTGAAGTAGTCGCTGACGACCAATATGTAGCGGTTCCCTGCCTCGCTTAATGGGAATGGCCCAGCAACATCGATGGCCACTCTCTCCATGGGGCCGCCCACGTTGTAGGTCTTCAGTGGACCCCGTCGTCTTCGTCCTGGGCCCTTGCTGGCTGCGCAATTGTGGCACCTCGCGCAGTAGTTCTCCACGTCTGTTCGGCATCCGATCCAGTAGAACCGCTCTCTCAGCTTCTCCAGGGTCTTCTTTATCCCTAGGTGTCCACCAGATGATCCTCCATGAACTTCCTTCAGGACTTCCTCCGTCATAGCCTTTGGAACGACGACTTGTTCCCGAGATGTCTTCCCGTCGGTTCTCCTCCAGGTACGGCAGATGAGGCCATCCCTTACAATCAGCGAGTCCCACTGCGCCCAGTAGGACTTAAACTTTGGGCTGCAGTCACTCACAATGTTCCACCCGGGTCTGGGGACACAGGCCCTCTTCCATTCGGCTGTCAGTCCCAGGTCATCATCTTCTGCTTGTGCCCGCGTGAAAGATTCGCGGCTCCAGCTCCCCTGAAGTTCCACGGTAGTCCTTCGGCACAGTATCCCGGTGTTCTCCTCTCTTCTGGTACAGAAGGTGCAGTCTTCGGGGCACGGTCTTCGTGACAGGGCGTCGGCGTTAGAATGCAGTTGGCCTTTCCTGTGCTGAATCTCAAAGTTGTACTGTTGAAGCCTCTCTAACCACTGCGCGAGTTGACCCTCGGGCTGCTTGAAGTTTAGGAGCCACCACAGGGATGCATGGTCGGTCCTGATGAGAAATTCTTGCCCGTACAGGTACTTGTGGAAGTGTTCAATGGTCTTCACGATGGCGAGCAGCTCCTTCCTAGTGACGCAGTAGTTCCTTTCTGGCTTTGACTAGGCCTTGCTGAAGTAGGCCACTACTCTCTCCTCGCCGTCCACTACTTGCGACAGGATCCCCCTATGCCAAAGTCTCTGGCATCGGTATCGACGATGAACCTTGTTCCAGGTCTGGGGTAGGCCAGAATAGGCGCGGTGCACAGAGCCTGCTTGAGTTGTTCGATGGCACTGTGGCATTCTGCTGTCCACGTGAAGAGATGGTCCTTCTCAGTCAGTCGATGTAAAGGTTTGGCGATGTCGGCGAATCCTCTCACGAAGCGACGGTAATAAGTGCAGAGTCCCAGGAAGCTTCGTAGTTGGGACTTGTCCTTCGGAACTGGCCACTCCCTCACAGTTGCGGTCTTCTCTGGGTCGGTGCGCACCCCTTCCTCGGAGACGATATGCCCAAGGTACTGGACCCGCTTCTGGAAGAGCTGACACTTCTTGGGGCTCAACTTCAGCTGGGCAGCCCGTAGCTTCAGCAAGATCTCCTTCAGGTTGCTGTAGTGCTCCTCGAAGCTCCTCCCCGGAACGATGACGTCGTCTAGGTAGACCAGGCAGGTCTTCCAGTGTAGTCCCCTCAGAATGGACTCCATGAGCCTTTCGAAGGTCGCAGGAGCGTTGCACAGACCGAATGGCATGACGGTGAACTGCCAGAGCCCGCTGCCCACAGAGAACGCCGTTTTCTCGTGGTCCTTAGGGTGGACCTCCACCTGCCAGTAGCCACTCTTCAAATCCAAGGTGGAGAACCATCTTGACCCTGATATGGTGTCCAGCGTGTCGTCGATCCGGGGTAGAGGGTAGCTGTCCTTCTTCGTGACGTCGTTCACCCGCCTGTAGTCCACGCAGAACCTGGTGGAACCGTCCTTCTTCTTCACAAGCACGACCGGAGAACTCCAAGGACTATGTGATGGCTCGATCACCCCTTGCTCCTTCATCTCTTCTACCATCCGGTCGACTTCGGCTTGCTTGGCGAGCGGGACACGTCGGAATGGGGCCCTAATCGGTGCGCTGTCCCCAACGTCGATTCTGTGCTGGACCAAGCTTGTCCTGCCGAAGTCTTTGCTCCCCACGGAGAAGACATCCTGGAATTCGCGTAGCAGGTCCTGAAGTTGGCGCGATTGCTCTTCGTCTAAATGGTCCTGGGATCCTTGGTACAGCTTCTGTAGTTCTTCTGGCAGGGCGCGTCTTCTTCGGTTGTCCGTCTGCAGGTGTCCGTCCGTCGTGTCTGTGATGCGGGCAATCCAGGTAACGGGCTCGCAGACTCCTAGGTTGGTGTCCCGGTGAACCGTAATATCGTAGTCGTTCAGGTTGGACAGGCGGACGTACGGCCGAGACGTCGTGTTGATGAGAGTCTTGGCAACTAGCAATCCTTTTGTCTGGATGTCCTCATATTTTGGCTCGATGACAGCCGCCACTCCCTCAGCAGTTCCGTCGACAATTACGGCAGCGCTGACCTCCGTCCTGGCGGGAACGATGACGTCTTCTTTCAGCCTTACTCGTCGTGCGGTGATGGACTCGTGCGCAGGTTGCAAAGCAAGTTCCTCACCTCCGAAGTGCAGAGTGTTGGTACTCAGATCCAAGATGATGTTGTTCTGGTCCAGGAAGTCCAGTCCAATGATCACTTCATTTGATACGTCGGCCACAAGCACTGGATGCTTTATCGCCCGTCGACCAATGACGAACTCCAGTGATGCTTCGCCATGTACCGGTGCGGTCTCTCCGGTCGCTGTTATTAGCTGGAGGTTCCTTTGTGTGGGTTGAACTCTCCACTTCGGGATCACGGTGGGGCTGACGATGGTCCTCGATGCTCCCGTGTCGATTAGCATGGGCCAGCTCTCTCCGTTGACGACTCCGTCGACCATCAGGCTGCTATTGTCCCTCCGTAACTTCGTCACACGCACTTGGACTGCCGGGGCTTGACGACTGTCACAAGCCAACCTTTGCCCCCCAAGGCTGGCTAATACTCGTTTCCCTGGGCCACGCGGTTTTCAGACGACTGATTTCCCGTCGGATACCCTCGGCGGCGGCGATCACCGCAGTCCTTGCTCAGGTGGCCTTTCTTACCGCAGGCCCAGCAGGTCGGTAGTCCTCTTCCAGGCCACCTCTCCGGTTGTCTTCCGGCTGTGTCGTTGCTGGTGGTGCCGCGACTATCGAAGAAACGGCTTAGCGCCTCCATCAATTCGTCGGCCAGGGGCTTGGTCTCGTTGGTTTTTGCTGGTTCGTCGACGTCCACTTGACGCACCCGCGCGTGCATTCTGGATGCCTGTTTTGCCGTCTCGAATTCAAGTGCGTGGCTCAGCGCATTTGCCAGGGTCTTATTACGCGCGAGTCGCAGCGCCTGTTGAGTGTCCGAGTCCCGTAGCCCGTCGGTGAAAGTCTGCGTCGCTATCTGCTCCAGAAAGTCGGCCGGCGCTGTTGGGTAGGCGAGCCTTACGAGGCGTGAATGTCCATCTCGAATTCCTGCAGGGTTTCCGCGTTCTTCTGTACCCGGGTCCGGAGCTGCATCTGGTAGGCCTGCTGAAGATGGCTATCTCCATATCGGGACTCCATATGGGCGATCAGGGAAGCGTAGTCCTGGGATCCAGTCGGGATGGCCTGAAGGACGTTAAGGGCGTCACCCCTCAGCGCTACAATGAGAGCTGTAGCCTTTTCTGTGTTGTTCCAGTTATTTATGGAACAGGCCGCCTCGAACTGACGTAAGTAGGTGCTCCACGGGACCTTTCCGTCGAAGGTTGGGGGCGTCACTCTGCTATGTCCCGTTCCTGATATTCCCGGTGTAACGGTGGGCGGACGTTGGCGCAGCTCGGCAAATTCCTCTCGTAGAGCGTTGAATTTCTCCTCCACCCCCGTCAGTGGGCGTTGGCGCAGCTCGGCAACTTCCACTTGTAAGGCGTTGAATTTCTCCTCCACCCCCATCAGCGGTCGTTGGCACAGCTCGGCAACTTCCACTTGCATGGCGTTGAATTTCTCCTCCACCCCCGTCAGTGGGCGTTGGCGCAGCTCGGCAACTTCCTTTTGTAAGGCGTTGAATTTCTCCTCCACCCCCATCAGCGGGCGTTGGCACAGCTCGGCAACTTCCACTTGTAAGGCGTTGAATTTCTCCTCCACCCCCATCAGCGGTCGTTGGCACAGCTCGGCAACTTCCACTTGCAAGGCGTTGAATTTCTCCTCCACCCCCGTCAGTGGGCGTTGGCGCAGCTCGGCAACTTCCTTTTGTAAGACGTTGAATTTCTCCTCCACCCCCATCAGCGGGCGTTGGCGCAGCTCGGCAACTTCCACTTGTAAGGCGTCGAACTTATTTTCCACTGCCGTGACTTCCTCACGCAGACCCAGTTCTAATTTCTTCAGGTCCTCGGCTAACTTCTTCTGGCCGTCTTCTAGTTTGGCAGTTAGGTCCTCGGCTAACTTCTTCTGGCCGTCTTCCATCTTCTTCAGGTCATCCTTCAGGTCCTTGGCTAATTTCTTCTGGCCGTCTTCCATCTTCTTCAGGTCATCCTTCAGGTCCTTGGCTAATTTCTTCTGGCCGTCTTCCATGCCAGTTAACTTTTCTAGCAATGCTGCCAATTTCTCCTCCATTTTAGTTGTTTGTCCATTAAAGGGCATGCACTCACAGGAAAATTAGAGAAAATGACCTGCTCGGGTTTTGAAACCAGGACCATCAGGTGTTGTGCTTGAGTTCGTAATCCGGCTTCTGTCACCAGTTGTTACGTGCCACCCCCTAGTGGCACTTTTGTTAACTGGATTACGGTGGGGGTACAAAGCACAACACCAATTTCTGCTTAAAGAAATAATTAACTTTATTGTGGCCAGAAAATTACACTAATCAGCAAATACAAGCAATTAGGAGCCTTACTCCAGTTTCCTCAAGACTTTTCCTTGAGCGCTCTTGGCCCTTCCACTTGTCAACAGACCACAGAAGTTAATCCGTCCTAATGAGTCCGGTGGCCTTGACAGAAGCTACCTGCCCCTCTTCCTCAGGTACAACAAATACAGTTACTTACGAGCACTTGATGTACGCTGTCCACAAGCTGGGAGAAACAATGTCAAGGATTTCGTAACTCGCACAGCACTTCGTCACCACACTTCTGTCGCACAAGATAATCGCTCGCACTAGCTCGTAAAACACAACAACAACCACTGCTTCACGGGTCACTCTTATATAGCAGGCCGGTGACTCAATAAATGCTTCTAGATCCATCCAGGGTCCACGGCTTCTCGAGGTTTCCATCGCTGGTCCAGTCATGAACATTCTGGACTATCTCTTTGTCCTAGTAGCCCTGTTGCATAAGGCGCGCGCAATACAGGAGGCAGGGCACAGCCCAGCCCTGGGGCAGTTGTGACTCATGCGGCGAGTGATGACACAAACTCACAGCCGTAACAGTATAAACAAGGAGTGGGACTAAGCCAATGTCAACTATCATGCCATTTTTGAACAATCTCTCCTAACTACTTTGATTTTTGAATATAAGGTATATAGAGAGGAATTTGGATTTTATGAAAACATAATGTAGATGTCACACCCGCGATCAGCAGGAGGGTTGGTTCACTTCATCAGGCCCCATCCCCCTAATTTCACCCTGATGCTTTGACGCATTGAGTCATCTAGTACAGTACCAGTAGTTGGCAATGAAGAGGCTGTTATTGTTCTTACGTTACCACGTACACCATAAGTCATTCCATCGAAAAGAGCGGTAAAACAATATAGCCTAGTCCCAGAATCTTATTTTCAGGCGTTCACTTTATACGTCGCTTGTTCACGGCTCGCGAGGCGCATGTTCTTTGGGATCCCGGCTCACTCCGTGGCATTTGGCACGTTAAAGGTTACTCCAAAGCAATATTCTAACCATTTTAAGTGATGTAAACGAATTGCATTGTAATTGTCCCACAGTGCAGCCGCGGAGATGGCAGGCTCGAAACCTGGCGCTGACAGTGACTATCCTGAGTGAAGATTTTCACCGTTTTTTTTCACACTTCCTCCAGGCAAATGCCGGGATAGTACCTTACTTCAAGCAAGTCCCGGGGCACTTGGCCTACTTCAACCCTGTCCTGATACGATTACATACACTACTACGGTCATCGCATAAATACAGGTTATCAGAAATGTTCCACACACCCAACTACACGGGGCTGATGACCAAGTTGTCCCAAGCCCCTAAAATGAAATAATAATAATAACAACAAACATTATTATTTATCTTGAGGATACCAAATTCATGGGACCTGTGACGTGGCGCATTCAAATCCTTGCTTTGGTAGAATGTGCTCTAATGCCTTCAACTTTCGACTTTTCCAAATGGAAACTACATTAAATATCACTGCGGGAGGAGGCGGTACGTTCCCGGTTTGCGCAGAGCTCCTCTGAACACAGATGCGGGCCACCACCACCACCACCACCGGTGCTTCTTCATAGATGTAGAAAGTAGCTTCCATGGACATACTGTAAGAGTGCGTGTTTTCTTAATTGAAATGCCGAGTAGATTTTTGGAGTTCACTTCCTGGTGGGGAGATATGGCCCGCCCGCCCGACTTGTGGCATGTGTGTTGGTTGAAGTGGCTGGCACATGTGAAGTCATCCGATCCGTCCGAGCCCACAGATTACCTACTACTACAGATAGCCGACAGCCATGCTAATTCTTGGCACCTAAGACTTCAGCGCTGTCTGGTGTATGACCGCGGTACTAGTTGAGCACGGCCGTGCGGGTAGCCTACCCCACCCCTTCCCCTCGTTCCGCTAAATATTCTCGTCCTAACTGCTCTGCCCACCTCAATGTTCCGAAAATCACAATCTTCCCAATACTTATAGCACACGTTTTTAAGTGTGGAGATAATAATATGATCTACACGAGATAAATCACATTCAAAATAGCAATAACAGTTTTTTTTAATAATACCAAAGTGGGAAATTGTGAATTCCGGAACTCTGAAATGAGCAATCACAGCATTTAGGACATGACCTCATCAATAATTTACATGTTTACATTTCTTTCAGTTGCAATTGGAGCATATTGCATTGACAGGAATTAGGCTACTATAAGGTCTGCAGCATATTATTACTCAATTTAAAAAAAATGGTCCCTTCCAATTAACCACTGTAGGCCCAATTATAACCGATTAGTTCCGAGATAAAACTAGAAAGTAAAAGTACTGGGAAGGGAGAATATTCATATCTTAAAATGCTTGATGCTGTTCGCAATAACAGGAAAATTTTAAGAGAGAATACTAAGGAAATAGGTGGTGTAACCTGATCCTCATCACACTAAAATTGTTAGTGTAATTCATTAGTTTCAGAAAAATAATTGGATATCACAAAATGTATATACAGTAGTTCATTTGATATTCCCTTTAAAATATATCCAGTCCACCAATTTTGAAGGGTGAAATACAGTAAGTACATGTACATAAACAAATTTCATGGCACACTAATACAGTAAATTCTATGACATGCTGTGAAGGGGAAAGGAGAAATAGGACTTTCAATGAAAAACAAGAAACACACTCAATACTGCTAGAAATCATCGTTTTATTTAAAAAGTTTGTCACGAAGAAAAAATAACAGAGAGAGACAAAATCAAACTTAGCAAAAATACAGTAATCAAATCTGGTCCTTTTAAAAGTATGTGTTGAGGCATGTTCTTCTTTCTTGCCAAGGTATAACGGTAGGCTACAGCACATGATAATGGACCTATTACCTCCTTGACGCCATGGCTGACACCGATGAACCGCAAATTCCTACAACACATGCAAGTTTGTATGTTGAAACAGTTAACTTAATAAATGTGTAATGCTTGAAATGGAGAACTTGAATTTGCTGTTATGTGTATGTTTGCACCTACTATAACTATATTTTAAAAGAATCTCTTATTGTAGAATCATTGTGTTTTTGATATTAATTTTAGGGCTTTTGATAACATATTCATTTAGCCCCATATATTTGGAAGTGTATAGGATTTATATGATAATCTCTGTTATTGTGGTATCTGTAGTAGTGTGTAGGCTATACTTTCTGTAATTCAGATGAGGACTGGAAAGGTGGCAGCCATAGTTAGGGACATTTATTTTTAAGAATTTTTAATAATATGTACTAAAATGAAATTGAAATACCAACAGGAACAGTTACAAATTCCCTGTCCACTCAGCCAAGATATTCTGCAGATCTCTCCTGTGGGCCTCAACATTATTTTATTCCTTTCCTGATGGAAATCCGGTAGTACCTTATTTCAACTCCTGGGGCACCTCCCCAAGCCTGTCCCTTATAAAGCTACACACACTACTACAGTCATCACATTATCGGAGCAATTCTACCCACACCCAACTGCATGGGGCTGATGACCAAGATGTCCCAAGCCCATAAAATGAATTAACAGCAGACAAAATCAAGTCATTATGTTATTTTGTGTTGTGTTGGATTCTGACACATGTATGCGTTTGACAGAGTGCCATTTAAGCTCATGAATAGGAATGAATGAATACGACTACCCTACTTGTTTCACGACAGCCTAGAATAAATACACACGAAACACGACAATAGAGCACTTTAGAACAGTAACGAGAGCGAACTTTCAGTGGAGATGTTGGCAACCATGTGAATACAAACAATTTATGACCAGAACGTAAAACTATGCCAACGCTCAGAGCATGTTAAAACAATTGGGATCAGTTCAGTCGTTTGCAAACGACTTGTTTATGTTACGGTGAGTAGTCGTTGAATTCATTCGACTGTTTTCTAAAAGCAGTCAAACAAGTCGATGGTTTTAACTTTTGTCAGTCGACTGCTGATGCCCATCTCTACAAACCAATTGACAACCAGAATCAATTTGAGGGTACACACCCTCCGACTTGCTAAAATGCTATTAATATTGGATCCCAATATAAAATATTTTCTGATTTAATTTTCCTGGAAAATCTATTCTATGTTTGCATCGATCATTACCATCACGCTATGGGGAGAATTTCATAATAATTTTCTTGTAATTCATTTATCACGCGGTAGAATAAATGAATGAAATTCAATCATAAAATAAATAGAACTCTAAGCCATAATTGGTAAGCCCATGTTCAAGTTGTGTAATAATTCAAGAATGCACCCAATTCTCATTAAAAGTGTATAGACTGTGTTAAGGAGTTCCAATGAAATGACATACATATATTAAAACTCAGCAATTCTTCTAGGTTTGTGCCGTGTCTTGTGTGGGGTTTCGCCTAGGACACCAAGCTAGGCTCATCGGCGGGCTCTTGGTGTCCCTGCCCGGACCCCCACAGGAGTGACGAACTGCGCGCCACCTCCCTTTATATAAGGTGCAACTGCACCACTTGACTACGAGAACTAAAAGCTCAAGTAGCCTTAACCTCCCTATGAAGGCTTCCAAAAAGATGGTATATTGGCTTTCACGGCCGGTGAATTAAAACTCAGCAATTCTTCTAGGTTTGTGCCGTGTCTTGTGTGGGGTTTCGCCTAGGACACCAAGCTAGGCTCATCGGCGGGCTCTTGGTGTCCCTGCCCGGACCCCCACAGGAGTGACGAACTGCGCGCCACCTCCCTTTATATAAGGTGCAACTGCACCACTTGACTACGAGAACTAAAAGCTCAAGTAGCCTTAACCTCCCTATGAAGGCTTCCAAAAAGATGGTATATTGGCTTTCACGGCCGGTGAATTAAAACTCAGCAATTCTTCTAGGTTTGTGCCGTGTCTTGTGTGGGGTTTCGCCTAGGACACCAAGCTAGGCTCATCGGCGGGCTCTTGGTGTCCCTGCCCGGACCCCCACAGGAGTGACGAACTGCGCGCCACCTCCCTTTATATAAGGTGCAACTGCACCACTTGACTACGAGAACTAAAAGCTCAAGTAGCCTTAACCTCCCTATGAAGGCTTCCAAAAAGATGGTATATTGGCTTTCACGGCCGGTGAATTAAAACTCAGCAATTCTTCTAGGTTTGTGCCGTGTCTTGTGTGGGGTTTCGCCTAGGACACCAAGCTAGGCTCATCGGCGGGCTCTTGGTGTCCCTGCCCGGACCCCCACAGGAGTGACGAACTGCGCGCCACCTCCCTTTATATAAGGTGCAACTGCACCACTTGACTACGAGAACTAAAAGCTCAAGTAGCCTTAACCTCCCTATGAAGGCTTCCAAAAAGATGGTATATTGGCTTTCACGGCCGGTGAATTAAAACTCAGCAGGGCAGGGACACCAAGAGCCCGCCGATGAGCCTAGCTTGGTGTGCTAGGCGAAACCCCACACAAGACACGGCACAAACCTAGAAGAATTGCTGAGTTTTAATTCACCGGCCGTGAAAGCCAATATACCACATACATATATATTTGGACAACTGGACGTAGGCTATTTCATTGAAAGAATCTACGAACACGAAACTGTATAAAACTATAGGCACCTACAGCCGTCAAGCTGTCCTCACAGTACCCGCTGGAGATTTCCATCACCACTCTATCTGTACGGTACCTCGAGATAAGCCTAAGTGCGCCAACTGTGAGGAAACACATAAACTCTTCCATCCCTGCCCTCATGTCTTTGCCACTAACCCCCCCTCCCACACAGCACGCCACTGCTCTGACACAGTTGTTAGGCCTGCTACAACAACTCTCAGCCATAACCCTGTAAACTACAGCTAAACCAAACCCAGAACCCCCTAATACACTTCATTTGCAGAGCAATAAAATCCATAAAACAACTCCACAACGAGCTTCACAAAACCTAAATTATAAACGAAAAGACTACTCCACAAACACCAAAATCAGTAAACCTCCCTCATTTCAGCCACACTACACCTTAAACAGACATAGAAAGCATAGTCATGACCCCTTCATGGAGTAGGCTATTGTCTAAACACGATCATGTCTCCTTCAACTTTACTGAGACTTCATTAAATTCTATTAAAAATTCATAAACTCATTCCACAAATCTTAAAATCAGTATACATCCCTCATTTCCATTACTCTATTCAATAAACAAACATAGAAGGCGTAGCCATGACCCCTTCATGGAGTAGGCTATTGTCTAAATCTGACCACGCATACTACAACCTTACTCTAGTTCAAAATTACAGCCAAATGATCCATCTGACTGGGAGGCTTGCCTGGGATGATGGGCCAGAAAACCGGGAGTTCAAGCATAACCTAAATATTGAATGCTTAACATTTCCAATAACTTGGACAACTGGATTTAGGCTATTTCATTGAAAGAATCAACGAACTGTATAAAACTATAGGCACCTACAGGTATACTTAACTTATTAATTAAAGCTCTACAATAAACATACAGCACAATGAATTGTAGCATGAAGTTATCCTGAAGAAGTCGTTTGATTAGAACGACTACTTAAATTCGAATGATTCCATTCGCTTGGAATTAGTCGTTTGCCAACGACTTGTTTCATTCCAATGATTTCCAACGATTGCTTTGGGATCAGTCGTTTACAACGACTCCTTCAATTCGAATGATTCCATTCGCTTGGAATTAGTCGTTTGCCAACGACTTGTTTCATTCCAATGATTTCCAACGATTGCTTTGGGATCAGTCGTTTACAACGACTCCTTCAATTCGAATGATTCCATTCGCTTGGAATTAGTCGTTTGCCAACGACTTGTTTCATTCCAATGATTTCCAACGATTGTTTTGAGATCAGTCGTTTGCAAACGACTTGTTTATGATACGGTGAGTAGTCGTTGAATTCATTCGACTGTTTTTTAAAAGCAGTTGTTTTAACTATCGACTAATTCGACTGTTTTCAGTCGACTGCTGCCCATCTCTACACACAACTAATTTTCTACACCAGCCGCTACTGAGCACGAGCTGTGACTGGCTTAGACATTAGCATCCTACGTGTTGAAAAATATTGTAAGTAACGTGTAGGAATAAAATACTACCAATAGGTATGTCAACCATTAAATTGGCATATAATAAATGAATTATATTTATCTTGTATCTATCTATCCCACGATATAACATAATACAAGGTGAAGAGTCCTTTAAAACAAATTGTTTACTGTGATACTGGAAGAAACAATACAACACAGTGGTAATAGTTCTAGCCTGCACCTATTAGTTAATAAAATTTCATGTGATTTCACTCAGATCTCTGTTGTAGTGGCTTATTATATGTGCACCTTGTAACTTAATAGTACATTATGCAACGAGCCTATAATGACAATAATTAAGACACAATTTTTATAATTTCCATACGAGTGTCTTAATTACAATTATAGACGAGTTGCATACGACTGTTTATGTTCGACGATAATTATAACTATTTTATGTTCGAACATAAATATTCATAAATATCTGTCGAGATTTTACCAGTTTTATATACTGAACAGAGCACATGGGATGCAGAGAATACCTTGTATTTGACCATGGCCTCCAAGTTGATTTTGCGGAAAACGCTTCTTTGACCGCACAGAATCAAATACAAAGTGCGCATTGGAGAGAACGCCATGTCACTGTTTTTACTTGTGTTATATGGTCCACAAGTAAAACTGAATCGCTTGTAATAATTAGTGACAACCTAGACCATAGTAAATATGCAGTGTGGACATTTTTGAAACTCATAGGCAATTTCATTAAAGAAGAATTTCCACAAGTTGACCATCTAATTATATTCTCAGACAATGCTGCAAGTCAATTTCGGAGCAAGTATACAGTCTCAAACCTTTGCAAACTAGAGGACGATCTCAACTGTCAGTTCGTCGAATGGACAACTTTTGCTGCATCTCATGGCAAAGGTGCTGTAGATGGCGTCGGAGCCGTAGTTAAGAATCTACTTTGGCACAAGATTAAAGCGGAAAACCTCAATATTAATTCTGCGAAAGAGTATTATGAACTTGCCACAATGACCTGCAAGAAAACCCACGTTTTCTTTGTTCCAAAAGAAGACATCAAACAAAATGAAGACCTGCTTAACACTCGATGGAAAAAAGCAAGAAAAGTACAGTACAAGCTAAAACAGAAGAGCAAGAAGGAAAAAGTAATTGGTCTCAATTCACTGCATTATTTTGAGAAGCATGATGACAGCCATGTTCTTGCTGGTATCACAGCAAAGTCTAAACTAAAGAAAATTAAGGTTTTAGACTCAGATACCGACACAGAACAAGAAGGAGAATACTTACAGGAGAGTCAACATCAAAGGATTAAATATGCTGATGTATTTCCATCAGACAGTGAGGAGGAGACCAAAGCTGAACCAGGTACATCATCATCAGTTCAACCAAACAGATATGAACTTACGGCAAAAAACATCACGTGTGGTACCTATGTTCTTGTGGAAATAAAAGGTCAAGTAAAAAATAATGTCTATAATTATGTGGCTGTTTGCCAAAGTTGTGTCTGTGAAGAAGAAGGGGAGGTTCAAGTAATGTTCATGAGAACGTGCGACAGTTTCAAGAAAGTATTTCGAACGGATGAAAATGACATTAAATTTATTCAGTTTGAACAAATCAAAACAATATTGAAAACTCCAGAAGTAAAGATAAGTGGTCTTAATCGTGTCCAGTATGTTTTTCATGAGTCTATCGGAGATGTGTGGGAGGCTTAACGATTTCTGGGTCAGACATTGCATCGTACCATTGGGACTATTGATAGATAGGCTAACTGTTTACTTTCAACATGTTTTATTTCTTAAAACTATTTGAAATTTCTTTATTAAGATATTGTAATAGTTTTCTCTCAAATAATATAATTTTCAGTATTATTTTCAACATTAAAGACAAGATACTGTAAGGTAGCCTAGTAGTAATTAGGCTAATTGTTTAAAACTATTAAATATATGTTTCTTCCATCTAAACTAAATTGCATTTCTTTATGATCCTAGCAATTTCATTTCCTATTACACTTTATTAAAAATTACTCTAATCTGAGCCATAAACAGCCAGAAACCACATCGTGAAATGCACATGTAACTTCCGTTACTCAGGCTGTAACCTCCATTACTTTTTGTAAAATAGTTAATATTAATTTCCATACATTATTTTTCATGGGAGTACTGCAAATAAATAGCCCAACTTTTTAAGAATTTGATTAATTTAAAATATTTTTTTTACCATTATTATTCACAGAAAATTTAAGAAATAGTTAAGAAGTCACGACTTAGCCATATGTGTGAGTAACCTCCGTTACCCTCTTTTAAAGGTGATATTTTGGATGTTACTTGATGAATGGAAATTGATTTATGCTTGAACCTTAATAAAAACAAAACTTATACTTGCAACATATTTGGTTTCAGAATATATAATTTTTAACATTAATTTTTTAAACAATATAGTTGTACGCTTGTAACCTCCATTACTTTGGAATGGCTGTGCAAGAACTGATCTCCTCAAGAACTTGAGTACACATATGCAATAGGCTCATGATACTGTATGTATCTCTGCAAGATGTATCAAGTTGAAAACATTACGGTAACATAGACTCTTACCTGGGTCATTTCTCAGGAGAGTAGGCCAAATTGCCACATTCATCTGCTATTTCGAGAACAGCAATTTACGATTTGTTTGTTCACAGAATTTGGTAGGCCTACCTGTGGAATAAATAATAGTGAAAGTTAATTAATATATCAAGTAGAATATCACCTGTACACTGCGTCTAATATCAATTCAAAACTAGGCTACCGGTACGATATATTTTTCACAGGCACTACCGAAACAAGTTTTCACTTAAACTCTTAAAATAAGCGTACTTACTTGGCGTATCAGAAGAAGAACTGTTCACTTCTCATTACCAAGAAGACGATTTGATGAAAGAAAGATGAGAAAGAACACAACATTAGCTTATTATAAAATATTAATATACGGCCAATATTGTTTACATCAAACACGACATAAACAGAGCATCCATGTTGGTCAATGCCGCCAACCCAGTAGAAATAATGTTTATTTAATGATAAGTGACGTAATTATCGTCGGTGAGCAAGATAATTGCAAGGAAATGTCAATTAGGAATTATGTGTATATTTATTGACTAAATATA
Source organism: Meconema thalassinum (assembly GCA_946902985.2). NCBI lineage: Eukaryota > Metazoa > Arthropoda > Insecta > Orthoptera > Tettigoniidae > Meconema > Meconema thalassinum. Next base: position 448,399,437 of record OX336390.1, read on the forward strand.
GGGATATATTTGCAATTCAATTAAAACGTGTATCATGCATATGTTGGCAAGACGATATACAGCGCTTAATCCGCTCCTTACGTCTGGCCGCGCTACTACACCGATGGTACCAAATAATCCCTATCTGGTTGACACCCCCTGTCCGAGCCTGTCCTAGGCCAACAACGTCACTGGCTGGAAGCGCGCGGGCCCCGCCCGCCATGTGTCCTTGAGGCTCTCCCAAACAACAGTCAAGCTAACTGTATTTTGCTTGTTTCTCTTGCCAAAATTCTGACTGGGTCCGCTAGTATTTATAGGGTCATAAAGTTCTAAAACAATGGCTTCCTGTTGAATCGATGAGTAAGTCTGTTGTCAGCGACTTCCGTGAGATTTGTATTATCCCGCGGCGTAGCCGTGCTCGTTAAATCGTGCACCCCGGCTGCGAGGGCAATTGCAACAAGTCCGCAGATCGCAGATTCAAATACCGGCGTTGACAGAGGCTATCCTGAGAGTGTTTTCTTCCGAGGTTTTCCATACTCCCTCCAGGCGAATTCCGGGATAATACTTTACTTCAAGTTCCGGGACACTCCTTATCCTTTGCCCTAATACATACACTCCTTCAGCCATCACATAAATACAGGTTATCAGACAAGTGCCACACTCACCCAACTTCATGCGACTGTTGACCAAAATATCCCAAGACCCTAAAATCAAATTATTAACAACAAGAGCGAGATTTGTGTTGAGTTCCACGTCACCATGTGCAGTGGGTCCTGCCTTTGTCAAACTACATTGCAGCATAGTGTACAGTCCAGTATTTTCCAATCGCTGATGGGAGTTCCATCTGAAGAATTATGTAAATAGCACTATATTTAAAGCGATGATCATCATAGGGGCACTCTCTTCATAATGACATGCAGTTCATTCTGTCGAGACCGTTTTCCAAATAAGACACTCTCAGATGTTACATTTCTTCCTTCGAGGATGTTGCAAAATAAGTTATTGTGCTGAAGAATGCGACCGAGAAACTGTACCTTGCGTAGTTTTCTCATTTTTTCGGCGGTGCGTGTGCTCGACTGGACTTGCACACTTGTCTTGGCTTGTCTTATTTGGATTCAATTTCGGTTTTCATTTAGCTTTCTATGCAATCTGTAAACGATTAAAAACGAGTTTGGAGAAAGATAAGATTTGTAATTCTCCCAGCTTGGCCCGTCTGATTATAGGCCTACTGTAGATGTAGCTGTATCCCTCTGAGTTGTGCACCATTCATCCTGACATACGAAGCTTGCTATTTTCGTACCAAGTGGCCGCTTTTGTGATCTAGGAGTACGCTTAGAGACTGCTGTCTCGTGGGTTCAGGGTTCTAATCCTGGCCCTACGGAGAGCTTTAGTTCCAAGTGAAGGCGCTAACACGATACACTCGGTTTCCAGAGAACAATAGGAAAGAAGGTGGTTTACGATTTTGTCTCTTTTCAGACCAACTTCCAAGTTCAGTAATTTCCTTTGTGATCCACAGTTACCTTTCCGACCAATATACGCGTTTTAAGTTTTTATGTTGTAGCTTCGTAAACATTACAGTATGGAAGATTTTTTCGTATGCAAGTTATAGCTTGCATTTTAAATTATAAAACGATATCGGGGGAACAGAACGGAATTATTATTATTATTATTATTATTATTATTATTATTATTATTATTATTAGTTTTATTGCTGTCGCTTTGGCCATCTATGGTCCACGCTATTTCAACTGTCTTTTCCATTTCTTTGCGCCTGGGCTTTAACGTTCGCCCAGTATTTCTGCATTAGTGTCCTATTCTGTTCCTTCAGTCCATGTTTTGCCAGTTTTCAGTTTTGTCTTTTCGTGGAAACCATGGTGTTCTTGGAGTTTCATCTTGGGCTGAACATGTTTCTGGATATCGTCCTGTGTTATCTTCACTTCGAGCAGGTCTTTCTCTCCTCGGTGAACCACGCTTCCTTGGAGATCCTATGGCTCAGCCTTATAGAACTCATACGAGCTATGTGGCCATAATAATAATAACAACAACAATTAAGCTTTGAAATCGTCAACTTTTTACTACTGTATTTCACTAATTATATCGGCGATAGGAAACTGGACAATGCATGAAACGATCGTATTGTTATCGTGTTATTTTCTTTCAACTGTGCGAGCAGCAATAAAATGTGATCCTGCGACCTTGAATCCCTGTTGCTATTACTTTATGTGAATAGAAGTTAATTATTACCTTGTAAAAATCAGCAAGCCTGTGGGTTGTTGGGCCAGTTGCATTTAAGGTTGTTCAGAGTAGTATAGTGCAATGAAGCACCAGCCTCAAATTCCGTTACAGTAGTACGACAATCCACAATCTACTAGTATATCTATCGCTTAACGTGACAAAAGGTACAGATGACCTCGTAGTTCCGCCCCTTAAAATAACAATAACTAACTAACTAACGTGACAAAGGATTCATGTCTCATTTTCTACCGCTAATCTGACAAAATCACAAGGTGAGAAGGATATTTTGTAGACATAAATATGTCACATCACAGTTGTAATGTGTGTGTCTCAATCACGCTTAAAGGGAGGCCTAAAATATCCATCATTCCCTTCCATCCCGTCCCTACTGAAACTCTTGTCTCCGGTCAGGAGTCGAGAAGATCGATTCTCTTCAGGATTATTTTATGTTTTTTGCTGTGTACCTTCACTGGTGTTCCTCAACAAAGGATGTGCTAACATTGTTTCTTGCTATAGATTCCAATGTTAGTAAGTGTTTTATTTACGGAACATCGAGTTGGTGTAATTTACTCCACAGTTAGCGATGAAAGGGGGTGATGTGGCTATCCTCCATTTTTATGGCTATAGGACTTTCTTTTCTTTCTTTCTTTCTTTCTTTCTTTCTTTTCTTTTCTTTTCTTTTCTTTTCTTTTCTTTTCTTTTCTTCTCTGATGGGGATATGGTCTAGAAGGTGTCATAAACTGCCTTCTTTTACTCGAAGAACCCGTCAACAACGTTTAATGAAAGCTAGTCCGAAATAAAAGCACAGTCAGCGAGTTGCTTGAATCCACGTTTACACTTCGTAGAGCGAGTAAAAATGTCGGACAATGCCCGAAATCGACAATTGTGAATAGGCCTAGTATATGCATTACTAGCTGTCGTACCCGACGTGGCCTGGATGAACGATATTCAGGGTCTCCAAATCTGCCTAAAATAGTACAATATTCGAAAAATATGTTTTTCCAAATTCTGTTCTCAGTTGAACCCGTAAAAAAGCATCCACCAATCATGTAGTAAGGCCCCGAATGCGATAATGGTAACCTCTAAAACTGATTGATGTATCTGGAAAGTTTGCCGGGGAGTGTGTGTCAAATGTCATTCAATTTAACTTTGCAGTTGACTGGCTGCGTGGTGCTGCGGTAACGTTCTCGCCGGCTGTGTCCAGGGTTGCAGGATTGAATCCTGGCGCAGTCAGTGGGCATTTGAGGATGCGCAAATGCGAGGGAGCCGTATCCGTAGATTTACTGGTACGTTAAAGATCCCCTTCGGAGCAAAATTCCGGCACCCCGGCGCGGCGTCTCTAAAATCCACAGTAGTTGAAAGTGACGTAAAACCATAACATTATTATTATTATTATTATTATTATTATTATTATTATTATTATTCTTGTATCGTTATGCCCGACTCAGGAGCACGGTTGAACCTGTTTAGCTGATGTGTTGGCCTTCTTTTCCTTCCAAAATCTCTTCATCCTCTCGCTGAGCGCCCCTCTTCGGTCTTCTGTCCAAGTTATGGTGGCCCTGGTGTTGGGTTTGTTTTCAAATTGGTGATTGTCGATTAGGGTTCTGAATTTGCATCTGTCCTGTATAATATTGTCTGAAATGTTGATTTCCTGGAGATCTGTTTCAATTTCACGTAGCCAGCTGTTCTTGGTTTTTAGTGAGAGGGCCAAGTTGAGAATTCTTTTAGTCAATCTGCCATTGTTCATTCTGATAATGTGCCCGTAAAATTTCAATCGTCTTTTTTTTTTTTCGAAAAGTATGAGACATTTTTTCACATTGGCGATATATTTCCTGGGATGACTTTTTCCTCCAGATTCCCTCTATAAAAACTGGGCCAAAAATTTTTCGTTAAATTTTCCTTTCTTGTTTTTCAATCTCTTTGGTTAAAGATTTGCCACCAATGATTAAGGTTTCTGATGCATATAACGCCTCCGGTTTGATTACTGTATTATAATGTCTAAGTTTTGCTTTCCGAGATATTGATTTTTTGTTATACCTATTCCAAGTGATTCTGTAAGCTTTCTGTAATTTGGAAATTCTCTCTTTATTTGCTTCACGGTTTAAACCAGAGGGCTGAATAATTTCTCCCAGATATTTGAATTCGTTCACTTGAAAGATTTTGCCGAATTTAGTTCTCATAGGTTGTCCGTCTAAGTATCGTGAGGCTCCTTCCATGTACTGAGTTTTCTCATAAGAAATTTGAAGTCCCGTTTTGATGGCAATTTCATGTAATTTTTCAATGGAATGAATTGCTTCTTGCCTGTTATTAGAAAGGATTGCTATGTCATCAGCAAAGGCCAAACAATGTACATGAATTCTATCTTTGAGTAGTCTGCCAAGGGTTATTCCCTTAGTTTCCTTTCCCCAGGTCCTGATTATCTTCTCAAGTACAAGGTTGAACAGTAACGGAGATAATCCGTCTCCTTGGCGGACCCCAGTGTTAATTGCAAAAGGCTCAGATATTTCGCCGAGGAATTTAACTTTTGACGTAGTGCCAGTTAGTGTTTGTCTGATTAATTCTCTTGTTTTTCTATCCACTTGAAATTCTTCTAGAGTATTGAAAAGTGTTTGACGATCTATAGAGTCATATGCTTTTCTGAAATCTACAAAGGTAATGACTGTCTGTCTGGTTTTGCGCATTTGTAGGATAGTTTTGAGGTTAAGAATTTGTTTCGTACATGATCTTCCTTTTCGGAAACCTGCCTGGTATTCTCCAATCAGACGGTCTGTTTGTTTCTCAAGTCTAGTGAGCAGGGCTTTGGAGAAAATGTTATAAATAACTGGTATCAAGGAAATTCCTCTATAATTATTGATGTTGGTTTTATCCCCTTTCTTGTGCAGTGGATGGATTAGCGCACATTTCCAATCCTCAGGTATTTCTTCGGTGATCCAGATGTTCTCAATAATTGAGTGGATTTTCCGGGCTACGTTCTCACCACCTATCTGCAGCATTTCGGCAATTATACCATCTTCCCCTGGGGCTTTATTATTTTTGAGTCCATGGATTATTTCTTTAATTTCTTCCAATGTTGGGGGTTCTGAATCTTGGTTGGATGTTTTTTTTTCAAAGATGATTTGTTCTTTAGGGGATTCACAGTTTAAAAGATCCTTGAAATAATCTGCTAGAAGTTTGCAATTTTCTTGATTATTTGTTTCCAATGTCCCATCCGGGCATTTGAAGCAAAGACTGGGTGCCTGATAATTTGATAATTCTTCTCTGAATGTTTTGTAGAAGTTTCGTGCATTGTTTTTAGTAAAATCTTGTTCAATTTCAGCCAATCTGTAGTGATCGTACTTGCGTTTTTCAGATCTGATGATTTTAGAGGTTTGTTTCTGTACTTTGGTGAATTCGTGACAATTTTGTTCCGTTTTGTGAGAATTCCAATTCTGCCAGGCTTTAATTCTGAAGTTTAGCCTTGTCACAGGTTTCGTTCCACCACCTATGCTTGCGTTTCCTGGGCGGTGTGCCAATGTTTTGAGAAGCTTTCGAAAGTATATCTTTGAGTTCTAACCAGCCAGAAGAATCGTGAGTAGGGATACTTTCTTGGAAAGTACTGGCGTTCTGTTTAAGAAATTCTGGATCGACGCGCAGATTTTTTGTTATTTTTGGTTTGGACCTGTTTGGTTGAAATTTTACCTTGATTAAGGATAGATGGTGGTCAGAGTCAATGACTCCTTTCTTGACTTTGACATTCATAATTTCTTTTTGATTCTTTTTGGAAATAGCCACATGATCTATTTGAAATTCTCCTAAGTGAAAATTAGGGGATCTCCAGGTCTTTTTCTTGTGTGGAAGTGCCAGGAAATGTGTTGACATTAGTTTGAGATCAAAAGTTTTGCAAAAATCAAGTAATCTTTCTCCATTTTTATTAGTTCTATTGTGTGCTGGATATAGTCCTACAATGGTCCTGAATTTCCTTTCTCTACCAATTTGGGCATTAAAATCTCCCAAGAGGATTTTTATGTGATGATTTGGAATGATGGCTGTAGTTTCTTCCAGCAGTTCCCAGAAGTCTTCCACCTTATGTGGATCTTTACGATTGTAGTTGTTGGTGGGTCCATGCGCATTAATAAGCGTATAAGCTTTGTTTCCTGATATAACGGATAGTGTTGAAATTCTTTCAGAAGGCGAGGAAAAGTTAAGCACTGAGTTTATAATGTTTTTTCTGACAGCGAATCCAGTGCCAAATTGTAGTGACTTCATATGGAGGGAGATTGTTGGCTTGCCTTTATAAATTCTATAATTTCCTGATTCAAAATGATTTTCATCCGTGTATCTGGTTTCCTGTAGTGCTAAAATTTGGATGTTGAAGTTATCCAACATGTCTGTTAATTGTTTTAACTTGCCAGTTTTCCGAAGTGGGTTGATGTTTAAGCTACCAATGAAAGTTTTGCATTTTGGGCGAAGAGATTTGGGAAGCTCCGATACATTCCCGCATGATATTCTCGGTCCCCCAGAATCCGATGACCGAGAAAAATAACTAGTATGTCTACTAGGGCCTGGGGTAGTTATATTGTAGGTTGTTTCCATCATGCTAACAAGTTGAAAGTAGTGGGGACATCGATATATGTCGGTGTCATGGTTACAACTGAAGTAGTGAGCTTCAGAGGTTGCTGAAGATGTTGTCAAGCTGTGCCTGTTTTTGGTCCGCGAGAGGTATTTTATTTCCCTCAAACCCTCCGGACAAGTCCGGCGAGCCTCCCTATCCGCCACCTGGGACGCGCCCGATAGAGGAACAGGCAGAAACCCCCACGGGATTATTATTATTATTATTATTATTATATAGTAGGCCTACGCTAAGGTGTGTGTTTCACAAAACTAAAGCTCCCAAACCAGAGGGAGTTAGAAGGTGTGGTTTGTACCAAAATCTTCCAAATCGTTTGAATAGTACAGGAAAAATCTTGCATTTCTTGAAAAGTAACGGATATATATTTATTTGTTTATAAAGTTCTTTTAAACAAATAAACAGGACGATAGCTCCTGCCAGAACTGTGTCGCGTCCAGCCCGTATAACACTAGAGCCGGGCTGGTAGTCTGTACACACCCCACTATGCGAGAGTTATCGCACGGGTCCACTAGTTAATATAACTTTGCAGTGAAAAGGATGGTAAGTACCTTCGCTTTGAATTTAAAAGTGATTAAATGTTCCCACAAGAAGATAAGAAATGGACATATAGGACTATGCAAATTTGTGATGATGATGATGGTTTAACGAGCCCTAACATCTAGGCCTTAATGTACAATATATCTCTGTAATCGCTTGTTACGTAGACTGCAGATGATTGGTATTTCGTAAATTCAGAATCAGGATAATAATTTTATTAATGCAGCCAACGGTCATTTTCTTTTCAGGACGGGGCCGTGGACCTGTTGAAAGGAATCGTCATGGCATTTGCCTAGTGGTGAAAATGGGAAACTGCGAAAACCATTTTCATGACGACCGAGTTGGGATTCGAACCCATGCTCTCCCGATGCCAGTGAGGCTCGAGGTAGCGCTTCAGCGCTCTTGGCCACTACGGCCGGTAGAAATAGCAGTTCACTACTGTCCGGAAGACATTCATCAAAACGAACGCCATTCGCTATCTAGTTTGCTGCACCGTCACACAGGCGCGCCTCTAGAGGGTAGGCAAGGTAGGCTAAGCCTACCATGGCATTTTGAGAAAGAATACGTACGGTGACCCGACAGGAGAGTGACAACGTTTTTCGCAACAATATCTCTTCTTAGGGCAGGCAAGTTAAGAGCTTGCTTAGTCGACCAACTACAGAGTGCTTGGCCCCTGAATGAGCATACGAACAAATATCCCAGTCTCGTCCTTACTCAACGCATGCATATAACACTTGGGTAGGCATGTTGAGACGCTGTCTATCTTCTCCGATCTCTTACGAAAATTGCCGACTTCTACCGACTCCACAGCTGTCAAGTGTTGTTCACAACCATGCACCTACATGTAAAATGTTACAATTGGTGTCAGTTGTGTTTATAGGTATTAATGTATTACCGTATCTGTACTGTGTGAGGTTTGAACATGTTGCGTTACAAGTAAATATGTAACGTACATACTTGATCCTACCCTGAAAATTAATCACAAGCCGCTACTGCGTCGCAGCCATCCTATTCTCGTGTGTTTATTGCGAGATGGCTCGTTTTGTTTTTGATTCCTGAAAGGGGGGTTGATACTGTGGGAGTGGAACCTTAAGCCTGTTCAGTGTTGTATTAAAACTGGTTCTCGGATTTACATTGAGCGCCTCATGACGGCATGGGGGAGGCAGTTGGCTGTGGGTGACGATTATGTTGATATTACTGAACGGTCAGTTCCAGCGCATACATAGGCTGTTATTAATGAACTTTCTGAATGGAGCGACCGTTTTAACGTCTTCTACGAAGACCTCCATGGAGCAAGTTTTATCATCAGTAAGCGGAAATTAGATGCGTTGAGAGTTGTTTTCAATGGATTTATTTGAATAGGACTGCTTTTCGAGATTATAATTGCAAACACTATTTTGCGTTGAGAGTTAGGTTGCATGGCATATTCCGTGTACTCTTCCCACATACACAGCAGATTGGTTATTCGACGCTGGGTAATTCGAACTCTGTGTTAGCGGGTATACTGTACTCCCCGTTATCACATGACCAGAAGTTTATAATCACGCCAACACGCCGCGAGTCCTACAGAATACTTTTTTATTTTTTACATTACGAACAATCAAAATTCGTAGTTCAGTTCTAGGGGCTAAGGACATCGTGGTCGTTAGCCTTGTTTACTTTGGTATGTGTTGGATGTGTCTGACAACCTGTGTTTCTGTGGTGGGGGCTGTAGTATTGTGTTTAATCACCAAAGTTGCTCTTTAGTCGGTCAACACAACTGTTTTCAAACAAATTGCTCGTGAAGTAACGATTATTTTATCACCCTCTTACCTGAAAGAAATGTTTAAGTTCTATTTGGGCACACTTGTGTTCACCGACTGAAGAGGAATTTTCTTGATTGATTATACAGACATCGCTGAAAAATGGCCTCTAACATTTCAGTATTGTGTTCAACTGTAATTATTAGAGTATGGTTGGGTTATGTGTTCCTGGACTTGAAATAAGGTACCATCCCGGCATTTGCGTTGAAACCCCCGGGGAAGACCCACATTCGGGGTAACTGCTGTCATTGCCGGGGTTCGAACAACCTATCTCAGCGGTTAGTGCACTCACCTTCGCAGTTGCAGGAACGGAGTACGCTGAGCCTTGTGAGACAAAACTGAGAAGAGGTGGGTTCGATTCGCACCTCAGCCAGCCTGGAAGTGGTTTCCCACTTCTAATTTTGGCAAACACTGAGATGATTACCAACTCAAAGTCACGACCGCCTCCTTCCCAATCCTCACCTGAACTAAAATTACTCACACTACTACAGTCACCTCAATAACACATGTCACCAGACAAATCATATTCGGCAATACATATATACTGTACTAGCCAGCCTGGTATCTTTAACGGTTTACCCAGCGTAAGCTTAATAGGCGCACGGACGGCAGGTTCCAGATGCAATTCAGAAAAAAATCCTCTCGGCACGCCGAAAGACGGAGATAGATTTCACCGAGCAGACTAGGAGATAGGCTATCATAGGCAAAATATGCAGGTTTTCGTAGAAGGATCAGACCTCATTGATTGCGAGAAAGTATTCTACAATTGGAGCTTAATTAACTTTTTTTTCGTCTTTCTATGCATATTTTTAACGTTTTATTGTCTTATGGGGACGGTAACCTTCTTGTAATTTGCGCTCCATTTTTGTACTTGTGGTCACACTGTCCTTATGCAAGGTTTGGAACTGATTTGTATCTACACTGAAGAAAATGGAAATTGCAACACCCAGAAGGAGTGGTGCTACATTACTGCAATTGAACATGCAGGACGAGTGTTCGGTTGTGATTCGATGATTAAACTTTCAGGTCCCTCTGACCGCAAGTTTGGACGACAATCAATACAGGATGTGCCCACCACGAGCTGCAATACATTGATGAATTAGGCGAAGCATGGAGTCAATAAGGCCCTGGATCGCTTCCTGAGGAATTGTGGCCCATGCTTGCTGCACTGCACGGGTCAGTTGTTCCAGAGTTGTGGGTGGCTGAGGACGGTTGGCCAGTTGTCGACCCATCATCTCTCACACATGCTCAATAGGACTGAGGTCCGGGGATCTGGCGGGCCATTCTAAGGTTGTGATGTCGTGGAGAGCTTCTCTGGAGATGCGTGCAGTGTGAACCCGGGCATTGTCCTGCTGATACATCCCATTGGCAATGTTCGCCATCATAGGGATAACCACTGGATTGAGTACCCTATCAACGCACTGTGGAGCAGTCATAGTGCCCTCAACAAGCACCAATTGTGATTTCACATTAAAGCCAATAGCTCCCCAGACCATAATGCTTGGTGTTGGCCCTGTGTGCTTCTCGACAATAAGGTCTGGGTGGCCCCTCTCCCCGGTACGTCGGCGCACACGATTCCGGCGATCACTGCGGGCAAGACAGAAGCGCGATTCATCACTAAAGACGACCCTATGCCATTCGTCGACCCACGTCGATCGTTCTCGACTCCAGCCTTACACGTCGCTGATGTGGGGTCAATGGAACACCTTCTGCAGGGACACCGGATCGTAAGCCAGCTGCACGCAGGCGATTACCAACTGTTTGTTGTGTAACGTGGGGTGCCACAGCTGCTCGAATTTGCGCTGCTGTTGCATGGGGTTCCATCCGGGCCATCCAAATGATGCGGCGATCCTCTCTCACAGTTGTCTGTCGCGCTGGGCCTGTGCCAGGTCTACGAGTGTGGGTACCTTCATTTGATCACTGCTGCCATACACGTTGTACCGTAGATGCCTGTCGGCCAACACGTGCAGCGACAGTTCTTAGCGATAATCCAGCCTCACACAGCCCAATTATCCGAGCCCTCTCAAACGGCGACAGTTGTTGATAGCGTGCTCTTCTCTGTCGTCGAGGCATGTTTGACGGCGAACACTTCACTGCACAGACTGCAAGTCAACTACACTACACCAGAGTCCGTATACTGGAGTTGATTCCTCCGCGACCAATCACGTGGGGAGACCTGTAGCAAAAATCCAATGGGTCTGAAACTTTGATCGTTTACATACCTACATGGCATCGTTCCATATCTTAAATTCAACACAAACGACCAATGCCTTCATGGTGTTGCAATTTCCAGTTTCTTCAGTGTATCTAACAGTGTTACATCTTCACGCCAAATATTATCTCCCGCAGAGATGTTGGTTGGTTCCCCAGTTTAGGGGCTGCGATAATGCGGTCATGTAACCCCGTGTACTTTGGGATGTGTAGAATCTGTCTGATGAAAGGTGTTAATTGTGATGGCTGTATTAGTCTGTAATCCAGGTAGACTAAGGACTGCAGACGGTCAATTTCAAGTAGACTAGTAGTTCCTAATTTTGATACCAAATACTACCGTCAACGACACCTAGCTGTGAACTTGGCAACCAGATGCCACCGCAACCAGCAACTTGCAACTAACGTTGGAACTTCCCCTCCGAAGGAAAGCATACTGAGGTATTGTTAGCGCTCTTAGAAAATCCGACGACTTAGGCCGGCTTTGAACCCGCGACCTTAGGCATAGAAGTTCGGCATGCTACCAGTTACATCACCTAAGCCGCTTCCCACAGAGTCAGTTGGAAAACTTAATGTGATCGCGTGCAATGGCGTTGTCATGGCAACCTCTGATAGCTCATCCCTCATTAATTTAGAAGCGTTGTCATGGTAACCTCTGATGGCTCTTGGCATTTTCTTATAATTCCGAAATCATTTTGCTCATCCCTTGGCGTAATGGTGGGTCATATAAAAACTCTTTCAGAAAAAGTTTTAGGTAATTATTAGGGAAATATTGTCCATTTTGTACGGTTTTGATAGTGCCTATTAAGAGAGATACGATTAATGTTTCCCGAAAAACCCACTTTTTCCCAGCCCTTTGCTCAATGGTTGGTGCTATCAAAAAAACTTTTTAAACATAAATATTTGGCACTTATCCGATACATAGTATGAACTGTGAATGGATTCGATATTTCACGTTTTAAGAGAGTTATAGCGATATTTCACTTTTTAGAAAAAGCCCCCCCCCCCCTATTTTCACCCCCTTCGACCGATTTTGCCCATTAACGAACTCGACCGAAATTTTAAAGGGATACATATTATGTTAAAAAAACAAAGTTATTGGTGCAAAATTACGTCAGTTATCGTGTCCACAAGAAACTGATATATACCGTATATACATAAATTATATATAAACTTTTGAACTGACGGTGGTTTTGGGGTCTATGGGATATGAAACGCGAAGATATGTCGAAATTTTCCGGAAGTCGAAACATGTTACCCATTGCAATAGTTAACTTTCTAATGAAATCTACCTAAAAGCCGACGTGAACAGTGAAACTCCAAACACATATACTCTGCAGTCTTAACTCGATACGACTGGACAGTTTGTGCTGGCCGAAGCTGGGGTGATAGGCTCGCAAACCCGCTCCGAAGCTAGTAATTTAAATTTCCAGTGAATTGAGATTGTTGGAAGTAATGAAGACTTAAAAACACTTACAGTAGACCAGTGGTTCCCAACCTGGGGGCGAGCACCCCCAAGTGGGCGATTTAGGTTATCAGGGGGGCAATAGATAAGTGGGGGGCGATGAGTTTTCATAGGGGGGAAAATTAAAATAGTACTGTACAGTAGACGTTGCCGGGTAGTACACGGAAAATATGTGACAGGAGCGCCTCCCGTTCGCTTGTTCATCATTCATTGCCAAGTTTGATATTCACGAGGTGAATATTGGCCGTAAAGGGCCGATTCAGTTTCCAACCCTTAAAAAGTGTCAGTGTCAGATAATGTGACTCCTCAACTCTCAAAAGACAAAATCCTAATTTTTACTGATCAGATCAACTTGACCAGGTTAAAAACTGACATGGAATCAAGATTTGAAGATTTGACCAAGTTACAAATTCCGGATTGGATTCGAGATCCATTCTCGTTTGAAGCTGTGGATAACCTTGATAACTCTTTGCAGACTGAGTTTCTAGATCTGAAGTATGATTATGAGCCGAAAATCATTTTCAAGCAGAGCGGTTACGAGTTAACCTGGGTGAAGCTTATGGCCACTTATCCACAACTGTGGAAAAAAAAACTGAACCACTTCTCAACTCGTTAGTTGAAAAAGGATTTAGTTCTGTTGTTCAGCTCCTCACAAACAAAGAAATAAGTTGGACATGCCTCAAAGGAGACTTGCCCCTGAACTTGACGAACATAAAGCCGGGTATTCAAGCTTTATCTGAAATCCAGCAAGCACAAGGCAGCCATTGAAAAGGAAAAATAAAACAATAACAACGTTTTCATCTATTTTTTCAAATTTTAACTGTCAACTTTCTTAACTTTTTCAGATCCCAATTTAAAAATGAAAACACGTACTCCTGTTTTTAAATGTACCTCAATGATCTTAGTTAATTATTTAAATTCTTTGTTCTTAAAAAATCTGTAAAAAATGTACATTTTAATATTTTTCAATTTTATTTATGAGTGACCGGATAAAACTGCTTCGGTTGTTTCTATATACGGTAGTAAAATTGTTTAAAATAATAAAACTGCCTTATTATTTACACTTTACTTCAAATTAAAGTTAGGCATACAATGAAAATGAAAAGGGGCGATAGGTGTTAGTCAACCTCCAGAAAGGGGAGATGGGCCACAAAAGTTTGGGAACCACTGCAGTAGACGATGTGTTAAAGATATGCTGTCGTGGACCTTTTTGTAGAAATTCATGTTGAACAATTCTTACCCTCATAGTACAGTAGCCTATATATAGACTAGATATTTTAAACTGTTTAACCAGCGTATGCTTAAAAGGCGCACGAATTGCAGGTTTTTATTGGGCTCGATTCACAGAAACCTTCCTCGGGAAATCCTTTGCAGAATGGTGAAAACTGCATCAATATCCACCCAGTGGTTCTCGAGATTACCCGTTACATCCAAGAATCGGGGACTTTGTTTTATACTATGTAGAGATAATTATATATATACCCAATTACACTGAGCTAAATGATAACGATGTTGCAAAGTCGCTCAATAAATTAACAACAACAACAACAAGCTACACAGTGACCGACAGTATTCTTTGTGGCTGTCTATCGATTGGTGAAATATAATAAAAATGTGTTGTTTTCAATTACGGGCTTAGGCATCGTGGTCATTTAGCTCCGTGTACTTGGGGGTGTGTTTATGTATGTATATTTATAATTGAGGCGATGATTGGGATGGAGGCGGCTGTGAACCATCCCGACATTTGACTGGAGTAGAAATGGGAAACTATGGTAAACCACTTCCAGAATGACAGAGGTGGGAATTAAACCCGCCTCTTCTCAGTTTTGCCTCCTTAGGCTGAGTGGAACCCGTTCCGGCCCTCACACCAGAATTGAATTTCATGGCAGAGCCGGAAATCGAACCTATATCTCCGGGGTGACGGCCAATAATGCTAGCCGCTACACCACAAGGTGGTCAAATGAAATGCATTTTTAACCATGATTGTTTTCCATTGCTGGCAAACACAACAGTATTTTTCACTCTTGTAAATTGAACGTCGCCCGACGCAGCTAATAAGCAGACTAATTTGGTCAGATTCGCCCTACACGTTTCAAAAACACAATTGAAAATATCCTCATAAATATCAGCGACTTTCCGGTATATACTGTTAATTCTGGTTAAGTAATATTGCCCATTAAAGGATCTATTCAGATAATCGGTAATCGCCACCGACAGTAGTGGCTACGTGGGCTAAAGCGCAGCGTTAGGTCATGGGGCCAAGCTCTCTGCTGACTCGGTAGATGCGTGGGTTCGAGCCCTACCGTCGGCTGTCCTTGAAATGGTTTTCCGTGGTTTCCCATTTTCAACACCAGGCAAATGCTGGGACAGTACCTTCTGAGAGGCCACGGCCGCTTCTTTCCACATCCTTGCCCATTCATCTTCATACATTCCATCTCTCATCCCGACGTGCAGGTCGCCCACGGGCGTCGTCTAGAAAGACCTGCACTCGGCCTCTCAGGAGGCTACACGACAAAAAAAATCGGTAATCGCCTAAACAGTAATCAGTTCTGTGAGGAAAAACTTGGAAAAGAAAGTCTCTATGAAGACTAACTGTTATGATGTAACTTAATTGCAAATTGCTATGTTGTACTACAGGTTATCGTTTATCATTGTCAGAAGTAGAGATGCATTATTACACACAAGTTGGCCTTCAACGGATTGATGACCCAAGTGCCACCTTCTGTGGTCTTGCGGTTGGCTTCGGATTGAAACTCCGGATGTAAAGGCCCTGGTTTCGGTTCCCGTATGTCAAGAAAATATGTTCTGGTGTGAGGGCTGGAACGGGGTCCTCTCAGTCTCGTTGGGTAAAACTGACAAGAGATAGTTCGATCTCCATGTCAGATGACCTAGAAGTAGTTGTCTGTGGTTTCCCCACTTTTAATCCAGGCAAATGCTGAGATCGTTGCTAATTTAAGGTCACGGCAGCCTCCTCCCAAATCTGAGCCTTAGTTACAAATACATACTGTTACGGCTGTGAGTTTGTGTCATCGCTCGCCGCTTGAGTCACAACTGCCCCAGGGGCTGGGCTGTGGCATGCCTCCTGTATTGCGTGTGCCTTATGCAACAGGGCTACTAAGACAAAGGGATAGTCCAGAAGATTCGTGACTGGACCAGCGATGGAAACCTCGAGAAGCCGTGGACCCTGGATGGATCTAGAACCATTTATTGAGTCACCGGCCTGCTATATAAGAGTGACCCGTGAAGCAGTTGTGGTTGTTGTGTTTTACGAGCTAGTGTGAGCGTTTATTCTGAGCGACAGAAGTGTGGTGACTTGCGAAACCCCTAGTGTAGCGGCGAAGTGAGGAACATACAGGGGACTGCCGTGTTCTGAGTAAGTGTGCTTTCACTGAGTGTCAGATATTGTGGTGTCGAAATTAAGTGACATTGTTTCTCCCAGCTGGTGAACAGCGCGCAGCAAGTGCTCGTAAGTACTGTAGTAGGCGCACATTAGAAAGAAGTTGCATGTAGTTCTGTCAAGGCCACTAGGCTCATTAGCGGCAGGATTAACTTCTGTGGTTTGTTGACAAGTGAAAGGGGCAAGAGCTCTCCACAAGCAAGAGACTTTGTAAACTGGAGTAAGGTTCCTAATTGCTTGTATTTGCTGATTAGTGTAATTGTCTGGCCGCAATAAAGTTAATTACTTCTTTAAGCAGTAATTGGTGTTGTGCTTCCTACCCACCGTAATCCAGTTAACAAAAGTGCCACTAGGGGGGTGGCACGTAACAACTGGTGTCAGAAGCCGGATTACGAACTCAAGCACAACACCTGACGGTCCTGGTTTCAAAACCCGAGCAGGTCATTTTCTCTAATTTTCCTGTGAGTGCATGCCCTTTACAAGGCAAACAACTAAAATGGAGGCGCAATTGGCAGCATTGCTAGAAAAGTTAAATGGCATAGAAGACGGCCAGAAGAATTTAACCAAGGACCTAACTGCCAAAATGGAAGACGGCCAGAAGAAGATGGAGGATGGCCAGAAGAAGATGGAGGATGGCCAGAAGAAGTTAGCAGAGGACCTGAAGGACAGCCAAAATAAGTTAGCAGAGGACCTAACTTCCAAATTAGAAGAAGGCCAAAATAAGTTAGCGGAGGACCTGAAGCAGATGGAAGACAGCCAGAATAAGTTAGCAGAGGACCTAACCGCCAAATTTCTGGATGGCCAGAAAAATCTGGAAGAGTGTCTGTTGACGAAATTAGAGGAGAGCCAAAGGAAATTAGAACAGGGCCTACGTGAGGAAGTCGCGGCAGTGGAGGAGAAGTTCAACACCTTGCAAGTGGAAGTTGCCGAGCTGCGCCAACGCCCGCTGATGGGGGTGGAGGAGAAATTCAACGCCTTGCAAGTGGAAGTTGCCGAGCTGTGCCAACGACCGCTGATGGGGGTGGAAGAGAGATTCAACGCTCTACAAAAGGAATTTGCTGAGCTAAGTCGACTCACGCCGACAGGGATGGAAGATGGATTCAAAGCCCTACAAGAGGAAGTCGCCGAGCTGCGCCGACGCCCGCCGACCGGGGTGGATGAGAGAGTCAAGGCCCTACAAGAGGAAGTTGCCGAGCTGCGCCAACGCCCGTCCACCGTTACACCGGGAATATCAGGAACGGGACATAGCAGAGTGACGCCCCCAACCTTCGACGGAAAGGTCCCGTGGAGCACCTACTTACGTCAGTTCGAGGCGGCCTGTTCCATAAATAACTGGAACAACACAGAAAAGGCTACAGCTCTCATTGTAGCGCTGAGAGGTGACGCCCTTAACGTCCTTCAGGCCATCCCGACTGGATCCCAGGACTACGCTTCACTGATCGCCCATATGGAGTCCCGATATGGAGATAGCCATCTTCAGCAGGCCTACCAGATGCAGCTCCGGACCCGGGTACAGAAGAACGCGGAAACCCTGCAGGAGTTCGAGATGGACATCGCACGCCTCGTAAGGCTTGCCTACCCAACAGCGCCGGCCGACTTTCTGGAGCAGATAGCGATGCAGACCTTCACCGACGGGCTACGGGACTCAGACACTCAACAGGCGCTGCGACTCGCGCGCAATAAGACCCTGGCAGATGCGCTGAGCCACGCACTTGAATTCGAGACGGCAAAACAGGCATCCAGAATGCACGCGCGGGTGCGTCAAGTGGACGTCGATGAACCAGCAAAAACCAACGAGACCAAGCCCCTGGCCGACGAATTGATGGAGGCGCTAAGCCGTTTCTTCGATAGTCGCGGCACCACCAGCAACGACACAGCCGGAAGACAACTGAAGAGGCGGCCTGGAAGAGGACTACCGACCTGCTGGGCCTGCGGTAAGAAAGGCCACCTGAGCAAGGACTGCGGTGATCGCCGCCGCCGAGGGTATCCGACGGGAAATCAGTCGTCTGAAAACCGCGCGGCCCAGGGAAACGAGTATTAGCCAGCCTTGGGGGGCAAAGGTTGGCTTGTGACAGTCGTCAAGCCCCGGCAGTCCAAGTGCGTGTGACGAAGTTACGGAGGGACAATAGCAGCCTGATGGTCGACGGAGTCATCAACGGAGTGAGCTGGCCCATGCTGATCGACACGGGAGCATCGAGGACCATCGTCAATCCCACTGTGATCCCGAAGTGGAGAGTGCAACCCACACAAAGGAACCTCCAGCTAATAACCGCGACCGGAGAGACCGCACCGGTACATGGCGAAGCATCACTGGAGTTCGTCATTGGTCGACGGGTGATAAAGCATCCAGTGCTTGTGGCTGACGTATCAAACGAAGTGATCATCGGACTGGACTTCCTGGACCAGAACAACATCATCTTGGACCTGAGTACCAACACTCTGCACTTCGGAGGTGAGGAACTTGCTTTGCAACCAGCACACGAGGCCGTCACCGCACGACGAGTAAGGCTGGGAGAGGACGTCATCGTTCCTGCCAGGACGGAGGTCAGCGCCGCCGTAATTGTCGACGGAACTGCTGAGGGAGTGGCGGCTGTCATCGAGCCAAAATATGAGGACATCCAGACAAAAGGATTGCTAGTTGCCAAGACCCTCATCAACACGACGTCTCGGCCGTACGTCCGCCTGTCCAACCTGAGCGACTACGACATTGCGGTTCACCGGGACACCAACCTAGGAGTCGGCGAGCCCGTTACCTGGATTGCCCGCATCACCGACACGACGGACGGACACCTGCAGACGGACAACCGAAGAAGACGCACACTGCCAGAAGAACTACAGAAGCTGTACCAAGGATCCCAGGACCATTTAGACGAGGAACAATCACGCCAACTTCAGGACCTGCTACGCGAATTCCAGGATGTCTTCTCCGTGGGGAGCAAAGACTTCCGGCAGGACAAGCTTGGTCCAGCACAGAATCGACGTTGTGGACAGCGCACCGATTAGGGCCCCATTCCGACGTGTCTCGCTCGCCAAGCAAGCCGAAGTCGACCGGATGGTAGAAGAGATGAAGGAGCAAGGGGTGATCGAGCCATCACATAGTCCTTGGAGTTCTCCGGTCGTGCTTGTGAAGAAGAAGGACGGTTCCACCAGGTTCTGCGTGGACTACAGGCGGGTGAACGACGTCACGAAGAAGGACAGCTACCCTCTACCCCGGATCGACGACACGCTGGACACCATATCAGGGTCAAGATGGTTCTCCACCTTGGATTTGAAGAGTGGCTACTGGCAGGTGGAGGTCCACCCTAAGGACCGCGAGAAAACGGCGTTCTCTGTGGGCAGCGGGCTCTGGCAGTTCACCGTCATGCCATTCGGTCTGTGCAAAGCCCCTGCGACCTTCGAAAGGCTAATGGAGTCCATTCTGAGGGGACTACACTGGAAGACCTGCCTGGTCTACCTAGACGACGTGATCGTTCTGGGGAGAAGCTTCGAGGAGCACTACAGCAACCTGAAGGAGATCTTGTTGAAGCTACGGGCTGCCCAGCTGAAGTTGAGCCCCAAGAAGTGTCAGCTCTTCCAGAAGCGGGTCCAGTACCTTGGGCATATCGTCTCCGAGGAAGGGGTGCGCACCGACCCAGAGAAGACCGCAGCTGTGAGGGAGTGGCCAGTTCCGAAGGACAAGTCCCAACTACGAAGCTTCCTGGGACTCTGCACTTATTACCGTCGCTTCGTGAGGGGATTCGCCGACATCGCCAAACCTTTACATCGCCTGACTGAGAAGGACCAACTCTTCACGTGGACAGCAGAATGCCACAGTGCCTTCGAACAACTCAAGCAGGCTCTGTGCACCGCGCCTATTCTGGCCTACCCCAGACCTGGAACTAGGTTCATCGTCGATACCGATGCCAGCGACTTTGGCATAGGGGGAATCCTGTCGCAGGTAGTGGACGGCGAGGAGAGAGTAGTGGCCTACTTCAGCAAGGCCTTGTCAAAGCCAGAAAGGAACTACTGCGTCACCAGGAAGGAGCTGCTCGCCATCGTGAAGACCATTGAACACTTCCACAAGTACCTGTACGGGCAAGAATTTCTCATCAGGACCGACCATGCATCCCTGAGGTGGCTCCTGAACTTCAAGCAGCCCGAGGGTCAACTCGCGCGGTGGTTAGAGAGGCTTCAACAGTATAACTTTGAGATTCAGCACAGGAAAGGCCAACTGCATTCTAACGCCGACGCCCTGTCACGAAGACCGTGCCCCGAAGACTGCACCTTCTGTGCCCGAAGGGAGGAGAACACCGGGATACAGTGCCGAAGGACTACCGTGGAAATTCAAGGGAGCTGGAGCCGCGAATCTTTCACGCGGGCGCAAGCGGAAGATGATGACCTGGGACTGATAGCCGAATGGAAGAGGGCCTGTGTCCCCAGACCCGGGTGGAACATTGTGAGTGACTGCAGTCCAAAGTTTAAGTCCTACTGGGCACAGTGGGACTCGCTGATTGTAAGGGATGGCCTCATCTGCCGTACCTGGGAGAGCACCGACGGGAAGACATCTCGGGAACAAGTCGTCGTTCCAAAGGCTATGACGGAGGAAGTCCTGAAGGAAGTTCATGGAGGATCATCTGGTGGACACCTAGGGATAAAGAAGACCCTGGAGAAGCTGAGAGAGTGGTTCTACTGGATCGGATGCCGAACAGACGTGGAGAACCACTGCGCGAGGTACCACGATTGCGCAGCCAGCAAGGGCCCAGGACGAAGACGACGGGGTCCACTGAAGATCTACAACGTGGGCGGCCCCATGGAGAGAGTGGCCATCGATGTTGCTGGGCCATTCCCGTTAAGCGAGGCAGGGAACCGCTACATATTAGTCGTCAGCGACTACTTTACCAAATGGCCGGAGGCGTATGCGCTCCCTAACCAAGAAGCCGCGACGATTGCAGAGACCCTGGTGAAAGAATTCGTCAGCCGGTACGGAGTACCCCTGGAGCTGCACTCCGACCAAGGGAGGAACTTCGAGTCGCAGGTGTTCCAGAACCTATGCCAGCTGCTGGGAATCCGGAAGACAAGGACGACGCCGCTACACCCTCAGTCCGACGGGATGGTAGAGCGATTCAATCGCACCATCGAGAACCATCTCCGAATAGTCGTCAGCGAGCACCAGAGGGATTGGGACAAACATCTTCCACTATTTCTCCTGGCCTACCGCGCCGCAGTGCATGAAGCCACCGGGTGCACACCAGCCCGGGCCATGTTTGGGAGGGAGCTCCGTCTACCTGTCGATCTTGCCTTCGGCCGACCTGGGAATGATCCGGTCCCGGTAAGCCAGTATTGTCAAGAACTGGTCGACCAACTGGAGGACGTGCACGCGTTCGCGAGGGGGAAACTGCGGATCGAGACCGACCGAATGAAGACCCGATACGACCAGCAGACGGATGCCGGCGGATTCCACGAGGACGACCTGGTCTGGCTCTTCAACCCATTACGGAAGAAAGGCCTGTCACCCAAACTTCAGAAGTCCTGGGAGGGCCCGTACCGAGTCATGAAACGGATCAACGATGTCGTCTACAGGATCCAGCGGAACCCGAGGGCGAAGATGAAGATCGTGCATCGAGATCGCCTGGCAGCCTACGGAGGGACACAGACGGACCAATGATTGATCGGGACGATCAGCCTTTTTAGGAAGGGTTACGGCTGTGAGTTTGTGTCATCGCTCGCCGCTTGAGTCACAACTGCCCCAAGGGCTGGGCTGTGGCATGCCTCCTGTATTGCGTGTGCCTTATGCAACAGGGCTACTAAGACAAAGGGATAGTCCAGAAGATTCGTGACTGGACCAGCGATGGAAACCTCGAGAAGCCGTGGACCCTGGATGGATCTAGAACCATTTATTGAGTCACCGGCCTGCTATATAAGAGTGACCCGTGAAGCAGTTGTGGTTGTTGTGTTTTACGAGCTAGTGTGAGCGTTTATTCTGAGCGACAGAAGTGTGGTGACTTGCGAAACCCCTAGTGTAGCGGCGAAGTGAGGAACATACAGGGGACTGCCGTGTTCTGAGTAAGTGTGCTTTCACTGAGTGTCAGATATTGTGGTGTCGAAATTAAGTGACATTGTTTCTCCCAGCTGGTGAACAGCGCGCAGCAAGTGCTCGTAAGTACTGTAGTAGGCGCACATTAGAAAGAAGTTGCATGTAGTTCTGTCAAGGCCACTAGGCTCATTAGCGGCAGGATTAACTTCTGTGGTTTGTTGACAAGTGAAAGGGGCAAGAGCTCTCCACAAGCAAGAGACTTTGTAAACTGGAGTAAGGTTCCTAATTGCTTGTATTTGCTGATTAGTGTAATTGTCTGGCCGCAATAAAGTTAATTACTTCTTTAAGCAGTAATTGGTGTTGTGCTTCCTACCCACCGTAATCCAGTTAACAAAAGTGCCACTAGGGGGGTGGCACGTAACAATACACTACTGCAGTCATTGCAATGGGGGCAGATGACCTCTTAGTTCCGCCCCTTAAAACAACAATAACTCATTACAATGGCACAGGTTATCAAAGTCAGATTCCACACACACCCAAGTACACAGTGCTACATGACTACGATGTCGCAAAGCTCTTATTGAATCATCATCATCATCATCATCATCAACAACAACAACAACAACAACAACACAACAGCTAATTGGAGCAATAACTACTACAGACGTGGTTAAATTTATTATTAAAGATATCTTTAAAAATCAAGGTGTGATAATAAACTCTCATAATATAAGTCGGAATTCTTGCCGGCGAGGGGGTACATATGCATGAACTACGAGTTGTCAGCTGTGTGACGCAAACGGTTTGCACTGTTATGTCGGTGATTCATTGTGGCACAAGCTTTGCGTTTTGTCAGTTGGATATTTCAAGTTAATGTTAAGTGAACAGATTTGAGGATCCAACGCTTTACCCCTTAACGGAAGAGAAGTGTATTATTACAGTAGATGTCTTCTTCTTCTTCTTCTTCTTCTTCTTCTTCTTCTTGTTTCGTATAGGCCATCTAAGGACCACGACATTGAACTGTTACATTTGGAGTGGGCTTTTATATTTGCCCAGCAGTTACGCATATTCTGGCTGTGTTGTTCCCTCCTCTCCTGGGTCTAGAGGGCACCTGTTTTCTTTCTTGGCGGTTTGTCGTGGAACCTCAATTGCTGAAGCATCGTCCTGAGAGATGTCCGGTCTTTTAAGTCTCTTTCCGTCCCTCCAAGTTCTTGCAGATCTTTGTTCACTTCCCACAACCATGTTGACTTTGTCTTCCGCTTTTGCCAGTAACCGAGGAGCTGGTTGGTCAATCTGGTAGGATGCATCCTGTAGACGTGTCCATAAAATGCTAGAGGTCGTTTCCTAACAACATCCGTGATTCTTTCTCAGTACGTGTAGAAGATTTCTTCTTCTTCTTCTTCTTTCGTTACGGCCAACTAAGGGCCACGTCATGTCAACTGTTTTTTCTGCATTTTAATGTTAGCCCAGTACTCCTTCATTCGCAATCGATGTTGCACCTTTCTCTCTGTCGTCCACGCCTTCCCGGTTTTTAGCTTCGGCTTAAGTTGAAAACTCCGATGTTTCTGAAGTTTCTCCCTAAGTGGGCCACGCTCTTGGCTATCTTCTCGTGTAATCCCAGTCTCCAACAGATCTTTCTCTACTTCATTGAACCAGGCCCCCTTTGTCTTTTTCTCACGGAGAAAAGCAAAAATTCTGTTGGATAGCCATGTTGATTTCATTCGGGTTATATGTCCATAAAAAGACATCCTCCTTTTCCTCATCACGTCCGTTATTTTCTCTACGTGAGTGTACAACTCGTGGTTGTGGAGTCTTCGGAACTCGCCGTGTTCTTTGACTGGACCCAGGATTTTCCTCAATATCTTCCTTTCCTTGGTCTCCAGTTTTTCCATTATGCCTTTTCTATTCATGGAGAGACATTCCGCTGCATACAAAGCTTCTTGCCGGATGACCGTGCAGTAGTGCTTCAGTTTTGCATTCAGGGATATAGATCTTTTGTTGTACACATTCTTAGTTAGATGGTAAGCCATTTCAATTTTATTCAAGCGTGACGCAAAAGCCTCGTTTTCGGACATTGTAGGGTCTATCCATTCCCCAAGATACTTAAATTTCACAACCCGCTTGATTTTCCCATGATTCACTTCAATATGTTTTGGAGCCGTTTTGATGTTAGTAATAAATTCTGTTTTCTCGAAAGAGATCAGGAGGCCCGCCTTTGCAGCTTGTGTTTAAAGCTGGTTGATCTGTTTCCTGGCCGTATCCAACGAATCTGCAAAAACCGCAAGGTCATCTGCAAAGGCTAGACAGTCAATTGATAGGTTCTTATTCTTGTGACCAAGTCTGATTCCATTTTCGACTCCTTCATCACTCATTGTTTTGCGCCACTCACGGATAACTTTCTCAAGAACGCAGTTGAATAGTAGAGGCGAGAGACCATCTCCCTGTCGAACTCCTGTCCTTATCTCGAAGGCATTGGAAATCTCGCCTCTAAACTTAACTTTTGAAGTGGTGTTGGTGAGAGTCTGTTGGATGATCGCTCTGGTTTTGTTGTCTAGGCCGAACTCCTTTAGAATCTTAAGTAGGGTAGTCCGATCAATGGAGTCGTAAGCTTTCTTAAAATCAATGAAAGTTACTACAAATTTCTTGCTCCTTAGTTTCAGATATGAAAGGATAGATTTGAGATTCATGATTTGCTCCACACATGACCGTCCCTTCCTAAAACCTCCTTGATAATCACCCAGTTCTGTATCTAGCTGTTCTTCAGCCCTAGTTTGAAGAGCTTTTGAGAGGATTTTGTAAGTTATCAGTAGTAGGGAGATGCCTCGATAGTTGTTAACATCTGCTTTATCGCCTTTCTTATGAAGGGGGTGGATTAAAGCAGAAGTCCAATCACTTGGAAGTCTTTCGGTATCCCAAATTTCATGTATGATGTCCGTTAATTTATCCACCGTATTGTCACTAGCAAACTTCCACAGTTCAGCGATTATAGAGTCTTCACCTGGAGCTTTATGGTTCTTTAGAGATCGGATAATCTGTTTGACTTCCTCTTTCGTGGGTGAAGAGGAATCTGGGTGGACTTGCGCATGGTCATTAAATGTGAATATGGAACTTGGAGTCTCACAGTTAAGAAGGGACTCAAAATATTTTGCAAGCACCTGACAATTATCTTTGTCGCTATAAACTAGTTTTCCATTGCAATCCCTGAACTGAAGACATGGAGGGCTATATTTCTTCAAGTTGCTTTTAAATGTTCTATAGAAGTTGCGCATATTATTCTTCTGGAAATCCTGTTCGATTTGATCCATCTGGTTTTTATGAAAGGCACGTTTAGCATTGCGGATGGTTTTTGCTGCACTCGTTCTCTCATTCAAGAAGTCTGTCCAGTTGACTTGATTTTGTTGCGAATTCCATTTCTGCCAGGCATGCTGTCTCTTCCTTATTACTGCGTCACATTCACTGTTCCACCATCTAATCTCAAATTCCATGAGCCCAAAAGATAAGCAGACAAGAAGGGAAATCAAATCTCAGCTGAAAATCAAGAAAAGAGCAGCCCAGAATTCTTCAAAACTCTCCACTCTATTCACTGTAGAGGAAGTCAGAGTCGCCATCACAAACATGAAACTTGGGAAAGCAGCTGGATTCGACGGAATCTATCCTGAATTCCTCGCTCACTGTGGACCAGCTACAATTAAATGGCTTACTAACTTCTTTTCAGATATCCTTAATACTGGAAATCTCCCTGTATTATTCAAGAAAACAAAAATATTAGCGATCCTCAAACCGAACAAAGATCCGACAAAAGTCGAAAGTTATCGCCCCATAGCTCTACTAAGTGTCACAAACTACTTGAGCGACTCATCTACAACAGAATTTTTGATACTATTAACAACCACATCCCCATAGAACAAGCTGGATTCAGACCTGGCAGAAGCTGTAATGATCAAGTGTTTGCATTAACAACTCATATTGAAAATGGGTACGAGGAGAAATCTGTAAGCCTAGCTGCTTTCTTGGATCTATCTGCCGCTTATGATACAGTATGGCGAGAAGGCCTCCTTCTGAAATTTGTGAGCATCATCCCGTGTCTCAAACTCACAAACCTAATTAACAACATGCTGTGCAATAGACTTTTCCAGGTTTATTCTGGCAATGATAGAAGCAAGTTCTTCAAATTAAATGACGGATTACCCCCAAGGATCTGTCCTAGCTCCTCTCCTTTTCAGCTTGTACATATACGACCTGCAAGAAACTTCTTCAAGGAAATTCATATATGCTGATGACATCTGTTTGGTAACCCAGAACTCCAACTTCACCGATGCTGAAAATACACTAACTGCCGACTTGGAAGTCTTGGACACATATTTCAAGAAATGGTGCCTACGCCTAAATTATCAGAAAACTGTTGTATCCGCATTTCACTTACGCAATAGGTTCTCTAATTACAAACCAGAAGTCAAATTCAGAGGACAAACTTTGCAGTTCTGCAGCATGCCTAAGTACCTTGGGATAACACTTGATAGGTCCTTGACCTTCAAACAACATCTCACGAACGTGGCCGCAAAGGTGAAGACCCGTAATAGCATCACTCAGAAGCTTGTTGGTACCTCCTGGGGTTCCAGCGCTCAAACTTTACGATCAACTGCTCTGGCACTGTCATACTCCGTTGCTGAATACTGCTGCCCATCTTGGCTAAACAGTGTCCACTCCAAGAAGATAGATGTACAACTTAACCAGACAATGCGACTGATTACGGGCTGTATACGTAGCACACCCACTATATGGTTACCTGTTCTAAGTAACATCCAACCTCCAGCTCTTCGAAGATCAGATTCTCTCCTGAAGATCTGGAAAACCATTCAGAAGAACCCCCAGCTACCCATACATACTGATGTAGCAAAAGCAGGCAATCAACGGTTGAAGTCAAGAAAACCATCTTGGCGCTCTGCAGTACTCCTTGAAGACTCTTCATTTAACATCTCAGAAGCATGGAAAACTATGTGGGAAGAATCATCAGTATTCAATGCACATCTGATTGAAAACCCTTCCAACCGGGTAGAAGGTTTCAAACTCCCCAGACGCCAATGGAGAATTATTAACCGGATCCGTACAGGACAAGGCAAATGTGGATTCCTGCTTCACAAATGGGGTTGGGTTACTTCTGCTAACTGCGATTGTGGAGCTACCTTGCAAACCATCGGACATATTGTTGGTGAATGTCCGCAACGAGCGTTCCAAGGATCAGTAGGTGACATTCACCATGGATCTTCTGAGGCACTTCAGTGGATTGATGGCCTGGACATAGAAGTTTAGAACTTGTGTTTATGACTTTGTATATAACTGTATATATAACTTGATATGTAGTGTATATTTTAACTCTGTATCATCATACGATAAATAATAATAATAATAATAATAATAAATAATTTTGCTGTCTCAACCAGCGCCTCTCGCAGTTGTTCCCAGTTCTCTGCATCCACAGTTTGTAGTTTTCGTGTAAACTCATTACCGGACGCCAGTTTTTCAACATCATATCTTTCAGTCTTTTTGGCTCGGAACCTCCGTGTGTTTCTCGGGAAGAGTTTGATTTTAATTTTAGATAGATAATGATCCGAGTCCAGTTTTGCATTTCGTAGAACTTTCACATTCTGAATTTCTCTTTGAGCTTTCCGTGCAATTGCGACGTGATCAATCTGGAATTCGCCAAGACTGGGATTTGGGGATTTCCAGGTCTTTTGTTTCCTGGGCAGATGTTTGAAAGCAGTGGATTTCATTACCAGGTTGAAGGCCCTACATAGCTCTATTAGCCGTTCTCCATTACGATTCGTTCTGTGATGAGCGGAGTATTTTCCAACAATGTTTCGAAGTTTTCTTTCATTGCCTACCTGGGCATTGAAATCCCCAAATAAAATGATAATATGTTTGTCTGGAATCTTCGATAAAGTGTCTTCAAGTTCTTCCCAGAATCGATCAGTTCCTTCCTGGTCTTTCTTGTTCGCTACGTTGATCGGCGCATGAACGTTCACAATAGTATGCATTTTATTTGTACTTCGAAATGAAAGGGTCGAGACTCGACTGCTTACAGAAGTGTAATTTGTGAAGGAGTCTAGAATCTTCTTGTTGACTACAAATCCAGTACCGAGTTGGGGAACCGTTTCTATAACACGTTTACCTGGCTTACCCTTGAATATTCTGTAGCCTTCTGATTCAAAGGCATGCTCGTCAGTAAATCGTGTTTCCTGAACTGCCGCAATTTGGATCTGATGTTCAATTAGAGCATCCGTGAGTTGTTTTAATTTTCCAACCTTCCGAGGAGAATTTGTGTTAAAGGTAGCAAAGAAATTCTTGACTCTATGATTGATCTTTCGTGGAGTCTCCGATACCTCCAAGCATTTCGGTGCAAGCTCCCCAGATTCCGAAGGCTTGCATGCGTCACTCGAAGCGACGGTGGATTGGTTACCACCTGGGGTAGTAGCATTTGCTGAACTTTCCTCCATGCTTTTAACAGTTGAAAGACTGTTGACTTAGGCCAGTGATGTTTCACACTAACAAGGATACTGCCAAGGTTGTGAGCCTTGGAGCCCCCAGCACTGATCGGCTTACCGACCCAGTTTCCCGCTAGGATTGGTTACCCAACCTTCCACTGGGTTGCTCGGTTTAACAGGGGCACCTCTTGTAGGTTATGTGCTGGAGTTGGAGTGAAAGAGGCTAGTTGGATTCTCTTGCTGAATCCAATATATTAATGTTGCAGATGGCTAGCAACGACGCATTTCACTCCCATTTGCCCAGAGACACAGAGTCTCCTCTCAGGTTGATTCCTGGGACCTATTATTATTATTATTATTATTATTATACATTAGCACTAGTTATCTATTAGTATCAATAACGCTCGATGCTGAGTGTACATGCCTTCCCTCTTGCCCCACACTCGATCTGATGTCCTGGTAGATGTAAACAGTTGATAGCGCACTATCTTCAGAAGGGAAAAGACTCGTCAGACGGGTAAATACATGCAAATATTATAAGATGTATAACACAATTTACACTCGCCAAATCAATACTTTACTAAAAATACTATAGGTATATGTTTCGGAAACTTGATATGTTTCCTTCTTCAGCCCATATGTTGGTGTGAAACATCATATGACATCGAAATCCTAACCAAAAATAAAAATACAGTTCGTACTTTTTCTCTTGTTCTTCATTTGTTGAGCCTGTGTCATTAGACATATTAATGTCAACCATGGAATAAGCACTTATTATTTGAAGTGATGAATGAGTTACGTGAAACGTTAAATATTTATTCCTTGTAAGGATGATTGGGTGTGGTGTCAAGAAATTTTGATCAAGTCAGGATATATGTAGGAATTAATCTATTACGGCGGGGGTTGAGGAGGCAGTTTTTTTTGTTATTTAAATGATTTGCTAATGTATCAAATAATACGTTAGTCTCAAAGTTAATCTCGTTCAGATTATTGCATTCATTAGATCTCTGATAAGTGTTGATATGAATATTTTCCAAAACATTCATATAGCTGCCTTTCGATGCGTAATGCAAAATTTTGACATCATTATTTATGTCCGTGAACTTATGTCCCGTTTCTTCCAAATGTACCGCCATGGCTGAGAACTTCCTGTGCTTTATGGCCGAAACATGCTCAGCATAACGAGTGCGTATGCTCCTACCTGTTTGTCCCGCGTAGTTTGATTTTCAAAAATTACATCTTAGCTCATAAATTCCCGATTTTAAATGTTTATCAATACTGTTAACTTTATTTGTGTTAAAAAATGTGTTGAAGTTTGAATTATTTGTTTT
Source organism: Meconema thalassinum (assembly GCA_946902985.2). NCBI lineage: Eukaryota > Metazoa > Arthropoda > Insecta > Orthoptera > Tettigoniidae > Meconema > Meconema thalassinum. Next base: position 448,429,495 of record OX336390.1, read on the forward strand.
AAAGGCGATGCTCATATTGTGTTTCTTGAGGATATTGGTTACTGTGTACACACTTCGATCCACGTAGGTGAAGGTAGCAAAAGTCTTCTTAGATGTGTCCTCTCTAAGTAATTTAGTTAAGGGTCTATTTTTTAACTTGTAAATTAATCTGCTGACATAATTGTGGTTATAACCATTGAGTTTAGCTATTTGATATATAATATCAATTTCTTGCTTCCGTTCATGATCAGAAGAAGGGATACGTAACGCTCTCTCTCTCTCTCTCTCTATATATATATATTTAGAATTTGGCCAATTATAGACCGCTTTGAACCTAAGACTACGGTACATTGTTTCGTTTTTTCTTTTCTTCCCAAAACTTCTTCATACGTTGACTGATGGCCTGCCTCTGTTCCGTTGATAACACTCTCCGTTGTAGATGTGGAACTTGCAGAATCGAAAAATCTGCAGTAGTGATCAGTCGCCGGAATTCCACCCTATTAGAAATGATGTTATTTGTGATCTTCAGTTTTTGCAGATCACACCGTATCTCTTCCAGCCATCTAGTGGTGTTTTTTAATTTGGAGATGTAGTCAAAAATTTTCTTAGTTAGCCTGCTGCTATCCATTCTATGAAGGTGACCATAAAAATGTAGTCTCCGTCTTTTAATTGAGTCTGTAATTTTTTCCACATTTCGGTAAAGGTCTTCATTTTTTCTCTTCATCCAAATATCTTTATTCTTTTGGGGACCCAAAATTTTCCTAAGTATTTTCCTTTCTATCTTTTCCAGTTCCTCTTGTTCACCTCTTTTGTTCAACGTTATACATTGTGATCCGTATAATACCTCTGGTATAATTACAGTTGTGTAGTGACTGATTTTTGCCTGGAATGAAATTGATCGTTTGTTGTATCTATGTTGGGTGAGTTTATAGGCATTTTCCATCTTTCTGAATCTCTCCTTGCAGGATGTGTTATCAAGTCCATTTGACTGGATCCATTCTCCCAAATATTTAAATTTATCAACTCTTTGAATCTGTCCATGTTGAGTTGTTAGATATTTTTCTCCATTGTGTCTGTGTTCAATATATTTGGTTTTTTCATACGAAATCTGAAGACCAGTTTTTATTGCTATTTCATGTAGGGTTTCAACCATTATTTGTGCTTGAAATCTGTTTTCTGAAATGATTGCTATGTCATCAGCAAAGGCAAGACATTTCACCTCAAATCTTCCTTTTCCTTGCCCCAAATGGACCCCTTCAATGTTTCTTTCGCATAATTTAAGTTTCCATTCCTTCATGATTTTGTTTAATATCAAATTAAATAGAAGTGGTGAAAGCCCATCACCTTGTCTAACTCCGGTTTTGATTTGGAAGGGTTCAGAAATGTCGTTTAGAAATTTAACTCTTGAGGTTGTATTTGTTAGTGTTTGTTCAACCAGTTGTCTGGTATTTTTATCTATCCCTAATTCTGCTAGCGTTAGGAATACAGACTGTCTGTCTATTGAATCATAAGCCTTTCTGAAATCAATGAAAGATACAACTGTGTTGAGGTTACGTATTGTTCTGATTCTAAGGATTGTTTTGAGATTGAAAATTTGCTCTGGACAAGATCTCCCTTTTCTAAATCCGGCTTGGTATTCGCCGATAGTATGTTCTGCTTGTTCTTCCAGATTGTGTAGCAATGCTTTAGAAAGAACTTTGTATGCGATTGGCTGTAAGGAAATACCTCTATAATTGTTGGGGTTTGTCTTATCTCCTTTCTTGTGCAATGGATGGATTATTGCCTGTTTCCAATCATTTGGAATTGTTCCTTTTTCCCAACATTCCTTGATAACTTTGTGTAAAGCTTCAGCTACAAATTTACCACCGAGTTTCAACATTTCAGTTAGTATCCCATCCTCACCAGGTGCCTTATTATTTTTAAGATTGTCAATATATTGTTCTATTTGTTGGACAGTTGGTGGTTCAGACGGAGGGTTCTCTTTTTGTGGTGATGTAAACTGTAGTCTTTCTAAAGGTTCTTCGCAATTAAGAAGTTCCTCAAAGTATTTAGCTAGTAACTCGCAGTTGTCTTTATTATTAGTGACCAGTCTACCAGTTGAATCCTTGAAATGGAGGTTCATTGGTTTGTATCCTTGGATCTCCTCTCGAAATACTTTGTAGAATTGTCTGGTGTTGTTCTTTTTAAAATCTATATCTATCTCTAACGCTCTATTAATAAGGCTTATGAATGTTGCATTCTTATAGCCGCCTGGATGGTTAGAATCCTGCCGTATAACTGTACTCGTTTGCGTTGGTTTTCTGTATACTTTATAATGCATACGATTGTCTTTTCTAATCACAGTTACATCCAGGAAATTAATTTTGTTGTCTACTTCTGATTCTAAAGTGAATTTAATATTTCTGTCTATTTTGGTCAAATTATCTAATATTTGTTCAATCGCTTGAACTTGGTTATTGGTAATGAATAAAATATCATCTACATATCTTCCCCAGAAAATGATGCCATTAATTTGGTTAATAATCTTCTCATGTTCAATGTGATCAAGGTAAATGTTGGCTAAAACACCTGACAATGGAGAACCCATTGCAAGGCCTTCAGATTGTTTAAACATTTTCTTGTTGAACAAAAAAATGTTGTTGTCTGTGACAAAGGTTAAAATTGAAATGAATTCCTCGATTTCCACTTTAGACAAATCGCTATTGGTAGTTAATCTATCCTGAATGATCTTGATCGTTTTCTTGACCGGGATGTTAGTATACATGTCTTTAACCTTCAATTAGTCGCGTGAAAAATATTACGTAATTAGTCGCGCACGGAAGAAACTCCCAGGTTTGAGAAAAGGGTAGAAATTTTGTTTAAAACAATGTTTATTTGTACAACTGACTATTTTAAACATGTTAAAATTCTCTAATTACTATTTGGAAGTAAAAAATGTTTTATTTGTTTTGGTTAAGTAATTGTTTTAGTAACTAAGTCAAAACAAACTATAAAAAGTTTTTAACTACAAAACTTTAAACATGAAAAATAAAGTGTAATTCTACAATTAATTATAAACCTACAGGTACTGGTACTAATATTTACAAAAAATAAACCATGAAGTAAAAAAGAACAGAACAAAACACCTGAAATCAGTCTCTACACTTCCTCATCACTGCTGCCTTGGTTGCCATTTTCTGCACAGTTGGTACAGCGGGAAGTTGTATGCCGCTTACAAATGTATCTTGAGCATGTCACAACAGTTTTTCTAAGTTTGTGTTTCTATTCACAACAAAAATAGGGATTGGCTGTTGAACTGGATTTACATCTGGCACTGGATCTGGCTGTTCTTCATCTTCACATTATTCCGTGCTCGTATTGTGGTCAGGAACTTCTAAATTGTATCCAACTTCACTACCGTCAGAAAAGATGTCATCTTCGTCTGACATTGGCTCCAATAACAGAGCATTAATTCTCCTTTCTTCTCTAGGATCCGTTATGAAGTAAAACACACCCAAAATTACATATAACTAAACGATATTATCTAAAAAGTACACACGCCCTTAGTCGCACACGGACTTTCTACCGTTCACTTTGGCAGCACAAATAGTCACGCACGGAAGATCAGACCAGGTTATTTAGCAAATCGCTGTTGACAAGCACGCCTCGTGCCGAACACTGACAACATTATAAGTGAAATGTGCGGAAGGGAAGGGGGCAGAGCTGTTGGGTCAGCCAACCCGCCACCACCTCAAACAGGTACAGTCTGCGCAAAACAAATAGGACCCGGGAGAAAATCCCGTGGCGCGACTAATTGAAGGTTAATGTCGACCGAATGCATGGTGTTGTTCTCGTTTAATTTCAAGTCTATGGTTCTTTCACAGAAATGCATGGTGTTGACGAAAGAACAGTCGGCCTTGAGTTTGTAGTGCTTATTAAGAAATTGTTGGGCAAATTTCGCTAGTTTGTACGTTGGGCTATTCCTGAAATTCACAATAGGCCTAATAGGGGTGTTAGGTTTATGAATTTTCGGAAGAGATTTCAAAGTGGGAATGCCGGGATTCATGCTTACTAGCATATCTGCTTGTTTCTCATCTAAGACAAAAATGGTGCTCTTCAAAAGTTGTTTCAGCCGTTTCTGAATGACATTAGTAGGGTCCTTTTTGACTTCTGTGAAACTGCCTGAATTAAGAAACTTCATTGTTTTATTAATGTAATCGTCTTCATTCATTAGCACTGTTGTGTTGCCTTTATCTGCTTTGGTTATTATTATGTTGTTGTCTTGAACTTTGGTAATGATACTTTTGAGCTTGTTGTTTAAATTGCAACTTACATTGACCTTTCTCTTGCTCGAATTAATTATCTTCTTAATTTTATTATTAGTTTCAAACCTAACAGCATTTTGTTCTTCAATGGGTAGTTTTCTAATGGCTGTTTCAGTTTCAGCTACTAGGATAGTTAGAACGTTCTTGTTTAAATTTTGCTCCCAGTTGTGTTTAGGACCCTTTTGGAGAATATCTAGATCGCTCTGGTGGAAAGTAACATTAGTCAAGTTTTTAACTAGGCTTTGGAAATTATGCGTATTGTTCACATCTGGTGCGTTTTGGTTACTGGGTATTTTCTGTGAGTTGACTAAATAAAATAATTTATTGTTTAAGGTATTGACCTTTTTGATAGCGCAAGAATGCGTTATATGACTCACAATACATTTGATACATTAGCAGATCATTTAAATAACAACAAAAAACTGCCTCCTCAACCCCCGCCGTAATAGATTAATTCCTACATATATCCTGACTTGATCAAAATTTCTTGACACCACACCCAATCATCCTTACAAGGAATAAATATTTAACGTTTCACGTAACTCATTCATCACTTCAAATAATAAGTGCTTATTCCAGGTTGACATTAATATGTCTAATGACACAGGCTCAACAAGAGAAAAAGTACGAACTATATTTTTATTTTTGGTTAGGATTTCGATGTCATATGATGTTTCACACCAACATATGGGCTGAAGAAGGAAACATATCAAGTTTCCGAAACATGTACGTATAGTATTTTTAGTAAAGTAAAGTATTGATTTGGCGAGTGTAAATTGTGTTATACATCTTGTAAACATGGTCAATACGGAACCTGGAACGAGTGCGGTTTATATGCAAATATTATGTTAATACAGTCCTTAGTGTGCTTGGTACAGTATATTTGGTTTGCATTCACACCACAAAAGTTGGCAAGAATTTAAAACAACTGCTTCAGGAAATTACTAGTTCCCACCAATTAACAACTCTGCATTATTTAATTATTAATATTTAACTTATGTACTGCACAGTCAGTGTTGAATGCTTTGCGACATCGTGATCATGTAGGTTCGTGTATTTGGGTGTGTATAAGTTTTCTGATAACCTGTGTCACTGTGATGTCTCTACTAGTGTTTGTATTTGTAATCTTGATAGGATTTGGGTGGGACGCGGCAGTGGCCTCACGTTAGGTACCGTCCCGGCATTTACCTGGAGTAGAAGTGGTAAAGCACGGGAAACCACTTCCAGGATGACTGAGGTGGGAATCGAACCCGGGCCTCTGCGGTGACACTCCGCCATGAGGTAATATACTATGGAACAGGAGTGAACATCTAGGACATATTCTGAGTTGTGACCCTTTTTGTGAAAGGAAGCTTGTAGTTTTACGTGACCGTTAAATCTCGCGATCATAAGCCACGGGACCTCCATTTTTACGTGAAATCCGAACCACAAGACGTGATATTTCACTTGAAATATTGAACCTGGTCTGCCTTGGTGAGAGGTAAGCAGCTTGACCACTGCTCCACCACGCCCCATATACTTAGGACTACCCAACTTACTTGTTGGAAAAGGTGGGTTCGATTGCAACCGTAGCCATCATATAAGTGGTTTTTCGTGGTTTCCTTCTCCTACTCCAGGCAAATGCCGCGATTGTACCTATTAATAACTATAGTATAGACTAATACTAATAATTATGATAATAATAGACTAATAATAACATAGCTACCGACTTTTATGTGGTTTCCTTAAAATGTACGGAATTGCAGCGTATTTTGCGGTTTTACGGCTAAACTATAGTATTTACTATTATTGACTTATGCGATCTCTTTCAAATTTGTGCCACGACGAGCTTCCGCAGGCTGGCGATAGATAGGGTGTGTGTGACCGATAAATCTTTCTAACTTGTGTTTGTCTTCGATCATAAATACGGCATTCCCTGATAATGTTTTTCCGAATCCTAGTCGCTTGGTATGAATTTTATTTATTTATTTATTTATTTAGTTAGTTATTTATTTTTGGATGAAAGTCATTTTTGTTCTTCACCATGAGTTAAGATGCTGAGGTCGTGTACTTACGTAAAAATTGCTTTGTGTAAATTGATTTAATTATAAGGATATCCTGTTTGTGGCAAGTCAATTCAGGTGAATTGATTTGTCGCTTAGAATGTCATCAGTTATAATTCATGCAGCATTTTATATCAATGCTGAATAACAGGCATTTTGTAGTGATTTACTGCATATTCTGTCGCTTGGTGTTTTACTGATAGGTCATTTGGAAAGTTGGCACGTACGTAGTAAATAAACATACGGTAATGAATGAATTACATATCAACTATTGCTATGATACACTTAAGCATTAAGCCCCAAACTAGAATTGTAAATAAATATGCAGAAATGACCTACGAGTTGGCCTACTCAGCAGATTACAGCAATAGCTACACCTTCACAGATTAGTTGGTGGTGGACGACTGTTTGTGGATGGGATCGTCATTTCTCAGTCTTGCAACGTTGTAGATATTAAAGTTGTTGTTGTTTTGCATTTGCGTAGTATTTATCAGTTGTCGCACTTTTTAAGTTTTTGCCGTTCTTTTAGCGAGTTGTTCGAGAGTAGCGACCGTTTGTGGGTGGCATTGTGGGCTTTCAGTTTAAATAACCAGTTTACGGGGTGAATGACCTTACTTGGAGCTTCCTAAGTCAGTAGTTCATGACCCTAGCAGTTGGTTTGTCTCACATAGATCAAGCAATCCGACAACAAACTTGACACGAGCCCTTTGATCAGGTTTCAGTTTGCTTAGGGAGTGTTTTCAATGTATGCTTTGTGACACCCCTCCCTTGACGGAACTTACCATATTGGCAATGGTATGGACCTGGATATCTGCATATTCCTGGTTTCTCATCCTTGCATCATCTTACTTCGTAAATAAGTGACTAAATTGCATCCTTTATCGTCGGCTAAGATCTCACTCATACTTCGGACGTAATTTTTTATCATTTCAAATGATCTTGTCGACTTCGTCGTTATGCTTTGGGTCTAACGTTACGCGGGACGGAGACGGTCGCGTTACGGAGACTGTGACGTCATGCAGCCGCGCGGGAAGCCTAAGTTAATGGGTAAAGGACGGCGAGTGCGTGACGTCATGCAGCCACGCGGGAAGCCTAAGTTAATGGTTAATGGCGTCTGTGGAAAGAGTCCTGGGGCGTCGAGCTACCTGGCTTCGAGCGAAGCGAAAAGAATACAGGGTGACTCCTAAAGAGGTGTACAAGATGCCAGATCAGAATACAGGGTGACTCCTAAAGAGATATACAAGACGCCAGATAGAATACAAGGTGACTCTTACAGAGGTGTACAAGATGGCAGAGAAGAATACAGGGTGTCTCCTAAAGAGGTGCACAAGATGTCAGACAAGAATACCGGGTGACTCCTAAAGAGGTGTACAAGATGTCACACAAGATTACAGGGTGACTTCTAAAGAGATATGCAAGATGCCAGATAAGAATACAGGGTGATTCCTAAAGAGGTGTGCAGGATGTCAGAGCAAAATACAGTACAAGATGCCAGATAAGAATACAGGGTGACTCCTAAAGAGATATGCAAGATGCCAGATAAGAATACAAGGTAACTCTTAAAGAGGTGTACAAGATGGCAGAGAAGAATACAGGGTGACTCCTAAAGAGGTGCACAAGATGTCAGACAAGAATACAGGGTGACTCCTAAAGAGGTGTACAAGACGTCACACAAGAATACAGGGTGACTTCTAAAGAGATATACAAGATGCCAGATAAGAATACAGTGTGCCTCCTAAAGAGGTGTGCAGGATGTCAGAGCAAAATACAGTACAAGTTGCCAGATAACAATACAGGGTGACTCCTAAAAAGATATACAAGATGCCAGATAAGAATACAAGGTGACTCTTAAAGAGGTGTACAAGATGGCAGAGAAGAATACAGGATGACTCCTAAAGAGGTGCACAAGATGTCAGACAAGAATACCGGGTGACTCCTAAAGAGGTGTACAAGATGTCACACAAGAATACAGGGTGACTTCTAAAGAGATATACAAGATGCCAGATAAGAATACAGGGTGCCTCCTAAAGAGGTGTGCAGGATGTCAGAGCAAAATACAGGGTGACACTTAACGAGGTGTACAGTATGTTAGATTCAATCAAATACAGGGTGGCCCTTTAAGTGGTTTGCAAGATATCAGATTCAAGTAATGGGTGACCCTAAAAGAGTTGTAAAATATTTCAGACTCAATTACAGGTTGTCCCTTAAGGAGGTGCCCGCGCGGGAAGCCTAAGTTAATGGGTAATGGAGTCTGTTGAAAGAGTCCTGGGGCTTCGAGCGAAGCGAGAAGCCCTCCTGAGCCTTTCTAATATTTGTAGCATTTGTAGCATGCGTCATTTGAAATGATATAACGTCTAGTCTTTCAGACTGACTGTAATTTTTTTTTAGAACAGAAATGCTTATATTCGTTTGTGGCCTGAGAGGCCAAGAAATGCGCAATTTTTAATTGATGGGTTTCTCACAAGAAACAAAATCAATCAAGATGCAAACTAAGTTTCATCATTCAATTTCAATCTGATATTTTGCTAGTACAAGCTAGTTACGTATGGGTAGAGATTTGGTCATGGTCCCAATGCTTTGTCATGATTATTATTATTCTCGAGTCAGAATACATCAAATAAAACACAGATACAAATACTATGACTACAAACATATAATATTTGACCAAAACTTGGCCACTTCTACTGCATTCTGTGATGCTTCATAAAGTTCATCTTCAGTGCAGGAGGTCGTGCACAGTCTACTCTGAAACATATGTTTCACAGTCTGATCTTCTCCACAGTCACACTGAATGCCATTTTCCTTAATGTAGCCCCAATTTGCAAGATTGATCTTAGATCTGCCCACTCCTGATCTTAATCTATTCAAGGATTTCCATGTTACCCAATCTTGATCATGACCTGGAGGTAAAGTTTCGGTATACTTTTCCAGCCCAGGAGAGGAGATTTCTTAGCTTTCCATAATTCTAAACTGGCCTTTTCACATGTAGTCTTCAATTCTTTGGATTTTCTTAGGAAACTCTTCCTAGACTTCAGCCTCTGAGCATGTAGTTCATGCCCATGTAGAGGATGGGTTGCTTCCTGGACAACTTTCTTCCTTTCCTTGTTTGCAGCTATTTCTCGTCGAATAGAGGGTGGTGCTATTCCTGCGAGCTGATAAAGGCACTCTGTTGGTGTTGATCTTAAGCATCCAGTTATAGTTCTATACGTTTCATTGGGAGCTACGTCGACCTGTTTAGCATGAGTTGAGTTATACCAAACCGGGCAGGCGTACTCTGCAGCGGAATAACACAATGCCATTGCAGATGTTCGAATAGTGTCAGGTTGACTACCCCATTGTGATCCGGCCAGTTTCCTCAGAAGATTATTCCTGGTGTGAACTTTTGACTTGGTGTTCAAACAGTGTTTCTTGTAGATAAGCGCTCTGTCCAGTGTCACTCCTAGAAATTTTGGGGTGTAACATAGTTCCAGTTCAACTCCTGACCATATTACCTTCAGTTTACGGAAGACTTCCCTGTTTCTCAAGTGAAAGGCATATACTTGTGTCTTGGAGGGATTTGGTTTCAGTTGATTTACGATATAATATTTGGACAGATCCTTAAAGGCACTCGTGAGGTTGTTCTCCACTGATTCAAAATCCTTACACTGTGTAGCAAGAGTGAGATCGTCAGCGTACAAGAAACTCCTGGTGTTGGGAGCTATCGGCTGGTCATTTGTATACACGTTGAACAGAAATGGAGCGAGAACACTTACTTGGGGTAGGCCATTCTTCTGTAGTCTCCATCGGCTGCCTTGCCCCTGGAAGTCCACAAAATATCTCCGATTCTGCAGGAGAGTAGCAATGAACCTGGTTAGGCTGGAGTTCTTAGTCAGCGTGTAGACCTTAGCAAATAGCAGCTGATGATTAACAGTGTCGTAGGCTGCCGATAAATCGACAAATGCCACTCCAGTTACCTTGGCTGCTTCGAAACCATCCTGTATGAACTGCGTAAGATTCAGCAGCTGTCCAGTACACCTTTTGCCAGGACGAAATCCAGCTTGTTCAGGTATGAGCAGAGGATCAATTACGGGTAGAAGGCGATACAAAATCATTCTTTCTAGTAGTTTGTAGAGGAGTGCAACTGGTCTGGAGTTCTTTGGACTGTCCCCTTCTTTGCCATGTTTCAGCAAAGCTATCACACGGCTCTTCCGCCATATCTTTGGAATTTGATAATTCTTCATGCAGTTATTGAAGAGCTGGAGAATCCAATCCTTTATTTTTAAGCCGAAATGCTTAATTTGTTCTGTCTGAATGTCATCCAAGCCGGCTGATTTTCCATTTTTAGTCTGTTTGATAGCCTTCTCCAGTTCTGCCATACTGAATAGTATTGTAAGATCGTCACTTTCCTCTTGAAATTCTCTTTGATGTCTGGGCACTTTGTGCTTATATATGGGCTTCCCGTTCATCAAAAGCTGATGAGCTATTTGGTTGGCAGTGATGTTGCAATGTACAGAGGTCTTCGTCGGATCATTGCTTAAACGTCTTAAAAGTCTCCATGCCTTATGGCTGTCTCTTCTCAGATCCAGGTCTTCTACAGTTCTAACCCAATGATTCCGTTTTGTTTCTTTAATGGCGGAGATGAGTCTGTTCCCAGCTTCTACTGTTGATTCGCTGAAAGGGTTTTCTTCAAATTCCTTCCTGTATTCTGCTAGTAGGGCAACTTCGTCTGATGTGAGGCCAGGGATAAATGAAGTCCGGCATCCGTGAGGTGTAAACCTTCTGGAGCACTTCTTTACAGTTGTGGTGAAGATGTCGTAGGAGCCTGGTGTAGGTTCTATAGAGGACACTTCGATGTCCAACATATCTGCAAATTTTTACCAGTCAGCTTTCTTGAAGTTGTACCTCCTGCGGAAAGGTATTTTCTGAGGTCTGAAGGCTGCAAATATTTGGCTCATTATTGGCCGATGCTGTGTATTAGGTATTGGAGAGCAGACAGATTTTACACTTAGTTCGCTGATTTTGTTACTACTGAAAATGAGGTCAGGGTTGTAACTCAGTTTTCATCTACCACTAATGAATGATGCAGGCTGTTTTCCATCATGGATCAGGGTAAGGTGATTTATTTCTGCCCATTCTTGCACTGCTATTCCATTCTCATCTTCATAATCGCAGCCCCATGCGCAGCTTTGGCTGTTAAAATCGCCAATCACAATCTGTGTGCTTTTATTTTGGAAATTGGATGGTTTGGTGATGATGAAATGAGCGCCAGGTGGTTTATAAACAGATGAAATCGTACAGTTGGCTGTTTCTAGGGTAAGAACTTCAATTTTATTTTCCTCCGTGAGTGCCGTGGAGAGGACTTGAACATTCGTATGGACAAATATGGCACTTCCATACTTATCATTCAGGACCTATGGCTTACAGGACTTTTTTCATGTATATGTGCTTTGTTGCTGATGTTATCGTTTATATTTTCTCAAGCGTTAGTACCGCCAGAAGACGAAATGTCTTAGGGACTGGTGTCTCAATTGAGGGTCATTTTCCTCCACTGTTCGGGTTTATAATTAGGTAGATTTCTCTGGAAAGCTACCTATTGCAATGGGTACCATGTTTCGTCTTCCGGAATATTTCGACATTTCTTCGCGTTTCACATACCCCAGACCCCAAAACCACCATCAGTTCAAAAGTTTATATAGCCTATAATTTGTGTATGTATATACTGTATAAATATAATATAGGCTATATCTTATATCATATATACATAAGAATGTTTGTTTGTTCGCCTTTCATGCGTTCATAAACCATTCTTCCGATTGCGATCAAATTTTGGTGAGTTGTTTTGCACACTCACGGGATGGTTATAGGCATAGTTAATCCAATTTACAATAGATAGCGCGCGAGTAGTTTAAACAAATGAGTGTTGGCGATGCGTTCATATACAATTTATGTGATTGCGATCAAATTTTAGTGAGTTGTTGTGCACACCCCTGGGAAAATTATAGGCATAGTAGCCTAAATCCAATTTACAATAGATAGCGCGTGAGTAGCTTCAACAATATGGCGTGCGATTCGTTTCAACAAAGTCCCACATGCGTTCATATACCGTTCATCCCATTGCGATGAAACTTGGGCAAGATGTTGTGTACACTTCAGGAAAGGTTCTGGATTAGTAATTCCACTTTACAATGGGTAGCGCACGAGTTGATTAAACAAATGAGCGACGACGCGCGAAGCGTTTCAACAAAGTCTCGTATGCGTTCATATACCATGCGTCCGACAGCGATGAAACTTGGTTGGATGTTTTGTTCACTTCAGCGAAGCTTTCTTGCTTACAAGGAGAGGATACGATGCATTGGTCACCGATTCGAACCATCTTTAGTACACGTGTAGGGCATGGCCAGGCGTATATCAGGTGCAAGTAGTAGGTTTCCGAGAAATTAATTAATGACAATTACAGTGCGGTGTCTTTGTGCGTTGACGCTAGCATGAAGCCAACGAGTGCGTGGTGCAGCGGTAAGAGCCCTGCTTCGTAAGCGCGGGATCGCTGGATCGAATCTCACCAGTGAGCCGTTGCTGCAAGTTGTGTTTTTTTTTTGGTAACCATTGGCAATTTCCAACCAATACGCATAGCATGAGTCACTACTTGCGGGGTACGGGTGGTCTGATGGTTCACAAACGTGCAATGAACGGAACAGACTGGGCCTTCAATGTTTCAATGTATAAATGTATAGGCCTACCGGTACATATAATAGAATACACCCGACCGTGTATAATACCAATGTATTTGCAATGCCGATACTGTACATTATGTAATGTCACAAACATTGCCCCCATACGATGATTTCAGAATCCCTTGTCCCGCTCACATAACACGTTATTACAATTGACTTCAAAATAAACCTTGTTCATGATACCTACATTTGTACGAATTGCCAATGTTTACAACAAACAAACAAACAAACAAACAAACAAACCAAAAAGAAAACACAACACACAGCAAAAGCTCACCAGTGGGATTCGATCCAGCGATCCCGCTTACGAAGCAGGGCTCTTACCGCTGCACCACGCGCTCGTTGGCTTATGTTAGTGTACAACGCACATAGACGCCGCACTGAAATTACAATTAATTAATTTCTCGGAAACGGCTGAGAAGCGCACCTTACTACGTGCACCTGGTATACGCCTGGGCATGTCCTACACGTGTACTAAAGATGGTTCGAATCGGTGACCCATGCATCGTATCCTCTCCTTGTTAGTAAATCCACTTTACAATAGGTAGCGCATGAGTAGATTCAACAAATGAGCGACGGCACGTGAATCGTTTCAACAAAGTTCCGTATGCGTTCATATACTATTCATCCGATTGCGATGAAATTGACCGTCTGCAGTCCTTGCTTGAATTGCAGACTAATACAGCCATCACAATTAACACCGGTTATCAGACGGATTCTACACACACCAAAGTACACGGGGCTTCATGACCGCGTTGTCGCAGCTCCTAAACCGAGGAATCAACCAACTTTTTTGACTTTAATGTGTTTAATTTTGAGTTAATAAAACAAAACTTAGTTTAGTACTCAATATTGTAATATTCTGAGTTTTTGTTGTGGTATGATTTTAAATTATTTGTATGTGTTTATTTTAAATTATGTGCTTTTTTTAGGTGATTTTGATAATATAAGAACTCCTGGCCGTGGTGCGCAGAACTCCACTGGTTAGTGACTTTTGGATCCATCGGTGGCTGATGATCGTCACTTCCTAGTGGGGTTGTTGTTATTTGACATTTTGCAGCAACATCGGTGCTTATTTGGTTAAAAGACTTCTGGGGGGGGGGGGGGGGGGGGGGGGGGGGGGGTATGTTGGTGTATGGTTTGCTTTAAGAGCTGTGGAGGTGTGTATGAGAAGGAGTGAGAAGTGTGAGTTGGTGACCAAACCTGTGTCTGTCAAGGTTTTGATGTATTGTTCCTTCAATTAATTGTGGTGTTGTTGTTTTGATTTTTTTGATTTTTATTCAGAGATATTAAGAACGGGGCTTTCCAAATGCCGTGCCGCCGACAGGTCGCAATGACTCACCGTCATATTTATAGCATGTTCCGATTATAACAGAGCGCCGCGCCGGGATGCTGGCATTGCATTTACTAGATACGCACCTGGCAATATACCTTAGTTGTGACAATTAAGACTTCCTGTGAAGTACTGTAGCCTTCGTTGTATCACTTGAACATGGTAAGGTATAGAACAAAACATTGCATTTTCCTAGTGGAAACTTATCTTCTCAAGAAGAAGTTTGCAGTCAAGTTGTTTGCAAGTTTCAGTGGCGTGCGACTTTTATTTGTGGAGGATCCTCAAACAAAAGTTATACATAAACAATCCGTATACTTGGAGGCTCGCGAGAACGAAATAACTGCACGGATACCAAATATCAGTGTGGATGAGTTGTATCAAAACTTCCTACGTTGGTGCAACGTGTGTCTAGAAAAGGGAAGAGAGCATTTCCAGCAACTACTCAGTGAAATTCATGTAAGTAAATATGATTATCAAAGACGTAGAAAAGTGTAAATGTGTTAACTAGCTGGGCTCTCCTCGCCCTCCCCCAGGGGCTCACATCTAGTGGGACGCGGGTTGGCGACCACGGGACCCAGCTGAGTCCGGCATTGCTTCCACTTACTTTTGCCGGGCTCCTCTCTGTCTTCTTTCCTGACGACCTCACTTGGTCAACTCTTGTTCTCTTCCGACCCCGACGGTATTAGGTTATCCGAGGCCTAGGGAGTCTTTCACTTTCCCGACTTAATTGGCCCTTGTCTCATCTTTCCTGATACCCTCCTTCTGAGAGGGGTCAGCCTTCTTTTTCTTTTCCTTTTCCTTTTACCTCCTGCCTTGTGCTCAAGGCCTTTAAGGAGGCAGGGTGTATGTAGCCCCACCACTTCTGGTGCACCCTAGATAATGCTACACCCTCAGGGGCTCACGGCTGCTGAGTTCGGGAGTTGGCGACCCCGAAGGATTCCTGAGCTGGGTCCGTTTTCCCCTTTTGTCCCTTCCCTTTGGGGCGGACCCTCTCCTCTCTCCCCTCCCCTCTCCTCTCCTCTCCTCTTCTCCTTACATTTCCTTTCTCTTTAAGATTCCCGCACTGTTTTTGTTACTTGGTTCACCGTGTATCTAAACTCCCTTTTAGCGATTTTTAAGGCATTTTTAATCTACGTTGCATTTTGCAAGTTTTTTCGATCTACATTACATCTTGCGATTGTTTTCAACCTCAATTGCATTTTGTAAAGATTGACAATCTCAATTGCTTTTTAGTAAGTCTTTCAATGCAGGTGGCCGGGCCTTTTAGTGAGTATTTTGAATTTCAATTGCATTTTATAAGTATTTTCAACCAAAACCGCATTTTGTTTGGTGGGCATTTTGCACATATTTTGATTCTCAATTGCATTTTGTGGGTATTTTGAATCTAAATTACATTTTGTCAAGTATTTTCAATCTAAATTGCATTTTGTAAGTATTGTCAATCCACATGAGTCGTTTGAATCTACCGTACATTTTGTAAGCATTTTCAATTTCAATTGCATTTTGTAAGTATTTTGAATTTCAATTGCACTTTGTGAATAATTTGGATTGGAACTGGGATATTTCAATCTGAATTGCATTGTGTATTTTCAATTTAAATTGCATTTTGTAAGTATTTTGAACCTCAATTGCATTTTGTACGTATTTTCGATCTCATTTGCATTTTGTAAGTATTTTGAATTTCAGTTGCATTTTGTAAGTATTTCGACGCTACATTGCACTTTGTACGTATTTTGAATCTAGCCTACGTTTTGTGGGTCTTTTTCAATCGATTCTTTTTGTGAATCTTTTCGTTCTAAATTCCCTTTTGTAAGACCATATTGTGAGTTGTTTCCATCTGAGTTTCTCTTTGTACGTATTTTCCGTCTCACATAATTTTCGTTCTGGTATCCATTTCATTCTCATTTTCGCTATCACCCAGATCATTAGGGGCCGATAACCAAGATGTTAGGCCCCTTAAAACAACAATTATCATCATCATCATCATATTTTTCAATCTATTCCTTTTGTGAGTTTTTTCGTTCTAACTTCCCTTTTGTAAGTATCACCGCTCTCCATTTTGTGCGTAGTTTCCTTCCGAGTTCAGTTTTGTAAGTATTTTCCTTCTCACTTAATTTTCGTTCTGGTTTCCAATTCATTGAAATGTTCGCTATCACCCAGACCATTAGGGGCCGATAACCTAGATGTTAGGCCCCTTAAAACAACAATTATCGTCATCATCTCCTCTCCTGCTTGCGGCAGTGCCTTGATCGACACGCGGCTACACACAGAGGAACGCGGTGCATCCGTGGCTCCGTTCTAAGGGATGGTCGGTCTCGCTGTATAAAGATTGTTGTGGTCACTTGCTAACAGTAGCTGGCTTGTGTGTCTTTGTGTATCTTAATGGCGGTTTAATGCCAATTTCCAGACATTGAAGAGGTGTCCGCCCTGGTCTCGATTGAAATATTGTTGGGATCCTTAGATATCTCAATCAATAACAAATATACACATAATAGAGGCAATGATAAGCTTTCATAGTCTCGTTACTTCGGTTACATATCTCGAAATATGGTGCATTATTCGCGAGACTGTAGTGTGTGTACTGCTGTGTCCTAATTTGTAACACACTTTTTATGTCTACCTGTTGCTGCAATCGCAGATGTAGTGTGGTTTCAACCCGCGGTCCGTGAGCAACGTTCCAAAGATAGGTCTCCTCTCCATAAAATTCAAACCTCAAAGATATATTTGCGTAGTACTGTACAGTGGTCTAAAATATCAATGATTATTATCTTAAGTAGCCTATCATGTAAGTCAGGCTACAATTTTCGAGTTATTTATTCTTACGGTCCTGAATATTTGCCATGACTTGAAACACCTGGTTGGTGAGCAGTTTTCCTTTTGCTTAGTTTGAAATCATGTTGATTCTACAACTAAGCCACATATAACTAATTTACACCTTAGAAGCTCACTAAAACAGCAACCTTTAAAGGCTTTACTTGGCAATGACACGTTATAAGCTGATAACATTAAAGAGAAATGTGTATTCTGATCGCTAAAATAAGGTTTAAATGGCATGTAGGTTACTCAGAGCATTCAATCCCCTCCTGAAACAAAGACTACTCCCAACATTTTGCCACCGGCCCCTGTCTTAAGACTTAGTCCCACAGCTTGTCTTAAGACATCGGACTATCAGGTTGGCTCTTCCGATGTCCATCCCTCAGATACTATTAGGGGTTGATGACCTTGTTTTGCACCTTTAAACAACAATAATAATCATTATCATAGCATATGAACACAATCTTTATCCACTTATATAACTTCTAATCTACCTACATATCTAGTTCAGCTCCATTTTAACATCAGCATCTCTTATGTCGCGCAGTGGGAGAGATGACGTGGTTTTCTAGTTAAACGTGAAGAAAGCTGTTTAGCGATGTTACAGACTCAGACTAATTACTTCATGTATGGGACCACTGGTCTCTTTACCATATTTAAAGCTTTTACCAACGTAGAGGACATTTTCCCCCTACCGTCTAGACGGAATTTCATGCAACGGCTTTTTTTTTTGTGAAAAATGTTCCACTTTTACAAGAGAAAGGAAATTTCAAGAGATATTCAGTTGGCTACTTCGAAATTTTGTAGTTGCAAACTACTGTTAAGGGAATGTAGTCTATTGTATTTTCCTACATACACTTCTCAGAATTCAAACAAGAAAGATTGCAGTGCTTACACCCTTCTCTTCTAATCTTGCAGACTAGCTCGTGGTGTAGCGGCTAGCATTCTTGTCTGTTGCCCTGGAAATTCGGATTCGATTCTCGGCTCTGCCAAGAAATTCAATTCTGATCTGAAAGCTGGAATGGGATACACTCAGCCTAGTGCGGCAAAACTGAGAAGAGATGGGTTTGATTCCCTCCTCTTGCAATAGACTATAGACGTCATTTTTCGTCGTTTCGCATTTCTATTTCAAGAAAATGCCGCAATAGTTCCTTACTTAAGACCACGGCCGCCTCCATCCCAATCCTCGCCTTAGTTACAAATACACACACTAATGCAGGCACCGCTATAACACAAGTTATCTCACAAATACACACATACACGAGGTAATATGACCACGATGTCGCAGCCTCTAAAATAAGAAACAACTTCATTATCCTATTGATGACCTTATTCTTCATGGCGGGCCAGCATAAATATATCTGCAAACCGCAGGCAACCTATTGAGGAGGCCTGTCCTAGGTCATATGTTAGGTAGTGATCCCAAAAGCTGGCCAAGTCCTCGAAAAGCACACCACCATAGGTTATGTAGAAACCCTCAACACCAAGGTAGTGTGCTATTGCTTTCCTCACTAAGCCAGTGCAGCTGCACTGAGTAGTACATTTCACAGCATCCACAGGCACCAGCTGAATGCCATTACTCAGCGCCACCCATTGGGATTGTCCGTGCGCTTTATTGATAATTGTTCAGTTGCTAGTCACTATGTGTTTTATTCATTACGTTTGCATGACGTGAACAGTTTGCCGTCGAGGGTCACTGTTGCCTCAATAAATTAGTTCCATCGCCATGAACAATACCTCTTGTCTAAGGACGAGTTAACAAATGAGACGTATAGTTGGCTAAACATCTGGTCTCCCACTTATCACTCGCTAATCCTACAAGTGCTGGTGATTCATTGTGGGTAGTTGCCAAGTATTTTAGTGTACTTACACAAATTACTGAATGGTTATTGCAGCCTATGACTGGTGATCGCTGTATCCTTCGGACCTTGTGGAAGTGAGTTGAAAAAATTAAAGCAATTGAAATCTTTTCCAATTAGAAACATATTTCATTGATCCTTGTAGCTCCTTTCACTAAATTGACGTGTGCCATTTATTTTATTTTGCAAACTAGTGCTCCTCCTGTCGATGACGGGTAGATTTATAAAACTTCCGTAGCTATATGGTTATAATTGGGCGTCATCTGCCAATGGCTGTTGAGAACGGGAGGAGAGTCCGCCGTTCGCATTTCCCGAAACTAAATACTGGGTGGTCCACTTGAATTTTTCACCGCAAATCTATCGATCAACACTTATTATTATTTTTATTACTAGCTTGATGTAATTTTTGAAGTTATAATGTGTATTTCAAACATGTTTTGAGTGGCAAGTGACCTCGCTGTTCCGCTCCTTAAAACAATAATTATAGTTTTTTTTTTTTTTTCACAGAACAGAATGAATGTTTCCTAGAGTATGTTAGAAAAAGAGTTAGGAGTGAAAAGTTTCAAGTTGAAATAAAACACCTAGAGGCGTCTCGGATACGTATCCATAAACATCCGCGATCAAACAGTCTTGTTAAGAACGATATAATTTTGCTTGGTTTGCACAACTTGATTTTACTTATTCTGGAATTGATGAAATCGCCATATTTGCATAGGCAGAATTGGATGTACAGCAGTTGGATGAATTATTTATCTTAAAAGTGGAAAATGTGTGCAGCGCGGTGAGCCAGTTTTAAACGCTGTGCCCTCTCTATGCAGGCACGAGCAAACTGGCCGAGAAGGAAATAAGAAACTGGTTCTGGTAGCAAAATTGCAAAACGGGATCCTTCATTATAAATGCTAGATAGCCTATTTATGAGAAAGGCGAATGAAGTAAACTTCCCAGGTGGATACATTTTCAATATGAACAGCACGTACCAGAAATGTCATCTGACATGTATGTGTGTGATTAGAATTATTGATAAAATTCCGTATTAAGCAGTTATCTGTAGGTGTGTATATGAAAGGGGCTTAGTTGCTAGACATTGAATCAACTTTAATTCTGGGCTGTGTGCACCTGTATCTGAGTACAAGCTATTTGGACTTACAACCTAGTTTAATAGTTTGTAGTAAATTCGTTTTTTTAGGGACTTGATCTTGATCATCAGTTTCGTGTACTTGGGTGTGTGTTTAATTGGTCTGATAACCTTTGTTTCTGTGGTGACTGTAGTAGTGTTGTGCAACGGGAATTATTAAAGTCGGGAACAGGGCAGGTGCCCCGGGACTTGAAATAAGGTACTGTCCCGCCATTTGATGGGAGGGAATGTGAAAAAAAAAACGGGGGAAAACCTCACCCAGGATAACCGCTGTCAGCGCCGGTATTCGAACCTCCGATCTCCGAATTTGCTGCAGCCCCTCATCGTGGTCATGGTAAGTGATTTAACGCGCACGGCTACGCCGCTCAGTGAATACAACCTAGAACATAGAAAATATCTTAAATTAAATAATAATAATAATAATAATAACATACTAATGATGATTATTAAGCCTTTCAAATCCCCTAAGGGCAATGATCTCCTGCCTAGACAGAGACTTATCTCGTTTACAGTCAATAGGTGAACAGTCCTAAAGAGTAATGGGGCTCGGTGCACTTTTTTTCATCTTATAGGCCTAGTAATATCTATTCGTAACCTTCTTACTATTCTTATATCTGAGCCTTTCGAAATTGTTCACTTTCTGTCACACATGCACTTAATTTAAGGAGAGAGTGTAAAGAATTCGTGCCTTCATTTTGTATTTTGATGTTTGCCTTTAATTTTTTGATTCAGTGGGCGGTTAGTTTTGTGTTAAATACGGATAATAAATAGGGTTAACGGTTTGTCAGTTACCAGGTTAAAATCGCAATAACTCCTAAACCAGAAGCCGAGGTCAGACACATTTACATATGCCCGCAAATATTTATATACATTGATTGACAAATGAAATAGCGCACCATTATTGAGTTATTGTTGTTTTAAGAGGCGGAACTACGAGGTCATCTGCCCATCCTTTATTGAGTGTTTGGAAGCAAATTTGTAAGTGTTTTGGAGGTAGGCCTATGTATACGATGGTAGCTCACTTCAATGTTACTGTCGACCAAAGTATTATGTGCACTCGAGTTTGAAGGTTGTTTGTGAAGTAACCAATAGACCTACATAACATCCAATAACATCATCATTTTCGTGGTTCTATTTTGCGTTAGTTCATGTAGGTTTGGATTTTTAAATTTATATTTTAATATTTTTTATCGCAGTTGGAACACAAAAAGTGCACGTTTTTAAGCGTGTTTCAACCATGCGTCCTATTTAAGAATTATTATCTCAATAACCCGTCATCAGATCGAATCCAAATTTTAACACAATATACATTGGAATGGTCGCCTCCGTTGCGTAGCGGTCAGCATGGTTAGCTGCCGCCCCGGAGGTCCTGGGTTCGATTCCCGGCTCTGCCACGAAATTTGAAAAGTGGTATGAGGACTGGAACGGGGTCTACTCAGCCTCGGGTGGTCCAAATGAGTAGAGGGGGTTCGATTCCCACCTCAGCCATCCTCGAAGTGGTTTTCCGTGGTTTCCCACTTCGTCTTCGGGCAAATGCCAGGATGGTACCTACTGTAAGGCCACGGCCGCCTCCTTCCCTCTTCCTAACCTATCCATCCCAATCTTCCATCCCTTCCCATCCCTCATGAGGCCCCTGTTCGCTTTGCAGGTGAGGCCGCCTGGGCGAAGTGCTGATCACACCTCCCCAGTTGTATCCATCCCGACCAGATGTTCCAAGCTCCATGACACTGCCCATAGAGGCGGTAGTGGTGAGTTCCCTCGCTGAGTCCGTGGGAATCACCAACCTAGAGGGTAAATTGACTAAATAAAAAAAACATTGGAATGTTGTATAACTGGTTTATTAATTTCAAAATTGTGTGTTTCCAAGAAAGAAAGTTGTTATCATTTTTGTAAGGTAACTTTTTCTCGGCTCGGGGTGGTTGGAAAATGTAGTTCTTGGTTGCGATGTAATCGTTATACATCAAAAGGTTATGCTGTATGACTGTGAAATACGTAAATTAATTCACTTATTTTATATCGGTTTGTAATTGTACGAGGAAATAACACATGGTTCACCAGCTAGCCGTGCCGGGAACAGCTGTACAGCGTTGCCGAAAAGGTGCCCACACGCACCATGGCGCGTCTCGCTCGGCGGTGATGGGCTCTATCTCAGCAACGCTGTACAGCTTTTGCTGGAGCAGCTAGCTGTTGAACCATGTGTTATTTCCTCGTACAAATACAAACCGATATAAAATAAGTGAATTAATTTACGTATTTCACAGTCATACAGCATAACTTTTTGATGTATAACGATTACAACGCAACCAAGAACTACATTTTCCAACCACCCCGAGCCGAGAAAAAGTTACCTTACAACAATGATAACAACTTTGTTTCTTGGACACACAAAATTGTGAAATTAATAAACCAGTTATACAACATTCCAATGTAGCCTATATTGTGTTAAAATTTGGATTCGATCTGATGACGGGCTTTTGAGATAATAATTCTTAAATGTGACGCATGGTTGAAACACGCTTAAAAACGTGCACTTTATGTGTTCCAACTACGATAAAAAAAATTAAAATATAAATTTAAAAATCCAAACCTACATGAACTAACGTAAAATAGAACGACAAAAATGTTGATGGTATTGGATTTTATGTAGGTATATTGGTTACTTAACAAACAACCTTCAAACTCGAGTACAATTAATACTTTGGTCGACAGTAGGCAGAGGAATGTAGCCGCCGAGAACTTGGCGCCTCGTTGTCTGGCTGAGGATCAGAAACATTACGCCATAACTTTCTACAAGCCCTACAGAGTGCACAATTGCCCTCAGGGGCTCACATCTAGTGGGACGTGGGTTAGCGACCACGGGACCCCAGCTGAGTCCGGCATTGCTTCCACTTACTTGTGCCGGGCTCCTCTCCGTCTTCTTTCCTGTCGACCTCTCTTGGTCAACTCTTGTTCTTTTCCGACCCCGAAGGTATTAGGGTATCCTAGGCCTAGGGAGTCTTTCACTTTCCCGCCTTAGTTGGCCCTTGTCTCATCTTTTCTTTCTTTGGTGTAAATGTGTGTGTGCGTGACAGGAGGTGGAATCCTCCCCTAATCACAAGCTGAGTGGTCGTGGCGAGGTGATGAATGGCTACTGGGTGAGTAGTCACAAGCGACCCACCTCCAGATACCTGGCGACCTCTGGAGAACCTTAGCCTTACCCCGGGCAAGCGGGGCTCTGCCGGGGGTTGACTTTTAGTTCCCTAGCTACTCGTGGGACCAAACATAGCGTCCATTATTTCACAGGGTGGCTCCCTTCCAAAGCCGTCTTTAAAATTTAAGAAGAGGAAGTTTATGCCTCTAGTTTCGCCGCTTGATGAAAAGGATTCAACGTTTTTCCCTCGGTACCTTATGGTAACAAGGACCGATGGGCAAAATTTTACAAACGTTGATCCTTTTGATTTACATGATGCAATTGAGGTGAAATGAGGCGATGTAGACACAGTAAAAAAGCTGCGAAACGGCGCACTCTTGATAAAAACTCAAGGAAAGAGACAGACAGATGGTCTTCTTAGGACGACAAGTTTCGGTGGTATTCCAGTCGAGGTAGTGAAGCACCAGTCCCTAAACCTGAAGAAAGGTTTAGTATTTCATAGGGACCTGGTGAACACTACCAACGAGCGTATCCTGGAAAGAACTGGAAAGCATGGCGTTGTCGAGGTGAGACGAATCAAACGTAAGATGAATGGTGTACTAGTTGACACCGGGGTGTTCATCTTATCGTTTGAGTCGGATAGCCTGCCCAAGAGGATCAAAGTGTCAATGTACACTCTCGATGTGCGACCGTATATTCCATCTCCATTGCGGTGTTTTCAGTGTCAGCGATTTGGACATACCTCATCTCGTTGCTCGGGAAAACCTATCTGTCTTTCCTGTGGCAAGGCCACTCATGAGGGAGCGGAATGTACACCACCTCCCGCATGTCCAAATTGCAAGGGAGAGCACTCTCCTCGCTGGAAGGAATGTCCTGCCTTCCTAGAGGATAAGAAAATTAAAGAAATAAAGACCTTAGACGAGCTCTCCTACACTGAAGCACGCAGAAAATATCGCTCCATGGCCTCTCCTATTTTCTCAGTATCATATGCTCAAAAGGTATCAAACGAATCTAGTAATCAAGCGGCAAACTTGACATCGGCAAGTTCTAAAAGAGTTACCACTGTTAAAGGGGCTACAAATAGCCCTATTATCACCCCTGTTAGCCAGAAGAAGGTTACGGAATCTTCTTCTGGCATCCAACAAAAGGCGCAGGTGCCTCCAACTAAACCGGCGCCATCGGAGAAGGCAACTCCTCCGATAAGGCCAGTGAAGAAGCAATCTCCGACTCGTTCGAGGAGGAAGTCTTCGCCGGCCACGGCTGGACCCACATCCAGCCAAACAAAACAGTTAACAGGAACGGCGGGTAAGAAAGAGACTGTTCATCGCCGTCTCTCTTGCCCTCCTGCTGAAAAGGCAGCTCCAATACCTGCTGGCAATTCTGCTTCCACGACCACCGGAGGAGCAGTCCTAGCAAGTGCTGCATTGTTTGGCAGGACGGAGACGTCAGGGGGGAAGGGACCAACTACTTCCCCAAATAGACGTCAACGCCGGTTCAAGAAGAAAAATAGTCGGGACGTGCCGGGGACGGACTCCCAGTCATCGGACCGGGAGAAGGTCCCTCGTCACCGCTCTCGCTCTTCACCAAGGACGAGACCCGGAAAGTCCGGCGATAACCGTTCGCCAACCAAGAGAGCATTCGCTCCGTTTTCTTCGTCCTCCGAAGGAGATGTGGAGATTGAGGAATGCTCTCCTACCCTATCACCCACTCCTAAGGATAGGGATGGTTGGCAAACGGTTAAGCATAAGTAGACGACTATCTTCTACTTAAGTCCACACTATGGCACTATTACAATGGAACTGTAATAGCTATTTTCGACATCTCGCTGAAGTACGCCAGTTGATTTCTCAGTTTACGGCAAACATTGTCTGTCTTCAGGAATCCAGGTTTCGTCCTGGACATGAGACAACAATGCGACACTTCAAACTCTTCTCTAAAGACCGGGTGGATGGAGCTGTGGCCGCCGGTGGCGTCTGCACTCTCGTCCACTCTAGTCTCTTTAGTGAAGAGGTGCCGTTGCGTACTCAGCTAGAAGCAGTTGCAGTTCGTACTTCGTTGCCAGTAATGGCAACAGTATGTAACGTGTACATCCCGCCTGATTCTCAACCGGATTACGGATAGCTGGAGGATCTAGTCTCTCAGCTCCCCCCTCCTTTTCTCCTTCTGGGAGATGTTAATGCCCACAACACCATCTGGGGCTCCGCTACCACTAGCGGTAAAGGGAGAGATTTTGAGAGGCTGATCAGGCGGCTGGACCTGTGTTTGTTGAACACAGGGGAACCTACGCACTTCTCTATTGCACACGGCACTTATTCAAGTGTCGATATTACCTTGTGCAGTCGTGCGCTGGTTCCCCTGCTACAGTGGGGTGTACACGACGACCTTTGTAATAGTGACCATTTTCCAATTATCGTTACTCTTCCGAACCAGAGAGCCATCGAGTTACCAAGTCGATGGCTTCTCCGTCGGGCTGATTGGCCAACTTTCACGGCACGTGCGGTGTTTGCCGAAGATACCTTTGAGAGTGTCGACGATCATACCATTCACATAACGAATGGTATTTTGGCTGCTGCTGAGGAAACAATACCTTCCTCATCCGGAAACTCACGCCGGAAGCTTGTCCCTTGGTGGACAGCCGAGATTGCAGCAGCCATTAAAGATCGTCGACGTGCTTTCAAATGCTATCGGAGGCAAAACACCATGGCCAACCTTATCACCTTCAGAAGGATGCGTGCCAGAGCCCGATATCTGATTCGGGAGAGTAAGAAAACGACGTGGAAAAAGTATGTGTCGTCCATGACGGCGCATACTCCATCATCTCAAGTGTGGACTAAGCTTCGCCGGATCTCCGGACTCCCGACATCACTGTCGATACCCGGAGTGTCCATCAATGGAGACATCATCACGGACCATCTCGCCATTGCCAACAGCATTGGCTCGCACTTCTCCGATGTATCCTGCTCCGGGAGTTACGATCCTACATTTCTGACTCTGAAGCGGGAGGCAGAGACTCGCCCCTTGTCCTTTGCCACTGCTGCTTCGGAGTCCTATAATGTACCATTCTCTGAATGGGAACTGCGCAGTGCGCTTGCACTGTGCAGGGATACGGCTCCTGGACCGGATAACATACATAATCAAATGTTAACGCATCTATGCGAATCCAGTATAAAACAACTGTTGATCCTCTTTAATCGTATATGGATTGAAGGGGAGTTTCCATCTCAATGGCGAGAGGGGATCGTGATACCGATTCCTAAGGCTGGAAAGGATCCCAAGTTTGTAAGCAGCTATAGGCCCATTTGTTTGACAAATGGCCTATGTAAGCTGCTCGAAAAGATGGTGAACCGTCGACTGGTGTGGTTCTTGGAGGATAAAGGTCTCCTGTCTGAGTACCAATGTGGTTTTCGCTCTCATAGGTCCACCACTGACCATCTGGTGCGACTTGAGAGCGCCATACAGGAGGCTTTTTTCCGAAAGCAGCACCTAGTCACGGTTTTCTTTGACCTCGAGAAAGCCTACGACACCACATGGCGCTACGGGATCCTTTCCACCTTTCACAAGTGGGGACTCCGTGGTAACTTACCGACTTTCATTGCGAATTTCATGTCCGTCCGACTCTTCCGTGTAAGGGTCGGTAGGACATTATCGCAATACTATACCCAAGAAAATGGAGTTCCTCAGGGTTCAGTGCTGAGTGTCACCTTGTTCGCGATTGCCATTAATGGCATTGTTGCCGCCGCCGGGTCCGCGGTAGTTCCATCGCTGTATGTAGACGATTTAGCTCTGCATTACAGCTCTGGAAGTATGGCAGTCGTGGAACGGCAATTGCAGCTAGCTATCAACCGGGTCGACAGGTGGGCTCACGACCGGGGTTTTCGTTTTTCAGCAGCGAAAACCTCCGTCGTCCATTTTTGTCGGCTCCGGAGGCTACATTTACACCCTGAACTACATCTCAGGGATGCTGCGTTGCCGTTGGTTGACACTTATCGCTTCCTGGGGCTCCATTTTGACAGCAAGTTAACGTGGCAGCACCATATACGGCAATTGAAAATGACATGTCTCAGGAAACTGAACATGCTCAGGTTTCTTAGTGGCACTACGTGGGGGGCTGACCGTGCGGTGCTGCTACGGTTCTACCAAGCCCTCTTCCTGTCCCGGCTAGACTATGGTTCTGCGGCATACGGTTCAGCAAGGCCGGCAACCTTGAAAATGCTGGACAGTATCCACCATAGTGGCGTTAGGCTGGCTACCGATGCCTTCCGGACCAGCCCGATACCCAGCCTACTCGCCGAATCGGGTGTTCCACCTTTTAATTATAGACGCCAACATATGCTTTTAGCATATGCTGCCAATGTGCGTCAAATGCCGCATCACCCGACCTATCAAGCTCTCTTCGGTACCCAAAACCACCAGGGCGCCAACCGGCCTCGTGTCACTCGGCCGGTTGGTATTAGACTTGATAGCTCGTGTACTGAAATAGGAGTGGCTGTAGGTCCCTGTATGATCCGGACATCTAGCGAGGTGCCTCCGTGGCAAGTCCCGCGTCCGGAAATTCGGTTAGATCTGCACCGAGGTCCTAAGGTGAACACGGATGCCTCCGGAGGCAGTTCCACAGCATAGTTCACCAATTTCCGGATGGCATTCTATACACGGATGGTTCGAAGGTGGACGAGAAAGTGGGTTGTGCTTACGTTATTGATGGTGCAAATACCAAGATCTCTTTGCCTGAGGCCTGTAGTGTGTTTACTGCGGAGCTCGTTGCCATCTATGAAGCTCTGCAGTTTGCACTACAGGATGCACGAATTCACTTTCTCGTGTGTACCGACTCTTTGAGTTCGTTGCAGTCAATTGCTACATGTTTCCCGCAACACCCCCTAGTGCAGCGAATCCATGACCTACTAGCCGGGCTGTGCCACGCTGACACTCGAATCACCTTTCTGTGGCTTCCAAGCCACATGGGAATTGTGGGAAATGAGTTAGCAGATCAAGCTACAAAAGAGGCGGTATCACTACCACCTCGACCAATGGAGGTACCCGCTAGAGATATTCGCTCTCAGTTACGCCTACAAGTTCTGGCTTTTTGGGAGAGTCAGTGGCTAGCTGACCCACTGCCCAGTAAACTGAGAGCGATCAAGGGAACAACTCGCGTGTGGCGGAGCTCCTTCCGGGCGCGGAGAGAATCCGTCATTTTGTGTAGGCTAATGATAAGTCATACAAGATCCACCCACTCGTACCTAATGAGAAGGGAAGACCCCTCACTTTGTACCTGTGGAGCCGTATTCACCGTGGCCCACATTTTTACCGAGTGTGTGGATCTTGCTGACTTACGAAGAAACCTTGGTTTGCAGACGACACTCAAACTTATATTAGCCGATGACGCGGTGGCTGCTGATCGCGTTATCCGCTTTATAAGTGAGAGTGGGTTAGGGCCAGCAATCTAAATTTTCCAGTGAACTTTGACTCAACGACTTGTTCGTTTTTGAATGATAATGTTTTGTTTTTTCCGTAATTTTTGTTTATTTTTATAATTTTTATTTTTTATTTAATTGTTTGTTTTTGTTTTATTAATTTTTGGTCTTTTTAAATTTAGATGTCCACCTCAAAATTTTAAATTCAATTCAAAATTTGTATTCTTTAATCTGTGTTAAGAGGGGCAGATGACCTCGTAGTTCCGCCCCTTAAAACAACAATAACTAACTAACTTGAATGATAATGTTTCGTTTTTTCCGTAATTTTTGTTTATTTTTATAATTTTTATTTTTTATTTAATTGTTTGTTTTTGTTTTATTAATTTTTGGTCTTTTTAAATTTAGATGTCCACCTCAAAATTTTAAATTCAATTCAAAATTCGTATTCTTTAATCTGTGTTAAGAGGGGCAGATGACCTCGTAGTTCCGCCCCTAAAACAACAATAACTAACTAAGAGTGCACAATTGGCCGATATATTCTGTCGTGTAGTAAGCAGGTTGCCATGGCAACGAAAGGAACGCTCTGTGTAGGGAAGCCCCTTCCCCCACGTTCTCCGCCTCCGCCTCTCCGCAAACAAATGAGCTCCCATCAATACGTGAGGAATATAATACATCACAGGTGGGGTCTAGCGCCATGTTGTGACCGCTTCATGGTATATTAGATTTGGCACGGAAGGGGATTTTTACCGGAATAGTGTATATACTGGCACAAAGTTCTCGAACCTACATTCTTTGGTTTAGAAGGCCTTCGCCCATCTACGCCACTTGGCCCGACAGCATTCCATTGTACCATTGTACCGTTGGCGGAACACAAACTATTTGGTATTAATCGAGACTGCCAACGATGCACTTTCTTTTTAGGAACTCAATAGTCTAGTGATTTGTTTTCGTCCAGCTGTAAATAAGTGCTGCAATGTGACGCGCTGATGCATCGCGTGCATTCGGCTGCGGTCGCACCTCCTCGGCTACTCTCGACCTTGGCGCGCTAAGTAGCAGCCTGTTGCGCCTGCCAGCCGGCCGGCTCCTTGGTCGTCGCTGCTCAGTTAACAGCTAGAGCCGCTTCAGTCTGCTCTTGTTGCTCAACGTGTTCCACCTTATTGGGTCAAGGTTTGCTTGTTTGAAACTGACCTACGCACTAGCACCTCTTCCCTTCAATATATGCACATTATTACTATATCAGTTAGTGTTGTATTAGAACTATGGCTTTGCCGATCTTTGTCGTGTTCCGTGTGATAATATTTAGTGTGTGAGATTCTTTGGTCGAACGTTTCTTTGTTTATAAATAAGTGTGATGTTGAGTTGGGGCCCTCCACACCATCTTCCGATGGGGACAGACGCCATGGACGCTTACCTGGAGCATGGTTTAGCAAGGTAAAATGAATTCTGGAAGTCTTTGTTTACATTGAGCCAAGTACAGAACCGTGACGGCATGCTTACTTATCTCTGTTTCAAACACATGTTTCTGGTAGGCCTGTTGACATGAAGTTTATACAATTTGTAAGAAATAATAATAATAATCGTGAAAAATAACAATTTATAATCTATATTTATAAAATTAAAGATTTTTGTTTTGTTACGTGTTTCCGACTGACGACTTATGTGGGTAAAAATACTTATTTTGTTTGTCCGTTTAAAATGCTTTCGATACCAAATACATTATGAAACTGTGATATTTCTGGAAGGGGGTTGCTTTCACCTGTACGAAGCCGAAGGCGATTTTTAGTAACAGTGTACAAAAAAAGAACAACACTCATACTGGTATACGTAATTAAAGGTATGTATGACTAGTTTCTGAGGCGTTCACGTTTGGAGAATGGTTTGCCATAATTTGGATAACGTGCTGAAAATATCCACTTTGTAGGGATGAGTTTGACACATTTGGTTACATTCCAGAAGGTTACGAAAAACGTGTATAATATGTTTCTTCAAGTCAATGCTCGTGGAATGATTGACCCCGCCCTTGAACTGGGTGTCATCCTTTGCACGATATAATCCAAGGGCAGCAAATATCACATGTCCGTTGCGAAAAAGAAAGAAAAGACATTTGTTGCTCTTGTGTAAAATTGTTTTTCCAACTCCACTTCTTCCGTCTTTTGATGTTGCTAAATTAATGTCATTAGATATACTGAAAGCTTGAAATGCACCATGTTCCGGCTATCCGAACTCACATGCATTATTTCCACGCAGTATAACTAAAGGGCGGCAATCCGGTGGGTTTACAAGCATTTATAACATCGCATTGCACCTACGAAACCTAAACTCGAGAGACAGGTGGTTCGAATACCACCGTTGACCATCCCTAAAAGTGGTTTACCGTGGTTTCCTATTTCAATTGCAGACTAATAAATGCTGGAATGCTATTCCTCACGACTGCATCCGCTTCCTTCTCAATCCTAGCTTCAATTACAAATATGAGTACACACTAGTTCAGGAATGTACTGATATCTATCGAACTGCAGGAATGCATAATACTATGATGGGAACTGTGAACGTCGTTTATCTTTGTGACCACACCCGGCTTAGAGTTTGGCTAAAAAATCATTTGAAATTCTTAGCTGAACTGTTTTTAGGTTTCCTCATAGATGTCATTCAAGAGTTATTTCCATCTAAGCAAGAAATAAAAAAATAAAAACTTTCTAGTTATTAAGACGATGAGTGCAAGTGTCTTTGGCGTTTCGTATACTGTGTTAAGAGTTTAGTCCCGTTTTCACAAGATAACGAACATGACGAGCTCCGTAAACATAGTACATTCCGAAGGCATTTTCTGTTGTATCCTTCAAACGAACGATTGCCTGCTTTTTCTCCTTCAAACGAACGATTGCGTGCTTTTTCTCCTAATGTATTCTGCAGTGAAGATGGCCATTGTAGAGTGGAAAACTTAATTGAAAAACAAATGTTAGTATTTTAAGGTTAATCATCAATTTAGTTAATGTAGATTTTTTGAGTACCGTAGCGAAAGCAACATAAGCGTTCTTCCCGGGTGTCCGCTAAAAATTACACCTTCAAATCCGGTTAGTACAAGTAACATCCTTACTACGAAAAGGGGAGCTGGACAGGTGGTCAGTAACCCCTGCCGTTTCAATTATTTTTAGTAATTTATTTTTCTCTGCACCGATCTCGTCGATAGACAGCTAGCTGCTATTACATTTAAGGGCACACGTGCAACAAACTCCGCTAATCCCTCAGTATGCCTTCCTTCGGAGGGGAAGTAAAGCCTGTGGTCTCATGTCACAGATTTATGACATGATAAAGAACCTTCCACTGATTACACTTGTGTGAAGCTAAATTATAGGGTAGATGTGACTAACCCTCGTAGCTTCCAACGTTCGTCGCCAGGAGCAGACTGTGGTGGCATCTAGTAACCAAGTTCAGAACTAGTTGGTCGTTGACGGTGGCGTTTGGTAGCGAAAGTAGGAACTACTTGAAAATTGAATGTCTGCAGTCCTTACTTGAATTAAAAACAGATAACACACACTAATTCAGCCTTCATAATTAACACCGGTTGACAGACAGATTCTACACACACCCAAAGTAGGCTACGTGTTGTCGCAGCCCCTAAACTAAGGAACCAACCATCCAAACTCCGCTAAACCGCTTGAAAAGTATGAATAAGCAGTTATTGCGAGCTTATCAGTCAATGCGACAGCTTTTCACGAGTTTCCACTTGAAGTCATTTCTATTAGGGTATTTTTTGCTTCTTAAAATAACGGTTTGAACGCTTGCGACAGGCCTTGCTTATTTATACCGGCACCTTTTCTTCCCGCACCGGTCCTCGCGGAAGGCTACATGCCATTATTTTCCTCTCAAATTTGTTTGTGGGAAGAACTCGTTTCGAAACAATACCGCGGAACGGACATGACCATGTTATCCGGGTTGGGTCTTTAGCGGTCTTGCCGTAGTCGGCAGTTGGTTTAACGTCGAAATAGCGGGTTTCATCCGAACTCAGTCCTAGTGTACTGTAGTGGACCTTATCATTTGATTTGACACTGCCGGACAAAAGTTACGTGTTTCTCAAAATGCTCTCCTATTAATTAAAACTAGTTCAATCACCACATTATGGGCTAATGACTTACAAGATGATCGAGCAGTGACAGACCAACACGTAACATTTAAGTTAACAGTATTTCAAGTTACTGGAGGGGCGGGGAATGTATGATTAGTTTCTGAGGCGTTTGTAGAATGGTTTGCCATAACTTGGATAACGTGCTGAGAATATCCACTTTGTAGGGGTGAGTTTGTCCCATTTCGTTATATTTGAGAAGTGTTGTGGGGCCAAGAGTTCGATTGCCAGCCGGACCGTGGGAATTTTAACTTCGTACTGTTAATTCGGCGACTTGAGTGTTTGTAAGAACTCGGCTAATTATGCTATCGCAAAGTTCTGTTTCGGTTTACAACAGGGTGCCATATAGCCCTGGAAGCAAAGACGATCCCACATTTTACCTCAAATAGAGAAATATTGATATAGCATACTGTTGCATGTTTCACGGCCCCTGTGAGAATTTTCAGATAAATATTTGGGACTGTGTTATAGTCATATTTGAATTTAATCGTACTAGTCTGTAGTCACATTAAGAGAAAAACAAGAAGTTCCGTGAATAACTATACAGCCTACTTTTCATGCCAATTATTATTCTACAGTATATGAACCTATCAAGAATAATGACGAAATTAAGTTGGTAATATCGAAATATCTAATTAGTTCAAAATATACCTGGTATAATGTAGCCTCATAGAGCACTACAGTTGGCAGCCCTGGTGACTGAATATATTCTTAGTTCCATCTCTTAAGGTACAGAATACAAAATTTGGTTGAAGTCCAATGGACGTTACATGCAGTTAGACACTGGATCTATCAGCACGCGTAAAAGCATGTTGCCACCAATACCATGCGTGTGCTGGTCAGAAATAATCTGAAATATTATGATATCTTGTTGTGCCAATTTTGGATGAAATCCATTTGTTAGTATAGAAGTTACATGTATTTTAAAATTGGACATATCAGCAGGCATAGAATCATGTTGGCAGCACTGCCTTGTATTAATTACTCCAAATTAATCTAGAATGTCAGGTGCTATACGTGTGCAAAGTATAGAGCTGTTGGCTTGCATACTTTCTGATATATTGATATTAGGGTAAAAAAATATAGACAGCATTTATTAACAGTTGGCAGCCCTGATTGCTCTTAACAATACTTATAGTCATATCTGTTATGGTACACATAGCACATACGAAATTTGGTTGAAATCCAACTGATAGTATAGAAGTTAGATGTATTTAAAAATTGGTATTATCATCAGGCTTATAATCATGTTGGTAGAACTGACGTATATGTTACTCCAAATTAATCTAAAATGTCAGAATATACGTGTGCATAGTTTAAAGCTGTTGGCTTGCATACTTTCTGATATATTGGTATTTGGACAAAACAAATATAGAGAGCAA
Source organism: Meconema thalassinum (assembly GCA_946902985.2). NCBI lineage: Eukaryota > Metazoa > Arthropoda > Insecta > Orthoptera > Tettigoniidae > Meconema > Meconema thalassinum. Next base: position 448,463,711 of record OX336390.1, read on the forward strand.
TTATTAACAGTTGGCAGCCCTGGTGGCTCTTAAGAATACGCTCAGTCATATCTGTTTATGTACAGATATTACATACAAAATTTGGTTGAAATCCAATTGATAGTGTAGAAGTTATATGCATTTAAACATTGGACCTATCAGAAGGCTTAAAATTATTTTGGCAACACTGTCATGGTTGGCCTCCTGGAAATTAAACTGAAATAATATTATCTACATGTTTGCCAATTTTGGAATAGCTCCCATGCATACCTTGCAAGATATCCAACATTGAGCTCAAATTTCTAGTGCGTTTTTTCAGCAGTTGGTAGCACTGACATCATTTTCAAATATGGACGTGAGATATTCCGGTGCACATCTTTACTCACACTAAATTTGGTTTAGATTGCTGCAGCCGTTTAGGAGTTGATAGGGGGGGGGGACGACACACACAGACACACATTTTCCCGGATCGATCTCATAAGTCTACTTTTTCCTCATTTTTGCAAAATGTGAAAAGTAGGCTAATAATAGTATTTAGTATATAATTTGTAGGATAAGATTGCAGTGCATTAGTACCATAGCCACCATAGGGATGCACGCAGAGAATAATATCGACCTTCCTGACAACGTGCGTTAGTTGGGCTGCATACAACAATATTATTAGGGGCAGCTGATTCACCTGGTACATATACAGTATGTTTTTAGTTGAATGAGGGGGTATTTAAATATTATATATTCTCTCTCTCTACATTGCAAGACTTGATGTTGTGTTATGCAGTACATTAGATAGTGTACTCTGTGGGTGGTGTGATCTTGGTCTGTTATTGAAGAGGCGTAATTTTGTCATTATAGGCCTATTTGAGACCTTAATGCAGCTACTCCCAGCTAGTCAAAACTGTTGTATATTGAAACAGATAATTTATGCTCTTTCGACGTTACTGGTTTTTTTAATACCCACTGAAATGGGTAGAGAAATCATAAAATTTTACTTCAATTTTCATCCAAGCCAAAACAACTGCTTTGTAATGCTGTCAACCAAGTGCAGTGCAATTGGCTGAAGTCACGAATTGTCACGTTCATACCCACATTAACGACTTGGCTTTAGCAATCACTTCTACGAAATAACTTTTACACTATAAGTTAAATACGTGCGTATGGTATCGGATAATTTTTCGGCGGTAATGCTTAATTTTCCAAAAAACGCTAACTTTGTCGGTTATTGACTTAAGTTAATCCATTCAAACGAATTAGGTGGTGTGGATCAGTTTCACACTCGTTTTCTAGAATATTGGTGATTGCTGCCATTAGTGAGGCAATTGAGGAGTTTCATAGGAAGAGAGAAAGAACTCACGTACTCCGCAATAAAGTATAAGGCATTTTGGTTTGATTTTTTGACACATTGAAAGCTCCTTTTCTTTCTTTCTTTCTTTCTTTCTTTCTTTGCGGAATGGGTTACAGAAAGATGGGCTACTGGCACCGCACCTGCACTCACGAGGCCTGTGCATCTTGTCGTTATCGAGGATTTGCACGTGTTCGCCTACACTGCTGAGAACAATATTACAGGATTTTCCTCGGCCAACGCTTTGTATAGAAAAATACCTTAACTTTTGCCGTTGCCTTTGCTGAAGCTACAGCCACGCTCACCTACTACACAAATCAACTGAGGGCCTACTGCTAAGCGCTGGGGGGAGGAAGACCCTATAGTATTCTGATACCAAATTCAATATGTCTCTGTTGGACACCTATATAAAATGATCCAGCTTCTTCAGTGGTTCAGTGCCATAATATCCGCCTTCTGATGCCAAGAACGTGGGTTCGACTCCCAGCCGATGAAATAGTTTTTTTTGAAGGGTGGGGGAAAAAGCAAATACACTCTAAGAGTCGTACGATTTTGGCCCAAAAAATACCTCTCGTATCTCATTTGGTGACAGGGCAGATGATCCCGCTGTTCCGTCTCTTTAAACAACAATAACTAATAACATTTCGCGATTACATAACACACTGTAATTAATTAAATTCAGCCACAAGTCGCATAATAGAGTTCCGGTGTTGCACTTTTTTTTTAAATTATTAAAAACATAATTTTACAATACACATCCAGCAAACGAAGCTAGTTTGTACTTTGCTTTTAGCTCTACATTAAATCGAATTTCATATAGTGTAGACTAGCCTACATTGCGCAATTTGTTGTTAAAATGTCTGTAAAATGTTTTCTGTTTTTGTAACACGAGCGCTTAAAGTTCACTGAACACGATATATTAACACTAAGCGCCGGTTCTATCACCTCCTGGTATAGTTGCTGGTAGCTGACGGCAGATAAACTACCTGATAGCGTAATATCCTGGCATATTTTGTTGTGTTCAACCACACCCACGTGAGCTCCAAGCAGCTACCAATCATCATCATTAACAACCACCACCACCTCTTCTACAGTTCGCGATCCTTGGCCAGCTTGTTCCTTGCTAATACCCTGATCTCATCGACTCATCTCTTTATAAGGTCAGCCTCTATTACGTTTACAGTCACCCAAACTTTACGCGTTCGTCGTCCATCTGTTTGTCTTGCAATGAGACCTTCCCAGCTCCACTTCATCTCCTTCACAGTTGCGATGGCATCTTTCACACAGGTATGAGATCTCATCCAGACAAAGGTCTTTCTGTCTCTCCGGATTATTCTTAACACAGTCTTTACCATTGCTCTCCGGGCTATTTTGAATTTTCGGGTAGTTCGACATCGAGACTTGAAGTCTCAATCCATTTTTGTTTTGTCTTTTTCAATGGTGCACTGATCATATTGCCTACTACTGTATCCCTTTTAAGCACAGTGGGGTTTCAATATTGTTAGCTTTCCAAAAGACTGTAAAAGGGCTATGGCCTTGAAGACTGCAGACAAAATAAGCCTGTAACCTAATGCATAGGCTACAGTATGGTCCATCCAGATTGATGTGCTCTCAAGCTTCGTAAGGAATCTAATCCTTATGACAGTAAAAAAGGCCTACTATTTACGCTTACACAATCCTGTAAGGTAGATTGCAGAGTGCACTATTTGGCAGTACAATAATTACGATTCTTAAGAAAAGATACAGTAAAAGATTTGCTGGCCCTTTTGTGTAGCGTTAGCACGCTTTCATCTTGCCTAAGAGGTTCCGTGTTCGATCTACTACACTGCCATATGTATTTAAAATCTGACAACAGAACTGAAACGGGGCACACTCAGCCTCGTGAGGACGATTGATCAGCTCCCATGACCTTAAGCCTACTGTGCGACCAAAATATTATGTGCACTCGAGTTTGAAGGTTGTTTTTGAAGTAACCAATAGACATACATAAAATCCAATAACATCATCATTTTCATCGTTCTATTTTACGTTAGTTCATGTAGGTTTGGTATTTTTAATTTATATTTTAATATTTTTTAACGCAGTTGAAACACAAAAAAGTGCCCGTTTTTTAGCGTGTTTCAACCATGCGTCACATTTAAGAATTATTATCTCACAAACCTGTCATCATATTGAATCCAAATTTTAACACAATATACAATGTTGTATAACTGGTTTATTAATATCAAAATTTTGTGTGTTCAAGAACGAAAGTTGTTATCATTTTTGTAAGGTAACTTTTTCTCGGCTCGGGGTCGTTGGAAAATGTAGTTCTTGGTTGCGTTGTAATCCTTATGAATCAAAAGGTTATGCTGTAGGCCTATAATTGTGAAATACGTAAATTAATTCTCTTATTTTATATCGGTTTGTATTTGTACGGGGAATTAACGACATGGTTCACCAGCTAGCCGCTCCGGGAAATGCTGTACAGCGTTGCTGATATGGAGCCCATCACTTCCGAGCGAGGCGCGCCATGACGCGTGATGAAGCTCATATTGGCAACGTTGTACAGCTTTCACCGGAGCGGCCAACTGGTGAACCATGTCTTAATTCCCCGTACAAATACAAACCGATATAAAATAAGTGAATTAATTTACGTATTTCACAATCATACAGCATACCTTTTTGATGTATAAGGATTACAACGCAACCAAGAACTACATTTTCCCACGAGCCGAGAAAAAGTTACCTTACAAAAATGATAACAACTTTGTTTCTTGGACACACAAAATTTTGAAATTAATAAACCAGTTATAAAACATTCCAATGTATATTGTGTTAAAATTTGGATTCGATCTGATGACGGGTTTGTGAGATAATAATTCTTAAAAGTGACGCATGGTTGAAACAAGCTTAAAAAACGGGCACTTTTTGTGTTCCAACTGCGATATAAAATATTAAAATATAAATTCAAAATTCCAAACCTACATGAGGTAACGTACAATAGAACGACGAAAATGATGATGTTATGGGATTTTATGTAGGTCCATTGGTTACTTCACAAACAACCTTCAAACTCGAGTACACATAATATTTTGGTCGACAGTAGGTAATGCGGCTGAGGATTTCGTCGCGTTGCTCACGCATCCCATGTAATCAAAAGTTTCGTTAATTCCAACAAAACATCGCAGGTAAACCTGCCAACTGATCTAATGAGTCAGACGTTTCTTCTACCAAATGAGTCAGACGTTTCTACCAGCCATTTTTCAACACCTATACACCCCGTCCTGTAATGCGCAATCATGAGCTTGATGCTAGATGGTGATTGTTAATTTCAGTAGGACGGAACATCAAGGTTATCTACTCCCAATTGCGGGGTTACTTTCATGTTCTTATATTTGTATCTAGTACACAAACAAAGTAAGAAAAAACAAATACTGTAGTATGTTTCCCATCTGGTTTCTCATAATATTGACACGCTGCCACTCCTTCTACCAGCGCAGCCGAGGTTTGATTCCTGGCGGTGACGGTGTCGTCCTAAGTGTTCGATTCCCAAGAAATTTAATTCTGGTCTGAGGGTTGGAATGGTATGCTCTCAGCCCCGTGAGGCAAAACTGAGATAAGGTGGATTCGATTTCCATAAGTGAGGAACTATCTCGACATTTGCCTGGAATAGGAATAGGAAACCACGGAAAACCACCTCCAGGATGTCTGAGGTAGGAATCGAACCCGCCTCTTTTCAGTTTTGCCTATCGAGGCTGAGTGTACCCCGTTCCAGCCCTCAGACCAGAATTAAATATCTTGGCGGAGCCGAGAATCGAATCTGGTCCTCCGCGGTAATAATAATAATAATATCGTATGGCCTCGGGTGCCGGGTGCAAGCTTTGTTATTTGACACCCAGAGGGTAGCTTGGATGCCAAATTTCGTTGTTCCTTGAAGCACCATGAAAGTCAAGGAGGTCAGATATCTATGCTCCTTGAACACTATAGCGCTTTCTAGTAGAGGAATGAGGAACGTTCTGTTGGCGGAAACACCAGAGACTAATTTTGCCATTATGAACACGGCCTACTGAATTCAAATCGGTTCTTTGACATGCCAACATCGTATGCCATGGTGTCGTAATTTTTGCCGCCTTTCAAAAATCACTTACCACGGCCTGGAGCGAACCTGCATGCTGAGGGTTTGTAGACCGACACGTTAACCACTCACCCACCGTGGCAAGCTTATGATACTTGTATGATAGCATATGTTATTCTTGGTGTGTTTTTAACTGTATTTGGGTCTAGGAGTGGAATAGGTGCCCCGGAACTACTAGAAATAATGTACCTGAAAGACCTAGGGGGAACACTCATGATGCTGCTGTCAGCGCCGGCATTCGAAAGTCAGATCTCCGGACGCTCACCTCTCAAGTCCCGCCATGGACTGCTCAGATACATTAGTGGATTTAATAATATCCATTACAATATTGGCCATATTACAGTCAAACGTTCGACAGAATTCTAGTTTAATAACGCTAAAAATAACTGCTGATTTTTTTTTCAAGTATAATCTTTCTAGGAAGCCTCCGTGGCTTAGGCGGCAGCACGCCGGCCTCTCACCGCTGGGTCCGTGGTTCAAATCCCGGTCACTCCATGTGAGATCTGTGCTGGACAAAACGGAGGCAGACAGGTTTTTCTCCGGGTACTCCGGTTTTCCCTGTCAAAAATTTCATTCTAGCAACACTCTCCACTATCATTTCATTTCATCTGTCATTCATTTAATCATTGGCCCAGAGGAGTGCGTCAGGCCTCGGCAGCCGGCACAGTTCATGTTCTCGCCGCTAGATGGGGCTTCATTCATTCCATTCCTGACCCGGTCGGAGACTGGAAGCAGGCTGTGAATTTTTCATAATCTTTCTAGGAATTGGGGTAGCATTTCGTAGGGAGCTGCAGTCTCATCTGACCCCCCCCCCCTTTGGATAACGGTCCTGTTATAAAAAGAAGCCATCCTGGAAGTTGTTTTTCGATGGTTTCCCACCTCTACTCCAGTTAAATACCGGGATACGTCATAACACGCGGCCACGGACGCCTCCTACCCAATCCTAGTTTCAATTACAAATGCACACACTGCTACAGACACCACAATAACACAGATTAGTAGACAAATTCCAAACTAACCCAGGTACATGTGGCTGACGAAGTGAGTGCATTTTGGTCCAATCTTCATTTCATATCTTGCACCGTCCATGGTAAAGCTGGGAATTGAATACTGGCCGTCTGGGTGGTTGTTATTCGAGTAAAGTGGGTTTACTTTGTGACATTGCCGCCTTATCACGCATCATTTTTTGTGAAGCCTTGCGAGCAATGTGTTTCAGAATTTCAAGAATAACTTAATCCCTAATGGATTTCCTAAATTTAGTATCGGCTTCATTTTCAAATCGAGCTATGGTTTCTTATAGCTTTCGAGTCGCGCATTTCTTTGAAGCTGTGATAGGTTTGAGCTACTATATATTGCATCTGATGATTGGTAGCTCATGTTCCAATTAAAGTAATCGAAATTTCCTGTTACAACTAATCAACTCCTATAGCGTGTTAATAAGCTAGCAGATGCATGACAAAAGTTGGTACCATGAAATGTACATTTTGTAATAGAAAACGGAACTATCTCCGAAGTGAACTCTAGCTGATGGCATAGAACTCAGAATTGTAGGGAAATAAAACTCCAAGTGTCTATAGCCTACTATCCAAAGAGTTTTGAAATTTAATACGTAGTAACAATGGAAAATGATTACTTTTTAAAAGTTCAGATTCTGCTCAAGTATACCGCAAAGTTGTTCGAAGTTACAAATAGAGAATCGCTCAATAAAATTGGACGAAGCTTTGGAATTTCACCAATTTCGTATAGGAGACTAAGATTACTATTCAAGAAGCCCGATCAGAGACCAATGAGCAATACTTGATGCCCCAGAATTAAAAATGCCCATTAATGATATTGAAAACTGTGCATATGACTCAAATTCATCCTGTCTTGTTAAATCATTAATTACATTATTTAAATTACTCATGGTGGTTCCGTATTGATATGCTAAAATAGTTCCTAATAAGAATTGTATACCCGCCTGAATCAATACTATAAAGAAAATTAATTATTAAACTTGTTTCTAGTACAGCACATGTTTCGGGAATTAATCAAATTTTATCCTCTTCATCAGCTATAAAACATATTGAAAAATCAAAATAAAACGTAGCACTTAAATAAGATAGGTTATTAAACCTGATATGGTGCACCATTTATTTAGGCTATAAAAATAGAATAAAATGTAATGAAGTAGTTGGTAACGGTGATCAGCCTGCAGGTGCTTTTGACCTTCTCAATACGGAACTATGAATGTAGTGTCTACTGTTCGTCAGCTGATGAAGGGGATAAAATTTGATTAATCCCCGAAACATTTACTAGAAACAAGTTTAATAATTAATTTTCTTTATGTTTGACGATGTCGAAATGTAAACATTATGTGTCAGAAAACTGTATCATAATGAGGCTCATTATAACACTACTTTTCATTATGAAACAGTTTCTCCCACCAATCAGTGTTCAAGAAACAGGTGTGTGACCAATTAGGTAAGGATACCTTCGCGCATGCGCTCAAAATCCAACATATTTCTTGCAATGGCCTTCCCAGTGTGTACTAGACAGTGTCTTGGTGAGGTGTGCTTTAACCAACTGAACAGCCCAATTGCACACCGGGGCAAAACACTGTCATTTTGTTGAGTTATGCCGGAACATTTAGCACAATTTGTGTTTAAATATATAATGGCTCAACGGACAATACATATTTTTCTTTTGAAAATTATATATTTCTGTGTTGGCAAGCAAAGTGAATGGTCTCTGCTTTCGGAGTGCCTTGACCCAAGCATACGCTCTGTTCAGTCTGCAAAGCCAGCGTGCCCTGTTCACTAACTGAATTAACTGAATCCCACAGATATTTATGAATATTTATGTTAAAACATATAATAAAGTTATAATTATCGTCGAACATAAACAGTCGTATGCAACTCGCCCATAATGGTAATTAAGACACGAGTATGTTTATAAAACGAGCGTAAGCGAGTTTTATAATTTCCATATAGGCTCGTTGCGTTATAGTATTGATTCAGGCGGGTGTACAATTATTATTAGGAACTATTTTGTCACATCATACCTATTAAAATGCGTAAACATTAACCATTTTGAAGATGGTAATAATTATTATCCGTGTTGACTTATGTAATATGAAATTGAAATTGAAAACTGTAAAAACGAGTTTGTACAAATTATTATAGGCCTACGTACATGATTCGGTATACAATGATACCCTCGTCAGCGTAGATTGAATAATATATGAATCTCAAACTAATCCTTACAAACATTAAAATTTAAACAAAATGAAAGCTCACAAAATGATCAAGAAATCTACCTTAATGGACTGCCTATGTCAAACTCCTTCAATATGGTTCAATATTAAAGTGATATAGGACGTCGCTGCTAATTGTTATAGGATGCTGCTTCCAAGTAGACTACAATGATGTGGTAAACGCGTAAAATTTGATGGATATAGTCATCTAACCTCGAAATATTCCAGTTGAATCCTACGTGTTGGTTATAAGATGTTGCTTCCAGACGTGGTAAAAAACGTAAAATGTTTTGATGGTAGGCCTATTTAGTCATCTATCCTCGACATAATTCAGTCGATTCCTACTTGTAGGTTCACTTCGTTGTATTAGCTGTCCAATTGGGTAACATTAATGCAGTTCATATCTTAACCCAAGTAACCAATTATATTATTTATAGGATATGTTACGAGTATGTCGTAGGAACTACTTGGATATTGACTGGCCAAAAATGCAATGTATGGATAAATCGAGATAAACTGACCTCGTAGTTCCGCCCTTTAAAACAACAATATCTAAACTAAACGAAATACATTCATAAAACAGTGAGCACTAGGCTATTAGATCATACAATTGCAATAAATTGTGACAATAACGAGTATCATACCTATCTTGTTACATAATTTCTTGCATTTCAAAAATCAGTTTCGTAATGAATCTGTACTATAATTTTGTTACCATACAATTGCACTTTAATTTTCTCACTAAACTTACCTGTAGTATCTATTGATTTATTAAGGCGGCTTCGGTGGCGTAGTCAGTAACATGCCGAGCTTCTATGCCCAAGTTCGCGGGTTCAAACCCGTCCGAAGTCGTCGGATCTTGAGCACTAGGCTATTAGATCATACAATTGCAATAAATTGTGACAATAACGAGTATCATACCTATCTTGTTACATAATTTCTTGCATTTCAAAAATCAGTTTCGTAATGAATCTGTACTATAATTTTGTTACCATACAATTGCACTTTAATTTTCTCACTAAACTTACCTGTAGTATCTATTGATTTATTAAGGCGGCTTCGGTGGCGTAGTCAGTAACATGCCGAGCTTCTATGCCCAAGTTCGCGGGTTCAAACCCGTCCGAAGTCGTCGGATCTTTTAAGATAGTTAAGAATCTCTCAGTATGTCTTCCTTCGGAGGGGGAAGTAAAGCCGGCGGGCCCATGTCATAGATTTATGACTTGTAAAAGAACCTTCCACTAACCACAATTTGTTGGTTAGATTTGATTAACGTTCTGCTAGTTCCAACGTTCCCCGCCAGTTGCGGTTGCGGTGGCATCTAGTAGCCAAGTTCACAGCAATGTGTCGTTGACGGTATCATTTGGTAGCCAAAGTAGGAACTACTTCAAATTGATCGTCTGCAGTCCTTACTTTAATTAAAGATAACACGCACTACTACAGCCATCACAATTAACACCGGTTATCAGGCAGATTCTACACACACCCGAAGTTAAACGGGGCTACATGACCGCGTTGTCGCAGGCCCTAAACTGAGGAACCAACCAGCCAACCTAATTTAATAAGCTTTTAGTGACATGGTGGCTATAACTTATCCTGTAGCAATACCTTGTTCTTGATTCAAAATAAAGGTGTTACTGCATCCTATGGGTCAGGTTTAACTTTGTGGATATATTTAATTTTATGCATGGATGGGAATGCAAAATTATGTTCATTGACGAAAGAAGCTCATGGAGCCTAGTTCATCTGTAGGCGTAGTCTACCTGTTCTACTCTACATTCGTCGTTAATTGACAGATTTTAAAACTCCTCAATGTTTTCAATAATCCTGCGAAGATAAACTGACGAACACCCCGATGGCTGTTCAGTTTGTTGCCGGTTCTCTCGCTAGTGTGTGATAACGTCAATAATGACAGCTAGCACAACTACTAGCGGTGTCTAGTAGTCTATGTATTGTAGAATATTACTGTAATTGTAATAGACTACTTCACTCTTCTTTCAATAGCTACTATTTTTGTCGATTATTAGGGCCTATATTGCCGTCCTTTGACATCGAGCCACCCCCCGACGCACCTCCCGTTTATTACAGCTCTGCCTCCAATCATTCGGTGTCTAAGGCATTATTCTTTTTTTTTTATTGTAAAATGTGAATTCAGTCGTATGCAAATTACGAATTAATAGTAGGCCTGAATTATGTTTATGATTTCTTATAACACAATTTCTGTACAAATGTGTCCTAAATATCAATCGAGGCCTCCGTTAGTCCAAATACGGAGTTACGTCTCAAGTCAGTCTGTAACGTGCAAAAAAAGAAAAGCTTAATTTGCCACATAAACTCAAGATGTTGTTTTATGTGTACAGATAGCCTACGTTGATGATTTATTTGTGCAGAACTGCCCTTTGCCAGTTTCCTGCTGCATCTCAAAGTCTTTTCGCCGAGTCGACATAGTGCGCTTAAATACTTGCACGTGGTTACTCGACTGTCTGGACAGGGAAACACGACCAGTTCACAACATCGGCTCTGCCGGACAGGGGTAACCAAGAAGCTGCGAGATTATTAGTCATGCCGTAGCCCTAGAAAAGACCAGACTTGCTGCACTTAGTGCTGTGCTGCACTGTATAACTTACTGTTGCCTGTCATAAGCAGTTAAGAACTTATTAATTAATTAATTAATTAAATACATAAACTAACAATAAATAAACCGCGCTGTAGCATGTGACTGATAAGTCAGCCCGCTTCACATGTAGGCTATACACAGCACTGAAGTTGGCGTACGTTCAACAGGCACAGTACTATGCACCCTTTGCGGGCAGCCCTGCAATCACGTGTACAACTGTGTTTATTTCCACTATCTCGACTCGGCGAACAGACTTTAGGCTTAGTGCCGCAAGAAGCTTGCATCCGGTGCAAAGCAACTCAAGACTCGGTGGGATGTAGGCTAACCTTCAGTTGGGTGTGCACTTCGATCCAACTGTGAAACGTATCGCACCTCGGAGAGATGACTGCCACAAATCGGACAGCACGTTTTTGAGATAACAGCTTTTCAAGATTTAATAAATTATTGCGTAGCTATAATATTTCAACAACAATAATTGTAATCGTTTTACGTCCTCTTTTAACTACTGCGTGCAGTTTGTCACCTCACGTCCAGCCTCATTGTGTTCTTTCTGAAGCCATTCCTTTGCTGCAGTGAGCTCCAAGCGGATTGTCAGGTTCTCGTCAAGGCCAGTCGGATGTCGTAGCCTTCATTTTAAGTCAAATGTGTGCCTGATGTTTGTACTGTCCTCGACGCGAGAGACAGTAGCCTATGTCCACTTCCGTTATCATTTAGGCTGATTATCCATTAGTTGTGTCCCAGGGCACGGAATTTGGGGCGCGTTTTCACTTAGTTTGAGTTATGATTGAGATTGAAAAGATCATTCATTCATTCATCATGCGGTTTTTCAGCTATTGCGTCGTCTTTTACTTGCAGTAAATTTGTTTCAGCGCCGCGCGATTTTTACTTGAGGAGGTTCCTCAAAAGAAAGGTATACAGAAACAATCTGCGTACTCTGGGGGCTCGCGAGAACGAAATAACTGCGCTGATACGAAATATCAGTGTGGATGAATTACAGCGAGTGTATCAAAACTTCCTACGTTTGTGCAATGTGTGTTTATAACTTGGAAGGACAGCATTTCCGGCAACTGCTGTGAAATTCATGTAGGACTAAGTAGGCTAATTATGATTATTAAATACGTTAAAATGTAAATGTGTTAAACCAGTTGGGCGCTACGCTGCTGCTAGCGCCAATGCCTTGCTAAACACGCGGCTAGCCACAGTGTCCCGGCCTCCTGGCGGCATATGCGAGCTCGGTTCGATTGGGAGGGTCCTCACTGTATACTAAAGCCATAATTACTTCCGACTTGACGTTTCAGTGTTACTCTAGAGTTATCTAGCAGTCAGAAGGAAAATCACTTTAACTAGACAATCACAGGCAGCCATTCAAATCGATATATCGCGACAAATTGAGTTTCGTTCGCAATGTCGCGATTTAGCGAACGAATCTTTAGCCTAGCACTGAAACGTCAAGTCGGAAGTAATGATGGCTTTACTATAGCTACTACAATCAACTATCTACCTAAATCATTCACTCATGTGTCACCACATACTGTATGCCTACAAGACACACGCGAGTGATAAAATTATCTTAAAATTAGGCATTAACTTAACTCTCTTAAAATTTCTTCTTAAATAAAGGGTCATCATTTGATAGCGTCTCCAAGTTTGAGATTACTTGGGGAAGGTAATTGTACTGGGGCAACAACTACCGACGCCTCAACAGCTCTGTCGGTAAGGCTTGCTGTAGGGCTTATTCAAATTTATATATTCCATTTACCGTTTGATAACAAACTGCGGTTTTTCAGCTATTAGCTCGTATTGTGTACATGAAGTACAAGCCATCAAGATGTTAGTCAGAAAGTTAGTCTGACGTGACCAGAACTCGAATCTGGGGGTTCAAACCCGACCGAAGTCGTCGGATTTTTAGAGCGTTAAAATCCCTCAGTATGCCTTCCTTTGGAGGGGAAGTAAAGCCGGCGGGCCATGTCATAGATTTATGACACGTAAAAGAACCTTCCACTAACTACAATTTGTAGGTTAGATTTGATTAACGCTCTGTAAGTTCAAACGTTCGTCACCAGGTGCCGTTTGCGGTGGCGTCTAGTAGCCAAGCTCGTGGTTAGGTGTCGTTGACTGTAGCATTTGGTAGCAAAAGTAGGAACTACTTGAAATTGATCGTCTTTAGTTCTTACTTGAATTACAGATAACACAGACTAATACAGTCTTCACAATTAACGCCGGTTATCAGACAGATTCTACACACATCCAAAGTACACGGGGCTACCTGACCGCGTTGTCGCAGCCCCTAAACTGAGGAACCAAACAAACAAAAAATAAATAATATTCTCATTCATTTCTCAAGAACTATAACCGATGTAGGCCTACATGAAACCTGCTTTCTTGTAACATGTGTGCCTTCATCTCAAAATTTCGAGCGACGGGTTTCTTGAGGCGTTATAAAAATAATGGACAGTCATAACGATGATGATGATGATGATGATGATGATAACAATAATAATAATAAAGGGGCCCGAGTTTTGTTTCTCACATTGAGAGGCTGAAAATGAGCTTTGTCTCGTCTTTCTACGCCCATTTCAGCATGTATTTTAAGGGGTTAGGCCCCCTTGAGAGGTACGGAGGAGAGTTACATCAATGATTACTTTCGTGCTTCTGATGGATATCTGTACCAAATTTTACATTGATCCACCCAGTCGTTCTCGAGGAATGCGCGTACAAAGTTGTAGGCTACACACACAGACAAAAATATTGTTTTTGCGCGTAACCGTCATAAACCTGTCTTTAACGCGTTAATAACTCAAATTTCCGTGGAAATTCAGGGAGGAAAAGGCAAACTTTCATTATACACTGAAGAAAATGGAAATTGCAACACCCAGAAGGAGTGGTGTTACATTACTGCAATTGAACATGCAGGACGAGTGTTCGGTTGTGATTCGATGATTACACTTTCAGGTCCCTCTGACCGCAAGTTTGGACGGCAATCAATACAGGATGTGCCCACCACGAGCTGCAATACATTGATGAATTCGGCGAGGCATGGAGTCGATAAGGCCCTTGATCGCTTCCTGAGGAATTGTGGCCCATGCTTGCTGCACTGCATGGGTCAGTTGTTCCAGAGTTGTGGGTGGCTGAGGACGGTTGGCCAGTTGTCGACCCATCATGTCCCACACATGCTCAATGGGACTGAGGTCCGGGGATCTGGCGGGCCATTCTACGGTTGTGATGTCGTGGAGAGCTTCTCTGGAGATGCGTGCAGTGTGAATCTGGGCATTGTCCTGCTGAAACATCGCATTAGCAATGTTCGCCATCATAGGGACAACCACTGGATTGAGTACCCTATCAGCGTACTGTCGAGCAGTCATAGTGCCCTCAACAAGCACTAATTGTGATTTCACATTAAAGCCAATAGCTCCCCAGACCATAATGCTTGGTGTTGGCCTCTCGACAATAAGGTCTGGGCGGCCCCTCTCCCCGGTACATCGGCGCACGCGATTCCGGCGATCACTGCGGGCAACACAGAAGCGCGATTCATCACTAAAGACGACCCTACACGGGATCGTAAGTCAGCTGCACGCAGGCGATTACCAACTGTTTGTTGTGTAACGTGGGGTGCCACAGTTGCTCGAATTTGTGCTGCTGTTGCATGGGGTTCCATCCGGGCCATCCGAATGATGCGGCGATCCTCTCTCACAGTTGTCTGTCATGCTGGGCCTGTGCCAGGTCTACGAGTGTGGGTACCTTCATTTGACCACTGCTGCCATACACGTTGTACCGTAGATGCCTATCGGCCAACACGTGCAATGACAATCCTTAGCGATAATCCGGCCTCACACAGCCCAATATTATCCGAGCCTCTCAAACGGCGACAGTTGTTGATAGCGTGCTCTTCTCTGTCGTCGAGGCATGTTTGACGGGGAACACTTCACTGCACAGACTGCAAGTCAACTACGCTACACCAGAGTCCGTATACTGGAGTTGATTCCTCCACGACCAATCACTTGGGGAGACCTGTAGCAACAATCCAATGGGTCTGAAACATTGATCGTTTACATACCTACATGGCATAGTTTCATATCTTGAAAATCAACACAAACCACCAATGCCTTCATGGTGTTGCAATTTCCATTTTCTTCAGTGTATAAAAGATAAGGACTACAAACTAAGAAAATAAAAAGCATCTACATCTAGTCCAGTCAATAGACGAATTTTACCCTAAATCAGATGCGGGATCGTTTTTAATTTTTGGATGTTGTTTAGGACCATTAGGTAGTTATTAATCCAAGTTTCCGTCATTCCCCACCTCTTGCTTCGTCCGCCATCTTGAAAAAACTGTCCGAAATCGGCACTTTTTTCAGTTTTTGGCCTCCAGCTCATTCCCAGTTCATTTGTTTGAAGATATGTTTAAATAAGAAAATGTAGATTACTAAATTTCCAACAACTTTTATGTGAAAGTTTTTATTGTATGATCAAGCATATTCGAGATACGAGAAGGCGAAAATTGGCAAATCGGCAAATTTTTCACTTTCGCTCGACTTTCCATAGCAAAAACAAGGAGAAGACTTGATCTCAGCAAAACTTGTATTGAATGAAAGTTGTAGAGAATTTAATTTCCTTTGAAACTCGTGTATCAAAAAAATAATTACGGGCATTGGGTAGGAGTGGGGGTAAATTTAAGAAAACTATAGGAAATGCGTTTTTTGTGAATCAGCCCTGGAGCGCCGTGTTGGTGAAATTGTTTCGTTTTCATTATATTACAACCATTTTCTGAACACAGCAGTGCATCTAAATAATATTTAAACCATTTTTGGATAAATATGAATAGATGGGAGAGAATAAATTCGTTACACATTCATTTAAAAAAGACAGTCAGTCTGAAAGACTGGACTTTATGTCATTTTAAATGCTACAAATGCTGAAAAATGCTACAAAGACTCTTGACATGTTGGATGATCAAGAAACAATCAGAACGCTAGAAAGTAACAAGTCATGAGGGAGCTGGAGCGCGCGGTGAAAGGAGGGAGCTGGCTGGATGTCGTCACGCTCGCCGCGTCGTTGCCGTCTCGTAACTCCACAGCTCACCAGTGAACTCAGTACACATGCAGCAAGCGGTACTATGACGTCCCACACCTCAGTGCATTCTCGGTACATTTCGTGACGTCGCCGTAACGTAACGCCAGCCTCAACGTAACGACGAAGTCGACAAGATCATTTAAAATGATAAAAAGTTAGTGTGTATTTACAAAATATAGATTACAATACAATGCGTTTTATATATTAATTATTTACATATTAATTGTTAGGGAATAATGAACACACTAAAATAAAAACTTTAAAATAGATGGGGTGTTGCTACAGTAACCGGTGACGTTTCGCAAGGGGGGTCGGGAGGGCTGACTCTTCGTCAAGGTCTTCGTTGAATGGTATGGACGGGTCGTCGATGTTTTCCTCTTCCTCGCCAGCGGCTATCAAGGGACTGTTGTCGCAGGACTTTCCGCCGCAGCAGAATTTGCAGAAAGTGGAGCAATGCAGACCGGTTTTTCAGCATCCACATGCTGCGGAACAGCCGGTGACACACCTGCATGATACCGTCTTCAGCAGGGTATGAGGAGCAGCATCTCTGGAGGTTGTTGTCGGAATCAAGTCCCTGCTTCCTCTTGTCCAGTCTTTCTTCCTGCTCATCCAGGACATCACTTGGTGGTATACTCTCAAGGAGTGGTATCGCGCTGCATCGGAGGATGGGGGCAGCTTTTCCAGGTTCAAGTTTGTCGTGGTGGCAACAAATTTTGTGTGTCGGAGGTCAGAAAGTGATTGGTCGATTTCCCCACCATAGAGGACGACCAATATTTGATCTCCTGCTTTGGAGATGTCCTCTAATGTTGCTTCTGGGTCCATGAAGACATCACTTATCTCCAACAATAATGGATTCCTCCGGAACAGGGAACAAAATTTGGTTTTACCGAACCCATAAATGTTTGACGTTGTGTCACACCCGCTGATGGCGTGGATGAGCAGCAGGTTCTCGGCGAAGTCATACATAAATGATGAGGGGGAGTACATGACGTCAGGTGAATTGCCTCTTCTTGGTTTTTTAAGGTACACGTTTTTCGTCGTATTTGCTGTCCCAGTGAGGATGACTAGTAAATCGATGTCTTCCTCCACAATAATTACAGCGTCGTACGAAGAAGCCATCGATGTTGCAGTGGTCACAATGAGCACGTCAGCATCCTCCTCAGCTTGCTTGTTCATGACGTTGGACGCTTCAGGTGTTGTTCTGAGGAGGGCAACAAATCGTTTTTTATTGCTATCATTGGACAGAAATTTGTCTTGAGGAGTTGTGTTGACTGTGGCTTCATCAAATATCACATCTGCTGAGGCGATCAGCTTGCGCCTTCTTGCTCTTCCAGCATTCTTGGTATTCATCAGAAGATTGTCTGGGTACCCGTCGAAGATGACCATCACCACTGTCCCATAATGCTGGTGGATGTACTTGATATAATCGGCACAAATTTGCCCTAAAGTCGAATTTCGATTCCACACAACTTAGTGGAGCAGATGCCCACCATCGATCACAGTGAGGTGATTTGAGGGGAGCTCGAAATATATGGGCAGGGGTGTGAACGCTGCATATAAAGCACACTTTGTGCCCTTGCGCATGCCATCCTCGTTGAACAACGACATAGGGTACGGTGCAAGCTCATAAGAGAGGTATTCCTCAAGGTCGTCCTGGGTTGCTTTTGCTATGCACATCCTGTGATAGAATGTGAGTGGGTCCACAGCAATCTTCTTCTCCCCAACTTTCAAGATGTTCTTGTCAGCTGCTAAAGATATCAGTTTGTCCTTCTTTTTGAAGGACACTTCACCGAAGGTTGTTCCCACTGTTCTTCAGAGTCCATCCATACCGACTTGCTGGGCCTTGTAGCAGTTCACCTGCTCACTTCCAACTACACCAGAGCTGATGTTCATAATTTCCTCTGCTTCAGGGAAAGTGGGGTGTTTTGAAACCCATTCGAGCAGCCGTTGTACAACTAAGGGCCGGTTCTACCACATCCGGGTAAAAGTTGCGGGCAGCAACCCGGGTGATAAACTATCTGCCGGTGTAAACCTCTGTGCATCTTGGGCAGCGTTCTACCACTTCCGTGCAAGTTCCGGGCAGCTGCCAGGAACCTAACAGCAAAATACAGATGGTGGCTAGCCTGATTTTTGTTAAATTTTAGTAATCGATGAGTGAGCCACCTATCGTTAGATGCGTTAAGTTTCTTTTCGTTTCGCTTTTGTCCGTTGTTTGTTGATATCACGTGTTCTTTGGTTTCAACAAGATATAGGCCTAGTACCAAAACCTCTCGCGACAATCGTGGGCAGCATGTGATTCAGATCTCGGAGGAATGCAACTGAATAACCATACCTAAACTCAATATTCGAAAACTAGACAAGCATGCAGTGCTTTTCAAGGAGGAATAGCCTGTGAAATATGTTTCTAGCAATAGGCTACTTTGCAGTCTGAAAACAGGCTTAGGCCTATATGAGCTACATACATGCTGTGACAAGGCTTGCAGTGCATAGTTTCAATCATAAAATGTATGTTAAATCAAATGATCACACTCCAGGCGACAAGTTTGTTTGTAAACTCTGTAAAATGAATGGAACGGAATGCGCACATTTGTGCATAATTAGATAGTTCTCTTTGCTGTATTCTACGAGAGATTTCACTCTTCTTGCACAGCTATTGAAGGTATCTTGGATAGGTCATGTTGCAAAGTTCACATTTACACTTTTCGTTTGGCAGATGGAATGATTTTGTCACATATTTTATGATGAAAGCCATTGACCGTATAACGCGTCACCACAAGCCTAAGATCGTAGTTCTGTTTGTCAAGGCTTTAGTGACGTAGAAAACTACAAAATGCAATGCCCTAAATATCAGGTCTTATGCTGCATAAGCAAAACACCAAGTCAATGACAATGTATAGTACGGTACAGAACCTGAATAACGTCCTGTACACTCTGTATTTCTCATGCACACTTGTGCGAATTTATTAAATTATATGAGCGCTTCATACAGTATTCCTAAACATGTAATAGAGATAATATTTTGAAATCTATGATGGTTCCGTACGGTAATCACTAGGCGGTCGTATTTCATGTCCAATCAACCGCATCAAATATAAAACTGTTGGCTTTTGCAGCCTGAACCGGACGAAGAATTCCTCATTCGACTAAATTTCATTATGCTCCAGCCGATCTCTGTTCCGTCTTGGACGTGTGACTGCGTCTTCTTCTACATCGACAAAGAAGTTATACATTTCCAGGACGTCAATTAGCTCTGTGCCTTAAAATAAAATATGATCAGTAGGCCTAACTGTTACATCCCTTATAATTAATTAATAATTGTAATTATATCATTATGTGACAACAAAATTACCAAATGATTCTAATTGTATTATTAGTAATTTATGAAGAGGTTATGTACAGCATAGATGATGCAAAGAAACCCTTACGCACGGCTCAAATCTGGCTGGTAATGCTTTATCGGCCACTCGAAGCTCCCGAAAATTTACACTCTGGGTAGACGAAGTTTATACCGCCGATAGCGCTACCCGTTGATGGTCGAACGGAAATTCTTACTTATTCCGACGGGCAAGTTATCGGCCCCTTTGCCCGGATGTGGTAGAACCGGCCCTAAGTCATACGTACACGTAACAGCAACTATGCTTTACAATTAAGTGAGAGAAACAGTTTTTGTCAACTATCTCAATTCTTACAAAAATAGTGCCTTCTAACAATGACCGATTCAATTATATATCCATGTGTGAGAGAGTGTGAGTGTAAGTGTGTGGTTACATTTATAGGCCTACCAAAAATGGTTCAAATATTATTTAGATGCATTGCTGTGTTCAAAAAATGGTTGTAATATAATGAAAACGAAGAACTTTTCACCAACACGGCGCTCCAGGGCTGAATCACAAAAAACTCATTTCCTCTAGTTTTCTTAAATTTACCCCCACTCCTACCCATTGCTCGTAATTATTTTGTTGATACATGAGTTTCAAAGGAAATTAACTTCTCTACAACTTTCATTCAATAAATGTTTTGCTGAGATCAAGTCTTCCCCCTGTTTTTGCGATGGAAAGTGGAGCGAAAGTGAAAAATTTGCCGAATCGCCAATTTTCGCCCTTTTTCGCCTTCTCGTATCTCGAATATGCTTGGTCCTACAATAAAAGCTTTCATATAAAAGTTGTTGGAAATTTAGTAATCTACATTTTCTTATTTAGACATATCTTCAAACAAATGAACTGGGAATGAGCTATAAGCCAAAAACTGAAAAAAAGTGCCGATTTCTGACAGTTTTTTCAAGATGGCGGACGAAGCAAGGGGGTGGGGATGACGGAAACTTGGATTAGTAACTACCTAATGGTCCTAAACAACATCAAAAAATAAAAAACGATCCCGCATCTGATGTAAGGTGAACCCCCTTTTTGAGCCTCTATTGATTGGACTAATCATCCAAAATCTGCTTTTACTACGAAACTTGTTGTTTGCCTGTGACTAAAATATCAATATCAGTAATAATTGAACTTAGCTTCTCTCTTAAGTCCTCTTCAATAGCCAATTCTTATTCTGTTTCTATGTTAAGTTTTGATGTTTTACACCCGATCCAGAAGTTAATTAAATATTTCTTTTTAAATATGTCTTTTGTGGAACTGTCTTCTGCATTGGTGGCGCAGCGGTCAAGCTGCTGGCCTCTCACCACGGCGGACCGGGTTCGATTCCCGGTCAATGAATGTGAGATTATCAAAGTGAAATGTCATGTCCTGTGGTTTGGATTCTACGTAGAAAGGAGGTCCCGTGGCTCATGATCTCGAGATTTTTGGTCACGTAAAACTACAAGCTTCCTTCCTTCCTTCCTTCCTTCCTTCCTTCCTTCCTTCCTTCCTTCCTTCCTTCCTTTGTTAGATCAATAAAACTTTCTTTTAATTTCAACTCATTTGGTGACGTTCCCGAAAAAGAATTTCTGGTCCAGTCAAATTTGGAATAATCTTCGGAAAAATATTTATTAAAACTTGGTTTAAGGGCTTCCAAGTGACAGATTATGAAATGCAGATAATTCTCCTCCTGTATTTGTGAACAATCGTATCACCTACGCGTACTACCTGAAACGTTCCCGCGTAACACCGGTTGCGAACCCCTGCTCTACAGTATTCAATATCAATAGGCTATAAATGCATCTGCTACACTGTACAGCGATCTCATGGTGCACAGTTGTTAAACTTTCATCAACGAGGGTGTGAAGTGTCAGCACAGATAAGAAGGTACCGGTAACAAACAACAG
Source organism: Meconema thalassinum (assembly GCA_946902985.2). NCBI lineage: Eukaryota > Metazoa > Arthropoda > Insecta > Orthoptera > Tettigoniidae > Meconema > Meconema thalassinum. Next base: position 448,485,322 of record OX336390.1, read on the forward strand.
CTTCCTGCAAGATTTTATTAAAGAAGCACAGATGTTTTTTATTCCTTGGAAGTCTGGATGATCTCACGTCACCAGTTGAATTAGAACTTACCTTTCCACAGAAGATGCTGAAAATGTTCTCCTTCAGCTGACAGACAGTTCTGTAACTTTGGAAGTTACTTCGTTACATTATGTAGCTACTCCTGTACCACCCTGCGTGTTTACTGTAATTAATCGAAGCATGGGCCTAAGCCCGTTTGATGTTTAATTGTGGGGTAATTTAAAATACTAGGCCTAAGTGTACAAATTAATTACCCCTACTCTAGTATAGCTGGGGAACATTATACGGCAGCAGATATCTCTCACAACAGATGGGAATTACAACGTTTATACGCTAATTTATTTACACGCTGTCTGTCAGCTGAATGAGAACATTTTCAGCATCTTGTGCGGAAAGGTAAGTTCTTTAATCATGATTTGCTAGTGAATTTACTGTACCATTAAGTAATGTACTATGTTACGGTTTGTACCTGCGCGCAATCTGCGGCACGAGTTCGGTTGCCTGTTGGAAGGCGAGCGCTCCTGGTAGCTGTCCGCTGGTCCCGCTCCAGCAAAAGAATAAGTTAGTGCTCTATAATATAGGCCGCTAAGTCATTTAGCGAGCCGGGCCGGGTGTAATGCCCTATTTGCTAAACACGCTCGTATAGACGTGGCTAACCTTTTGTACCACGAGGCCGCAATCTGCCTTTTTTAAATAGCCTAGTCTATTGATACGAGATGTAGTCTATTCAAAGAAATATGTAAGATGACAGGAAAAACGCGAACAATTAAAATAAAACCACATAATTTTCCAGTAGTCTATTTTATTATAATTCACTTTCTTTAAACACAACTTATTTTCAGATATATAAATCTTTTATAACTGTAGATGTTGTGTTAAAAACCTCACCAGTCTTATGTAGCATTCATAAGAGAGAGTGAAAGTGAAAGAAAGAAAGAAAGAAAGAAAGAAAGAAAGAAAGAATAGCAGTTCAAAAGTTTTTACGCATTCGCTTGACAACATAGGTATGAAGGTAGACTACTAAAGATATGTAGGAACAACCGACTGTGGTAACCATGTGCTAGGCCATAAAGCCAGGATATATCCCGAATCTGAAGACGAGTGGGTTCGAACCCCTTGTCGGCCAATCTTCAAATGGCTTTCCATGTTCAAGCCACGGTTTCGAATGAAAGGCCACGACTAACTTACTGCTAGGGTCCAAGATCTATGAACTTGCGGGGTGAGGTGAAGTGTCAGGCGGGAAGAGAAGGACCTATCAACAGCCCGCTGTGTCATCTGGAATTCATGTCTATTCCAATACTGCTAACATAGGGACGTTGCTCAAACCACTGTGGTGTTGCGAATGAGTGACTGAATCACCAACTAATGTAGCCTATTTGTCTCTGTTACTAGGACCGGGAAATCTCATCACTCGTCACCATCACTCCTCATAGTCCGCGATCCACATTCCTCTCAGGTTCACGGAGCTTGGACCAGAGCGATCTTATTAATTTAGATCATCATTTATTCCTCTGATGAGGTTGGCGTTTTAAAAGGCAACCTGCTGTAAAAATCATCCATGTAGAAAACTCATCTTATCTTATCCACGACTTCATACAAAATGGGAATAATAGGCTAATAATAATGTTTCACACTGAGTTATGCTGGAAGATCAGGAGAGAGAGAGTAGTCTTCTCTGTATACTGTATATATCATCAAGCTTTGTAGAATAATGGAAGCTGAACGGACCGCAGTTGGTGTTGTATTGGTATTGGGGAGCATTGTTCGGCATTCTTATTGGCCGTTGGTGACTTGCCTTCGAGCCGGAGAACAACATTGGCTGTCCGGTTGCTTGTAGGGGAAGCAGCTGCAGTTCACATCTTTGCGAGTGTTCATTGGATTCGCCAGACCCACACCGAACCGCGGTAGTCAGGGTGGGGTTGAAAGAGGGAGGGGACTCTATAACGTCAGTGGCCAGTGATGGTATGCCTCAAGACATTGCTATAAAGCACAGGGGGATGACATTTAAGAGGGAGCGCGCGGATTGCTGTAAAGCTGCTTTCTGGTAGTTCTGCCAATGATTAAAGAATTAATTTTAGTACTAGACACTACTGGAAGAAATAAATATCTACCTCATTAATAAATAGAAATGTAAAGGAATAATCATAAAACATCAACAAAATATGTTTCGTAGTTGGCACTCGTCAACTCTCGCACCAAACCGTTCGGCGAGAATTGTTTGTATTCTTTGGATTGTGTTTCAAAGTGGTGTTTGCGACCTCGTGTTGTTTGTGGTTCTGTCTTCTGATTTTCGTTTACTCAAAACACATTCCATACGTTTCAAGAACTGTCTGAGTTACTATGATCCGTTATTGCTATAACTTACTTGTATACTTGTATTGTGAATAATTCGTGCTCTGGTATGTCTACAACTGTTAGTGAGATATGATGAATCAGCATCATAACTTATTCCGTAATTGATGCATCCTCCTTCCCTTATGTTTGAATGAAATCGTTTCTTAGCCAAGGGTAGCAGCGAGAAGGTGGGGGTGGGGGTAAGCGATCGTGGTCTAGGTTATGGAAGTCTCATAATGAAAGTGGAGGCGCGGTGGCGCAGCAGTCAAGCTGTTGGCTCCTCACCAAGGTGGACTGGGTTCGATTTCCGGTCAATGCATGTGAGATTTTCGAAGTGAAATGCCATGTCCTGTGGTTCGGATTCCACGTAAAATGAAGGCCCATAATCTCTGGATTCACGGTCACGTAACACTACATTCTTCATTCCGTTCATAATGAAAGCAGTGGCAATTTTGATGATGATCAATATTTAATTGATATGAGAATGTTCAGCTTGCGTACGAAATAGTTTCTTGACGGAGCGAATAGTCAAGCCCCTTGAAATAATAATAATAACTGTTCATAATAATAGACTAATAATAATGAAATTATTAGTCGACTAAATGAAACAAAAACTAACCCTACCGAAACTATTTAAAATCCAGAATAAATTAGCACGGCCCCGTCATCGGGCTTCGAAATGTAGGCAGGGATCCAGGGGATGGCTCTGGATTCTACCCTGCCCTTCTAATTTAACTTCTAAAGTGTATGTTGTGAATGTATAGTAAAGTAAATTGGCTGCGTGGATTTACGTGAAATGGATTAAACAAGGAGAGACTAAATATGAATAAACTTTAATATTAATTATATAAGTTGATATTTATAAACTACGTAGGCCTACATTGTTTCTCGGAATCGAATTTGGTAAAATATGTGAACATTTATTTGAATGAGAAATAATCCAGCTCATAAAGCGAGCACTATCGACGTCGCTGGCAAATGGTGTTGACGGGAATCTCTGCTCCCTCCCTCAAACGTTACTGTTCGTATCACATTTCCCTCGGCAGCGTTCATTATTTATTCACTCCGGAAGCTCTGTGAAGTCTGGCCTTCTGCTTTCATTAGGCGAGAAGTTGGTACTTATCCCTGTGTAGTCTTTGGTAGCGCCCCCATTACATGTAGAAAAAAGAAAACCAATTAATTATTGGAAGGAAAAGTGGAGGTAGGGGATGGAACAACTTTACATTCAAGAGATGTCGTTGGTGTTGATGACTATGAATTAGCCTACAATAGGGCCGGCGTGTGCCGTTATATCATACTGGTACCGGTAGTAGGCCTACATTAATATTGTCACTAAGCATATCATCAGCAAATACTTAAATTGGATACGGTGCCGTACTTGGGATCCCTGGATCTTGTGTTCTGTTTTACAGTGTATTATAGAGATAGTTTTGATTGCTTTGATTATATTATCCTTCCTGTGCCTATGTTATCTGTTCGAAAGGAAAATCTGATTTTAACGATGTATATTTTCTGTTGCAGGTAAGAACCTGATGACTTCTATACCTATGTTTGAAACCTTCTGTGGTAAGGAATAAAATTTATAACATTAAACATAGTGCACAAGCTGTGCTTTATCTCTTCCTATAGCTCTGACATTTAAAACAAATACACGAACATCCCCCTCCCTAAGACTACGGAGGTATCCTCCCTAAACAGTGTTGGCCACGCACGTCGGTCGGTACTCACAAGATAAACACGGGGTCACCCTCCTTGGGAAACGACCGGATTCGGTCATGCTTTCTTAGAGCGATTTTCCTCTTTGAACCATCTTATCGTGCCGTCTATTGGTCATACAGAATGTGCCTGATGAGTGATTGGTGAACGGTGCCGAGCGGGACACGCCTCTGCTTGCAGTATTGTTGACTAGCAGGCTGTTCCCTTAATATGAATTGAGCAGAGCACCAGGGACGCCGCCGTAGAGAGAAGCAAAAGGCTACATCTTAACCACCGTTTAAATTAAGGGCAGTCTATAGTTTCTGTTTCGATATTTCTATTTTCACCCTTTATTATTCTCGTACTTCGGATTCCACGTGAAAAAGGCCGTCTCGTTGTTCATGATAGTGAGATTAACTGTCACGTAAAGGAAGCGATCGTACTTTTGTAAAAGGTAGACTACTATCTCAGTATTTGCCTGGAGTTGAAACACAAAATTATTCGAAGGGCGGCTGGCTGTGAGATGTGGCATCCACTCGTCTCCCGAGTTCAGAGATAGCCTTCCCCTGTGTAGTCTATTAATCAACTGAATTATCCGATATCAAGATAACTTATAAAACAATATATCAATTAGACTATTATAAAATACAGTTTAAAATATGTGAAATATGCAGGCCTCAAAACTGTATAATGGCGGTCAAAAGTATTCCTTTATGGCCGGAGGTCCGGGTTCGGTTCCCAGCTTCCCAAGAAATTTAATTCCGGTCTTAGGGCTGGAACAGAGTACACAGCCTCGTGAGGCAAAACTCAAAATAGGCGGGATTGATTCCCATTTGGACCATCCTAGACGTGAATTTCCGAGGTTTCCCATTTCTACTTTAGCAATTACCGGGATGGTTCCTAACTTGAGGTCACGGCTGTCCCCACCCTAATCTTCGCCTCAACTACAACTACACACACCACAATAACACAGGTTATCAGACAACGAAGTACACGGGGCTGAAATAACCACGATGTTCAAGTCCCTAAATAAAACCACAACAACATGTTCCTTTATGTGGTAGGGTTGCTAGTTGATAAGCCTGAAGTTTAACATTACGTTTTCTATATTGAAAATTTGATACTTCCGTTTTGTTTTATTGTTGGGAGTTCTCATACATCTTTATTATCAAGATTACAATGGATTCTCATAATTCTTTTTAAGTGCATGGTGCACTTTTGTTCATCAGTTAGCGATCCTACTGTTTTCTGCTCAATGCATGTGAGATTTTCGAAGTGAAATGCCATGTCCTGTGGTTCGGATTCCACGTAAAAAGGAGGTCCCGTGGCTCATGATCTCAAGATTAACGGTCACGTTAAACTACAAGCTTCCTTTTTTTGTTTTCTGCTCATTATAAAACACATTTAGACCTACATGCATTATAGTCTACAGGTTGTGGTTGTTATTGCTAATTCATTTAGGAGCTATGCGATATCGTGGTCGTGAAGGCTGTGTTAGTGTGTTTATTTGCAATTGAGGCTAGGATCTGGAGGGAAGCGGCCGTGGCCTTAAGTTAGGTACATCCCGGCATTTGCATTGAGTAGAAGTGAAGAAACAAATAAAACCACTTCCAAACCAGCTGAGGCGGTAGTCGAACACAATCCTCTTCCCAGTTTCGCCTCACGAGGATGAGAACCCTCAAACCTTCGAACGCAGGACCTTTGGATTCAGAGTCTCGATACGAATCCCAAGACCAAAGAAGGCAGCCGAGAGGTTGACGTTTAGGTGGAGGTATGCGACCTGGCAATTTCTTTATAAAAGACACCTGGTCGTTCCTAAGCACACAATAATTGCAGCATCCTACACAAAGAAAGAAATCGGACTGAGAGATGCAGTTGGTTTAGCGTTGTTCTTTTAATCCCATGATTGTGGGTTCTATCCCGCCTCTGCCCGATGACATTTGAGTTTATTTAAATACGTCAATCTCATATCTGTTGATTACTGTCACATAACCGGGTGAGTTAGCTGTGGTGGTTACGGCGTGGCTGCAGGCTGTCGCTCACATCCGGGAGGCGAGGAGGTTAGAATCCCCCCGCCGGCAACTTGAAGATAGTCTTCTGTGGTTTCCCATCTTCCTTCCAGGCAAATGCCGGGGTTGGTCCCTAACTATAGGCCACAGCCACTACCTTCCAATTCCTCTTCCTTGCATTCACACTTTCTTCCCCAGACAACGGTCCACACGCGACGGTACTTGTAGCTCACCCCATGGATGTCCGCTAGAAGCAGCTACAAACTCTGGCGAGCCGAACATGTCCTCGGACACTCCCGGCACTAAAAGCCATTTGCTAAAAAAGAAAGAGAAAAAATAAAACTCGTCATTTAAAAGAACCCTAATGGACAATTTTCCGGCAACTGGAGTCCAACAGTCAGTTAAAAGGAGCGTTTAACACTTGACGTTACATTGTGAGGTTTGAAGCCATTTTTCAGTGTTGCCTAAGTAAACAAAAGTTTGGTGCTTTTCAGTCGGTCAACACGAATGTACCCAAAAAGAGCTGGGTTGTGTCCTAATCCTGAAATAAATTACATTTATTAATTTATTTAGCCTATTTATTTATTTATCTAATTTATTAATCTCATGTAATTTATTTCAGGATTAGGGCACAACCCAGCTCTTTTTGGGTACATTCGTGTTGGCCGACTGAAAAGCACCAAACTTTTGTTAACGTTACATTATGATTTTTTGTTATTTAAATGAGGGTTTGTGCTTACGGTTATGATAAAATAAATCAAGTAACTATTGAGCCGCACCAAAAATTATACCATGTTTTACCCTAAGCTGTAATTCGTCGCATAGTTTTATTGCCGTTTCAAATCTTGTCTTTAAACACGTTTAGTATGGTAGGAGGCGCACTGTATTTCGCATTGTTATTGTTTTGCTTTGATCCAGTAACGGAGTCAGGAGGGAAGGTCATGCAAAGAGAAAGCTTAATGTTTTAGAGCAGGACTTCGCTTCAGTATGCTACAACACACCTGTTGTTATAAAAAGTGAACTTGTATTTCTGTTGGCTTACCAGTCATTAAAAGGCCAGCACTTTTTCTTGTCCGGCCGAATCGTGAAATTTACACTTAGCAACAGCTTGCTCAAGGCCGATCGACTCTATCCGCCGTGGATTGCGGCGCATGCGTACGGCGATATTTTTGGTTGAGTGCATAATGTATATATAGAGCACACGTTTCCAAATGTGACGCCATGTCGTTCGTGCTGCAGTTCCATCTTCGCACATACACACACACTAGGAAAGGCGCGTTGCATACTACTAGCCGGTGCGCACTGCATTATAAACAATGGTGTATTCATCCCTAGTGACACTGTGCCACTTTGTTTTTCGAGCCATAGCTCCGCTCAGAGTGAGCACGGGCCCTAGGACTAGGTCTTGTGGACCCCTCCATAGCTCCAGTGACACCTCGGAAGTGAGTTTCCATATCCACTTTTGAAGCAACCCTCACTAAAAATAAATAAGTAATAAAGACATGAATGAATAAACTTAATAAGTAAATAATCTTTAAAACAAACGTCATATAATTATTTATTTAGATCTACTTGATTAATTAATTTTTCTTTGTACGTTTTAATTTTGTTCAGTGTGACTTTTAAATGTTGTTTTCATTGTATCTGAACGTAAAGTTTCAAGATTAGGTCGATCGCCTTTTGCAACTGTATGATGTATAAGTGGGACTTTGCTAAGGTTATTTAGAAATGACAACTTCGGAAATTTGCCATTTCCCTGGTTGTATTAACAGACTTTTTTTCTTTTTCTTTTTCCTTCAAAATTCATCCTATGTTATCTTTGTAATGTTTTGTAGTCTATTTACTGGATTCAGATACTGTATATTGGATATAGGCTAAGCAGAAAATTACAAATTTTGGAAATTCAATTTAATGCACTCTGCACTCTTCCCCCTCCCCATTCCTTTCCTCAAGTCCGGGCCCCATGACTAGGCCTACAGCCTCGTATGCCCCCAGCTCTTGTCATGCCTGGTTCCGCTAGGATAGGCCTACTTGTCTCTTTTACACCCTGAACACCTCGTGGTACAGTGGCTATTGGTTACAATCTCTGAACTTTGCCTGGAAATGTAATTCACGTGTGAGGGCTGGAAATGGGTATATTAAGCCCCCAGAGGATACCTGAGTTTTGGGGTGGGTTCGATTCCCACCTCAGCCAATCTATTCGTTATTTCCCAACTCTACTCCATGCTTAGGAAGCCTGAATGGTATCCAACATAGGACCACGGCCGCCTCCTACCGTATCCATCCTCCAATTACAAATACACTCTTACAGCAGTGGCAGATGACTTACAGTAGATGTTTCGGCCCTGAAAACAATCGACACTACTCGTGCATACACAACAGTAACACAGGTTGTCAGATTCTATACACACAGTAGTCTCCCCACTAAATGTAACTTTGCCTAGCAGAGAGAAAGGTACATTTAGTGGGGAGACTACTGTGGCCGTCTCAATAGCACTTCAATCATTTCGTTTACAAAGGAAAATTGGATGCAGCTAGATATCACTAAACTTAATCATCTTTGGAGTAAAAATTATTAATTCCGACGTTAGAAAATTCACTTAAGCTTTCCAACAATTTTATTCTATTTGAAGTGAATGGATGTATCATTATGATTCCTAGCCTATATACCTAATGAGAATGTGGAGGATATTAAAAGACACCTGCTTGTGCTTGGCAGAAGGAAGGGTTACCGGTTGTCCTTTGAGATGCTGCGTGCTAACGTGTCCACTTCTTCTTTAACACCCTTATTTTATAGCTGGCTGTGTGATCCAGTTGGCTGAGGTGCTCACTTAACATGCGCTCTGTGTTGCGGAATCGAATACCAGCATTGTTGTGTTTTTGAAGGGACTTAAACGCGTGGCACCAGTGACAATATACAGAATGTCACTTTCCTATTTACACAGTGCGATATAATAACCAGAAAATGGTGGTTTTGCCAGTCAAAATAAATATATTGCACGTTTCCTCTAACAAAAGTATTTTACGTAGGCTACACTGATTTATGTAACGTTCAAATGTTCCTGTAGGCTATAGGCCTATACAAAATAATTTTTTAAACTTTTTTCTAGTCACATCGCTATTCTGTGGAATAAAGTAAATGAATAAATAAATAAATAAATGAATTGATATAGACTAGAGTACTTCTAATACTGTGTGGAATAACCTTTGGTTTTAGTGAGTGCTTGACACCTTCGCTGCATGGGCCTTACGAGTCTGTCACACGCCGTTCTTATGTCACCACCCTTTTCAACTCCTCTTTGGAGGACTTATTTCAGCTGTAGACCCTAGATTTCAAATACACCCATGAATGTTCCATAGGATTTAGGCTAACAGACTGGGAGATTTTTAATTGTTCTGGAACGTTCCAAATTAACCATTCCTTATTCAGAGCAGCTACAGTAGGCTATGTGTTTGGGACCGTTGTCTTGTTGGAACATGTAGGAAGGTGGGTAGCATCACCAACTTTTCCGCACTTTCCTTAACATTGTTCTTCAGTATGTCATTATACTTGACCTTGTCGTTAAACTGCATATTACCAAAACCTTTTGCAACATACCCCCCTCCCAAATAATAACTGACCCACCACATTGCTTTACAGTGTATTAGTCCGTATTGTCCTTCCTCCAGACCTTGTGGGTATCATACGATTCATAAAAAGATAAACTTTAGTTTCAGCTCACCAGATAACACTGCTCCAACATTCCTGGCTGTTTTGTATTAGGCCTATGCTCTTTTGAGAACAACTACTGTTCTGACTCAGTGAGGAAAGCAATGGCAAACTACCTCACTCCTCTTCTTGCCTAGAACGCCTCAAAATAGCGCTGCCTTGGGTTTTTGTGGGTATCTACTCACATAACGTAACGGCGGTACTTTTTGAGGATCCAACCAGCCTTCGGGCTGACTACCTAACCGACAGACTGTTGCAGCACTGTTCTTCTTCCTTGATACTCTGCCATTGTAACAATGTACCTATAGTACCCGACGGACCGTCTCTGCATCCACATTATTGCCTGTTATATTTCTCACAAATCCGAGATACTTAAAATTATTTACCACAAATTGCACCTTTGCTTGGATTTTATTTACCATTTGTTCTATTTTTCGTACAGATTCCTCTTAAGCGCTAGATTTACAGTTGTATTTTTCAATTAAGCTCTCTGCTCATTTTGAACAGCACTGGCGAAGATGACATGCTATAACAGCCTACCGTGCGTACTCACGCTTTGCTACGGTATACACCGGCCGTAAGACAAACTGACAAATGAGTAGCCTACAGTATCAGTGTGTGGCTTGCAGACCGTGGTAAAAATGCTTTCTACTATGCTGTGGAGAAAGTTTTTGCTTAGAATATGGATATAAGTTCACTGAATGCTTTAGTATTGTCATTACCTCCGTTATACAGCAATATAAACGTTAGGGAAAACCTTCTCAGGATCTCCAAACTGCACCTGTTAAATGAGGTGTTAAATTATATCATCATCGTCGCCGTCGTCATTATCACCACCACCACCACCACCACCAGCACCACCCATCGCGGACCGTGAAACAGTAGGCTATTATCGGGCTACCAGTTCGAGGCCACCGATGTAGATAGTCTCCGGAAGCCATTACACTATCAGCATTGAAGACAAATATTCTTTATACTTTGTGTCGATTTTATTGGGGCACTCAGGGATCCATTCCCTTAATGTGTTGCTTCTCGGAGTTGTTAGTCATCCTTGTGATACGAGATGTTTATTTTCGTCTACCTTCTGATCTTTGTGCTTGAAACGTCTGTGCTGTGATTTATTGCCTGGCATTTGGTACTTGAATACATGAAATCTTAAAAAAAAACGACATTATTATTAAAGTACATGAAATGTTTAGTGGACATACAATGTTGTACGTTGAAGTACAGTATTGGAACACTTCAATTATTTGCCTGCCCGCCTCCTGGTGTAGTGACTAGCATTCTTCGCTGTCGCTCCAGAGGTCCGGATTCAATTCCCTACACTGCCAAGAAATGTAATTCTCTTGTTTCATCCATATTTCTTGGGAGTAGACTGGACAAAGAATTCCTCTCTTGTTTCTCTACGCCTTTAATAAGAGATCTGCCTCCAATGATAGGTTTCTGAGGCGAATAGACTACTGATTTAGATTTGATTTCTGTGATATGATGATTTAATTTTCTGTTGTTGGCTAATGATTTTTTGTTACATCTGGTAATTCGATAGGCCTTCTCTATTTTTTTAAAAAAATCTCTCTTTGTTTACCTCACGACTTAATCCTGATGGCTTAATTACTTCTTCTAAGTACTTGAATTTACACTGCCGGAAAAAGAAATAGGTCATCCTTTTAGAGGTTACCAATTAAATTCACTCAAGAGATATTGTGGTAACATTGCATATGGAGTAGGCCTACATGAAATTATTAAATATACAGATCAATAGGTCAAGCGGTTCAGAGATACCAGGTGCTGAAACACCCATATTAGTACGAGGTGTAGCCTCCACGGGCGGCAATGCAGGCACTGACTCTTGCATCCAGTCGATCATACAGATGGCGAATACAGTCTTGGGTTACGTTATTCCACGAGTAACTTGTCGGCCCATCATGTCCCACTCGTGCTCGATTGGCGACAAGTCCGGCGATCGTGCTGGCCAGGGAAGTTGTTGCACGTCTTGCAGTGCTCGTTGAGTTGCACGGGCAGTGTGTGGGCGAGCATTATCCTGTTGGAACAACACATCTCCATCCTGCTGCAAGAACGGCAAAAAGACTGGTCTAACAACATCCTGCACGTACCGAGCGCTGGTTAGGGTTCCCTCCACAAACACCAAAGGTGAACGAGAGTTGTAGCTTATCGCACCCCAGACCATAAGGCCTAGGGTGGGACTGGTGTGTCTTGGACGAATGCACTCTACGAGACAGCGCTCACCAGGTCTACGTCGAATGCGCCAACGACCATCACTTGCTTTAATCGCTGAAAACCACGGCACGCCATTCCATCTTCCAAGTGATCCTCTGACGGCAGCAGTCGAGCCGTGCACGTCGATGCTGTGGCGTGAGTGGAAGACGGGCTAGAGGTGTGCGTGCCCTTATTCCACTGCTATAGTAACCGGTTCGCAACAGTTCGTGTCAACACTTCTGGGCTCACAAACCCTCGTATCTGTGCTGTGGTAGATGTACGATCTGCCTCTGCTGCCCTTACAATACGACGATCCTGGCGAGCGTCTATGCTGCGTGCATGTCCAGAACCTCGTCTACGGGTGTGAGAATGTTGACGTGACCACTGATACCAGCATCGTTGCACAACGGACACAGCACGTCCAACTTGTGTGGCAATTCTCCGAAAGGACCATCCCGCCACTCGGAAGGCCACAATTTGACCCCTTTTAAACTCGCTCAGTTGGCTGTAGGATGCACGGGTGCGTCTCCGTGGCTTTGTACCTGCTTGCTTCACACGTTCGCACCACAATGGGCCGTATGGCTGTGAGCTTTCCCTATTAAATGGTAGACACAGAAGACGCTCTGGTAGCTATGCCACTACGCTATCTGTTGGCGGCCGACGTTGAAACCCTTATCAGTACATCTACTATCCCCCAGGTGGCATCTGCCATCATCGGATCAAAATCGACTTCGTCTTTGCAGGTGCCCTTTTTTGTCGGCAGTGTATTTACTTGATGAATTATGCTCAATATAGGCTTTATAAGTTTCCCATAGCTATAACGAGCGGATCCTTCCATGTATCGAGTTTTTTCAAATGATATTTGGAGCCCGGTCTTAGCTGCTCCTTGTTTATTGTTAGAAAGAATAGCTAGATCATCTGCGAGGGTCAAACACTGCAGATGAATTTTGTTTTTGAGTAGTCGATTAATAGATATTCCTTTTGTTTCATTTTCCCATATCCTGACTGAATAATAACGAAGATAGTCAGTCTCCGTGTTGAAATCTTGTGTTATATGGAAAAGGTCAGACAATTCACCTTGACATTTAACTTTTGAAGTTGTGGCTGTCAGTGTCTGTCGAAATAAGTCCATTGTTTTCCTGTCAAATTTGAATTCTTTAAGAATATTGTGTATCGGTTACTGAGTCGTAAACTTTCCTGAGTCTACACAAGTGAGTACTGTGTGCCCGGATTTACGGATTTGCAAGATGGTTTTTGTGATTGTGAATATGTTCTGCACAGGACCTGCTTATTCTGAATCCTGTCTGATATTCGCAAATTAGGTGTTCTGTTTGTTCTTCAAGTCTAGCCAGTAACGCTGTAGAGAGAATTTTGTATGCGACTGATGGTAAGGATAGCCTTTTTCTTTGTAGTTATTGATACCTCTTTTATCTCCCTTTTTGTGTAGTGGGTGAATTAGGGTGCAAAGAGAGCTTTGAAGCCATTTTCATGTTGTCTTCTTGTCCATAACAATACATCTTAATCACATGTAATTTATTTCAGGTTATATTTCGTATATTCCAGTAGGCCTAATTGGAATTATTTTGTGTTGACTGACTGAAAGTTACAATATTAATTGAATTAGGGTGTATTTCCAGTCTTCCGAGATTTTCTCCGTCATCCAGATATCTTCAAGAATTACTGAGAATTTATTAACTAGGCTTTTAACTCCTAATGTCAACATTTTAGCAATAATACCATCTCCCCCTGTGACTTTGTTATTTTTAAGTTCACTGATTATTTGCTTGATTTCTTCTAATGAGGCGGGGTTATGAATTTTGAATGGGTTGCTCAAATGAGAGTTGGTCTTCAGGAGGTTTGTTGGTTAAAAGGACATGGAGTATTCTACGAAAAGTTTACAGTTTTTTGTTTTGTTTCTTATTTCCAGGGCCCCATCTGGGCGTTTGAGACATAAACAAGGTGCTTCGTAATGTGTTAGTTCCTCAGCAAATGTTTTGTAACAGTTTCTTTTATTGTTTTCCATGATAATTTTATCTATTTCTGTCAGTCTGTTTCGAACTTTAGATCATATTTGCGTGTTTCTGATACACTTATGTTTTATTTTATTGGAACTCCACCTTTGCCAGGCTTGAATTCTAAGGTCTATGGCCTTGTCGCAGGTCTCGTTCCACCATCTGTGTTTGCATTATAGAGGTAGAACACCAATGATCTGTGAAGCTCCTACGAGTGTATCTTTTAATTCCATCCAATTGGAAGGATTTTGATTGGAGATATTTGCAAGAAAAATCGTTTGATTATTTTTAAGTAATTCCTGATCAATTCGTGGATTTCTAACTGTTATTAACTTAGGTCTGTCAGGAAGAAACTTCATTTTTAAGTGGTGATGGGAGTCACTGACTCCCTTTTTTTACTTTAAACAGTCATAATTTCTTTCTGATTTCTTTTAGAAATGACCACATGGCTTATTTGAAATTCGCCTAAATGAAACGTTGGTGATTTCCAGTTTGTTTTCTTGTGTGGATCAGAAAATGGGTTGACGTCAATTTAGCTCTCGATTTTCGCAAAAGCGTATTAATCTTTCCCAGTTTTTGTTAGTAGGCCTACTGTTGTGAGCAGGGTAAGGCCCTACATTGGTTCTAAATTTATTTTCGTTGCCATTTTGTGCAATGAAGTTTCCCAACATAATTTTAACATGTTGTTAGTGAATTTTTGCCGCAGTCTCTTGCAGTAGTTCCCAGTATACTTCTAATTCTTCTCCTTGATGTGTGTCTTTTTGGTTCTAGTTGTTCCTAAGTGCATGTGCATTGATTAACGTGTATACTTAATTTCCTGATTTGAGAGTAGGGAATTCTTTCAGAAGGAGATGTAAAGTGTGGTATGGAATTTGTGATAGGCCTATTCGTTCTGATTGCAAATCCAGTAGGCCTACCGTACCGAATTCTAATGGTGCGTTAGGATGATAGATGTCTGGTTTATCTTAGTAGATTTTATAATTTCCAGATTCAAAGTGATTTTTATTACTATGCCTAATCATTCTTATTACTATTATTTTTATTCGGTGGTTGGCATTGTAAGTCGCAGGTCTAACATTGCGTGCTCTTTCTTCAATTGAAGTGTCTCCTCTTTGAAGACGTCGGATATCTAATTTTGTCCCTGAAATTTTACGTTAGTGGACCACCACCTGTTGTAGCGATTAGCATTCTTGGTTGTCGCCCCGGAGGTCCGGGTTCAATTCCTGGCTCTGCCAAGGAATTGTATTCTGGTCTGAGAGCTGCAATGTACAGTCAGCCTCGTGAGGCAAAACTGAGAAGAGGTGGGTTCAATTCCCATCTCAACCATCCTGGAAGTGTTTTACCGAGGTTTCCCACTTCTGGTTGATTGGTTCTTAAGTTTAGGGGCTGCGACAACGCGGTCATGTAGCCCCGTGTACTTTGGGTGTGTGTAGAATCTGTCTGATAACCGGTGTTAATTGTGATGACTGTATTAGTGTGCGTTATCTGTTTTTTAATTTAAGTACTGCAACTTAGAATTTTTCAAATAGTTCCTACTTTCGCCGCCAAACGCCACCGTCAACGACTACTAGGCCATGTTCAGAACTTAGCTACTAGACGCCACTGCAGTCGGCTCTTGGCAACGAACGTAGAAACCTAAGAGCGTTGTTTACATTCTTAACCTATCGAATTTAGCTTCACACAGGTGCAATTAGTGGAAGGTTCTTTAACATGCCATAAATCTATGACATGGGACCGCCGGCTTTACTTCCCCTCCGAAGGAAGGCATATTGAGGGATTTTAACGCTCTTAAAAAATCCGACGGCTTCGGCCGGATTTGAACCCGCTATCTTGGGCATATCCCACTTCTATTCCGGGCAATTGCTGGCATGGTTCCTAACTCACCTAACTCACCCTGAATTACAAATACACCACACCACAATAACACAGGCTATCGGACACTTATATACCCTCCCAACTATACGGGTCTAAATGACCACTATGTCTAAGACCCTAAGATGAAACAACGACGACTCAAACTCTTACGTTAGTGACTTAACAAGAATGATCTCGCGGTGACACGAAAGCAAATTATAATTGTATTTATATCTGTTTATTTACATCACGTAGTTTCAGCGTGATCGGTTTATTGGAAACCATAGCTCTACATTGGGTACAACCTCGGTAGGCCATTTTCCCGATTTGGCTGTTAGAGAATACCTTTGTTCGGTCCAGAGTCCCGTCTTTGGAGCGCCAGGTCAACGACCAGTTAGTGCAGTGGCAGTTTGTTGACGTCTTCAAACATGGATTTTCCTCTAACTCGGTATCATTACGCTTCTCCAATTATTGTAATTAACTCTTCAAGAACAGTATCCTTGCCGGTTTACAGCAGCTTTCGGCGAGATACCTCTCAGTACTGGAATAAATATTCACTAAACTAGTCGTCTTTTAAATAAAACCCACCGTTATAGCCGAGCGTGCCAAGATGCGCTTACGTGAGAACTCAGGGGAAATTTGGCACCCGTGAGCTCTTTTTACTCTATTTTTGGAAGTTCGTTTGTATTCGGTAATTCCCCAACTCGACATTCCCTTTAGCTCCCCCATATTAGAGTGATGAAAATCATCTTGTTCACTGCTGTAACAAATCCAGTTATAACTTACCACTGAATGTTCCGATACGAGAAATTTTGAAGAAAGAAAGAAAGAAAATTGAAAATTCAGTATCATCTTTTAGATTCCTCGAAAGTCCACACAATCTTGCATTTACACGCTTCCTTTAAAATCACTAGCACTTTGTGTCTTATTACGCCCCTTTCGGCAACACTGCTTCTAGGCTACAAATATTCCATTCAGCTTATGAATCATAATCTAAAGTGACTGCATAGCTTTTACCGTAAGTTAGACTATATGGAGTCTAAGATAAGGATGCTGGTCATCATAAGTTATGATTATACAGTACCGATTGATAGGGAGACGGAGACAAATGACCCTGGAAGTCTGGATATCGTAATTATGGAAATCAAATGGGAATGAAGAGATATTTGGCCGTTCGACCTGTCACTGCACGGGGTCTACTTGGCTGCGCGTGCATTATAGGGATGGATACATACTGTATGCAACCCTTTTCAGTTCGGACTGTTAATTGTGCTTAATGACATAATTTGAATGGGATTAGCGAAAATACTCATCTTACATTTGTCATGAATAAAACATAACGGAAAAAATATGACATGTCATAAACATCTTAGTCCTAGTAATGATATTCAAGAAGTTAGGATTATATTCTAAAAACTTACCGCAAATTTACTCCAAACATTATCCGCAACTTATCCGCTATCCGCACAGCCATGCAAACTATATCTGCATGGCGAAAAATGTTGGGGATATTCTCATCCGCGCAGGGCTTCAGCTATAGCGTAGAGCCCTGCGCGGATAAACAAAACGTTATCCGTATCCGCCCTGCATCCGCACGACTGTTATCCGCATCCGCATGTTTGCTATCCGCATCCGCTGACATTATAATAATATTTCAAATTTATTAGTTAAAGTATTAAGTATTTAAGCAACGCATTTAGATATTTGAGGAGAAATTCGTTCGGCTATAAGGCATCCAACGTTTAGAATGAAGCACTGGTTAGATAGGGATATTCTTCTCTCTTTCTGTTGCACGTGAGACATGTATGACGCTGTCACTTTCTAGCAATCCACTGTTGCCATATCAGTCGAAAATTTTTCTTTGTCGAAAAAAAAAAAAAAACCCCCAGCATATTCGGGTAGAACTATGTTTTGCCGATCTTTTTTGTCCTATATTAGAACTACGTAAACTTGATAGAAATGCTAGAAAAATTAGATATCCATATTTTTTTAAAGAACGATAAACTGTGTCCCCTTTTTAGTAAATTCGATCTTAAATCATGTTGCATTGACTTTGTGATGCCTATTTTTCACACACGTGTAGCTAAATGTGCCGTCTTGATGATGGATTATTGACATATTTTATACTGGCAATATTACAATTTTCATGTAGGTAAAACTTCTGAATTTTCTCTCATAACCACATAGCAGCATTGAAAAAGTTCGTATGCGGCCAACTTTTCTATTTTTAAAGATAACCATGTCATGTCAGTTTGAGAGTTGTGGAGGAATGATGGAAGAAGTTTTCTACCTGCTTACCCAGAGTGTAGGTTTAATTATTTACACAGGCCGGGCTGTTCATTGACCGCGGATTATGTGAATGAAGTTTCGAAAGACAGCGGGGTGCAGCTTGCTACTCACAGTTTTATTACTGTGCCCTTCAAGCTTGTATTTCAGTTGTTCAGCAGTCTCTATCTTGAGTGTGTGTGCAGCAGTTCTGTTAGATTTAACGTGTTGTATTTTACCTATTTCACGTACAACAGTGAATAGTTTTGTGAAAAGAAAGCGTGGTCAGGTGCTTAGAAGGAGGGAAAAACAGGTCGTAATTAATGTGTTCAGTTATTTTAAGAATCTTAAACCTAACGAAAGTACAAATAATTTAGTCAATTAAACTGCTCTGGCCACAGGAATATCAAAGACTACCGTTTTTAAAATACGTAGTGAGAGTGAACAGGGTCCAGTACTGTCGCCACGCAAAAAGAGGCTAAGTAATACACTTCGCAAGAATAGCAGGGATGTTAAATATAATGACGTTACAGTTAATTTAATTTAATATCGTTGTATGTGTTATGTTAGCCTACTATTAGTATTATTATACAGTACTTAATTCAAGTCTTCGTCACTGCACAATCGCTGAATATGCGGAGAGTGTACGCAAAGCGCTTTGAACTGCCTCCTCTCATGGAGTGGCAACCCTGTCGTAACGCGCCATAAGACCAATGCTTCATTCTAAACGTTGGATGCCCTATTGACGTCCGAAACGGGGGAGGAGCTTACGGTCAGCTGTTTGCAATAAGGCGGCGAGATAGTGACGTGAAGTAATTGCGTGTGCGTTTGTTAAGGCTTCTTATTTATGATGGCAAAATACTACATATTTTCTTTCATTGATAGAAATATTTTTACAATCAATTTTAAATGCAGTGCTTAATTACTACCAGTTAAAAATATTACCCACCTGTAGATAGTTAATTTACTGTCTGCTGTTACATATATGAAGCCTGTACTTGGGAGCCTAGCGGTATCGATGTTTTTATTAATTTCACAATATATATATATATCTCACATAACACAAAGGACGACTCCCTGATAATAAATTGAATCCAGCAACCCTGAATTTGCATGAATGTTTTGGGTTCAAAGAAGCGTTACTTGGGATGCCCAAATCATACTTCAATATTGCTAGTATTGACCTACATACTTGCTGTTCAAAGGCAAGAATATAAATTTATTAATCTCTTGCCACAGGCAAGTTAAAATGAAGGCATCCTCTTTATCAATATATTTAATTAAATATTTAAAATACAGATATTTAACAATGCTGGAGTCTCCATTTGAACTTGTCATAAGCAAACGGAACAGATCAGAAACTACACTTTAAGCCAAATCAAATTCACTCCTCAGCTCGACATAAACCATAATACCAATTAAGACCTATACAAAACATATTCTCCTTACTGTTGTGCAACCTTCAAACCAACTATTCGCACTCAAAACTGAAAAACCCTGAAATGGGAACTAATTAAAGTTGCCTAGGCCGATCAGGTCCCCTGCTACATTACCACTTGTGATACTTAACATCACTATAACTTCTAAATTACGACTAAGTGACCTATCTGCCTGAGTAGTATAGATGTTACCGGCCTGCCTGGGATGATGGGTCACCAAACCGGTACTTAAAACTAAGATTTTACACATTAACTAACTAAATTCAACAGTAAGGAGATCATAGACAAAAACACAATTTAAGCCAAATCATACTTCAGTATTGCAAATATTGATCTACATACTTGCTGTTCAAAGGCAAGAATATAAATTCTCTGGCAAATTAAGGCTAGAAACAGCATTTTTCTTAAGTTTTCTAACCATTCGACTATTGTCAATCGGAAGAATCCCTAAAATAAGTTTACGAAGAGCGGATTACATTCGGTTCAATGTACGGCACAGAAGTACTAGGCTACATGTTTATCAGTATTTTTGATGTAGCTAAATCCTTGTGAATACAAATTAGAGACAATAACTATCAATAATCAACAGTACCGGTGCTTATGCTGTGGAAATAAGTCGTCTTCACAAAAATGCAGACTGCACACTGTCATGTAACGTGTAACACGTTTTCCAATTGACAGCGCCGTAGCCCATCTTTCTCTCTGAACTTTTTGTACAGGAAAGTAGTGAAGAGATTTCGTACCCATTTTATACGATTTGCAACCGTATACAGAGCAGTACCTCCTCGAATTTGACAAATTCCTTTCTGTTTCCATCACGACATCAATGCTTCGCCATAAAAATAAACCTCACCAGTCACAATGTTACAGCTTCAACATTCTACCGCGTGGCTGCGCCATCCAACTTTTCTGACGTCAATAGCTTATGTGTGAATCGCAAGTGAATGTTGACTATGTTTTGTCCCTCTGAGTATCGGCATGTCAAACGAGGGTGGATAATTATAGCACTTACTTAGTCATTTGATATACCCACGCAGGCAAACGCAGATAGACTATAAATATATATTTTTTGGCATAAGTTAACACTAATTGAAGTTATTTCCTTGACTGGCTTCTCTCACTTCTCTATTATTCTCATAGACTGCAATCCAAGCGAAAGCAAATTGCGAATAACAAGAAACGCGAAAGACGCAGATCTGAGCAAAAACTAAAATTAATTAAAACGAGTAGTTCCGTGAAGAACTAAAGCCTATTTTCATATAACCTACTTGTGTTAAATGCCACTATCAACATACAAAATTTCAGTTTGATTACTGTAATAGATTCGTAGATATTGAGAACCGACTAAATATTGCGAATGGACGCCATGTTGGATTTTTATATATATAGGTCTTAGAGTTATGTGCTGTTACATGAAGATTATTGTGTACGTGTAGTATTCAAACTTCAATTTCATGATTAGGATACAAGAAGTAAAAACGAGATTTTAAAATTTCGCACAGCTGCCATCTTGTGGTTATGGAAACAATTGAAATAAATTAGATGCTAGTGGATTAACATTTGTATAAGGATTTACTGCACCATGTGTCACTGCACTCGGATGTTTGAATTGCCAGATACGTCCATATGAATATTTATACTTCGCGTCGCCGCCATGTTGGATTTGTGATCACCAGGTTATTGAAAGTCCTATAGGTGAACTAATGTTTATAGCCCCTATGAACATAAAAATAATCAGTTTGATTGCTGTAATAGATTCGTAGATATTGAGATCCGTGTAAATATTTCGGTTGGTTGCCATGTTGGATTGTTATATGTATAGGTCATAGAGTCATGTACCATTAAAGGAAAACGATTGCGTAGGTTTATTATTCAAACTTTCACTTCGATCGCATGATTACGACACAAGAAATAAAAACTTAAAATTCGCACAGCCACCATCTTGAGGTTATGTAAACAATTGAACCAAATTAAATACCAGTGCATTTCAATGTGTATAAACATTTGCTGTACCAAGTTTGATTGCGTTTGTATTATTAAATCGCGAGAAATGTCTATTTAAAACTTTCAACTTCGCTTGGCCGCCATGTTCGTTTTGTAGTTAACCGGTTTTTGAAAGTCTCATAGATAAACTTCCAGCAGTACCCTTTATCTCCGTACAAAATTTCTGGGTGATACCGGTAATCGTTTCAGAGATATAGAATGCCGGTGAAATATTTCGCTCAGCCGCCATCTTGAGGTTATGTAAACAATTGAACGAAGTTGGATGTCCGTGCATTTCAATGTGTATACGCATATACTGTACCAAGTTTCATTGCGTTTGGTAGGTTAAATCGCGAGAAACGTCTATTTAAAAGTCGCAACTTCGCTTGGTCGCCCTGTAGGTTTTGTAGTTACCAGTATTTAAATACCGTACAAAATTCCAGGGTGATATGGTAATAGTTTCGGGGATATTGAATGCAGGTGAAATATTTCGCACAGCCGCCATGTTGGATTGGTGAGACGCAAAATATTTGAAGGGCACGGTCGGGGTTGTCCAGAATAGTGCTATGAACTTACCGAGTTTCATTGAAATCGCTCCAGCCGTTTAGAAGTTATTAGGGACACACACAGACACACACACACACAAATCACACACGCACGCACACACAGACAGACACAGGGACAAAAGGTGATCTCATAAGCCTATTTTTTCATAAATGAAAATAGGCTAAAAAATGCAGTTCAACATTGTATTCTAAAAGCTATCCGCAAATTTACTTTAAACATCCGCTGCTTATCCCTATCCGCACAGCCGTGCAAACTATATCCGCATGGAAAAAAATGCGGATATCCATATCCGCGCAGGGCTTTAGCTATAGGCTATGCTTCTCTCTGGAGGAGACACTGATGAATTTGTTGAAGATGTTAACAATTTAAACAAAAATTAAACTCTATAATCCCCTATCGAAATAATTACGGTAATTACCGGGCATTCCAATGCATGTTAAAATGTCCTGACTTAGAAGGGGTATGGGCCATTTTGATGTAAATACCATTTTCAGTGATGTTTGTTTCACTATTTTGTGACATTTGCAGGGTTTCTCCCTCCCCTCAAACATCCAATAGCCTAATATTAATTGAATTTTACACGGACATCTGGTATTCAAATATCCTTTTCTGAAAGCATCTTCTTCGCCTATATGTGTACTAAACCAACTTCAGGGTCAGTAACACCCGTGTCATTGGTAACTGTAATCTGCCTACCTCTCACTAAGATGGAGATTGACTCTTTTATTTGGTTATATAATCAACATTCTGCATGGCTAAGATCAAAGTAATTCGTTACCATAATTTGTAACGAACACCTTCTATTAGAGTATTTTGTCTTTTACTTGTAATTAATCACATTTCCTTGAATAGAAAACTTGGAAGCCACTATTTTTCAGTGTTACTTAGGAAATTTCATATAAAGATTGATTTTTCAGTGGGTTAACACGTTAATGGGAGCCCAAATATCTGTTTATAATTTATGTCAGGCAGTGTATATTTGTGAAGGTGTGTTATTTTTGTATTTATTTCAGGTATTATATATTATATTATATTATACTTGACCGTCTTGACTGACTGAAAAATAAATCTTGACGTGGAGTTTCCTTCAAGTATTTGCAGTTTACACTAATTCCTCTTTGCTGGTACTGGCACCTTTTTTTTTATCACTGAGTCTGAAAATGACGACCAACAGTTTCCAGGATAGTGATCAAGAAGCAGGGAAAGAATTACCCTCAATTCTTGACGAATTAGATATGAGGTACTGTGGACGAAATTGATCTGTGAAAGACAGAAAGGATAGGGAAAGAGGAGAGGGTGCCCCTCTAAAGTCACTGGAAAAGGGGAAAGGCGTACCCAGCTCAGGAATCCCGAGGGTCGCCAAACTCCGAGCTTACCAGCCGTGAGCGAGACCCAATTAACGCGGGAAAATGAAATACACCCTACCCCTGGCTTGCCCTAATACCGTGGGCGTGGGGAGAGAACTGGATTTGACCGATGGAGGTCGATAGGAAAGATGAAAGTAAGGAGCCTGGAAACGATAATGGATTGAGCTGGGGCAATGGTCGCCAGCCCACGTTCCACTAGTTGTGGGCCTCTTGGGAAGGATGGTGCTTGGAGCGAGATGGGTGAGCTGAAACTTCCTACAGTATAATATGTCCCCATGATCGTCACCCTCTTAAAAGACCTTGCTCACAACACGAAGTTGACATAAATCCTCGATTTGTCTTCGGCCACATTATCTAATAATTTATTGCAACTACACATTGAACAAGTGACCACCTCGTGGTGCAGTGGCTAGTATTCTTGGCTGTCACCCCTCAGCTCCAGGTTCGATTCCTGGCTCTGCAAAGGAATTTAATTCTGGCCTGAGGGCTGGAACTGGGTACAATCAGTCTCGTGAGGCAGACCTGAAAATAGGTGGGTTCCATTCCAACTTCAGCCATCCTGAAGTGGTTTTCCATTTATATTCCAGGCTAATGCTGCGATGGTTCCCAACTTAAGGCCACACCAACCTCCGTCCCGACACTAGTCCCAATTACAAATACATCACTACTACAGACACCAGAATAACACAGGTTATCATACATATAAATAAGTCTGGCTACGTGGTTCAGCGGTAACGTTCTCGATTGCTGGTCCCAAGGTTGCGGGTTCGTATCCTAGCGCAGTCAGCTGGCATTTGAGGGTGCGCATATGTGAGGGAGCCGTGTCAGTAGATTTACTGGCACGTTAACAATCACCTTCGGGGGGGGGGGGGGGGGGGGAATTCCGGCACCCCGGCGTCTCTAAAAACCACGGTAGTTAAAAGGGACGTAAAACCAATGGTCTAACATTATTATTACATATAAATAAATAAATAATAATAATATTGGTTTTACGTCCCCTTTAAAGCAGCTTTTAGTTTTACGTGAACGTTAATCATGCGATCATGAGCCACGGGACCTCCTTTTTACGTGGAATCCGAATCACAGGACATGGTATTTCACTTCGAAAATCTCACATGCATTGACCGGGAATCGAACCCGGACCACCTTGGTGAGAAGCCAACAGCTTGACCGCTGCGTCACCACGCCCCCAGCGCGTCCCTTGTAACTACGACGGCTTTTAGAGACGCCGGAGTGCCGGCATTTTGATCCAAAGGGGATGTTTAACAAGCCAGTAAATCTACTAACACGGCGCCCTCGCATTTGCACACCCTCAAATGCCAACTGACTGCGCCATGATTCGATCCTGCATCCTTGGGAACAGCAGGCGTGAACGTTACCGCTGCGCCACACAACCAGTCATATACTGTACACACACACTCCTTGCGGTACACGGGGCTTAATGGCCACGATGTCGCAAAGTCCCTACATGCATTAACAACAACATTAAACATGTGAACATCGCGGTCAACTGACCCAGAAGTAGCTCTCACATGCAAAATGTGTACTAGCGATCAAAATAATATGCCTAGCAAGGTAATTATGCATGTAACATAGCCTATAATTACAAAGTTTCAATAAGATATGTCGACATAAACACACAATTCTCAGCTCTAATGATCATTAACCAAAATTTTCTCTACGATAAATGAATTAGTTATTGTTGTTTTAAGGGGCGGAACTACGAGGTCATTTGGCCCTGACAAATGAATTACTAACGAATTGTCGTTGACGGAAGAGGTCCCAGTAATTAATTGCAATTAGGTATTTTTGTTTATAAGGGGTCGCGAATTAGATAAATTTCTATGTGACGGGTAGGTTTTACGGCCGGATGCCCTTTTTGATTCCAATTAGTTACTGAGAGATGAAATGAAGATGAATGAATCTGGGCAGGGAGTTGGAAGGAAGTGGCCGTGGCCTATTAGAAATCCGGCAGTTTCCTAGAGTTAAAAATCGAAAAACATTTCTAGGGCTGCCGACAATAGGGTTCAAACCCACTCGTCTATAGAGTTCACAGATGCCTTGGTTCAATGCCCTAAGGCTGTGCTTGGACGAGCGTAGCTACCGCTGTCGGTTTCTATTGTCCTTTCTATCTCAAAAAAAATCCCTAGTCATTTTCTAAAATGTGCTCATTTCTGGTGTCATCTGAGAGATCATGGCCATCTTTACGATGCACTGGAAGCTGCTCCATCGAAGATTTGGAAGTGAGTCCTGGTCATGGCGAAGGCCGTGGGTAGTGTGTCTGCCAGGAAATCAGGAGTTTCGGCTTCGATTCCCGACTGCAGTCTCGTTTTGAAGAGTTACTCAACATGTATGGTAATTCTGCTCAGGGTGTGTCTTCCGTCACTAGTTGAGCGTAAGTATCTTATTCAATCACACACTGTATACAATACATTATTCAATTTATTTCCAGGAAGAGGTGTTTTTGTTTTTCCTGTGACTGTTCAGTAGGGTGCATCAATTTTATGGCGCAGCGTTACTAGGCAACTGCCTCGCGCTGGCTTTGTCTGATTAACCTAGATACTGTGCATGCACCTGCTGGCAGCTATTCGCATGGGGTTATTGTGTCGTCTTCAACGGGGAAGCGGAATGAACTCTATTGTATCGACAACAGCGATAATCCTAATTAGTGATATTTATTTATTCGTACAGAAGCAAACACAATACAATGGTGATAAAAAGTGACAAGAAAGGAGAGATAGCAAGAAAAATAAACATGGGCTATAATGATAATTAAACTACTAACATAAGTTATATACACTCATATGTTAGGCCTATATATATGTTATATATAGGCCTGGGGTACTCTTATGATGTCTGTCCATAATTTTAGCCAAATCTCTGGTATTATGCCTACTCTTGTCCAATTGAAATATTAGAAGCCAATTAATTTTCGCAGCCAGCTTAATGGACAGTTGTTTCATTTTACGAACTGGGCTGTTGTCTGTTCTTCGCCTTTTCCAAAAAGCGTGCACGAACTAGGGAAGCCCAATTTTTCCACGCTAGTTCTGGATCTACCTACACCATTTCTAGTACGAAGCCTCCAGGCAAAATAGTGTTCCTTATGAGCTGGACGCAGTTGTTCAAGTGATATCATCTGACCTGCTAGGAGGGTGTACCTTGGCCTCCGTAATCTTATTGCCTGGACTCAACTGGTCTCGGGGTACTCCGGATCCAAAGGTTCGATTCGTGGCTCTGCCAAGAAATTTAATTCTGGTGTGAATGTTGGAACGCGGTACACTCAGCCTCGTGAGGCAGAACTAAGATGATATTGATTCCCTTCTCCGCTGTCCTAAACGTCGTTTTCCGCGGGTTTCCACGTCTACTCAGGCAAACGTTGGGATGATTTCCAGCTTAAGACCACGACCGTCTCCTTCCAAATGCGATCCTTAATTACAAATACAGTACACACACTAATACAGCCATCACAATGACACATGTTATCAGACTCCACATATGCCAAACTACATGGAGCCAGATGTTCGTCTTATCGTAAAGTCAGTAAATGAATGAAACATGACGTATTGTATAGTTATTATGTATTTATTTATCGTATGGCTAGCAACTAGGTGAATTACAGTATAATAAATGTAGGTATAAATAGTATATCATGTGTACAATATATGCATCACAAGAACATTGGATGCGTTTGCATTCACAACGACACAACCAGTTGTTGAAGCCAGTCCAGAAAGGGAGGTGCAGCAGAAATAACATCTTGTGGTGATCCAGCATACTTCCTCAGCGGACATTCTTGAACAATATGCTGTACTGTTTGAAGAGGAGCTCCGCAGTCACCGGCCGGAGACTCATGAAGTCCCCATTTATGTAGCATAGCGTTACATCTGGCGTGACCTGTTCTTAGGCGATTTAACTTTACCCACTGGATTCAGTAAGAGCGTGCCAAGCGGATACCGGCAATCCGGGCTGCCACGCTAAGCAAATTGACATAGGGAACATGTGGTCTCCGAGGCTACCCATAGGTGCTATGGACGTAAACATGTGTAACACTGCTGGGGAGTTCTAAGTAGTTATTTATGTTTGTTGACTGTAAATGAGAACACTGGAGTAAATGTGTAAGAAGGGTAACACAAATAAGGTGTTACGCGAGGTAATTTTTGTTGTTGTATATTTACAGTAAATGTGTACATTATTACACAGGTAGTACTGTAACTGACGACTATGCTATGAACGGACCAGAATTACTTTTCAGTGAGAACAAACTCATAGGTTGGTTGGTCGGCCACCAACCTCGATACATGCATAGCAACGACTTCAAAGCTTCTGTATGACCACGCTACCCACCGGACGATAGAGGAACCTCAAACACATTATTGTTCACCTTCATGTTTATGCTCATCTGTTCACTGACTATCTGTGTAATAGCCTAGTGTACACATATACTGTCACTAAGCAATACACTGACATAGCTAACTACTCAGGACGTATTGCACATGTTATAGCACCTATGGGTGGCCTCAGAGATCACATGTTCCCTGTGTCGATGTGCTCAGTGTGGGAGTTCGAATTGCCGGTATCCGTTTGGCACGCTCTCACTTTAACACTCTGTATAGCAGAAATGATAAAAAAAAACATATGGAACATAGAAATTCATGAAGTATGATGGCGCAACAGTTTAAGCTGCTTGTCTCCCGCCAAGGTGGACTGGGTTAATGCATGCATGTGGGATTTATGAGGTGAAATATCACGCCTGAATGTTCGTATTCCACGTGGGTCTTGTGGCTTATAATTGCGAGATTAACGGTCACATAAAACTGCAAGCTCTGTTCCCGCCCTTCATATAGAAATTCATGGTACTTCATCCTTAGCCCCGTGGAAACGGGAATAATACGGGATGGACATAAATCAGTTCGCTAACCGCGAATGACCTCAAGGATCCTGAATTTTACAATGTAGACTAGGGCTGTGTGCCCACGGCCACTCTACTTTTGTACGAGACAGCTCTCTTGCTCAGTCCCTCGGCAAGTAGGCAGTGTGAATATTGGAGGGGAAGTAGAGAGGGAAAGTTGTTGTCCAGCGTAGCTATTGTCGTTCTGAATATGCAATTTGCATTACAGGTATCCTTCAACTCGCATGCCCCTACCTTACACTCGTGCCTGTTGTCATACTTCAATACATTCATTGTTCTTACTTCACACTGCATTGAAATATTGTGGGTTGATTTAGAGACGGTGGAAACCAAAAATTAGAAACTGTTTTAAACAAAGAATGCACTAAGCATTATCACATACGAGCAGCAAAGGTGTCTATTTAAAATATATATACCGTAGCCCATATATATATTTTTGATGTGTAACATCTTTCCGCTCGGTCCTGAATAGTTTTGTGGGAGTGGTTGTGAAAATTGGGGACGGAAGTGGATCGAACGGAAGTGAAGACGCACTGCCAGAAAAATGGGACGGAAGTGAATCGGGCGGAAGTGGATCGAACGGAAGTGGATCGGACGGAAGTGAAGACGCACTGCCAGCTGGATGTACAATTAAAAATGTGTGTATTGGAAACAAGGCAGTGTGTGCTCGGTAGCGTGAGAATGTTATGGTAATGCAGTAGGCAGTGCATTTAGCAGGCACTGGTTTGACGAGCACAGTGGCAAATGTTTCACCGACTTTCATTTGTCATTGAGCAGTTTATGAAGCTTCACGTTCAAGGTTGAATATCACATGGGGTAGGACAAAGACGACAAATTACATTTAAGTAAGCGGCATTATTGTCAAGCTGTGGGTGAGTAGTCAAATATTAAATGCATAACAGAATGTTGTTATATGAGTGGAATAAAAGGTGTATTTTCATCATATGTGAGACTAGGTCATTTCATGATTGTACGAAGCTTTGTGGTGTTTGAAGCCATATTTTCAGTGTTGCCTTAGTAAACAAGAGTTTAGTGCTTTTCAGTCGACTGAAAAGCACTAAACTATTGTACGAAGCCCTGTTTTGATTGTTTACGACGAACTGTATGAGAGCCTTGAGAATAATGAATGTTATAGTTACTGAGGAATGTTCTCATAGTATTTGAGAGTACTGTCGACGTTGTGTGTCACTTTGTTGTTATGAATTATTAATGTAAAAGGAAGGAAGGAAGCTTGTAGTTTTGCGTGTCCGTTAATCTCACGATCATGATCCACGGTACCTCAGGACATGGCATTTCAATTCGAAAATCTCACATGTATTGACCGGGAATCAAACCCGGTGTACCTTGGTGAGAGACTAACAGCTTGACCGCTGCGCCACAAGTGTGACAGTAGCATATCTCCAATTCACTCTATACATTCATCATAGTACCAGTATGAAAATGGAGTGTAAATTAACATTTTAAGAATGTCCAAGCTGTGTAGTATACGAGTAGGATAACAAGTCAGATGTTACACATCATATGCGACTACTGTAAGGCTCGTATCTTTTTTTAAAATGTCGGCAACATTTTTAGCCTACTTTTCACATTTTGCAAAAAAAAAAAAAAAAAAAAAAGGCTTATGAGATCACCCGGGAAGATGTGTGTCTGTCCTTCTGCCTGTGTGCCTGCCCCCCCCCCCCCCCCCCTCTATAAATTCCTAAACGTCCTTAGCTATCGGAACCAAATTTGATATGAGTAAAGATCTATAATATCTCACGGCCATATTTATAAATGATGTCAGTGCTAACAACTGCTGAAAAATCACAATTGAAATTTGAGCTTTATGTTGGATATCTCAGAGGTTACCCATGCGAACTGTTTCAAAATTGGCACACACATAGATAATAACATTACAGATTAGTTTTCAAGAGCCCATACATGGCAGTGTTGCCAACATGATTCTTAGCATGCTGATAGGTTCAATTTGTAAATGCATGTAACTTTTAGAGTATCAATTGGATTTCAACCAAATTTCGTATGTGCTATTTGTACCATATCAGATATGGCCATGCGTAGTCTTATGAGCAACCAGGGCTGCCAGCTGTAAATAAATGCTCTCTCTTTTTTTTCTCCTAATACCAATATATTAGAAAGTATGTAAACCAACAGCTCTAAACGTTACACACATACAGTACCTGACATTCTAGAGTAATTTGGAGTAAATAATATACGTCAGTGCTGCCCATATGATTTTAATTCTGCTGAAAGGACCAATTTTATATGCATGGATTTCAACCAAATTTCGTATGTGCTTTCTGTAGCCTACCATAACAGATATACCTATGCGTATTCTTAAGAGCCAGCAAGGCTGCCAACTGTTAATAAAAATGCTCTATCTATTTTTATCCTAATATCAATATATCAGAAATTATGCAAGCCAACAGCTCTTAACTTTGCACACGTAGGCTATAGTACCTGACATTCTACATTAATTTGGAGAAACTGGTAAACGTGAGTGCTGCCAACACGATTCTAAGCATGCTGATAAGCCAATTTTTAAATGCATGTAACTTCTGTACTAGCATATGGATTTCATCCTAAATTGGCACAATAATACATCATAATATTTCAGATTCTGCCTCTGAGCAACACATAGGCCTACATGACATTGTTGCCATGATGATTATACGTTCGCTGATAGATCCAATGTCTAACTGTATGTTACGTCCATGCTATCCATTGGACTTCAACCGAATTTTATAAGGTGCGTTCAAAAAGTAACGAGCCGGAGGCATATTTACAGAAACCAGTACCTGTATGTTAGAAGTATTGGCCCTGGCTGTTGAGGCACTTGTCCAACTGTGACACGAGGCGGTGAATGGCTGTCTCATAAAATTCCCTGGGCTGCGATGTGAACCAGTTCCGCACGTACAGCTGGACGTGGGCGTCCGAGGTGAATCGTTGGCCCCGCAGAGCCCTTTTCAGGGGACCAAACATGGCGTAATCACAGGGAGAGATGTCTGGACTTATGGAGGGTGGCCGAGAACCTCCCATTTGAATTCCTGCAGGAGTGCCGCGACTGTGTTGGCCGTATGAAGTCGTGCATTGTCGTGGAGCGACCACGGCGGCTATGGCGTTCACTGTCACTCGGCGGTTCTGGGTAATGAGTGCATCAACCAGCTGGACGTTGTCATCGGTATTGCAGCGGGGTGCCCCAGACCGGGCATCATCGGCTAACGACACTCGTCCTTCCCTGAAGTGCTAGTGCCACGCCTTGACCCTTGCAAGGGACATGCAGTGTTCGCCGTATACTTGTGACATTTGGTGATGAATGTCCGTTCCCCCTACTCCTTCCGCTGCCAGAAACCGAACAGCACCTCTTTGCTCTTCAGTTGACGCCTCCATGTCACTGTTTGCAATGCGACTGGCAGCGTTGGATGATTGATGCATGCTGCTGCTCGCTTTGTATCGTCACGTGACGTTCACGCGTGCCCTCTAGCGATGGGGTGTGACCTTCCACGCTCAGGTCGGAACCGCACCTCGTTACACACGCCATGATTAGCCGATGTAGGCACCGGTTTGCGCATTCCAGCCTCCGGCTCGTTACTTTTTGAACGCACCTTATATATGCGCATTCTGTACCTTAAGAGATGGAACTAACAGAGTCATCAGGGCTGCCAACTGTAGTGTTTTATTTGGCTACGCTATTTCAGGTATATTTCGAACTGATTAAAAATGTCAGTATTACCAACGTTTGCCTGTTAACGTTACTTCTGGTGTCCCTCAGGGTTCTGGTTGGTTGGTTGGTTCTTAAGTTTAGGGGCTGCGACAACGCGGTCATGTAGCCCTGTGTACTTAGGGTGTGTGTAGAATCTGTCTGATAACCGGCGTTAAATGTGATGACTGTATTAGTGTGTGTTATCTGTTTTTAATTTAAGTACTGCAACTTAGAATTTTTCAAATAGTTCCTACTTTTGCCGCCAAGCGCCACCGTCAACGATTACCAGGCCAAGTTCATAACTTAGCTACTAGACACCACCGCAGTCGGCTCTTGGCAACGAACATAGAATCCTAAGAGCGTTGTTTACATTCTTAACCTATCCAATTTAGCTTCACATAGGTGCAATTAGTGGAAGGTTCTTTAACATGCCATAAATCTATGACATGGGACCGCCGGCTTTACTTCCCCTCCGAAGGAAGGCATACTGAGGGATTTTAACGCTCTTAAAAAATCCGACGGCTTCGGCTGGGTTTGAACCCGCTATCTTGGGCATAGAAGCTCAGCATGCTACCAACTACGCCACCGAAGCCGCTCCTCAGGGTTCTGTATTGGGCCCTCTGCTCTTTATACTTTTGTGAATGATATCTCTCGTATAGTTCATAATTCTAGGTGCCTGATGTACGCTGACGACCTTAAACTGTATATGCCCATCAGAACCATAAATGACTGGGAGTTGTTGCAAGAAGACCTACACCAACTCAGTAAATGGTGTGAAACATGGAAACTGAAACTGAAAAGTGTAAAGTTTTGTCAGTTTCATTGAAACGTAACCTCCTACCCAGGTTTAATTATTGTATCAATAAAACGCTAGGTAGGGTATCAACCTTTAAGGATCTAGCGGTGATTTCACAAATATTTTCTCGTTCGATAAACATATTTCAAAAAAAAAAAATGTCGTGAAAGTTTCCGGATCCTGGGATTTTTAAAAAAGAAAGAAAAAAGAAAATCCACAGCCTGCTTCCAGTCTCCGACCGGGTCAGGAATGGAATGAATGAAGCCCCCATCTAGCGGCGAGGATATGAACTGTGCCGGCTGCCGAAGCCTGTCGCACTCCTCTGGGGAAATGATTAAATGAATGACAGATGAAATGAAATGATAGTGGAGAGTGTTGCTGGAATGAAATTTTTGACAGGGAAAACCGGAGTACCCGGAGAAAAACCTGTCTGCCTCCGTTTTGTCCAGCACAGATCTCACATGGAGTGACCGGGATTTGAACCACGGACCCAGCGGTGAGAGGCCGGCGTGCTGCCGCCTAAGCCACGGAGGCTCTGGGATTTTTAAAAAAGAAATTGTTTAAATTATTTTTCGGATTTAGCGCTATCCAAATTATTTAAGTCACTCATTCGGCCTAAATTAGAATAATGTAGTGTTATCTGGAATCATTTTCACAGTAATAAAATTGACGCCATCGAACATGTGCAAAAGAGATTTGTTAAATGGCTCTGTTACAGGGGTGGACGATCGTACCATGAGAGTTATTGCAACGTGTACGGTCTTTCACCACTGAGCAGTCGGCGCACACTGGGTGACGTGAGATTCCTTTGAAAGCTGGTAAATGGCGGAATTGACTGTAATCAGTTGCTAGCTGAAATTCGGGTTTCACTTCCCTCGGAGAACCACCACATGGAAGTACTCGTTCGATGGGGTCAGATCGAGAATTAATGTGCACAAAAATTCATGTCTGGTCCGGTTGCAGTCTTGATGGAGAGTAAAAGTGCTACTGATATTCACTTCTTAGCGGCTTCGGTGGCGTAGTTGGTAGCATGCTGAACTTCTATGCCCAAGATCGCGGGTTCAAACCCGGCCGAAGCCGTCGGATTTTTAAGAGCGTTAAAAATCCCTCAGTATGCCTTCCTTCGGAGGGGAAGTAAAGCCGGCGGTCCCATGTCATAGATTTATGGCATGTTAAAGATCTTTCCACTAATTACACCTGTGTGAAACTAAATTGTACAGGTTAAGAATGTAAACAACGCTCTTAGGTTGCTACTTTCGTTGCCAAGAGCCGACTGCGGTGGCGTCTAGTAGCTAGTTCTCCTAATAATTATTAGTATAATTGCTGCCAACGGCCATAAATAAAATGACAAAATACGTTATTCTGAGAGTTCAGTTAAAGAAAGCTTCCTTTTCTTGAACCGAATAGCGTGGTATCTGTCACATAGATCATCACACCACCCGCACACGCAATCTAAGTTCGGTTCATGGTACTTCCTATTTTTACAAATCTTTTGGTGAAGCCCATGCACGGCGATACGAGTCAGTGAATGTCTCAGTTTGTACCCATTATTTAGTTTGTACCCATTATTTGTCCACTTCGCAGTTGTCATTACATCTGTTGAATAGAAATCTTCCCATATTACGTCCTTCTTTCTCTTAATTTCCTCCAAGGGTACGTCTTCTCACTTCTTTTATTGTGTAAGGTAAGTCCTTCTTCCTCCAGGTAGTTACTGACTGTCAACGCTTTTCCATTGTTTTCTTCATCAATTCTACAATTAAAATCACCACCCAAAATCAGATGTTCCGTATCGTCCACCAATACAAGAGCAATATTGATTTCTTGTATAATCTCATTCGGCTTCCATTCTGGTTGAAAGTAAACACCAATTATCCAGCATATCGATGTTTTGAACATTGAGAGATTTTCTGTTTTATGCACTATTTTGAACGGGCACAAACTCGGAGTTATGAGACATGATATTCCCCCTTTTGGTCTACCTCTTTCTCCTTGAGATGCTAAATTATTCACTGCATATTTGTCTTGTATATTCACGTCAGATGTAAGAAACGTTTCAGTGAGTATCACTATGTCATAAGTACTGAACATATTTTCAGGCACTAAACTTATCACATTCTTAAAGCCCTCAATATTCCATAAAATACATTTTAAATTATTTCCTTTAACTAAGTGATCTACACCTAAATTCTTGTTCAAATACGAAAATGTTAGATCGGATCTATCTAAAATTTTATCTCTATTGAAATCGAAAGCGACGAAAAATTATGCCTACTGGCCAACAATCTTCACTCTCCAGTCTTTTGCGGAAAATATAACGCTGATTTTGAAAGCTCTATTGTTTCCTTGATTTGGTAAGGTTTCACAGCATTTGACATCACTTACTCCATTTTCCTCCAGATAAGACCTATTATCATCTTCGGTCGTCGATTGCTTAAATCGGCAACCATACAGCCATGCTACTCGTTCTGCTGCACAGAGCCTTCCACTTTCTTTCTTCTTCCCTGAATGGAACATCCTCTCCCTATACCCCATCCTTGTATTTGACAGTTCTCTATAGTTCCCTTTGGTCTGTATGGGACTATTTTCTGTTCAGTTTCTGATTTCATGTTCAGTAAATTTCTCTTCCTTGTTGGTAACTCTAAAGATCGATAAAAGACGTAGAAAGGTAAAAATCCTAAGATTTAGCCTAGTCGTGTACAGCAGTAGAGTTACAATAGCATTAATGAGCACTCGAGATCATCTTCAGGCGACCTGCTATCACTTTCTAGTGTCACTGTCACAGTCCTCTGGGCAAAAGTTTATAATGAACTCTTTGACACTTTCTTCTTCTAGTTCTTCGCTTTTCCATCCCTCTTCTATTGTCTTCTTTGCTTGGGTTGCGTACTTATCCACAGCTCTGGTGTCTCCGCCGTCACAGCATCGGTAAAAAGCTTTTCGACATCTTCAATTTTTAAAGCATGGTATCTTTCTTGAACATACGATTTGATGTAGGCCCATACAATTTCAATTGCGTTATACTGACAGTGGTATGGAGGAAGTCGAATAACCGTATGTCCCATTTCTGCCGCTTTACTGTATGATGTGGTGGCTTATGCATCTGGACTAGCTTGTAAAGTTAAAATTTTCTCAAGTCTCCGGGAAAGCACACGCCTCTCGTTTGCAGCCATATCGCCATTGCGCATTTCGTCGAGTTTGAGGTTGGACATTATCCTTAACTCTAAAGTCTGTTTGCCGAGTCGAGATAGTGCGCGTAAATACTTGCACGTGGTCACTTGACTGTCTGGACAGGGAAACACGACCAGTTCACAACATCGGCTCTGCCGGACAGGGGTAACCAAGAAGCTCAGAGATTATTAGTCATGCCGTAGCCCTAGAAAATACAAGACTTGCTACACTTAGTGCTGTGCTGCACTGTATACTGTTGCCTGTAATAAGCAGTTAAGAACTTAATTAATTAATTAAATAAATAAATAAATACA
Organism: Meconema thalassinum; assembly: GCA_946902985.2. Lineage (NCBI taxonomy): Eukaryota > Metazoa > Arthropoda > Insecta > Orthoptera > Tettigoniidae > Meconema > Meconema thalassinum. Next base: position 448,521,697 of record OX336390.1, read on the forward strand.
TAAACGAACAATACATAAACCGCGCTGTAGCATGTAACCGATAAGTCAGCCCGCTTCACATGTAGGCTATACACAGCACTGTAGTTGGCGTACGTTCAACAGGCACAACGCTATGCACCCTTTGCGGGCAGCCCTGCAATCACGTGTACAACTGTGTTTACTTCCACTATCTCGACTCGGCGAACAGACTACTTTAGACTACCTCAACAGACAAATGCAAAAATACTGCATTTATCCAGCAGTGGCAATCTGGAACTTATTTCGTGTCTAGGTGTACATTCATTTGTACTTCCAATAGAAGTAGGCAGTTTAAATTGTACCAATACAGTTTTTATATTTTTAGGAACAGACCCACGTTTAGGAAATTGAACGTAGAACGTTGGTACACCAAATTAGATTTTCAGCTGGTCAGGTCGAACTTGAATGTTCGAGTTGTAATTTCCAAATGTGTCGTTACTTTGATGTAGAGGTAACAAACCCCGTGTATTTGTAAGCGTGTGTTCTCTGATAACCTGTAATTTGTGGTGACTTGTCTTGGAATTGGGGCTAGAATTAGGCAGGAGATGGCCGAGGCTTTGTATCAGGCATCAGCGGAATGTCTGGAAAAGACGAGGAGAAACCACGACAAACTTCTTCTACGATAGCTGAGGTAGGAATCAAAGTCTTCTCGAGGCTCATTAAATCCCGCTTCAGCTTTCACACCAGGATTTATTGTCAGAACCGATAATTGAGCCCAGAACCTATGGGACAAGAGTATCTGGACCAGGGAATCATATCCGGCATAATGTTCTTCCTGTAAGAGTGGCGAGAAGTATGGAATGGCAATGAAGGTGACGGTGTATATGCCCTTTCGCCATGGCTACGGACGGCATTGCCTCCACCACAGTAAGAGCTGGCGCTCCTTCTCCGCTGACTGAATTCAAGGTCCAAACTGTGTACCTTGTCGGCGTACGAACAGGGCGAGGTCGTGGACAATATAACGACGAAACCGGGACACAAAAAGAGCAAATATGGGGCAGTTGCTCTGTTATTTTAACATGGATATGTTTTTGGGCTGGTGGTCAATCCAAACATCGCATGACTCACAAGCAAGTTTGACGGTCAACCGCACACCTTGCCCCTAAGCGGGGGCTCGCAGATACTACCCGCACCTCGTTGCTGCCTTTCCTGCTCTGGATGTGTAGCCTACTTGTCCCCGAAATGCAATGAAAACAAGTAGTTCCGTGAAGAACTATACAGCCTATTTTCATATATCCTACTTAAGTTAACTGCCTCTATCAACATACAAAATTTCAGTTTGATTGCTGTAATATATTCATAGATATTGAGAACCGACTAATTATTTCGGATGGTCGCCATGTTGGATTTTATATATGTAGGTCCTAGAGTTATGTACTGTTACATGAAGATTATTGTGTACGAGTGGCATTCAAACTTCAATCGCAAGATTAGGACACAAGAAGTAACAATGAGATTTTAAAATTTCGCACAGCTGCCATCCTGTGGTTATGGAAACAATTGAAATAAATTAGATGCCAGTGGATTAACATTCGTATAAGGATTTACTGTACCAAGTTTCACTGCACTCGTATGGTTAAATTGCGAGAAACGTCCATGTGAATATTTATACTTCGCGTCGCCGCCATGTTGGATTTGTGTTCACCAGGTTATTTAAAGTTCTATAGGTGAACTTAAGTTCATAGCCTCTATGAACATAAAAAATTCAGTTTGATTGCTATAATAAATTCGTAGATATTCAGAGCCGTCTAAATATTTCGGATGGTCGCCATGTTGGATTGATAAATGTATAGGCCATAGAGTCATGTACCATTAAAGGAAAATTATTGCGTAGATTCATTATTCAAACTTTCACTTCGATCGCATGATTATGACACAACAAATAAAAACTTAATTTTAAAATTCGCACAGCCGCCATCTTGAGGTTATGTAAACAATTGAACTAAATTAGATACCAATGCATTGCAATGTGTATAAAGATTTCCTGTACCAGATTGCATTGCGTTTGGAACATTAAAACGCCAGAAAGGTCTATTTAAAATTTTCAAATTCGCTTGGCCGCCATGTTTGTTTTTTAGTTAACCAGTTTTTGAAAGTCTTATAGATGAACGTCTAGTAGTGCCCTTTATCTCCGTACAAGATTTCAGGGTGATACCGCTAATAGTTTCAGAGATATAGAATGGCGGTGAAATATTTTGCACATGCGCCATCTTGTGGTTATGTAAACAATTGAGCGAAGTTAGACGTCGGTGCATTACAATGTGTAAAAACATATACTGTACCATGTTTTATTGCGTTTGGTGGGTTAAATCGCGAGAAACATCTATTTAAATGTCGCAAATTCGCGTGGCCGCCATGTTGGTTTTGTAGTTACCAGATTTTCAAACGTCACATAGGTGAACTTCTAGTAGTTCCCTTTATCACCGTAATAAATTCCAGGGTGATATCGGTAATAGTTTCGGAGATATTGAATGCTTGTGAAATATTTCGCATAGCCGCCATGTTGGATCGGTGAGATGTAACAACATTTGATGGGCACGGTCGGGGTCGCCCGGAATAGTGCTATGACCTTACCGAGTTTCATTGCAATCGCTCCAGCCGTTTAGAATTTATTAGGGACACACACAAACACACACACACACACACACACACGGACAAAAGGTGATCTCATAAGCCTATTTTTTCAAAATTGAAAATAGGCTAAAAAATAGCTAACTTTATGTGTTAAGTATTCAAATACCTTAAAAATTGTAAATTTAAACATGAAATAGAGAGTTTTAGTGCTGTGGGCAGCGCCAGTAGGTGAGTCATTGCACGCCGCCGGCCGTCGGCGAGCGGGTCGGGAGGGTGAGCGATTGACGTGAGTTGAGATCCTAAAAGTCCTTTAATCCTCTGGGTGTCATGGCCAAACGGAAATACTAAAACTAATTATTTGGGTCGGAACTTGAAATAAAGTACTATCCCGGCGTTTGCCTGGAGGGAGTGTGGGAAAACCACTCTCAGGATAGCCTCTATCAATGCCGAGAATCGAACTTCTGATCTTGGTGCTTACTGCAGCTTTGTAACACGCACGGCTTTGCCGCGGGGTTCTTGTGTTACTGTATAAGTACCTCGACGCGAGTTACACATTATCGTATGGTAGATTAAGACGGGATCGAACCTGTGGAAGGCCACCTTCACGTTTAGCTGGCATTTTTTCAATAACGAGCAAGTGGTTCTAGAAATGCATACGCATACCCTTTACAATTTGAACTTTCTACGGTACTCTGGAAAATTATGTAGCTTCTAACTCGCACCAATTAACGTTTTTTTGTTTATATTTCTTTTTGTTAGGGACTCGGGACATCTTGGTGATCAGATCCATGTAGATGGGTGTCTGTGTGTTGAACTTGGGTGTCTGTGTGTTGAACTAGTATGATGGCCTGTATTTATGGGAGGACTATAATAGTGTAACTGTATTAGGGACAGGGATGGGATAGGCGCTCCGGGACTTGACATAAGGTACTATCTCGGCATTTTCCTGGAGGGTGTGTGAAAAAAACGGGGTAAAACCACACTCAGGATAGCCCCTGTCAGTGCCAGGGTTCGAACCTCCGTTCTCTGAACTTGCTGCAACTGCCCTCACAGCCGTGGTGCACGTTTTAACGATCACAATTGCATCGCGGGGTTCACGTTATCTATAGGCCTACTCTTTAAGATCTGTTCGATGTGCTACCCAATCAAATTGAACTATGGAATGTCCTTAATTTATATTTCATGAACTAGGTAGTCTATCCGTCACCGTGAATTTCGCCAAATTATCGGATCATTACAGAAAGAACAAAAAGGGGCAGATGACCTCGTAGTTCCGCCCCTTAAAACAACAATAACTAACTAACTAACTAACTAAAGAACAAAACACCACTTAAAATACTCAGATCTTTGGAATTCAACAAATTAGTATTGCCAGTGTGTTATTAGCACATGGACTAGGACAATTGAATAGGCTATATCCCAATTTTGCTCATCATATAGAATTGATGAATGTTACATTAGGTGAATTTCATGGTCCCAATTTCATACCCAAAATTCTAGTACGAAATACACACACTACCACAGCCATCACAATGACACAGGTTATGATAAAGATTACACACACCCATGTACTGTATACGGCGCTACATGACTACGGTGTCGCAAAGCCTCTAAATAAATCAATCGACAACATACCAGTTTCGTCGAGATCGGATATTTCTGTCATGAGTTACGATCCAGTAACACTCTTCTTGACACAGATATTGACCACGGTAGCTAAGAGCGTTGAAACGCCGGCTTGTACGACCAATCATCTGGACCCTAGAGTTACGTTGTTGGTCACCCTTCATGCTTGGAATGGTTATTCGTAGTTTTCTGTTTCACCACCAGGCTTCGGCCGAAGTCTTCTCATCACTAGGCCCTATTCGGCCCTATATTTTTAACGTCGAGTTTATTCATAATAATGGTAGTCTAGTGTGTTGCGAGATAATAGGCCTATTCGCAGTCGCATCAGTTCTGTTTGTTTTACTTCATTGATGTTTGTTTGAATTATTTTAAAACTACGTCTTGATCTATTTCTACCCCTTATTAGCCTATTCCTGTTTCTACAGGATGTGGTAAAATGCATCTCTTTGTGGCGAGTGCTTTTTGGGGCCCGGTGTCCTTCGTTACGCCAACCTCACCAGAGAAAATAAGATATGAATTGAATGAAGCATATCTTGCGAGACGAGGCAAGACAAGGAATTGAATAGAAACAGACCTGACCTATTGCAAGGTCCCATCTCGACATTTGTACGGATGCGAAAATGCGAAACCGCGGAAAGCAGTTTCGAGAACGACCGGCGTTGAGGTTTGAGCCCACTCATCTCTCCTGCGTCCGGAAACATAGGCTACTTTCCCATGACCTTGCGCTTCATACCAGGTCGGTTTTAATAGATAAAGGATAATTTCCTGAAATACTGCACCAAGAACCAAGTTAAGATTATCATGTCAATGGCAGTGTCCCTCAAGTGTGTGTCTGTGATTAACACAATGTCCATGAGTAGACCTGTTCCGTTTCGTGATATGTTCAATTTTGTCCCCAGCATATGAGACGAGGTCTAATTAAAACCCGAATAGACTCCTTATTCTTGTGACATTTCCTGGCTGCGATTAGTGAATGAGTAACTATATTGAAACAAGTGCTGGGAATTCTGTGTTCACTTTTTTTCTACGACGTGAACCTTTGTATGGGGGTTTATTTTATGCATGACCTAATTGTTATCATAGTGCGTGTGTAATTATTGGTCATTTATTACATTTAATCCCAAGGCCAAACAGTTTTTGCTTTTATTTTCTAAACCTCTGTGTTGACATAGAATACGATTTCGCTACTGTTCATGTGGTTGTTCCATACATTGTTGTTTGTGATAAGTTGATGTCAGTCTTTTTGATATTAATAGTGAAACGTGTTTCTATTATATCATCAAGAAGCTCAGCTTGAACCGTGTATTTCTTTTCGCCACGGGCACTCGTTCACCATTCATTAATTAATTAATCGATAAAAATATAATTTAATTATTGTGTTTGTTTGTTTGTTTGTTTGTTTGTCAAATACAGATCTGGTTGTCGCAGGTCTTGACTATGGTCGTCTTGTTGCTGAATTTTAAGGCTATAGACAACATGATCATCACCCCATGTGCTTGATGTGTCTGAGCCGTATTAATGCGTGTAGTCGTAATTACTTTGGTCCTGGAATTGATTAAAAAAAGAAACACTGGGGACTAAAAATTCGATACTATGATAGCATTGGCTGGCAGGGGGTGCCGATAACTCACGGGGAATTGCCCCTGTCAGTGGTGAGATTCGATCCTCCGAAGTGTGCCGCTTTCCGTTCTTGACGTCGTGTTCTGTTTTTCGTTATCAGTAGGTGCGGATTTATATGTTAGATCCTAACTTCATATAGATGCGTTAATCTACAAATGATTCGTGGCTGTTCAGACTGGATAACGGCAATCCTGCCTGCAAATACGATAAGTACGGAGAAAAGAAAACACAAGGCAACACTTAGGCCTATTCCATAAGATTCAATTCTTCCGTTTTGGAAAAAATGCAGAGATATGCAATTTTATGGCTCCTACAGTTTATTGTAAATCGCATAGGAGCCGTTTTCAACCAATTGGTCATGAGTCGTTGTGATAAATATAATTATCCTTATTAAGGTCAACATTTTATTTATCATATTTTCTTAGTTATGCTTCAGTGGTGAACTGTTATGCTTTGATTTGCTCTTCATACATTGTTTTAAAGGAGCGGCAAGTTTGTCTATTGAAAAATTTGGTTACTACATGTGCATGCTCATGGTACTTGCATTTGTATGTTGGTATTTGTGTGTTCTTTGTTGTATTAGTAAAGCCAATTTACTTTCCTTTACACTTTACTTCAATTTGTAACATTATAAAAATAAACAGTCTAAGAAAACAAGGCATAGCTACAGGGTGGCTCATGAGACATTTGGAATTGAGTATTGTGTCTGTCGGCCACGAAAGTTTGATTTCCCCGTCTTTGCAGATTGAGTTACTTCACTGTTCCACTCGGCGACTTTTATCAGTCATATTTCCAGGTACTGTTTTTCACCAACACAAGACATGTCGTGTTCATCAGTAAATTCTGTAAATTACAACATGAACATATTTTTCTCAAATTAAATTTTCAAATCTATGTATAAAAATGGATAAGTATAAAAAAAGTAATATTCTGTATACATAAATATACAGAGTTACTTGTCTATAATGTAAATATAAATTTTTAATGTCTGTCTGTTGGGTAGTCAGGCTGGAAAGCTGGTGAGGTCCCAAAAAGTACCATCATAGGTTATGTGAGTAGAAACTCACTAAAAGTCAAGCCAGCACTATAATGAGGCGTACCTGGCAAAGTGAGGAGTGGAGTAATTTGAGACTGCTTTCCTCGCAATGGGAAATATAAAAGAGAGAAACGAAATGCCATCAAGTATGGAGGATGAAGGGACTTGAGAGGAAGTAAATCCATGTAAAACGCGAAGTCGCTGATTGCACCCTACCCTGGTATCCTTCGGAGTCGCCTTTTCCCGAACTCACTAGCCTTTGGGGTCGAAAGAGAACAAGGGTGGTCGACTGGGAAGATTTAATAAACGAGTCCAAGTTCCAACAAGTTTAAACACTGCCAGATTCAATTGTGGCCCGTTGTCGCCAACGCTGGGATCCGAACCTAAGATATCGGAACTTGCAATTCCCCATTGTAGTCGTGAAGAATGACTTTGCACGCTGAGCTACACTGCTGAGTGTCTTAATTATGATACAGGAGTAGTGGAGTAATACGAGTTCTGCCCCCACCCTCCACCCCCCCCCCCACCCCCACCCCACCACCACCACCACCACTACTCCCAATGCGAGCCGATAACTCTCGAACCAGTTGTCGGAGATTCACGAATGAAGTGTCGTTGGACTCGGGATGACGGGGGCTTTGCTATGGACCACTCGTTAGATTTTAGAAAAAAAAAATGAAGATTTTTGTTTTCGAAAATAGGTAATAGTTTGAAAACCAAACATGATAGAACGTTGTGCCATGGCTCAAACGAATGGTCTTCATGACCTTTATTTTCTATAATGAAACTTTTTTACTTTTTATGTTTTTTTGAAAACACTCGAATTTTGAAAATCCTATATTCTGGAAACTAGGAAGTTTACAAAAACGTTTATTTGACATAAATGAAAGGTCTCTATGCCCCCTACCCCCAAAATAAATTTCAAGTCTCTAGGATGAAAACCTGTAGTAGTGGGATGAGGGGGAAGCTGGGACACTTCTTTTTGAACCCTCCTCGTATCGGCCCCGAACCTGATATCTCGCTAACCAAACATGGGATTAGAACATACAGGGTGTCCTAGCACTCGTAGTGACGCCCCCTACTTTCCTATAGCCTCTTTATTTAATGAAAAGACCAAAACTAAAAGGTCATTCGCGCGCCACTTCTTTTTGAACCCTCCTCGTATTTGCCCCGAACCTGATATCTCGCTAACCAATCATGGGAATTGAACATACAGGGTGTCCTAGCACTCGTAGTGATGCCCCCTACTTTCCTATAGGCTCTTTATTTAAATAAAAGACCAAAACTAAAAGGTCATTCGCTTTTAATATCTCGCGAACCAATCATGCTAGAGGCGTGTACGAGGGGTCCAAGGACTCGGGCTGACGTCCTCTTTGCTATGGACCACTCGTTATATTAAAAAAAATATGGAAACTCGATTTTGGGGTAAACAAGTGTTTTTTGTGGTTTTTACTGATATATCACGAACCAATAACGCTAGAGACGTGTACGAGGTGTCTTAGGACTCGGGCTAACGCCCCCTTTCAAATGTGGTAGATATTTTTTCCAAAAAAATAATTCACAAAGGGCCTAACGCCATACATGTTGAAAAAACTTTTTCTTTTTCTTTACCTGTTTATAATGTCCATGAAGCGTGGTGGTTGAGAGAGACGATACTGCTGGGTGTATGTGTTTCAACGAACCTGTCGCTAACCACAAGGACCATGCTTAATAGATCAATCGATATTTCGACGGGTCGGTTTATGACAGAGCGAGGATGCGTTTTTTCACACATTATACCTTTGACGTGTAAACGGTGATGAGAACTTGGTTGTATGTTGGTCGAAGCGAGTACAGAAAACAAACTTGCAGACGAGCAGGAGGCGAATGCCATTTGAGCTTATTGGAAGGCGTTGATCTGACTTGTCAACAGATGCAATGGAAAAATGACAATGACGCTTGAAGGTGAAATAATCTGACCATCGTGGTGGCAGGGAAGAGCGAAAGGCATGTGAACACATGTGAAACAACATGAGGGCTAAACCAGTTACATCCTGTCTTGCTTCGTACGTGACAAAATGCAAGTTGACGTGAAATTTGAACTGCCACAGGTGTTCACCTTGGACGTTAGCTGTCCACGTGCACGATAACAGAATGTTCAAAGCGTGGGAATCGCTGAATCAGTAAAAAGTATGATGCAACTTGTGGGAATGATGTCACAACCAATAGATAGGCCAGAGCTGCGAACAGCAGTGGTGGGAGGTGAAGGGGGGATAGGGGGGAGGGGTAATGTAAAAGAGAACACAGGTGGAAAGGGAATGACGAACATGCACGAAGCAAGGAGCGCTGTACACACTGAACTATAGGAGGTGTACAACATGTGTGAATAAATAAAAAGTACACAGGTTCATGCAACATGTAATTTATTGATCCAAGAATTAAACGTAGAGTTAAACCCTAACCATTTGACATAAGTTTATTTCCTTTTTGTTTCAACACTTTTTCCACAAGATAATGCTGAGGAAATGCTGTTTTCTGAAGTTCATGGAGATAAAATCTACCTTTTATGGGTTGATGGTTGAGGTCCTCGAGTAAATAGGTGACTGGAGTGTCCAAGTTGACTCGACGAATTCGAAATAGTTCAGTCCCCCACTGAGGCGTGTAGCCCTTATTGAAGGCAGACTTAAATTTGCTCACACGAACAAGATCCCCAATTTTCAGTCGGTGACGTTTAGGATCGGCTGTTTTTATGGGGTTAAACAGTTTATCCAATCGCTGAATATTTTTAGTCACGAGGCGTGGCTTGATCCCAATCGTTCTATGTTTGGTGTCATTGTAACGTGATACTAGCTCTGGCAACATGTCCAACCAGCGATAACTGCCCTGAGCGGTAAACGCTTTCCACATATGGGTTTTCAATGTTCGGTTGAACCGCTCGACCACACTGGCTTTTAGATTGCTGTATGTGGTGTAATGGTAAATATCCTTAGATTTGAGAAAACTGGAGAAATCCTTGTTGAAAAATTCTTTTCCCTGGTCGGTTTGTAGCAGCTGAGGTTGACGTTTGGAGTGTTGAATAATATGTTGAAAGGCCTTGGTAACTAGTGGACCAGACTTGCGACGGACAGGTTCAACAAAGGCCATTTTGGAATAGACATCAATGACGGTCAACATATAGCGTACATCGTCGTTAACGCCAGCATAGGGTATCATATCAACCAAGTCAACCTGCCAAAGTTCATCCACACCTCGTGAAATCACCTTGAGTCGTGGATAGTGACGCCTAGCTGGGCGATGCAACTCGTGAGCAATACCCATTTTAATGGGTGAGGGCTTAAACAATAATTTTGGCATTTCGAAGTTCTTGTTCAATTTCTTAAGTTTCCCAATCGTGACCGGTATGGCCAGCTTGACGTGAGGCATGCAACAACTGTAGCCGCTGGACGAGCTTATTGGGATTGTGCCAGTAGGTAACATCCACAAGGGGTTTTAATGGTTTAAATGTCACTCCCGAAGCGGATGCTTTACGACGAGTACTTTGACTAGTGGGAAACATTTTTGCAATGATGGTTTTATATTTTTGAGATATATTGGCATTCACTTGTTGCGCGGGATCATACTGTCTTTTGTGGGCATGGGTATCCAATAAAATGGATTTATATTTGTCAAGGTCCTCTGACGTGTAATCATGGGAAGAGGGGGTCCGAGAAAAGAGCAGCTTTAACAGTCCTGGAGTTAATTTATAGTTGATGTTTTTAATGACAGCTTTAGTACGAGCATATTTAATGGATGAATCGCCAATTTTAAAACTATCATCCTCATAGCGAACACCGTACGTGGTATCAGTGTTTCCAATAAATAGATCAGTGAAATAGGGTTCCAATGTTGATCCATAATATTTTATTAAAATGGTTTTCAGTTGAGCTTTATGTTGAGGGGTGGCCAAGAGTTGTGAAAATGGAGACGCTCTGGAAGGGCAAGGTGTATCGACCCTGGCCAAGGATTTCTTTTTTCTCAAAAACTCTGCAAGGGGTGCGGCCTTTTTTTTTTTTGGCGTAAACACTTGTTCCTCCTCATCCTCAACTTCACTAACAGTAGTCTAATCTTCCTGTTCCTGTTCCTCTTCCTCTTCCTCAGGGTCCTCGTGCAGCGTGTGCGTGGCTTGTGAAACGGCGGGTAGCGTTTCAGATGGCTTGAAAGAGGGTTTCAACATGGCTTTTAGTGGAGGTGCTAAATGTTGTTGAATAAACAAAGCATGATTTGCACGTGACTGTTTCAATTGACGAAACTTTTGGCGAATAGTATTTTTTGCTCTAATAATATGCTTTTTCAATTGACCCTCTGCTAACGCCATGGTGTCTTGACAAATGACTTGCTGGGGAATGAGACAGGGCCTTAAATAGCAATAAAATGATCAAACCCTAAGCGATACCGTCCTTGGTTGAGTTCACTTTCTTTGTCAATCACTAAACAGGCATGACGTTGAGTGTTCCAGCACTTGGCACACAATTCTGTAAACATTTGAAAGGTCATATCAGGATTCACATGTTCATTATAAACGTGACGACTGTTCCTCTCGTCCTGACGAAATAAAACAATGACATTGGCATTGTCACGAATCAACTGTTTGGACATTTTAGAATACGTTTGTCCGAGATAGAAGCAATCGATGCTGAAATAGCTTTGAATGATGCCTTGACGTTCAGTGGATACATCATCGAAAATCATGAGTGAATCAGGCTTTACCTCATCCGGTGAAATCACATTTTCTTGCATGGAAAATGTAAAATAACCCATATTCTCTTTTTGTAATCCAGACATGACTAGGTCCAGAAACACGTAGAGGGGTTGGTAGAGAGATTTTGCAAAAATATAAATATTTTGAAAACGCAGACCATTGGGCGCTGTGATGAGCGTTAGCAAAAGATTAGTCTTTCCACAGCCGGAAGGCCCCACAATGATGCAGCGAATGGAAGATGGAAACAGTGAACCATGGCGTTGTTCACGTGATGTGGGACAAAGATGGGAAACCATGTCCCCCACAGGGAATGACTCTTGCTGCTTTATAATCTTCATTTCAACTAAGGCTTAGACAGGCTAGCAGGTTGTCTATATACAGGACACCGAGCCTTGTCATAGAAACAGTAGACTGGTACAACAGGTTGACGATGGATGTCTTTGGACGTGCGTTGATGGCCAAAGCTAGGTCTGTCCCCATACATGATCCTAAACAAGAAACAGATCCTGCTAATAAACACTATGTGGATAGGTCAGTAGTGCCACGCACAAAACAGCGAGATTATGACTTTAAGGAAAGCGGTTAACCCATGTAAATAATCCTCAAGTGTCTACAGATGTTACTACGAAAAAGTATGTGGATAACAAAGTTTATGAGTTTTAAGACAAAGTGCCCCAGCTTACGGTGAATGGCTATAGCGCTAATCACCATCGGATTATTCACGTGGAAGATCCGCAAGACGAAGACGATGTCTGTACCAAGCGTTACGTAACCTATGAAATGAAAAGGCTTTATAAATTTATCCCATCTGTATTTTTAGTGTATCTGACAAATGAAAAACCTTTGAATGAGAGAAACCATTTACCGCTAGTCCATGATCAGCACTTGACCTATGTGCTTGCTTCGGGTTTAAGCCACTATCGATTACACTATGATGGAACCATTCACATCAAATATGCCATACCTGATGAGAACCATTTACAAATACAGATAAATGGTCATAGGATGTTGGTCCATAACCATGAAATGGTCAATACAGGTGATGAATTATCCTTTCATCTCATGTTGACATGGGATGAAAAGCAAGCGGGAAAAACCATAAACGATTTCCCACTTTATGTGGAATTGGAATATACAGCCATGAAATAACCATCTGACGTTAGTTGTGATTTAAACTTTCTTGTGAAAGGTTGTTGGTCATTATCATCTTGGTGAAACAAAGGTATGCGGTGAGAATAATTAAAAAAGGACTTTGTCCTTGGCAAAGCCTGGGCTTACGACATTCGTGGACAAGCCCTTGCGAAAGAAAAAAAAGAAAAAATAATGTATTGACCATAAGGAAAGCCTTTCGAGCAGCACAGAGACATGTTGTTCCAAAACGTCGGCGACAGGTTTCAAACCAAGGACGAGTGATTCCCGTCCCCAAACTAGCGGGATTTTTACCTGCATTATTTGCCGGTCTGGCTGCTCTAGGTTCACTTTTGGGCGGTGCCAGTGCAGTGACGAAAACCATTATAGCCGCACAGCAGGGCAAGCAACAACTCAAAGAAAGTCAGCGACACAATGAAACGATGGAAGCGATTGCCATGGGGGCTAGAAATGCCAATTTAAAGCCAGCCTTTTATCAACAAGGATTTGGGATTTCACCATTTCGAAGTATTAAAAATTTTTTTTTTTAAACCTCAGCCATAGCGAGACATGCCCTGACGCATCAACAAGTGGAAAGCTATGCTAAACAACTAAAGCTTTCTCATTTTCGAGGTGTGTTTATGCGAAACCAATTACCACCACGACCCTGGAAACAGGAATGTGCTGTTGTCAATTTGGATGATCACCGAGGACCAGGAACGCATTATTTAGCTTATGTCAAAGAGGGATCCATGGTATGGTACTTTGACAGTTTTGGGAATTTGCCCCCGCCCATGGAACTAGTGACCTATTTTGGAAACAGGAACAAGATATATTATAATGTGAAACGAGAGCAAACGTTTAGCAGCCAACAGTGTGGACGTTTGTGTTAATTTTTTTATATAAGACGCAGCATAAGCAAAAACTTCACCAGTATGTCGGCAGAAAGTAAAACGTTTACACTGCATGGACGTGGACCTGAAGTCAGCCTAGACTTTTACCCTCCTATCGAATTGAGTGAAAAACCCTATGGTTTAGGACTTGTTTCTCTTGAAACGTACAATCGAATATACAACATACGTGAAAATGTGAACAACAAGTTTTTCTATGATGATTCTGTGCTCACTCTGAACTCTGGTGGATACACGATCGATGATATTTATGAACACATTTATGTGGTGTTGATCAATCAATATGGTTTAAAGTCATTTCTCGATGGAACGCGCAAGTTTGAACTTGTAGGCATTACCAACACTCATCGCTGCAGTATTTTCTCCACATTCAACATTGACTTTAAAACACGTCCCGATTCCATTGGCCCATTACTAGGATTTAAACCACGTGTGTTGGAGCCCAATAAAAAACATGATTCGGACCATGAAGTGAAATTAATTGAGGACCATCATGTGTCGGTGACATGTAATATTATTAGCCAAGTGTACACCAATCAAGAACCATCGCATTCGCTTTATGACTTTATTGTGACATCGCCCAATGGGTATATTATTCGTGAAAACCCTCCAGTGGTGCTTTTTCATTCTGTGGCTGTCGATAGTATTAGTAATATAGCATTAAGACTGATCAATAGAGATCAACAACTCATTGATCTGGATTCTACCACACCAGTGACTTACAAGTTGGTGCTAAAGCCACAATAAAGTTTGTATATAAAGCAACAACACCGTCTAGGATTGGTGTTAGTTGTTTGCCACGTGAATACACGTTAACATCTCAAGACAAGCAGATTTTACAGCATTTGGGTTACCACGTCAACCCTCATAATGAATTCTATCCTAGAGATAGTGAACCGCATCGAGGAGCAATCAGGAGTGGTAAGAATTGATCTCCATTCTTATCAAGCTCAAACACCTGGACTCAATAACAATGATGAAATTCAATTTGTTATCAACAACCAAGATATTTACACCCTACCGCATGAAAGTGTCATTCAGATTGAAGGTCGGCTCACCAAAGCCGATGGCTCTACACCCACCACATCCAAGTTGGCCAACCATGGTTTGGCCTTTCTGTTTTCTGAAGTGCGGTATCTCATTAACGATATCGTGGTGGATAGCACTCGAAATGTGGGCATTTCCAGTGTCATGAAACTATACCCCTATTATAGTGAGGAAGAAGGTAAAACACTTTGCATGGCAGGTTGGTGCCCTGACTCGACCAATGACTGGATGATACACACCGATGGGACCTTTACTGGATATTTACCTCTTAAACTGATTTTAGGCTTTGCCGAAGATCACCAACGCATTGTGGTCAACGCAAGGCAAGTGCTTTATCTAGTGAGAGACAGGAGTGATAATAATGCACTCAAGGGAGCCGACAATGCCCCCATCGATTCAAAAATTCAACTACAACGCTTGCTATGGAAAGTGCCTCATGTGACCCTTGAAGATAGCAAAAAACTGGACATACTCAAAATGGTAAAGAGAGATATGCCTCTACCCATGGAATTTAGAAGCTGGGCACTCCATGAGTATCCGCTATTGCCCACCACCAACACACACAGTTGGTCTGTAAAAACAGCTCGCTATACAGAGAGACCTCTCTACCTGATCGTGGGTTTTCAAACGAATCGCAAGTATCAACAAACCAAAGATGCCACGCAATTTGATCACCTCCAATTGAGAAATGCACGTCTTTTCCTCAACGGAGCTGTGTTTCCCTATGAAGGACTGGATTTGGATTTTTCAAAAAATAAGTTTGGCCCCCTGTACGACTTGTTTTCTAAATTTCTATGGTCGTATTATCAAAAAGAGAACGGCCCCATGCTGCTACCCCAAGCGTTTAAGGCAAGAGCGCCACTGATTGTCTTTGACTGTTCATACCTGGAAGAGTCTGTCAAGCCATCCAATATTGACATTCGACTAGGTTTTGAAACGCATGACAATGTACCAGCCAATACGACGGCCTACTGTTTGATTATTCATCACAAACAAGTCAACTATTATCCACTGTCCAACCAAGTGACGAGTGTATAAATAACAGGTCAACCCACGTCAAGCCGCTCAGTCATGTCTTGCTTTAAAGCCTCAAGAGACGTCGCATCCATGAATTTAAACTCTGAGGAACAACGTTTCAAGACTTTTGCCACATGGCCAGTGCCTTTCATAAACCCTCAAGCCTCGGCGGCCGCTGGATTCTACTATTTAAAAACAACAGATGAAGTGAAATGTGCCTTTTGTCCCATCATCCTAGACCAATGGCAGGAGGGCGATGAACCCATGCAGGAACATCAGCGCTGGTCACCCACCTGCCCCTACCTGTGCAGAATGGAAGTGGGAAACATACCCTGTCATTCAAACTATCCCTCACTTGTGTCCCTGGGTAATGAAAAAAAAAAAAACAAGTTACGATACGTGTGGACCGTATGGTATCCATAGTGCTTCGGTGAGCAGCTCACCATCAAAAACGCCTAGTTTAGAGACATTGGGACATCATCGGTGTTATGGACGTTACAAACACAAGAGACTATATTGTTGTATCAGTTGGTATCGTCCTTATCCCAAAATGACAAAACCCTGTAAGACGTGTTATGATAATAAAATGATGTAATTCTTAAATTCTTATTTTTTGCATGTCCCCCTGTCCTACCCTAACCTCAATTTGAAACTAGCATGGCAGGTAAGTCCATGTCATGATCACACTTTAGTGGTCGATCGTCAGTCAGTCGTCAGTTGAACTCGGTCCAGGCAAGCGTCAACATGTTGCGCACACTCATTGTGGATTGCCAAGGGTTTAAAATTGGTGACAACAAATTTGTATTTTAACACGTGGCCATTATCGATTGTACCACGTTTTGGATATCGCAAGCTACGCATTTGCTATTTAAACCACCCCATGCTTTTGATTTGTTGTGTGAAAAAGACCGTAAACAAACCCAGTGGATTGAAAATCATAGGCAACTAGACTGGAATCAAGGAACCATTTCCTATAAATGTTTGGACGTGGTCATGAAAGCACACTTGTCCTCGGCCAATGTGGTATTTGTGAAAGGTAATGAAAAACGTCAATGGTTGCAACCATTTTTGGCGTCTTACTGCCAATGTATCGACCTCATAGAGTTGGGCTACCCCTCCCTGCAAACGCTCATGGATACTTGTTCCTATGGCAACATTACCCATACAGCCCTATCGCATGCGTGGCATCTCTTTCATTGGTTAACCACCCATGCCTGCTGGGAGTTGTTGAACAAAATTATAACTAAAGATTTACCTGTGAATGACGCCAGTGAGATTTCTACAAGCGACGTGTAAACATCTACAGCACGTGATACCATGGAGAAAGGGAATGCTACGGACAAAGCCATCGGCAAGTTCTTTGTGTGCAAAAAGGAACTAGACAGTTTTACTAAAGAGGAACTCTTGGCGCTCCCCAAGGCATTCATTTATTATGTGGCAGCCAACGCGGTCAAAGAAATCTGGCAACATGTACCAAAATCATGGACTCAAGACCCTGTGTTGAGTGAATTGCAACCCCGTACGGATTACTATCACCATAAGCAAGTGGCAATGGCAAAAATACCGTCTATGCATCAGTGTGCGACTTGCCAGCTAGTGAAACTGTATCACGGTCATAAAAGTCCATGTAGAGACTTTGTTGAATCATTCCACGGGTGTCATGGCGAGAAAAAGCAACAACGACAACAAACACAAACATCGTCCACAGAGGAGGAGGAGGAAGACCAAACCTTTTTACCATCGATGGAAAAGGATATGCCAGAACTGTACTGGCAATGGCGTCATTGACAAAGTGATTCAATACTTACCTTTCGAAATCCATCTTCCAGGTTATCGTTTTTTTGGCCCTGGAACTCATCTTGAAAAACGTTTACAACGTGGTGATGTACCCGTTAATCTTTTGGATCAAGCATGCAAGGAACATGACCTTTCTTATCGCCATAGTCATCCTGGTTTAAGACATGTGGCAGATAAATTGTTATTGAAGAAAGCTAAACAACGTTTCACATCCAGTGATGCCTCAGTGGGTGAAAGGATGGCAGCCCTGATTGTCATGAGTGCTATGAAAGGAAAGTTGATGATGCATGGACATAAACATTTAGGAGTGAGGAATTGGGATTTGTTTGTATTCTATTTTTCTTTTGTCAATTCACTATGACTATGAAATAAAAACAAAGGTTTACCAGAGCACGATGTTTTGTTATTTTTAATTTTAAGAAATCGTGATGTTGATGGCTTATGTTTGATTTTACACATTTCACACATGATGAATTCACACACTGCCATTTGTCATTTTGCAATTTACAGATTTTAAAAAAGTTCGTTTCAAGTTTTGCGTTTTTGTTGATATGGATTTTTACAGTTTGTTGATGACACATTTTAAACAATGTCCGTTTGAAGTTTTTTTGAATTTTCAAATTTCACACATGGCCATTTCCAGTTTTTAAAAATGTCCGTTTTAAGTTTTACGTTTTTTGGTGATATGAAAACATGGATTTTCCATTTTGCTGTTTTCACATTTTTCCATTTGGTGTATTTTGAAAGTTGAGATTTGACAATGATGTTGATGCAAGTGCTTGACCTTGATAATACTGCAATGTGTTAATGCGTGTTTGGAGAAACGTCGAGGTCTACGACTACTGCAGATAAGACAGTTTTTACAAAAATAATGTCTATTGTCTGCCACATTTCAATAAAAAAAAACCAATGACAAAACAAAATAAGTATAAAAGTGACAATTTCCCACACACCCACCCTACCTCACCGTGTTAGCTCTGGTCAGCCATACACACCAGCTTTCTCTCTCTACTCATACATTCACACCTGCCTTTGGGAACAAACACAACCACTTTATTTATTCCCAAAAGCACATTCTCGACACGCACACTCATCCCAAAAAAAACTTTTTTTAGTTTACCATTTTATCATTAAAAAAAGCTACTAAAAATCTTACTTATTTCATATTTACAAAAAAACTACAACTTTGTACAGCTTTAAAAGAATCAAACTATTTACCAGTCAATTTAAAAAAAAAAGGTTGCACACAACTTTTTTAAGAGCAAAAGGTCCAAGTGAATTGCCACTATTTTACAAAATCTACTATTTACAATGAAAAAAAACAATAATATTTACAAAATACTAAATCTACGAGTTACATAAAGCTATGTCCCATAAACGATTAAACAGTGAAATCACACCTCCTCCTCCTTGCGATCATAACCCCAGGGCTGGCTAGTGAGCAGGTCATCAGCCCACACACGTTTGTTATCCATGGAGGCTAGGGTGCGTTTTCTCTGTTCCACAAGATACAAATGATGGTTGCTGGATTGTATCCTGCACTGTGTATGAGACATAGCTTTGCCAGTGCGTAAAACCGCTAAGTAATCGTCTACACATAGCGATTTTACCACTGCTCTACCTACACCTTTTGCTCTTTTGGCTTCCTTACAGTCTAGTGTGCGGTAAGCATACATTTTTGAGGCCAAACCTACGAATTCCGTCATAATGGAATCACCGCATTCATCTTTTAAAACGCCTATTTCCTTCTTGTTTTTTATGGGCAGCTGAAACACGTTGTCAGCACTATAGCAAGAGGTGTCGAACCATTCACTATGCTGTCTCATGACGTCATAGGGGTTGCAATGGCGAATGTGGTAAATGAATGAGTCCGTATCCATATACAAAAGAGACGTTCTCAAAATGGCTTTTGGCAAACTCATAGTGAAATCGATACATAACCGATTTAGAAAAGTCTAAAATGACTTGACCCAAGTAAATGGGTTTATCCATGGTCACGCTGGTCTTACTCATTTCAATAGTAGCCAAATCCTCATCGATAATGTTGATCGATTTGAAATTTGGCTTGGCAATGTACCGCCGGGCACCCCACCGCCCCTCCCAGACATTGACCAATTTAATGTCACGATATTTGCGGACATTCTCCATGGATTTGCCATAAATGCAGTTGTTCATTAATTTAAAAAAAATAATTTCAAACTGCTGTGTTGCCATTTGTCGGTGCTCTGTGTTGAGTCGCATGTATGGCTCAAGCCATGCTTTTTGAGCAAATTAAATACCCCTGTGGAATTTCTTCAACACCAAGCCTTGGGCGAGGCATTGCACCAACATTTGGATATGTAGCACGTACCGATTTTTGTTGTAAAGTGTGCCCATGAGTTTTTCAATTTTCACTTTACTGTCAGGGGAACCATTTGCTCAAGGCAGAATGGGAAATCGGCATGTTCATCTTACAAGGATGAGGGATATTCAATATCCACTTCTAGCACATATCCACGGCCTGTTTCTTGGCTAGCCTTGATCACATCAAATTCTGACACTTGTTTGTCTGTCAGCCAAGCAAACTTCCCATAGGGCAAAGGCTGACTCATGGCGTAACCGTACAAATTTTTCACGTCATAGTACATTAAGTACGATTCTGGTTTGTCTGGTGAATAATCAGGCATGTAGACATTGTTCGCTTCGGCATGGCGTTGGTTAAGCGACACACAGCCGCCACGAATGCCCTTTTCAAAAAATAGAACCATGTCTACGTCAGTGAGTAAATCCAATTCCACTTGAGTGTATTTCAAAGCGGCATCAAACGAGAGCCCAGGACTCGTATAATAGTGAGCCGGGTCAAGACCGTAAATGTGTTGACACAAGTTACGGAATTTTTCAAACACATCAGTGAGCAGCAATACATCCAGTTTTAGGTAATGTAAAGCATATTCACTTAGCGTGTTCATGCCAAACACTCGCCAAACTTGACATGCATGTGCATAGTCTTCATCGGAAACGGTACTGCGTGTTAGTTTCGAGTAAAATTTCTCTTGTGGTGGGAGTTTTCTTTGCTTTAACACGTCCCAGCTGTTGCAGAAATCATATGGGAATATACCTTTCCGAATGCACAATTGAAATTGCTTAGGATCATTAAAATGCATTCTAGTATTTTTTAATTCCTCCTCATGCAAGCCATTCACAAGGCTGTCTAGCGAGGATGCCATAAACTTAAAGGAATCCAAAAATCGAATGCTAAAGTCGCCCAAGCACCATTTCAGGGCCGTAAAACGCTCATGGTTTTGGGGAATAATGGTAAACGAGCCCTTGTTGACATGTCCCAATAGGGATGTATAGAACTAGCACCGATAGAGCGCACTGCAGTTGTACTGGGTAAGCGCAAGGCGCTCTTCATTTGTCTCCTGTGTTCTCATGCCGCTAATATCCACGAATTTAAGTTGTTTAAATTGCTATTTTCGTGACTATGCCGAGCTATTGCTGTGTTCCTCTTTGCAAAAATCAGGGAAATCCGATTTCGTGTCACCAATTTTCACAAAATAAAGAAATGAGGAAGAAATGGTTACATGCTATTAGAAGGAAACATTTCGGTGAAGAAAATCTGACCGAAAATATTAAAGTGTGTTCCCATCGTTTTCAACTCGATGACTTCACGAAAACTGTGTTGGGCAAGTGTGATTCACAAAGGGAAATAATTCCTACCTATAAACTGAATAGACATATCGATAACAACCACTGAATGTATGCGTTTGTATTTGAAGGTGAGAGAGCAAGATTAAAACCGGGCACTGTTCCATCGCTTCTTCCGTGGACCACGAACACAACAAAATAAGGAAGAGGCCATACACAAGAAAATTGCCAGTTTACCACGATAAGCCTACAATATCGGAATCTGCATAAATTATCTCCATTGAAGTACGGTACGGGAAGAAATCGTCAATATACAGGAAGAAGTGAATGTAACATTTGTGACTCCCATTTTCAAAGGCATCAATACTCGGACAAATACTTCAAGAATAAATGTTACAACATTAACAGTCAAAAACGTATTATGGTTGGTTTCTTGAAATCAGAATTAATCGTCAACTTAACATCTGCCCGACGGAGAATGTGGTACCGGTAGTGACTGACTTCTACATTCCTGAGTCTTAGGCCTAAGTTAGCCAGATGAATGGAAACAGTTCATGGCCTTAAAACAGCGATTCTCAAACGTTTTAAATACTGTACCCCTAAGTCGTTTGCAAGGGGTACGGAAACGATTTGTATTAAGAAATTGACAAATTACAAAAGAACCAAAGGTTGCGATGCATTTTGAGGTAAACAATACCGGTATCAACTTTCTTTGATTATGTTTACCTTAAAACAAGATCGTTTCATGTACGCTATCAACCAAAAAAATGCACGAATCGAAGTCTATAAGCAAGGTGAGCCAGTGAATATTTAAATCTCTATTTATAAAAGGAAGATTATAGTTTTACGTGACCGTTAATCTAGAGATAAGGCACAGAGGACTTCCTCTTTACGTGGAATCCGAACAGGACAAGGCATTTCACTTTGAAAATCTCGCATGCATTGACCGGGAAATCTCTATTTATGATTTAAGTCTTATGGAGATATAGGCTATTTATCAACATAGGCCTACAATACTCAAGCATGCTGACTCCTATTCATAATTTGAATAATAAAGCGTGTTGGAATTTTGTTATTACCGCTGTAGCCTACTAATTCTTCCCTCCTCCCACTCGTTTTAGCGCCTCTAGTCCGTAGCTCATTGTACAGCGTTTAACGCTTAAACGCTGAAAATCGTTCATAATATATTAGAGGATATACCTATAGAATTAATTAATATAGTCTTGGAGTAAAATCAGAGAAGATATAATTTACTTTAGCTTAGAAAGCTCGGTCACAATCTATACATTCCTCGTAGCTGACTGGGGGAAACATAGGACGATCGCCTTGCGCTTACCCAGTACTACACGAGCGCTATCTGGCGCGAACTTTCTCAGGCTACATCCCTATTCACGAATCAAAAACTGAATGTCATAATTCGCCAGATTGTGGAAAAAGACACTAATGTAACGAGGAGCTGGAAAGTTCAAGTTTCATTTGCTGTGCGCAGCTCCACGAAACTCCCCTGTAAAATGCGAGTGGTCTCTGACTTTTTCCTCTCCACTTAAAATAGGCTTTTCGCAAATATGGCATGTCGTGGCATGCTCATACCGCTGCTGCTGTTCTGGAGATAGGCTCATGGGTACTGGGTGGTCCAGTAATTCCTGTACATCATGAGCCAACTTGACAAGTTCATCCAAGAACCATTTGGCACAATCTGGCCCCTCGCGGTATTTGTAAACGGATTGTGTGGGGTCATAGGCACACACCACATTAAATCATATGGCAAAGGGTTCATGTTTTTGAATGGGTGTGGTTGAGCTAATGGTGGGATCTGGTTCACATCCCGCCATGGGTGTGGTGAGAGCTTCGAAATCTGCATACACCACATAGGGGACAGTGTCACGCTTGTGAATGTCCTTAAACTTTAACACAGCCTTGTCCCCTTGTGGCAATATCAGTCTCACCGCTTCCTGAGAAACACAATCTACCCTATGACGTTCTAAGAGCATGGGGGTTGTAAAATATTGCAAGCAACGATCACAAATATGTTTTTTACCATGTGCTTTGGACGCTTGACTGCTTAGCAATCTACTCAGGCTTTTAATCAGGCAATAGTGATTCACTTCTCCGTAAGACAGATATAAAAGATGAATGTGATGTCGTTTCGGTTGTTTTGTAGCATAAAGAGGACCCACAATCTCATCACCATCAAGGCCATACACCATGAACGAAAAGTCATGATTGTCTTGTTCAAACCTGTGGATCTCGGTTAAGTCCATAGGGAACGATACTCGAGTTAAATTTAAAGTTTGTTTCAATTCATCAACCTTGGCCTTGTACTTTCCTGGTCGAGAACCATGACGATCTTGAGCTGGCTGCAAATACGCAGCCACAGCCCACAGAAAACATTCATCATCAAAATTTCAATATTCACCACAGCTTTTTTCAATGCTATTGCTGGTGGTGTTTTAATATAGCTAGACCCAGCATTCAACGGGTTGAAATTACAAATGTTGATTTGTAGATGGTGAATTTTGTCTAAGGCGAGGCCACTCGGTCCTTGTTGCAGTTTATCAAATTTTGATAGCAAGGCATTCACCACATGGCTTTGATACCACTCGTTCAGATTATCGGCTATCAAAAGCTCTTGCATTTTACTGCAAATATAGAATGTCTCTTTATGCTCTACGTCCTTCTTTTTATATATGAAATCGCACACCAGTTCTGTATTCACCTTGAAAGCCGTATGCAACCTTTGAGCTGTACAAATTTCAATTTTGAAAATTTCAAAACAAGATTCTAAAAATTCTTTGGGAATCAAACTTTTTCTAACATTGACCACGCGGCCAGAGCACACACGCGATTTGAAACAAGACTCAAGTGGCTCCCAAGTTAACGTATCCGCAACAGTAAAAGACATTATTTTGAAAGAACACTCTCACCTGAGTTTTCAGCTGTAGACTGCTTGACAATGGCTCCAAACACACACGTTCCTGGTTATCAACAGAGGTCAAGCGTTTTCCAACACTCTAAAAAGAAATAAAATAAACCACCTTAAGTATATCCATTCCATATAGTTTATGCATTTCATAAACAAAACAAAATCAAACAGGTTATATATATAAAAAACTCACCTTGACGTGTAATGCTTTGCTATATTCCCGTCTCGTGGGCTAGTGTGGAAATGGTTTCCTTTTCTAGCTGTCCGTCTTTCTCTTTCTTTAATATATTTCCCACATACACACGACAGGTAGGCTATACACGTTATCTGAAAAAAAAAAAATCATTAATTAGCTAATCAATAAATAATTGCATGTATTTATATAAAAATCAATAAATATATAAATGAATAAATATATACCTACCCCACAACAAGGTTAAGTATTTTCCACCAACACCAAAACTGTTAAACAAGATCAAGTGTTTCACGCAATGCAGTGTGTTCAAAGGTAGTCACCTAAGTGAGAGTGGAAATGATAACGAAATGTATTTATATATGTTCCATTGCATGTATAATCTTTTTTTTCCCACGCTTTGAACATTCTGTTATCAGGCACGTGGACAGCTAACGTCCAAGGTGAACACCTGTGGCCGATCAAATTTCACGTCAACTTGCATTTTGTCACGTACGAAGCAAAACAGGATGTAACTTGTTAACAGTTATCTTGCACGTGGACAGCTAACACCCAAGGTGAACACCTGTGGTAGATCAAATTTCACATGAACTTGCATTTTGTCACGTACGAAGCAAGGCAGGATGTAACTGGTTTAGCCCTCATGTTGTTTCACATGTGTTCACATGCCTTTCGCTCTTCCCTGCCACCACGATGGTCAGATTATTTCACTTTCAAGCGTCATTGTCATTTTTCCATTGCATCTGTTGTCAAGTCAGATCAACGCCTTCCAATAAGCTCAAATGACATTCGCCTCCTGCTCGTCTGCAAGTTTGTTTTCTGTACTCGCTTCGACCAACATACAACCAAGTTCTCATCACCGTTTACACGTCAAAGGTATAATGTGTGAAAAAACGCATCCTCGCTCTGTCATAAACCGACCCGTCGAAATATCGATTGATCTATTAAGCATGGTCCTTGTGGTTAGCGACAGGTTCGTTGAAACACATACACCCAGCAGTATCGTCTCTCTCAACCACCACGCTTCATGGACATTATAAACAGGTAAAGAAAAAGAAAAAGTTTTTTCAACATGTATGGCGTTAGGCCCTTTGTGAATTATTTTTTTGGAAAAAATATCTACCACATTTGAAAGGGGGGCGTTAGCCCGAGTCCTAAGACACCTCGTACACGTCTCTAGCGTTATTGGTTCGTGATATATCAGTAAAAACCACAAAAAAACACTTGTTTACCCCAAAATCGAGTTTCCATTTTTTTTTTAAATATAACGAGTGGTCCATAGCAAAGAGGACGTCAGCCCGAGTCCTTGGACCCCTCGTACACGCCTCTAGCATGATTGGTTCGCGAGATATTAAAAGCGAATGACCTTTTAGTTATTGGTCTTTTATTTAAATAAAGAGCCTATAGGAAAGTAGGGGGCATCACTACGAGTGCTAGGACACCCTGTATGTTCAATTCCCATGATTGGTTAGCGAGATATCAGGTTCGGGGCAAATACGAGGAGGGTTCAAAAAGAAGGGGCGCGCGAATGACCTTTTAGTTTTGGTCTTTTCATTAAATAAAGAGGCTATAGGAAAGTAGGGGGCGTCACTACGAATGCTAGGACACCCTGTATGCTCTAATCCCATGTTTGGTTAGCGAGATATCAGGTTCGGGGTCGATACGAGGAGGGTTCAAAAAGAAGTGTCGCAGCTTCCCCCTCATCCCACTACTACAGGTTTTCATCCTAGAGACTTGAAATTTATTTTGGGGGTAGGGGGCATAGGGACCTTTCATTTATGTCAAATAAACGTTTTTGTAAACTTCTAGTTTCCAAAATATAGGATTTTCAAAATTCGAGTGTTTTCAAAAAAACATAAAAAGTAAAAAAGTTTCATTATAGAAAATAAAGGTCATAAAGACCATTCGTTTGAGCCATGGCACAACGTTCTATCATGTTTGGTTTTCAAACTATTACCTATTTTCGAAAACAAAAATCTTCAATTTTTTTTCTAAAATATAACGAGTGGTCCATAGCAAAGCGCCCGTCATCCCGAGTCCAACGACACTTCATTCGTGAATCTCCGACAACTGGTTCGAGAGTTATCGGCTCGCATTGGGAGTAGTGGTGGGGGGGAGCAGAACTCCTATTACTCCACTACTTACAGGAAAGAGAAATTATTTTTTAATTTCACGTTCCGGTACATGTTTTGCATATTGCACACTTATAAACTGTAGCTAGGTGACTACAGTAGTGTGTGTTGCCATTGCATTGGTTATCTCCTTCCTTTGTTAGCGAATTAGTCGGCCGAGTATGGAGTGCACACTTACTCAGGGTCACGTGTCGACACCCCTTGGTTCGGTATCAGTGCGATAACATGATTAACATTGTGCAGCAGTTGCAGTCGTTGTGTGACAATGTGAGGTCAGAGGCTATCGTAACGGAACAAAGTCTTAACTTTCTATCCATAATTTGTATGAATGGATGGACAGCATGCTACCCGAAGGACTACCGGGATCATTTTAAGGACATATACTTTCGGACGAGCTCCTAGACCATTACTAGTCTTCTGTCCGCGAGCAGAGTGTGAGATTACTGGTGGTCCTAATTTCGGCATTATCCCTTTATGCTCGCTTTGTACGTTGTCGGCGTACTAATGGTTTCAGTGTTCACCACACCACCAGGTGGATGGAAGTACGATCTCATTACCTATGGTAGATATAATGAAGTCTATTAGCCGATAGTAAACTTAGCCCCGGTAGGGTTTCTTTTGATGGATTTAAATGGGTTTTGTTAACTCCGCCATTGATTCGGTGAGGTAAAATCGTGAAGTACAAACTGTCCGCTCGCCAATTCTGAAGATAATAATAATTATGTTATTATTACCTTTTAACTACTGCGGATTTAAGAGACGCCGGGGTGCCGGAATGTTGCCCTGAAGGTGCATTTGCGCACCCTCAAATGCCAGCTGGCTGCACCAGAATTCGATCCTGCAACCTTGAGTATAGCAAGCCCGTCAATTCTGAAGACCTCAAGGTTGTGGTATGGAGTAAGCTGATGATGACGTCAGACTCTAATATTCACGCTAAAACATCTATCCACTTTAAAATATTGGTGCTGGTAATGGAGAAACTGAATCTACAATAATATTGCTAATGATATTACAGCCCTCAAAATGTATAGGCTTGGTAGTGTTTTGTAGAGCTATGTTGTCTTGTGTATTTTGATCTGAAGATGCTCGCTTGAGCGAAACATGTCATCTGTTAGTGTTCTCGCTGCTCTATAGACTATAACAATTATATATATATGCAGTATATATCTTAATCACATGTACCTTTTTTGAGTTTCTTTTCCATATTCCAGTAACTTAATTCCAGTAATATTGTTTTGACCGACTGAAAAGTTACAATATCAACCTCCAGGATGCTCTGCTTAATATTTATTTCCAACCAACAGAGTGGTGGGATTAATTACACAATTTGTTAGGCCTCTGCTCGCGTTGTATATGCATAAACATGCTCCGATTTTCCTCTCTGAATCATCGTCCCCGTTTCTTTGCCTCACACCCTACGTATTCAGCGATGGCGCGGGGGCGGTTAATTCCGCCAAGGGCTCATATAGGTACCACTCTCCATTTATGCAAGATGCTCTGTGGTGAAATTGAATTTGATCTGCCCTCGTGAAACGTAGTCGCGTATGTATGTATGTATGTATGTATGTATGTATGTATGTATGTATACGGTAGTACCTAGTCCGAGCATATTCTTCCTTTGTATCCAGTGACCTATCCCGCCTACATCACTGAGCTTATGCGATGGTAATAGTGTTTCTGTCACTAACACGCTGTTAGAGAACACATCAGTAACAATGGCGCCACCTTGTTTCCATATGCGCTCCATGAACCTCCTATGAATGGCAAATTTCAATGCGCTTTCCTGTATGGTATTTGCTTTCAAGATGATCATGATTAAAGGACTCACCGTTGATCGTTTGCAATATTTTCACTCTTCTCATTGTTGCACTGCCACCTGGATAAAAAAAAACGAAGATATAATAAAGTGTGTTTTTGTTGTTGTAAATAATCATTTCACATATATATTGTTCACTTTGAATTGAACATCCCAGTTAATAAAGATAGCTGTGAAGCCATTTTTCAGTGTTGCCTTGTTAACAATTGATATCACAATTAATGTGACAAACTAGGGCTCAATTTCCTCTTTAACGACCTGTGCTTGGCGACGCAAACATTACGAAGTACTACGCGCCGAGAACAACAATATTTATGGCTGTTCGCTACTTATAGTTCACGCATCGGTTTTTGGTTGTGAGCCCCGGTTTCAGAGTCGTACAGAGGGCAGGTGGTGAACCTCAGGCATGTGCAATTGATATGAGAGTTGCTTTCGCGCAACTGAAAGCTCACGTATCAATTGCACATACCTAAGACTCACCGACTGTCCTCTGTACGACTGTGAAACCGGCGCTCACAACCAAAAACCGATGCGTGAACTGTATCAATAGCTGATGATTCTTGACCAATAGCATGGTTACTCTTGCAAATCCACGTGGAGTCCAGAGGCCTGGAGAATTGACAGCGCTGTGCCTCGAGCTGGGAAAACACTGACTCCACGCAGACATCGAATGTAAACATAGCCGTCCAGCTAGGTTTGATAAGGCGGACTGGGTTCGATTCTCGGTCAATTCATGTGAGATCTTCGAAAAAAATTCCATGTCATATGGTTCGGATTCCACGTACAAAGGAGGTACCGTGACTCATGATCGCAAGATTAACGGTTACATAAAACTACAACTTTCTTTCCTTTTTTAGGTTTGAAAAGCGAGCAGGTCGTCAATAAGGAATGTGAGAACTATATCAAAGCCATGCTCAACGAAAACACAGAAGTATCGAGGGCAAAGTGTAGCGAGTGACTGTGCGGCGCGTGAAGCAGCGAGTAGGCTGCTTCCCCCACCACAACGAGACCAAGCAGCGAGAATTCTGCATAGTCCGCGATCAAGTTTATGCTGTATTACTGCTAAGATTGCTGTTATATATTAACTGTATTACCACTATTAACTGCTTCATATGTAAGGCTGAAGATATTATAGAGAGAACGGTGCATAAAAAGCAAAGCATGAAGCTCTAAGTGATTTATTTTCCATTTAGTATTCTCTGACTTAGCATTCATTGGATATTATGGAATATAGTAATTCGTACAAATGAAATGTAATCAACATAAATTACGCAACTGTCTACATGCTTTCAAGAATAGCTACAGTCTACTGCTTTAAACAACGACTTTGTCGGTTGTTTCTCAGGCATTGCCTTTAAAAAGTTCTATAATTGAACCGAAATGTCTTGGAGATTTTGTTTATTTCTTTAAAAACTCAGCGTATATTTGATACATCTTTTGTGTTTGTTCACGTGTTCATTTTTACAAATTAATATCTCAAACCTTTTGACCAAATGGACATAAGGAAATTATTGTTTGTGACACATATATATACAGCATTTTAAACATATTTTTAACGATGTTCTTATCATGTTATGTCATCTCAAAAATATTGCCAGTATAAATGCATCACACGTGACCATAAACTGTCCCTTCTGATCGTTTAATGGCCCTTAAAGAGTACGAGCTTGTTGTACAGCTAACGAACATATTTTTGACGCATTTCACTATGTTGAGATATTTCTCGGCCACAGCTCTGATTAACATATTAAAATGTTTTTCGTCAAGGTCAAGTTCAATAAAATAATCCTGGTTGTAGACATTTGCTGTTTACATGATAAACCTAGTACAACGACTGAGTGTCGTCTCGACAGAACTGACATCTTTTAACAAGCACCACTCAACACAGGCCACACAGAAATTTGTCCATCACTACTGCGAATTGCAGAATGCACAGTGAGTACACACGGCGGGAAATGGCCAGACTTGGCTTGGTGGTAACCGATAAGGGTAGCAGCCGTGTGTCGCCTGTGCCTCTTCTAATGTTCTCTGTAATCGTTGCCATGCATATTACCCAGCGTTTGAAGCATTCCATATGCTCTGTTATGGACCCTATGTCGATGTTCTGGGCTTGAATAGTTCTTATTTTTATTTTTTTTATAGATCAGAAAGGCTCTTAAAAGAAATGTGACCATTGTTTTGGAACAGAGAAAGTATTAACGCAATTGCATTACTTCCCGACCGTTATACTTGTAATTCAATTACACTCCAAACAAGATGTGTACCGTATAAAGTACAGTAACTATGATTAGGGGCAGATTACCTAGCTGTTCCGCCCCTTAAAACTCCAATAACTAACCAACTATGATTTATTTACTTATTAACGGTAAATACTCAGTTGAAGGTACTGTACATAACTCAGAAAAACGTTTGCACGACTTGTCATTTTGGGGATCGTGAAGGATATTTGCTCGACGAGTGGTTAGTGGACTTGGATGGCATACGCGCAGTCTCAAAACAGTCCAGAAGAGTGCCTTGTTACGTCACAGTGGACACAACATGACAAAAACACATTCATATCAGGTGCAATTAGTGATGTGGGACGGGTAAATACCCAGTGGGAAGGTAAATATAAATTGGGTATTTACCCAGTGGCCTTTTAAATACCCAAAATGAGGGTATTTTCAGTTTTTGAGCTTTGTACAACACTTTTTGATATGTTGATGAAGTGTTGGACAAACAAGGACTGAAACACAGGTATTTGATGCCTTAAATTGAAATCAGGAACAATATTGATCCTTCAGAACAAAAAAAAAAAAAAAACCTAAAGAAAGGAAATTGGATGTCCAGGTATTTTTGGGTATTTATATGTTATGTTTTGACACTGTAAACTTGTCTTTAATTAGTTTTGTTTTTCCTTAAACTAAAGTAAAATATTGAATAAAACCTTTTGGTTGTTTTGTGTTTTAAATTTTTGATACGAGGGTTGTGGCGAAAGTCATGGCAACTATTTTTTGTCTTGTAGATATGTGAACGGATCACAAATGGATATGTGTCGTGTGGAAGTTATGCAGGCATATTGTGTATGCAGAACAGCAGATGGCTCTGTGATAGCTGGTAGTAGTGCAACGAGGGCTGAGAAATCAGTCAGTTGGTGAGTGTCGTGCGAGATGGAAGTAACCTGTGTTGAGCAGCGCGTTTACATCAAAATAGCCGTTCTCCGAGGGAGAAATGCGATGGAATGTCACAGTGAATTGGGAATAATGCCCTACCATACCGCACAGTAGCACGGTGGGTAGGAAAGTTTCAGCAAGGACGTGTGTCAACCAGTGATGAACAACG
This sequence comes from Meconema thalassinum, assembly GCA_946902985.2. Classification (NCBI taxonomy): domain Eukaryota; kingdom Metazoa; phylum Arthropoda; class Insecta; order Orthoptera; family Tettigoniidae; genus Meconema; species Meconema thalassinum. Next base: position 448,553,200 of record OX336390.1, read on the forward strand.
TTCTGGACGACCTGTCAGTGTGCGGACCGACGTGGCACGTGCCGTCATCGAGCAGCTCCTGGATGAAGACAGACGATGGACGCTACTGGAGGTAGAGTGGGCAAGTGCCATCGAGAAACGCACCAGCCACAGGATATTGCGTAATGAGCTGCAACTACGCAAAATCGCATCGCGGTGGGTACCGCATGCACTGACGGAAGTTCAATGGTGGGTGCGCTATGCAATATGCTCCGACCACCTTGCAACAGGACGGCGATCAATTCTTGTCACGAATAATCGCCATCAATGAATTTTGGTCCAGGGCATACGAACCAGAACTGAAACGTCAGTCCGCGGAGTGGCGACATGCTGGATAACCAAGGGGGCAGAAGTTCCGTCAGAATCCTTCCCCAGTCAAATTGATGGTGATCATCGTGTATGACGTCAGGGGTGTCGTTGTTTGCCACTTTGCTCCACATGGCAGAACAGTGACCGCACAGTACTACAGGGACTTCCTGGTGCGACAGGTTCGACGTGGCGTTCGGGAGAAACGTCCGGATCTTGTGGACAGTGCAATAATCCGGCACGACAATGCAAGACCACGTAAAGCAGGTTGTGTAGGGCAGCTACTGCGACGTTGGGGATGGGAAGAACTGGAGCACCAACCGTACTTTACCGACATTTCGCCCTGTGTCTTTGGTCTCTTTCGAAAGATTAAGGAACCACTACGTGGTAGGCCGTTTTGCAACACCAGAGGACATTGCTAATGCTGTGCGCCAACAGGTGACTCGATTCACACATGGTGCGGCAAATGCTGAGGCAGATGGTATTCAGCGCCTCCCACATCGTTGGCAGCGTGTGGTGACAGTAGCAGGGGACTACTTTGAGGGTCTTTAGGCCCAGGTTTGTAATGTCAGCTGTATGTGTACAGTTTTATCATTCTTTTGCACCGTGAAGGCCATATTGCCCTGTATACTACCGTAATAAATTAAATTAGTGTGTTACAATATTTCGGTTCTATTCATTGTCCACAAATGTAGTTAACACCTTGTCCTTTCGTCTGCATATGTCACATTTTTCAACCGGACTGGTATCTTCATTTTAAAAAAAAGTTGCCATGACTTTTGCCCCAACCCTCGTAAATACCAAGATATTGAGAAGGTCGAGTTTTATTACGATACTGGAAATGAGCAACAAAGATGTGGGAGGGAAAAGCTACTTTTGTAGTAATAAGAGTAAGCTATTTGCATATTAATTGAAAGTGTATGTCAAAACTCAAAAGGTAATAAAATATATTCAATAGAAAGGACATTTGAAAAAAAAAAGCTGTAAAAGTGCTTTTAAGTTATTTTTCATTCAATTTTAAATATTAAAGAAATATTAATTGTTTAAATCATACTCTAAATAACACACATGCATGTCAGGAAATTTTTGTAATATGTGGGCTCTATAATGGGTGAAGATGTACTGTATGCCAGCAAGCATATGGGTTGGCAATACTGCTTAGCTCATCCTACCCAGAATTCAAACTGACACTGTACTTCCCTCTCATTTTCTATTCTTTGTTTGATTTTCTATTTACTGTTTACTAGCCTTTTTGGTTATTTGATTATTTATTTTATATATGAACTAGCAACCCACCCCGGCTTCGCCCGGGAACAGTTATGAATGCAAGGTGATAGGCTACTTCTAACGGAGGTCTTATAAGATATCCCTGTATACGACATTAGTCGTTTTCCCTCCAGCAGTGACCACGAAAAGATTTCGGTTTGATGTAACAAGCGATAGAGCCACGTAAAGCTGTCCATGAGAAAAACATTCTCCATTAAGATCAATTCCAGTCACGCTAAGTGTCTGATCCTGTGCTTTGTTTATAGTCAAGCCAAAGCAGACTCTTACTGGAAATTGTACTCGTTTGAAACGATAAGGCAAATCTGAAGGAATCCTAGTGATTCTGTGTACTAGTTACGATAGTTGATTCGATGAAACAGTTTTTCAAAGTTTTCTCTACCAATCGTATCCCATTGCATAACTTTGGTGGTTGTAAATTACGTAGCAATATAATAGGCACTCCTACTTTTAAAATAAGCTTGTGTGGTGGCAAGCCAGAAGGAAATAAAGAATTTAGGAATTCTGTAGGATAATGAACAGCTTCTTCACTATCGACTACTGCGTCTAGCCTACTGAGTAATATACTAGAGCCTGGGCAGTGAATTTGGAAAACACGAAGTCATTAGTTTTCACAACTTGTTCGTTTGTCGGCGATAATATTGCTCTTTCTTTAAACCATGAATGAGACTTCTTAGATAGGCCATGGATTTGAGGATAAACGCTATCAATCAATTCTTGAATACTGCTTACTAAAGCACAGAAATCGTCACTGAGGGTAATTTTCCCGCCAATGACCGGTAAATCTCCATTTCCGACTCTAAGTAACAAATTAGCAAACAAACTATTATCTTCTGAAGATAAGAGTAGCCTACTCTCATGTTAGTTTTGAGTGCCAATTTGTTATATCTGGCCAGATGTAAGATATTTTTAATGAAGCGTTCACTTCGTCGGCTCTCGTTCCTTTAGTAACAACTGGTAAGATTTGACGAAAATCTCCGGCTAACAAAACTGTGCAGCCACCCATAGGTGTGTTCCGATTCCTTAGATCACGCAAGGTCCTGCCTACAGCTTCAACGGAAGTTTTGTGCGACATTGTAGCCTCATCCCATACAACTAAAGAACAATTTTTGATTAAACTGGCAGTGTTACTTTGTTTTGAAATATTACATACATTTCCATCATTACTGCTGACTTTCAAAGGAAGTTTAAATGTTGCATGTGCTGTTCTTCCTCCTTCCAAAAGAGTGGCTGCAATTCCAGATGATGCGACGGCAAGAGCAATATTACCACCGGACCTCACTTTGGCGAGCAACACATAAATCAATAACGTTTCGCCTGTGCCTACAGGGCCATCGAGAAAAAATATCTTACCTTCCTTCTTAGTGTTATAAGCTTGTTTCTGATCGTGGTTCAGGGTGTTCTTCTTGAGCAACGGTTTGAAGGTGCCGAGGACGAAGTCTTTCTTTCTCTTGTGGCAGTCTAGAAATTATTTGTTGCGCTGTTTCATTGTTACGTGATAAGCACTTTTTTATTTTGCGATGTCAATGAACTATGACCTATATCCATTTTACATCTCGGCATGATGGCTTAACATCACTGACTGGACTATTAATTATAACGAATTCTTGTCAGACGTAATTTAAGAATGGCGAGGTGCATGAAACACAAATCCCCCTTCCATCCAATCTTAAATTGACTGTGTATTTTGCGGAACGGAAAGTTCACAGGCGAAATGAAGAAAATCCGAGTTGAACTTCCAGGGAAACTCCAAACACAACCAGCCTTCTCTGAAGTCTTAACACGACTCGACGGTTTGCTGCTGGTTGTATCTGGGGTAATAGGTTCGCCCGCTAGTTAGGCTATAACAGGGTTTATAAGACTCGCCCTTAGCTAGCTCGTAAACTGTCGCCTCAATATTAGAATGGACATGGTTGGAAGAAAAGAAAACTTAAAAATACTTATCGTGGGCGATGTATTGAAGATAGAGATATGCTCTCCTGGATTTTATGTAGAACTTTTCATGCTGAACAATTCTTACACTCATAGTATTTAGATATGTTTAACGGTTTGCCCAAAATAAACTTAAAGAGCGCTCGGACGCCAGTTTTTTTTGTTTAATTTTTTCACTGAAATCGTTACTGCTCTGCTTCCTTTGATCATAAATAAATTATTTTCTACAGAAAACATCCTCAAGATATCCTTTACAGAATTGTGAAACCCGCATCAAAATATATCCAGAGGTTCTCGAGATTACCCGTGACATCCAAGAATCGGGGACTTTGTTTTGTACTAAGTAGAGATGATTTTACAAACTGTTCTGAAAAACTGTACATTACACCTTTTGTAGAACTTGGCCAATGCTCTGAATAAATTCCCCCAACTTTTATCTCAATGTTTGCAGAAAAAAAAAAAGCCCAGTTAAATTCTAACCCTGAGTTTTTCAAGGTTATAACTATTGAAGTTTATCTCCTGATCTAATTCCCAATTCTAATTCTGTTTTTAAGTCCCAATTCTAATTAAATATAATTTTATTGACTATCTAATGTTGTTACATTTCTAAAAAGTTAATGTAGAATAGTTTGCATAGTTTAAAGTTCAACTTACCATGACACAGGATTTTTAATGAAAAATCTAAAATACCCTGGGTATTTACCCCGATTTATAAATACCTGGGTATTTTACATCACTAGGTGTAATGTACATTCATGGCTCGATGGGTCATTACCGCTTTAGACTGTACGCGCCCAGTGACGTTGCGGCAGTTAGGCTTCTCTTGGAAGGAAATTGCCGGCCTGGTTGCTGGACATAGAGTGACACAAAGTGTTGAAAATCGTCCTCGCAGCAGTTGTCTGCGGCCAACGACAGGAGCTGATGACCGTTACGTGCGTATCCGTGCTCGCAGGAATCCGGAAGAAACCGCAACAGAACTGCGCTATGCCTTACGGCAAGCAACTGCCAGGGCTGTGTCTATGCAGATAATCAAAAATTGTCTCCATCGGAACCACCTACACTTCTGAGTTCCTTGGCGAGTTACTGCACGTACGGTATCTCCGTGGAGCCAGTCCCTTCCTACGAGGCGCCATCATTTGGATGACGTCTTCCCATTCGAGAATATACCAGGTATAGAGTAGATAGGCAAGGGAGCACTTGGACTGGACTAAGGCAGAATGCTGATTGTGTCTGACGCCGAATAATCGTCGTCGGAGAGTTTGGAGAGAGTGAGGTAACGCCAGCAGAATCCCGTACGCCATCCCACAAGCCTCAGCACAATGGCGGATCCGTCATATTTTGGGGCGGCATTTTCGATGGACGTCAGACACCACTCATCGTCGTAGAGGGCATTATGAATGGTCCACAATACTGGGACAGAATCTTCGAGCCCATCTTTCAACCTCACCGACATAATTTCGGTGACTGATTCGTTCTACAGCATGATAACGCGCGCCCACATCGCTCCAATCTTGTGAACCTCTTCCCACATCCATCGGATGGACTGGCCTGCGGTGTCTCCGGATATGAATTATATCGAGCATGCCTGGGATATGCTGAAACAGGCAGTGAGACGGTGACCGAATCCACCTCGCATCCTAGCCGACCTCCGGAGGGCAGCTGTCGAAGAGTGGGGCAGGATCGACCAGGGCAGCCTCAACCGCCTTTTGGAAAACATGCCACTACGAGTCTGATCATGCTTCACTGCACGGGGTGGAGTAACACCATACTGCGAGGCAGAATCAATCCCATGTTCGATACGCGGATGCACGTTGACAAAGAATTGTGTTTGTGTCGCGCTTGTCGTTTGTTTGTTTGTTTGTTTGTTTGTTTGCGTCATTAATCGTGTTATGAGTGACTTAAGAGTGTGAATTTGCGTCCCATACATTCGCTTGTGGTCGTAGACAACATTGAAACTTGGAACATCAGGTGGTGCAAAACATTTTTTTATGTGTGTATTTGGTTTTATTTTTATTGCAGACATACTCCAAATAATACTTGTTAGTGCATGGACGTTAATTATGTATTTTACGTAACTATTTGCGTGCATTTTTTACGTTTTAAAATTCCTGTAGCCAAATTTATTAGGGGAAATCTACAGTGATTGCGATTGAATCAATGAAGTCATATTTTCCAATTAATATAGAGAAGAATCGATGAAAAGTGTTCGTTACGAGTAAAATGGTATTACGAGTATACGGTGATTAATTTGCTGAACTGAATTTGACTTAAAATATTTACATCTTCAACATTTTGCATAGGGAAAGGACACATCTTCCGTGAATATCTTTTTTTATAGAGATGTTCGTCGTAGAAACTCATGGTTTTGACCATTATAAAGCAAGATATCGCGGAGGTTTCAGAGAACAACACTCTGGAAATACAATTTTCCTACCGTTGTTCTTTCTTTCTTCCTTTCTTTCTTCCACCCAGAAGCTCACATCTAGTGGGACGTATGTTGGCGACCACGGGACCCCAGCTTAGTCCGGCATTGCTTCCACTTACTTGTGCCGGGCTCCTCTCCGTCTTCTTTCCTGTCGACCTCCTTCTTTGGTCAACTTTTCCAACCCCTACGGCATTATCTTCAAGGAATCAGCCTTCTTCTTTTCAACATACGGCTGGTGAGTTTGGGAGTTGGCGACCACGAGGGATTCCTGAGCTGAGTCTGGTCCCCCGCCCCCTCTCCCGCCATTTTTTGGGGGGGCATTGCTTTTGGGGCGAACTCTCTCCTCTTTCGTGCTATTCTTTAACGTTTCCGCACTGGTTTGTGAATTGGCTCCCCCCGTGTCTCTAAATTACATTTTGTTACTGGACTATTTTGAATCTAAACTAAATTTTGTAAACATTTTCAATCTAAATTACGTTTTGTAAGTATGACTCTAAATTGCATTTCCTGAGTTTTTGAATCTACATTTCATTTTGTAAATATTTTCAACCTAAATTCCCTTTTACAAGTATTTTCCATCTCAATTGCATTTTGTAAGTATTTGGAATGTAGTGTCGACATTTTGTGAGTATTTTGAATCTAAATTATATTTTGTTAGTATTTTTAATCTCAATTGCATTTAGTAAGCATTTTGAATCTGAATTGCATTTTGTGAGTGTTTTGAAACGAACGTACATTTTGTAAGTACAGTCTTTTCAACTTAACTTGTATTTTGTAAGTATTGTCAATCTAAATTTCATTTTGTAAGTATTTTGAATCTAAATTGCATCTTGTGAATCTGAGCTGCGTGTTTTCAATCTAAATTATTTTTGTGAGTGTTTTCCGTCTAAATTCCATTTTGTAGGTTTTCCACTTTAAATTGCATTTTGTGAGTGTTTTCAGTCTGAGTCAGATTTTTTCAATATTTTTTCATCTAAATTGGTTTTTCGTTGTGATTCCCATTTCATTGTCTTTTTAACTATCACCCAGACCATTAGGGGCCGATAACCTAGATGTTAGACCCCTTAAAACAACAATTATCGTTATCTTTCTTTCTTTCTTTCTTTAGTTTGTGTTGCATACCTTAAAATTTACGGTACTTTACAGAACGTTCGGGTGAACCATGGCATATTTTGGTACCGGTATGTATAAACACAGAGCGTGAGAGCAAACATTCAAGTAGTCCAGTCCTTGTTGGAGTGGTATCGCATCGCCCGGCAGCAGGTATCGCGTGGAGCTCTCCCCTCCTGTGTCGACCAGCTGCTCGGGCTAGTTGGTCCCTATCTATCGACTGGAAGATGTCTGCTTATTTTTCCCTTTTTGTCTCTCCTATTTTAAAAACTTGTTTCTGTGGTCCTGGAAAGGGGTGGCCATCGTCTCTGAGAGATTCCGGTCTTTTTTTAGTGTGTGCTTCTTGTAGAGGGAGGTTGGTATTAGGTGGTCGGCTGGTCCACATCCGACCGCATCGTTTGTGTGTACATACATGCGCTTCTTTGTCCTCCTCCCTGCTGTCAATCCTCGACTTGTATTAGCCTCCTATTGGCATGTCCGTGAAAGAATATCTTTTATAAGATTTAAGAACTAGCTCGCATTTATCACTATGCGTACCTGTCGCTGCCAGATTCATATAGTACAACAGGAGTCTTTTCCTTTCTTCCTAAAGGGCTGCGATTGGCTTGTGAAGAGATTCGTGGATCCCACGGTCATTTCGCACCTTGTACTGGCATAAAAAAAACTATGTTGAGTTTTTTTTTGGTGAAATAACACCGTAATTGAATTTTATATACCACTTCATGCATTGCTCATTCTTGTTCTTTATATTTCTCAATCTGAAATTGTTCAATAAGTGCTTATTTCTTCGCAAACTTGTCCATAAAATACTCTGTTCTAAAATTGTGTAGCCTACAGTAGAAAGTTTATTCTAATGAAGCCAAACCATTATATATGTTGAGAATTTTTATGTGAAATAACACCGTATTGAATTTTATTTACCACTTTTTACATTGTCATTCTTGTTTTCTTTTTCACCGCTATTTAGTTTTTTATTTACTGGTAGTGAGGTATACGCGAGCGATTACAGGTTTTCCAATAGCCACGTTATTGTTTTTTAACCGTTCCAGAATTTGAATTGTTTGATACCTGAAATAGAACACTTCGCACTCTGAATAGTATTGGAGCGGATGCTTGTTAGGACAGCCTGACCCGATAAAAGACTGCATCTTTTTCAAGATTGTTGAAGTTGGTGATGCTTGAATAATTAGCAGTGCCAAATGATCCTCATTTCTTTTGTTTTGAATTGTGTGAATGTACAGGATGGGAAGGCTATGCAAGGCTTGTGAAAAGAACAGGCCGTAGGTGAAGGAAGCAATAAAAAAAAAAGTTATGCATAGGTTTCGTTTTAGAGGCTAGGTTTGGGTGAAAAATACATCTGTTTAGAAGTTAACTACGTATGACAGCTGCATGTTTCAGGTAGTTTAACTGGACTCTGTAAGAGAGCTATAAAGGTTGGCTTAATGATCTCGTCGCTTTCGTGTTCATCAGCGGGGAGGATTTAACAAACATTTTGAACTTTTCTTTCTATTTGTCCAAATTTTTCAATTTTGCAGGATGAGATGAATACATAGAAAAGAAATCACATGCAAAATTTCAACGTATTAATATGTTAAAAATGGGATATATTTAAGATGTTCGTGAATTATTAAGTAGAATAGACGACCCCTTTATTTTTCTTTTCTTTTCAGAGTCTCTGCTTTTCATTGTTTTCTCAGTAAAGACAACAATTCTGTGTATTGATTTTGGTTTATTGTGTAAACTACAATACAAAAATACCTTTATAAAATAAAATGTTAATATCCGTGTTACAAAATGGATACATATTTTCAAAAAGGTACAAAGAAATATGTACAGTTATTTGTTTATAGTGTATCTGAATTTAATGTAAAACCTCAATAAAATTAGCTCAGTATTGATTTAAAAGAATTGGTATGATACTTGAATGCTTAAAAAACAAACTTTCGGCAAAGTACGATCAAAATAAATACAATGTTAGTTTTAGAAGTCCAATTTTATAACTAATTTGGTGTTTCATTACGTAAACCACTTTGTAAGCTGACAGTAGGCTACTCATATAACGGGTCCCTCCAAATTAATACTTTTATTTCTATTATGGAGGTTGAGTATCTGGAATTCAATAAATTAGTTCAGCTTCAAATATAGATTATGCTTACGGATGGTTATGTCCTTGATTGACGAAATAATATAAAATTAACCTTATTATGTTCCATGTGAAAAGAAATTACATCCCTTCCTGTTTACGGGCACTTGTATCAATTCTAATATACAGTTACTGTAGACTATATCTACCAGATCTCATTATTAACGCTATTTCACGGTAATCACTTGATGGCTCAGTGCATATTTATAGTAGATGCATTAGCAGTACTTGATAGAGCAATAAATGGAGAAGACTATGTTTAGTGCATGCATGGCATTCTGTTAACCATGATTTGCGCCATAGGAAGATGGCACTCACGAGACTCATGTAGGCCTATCTTATGACTATTATCAGTTATTGTTTATGGTTGATTTCATTGTTGTTTGCGGCTACATTTAAAGAGCTACGGATATCCTAGCTATCATGTCGCCCCGGAGGTCCGGGTTCAATTTCCGACTCTGCCAAGAAATTTAATTCTTTTATCGTGAGGTAAAACTGAGAAGAGGAGGGTTCGATTTCTACCTCAGCCATCTTGGAAGTGGTTTTTTATGGTTTCCTTCTACTCCAGGCAAATGCCACGACCGCCTCCTTCCCAATCCTCTCCTAAATTAAAAATACACACAGTAATTCAACCATCACAGTAACAGAGATTATCAGACAAAATTACCGACCCAAGTACACGGGGCTGAATGACCACGATGTCCAAGTCCCTGAAATGAAACAACAACAATCTTAGCTGTCTGTCTCGTGAAATTGTTTATATGGAGTCTTTCCAAAACTTACGCCATTGCGTTGTCTATAGCAGTGTAACTAAACTAAGTGCATTATTAGTGCATATGATTGAGATAGATTTCCTGACACTTGAAACTATTATTGCCTTGTGAATGTTTAAAGACTCTGGGAATAGCCATACTCAGTATGCTACTATCATTGCGGGGATTCGAACGTGCAACGTTTGAAATACAACTTCTCAAACTGACATACTTAAACCGTGTGGGCAATATCAACGGATGAGAAATAATTAATACTGTTACGTGCCACCCCCCTAGTGGCACTTTTGTTAACTGGATTACGGTGGGTAGGAAGCACAACGCCAATTACTGCTTAAAGAAGTAATTAACTTTATTGCGGCCAGAAAATTACACTAATCAGCAAATACAAGCAATTAGGAACCTTACTCCAGTTTACAAAGTCTCTTGCTTGTGGAGAGCTCTTGCCCCTTTCACTTGTCAACAAACCACAGAAGTTAATCCTGCCGCTAATGAGCCTAGTGGCCTTGACAGAACTATATGCAACTTCTTTCTAATGTGCGCCTACTACAGTACTTACGGGCACTTGCTGCGCGCTGTTCACCAGCTGCGAGAAACAATGTCACTGGATTTCGACACCACAATATCTGACACTCAGTGAAAACACACTTACTCAGAACACGGCAGTCCCCTGTATGTTCCTCACTTCGCCGCTACACTAGGGGTTTCGCAAGTCACCACACTTCTGTCGCTCAGAATAAACGCTCACACTAGCTCGTAAAACACAACAACCACAACTGCTTCACGGGTCACTCTTATATAGCAAGCCGGTGACTCAATAAATGGTTCTAGATCCATCCAGGGTCCACGGCTTCTCGAGGTTTCCATCGCTGGTCCAGTCACGAATCTTCTGGACTATCCCTTTGTCTGTAGTAGCCCTGTTCCATAAGGCGCGCGCAATACGGGAGGCGGCCACAGCCCAGCCCAGCCCTGGGGCAGTTGTGACTCATGCGGCGAGTGATGACACAGACTCACAGCCGTAACACCACCCCCTTCCTAAAAAGGCTGATCGTCCCGATCAATCATTGGTCCGTCTGTGTCCCGCCGTAGACTGCCAGGCGATCTCGATGCACGATCTTCATCTTCGCCCTCGGGCTCCGCTGGATCCTGTAGACGACATCGTTGATCCGTTTCACGACTCGGTACGGGCCCTCCCAGGACTTCTGCAGTTTGGGTGACAGGCCTTTCTTCCGTAATGGGTTGAAGAGCCAGACCAGGTCGTCCTCGTGGAATCCTCCGGCATCCGTCTGCTGGTCGTATCGGGTCTTCATTCGGTCGGTCTCGATCCGCAGTTTCCTCCTCGCGAACGCGTGCACGTCCTCCAGTTGGTCGACCAGTTCTTGACAATACTGGCTTACCGGGATCGGATCATTCCCAGGTCGGCCAAAGGCAAGATCGACAGGTAGACGGAGCTCCCTCCCAAACATGGCCCGGGCTGGTGTGCACCCGGTGGCTTCATGCACGGCGGCGCGGTAGGCCAGGAGAAATAGTGGAAGATGTTTGTCCCAATCCCTCTGGTCCTCGCTGACGACTATTCGAAGATGGTTCTCGATGGTGCGATTGAATCGCTCTACCATCCCGTCGGACTGAGGGTGTAGTGGCGTTGTCCTTGTCTTCCGGATTCCCAGCAGCTGGCATAGGTTCTGGAACACCTGCGACTCGAAGTTCCTCCCTTGGTCGGAGTGCAGCTCCAGGGGTACTCCGTACCGGCTGACGAATTCCTTCACCAGGGTCTCTGCAATCGTCGCGGCTTCTTGGTTAGGGAGCGCATACGCCTCCGGCCATTTGGTAAAGTAGTCGCTGACGACTAATATGTAGCGGTTCCCTGCCTCGCTTAACGGGAATGGCCCAGAAACATCGATGGCCACTCTCTCCATGGGGCCGCCCACGTTGTAGGTCTTCAGTGGACCCCGTCGTCTTCGTCCTGGGCCCTTGCTGGCTGCGCAATCGTGGCACCTCGCACAGTGGTTCTCCACGTCTGTTCGGCATCCGATCCAGTAGAACCGCTCTCTCAGCTTCTCCAGGGTCTTCTTTATCCCTAGGTGTCCACCAGATGATCCTCCATGAACTTCCTTCAGGACTTCCTCCGTCATAGCCTTTGGAACGACGACTTGTTCCCGAGATGTCTTCCCGTCGGTGCTCTCCCAGGTACGGCAGATGAGGCCATCCCTTACAATCAGCGAGTCCCACTGCGCCCAGTAGGACTTAAACTTTGGGCTGCAGTCACTCACCAAGTTCCACCCGGGTCTGGGGACACAGGCCCTCTTCCATTCGGCTATCAGTCCCAGGTCATCATCTTCTGCTTGTGCCCGCGTGAAAGATTCGCGGCTCCAGCTCCCTTGAATTTCCACGGTAGTCCTTCGGCACTGTATCCCGGTGTTCTTCTCCCTCCTAGTACAGAAGGTGCAGTCTTCGGGGCACGGTCTTCGTGACAGGGCGTCGGCGTTAGAATGCAGTTGGCCTTTCCTGTGCTGAATCTCAAAGTTGTACTGTTGAAGCCTCTCTAACCACCGCGCGAGTTGACCCTCGGGCTGCTTGAAGTTCAGGAGCCACCGCAGGGATGCATGGTCGGTCCTGATGAGAAATTCTTGCCCGTACAGGTACTTGTGGAAGTGTTCAATGGTCTTCACGATGGCGAGCAGCTCCTTCCTGGTGACGCAGTAGTTCCTTTCTGGCTTTGACAAGGCCTTGCTGAAGTAGGCCACTACTCTCTCCTCGCCGTCCACTACCTGCGACAGGATTCCCCCTATGCCAAAGTCGCTGGCATCGGTATCGACGATGAACCTTGTTCCAGGTCTGGGGTAGGCTAGAATAGGCGTGGTGCACAGAGCCTGCTTGAGTTGTTCGAAGGCACTGTGGCATTCTGCTGTCCACGTGAAGAGTTGGTCCTTCTCAGTCAGGCGATGTAAAGGTTTGGCGATGTCGGCGAATCCCCTCACGAAGCGACGGTAATAAGTGCAGAGTCCCAGGAAGCTTCGTAGTTGGGACTTGTCCTTCGGAACTGGCCACCCCCTCACAGCTGCGGTCTTCTCTGGGTCGGTGCGCACCCCTTCCTCGGAGACGATATGCCCAAGGTACTGGACCCGCTTCTGGAAGAGCTGACACTTCTTGGGGCTCAACTTCAGCTGGGCAGCCCGTAGCTTCAACAAGATCTCCTTCAGGTTGCTGTAGTGCTCCTCGAAGCTTCTCCCCAGCACGATGACGTCGTCTAGGTAGACCAGGCAGGTCTTCCAGTGTAGTCCCCTCAGAATGGACTCCATTAGCCTTTCGAAGGTCGCAGGGGCGTTGCACAGACCGAATGGCATGACGGTGAACTGCCAGAGCCCGCTGCCCACAGAGAACGCCGTTTTCTCGCGGTCCTTAGGGTGGACCTCCACCTGCCAGTAGCCACTCTTCAAATCCAAGGTGGAGAACCATCTTGACCCTGATATGGTGTCCAGCGTGTCGTCGATCCGGGGTAGAGGGTAGCTGTCCTTCTTCGTGACGTCGTTCACCCGCCTGTAGTCCACGCAGAACCTGGTGGAACCGGCCTTCTTCTTCACAAGCACGACCGGAGAACTCCAAGGACTATGTGATGGCTCGATCACCCCTTGCTCCTTCATCTCTTCTACCATCCGGTCGACTTCGGCTTGCTTGGCGAGCGGGACACGTCGGAATGGGGCCCTAATCGTTTCGCTGTCCCCGACGTCGATTCTGTGCTGGACCAAGCTTGTCCTGCCGAAGTCTTTGCTCCCCACGGAGAAGACATCCTGGAATTCGCGTAGCAGGTCCTGAAGTTGGCGTGATTGCTCCTCGTCTAAATGGTCCTGGGATCCTTTGTACAGCTTCTGTAGTTCTTCTGGCAGTGTGCGTCTTCCTCGGTTGTCCGTCTGCAGGTGTCCGTCTGTCGTATCTGTGATGCTGGCAATCCAGGTAACGGGCTCGCAGACTCCTAGGTTGGTGTCCCTGTGAACCGTAATGTCGTAGTCGTTCAGGTTGGACAGACGGACGTACGGCCGAGACGTCGTGTTGATGAGAGTCTTGGCGACTAGCAATCCTTTTGTCTGGATGTCCTCATATTTTGGTTCGATGACAGCCGCCACTCCCTCAGCTGTTCCGTCGACAATTACGGCAGCGCTGACTTCCATCCTGGCGGGAACGATGACGTCCTCTCTCAGCCTTACTCGTCGTGCGGTGACGGCCTCGTGTGCTGGTCGCAAAGCAAGTTCCTCCCTTCCGAAGTGCAGAGTGTTGGTACTCAGATCCAAGATGATGTTGTTCTGGTCCAGGAAGTCCAGTCCGATGATCACTTCATTTGATACGTCAGCCACAAGCACTGGATGCTTTATCGCCCGTCGACCAATGACGAACTCCAGTGATGCTTCGCCATGTACCGGCGCGGTCTCTCCGGTCGCGGTTATTAGCTGGAGGTTCCTTTGTGTGGGTTGCACTCTCCACTTCGGGATCACGGTGGGGCTGACGATGGTCCTCGATGCTCCCGTGTCGATTAGCATGGACCAGCTCACTCCGTTGATGACTCCGTCGACCATCAGGCTGCTTTTATCCCTCCGTAACTGCGTCACACGAACTTGGACTGCCGGGGCTTGACGACTGTCACGAGCCAACCTTCGCCCCTCATGGCTGGCTGATACTTGCTTTCCTGGGCCGCGCGGTTTCCCTACGACTGACTGTCCCGACGGAAACTCTTGGCGGCGGCGATCACCGCAGTCCTTGCTCAGGTGGCCTCTCTTACGGCAGGTCCAGCAGGTTGGTAGTCCTCTTCCGGGCCGCCTCACCGGATGTCCTTCGGCTAAGTTTTTGTTGGTGGTACTGCGACTCTTGAAGAACCGGCCTAGCACCTCCATCAGTTCATCGGCCAGGGGCTTGGTCTTGTTGGCTTGGGCTGGTTCGTCAACGTCCACCTGACGCACCCGTGCGCACATTCTAGATACCTGCTTTGCCGTCTCGAACTCAAGTGCGTGGCTCAGCGCATCTGCCAGGGTCTTATTGCGCGCGAGACGCAGCGCCTGTTGAGTGTCCGAGTCCCGTAGCCCGTCGGTGAAGGTCTGCGTCGCTATCTGCTCCAGAAAGTCGGCCGGCGCTGTTGGGTAGGCAAGCCTTACGAGGCGTGCGATGTCCATCTCGAACTCCTGCAGGGTTTCCGCGTTCTTCTGTACCCGGGTCCGGAGCTGCATCTGGTAGGCCTGCTGAAGATGGCTATCTCCATATCGGGACTCCATATGGGCGATCAGTGAAGCGTAGTCCTGGGATCCAGTCGGGATGGCCTGAAGGACGTTAAGGGCGTCACCTCTCAGCGCTATAATGAGAGCTGTAGCCTTTTCTGTGTTGTTCCAGTTATTTATGGAACAGGCCGCCTCGAACTGACGTAAGTAGGTGCTCCACGGGACCTTTCCGTCGAAGGTTGGGGGCGTCACTCTGCTATGTCCCGTTCCTGATATTCCCGGTGTAACGGTGGGCGGGCGTTGGCGCAGCTCGGCAACTTCCTCTCGTAGAGCGTTGAATTCCTCTTTCACCCCCGTCAGTGGGCGTTGGCGCAGCTCGGCAACTTCCTTTTGTAAGGCGTTGAATTTCTCCTCCACCCCCATCAGCGGGCGTTGGCACAGCTCGGCAACTTCCACTTGTAAGGCGTTGAATTTCTCCTCCACCCCCATCAGTGGGCGTTGGCGCAGCTCGGCAACTTCCACTTGTAAGGCGTCGAACTTCTTTTCCACTGCCGTGACTTCCTCACGCAGACCCAGTTCTAATTTCTTCAGGTCCTGTGTCAACTTATTCTGACCGTCTTCCATCTTCTTCTGGCCGTCCTCTATCCTCTTCAGGTCCTCCGCTAGCTTCTTCTGGCCGTCTTCTAGTTTGGCAGTTAGGTCCTCTGCTAACTTCTTCTGGCCGTCCTCCATCTTCTTCTGGCCGTCCTCCATCTTCTTCAGGTCCTCCGCTAACTTATTTTGGCTGTCCTTCAGGTCCTCTGCTAACTTCTTCTGGCCATCCTCCATCTTCTTCTGGCCATCTTCCATTTTGGCAGTTAGATCCTTGGTTAAATTCCTCTGGCCGTCTTCTAATTTGGCAGTTAGGTCCTTGGTTAAATTCTTCTGGCCGTTTTCTATGCCATTTAACTTTTCTAGCAATGCTGCCAATTGCGCCTCCATTTTAGTTGTTTGCCTTGTAAATGGCATGCACTCACAGGAAAATTAGAGAAAATGACCTGCTCGGGTTTTGAAACCAGGATCGTCAGGTGTTGTGCTTGAGTTCGTAATCCCGCTTCTGACACCAGTTGTTACGTGCCACCCCCCTAGTGGCACTTTTGTTAACTGGATTACGGTGGGTAGGAAGCACAAAGCCAATTACTGCTTAAAGAAGTAATTAACTTTATTGCGGCCAGAAAATTACACTAATCAGCAAATACAAGCAATTAGGAACCTTACTCCAGTTTACAAAGTCTCTTGCTTGTGGAGAGCTCTTGCCCCTTTCACTTGTCAACAAACCACAGAAGTTAATCCTGCCGCTAATGAGCCTAGTGGCCTTGACAGAACTACATGCAACTTCTTTCTAATGTGCGCCTACTACAGTACTTACGGGCACTTGCTGCGCTCTGTTCACCAGCTGCTAGAAACAATGTCACTGGATTTCGACACCACAATATCTGACACTCAGTGAAAACACACTTACTCAGAACACGGCAGTCCCCTGTATGTTCCTCACTTCGCCGCTACACTAGGGGTTTCGCAAGTCACCACACTTCTGTCGCTCAGAATAAACGCTCACACTAGCTCGTAAAACACAACAACCACAACTGCTTCACGGGTCACTCTTATATAGCAAGCCGGTGACTCAATAAATGGTTCTAGATCCATCCAGGGTCCACGGCTTCTCGAGGTTTCCATCGCTGGTCCAGTCACGAATCTTCTGGACTATCCCTTTGTCTGTAGTAGCCCTGTTGCATAAGGCGCGCGCAATACGGGAGGCGGCCACAGCCCAGCCCAGCCCTGGGGCAGTTGTGACTCATGCGGCGAGTGATGACACAAACTCACAGCCGTAACAATACAATGGCATATATTGTTCGAAATTTGGTTTGATTCATCGGATCTACCGGATTAATGTGACGTGAAGTGGGTAGTTCCTTACATCGTCCTTATCTTGACCCTGGTGATACTGGAACGAGAAAGTGCAGTTAAAGTTATATAGTTTTGAGATGTCTCTCTAGCTTGAACAATTCGACCTTTGCACTCTTGAGGTCAGCATCGTTCCGGAATTTATACGGGAGAAATTGGAGGTAGGGTGGGTACTTTTTGCACCTCTGACTGTCCTGTTGCTCTACATACATACATACATACATACATTCATTCATTCATTCATTCATTCATTACTCATGTTGATTTTTAACGTGGAGCTAACGGCTTCGTGACCATCGCCCTATGCAGTTAGAGGGCGTTTGTAGTGTCTGATAAATTAAGAATAATGTCTTGGGTTCGCCCCTCTTAACTACCGCGGCTTGCGACATCGTGGTCATTTTGCCCCATGTACCGTGCCCCTAAACGGGCGCGCGCAATAGTGAGATACCTGCTTATGTTGGGGAACAGTTCGGAAAGCAAGGGGGAATAATGCGTCTCATCAATCTTTCAGATTATAGAGGTAGGTTACCCAGACAAAAGCCAGAAGAATCCTAGGACGAAAATAATAGTCGCAAATGTTAATGTAGGAAAGGACCTCGATTGCTGGATTTTCCGTACGAAGGTAAATTCAACCTGTTTCATAACGATGGCTGTGTTTTGGTTTGGAGGAGGCTCAATTAATTACCCAGCACAGTCCCCCGATCTCAATCCTATTATACACCTCTGGAGTGAACTGAGAGGGGGATGAAAACACCACATCTCTGGGATATCTGGTGCACAGTATGAGCAAGAGACTGAAGCTAGTGATTCACAGACGATGTAGGTTTAATTGAGACGTAGAATTCCATCGTTGGTTTTACTTCGAGAAGATTAATATTTAGTGAGTGTACGAATACCTTTGTCCCGCTCGAATTCAGAGAAGGAAGTTTTCCTGTGAAGAACGTTAAAATTGTATTCATTACTGAGTCCATACGTTCAGTACTCTGTATGTATACCAGACGTGTACGAGTATATATATATATATATATATGTACCGAGAGTTCCACAAATAGATACTTTGGCTGATTTCTAGTGTATGTACGAATACTTAAGTCAGTGTGTGTATATTTCCTACGCGAGAACAGTACGTCACTGTTCCGATTGAGTTCTGTCAATTTTAATGTTGAAGATGCCGGCCAGATTTTTTTCTCGCGATTGTTGCCGATTGTTGATGGTGTGATAAGTTTTAGCTTATGGCACTTCATTATTTAAAAACTGTGCCCAATCATCGCTTTGGGTCCATCCTGTCCAGGGTAGGAGCATATTAAGTGCTATAAGTTACTGCTCATTCGAACAACATATATTTGCAGGGACCGATGATGGCTTGTTTTCTGATCAAACATTGTTAGCTCATGAGGCGTGTGGTTTCAGTACGCATGCTTTTGAGGAATCTTTAATTAAAATTAAACAGATCAAAATATGGTGTTAGTTTATCATCTAGAAAACCCGTGTCGATGTTTAAAGAGCAAATACGTAATTGGAATCCTATCTAGCTGCAGCTAGAATTAGTTTACTTATGTGGTGATTGCTCATAGGAGAGACAGCTCATTCGATATCCCTGTGTTGAGATCGAAGTCCAGGTCATTTGATGATGGTGGTGCTGGCTGCGTGGCTCAGCGGTAATGTTCTCGCATGCTGGGCACAAGGTTGAAGGTTCACATCCTGGCGCAGTCAGCTGGCATTTGAGGGTGCGCAAATACGAGGGTGCCGTGTAAGTAGATTTACTGACACGTTAAAGATCCCTTCGGGGCAAAATTCCGGCACCCAGGCGTCTAGAAAAGCCATAGTAGTTAAAAGGGACGTAAAACCAATAACATGATTATGGTGGTAGTGGTGTCTTTGATTATTAGCCCATTTTCATTGTCCGCGTATATGTGTGTGTATGTGTCCCCCTAATTACATGTAAACGGCTGGATCGATTTCAATGTAACTCGGTAAGGACATTGTACTATTTTGTCTGACCCCGACCGTGCCCTTCAAATTTTAATACGTCTCACCAATCCAACATGGCGCCTGTGAGACATATTTCACCGGCATTCTCTATCTCTGAAACTATTACTGATATCAACCTGAAATTTTGTACTGTGATAGAGAATACTCAGTTAAGTTCTGCTGAGTGATGCTTAAAATATGGTAAGTACAAAACAAACATGGCGGCCAAGCGAATTTAAAATATTTAAATGGCAATTTTTCGAGATTTAATCAACCGAACGCAGTGATACTTGGTAGGGTAAATGTTTATACAAGATTAAATCTACTGGCATGTAGGATAAATGTTTATACGATGTTTAATCTACTGGCATCTGAATCAATTCAATTTTTGTAATAAGAACAAGATGGTGGCTGTGCGACTTTTTTTTTCCTAATCATGCGATTGAAGTGAACGTTTTAATAATAAACCTATGTAATATTCTTCATCTAATGGTACATAACTCTATGGCCTTCATATAGAACAATCCAACATTGTGATCATCCAAAATATTTCGACGGTTCTCATTATCTCCGAATCTATTACAGCAATCAATCTGATTTTTTAAAATGTTGATAGAGGCTATTAACATAAGTTCACATATGGGCAATTCAATAACCTGATGAACACTAATCCAACATGGTGGCGATGAGAAATTTAAATATTTATATAGATGTTTCGCGGAAAATCCTTGTAATAGGCAGGATAATTTTAATGGAAAAGACCAGTGGAACATATGAAAATAGGCTATTTAGTTCTTCTCGGAACTACTTGTTTTTAAGAGGTAATCTGCTCCTTAACGCATTTATTACTTTATACATTTTTTTAAAATGTAGATGTACCGGTAGATAGTAAAATGAAGCGCCCTTTTATAGTCAAAGGATAATAATTTATTTTTAAAATACAGCAATTGTACTACTCTGCCAGCGAATTGTTGCCGGTGGCAGAAATTGGAACTAATGCGCTCCGCCCTGCCACATACCTGGGATAGACGTGCAGTCGTCGCCAGTTAAACCTCATCGCATGGCGAGTGTGTGCATGATTCGTGCTGGGTTGTGCGCTGTGCGGTGTGTTCTCATTGTATGACTGCACATGCGTTCCCCCTCTTGCTCCGCACTCACCCGCGGCAGCCGTAATGTGGCGAGATGACGTAATGTATACACAACAGCCCCGCTCCACGTCTAGCGGTAACAATTCCCTGGCGGGGTAGTTCTTACATAAACGGAAATAAAAACAAAATATATCACCATTTAAAATAATTCGAACCATAAGAGTCGTTTGGTGGGTTATTTAGACGCTTGTCCTAACCCACTCTAAGAAGCGGATGACGCGTTCAGAAGCTACCACGTCATCGGTTAATATGAGATTGAGCATATCACACCGACCCAAGGTGTGCCGATCAAGGCTTATTCGTACAGCTGCAAGATCCACACACTCTGTTAAAATGTGGTTTGTTGTGTTAGTAATCTATTTTGTTAAGTTAATTGAGAATAGTTGTTTGCGACTGCGGCCGATTTGTTATAGACCATGCATGCATCATGGCTCTGTTTCCGGTACCCATGCAAGGTCGGATTCGGCTGGTGCAGGGCATTAAATGATTTGCTTGCGTACTCAGCTGTTGCTTGTTTGCTTCTCTGCCAGCTAATGCGTCAATGTTTGTCACTCGCGTAATATAGGTTTGTTTCAACACGAAGTTATGAACGCACTCCGAACCGATACCACCTTTGTTTAATGCGGAGGCGCCAATTGAGAACGAGTACGGAACTAGTTCGGGATTTGTTTATTGGAACACTTGAAAGTGGGCGTAAACTGGTGTAACTTGTATGCGGCAGAGTCTTTTTCGTTATCCCTTATACACTATCAGACTCATCACCTCACTGTGTAGCAACTGACGTTCTTGCCTGCGCCCCGGAACTCCGGGTTTGATTCTCGACTCTTCCAAGAAATTTTAATTCTGATGTGAGGGCTTGAACGAGGTACACTCAACCTCGTGAGGCAAAACTATGAAGAGGAGCGTTTGATTCCCACCTCAGCTATCCTGGAAGTGGTTTTCCGTGGCTTCGTACTTCTACTCCAAGCAAATGCTGGGATAGTTCCTAAATTATGGCCACGGTTGCCTCCTTCCCAATCCTATCCCCAATTTACAAATACACACACTAGTACAGCCATCACAATAACATAAGTTATCACACAAATTTCACATACATACCAAATACACGGGGCCACATGACCACGATTCGCAGCCCCTAATACAAGCAAGAACAACGACACAAACGATCAGGCTGAGAAAATTTGGTTTAGTGCCGGGCATCTACAAAGTGAGAGGAAACTTCTGGATTTGAAAATACTTTTTTTTTTATAATACAGTATTTACTAGGCATGCTGAAATTCTTCAAAAATATCTGTCCGGATCGCAATAAAATACTCTAAGAATGACATCTCTCTGCACTTAAGGCTAAAATCTTTCTTTCTTTCTTCCCGCTGATCAACTCGAATATTTTAACCATTCTAAAACAAATTCCTGTCGCCCACGTTGAGCCCTACAACCTTCTCAGGAAAGTTACCGATAATCCGGAAGTCTCAGGTTCAAATAATACTGATAGTGGTCATCCTCAATAATTGAACAGCTATAATTATATTATTATTATTAATAATAATAATATCAACAAATTATTACCTAAATAATTTTCGTTTTTCCTTCTTAATACATTAAATTCTAAGTCATCATTTTCTTAATCTGTGCTTAAATCATAAAAGATGGTCCCTGTCATCTTGTAAATCACTCATTTTAATAATACAAGAAAAACTACGTCGTGTATTTTACAAGGATCGCGCTAGGGTTATGTTTTCCCTTTAGCATTCAACAATAATGGAAGCAGCTGTGAAGAAGGCTTGTGCGTATGATCAGAATTTCCAGTCCCTGCTCTTGACTGAGAACTGATTCCACTCGTTCCGAACGAGTTCCGAAACATGTTGGAACGGAGCAAACAGAGAACTAACAGTTCAGAACTCGTTCGCAAAGTTTGTTGGAACGGTCTCTGTGCTACTGCGCACGCGTCGGCAGTTTTCGGACGAATCTTCTCTTAGTTGGAACAAACCTGATTATTACCAGTGGAAAATAAGTTCGTTGTTTTACTTGACCGTCAATCTCTGGATTTTACGCCGTGAGACTTCTTTTTTTGCGTGATATACGAACCACAAAACGATACATTTCAACTTGAAATCCTCACATGCATTAACCGGGAATCTAATCCGATCCGCTTTAATAGGAGGCAAGCAGCATGACCGCTGCGCCATTACACCTCTTATCACCTGTAGAGCATGTGTGCATGTTTACCCATTAGGGGGTGCCCATTAATTACGTGAGGCGTTTAGTAAGGGGGGAGGGGGTCGAGCCGAACCTCATCCAGTCTCACGTGGGGAAGAGGGGGGGGGGGGTCTCGGCAATTATCACGTAAATTTTTCCACAAAAAGAAAAAATAACACTGTAAAATTACGAGAAAACTTTGTTAAATTAAGTAAAAACTGTTTCTCTAAAATATGGCTCAATCAGATACTGTATAATAATATTTATCGCGATTAGTCGAACGCCACGAAGTGGCACTGTAGCCCCTCGATTGTTTAGCCGCCACCGGCTAGCCAAGCGCGCGACCAATGCGAGTGGTTTCGTCCAGACATCCGCACATGATCATTACTCGACGGCTCAGTCAACGTTATTACTCATTCGAAATGAGTTATGATTATTATAATGCATTCGTGAAAAGACACGTCTACAAGATGAAGAAGTGACAACGTTATGGAACGCAGGGAAGCCCAGGTTTCCGAAAAAGGAAGACTTGGTGCTGCACGTTCAGCAATTTTCTCACTGTGATTCTAGACTAAGTTCTTAGAAGTCTTAAATACTAGTCTTAAATAAAAATAATTCAGCATTTTTTTATAAATCCAACGCAATCAAGCACAGATTACCTTATTTACAATAAAAACACGCATTTTAAAATCTCACGTGAGATTAGGGGTCGGGGAGGGGGTCGAGCAAACTCTCACGACATATCACCAAGGGGTGAGGGGGGGGGGGGGGATGTCGATAAATCGCCAAAATCACCTCACGTAATTAATGGATGCCCCCTTATTGTTCTCGTTTATACTGGGGTCGGGGATGACCCCTTCCTGGCGCCAACTTCATGAGAGATAAAATGAATGAAGTGAAGTGAAATTGAGCAAGGAGTTGTAAGGTACGATCCCGACATTTGCCTGATGTAAAAAATGGGAAGCGCGAGAAATCATTTTAAGGGCTACTACTGTGTCATACTCACTGAAAATTAGTGCTAAAATAAAAATTAGTTCGCTCACTTAACATTTCACGTTATTCACTGTTACATTTTTCACACTCATATTTTCAAGACACCAGCTTTCTACCTTACATTACAATTTAGACTAGATTTTTTGCCTCCATTTAAGTTATTAATTTTCTCATTTATACACTGTTTACTGGTCCTTGACTCACCTATAGCTTACGTCATCGAATGCAATCATACATTTTAATTGCGTTCTCAACTTGAAACGAGAAACGAGCGCATTTTCAGATGCAGCAGATCTACCAACTCTCTCTAAACACTTAAAGAGTCATAGACTCTCAGTATCTCAGAATCCTTGGAAATAAACTGTTTCAAGTAAACTGCAGTGCTCTATTAGGCTACAATATTTCAGGTATATTTCTAAACTATCATTAATGCCAGTATTGCTTAGTTAATTTCGCCATTATTGTAGATGTATATAAGCCAATCATTGGTATGCATCTTACTTATTAAGAAAAGTAGGCTCGTTAGTTCGTCACGGAACTGCTAGTTACGTTTTCATTTCTTCCAACAGTTTCCATTCAGTGGAAATTTAAATTACTATCTTCGGAGCGAGTTTACGAGCTATGGAGCGAGCCTATCACGCCAGCTTCGGCCAGCATCCAACTGTTGAGTCGTGTCGAGTTACGACTTCAGTGAAGAGTACCTATGTGTGTTTGGAGTTTTGCTGTTCACCTCGGCTTTTCTGAATTGCGTCTGGGGCCTGCCGTCGTGCGCCTTTTAAGCGTACGCTGGGTAAACCGTTAAAGATACCGGGCGAAGCCGGGGCGGGTTGCTAGTAGTATAGTATAGTATAGTTCCCAGTCATTACACGCTAAACTTACACTATGCTTGACCTGATGGCGGCTGTGCATTCTCTGGGATATTACGGTGAAGCTGGCGGTGAATGCGATGATCTTATTGCACATTCTTAACTCATTATGACTGTAAACTACGAGCGCTACGTACAAGGTTTGCGGTAAAAGTCAATTTACTTTATTTTGTGGTTCTAATTTTCATTAATGAAAAATATATAAGTAGAAAACTGGAACTATTTTTTGTGAGCACCGCTATGCTAGTTCTCCGGCGCGTCCGCTACGCTGCGGAACTAAAGCTTGTCGCTAAGGAACTGCATGTTAAATCTGGCGAGTTTCCGGTATTAGTATTCTGTCGACACCTTGTGATGTAGCGGCTAATATTCTTGGCTGTCGCCCCGGAGGTCCGAGTTCGATCCCGGCTCTGCCATAAAATTTAATTCTGGTCTGAGGACTGGAACGGGGTACACACAATCTCGTGAGGCAAAACTGAGGAGTGGGTTCGATTCCCATCTCAGTGGGTACACGATACTTCGTGAGTCAAAACTGAGTTCAAAACTCAGGTGGGTTCGATTCCCACCCCAGCCATCCGTGGTTTCCCTGATCTACTCCAGGTACATGCCGGGATAAGTTAGTGGTTATCAAGGCAAATTCTACACACGCCCAATGTACAGCACGATGTCCAAGCTCATAAATGAGAACAACAAGCAGCAAAAGAATTATGTAGTTGTTGGTAAAATAGCAACAACAATAGGGCTTCTTTCTTCCCCATCCTCAGAAACCATCATACGATACGGTGCAGCTTGGTGCGTTACTGCAGTCTGTAAGTGCTCTTCTTGGAACGTGCACATTTCATTTGGGAATGTGATTTAAGCGCGGCCAGATGTGTGTTTACTGGCGACTGGCCCATGGAGCATAAAGCCTAGCCCAGCCCGAACCCTTCCACTTGAAGATAGGTTAAGACTCCATACTCTGCACTTGGCAGCTAAATATAGTCAGCCCACTGCTGCAGCTGTGGGGTTGCAGTGAGCATGCGCTCCTCTGCTCCCTCTTCTTTGTTCTCGGCGTGGTTCGGCGAGGGGAGGTTTTCTCTTTAGGGTGCGTCTGGGCCTGGGCCTTGCTTGCTCCCCTTCTGGATTTATTTCCCCCTACGTGTGTATCTCACCCTCATCTCTTCCCTTCCATTCCCTTCCTTCACGTTCCATCAAATAATCTCCCGGGCCTGTCTTGCTGTACTCGGCACAAATACTAGCCGTTTCATTATGTTAGTCTCCTTTTCTCTGCACCAATCCCTCTCTGTATCGGGTTGCATAGTTATGTAATTCCATCCCCGTCATTTAAAAATGACTGGGCTTCTTCAGTATATTTTGGTGATGGCCACATCTTTCCAGGGCTGCCAACAATCGCTCTTTGCGCGGCCATTCAGCATTTCCTTATATTTTCAGTCTGTCACAATTTATGCAAGATTTCCGTATTCGACAGATTATGATTCTATGACGTTGCCCGATCCAGTCCAACACCGCATTGCTCTTATTCGCACACTAGTTCGTCTGCTAATGTGGACTAGACGACTTTCCTCCGTGGTACCCTGCACGCATACTCATCAAGCAAGCGAATTTCTTGGCCGACACTGGTTTATGTGATATCTATACTTACTAATATAATAAAGCTGAAGAGTCTGTCTGTGTGTTTGTGTCTTTAAACGCGCTAATCTCTGGAACTACCAGTCCGATTCGAAAAATTCTTTTTTTTATATGATAGCCAGATTCAAGAGGAATAGTTTAGGCTATGTAGTATTAGGTTACACCTCTTAGGTAAACTTAAAGATTGATTTTTGTTCAGTAAGTCGGTAGAACAAGTGCTCCCGAACTGTTCTATTCGCATGCGCTGGCGTTATGGCGTTACGTACACCGTTTCACCGATCTGAACCAAAATTTGTATACTTACCCTTTGGAGCCCTGCGAGTAACACAGTCTGCATGCAATTTCGGACAGACCACTCCATTCCTTGCATTTAGGCCCTTTGGCACAAATCTACACCTTTTCACCGATCTGAACCAAAATGTGTATACTTGCCCTTTGGAACCCTGCGAGTAACACTGCCTACATGAAAATTATGACAGAGCACTCCATTCCCTGCATTTTGGCCCTTTGCCTCAAATCTACACTGTTTCACCGATCTGAACCAAAATTTGTATACTTAGCCTTCGGAAACCTGCGAGTAACACTGTCTGCTCACATTTTGGACAGACCACTCCATTCCCTGTATTTAGGCCCTTTGGCTCAAATATACACCGTTTCACCGATCTGAACCCAATTGTACATACTTACCCTTTGGAACCCGACGAGTTACACTGGTGTTTGAAATTTCCGACTGACCACTCCAATCCCTTCATTTAAGTCCTTTGGCACAAATCTACACCGTTTCACCGACCTGAACCACATTTTGTATACTTACCCTTTGGAACCCTGCGAGTGACACTGTCCACTTTAAATTTTGGACAGACCACTCCATTCCCTGCATTTAGGCCCTTTATCACAAATCTACACCGTTTCTCCTAATTGCACCAAATTTTACATACACTTTGAAACACTGCTGGTAACACTGTCCACTTGATATTTTGGACAACGCTCTCCATTCTCTACATTTAGAATAACAGACAAAATAAACTTGAAAACCTCGTATTAAGGCCCTAGAACCATTCATGTCCGTAGTAGTGTAAATGTAAGAGCATTTTAATAAGTCTATTGTTGACGGGCAGTTCGGGCTGCATCACGTCACCCCTACCAGTGTTCTGGTGCAGAGTTGCGAAAATAGTTGCATCTTGCGCTGTTTATAAATTGCAATCACGGGGAGTAATTAGTGCAAAAGGATCTCTTAGGCCCCTTAAAACATTTATCATCAGGAAAATATTATGCCTCTGTATAAGTGCAATGGTGTTGGTGCAGTACACTGAGGTTACCAGGTGCAGTAAGCGTTGGTGCTTTCAAATTTACCTTCATTTATTCCGAACCTTATCGTTGAGCGCTATGTGGCGATAAATGATAGACTACTATTGCTACCTCAGTAGCTTGGGACAGCCGAAGTTTTCCAAAGTGTTCTGATTATTTTCCTACGGCGCTATGCGACAAAAGACGACACTATTGGTCTCTACATTTCTAACAGCCAATAAGATATAGGCCCTAGGCAGTGTCTTTTATTTCACTTACTACTCTTACTAATAATTTTTTTAATGTGTTTGTAAATTACATGTGTCGGTGCTGTAGTTACAAAATAGCCGTTTCCCTATTCATTATTATCATTACAGGAAAATGAATTGAATGTTACGTCCATTATATTGTACTACTTATCACCCCCTCTACAACCATCACCAGCACCACCACCACCGCCACCACCACCACCACCACCACCACCACAAAAAGTTATTTTTTAAAATATTTTTTTCTGTTTAAGTGCCATGTGCCAGTTCTGTAGTACAGTAGTATTCATTATCATCCATAAAACAAATAAATCCACCGGGCGAAGCCGGGCACTACTGCTAGTCAAAAGATATATGGTAGTTCATCTACTGTGAGTTTGCCCTTTTTTGACAGTTCTCGCGGGAAAAAAAAATAGTTCAACAGAACATATCAATCCGCCGCTACAACGTGCATTCCAGCCAATGAGCTATCACCCACATGGCAGCCAGCAATGGCTGTTGTATTCCGTCCAGGGGTAAACAGCTGTTATGAGTTGCCTAAACCTACATTCATCTCGCACTATCAATTCATCGCCCTTTTTAAAGGAAACTTGTATTTCTTTGTGACATTTATCAAATAATCGTTCTAACAGAACACCTAAAACCCATTGACGAGTTGGGTGCGACGCCAGGCCGCCTGAAGCCTGCCCACGTGGTGAGCAGTGTTTATTTGTATGTTTATCATATCAATAAAATTGTGTGAAGCTAAATTTGTAGGTTAGATTTGATTAACGCTCTATTAAGACCCAACGTTCGTTGCCAGGTTCTGGTTGCGGTGGCATCTAGTAGCCAAGTTTGCAGTTAGGTGTCGTTGACGGTAGCATTTGGTAGCAAAAGTAGGAACTACCAGAAATTGATCGTCTGCAGTCTTTACCTGAATTACAGATAACACACACTAATACAGCCATCGCAATTAACACCGTTTATCATTATGGCGTTTGAAGCCATTTTCAGTGTTGCCTTATATTAGTAAACGAAAGTTTGATGCTTTTCAGTTGGTCAACACGATTGTTATCAGACAAGCTCTACACATACCCAACTACACGGGGCTTATAATTAACCAGTTTCAAGCCACTTAGATGAATTAACAACAACAAATACACCGTTTCTTGAAATAATTATGAAGAAAATACGTCCAAAGAGAATTTTTTGATACTCAACTATGCTGATTAGTGATTATGAATGTAGTTACTTAAAAGGTAGATAACAGTTCAGTTGCGGGATTTCATGCAATGACGAAATAAAATGACGTGTCAGACACCGTGCGACCACTGCAGGGTTGAAGTGAGCTCTTCCTGTGCGCAAAAATATCACACGAAAAGGAAAATCAGTCTTTAGAAGTTGTTGATGATAATTGTTGTTTTAAGGGGCCTAATATCGTGGTTATCGGCCCCTAATGATCTGGGTGATAGCGAAAATGACAATGAAATGGAAACCAAGGTAGACTGAAAAGACGTAGCCTACCTAAGGCAACTTAGACTGAAAGAACTCACAAAAGGCAAGTTAAAGGAAAAAGACTGACAAAGTAGAATTTAGATGGAAAAGACGCGCGCAATGGAGTTTAGATTCAAAATACTTACAAATTGCTAGTTAGATTCGAAATACCCACAACATGCAATGTAGATTCAAAAGACTTACAAAATGCCATGCAGATTGGCCATATTTACAAAATGCTATTGAGGTTGAAAATACTTACAAAATGCATTTTAGATTCAAAATGCCACCCAAGATTGAAAATAGTTGCAAAAAGCGATTGAGATTGAAAATACTTACAAAATGCAATTGAAATTCCAAACACTCTCTAAATGTCGGCGCCCGCGATGCAAAATACTTACAAAATGCAATGTATATTGAAAATACTTACAAAATGCAATTTAGATGGAAAAAAGACTTACAAAATGGAATGTAGAGTGAAAATACGCAAAAAATGCAATTGAGATTCAAAATACTGGTTGGTCCCTCATTTTAGGGACTACGACAACGCGGTCATGTAGCCCCGTGAACTTTGGGTGTGTGTAGAAGGTCTGATAATAGGTGTTAATTGTGATGGCTGTATTAGTGTGTGTTATCTGTTTTTAATTCAAGTAAGAACTGCATACATTCGATTTTCAAGTAGTTCCAACTTTTGCTACCAAACGCCACCGTTCGACCAACTAGTTCTGCACTTTGTTACTAGATGCCACCGCAGTTTACTCCTGGCGACGAACGTTGGAACCTAAGAGCGTTAGTCAAAGATAACCTATAATTTAGCCTCATACAGGTGTAATTAGTGGAAGGTTCTTTATCATGCTATAAATCTATGACATGGGACCGCCGGCTTTACTTCCCCTCCAAGGGATTTTAACGCTCTTAAAGAATCCGACGGTCTCGGCCGGGTTTGAACCCGCGACCTCGGACATAGAAGCTCAGCATGCTACCTACTACGCCACCGAAGCCGCTTATTCAAAATACTCACAAAGAGGCAAGTTAGATTCAAAATACTTACAAAATTCAATTTAGATTCAAAATGCTTACAAAATGCAATTTAGATTCAAAATGCTTACATAATGCAATTTAGGTTGAGAACACTTAAAAAATGGACGTCGAGTGCTAATCCCGGTCTATTTTCAACTGATGGTGTATGGGGTCTTCAGTTCAACAGGCGGACAGCGTCAGATAACTGTTCAGGCGTAACTGACAGGCTTGCCGGAACGCGCATGGCCCGCTTAAGACCTGTTGGATTGATTTTAAAATATGGCGTACGAAAAATTTCACCATGTAAGTTAACATGTAGGCCTACACAACAACTCATATTTTAGGCCTAATTTTTTGCACAAATAAGTATGAAAATTATTCACCAGGACAATGTCGTTGAGGAAATCAATAGTTCTGCTGCCTTTTCTTTCACCTTCAAAAAGAGAGAAATATCTTGAACAAGAAATTCCGTATCTGCTTCCGACTCGATAGTCAAAACAAAGATGTCCGACCTGAAGACCTCTCAAGGTACATACTCAACATTTAAGATAACCACTATAAATTTATCTGAAAAGTGAACACGCGTTCAAATGGACATACACTTTCAGACGACTTTGCGCAATATTATCAATTATAAATATTATTATTTAATATAATTATCACGTTATTTGCACAGGCGGATGAACACGGTAAAGCGTCCATTATCAACCGTACACCTATGTCGCGAGCACGTGGTTGTTCAGTTTGCTAATGCAACTTTTCAGTCTGGCCGACTGAATATGTTGCCAATATATTCACAATTACAGGGACAAGCGTAAAAAATAACCTGAAAAACTTACATGTGATTAAAACATGTATATATTTGTTATGGACTACAGGTTATCAATTGAGTCTTTCCTTATGAAGGTTGGCAACCCTAGCTGTCAAAAAAGTGAAAAACTTACAGTAGGTAAACTATACGTTGACTGGATCCACGCTTGTGTGCCATATACAGTAGATTGTAGTAGGGGAAAAAAGATTGTAGTAGGGGAAAAAAGTCCGCTCAACTGCTGATAGATGGCATGTGCTGAAACATTTCCGCTTATTTGTAAAATGATACTATAGTATGATTTAAAATTCGCTGTTTTGTGATTAGAATTGGAGTAGCATGTAAAGGGGTTGTGCAGTTCCGGAATACCCAAGTTCTGTTAAAAGGGCTATGTGGAAAAGGCAGCAGTGGCACATCTAAATACACGTAAGGAATTGTAGGCCTTAATGTTACATTTATTAACGTTGAAGTTGTATTTGTGCGTGTATATGAAAACGTACCAGGTCTCAGCTCCTTATTGCGGAGATATCACAGATTTACCTGGAAACTAATAAATCAGCACATTTTCATTCATTTGACTATAAACTAAACCCAAAGAAGGTTAAAAGCAAGGGTCATCACATGGCGTTTCGGTACTGTAATTATTAGCAAAATTTTTAAATTGTATATTCTTAGTGGAAAGGTGAAATACCGGAATCAACTCTTAACTACTTAGCGACACGCGTGTACAATCCAGAAATGATGTTAACTCAGTTGCACCAGTCAAAAGGGCATTCATATTATTATTATTATTATTATTATTTTACTAGAAGACCCGTGCTGCTCCGCAGCATTCACTTCAACAATCCTACAGCACTTCTGTCCATATGACATTTGCATGTCTTCATGCTAGTGACCTGAACAGACATTTACGGTACCGTCGCTTTTGGGTAAATGATGAAGTAAACTTATGAGATCAAATGTGTGGGTGTCTGCCTGTCCTCTGTGTGTGTGTCCCACTATTTACCCTGCGTAAGCTTAAAAGGCGCACGGACGTCAGGCCGAGGTGAACAGCTAACTCCAAACACATAAGCTATACTCTCCTCTAAAGAATTAAC
Organism: Meconema thalassinum; assembly: GCA_946902985.2. Classification (NCBI taxonomy): domain Eukaryota; kingdom Metazoa; phylum Arthropoda; class Insecta; order Orthoptera; family Tettigoniidae; genus Meconema; species Meconema thalassinum. The sequence goes on from OX336390.1 coordinate 448,585,087, forward strand.
TCGACACGACTCGGCAGTTTGATGATGGCTGAAGCTAGGGTGATAAGTCGCTCGCAAGCTCGTAAACTCAATCTGAAGCTAGTAATTTAAATTTCCACTGAATGGAGATTGCCGGAAGAAATGAAAACGTAAAACCACTTACAGTGGTCGATGTGGGAGCTGTCGTGGACTTTCTTGCAGAACTTTTCATGCTGAACAATTCTCAGAGAATATCGATTTTTTTTTAAAGAAACATGGACGTTAGGTTTTTCTTCAACTCAATTCACTGAAATCGTAAATGCTCGGCTTCTTTTGGTCATAAATAAATGTTTTTCTACCTAATCCTTCATCGAGAAATCCTTTACAGAATGGTGAAAACCGCATCAAAATCCATCAAGTTGTTCTCGAGATTACCCGTTACATCCAAGAATTGGGAACTTTGTTTTATACTAAGTAGATAGAGATATGCACACAATTTAAGGCTACAGCGGTACAATTTGGTGTTTTGTCTACTTATGAACAATGGTATAAATTTAAAATAAAAGATGGGTCTCTTATATTTGAATTTAGAGATGTAACTCTTGGTTAACATATAGAGGTGTGCAAATTAATAGAATTAAATAAATAATTTTAATTAGTCGTAATTACGTTTATTCAAAATCATTTTATTGACCAACTTCTTTTGTTGTCCTACTTAGTAGTGTTTCCCCTCCCATGGAATTACACCTTTTCCCATAAGGAATTGCGTCTGGAAACTTTCAGATTATTGGCTTCCGAGGGATATCTGAGCTGGGTCCTTTTTCAATTTTTCATTGACTTTAGAATTCAAGTCAGGTGATTTCAATGGATATTTCACGAATCTTTGAATAGTTCAATAGCGTTCATCAGTTAAAAGATCCCAAGTCCCTCCGCTCTAAATTCACTTGTAAAGTAGAGTGAAGTAATAAAAACGAAACGTGTGGCATTTTGCATTTGCAAGGCTCCTCTGTCAGTGTATGTTAGGTAGTCAGCCCGAAGGCTGGTTGGATCCTCAAAAAGCACCGCCGTTACGTTATGTGAGTAGATACCCACAAAAACCCAAGGCAGCGCTATTTTGAGGCGTTCTAGGCAAGAAGAGGAGTGAGGTAGTTTGCCATTGCTTTCCTCACTGAGTCAGAACAGTAGTCCTAACCCTATGAGTTGAACATTTACAGCATTCACAGGCACTGACTGTGCCCCGAATGCCATTACTAAGCACCACCCATACCTCAGTAGCTTCCATATAATCACAGCCACGAGTGAGACTGAGACATCAGTGAAAAGCCACCTTTTACTCTAGCCTGTGCCAACTGACAAATGCAAAAGTACTGTATTCATCAAGAGATGGCGAACAGGCCACTTCTGTCAGTGGAAATTCTAAAAAATCATTTTAATTTGAGTTTCTTAAATGAAAATATAATTAGGAGTCTTGGTTAAACATTTGAAGTAATTTCATCGCCTTGTAAATATACTTAGTGCATTAAACCGTGAAAAGTAAAAATGCAATTTTGGAAAACTGTCGAATCTAATAATTTGCACATCTCTGTAAAGACAGCTATCGCCTCCATCCCTACAGATAGAACAGTAAGTAAAGGCGATTGATGAGAAATGAAAAGATAACTCACACAGAAGGAATTAATATTTATTAAGCTGTAAACTTGATTGAGTATATCTTTGTTATAGAACTGAGGGAATGAAATAACAGGATGTAGGATAGTAATCACCGATGTAGGAAAATAATATTTTTTTTACCATTACCACAGGACAGTTATCGTATTAGGGATGCGGACGTCCTTGTATAATTGTTATTTAATCTGTGCCCCGTTTGGTGAGGTCTGTGCTCCTCCGCAACATTCGTTTCAAAATTCTAATAGTACTTCCTTCCATTCGACATTTGCTGTTCGCTTGCCTTTTGGTTCTATTTGAACTTTGACGTCATGAAAGGATTTTGCTCGCGATAGTGCGGCAAACAGTAAAGTTGTCCGTGGCTAAACACCGGTCGAGGTAAATAAATGCCTACTTGATCTAGTGTTTGACCTTGAGCTTTATTAATAGTTATACAAAAAGCCAAACGTACTGGAAACTGCCTCCTTTAGGAGGAAAATGGCATAGAAGTAAGTTATCTGATGGCGTAAGGTCAAGGCGAGGGAGTAGGACATAGTTTCCAACATTTACGCCAGTAATAATTTCCAGGTGTAAGCAATTGTCATGCATCTTCCAAACCAACAGTCTATAGTGCGTCTCTACCTTAAAAGTCAGTATGGAATTAGATGTAGTATTTGCCTCTCACTCGCACTCCTATGTCCTGCAATTAGCTTCGTCCTCTTCTACCCCGGCGATGTTGCCATTTCCCATTAATTGAAAGTGACAAATCTAAGAAAATGTTTGTGTGGTATTATAGAGAATTTCCTGCTCTTTATGATGGTGTAAAAATAAAAGCCATAAATAATTAACACATGGCCCAATTTTCACAATTACGATATTTTAGCGTGAATCTATATTTTTGCGGATATAAAACTTATCACGCCATAGATAATGAACTAATGATCGCAACAGATCAAGAATTTATTTTCAGATTGCCTAATGTTGGTAGAAGATACCCTACTTCTCAGGGCAGTAATTATTTTCATAATAAGAATGATTTTTTTCTTAAATGTTACTTGAAAAATCGGGAATGGTGTCACATAAAAGTTAGCTAGCGAGAATGTTTTTGCTGTTAACTTTACGTTGGTGACTAAGCGAGAAGAAATGTTCATTAATGTCTGAAATAGTTTTTAAAACAAACCAGAGCTCAATATTAGGTAGCATTCATAAGTTATAGCACTTCGCTTAGTCCTCCCGCTCAGCGCTGACGTACCGGAACTTTGTTTCCTAAAATGTGGCCCGCAGGCTATCTTCCCGACTACGTTTGAAGGAGGGTAGGTGATGATGTGAAGTATAACTATGAAATGAAGTTGATTGTTCTTTATAAATTGTCCGCCTCGTTGCGTTCTTGGCTGTCACTGTGCTGTCACCGTGGAGACACGGGTTTGAATCCCGGCTCTGCCAAGAAATGTAATTCAGGTCTGAGGTCTGGAACGGGGTGTACTCAACTCCATGAGACAAAACTGAGAAGAGGCGGGTTCGATTCCTACCTCAGCCATCCTCGAAGTGGTTTCCGTAGTTTGCCTTTTTTCGTCCCGGGAATTAACAAGGGTTCGTTAATGACGCAGAGTTAACGTTTCTGTGCCAAAAAGAACACGGTAGACACACACGACAAAATGACAGGTGAAGTATATGAAAAGTGGTTCGCCGAGCAATATTGTTGCTCAATGTTCCCGAAGGATCTAGCCTAGTAATAGACAATGAAGGCTATCACAGCAGAGAAATATGTTCTTGCTTGTCACCTTACCACACCACCATACCACAGTGAACTTAATCCCATCGAAATGGTATGGGCGCAAGTGAAGTATTCGAGAAAAAGGCCTTATCATATTCATGTATAATTGAATAATTGAAAATCATAAATTATTATAATGTGTGCATTAAAATCGCGCTCTGAGCTTCGGTGTATCATAATCTAAATATTGTACCGTCTTTCGCTTCAAGGCATGAGGTACAATTATATACAACAAACAAATATTTTGGAAATTTGCCGAGTTTTGCGTAAAAGTACGCCTGGTACGAGTTATATTACATCATGTGCCCGGCCTTGCAGAACTTTGTATATGCAGCAGATGTGGCATCAGCTCGCTCCATTTAATGCGTACTGTCTTTTAAGGTAGAGACGCACTATAGTACCGTTCAACAGACCTTGGGTAACATTAATATTTTTCAACAAAATCACAATTGAGCCTTCTTTTAGTCGAAGGATATGAGGTGGCAATCCACTTATGCCTATGCTGTCTAAACATTCTATTGGGAATTGTAGAAGTTCACTCTCATCTTCAGTAATCAAATTATTCACACTGATGTAAGTTCTCGATGATCCTGGGATTAGGTCTAAAACTTTGTCATTGATTTCTTTACAATGTTCATTTTTAGGTGCTAACATCGCTATTTTTGAAAAGCGTGACATATTTTTCAGCGTGGGACTAATTCTAAATTTTCTCCATCGACGTGAGGGTATATACCTTTACCAATTTGTATCAAGAAGTTTCCAAAGTCACGTTGATCTGTATCCGCTCACATATTTTTGTTGAGCTTAAAAATTTTGAATAATGGCCACAAAGGAGAGAACCTTACTTACATTTGAACTGATGCTGCTTTAGATGCGTGAGGCACTACAGGCAATACCTGCCTAAAATCTCCACCTAATATGATAATTTTTCCTCCGAAAGGCACGTCGTTATTCATGATGTCCTTGAGCAACCGATTTACACACATCAACGCGTGCTTATTAGCCATAGAGGATTCATCCCAGATGATAAGTTTTGCTGAACGAATATAAAATGCTTCCTTGCTGTTAACATTCATTCCTGACACAGAACGTTCATGTAAATGTAGAAGTAACTTGAACTTGCTGTGTGCAGTAGTAACATTGCTGCAATACCAGTCCATGCAACAGAAACTACATTTAACCCCAAATTTGTGCAACTGTGAATCAAGCATTGGTAAAGAAATGTTTTTCCGGTGCCCCCTGGACCGTCAATGAAATATGCATTACTCATCCTTTCATTGCTGTTTTGTACTAACCTCAAACTTTCTGTAATTATAGCCGTTTGGTTTCCATTTGCTTGGTTTATCATCCGACTTAATTGATCCTCATTAAGTTTTGGATAATTCATTGGTAAATTTGTCTGAGGGAAATTATCAATAATAGCTGGCAATTCGAGAGAAGTAATGGGAAGACCATGGAGCTTGAATGTATTAGAAATATGTATAAGAGTGAACTGATATGCAATGTTAGGTTCGTGAAACTGCAGATAATCTTCTGATAATGAATTCTTGAAAATGTCCCATAACTATCATACATTTGAAGGGGTCTGAAAGATACATATGTAAGAAAACAGTTGTCGTAACTGAGAGGGCATCTGAAATTTTGACGCTCCTGCCAACCAACGCTGCCATTCAGAATCGTCAATCAGCAAACCTCGCTCCTTAGCTGTTTCTTTAAAAGTAGAATAGACAACTGCTTTGTATGTTCGTAGATCCTGGAAGCTGGTAGCACCTATGACGTGAAGCAATAACAGGCGTCAATAATACCTTTCTGTTTCTGTAGGCGAAACATTATGCATTCTGCCTATAATTTTTGAAACATTTTTTTCTTTTTTGCCACTGGCAGTTGCTCTTATTCCAGACGTAATGTACTGTTGTTTCAGGATATATATACGGACTTCTGGCTTGCGAATCTTGATTTAACTAGAACCACGCTTGTAATTCCGTGTTGCGCAACTGTGCTTGAAGTAAAATATCAGGAGCGTTATCATTTTTAAAATAGATATTTTGCAAGTTTGGCAAGTGAACTGGTAATCGCACAAGAGAATGTAACTGTTCATGCATGTGAAATGAAAATATCCTGAATGCGGCTTCTGTTGGACCAACATATCTAGCATTTAGGAAAGAAGTAATTTCATCGTAATTCACCGTTTCGCCTTCAGGACATATTTTAACAATGCAGCAGTCATGCATGACCTTTAAACACATACTTGTGGATTTTAATATATAAGATATTTGTGGATGTATTTAACACTCCGAACACATGGGCATATTTCAACATTAATATGAGCTTGCACGTAAAGTAAAAGAAATGGATTGTAGAGAACAATGAATCGACAATCGACTTCAATGACAATGCCTCGAATTGTTTTTATAATAATCCGTCCATTATTTCTTCTCCTATACGAAGGATAACCATTGGCATTATCGTTGGTCTCTTCCTGAAACTGTTTAGGGAAATCTTTCTTACATATGCCATCTTTCATACAGACTGAATCAGGATTCAAAGACTCGCGAGGACCATGTACCATATGACGCCTTACCAACTCGTATAGCGCTTCATCCTCGAGATCTGGTATTTCGGCTGACCACACTGTCAATGTCAGACATTTCTCGAAACTTACAATCTTCCGTTAATGTTAAGAGTAAATGGATGTGCGGGAGACCTCGTTTTTGAAATTCCACTGTATATAAGGTAGAGCTCCGCTCATTTCAAATTGTAAACATTGTAAATCAAAAACTATTCTTTTTTCTAATATGGAACCAACAGCAAAGCACACCTTATTTATTGCTTATTACATACTAATGTTGTCAAAATACAGTTATAACAATACACCGGCTTGATGAAATAAAATATAAATCAAAGCAAAAATGACGAATCACAAATATAATGGGGCTATTACGCCCATGCTTGGGGCTATTTCACTCACTGTATTAATGCCCTTTCCTCAACGGCATTTACCACAAATGAAGTTTTTCCTTCCTGTAGCCCCAACATACATGTCATAATACCAAGTTTCACAGTCTTGACATTGAATCCAACCACCCTTTAATGATGACTGAGTGGTATAAAAAGTAACGCCACAAAATCCACATGGTGTTTCTTCCTTGTCAAAGTCTTTTGGTCGTACGGATTGAAGGTCCCGGTCATTTGTCTTGCAAATGTCTCGAAAATGTTTTTGGCAAACTTTTCTTTACGGGCCTTATCAAATTTTAAGCTCCGTTTTGACTTTCGAATCTGTTCTGGTGTGCATCCAAATACTCTTGTTGCCAAGCATTTTAGCCGGGAAGCTAAATCCTTCTCCTTTTGCATTACTAAATGCTGTGGGATGAACCGGTGGTTTGTCCACTATGATTTTCTCTAATGGTTCTTGTCGTTTACGCAAATGAACACGATTTTTAAGTGTTGAATAAGGCACATTGGATAGTCTAGCTACACCTCTCATGCTCACATCGCCTCGTAATAAACTTGAAATAGCTCGGTCAATATCTTCTTCCGTCCATTTTCGAACTGGCCCTTTCCTTTTATACGTCCGTACCATCTCTAACGTATCAAGAAAGAGATACTAATCTGCTATCTGAAATAATTTGGTTGCAATATTATAACAAGAGAGAAGTCTTGGCTGAGCGGAGTAGCCCCCATATTTCTGGGCGGAGTAGCCCCAATTACTGGAATTTACAATAGCGCGTCTTGTGTTGGCTGTGACCAAGGAGACGCGCTACCTGCTATGTCCAGGTGTAAATTAACCTTCAGACTGCCAGGCGCCTCACTTCCGGGAAAAATAAAGCCCTTACTCTGGACACTAATCCTTAAGTTGCCAGCACAATTTCTTAATGACGACAAATTTCACAACATAAACAACGTACCTTGCAGTATTCTCCCTTTGTTTTACTCAACACTCAAGCTGTCACTTTCAAACAAACGATAGGTGTAGTAGCACAAAGACCGAGGGTCACACTGAACACAAAGGGCGATATCAGCTGAGCAAGGTGGCTGCTCAGTGCAACGTCAAGCTTATTTTGAGCGGGAAAGCCCCGTGGGCGAATTAGCCCCGCCGTACCCTAGATATGCTTTTACCAAAAATTGCCTTAACATTAATCAATCGTAGCAATTCCTTTACTTTGCAATGGAAAACTCACTTCAATATCAGGCCTATTATTAGCCGTTTCCCAGAGATGAATGCTGTTAAGTATTTCTGGCCAGCCCGCATTATAGGTGAACGTAATGAATAAATCTGGCTTTCCAAACTTCCTCACTATCGCAATCGTATCCTGATAATTTTGCAATATTTTCCTTGGGCTACCTGTAAAAGAAGATGGCAAAACTACAATACGACCGACTCTGAGATTTTCATTTTTTGCTCGTACATGCAAGGCGTCTGCTAAACCGGCATATGTATCAACTCGTAACTTCGTTTGTTGATGACGTATATATTTTAACCGGTCATCTTCCATACGACAGTAGTAATCCACGAATAAATATCCATTTTGTAAACTTGAGCAGCGACAACTAACTCAACATGACCTCTATGAACACCATTCATAGACATATACATTTTGTAATCATCGCTCGTATTGATAGCAGTTTCGTACATATCGCTGTTGACGACAATAAAGGAAGAATAATTATTCCACTTGTCTGTAACTTGTTTTACAATTCGCTTTATGACCTGTGTAAATAAACTCTGATTTTTGTACTCACAATATGCCAATGACCTGAACAGACTCTTACCGTCACCTTTAATCTTTGTAACATTTGTAATTGAGTGTCGCCTCTCATTCCTCATAATATGATTCATTGTTGATTGATCACACAACCTATAAGGACGAATGATGAAACGAAAAGAAGACAGTTTGTAGCTGGTGAGACCAAAGACTATATAACAGAAAGATCGAATACACAATACAAAATGGCGGTTCCAACATTCGACTGTAGCGGCATCTTCGTGAGATTAGTTGTCTTTCGTGTACAGTATTTGTTGTCATTCAAAGAGATGTTGACATGACAGTGTCATTAGCAAAATGACTGCTGATTGTGCATGAGCATTTCAGTCTCAAAGTAATCCATTCTTTGAGAAGTTTTAATAAAATTATGTGCACAGAATCGCCTTCTACTTATTGTATGGATACACGCGACATTAGCGCCCGAGTGGATCAGGTAGAAGTTAACGATATCAGGTATGGATACATGTGACATTAGCGTCCGAGAGGAGCAGGTAGAAGTTAACGATATCATGACGTAATTAGGGAACTCTCTGTTAACATCAATTTAGATTTATTATTGGGGCGGCCTTGAATATCATGATACAGTGTTAGTCGTTGTCGCCTAGCGACAATATGTCCGTCAAGTCATTCGATATTCCATTTTCGTGAGGCCTTGAAGGAAGTAATATTCGCAATTATTTTAATACTCGAATGATATAATCAGCTAAGGTGGGTATAAATCGACGGTGCTTGACGGGCATTACATTTTAAGACAAAAAACGTCGTCGTAGTGCAAATACTTCCCGAGATATTTCAGTTTTCGTAAAGGGTGAAATTATTTGAAAACTATTTTAATATATAAGATTAGCCTACTTTTCACATTTTGCAAAAATGAGGAAAAAGTAGACTTATGAGATCGATCCGGGAAAATGTGTGTCTGTCTGTCCGTCCGTGTGCCCCCCCCGCCCCCCCTCTTATCAACTCCTAAACGGCTGCAGCAATCGAAACCAAATTTAGTATGAGTAAAGGTGTATACCGGAATATCTCAAGCCCATATTTGAAAATTATGTCAGTGCTACCAACTGCTGAAAAAACGCACTAGAAATTTGAGCTCTATGTTGGATATCTTGGAAGGTATGCATTCAAAAATTGGCACACATGTAGGTAATACTGTTTCAGTTTAATTTCCCGGAGGCCATTCACGACAGTGTTGCCAAAATAATTTTAAGCCTTCTGATAGGTCCAATTTTTAAATGCTGTAGGCCTATGTAATGTGTGTACATAAACAGATAAGACTGGGCGTATTCTTAAGAGCCACCAGGGCTGCCAACTGTTTATAAATGCTGCCTATATTTTTTTTTTTACCCTAATATCAATATATCAGAAAGTATGCAAGCCAACAGCTCTATACTTTGCACACGTATAGCACTTGACATTCTAGATTACTTTGGAGTAATTAATATAAGTCAGTGCTGCCAACATGATTCTATACCTGCTGATAGGTCCAATTTTAAAACACATGTAACTTCTCTACTAACAAATGGATTTCATCCAAAATTGGCACAACAAGATATCATAATATTTCAGATTATTTCTGACCAGAACGCGCATGACATTGTTGCCAACATGCTTTTACGCGTGCTGATAGATCCAATGTATAATGCATGTAACGACCATTGGACGTCAACCAAATGTTGTATTCTGTACCTTAAGAGATGGAATTAAGAATATATTCAGTCACCAGGGCTGCCAACTGTAGAGCTGTATTAGGCTACATTATACCAAGTATATTTCTAACTAATTAAACATTTCGATATTACCAACTTAATTTCGTCATTATTCTAGATAGGTTCATATACTGTACTGTAGATTAATCATTGGCATGAATCTTCATTTTAAGAAAAGTAGGCTCTTTAGTTCGTTACGGAACTTCTTGTTACTTTCGAATTGAGCCACTATGGACTGCAGTTAACAATCAATATCATTTTCTGTGTGTTGCTCTTGTCTGTCTGCCAGCTTTGATGACCTGCCAGTATCTCCTGAGCTCATCACTTACTGCCTTCTTCCAATCTTCTAAAAGAGGTCCCCTCCGTTTTGTGGGTTCTGTCCCTTCCCGGGTAGTTTTTGATAATTTGTCTAAATTTGTTCCTGTGAATGTTGTCCTCGCGTATATGGTACTGATTTCTGTAAGATCTTTATTACATTCTTGGAACCGTCCCAACTGTTTAGCCTTTGGTTTCACGAAATTCCAAACTCTCTTTGTCAGTCGATCATCGGGTATTCTAAAGATGTGCCCATGGAATAACCTTTTCTTTTTCATTGTTGATTTGACTGGCACTATCTTTCTGTACAACTCTTCATTTGATTTCAACGTATGTGTCCGTCAACCAATCTGTTGCCTAATTATTTTTCTCAATATCCTGCGTTCTCTTTTGACTAACTGGTCGACTAGTCCCCGTCTGTTCATAGTCAAAGTCTCCGAAGACTTCAGGTTTGACAACCGTGCTGTAGTGTCTTAACTTGGCCCCAATGTTTAGCTACTTCTTATTATAGTGATTCTTCGTCAGGTGATAAGCTCGATCTAATTTCCAGATTCTAAGTTGCTTCCTGTTCTAGGCTTATTTTGTTGGATTATCTCATCTAGGTATCTAAATTTCTTCACACGTTTAATCTTCCCTTGGTTTGTGATCATCCATTCTGGTTCATCGTAGATTTCTGTCGTGAATTTTGTCTTCTCAAAGGAAACCTGTAACCCTACTATCTCAGTCCTTTCTATCAACCGATTGAACTTTACAATTGCTGACTTAATAGTGTTGGAAAAAAAAAGCTAGAGCTTCCAGTTTGTGCTCTAGTCTGAACTGTTCTTCATTCCATTCTTCTCGACTCGGTGTCTTCCTCCATTCTAGAATAACCTTTTCCAAGGCACAGTTTGAAAGGATTGGAGATAGTCCATCACCTTGTCTGACACTAGTTTTGATTACAAAGGGATCCGAGATCTTGCCAATGAATTTCACCTTTTATACTGTGTCGGTCAAAGTCTGTTTTAATCAGATTTCTGGACGTGTCATACCCCAAACTCTTTTAGAATATTCAATAATGACTCGGTCAATTGATTCATACATATGTTTTCTTAAATTCGATGAACACGACCACATAGTCTTACCAGGTTATCGTCTTATACCCGATGATGTTTTATTAACGTTTTTCTTGTCTCCCTTCTTATAAGGCGGCTTCGGTGGCGTAGTCGGTAGCATGCTGAGCTTCTATGCCCAAGATAGCGGGTTCAAACCCGGCCGAAGCCGTCGGATTTTTTAAGAGCGTTAAAATCCCTCAGTATGCCTTCCTTCGGAGGGGAAGTAAAGCCGGCGGTCCCATGTCATAGATTTATGGCATGTTAAAGAACCTTCCACTAATTGCACCTGTGTGAAGCAAAATTTTATAGGTTAAGAATGTAAACAACGCTCTTAGGTTTCTAGGTTCGTTGCCAAGAGCCGACTGCGGTGGCGTCTAATAGCTAAGTTCTGAACTTGGCCTAGTAGTCGTTGACGGTGGCGCTTGGCGGCAAAAGTAGGAACTACTTGAAAAATTCTAAGTTGCAGTACTTAAATTTAAAAAAAAAAACAGATAACACTCACTAATACAGTCATCACAATTAACACCGGTTATCAGACAGATTCTTCACACACTCAAAGTACACGGGGCTACATGACCGCGTTGTCGCAGCCCCTAAATTTAAGAACTAACCAACCAACCATCCCTTCTTTTGGAGAGGTTGAAAGAATGCCAATTGCCACTCAGAGGGCAATAATATTATTACTCAGGTTATCTAGTTTGGCCCCTTAAGCCATTGTAATCACTAAGGCTCGGATAGTTATGTCTTTACATATTTTTTAATTTCACTGAATATTTTCTATTTATTTACATATTTTTGCCGTTTTTATAAATAAACACATATTCTGGCGTATTTATTCATAAGTACATATTTCCTATATTTGGTGGTATGTTGTACTCCTTGGATGACTGCTGCCGACATTTTCGACGCTTGGAAATTCCAGTAATTTGCTTTTCTATATAGGGGCGTGGTGGCTCAGCGGTCTAGCTGTATGCCTCTCACCAAGGCAGTCCGGGTTCGATTCCCGGTCAATGCATGTGAGATTTTCGAAGTGAAATGCCATGTCCTGTGGTTCGGATTCCACGTAAAAAGGAGGTCCCGTGGCTCATGATCTCAAGATTAACGGTCACGTTAAACTACAAGCTTCCTTTTTGCTTTTCTATATCGTGAATGCACCATTGACTTTGTATTGTAGTAGTTTTTCAAGACATGAATTCCCTAGCCATTAAGTATAGCAGTCTAACTAAGCCTGCAATAGCCCGTACCTTGACAGGAAATTTTACTTAAATTTTGAGTGGTCTGCGAAACTTGTATTGACAGTGTGTTATGAAAGTTTTTGAAGTGACCTTTTCTTCTGCTCTTTAGAATGAAATTCGAAAACAGCACATACATGATTTCGTATCGAGCATCTGCAATACGTATTGTAGGATTCGGAAACTGAGGCAAGCCCCGGCCTATTAAGCGGAAGCAATGTTTTGTACTGTAGACAGAATTATGAATTATTCAAGCAGTTAGACGTTTCAACTATATTTTTAGTAACTGGGGGACATAAATATGATACAAAATTTAGATTTTGTTTTGAAAACTTAATCACATATTTTCCACTTTTAAGCACAGCAATAAATCCATATTTTTGAAAAGTTAGGCATATAATTATCCGGGCCCTGGTAATCACCACCATCATTGTCATAAAAAATCAGCCGAATCAACATACAAAATGCACCTTTTCCCTGAAATACACATTTCAGTAAAAATTACGATCCTACAACGTAGTCGTGCGCGTTAATTCATTCGTTTGTGGAGGGGACAAAAAATGCCGAGCACCCAAGCAAAATGAGCCTGAACTTGATCCAAGATCGAACCGACGATTGTGGGCCTAGAAGATGGGCACGTTATGTTTATTATGAGACGACGTTTTTGGTCAGCCGGTGGTAATCTGCTTAGCAGAACAAGTGTTTTTAATGTGGGCCGATTGAATAGAGTCTTGATTAGCTTAATATACCAGCTTGTGGCAGTTGCTCGTTTCGAAACTATTGTGACCTTAGCATTATTTTGGATCCTTGCTTCCTGAGGTGACTCCTCCATCCAAACGACCTTGTGTCGACTATCAGGTCTTGCTAGAACAGGTCTGGAAGAAACATTCTCTGTTCTTATAATTCGGATGTAAATTCTTCGATGCCATGGGTGAAATGCTGAAAATGAAGTCCAGTGATAAAGCATAGTTCTTGCTAACTATGGCTCTGATCAAGAATACAGTTCGTACTGACCTTTGATAAATTACCTTCCTCAAAGGGTCAGATGTGTTGGGGTAGCGCGCCTGCCTCTTAGGCCTATTTAAAAAAATTAACCTCTTAAGGCAACTACTTTTTTTTGACGTTCTAACAGGTTAATTTTAATTATTCTTGGAATCCTTCAGTTAACTATTTTGCAAGTAAATCGTAACGTGCAGGTTTACTCGGTGTTAGTCTTTTACTTTCACCAAGTTTACCATTATTAACCTAGGACAGCGCACTCTTTCTCTCGATTGGTACCATATCTGTTGCGCACGCCGTCCTGCTCATCGCAATATAATAAACAGTAACGTCAACTAATTTTCACCATCAGCTGCGCTAATAACAAAAAATACACTTGGGAACAGTCACACTGCGCATGCCTCGTCAAACGCTTTGGATGGGACATAAGAGTTAGTGTAATTTACTCCACCCTTAGTGATTAAGAAGGCAAGGTTGTCCATTCTTCTGCCATAGGACTTATCTGTGTTTTCTTCTGTGTCGGGGATATGAAGTTGTCCTCATTAACTCTCTTGGGCCGGGAATAGGACCCAAGGCCACTGGAACTTACGACTTGCGTCCATCTACTCAGCTACGAAGCAAGACGATATTTGTTATTATTATTATTATTATTATTATTATTATTATTATATTTGGCATCGGCTATAGATCGGGTTCAAATATTTTAAGGTGATACCTGGTGGTATCTAGGCGATCTATTCATCAATTTCGACGTTCCAAGTTCCTGTACCATTCGGAAGAGGAACTTGGTCCACATGTGTCACGGATATTTAATATTGACAAGGAGGAATCTATCTCACAATCTGGGATTGAAAAGGTGAAAACTCCATCTCTGATCCTTCCTCCTCCTTCCATGAAGAGCCTTGGCCTACCAAGTCACCGCTGCCCAGCCATTTGGTCAACCGATTCCGGAGTGCGCGTGGTCAACGCTTCGGGTCCCCTCAGCCGTTAATATTGGTTTTCCTGCTGCCCTACTGTCAGACTACTCAGTTCTCTTCACGAGACTGAGTGCACCCCGTTCCAGTCCTGACCAGTGAGCGATCCGGTATCTCCAGTCGTGATCACGGATGTCCCGTTGATCGCTCTGTGATCCGTCCCACCGCCTTCGTATAAAAACTTGGGAGTGAACTGTCCTATCGTGAGTGCAAAAGATTTGGGTTCGATCGCCGAGGGAAGTCCCATTTTCAGGTCTTTAATTACTTTTGACGTAGAAATCTTCATATCATCCACAGCAAAAGAGTTATTCTCTGTTGGAGTGACTGACTGACGTTCGGAGAGCCGACGTTCGAATCTCGGTGCTGAAAGCATGCACCCTGAGGCTGATGGGTGGTATGGTGGCTTACATTAGTTCCCATGGTACCTACCTCAATCGTACTTGTGTTGAGTGGCGCAGTCAGGTAAGCGCTGGCCTCTAAAACTCTGATCCCTGGTCAGTCCGATGGGATTTAAGGGTGTTTAAATGCGACAACCTCGTGTCAGTATATTTACTGGCACGTTATTGATCCTTTCCAGGTCTTAAAATTACAGTTACGCACACAGCTACACACGCCACAATAACACAGATTATATCAGACAAATTCCACTCGTCCGAGCTGCAAGCCTTTGGTCCCAAGGTAACACAGATTATATCAGACAAATTCCACTCGTCCGAGCTGCAAGCCTTTGGTCCCAAGGTTGTGAAGAAGAGTATTGTTCGCTTTGTCTTCAGTATTAGCATCAGCCTAATTTAGTTGCTTTTAAACTACAACTAACTAACATTAAGAAATTTTCTAAGCTGAAGAAAAGGCAAAAGAAATCCCATTTTATTACTGTTCTTACAGCTACTATATTTATTCTTCGAAGACTTGAGCAAATGTGCTACATTAATCGAAAAAAATATAAAAATAAATAAGATACATGGCTGAGTTGGAGACAGCTGGTAGACATTTGAGGATCTTTAATGTGAGATAACTTTGTCAGTTGACTATATCCCGATATCCGACGTCTCGAAAACATCTCTTTTAAGGGGTGTTAAAATAATATTAATAATTATAATACAAAATGATCTGCACGAGATTGGGACCCACGTGAAGATATCCAGGAGCGTGACTAGCTCTTCAAACATCAGAGGTTCCAACCAAAGCTGACGCTGAAAACTAGAAAGGTATGGACAAAAGAGAGAAAGAAACAACACCCTCTTCGAATATGGGAATTCTGGACTAATTTTGAAACTAAAAGGAAACTATTGTCATTTAGACTTTCACGGCCCGTGTTATTATTCATAATGTTGAATTTTGGGCATAAGCCCAAAATTTAACATTATGAATAAAAGGAAACTGTTGAAATGACGCAGTCCTTAGTTGGCTGAAACGAAAGAAGGAGAAAGAGAAGAAGAAAAATAAAATCACCGACACCGATCGGGTAGTTCAGCTTGTTAACAATAAATCAAAATGTTATAGGGCCACGCTATCTCTGATCTCGGGAGGCCAGTTGGATTGAATCGTACCCTCCGCCATCCTTGAAGTACTCGTAGTTTTCTGTGGTTTCCCATTTTCAACTCCTGACAAATGCCCGAATGGTACCTTCTGAAAGACAGCGGCTGTTTTTGTTACCCAGTTTCATTCATTTTCACTCTTCCGATAAAATTGACTCAGGAAGAGCATCAGGTCGTAGACTTCGTTCGTTCGTGTCACCTAATTAGTCGAATAATAGTTTTAATCGTGTTTTTCAAGCTGTTCTCCAAAGAGTGTATAAAACTGGCTCTCTGTATCCTGCACAGATAGCATACGCTTTTCTCGGCCTCAAGTGAAAATTGTGATGTTCTTTTGTCTCATATATTCACGCATTCTTCTTCTTTAATCGTATCGGCCAACTAAGGACCACGCTATTTCAACTGGCTTCTCTGGGCTTTGATCTTTGCCCAGTGTTCCTTCATACGTTGCCGGTGTTGCTCTTTTCTTTCTTCCGTCCACATCTTTCCTGTCTTCAACTTCGGTTTTTCATGAAAACCCTGGTGGTCGTGTACTTTCTTCCTGAGGGGATTGCGTTCTTGAATATCCCCACAGGTAATTTCCATCTCTTGCAGGTCACTTTCCACCTCTTCGAACCAGGCTGGCTTGGTCTTCTTATTTTTAAAATAGTTAAAGATCCGGTTCGTCAATCGTGTGGGTTTCATTCTAAGCAAGTGGCCATAAAATGCAATCCTCCTTTTCTTCATTACATCAGAGATCTTCTGGACATGAATATATAGCTCATAGTTATGCCGTCGTCTATATTCACCGTTGTCTTTAATCGGGCCAATAATTTTCCTCAAGATCTTTCTTTCCTTGATCTCCAATTTTTCTACCAGGCCTTTCTTGTTCATGGTGAGGCATTCCGCTGCGTACAGAGCCTCTGGTCGTATGACAGTGCAATAATGCCTAACTTTGGCGTTCAGGGATATTTACTTTTTTTGTAAACGTCCTTGGTGAGTTGGTACACCATTTCCATTTTGTTCATGCGCGAAATGAAGGTTTCTTTCTCACATACGTTGGGTTCTACTCACTCGCCAAGATATTTAAACTTATCTGTCCGTTTGATTTTCCCCTGGTTTACTTTTCACGCATTGTTATTATTATTATTATTATTATTATTATTATTATTATTATATTTGGTGGCGACTTCTGAGTGAGCTTTGCATTAATTTTAACGTTCCTTTAACACGCCAAGAGCTCTTTACTGGGTGACTACGGGATGAGATATTTTCTGTTTAGCAGTCTATAATTAGGCTATAAAACAGAAGTTGTCGGTGTTGCGATCCACCCCTGATCCACCGAAGTGTCTAACGAACAAAACAAAACCTTCTGGTGATATCCCCGATGTAAACTGGCGGGCGGGCGGCTCAAGGTGGTCTGGGATGTGGGCCACGGTTTACTCATTATGACCTCCACCGCTAAGCTGACCTTTCTATTTGACATCTCTCCAAGGCTGCCTTGTTCACTAGCAAATTTATTAAATTAGCAATGATTTACTCTGCACGCCACTTAAGCAGATTATTTTGTAAATTCATTCTTTGTTGTTTATTAAGCTTTTATTTTATCTGTGGAATTGCTCATCGTCACAGTTCAGATTATTTTGTGACTTTGTATTAATTCCTTGATATGTATGCTATCTGTAGGATTTATTATTAACGTTGTGGCTTTCTTCTCTAACTTCTGTCCAGCTGCTTGCCCGAGCGCGTTAATTCATGCTCCACGACCGCTGCTAGTACGAATATTTTTAATCCGGCGCTGACAATGGCAACGGCGCCATCCTGGGCGTGTTTTGCAATTTCTTCTCACTCTCTCCAGATAAATGCTGGGTTAGTGCTTATTTTAAGTCCCAGGGCATCTGTGCCAGTCCCAGGCCCAACTAATTACAGTTCCACACACACAAGTTATCAATACAATGCATAGGCTATACGCGATCCTTACCAAAACTTTTCCAAGCCTCTGATTTATGTAACGACAACAATCCTTAACCACTCAAGTGAAATAATTGGAATTTAATGTAACTAACGTCTTTGAAATGAACTATAAATAACTGTGTATTTATGGCTACAAGTCTTTCTTTCCGTGACTTAAGAAATATCTTATAATGTGTTTCAAATCCTGCCAAATCCTACTTACGTATGCTGTTATTCTTGTTTGAATAAGTTATGTGGATTGGTACGGGTGTTTATTTTAAAATGTGAGGTTGTTTAAACTTCTTTTCAAGTGCTCAGCGTTTTTTGACAATGAAATAAACAGTCAAAATGTTTTGAGAAATATCGCCTACAATTAAAATAGCATAGATAAGTAGTTACGTGAAGAACCAAATAGCCTATTTTTATAGGTATTCTACTGGTATTTTCCATTAAAAACTTTCCCTCATATTAAAATGCTTTTCCTGTGGTATATTAAATGGCTTTTGGTACATGTCCTGCTCTACACAGAGCAAGAAATTCAAACTCAAAACGACGAGAAATAAAAAGAGAAGGTTTTAACATATCGAATTGATGCCACCTTGAATTTTTGTAAACGATTATCATTAGATGACTCTATACTAAGCTCTGAATTAAGATTCGCTGAGCCAAGTTTGATTGCACTCGGGTGATTAGATCGCCAGTAAAGTTAAATAAATATTTGTAATCACTTGGCCGCCATGTTGTTTTTGTGTTTCTTAGGATTTTGAAACTCACATATATGTCCTTTCATTACAGTCCTCTAACACCATACAACATTTAAGTTTAATTGCTTGAATAGTTTCGGAGATATTGAGAACCGGCGAAATATAATTATGGCATTGACGCAATGTTGGATTGTTTTATATAGAATTAATTATATGTCAGCAGAAGGATATTAAATGGTGGTTCATTATACTAACTCTACGCCCCCAGATGTAAATGAAGTTAAATGTATTATCAACTCACTTAAAAATAATAAAGCCTCAGGCAAGGATGGAATAATTGCAGAAATGTGGAAGCTTGTAGATGATGAATTTTTAATAGCGACGACAAATCTATTCCAGAAAATTTGGATTGAGGAAGCAATTCCAGAAGACTGGTTAATCGCCTTAATCCATCCACTACATAAAAAAGGCTCAAAAATTGATGTCAATAGTTATAGTGGGATCTCATTGTTGTCTGTCACATATAAAATATTTTCCAAATTACTTTTAAACAGACTTGAACCACAGATCGAACCACAGCTTGGCGAGTTCCAAGGAGGTTTCAGAAGGAATAGATCGTGTGCAGAACAAATTCTTAGTTTAAAATTGATATTAAAATATTACAACAACAGGCCAAAGAATATCTTTATCTCATTCGTTGATTTTCAGAAAGCGTATGATTCAGTGGATAGGGATACTGTTTTTGACACATTGAAGGAATACCAAGTTGATCAAAAAACCATAAATTTAATAAAACTTACATTAACTAATACGATTTCCAGAGTCAATTTTTTAAATGAAGTTAGCGAGCCCTTCGAGGTAAAAACTGGGCTAAGACAAGGGGACAGTCTATCACCACTGCTTTTCAATTTGGTCTTGGATAAAGTCATGAGGACGTTTTGGGAGAAGAACGATTCAAGTGCTAAAATTGGTACAAAGAATAAGAACCTCAAAGTCAAAGGTTTAGCATTTGCTGACGACGTAGCGTTGTTTGCTGAATCAGAACAAGAAGCTATTAACCAAATTGATCAGTTAAAAGAAACGGCGGAAAAAGCGGGCTTACAGATTTCGTTGGTAAAAACAGAGATGATGACAAGTGATCCGAAATACACTAAGAAAATGATAAAAACAAATTATGGGAGCATCAGGGTCACTGACCGATTTAAATATCTTGGAGAAATAATTAGTAGCAATGGGACGGATAAATTGGCAATCGAGAACAAAAAAAGGGAAATTGGAAAGATTAAATTTTTGTACAAAAAATATATACACACATCAAAAAAAGTTTTGCATCACCTCGGTTCCAAGAGTTCCGGAACCTTTAAATACAAAGGGAATAGAGATCAACACAAACAACATTTCAGCTCGTTTTATTGCTCATGAGACCCACACATTGCATGTTGTACCATCATACAGCTAGACTTTCAGCATTTGTGGTCCAGATTGCAGTACACACCACTACCTCTAATACCCAGTAGCACGTCCTCTTGCATTGATGCATGCCTGTATTCGTCGTGGCATACTATCCACAAGTTCATCAAGACACTGTTGGTCCAAATTGTCCCACTCCTCAACGACAATTCGGCGTAAATCTCTCAGAGTGGTTGGTGGGTCAAGACGTCCATAAACAGCCCTTTTCAACATATCCCAGGCATGTTCGATAGGGTTCATGTCTGGCGAACATGCTGGCCACTGTAGTCGAGCGATGTCGTTATCTTGAAGGAACGCATTCACAAGATGTGCACGATGAGGTCGAGAATTGTCGTCCATGAAGACAAATGCCTCTCCAATATTCTGCCGATATGGGTGCACTATGGGTCGGAGGATGTCATTCAGGTATCGTAAAGCCGTTTCGGAGCCTTCCATGACCACCAGTGGCGTACGTCGGCCCCACATAATGCCACCCCAAAACATCAGGGAACCACCACCTTGCTGCACTCGCTGGACAGTGTGTCTAAGACGTTCAGCCTGACCAGGGTGCCTCCAAACACGTCTCCGACGATTGTCTGGTTGAAGGCATATGCGACACTCATCGGTGAAGAGAACGTGATGCTAATTCTGTGGGGCCCATTCAGCATGTTGTTGGGCCCATCTGTACCGCGCTGCATGGTGTCGGGGTTGCAAAGCTGGACCTCGCCATGGACGTCGGGAGTGAAGTTGCGCATCATGCAGCCTATTGCGCACAGTTTGAGTTGAAACACGACGTCCTGTGGCTGAACGAAACGCATTATTCAACATGGTGGCATTGCTGTCAGGGTTCCTCCGAGCGGCAATCCGTAAGTAGCGGTCATCCACTACAGTAGTAGCCCTTGGGCGGCCTGAGCGAGGCCTGTCATCGACAGTTCCTGTATCTCTGTACCTCCTCCATGTCCGAACAACATCGCTTTGGTTCACTCTGAGACGCCTGGAAACTTCCCTTGTTGAGAGCCCTTCTTGACACAAAGTAACAATGCGGACGCGATCGAACTGCGGTATTGACCTTCTAGGCATGGTAGAACTACAGACAACATGAGCAGCGTACCTTCGTCCTGGTGGAATGACTGGAACTGATCGGCTGTCGTACCCCCTCCGTCTAATAGGCCCTGCTCATGCATGGTTGTTTACATCTTTGAGCAGTTTTAGTGACATCTATGAACAGTCAAAGGGACTGTATCTTTGATACAATATACACAGTCAACGTCTATATGCCGGAGATCTGGGAACCAAGATGATGCAAAACTTTTTTTGATGTGTGTACAATAAAAAGAACCTGTCTATCAATGCAAAATTACGACATTTTAATACTGTTGTTAGACCAGTCATCTTGTACGGCATGGAAACTACAAATATAACCGGAATGGAGAATTTGCTCAAGATAGAAAGAAGAATTTTAAGAAGGATTTATGGTCCTAGGAAAACACAGGAAGGTTA
Source organism: Meconema thalassinum (assembly GCA_946902985.2). Classification (NCBI taxonomy): domain Eukaryota; kingdom Metazoa; phylum Arthropoda; class Insecta; order Orthoptera; family Tettigoniidae; genus Meconema; species Meconema thalassinum. Next base: position 448,606,663 of record OX336390.1, read on the forward strand.
TAGACTGAGATCGAATGCAGAAATTTAAAGTAAAATCGACAACCTTGAAGTGATGATCAGAAAACGGCGACTTCAGTTCTACGGACATATGGTCCGCATGGATTGCTCAAGGTTAAACAAACAAATTTTTGATAAAATCTGGAACTATAAAGGACAAGGAGACTATGTAAAACAAATGAAAGAAGAACTTCAAAAATTCAAAATTACTGAAGAAGATTGTCTAAATCGAATAGAGTACAGAAAAAAAAATTGGTCTCAAAATTCTTGTCGGGGAGAAGAAAAATCTCAACAGAGGAGAATGGACTGCTGAAAGAAGAGCTGCACAGTCGACCAGGATGAAAGACTTCTGGAAGAGAAAGAAGGAAACTAGACCTATAAAGAAGTGATATTTGCGTGGTCCTTGTTGGCCTGTCCGCGGTGTATATATATACTAACCTATATTTCTATCGCTTCTTTAGGACACGATAAATAGAAGCGTGATTTTAAAATATTTGCACAGTCGCCATTTTAAGTTATAAAAATTGAATTAAAAGACGCCAATATATTAAATATATTAAACCTTGTCTGAAGACTTTCCGTGCTAAGTGCTAAGTTAAGGGGCGAGTAAAATCTATGTAAACATTTTGTATTCGCGTCGCTGCCATGGTGGTTTCGTGCTCATCAGGTTATTGAAAGTCCCATAGGCGAGCGTATGTTAATAGCATTTATCAAGATACAAAATTTCAGTTTTATTCCGAAAGAGATTCGTAAATATTGAGAACCGTCCAAATGTTTTGGATGATCGCCATCTTGGATTGTTTTATATGTGGGCCATAGAGTTATGTACCATTAGATGAAGATTATTGCGTAGGTTCATTATTCAATCGTTTCAATCGTCGCCGATTGCGTAATAATGTTATATTTTCCCGTACCTGACCTTAAGGACAAAGGGAATCTCGTCGAACGACTAAAATTGACACCGATTATGTAAATCACAACTTTTCTCCGTGTTCTATCGTGAAAACTACGGGAATCTCGTCAAACGGTTGAGACCAGCGCTGATCGTGTAACATCTCGATATTTCTCTGTACTTGACTGAGATGACAGAATTCGATCACGTAACGGCCAAGATCAGAGCAACTTCTTGTACTCAAGACGGCATATTAGCTGAAACAACTCATTTGATATTAAATATCTATTATTAATTTATATTTTTAAATTTTTTATAACACAGAAGTAAATTTTATTCGCCGCTTTATGCGCAGTTCTTCATTGTTTTTCTTCACCGCGTGATGAGCATATATGCTTGAAGGCCGTAGACGTTTCTTGAATTAAAAGGTAACTAAAATTAACTAAATGGTAACTAAAAAGTAGCTAAAAAAGTAACTAATTTTCACTTCATCCTTACAGTAGACACCCTGTAGGACACACACACACACACACACACACACACACAAAGACAACATTTTGCATAGTGGCCATCTTGAGTGTATGAGTACAATTGAATTAAATTAGATGTCAGTGGATTAAGTCTTGTATAGCCATGTAGGGTGTTAGGTTTCACTGCGGTCGGTTGATTTAATCTCGAGAAAATTCCATTTAAATATTTTAACGTTATTTGGCCGCTGTGTTGGTTTCGTACTCAACAGCTTTTAATAGTCAGATAGCTGAGCTTACCGTAGTATTCCCTATCACGGTAAAAAAAATCAGGGTGATATCGGTTATAGTTTCGGAGATATAGAATGCCGGTGAAATAATTTCGTGGTCGCCATGAGGTGAAATGGTTACCTCCACACATGTACAGCGCGTTCCGAATCAACCCGGAACTGTAAAATGGGTTGCCTACCCACCCCCAATCGGCTTGAAATCTGCTCTCAGCGCGCTAGCGACGGGGCTAAGTTCGATGTCACTGATTGCCGCCTTCTTATGCAGCATTGCAAAGTATTTTACTCTTTCAAAATATATTTAAACCTGCTTCACAATAAGTTTGAACGATTTCTGTTTCAGAACATGTTATTTTACGCTTCTGTTAATGGCTTTTGTAGAGCATTTCTATGAAATAAAATTTTATTTTACAACATAGTTTGTTACAACACAATGTATTTCTGTGTTGTATTTTATTTACAACACAATTTATTGCCTTTTAAACCAATACCGCAAAACGAAATACAATTTGGAAATAAACTAGCCTACTGTATGTTGTAAAATAAAATTTTATTTCATAGAAACGCTTTGCAAAAGCCATTAACAGAAGCGTAAAATAACAAGTTCTGAATCAGAAATCATTCAAACTTATTGTGAAGCCAGTGTAAATATATTTTGAAAGAGCAAAATACTTTGCAGTGCTGCATAAGAAGGCGGCAATCAGTGAAATCGAACTCAGCCCCGTCGCTTGCGCGCTGCGAGCAAATTTCTAGCCGGTTGCGGGTGGGTAGGCAACCCATTTTACAGTTCCGTGTTGAATCGGAACACGCTGTACAGTATGTACGAGTTATCGAAGTCTTGCCTTTTTAAACTAGGAGTACCGTAACGGCGAGGTTACAGCACACACAGTATAGCCTATTAGTCCTTTCTGTGAAAGGCATGATCGGGGTCGGACAAAATAGTAGTATGTCCTTACCGAGCTGCATTGAAAGTGCTTTGGCCGTTTAGATTAGGGGGCACACACATACGGACAAAAGGTGATCCTCATACGCCTACTTTTCCATATGATGAAAATAGGATAAAAATACTAGACTGACCTAACTGCTTGAATGAAATGATGACCAAAAGATGAATGAAGTGCTGCAAGAAAAATAACTTATCACCGAGCAAACCTTTCTTGAAAATGTATACAGTACAGTAAAGGAAATAAGACGTTACCTGCGCTAACCCGGATGAAGTCTGTCTGTTTGCCCTATTGCTTTTAACAATATGCACGTGATTCATCTCGTTATTGCTGATCGGTCTTAATAAGACTAAAATATGGAAGAAGCCATCTAGAGCATGTCTTATCAGAAAGAGAAGTGAACTTCTTCTTTCTTGATGGGAACCCTGATCCTAACATGCAGAAATGTGCTCCTCCAGCTGTCTTTCAAGAGTTATTTATTATTTATCGTATGAGGAATATATGTACAATATATAAAACAACAACAAAATGTGCACACACAAGTTCAAAAATCTCATAATTCTAGGTCAAGCTCTCTGACCCATTCAACTGCTTCAACCGATGCTTGATGGACATCCGTAACAGTTCCATGGAAAGCTCGGAGAGAGCAGTCAGCGACATGACTGTAAGGAGGCACCACAGTCTCAAGCTGTTGAGTTAGACCAGCTTCATTTATGCAGTGAATAAGCACATCTGCCTTGTCCTTTGCGTATCCGATTTAAGATCCTCCATTGGCGTCTGGAAATATCAAATCCATGCAACCGTTCAAAATGGTTCCCAACTAGGTGTTTGTTGGTTACTGAAGAATGCTCCCACTGAATTTTCCACCAGTTATTTACTGTACATTAAAGAAGGATCCTTGAAGGTTAATTGCTGAGTGCCATGGTGCTTTCCTTGACTTCAAACGTTGGTGCACTATTTGTGTAATAGAGTTAATAGCTTATTAAGAAATGTAATTTTATAGGAGCATGTAAAGCCGTTATCTTTGTGTTATGATGAAAGCCCTCGAAGGGGAAAATGACCTGGTCCAGAGTACTAGTAGCGGGGAGTAGATAAAGCCAAGTCAACATTTGATCTGTGATTAAAGGATCTGACCTGTGCTACATTGCTCAGCTTGACAGTTCGTGGTTCTACAGGCAAACTCGAAGTCTCTAAATTAGTTGCTTCGAGACTGCGATCCGATGGCCTTTCCACCATAGTGACCTTCGCTCAAGAGTGCATCAATCTACAGTATCTACGGCTTGATATGCGGCACCGCCGTCGTCTATACAAAATCCTATAGTTTCCCAATCTTTTAAAGGAACTAATGAAATATGCAGTCGAGGGTCTGATACAGAATATGCTGCATTATGGGCACACATACAGAACCTTATAGCTTTCCAATTGTTAATGGAACTACTAAAAATGCAGAATATGAGGCATTATTGGCACATGTACAGAACCTTATAACTTTCCGAATTCTTCAAGGAGCTACTAAAATAAGTGGCCAGGTTGCGGCCTCTTCGTTTTGTAGTCGTTGGAGTTATTAGCTGCTATCCATAAGATCGTTGGTTCGATTTCCACCTCTGCAAAGACATTTAATGCTGGTCTGAGGGCTGGAACTGAGTTAACTCAGCCCCGAGAAGATTGGGAACAGGTGGATGCAATTTATCATGTGGTTTTCTACTTCTACTTCGGGCAACTGCCAGAATGGTACCTAACTTGACCACGGCTGCCTCATTCACAATATATACACAGGCTATATTATAGTCTATTTTTGGGCTGAGTGGCGCAGTCCGTTTAGCGTTGACCTTCAGAATCCAAGAAGGTTCTCTAAATGCGACTACTCATGCCAGATTTGCTAGGAAGTTGAGGATCCCCTTCAAGAGTGATTTCCGGCACCCCGGCTTTTAAACGCCAGGGTCATTAAACCCTTACATATTTACTGTACTCTCTGTGCCGGCCAGTGGTGCCAGTTATCGTTGTGATCATTTGAATAGGTCATAACTTGTAGCATGTAGAGAGAGATTTGCGTCGCTATTTGGAATTTGTAAACACAACTGAATTATACCATTTTACGAAACACTTTGTGGGGAGGCCGGCAGGGTGGCGTAAAAGGTAAAGCTTTCACCTGCTGTGACCAAGATAGCGGAAACAAAACCCGGTGTAGTCGGGGATAATTTCAGGGTGCATGAATGTGACAAATCCGCGTCAGTTCATCTACTGGCATGTTAAAGAGCCCTCTTAGGTATAATATTCCGGCAGCAGTTAAGAGATGTTCAGCCCATAACACTATGTTATATTATTATTATTATTATTGTTATTAATATTATTACGGTTTTAACATTATACTTGTTACTGCTTTGTGGTTACATTTTGATAGCTTATCTGAGGGACGTTTACTGTTTACTGTATATCGCCATCCAAGGAGGAGTGCATACTGTGGAACTGCATACAATTTCCGTGTACTGTGATTGAAAAAACCTGTTATAGGGGGGTCATAGAACCGATGGTGTGTCGGGAAGTACCAGGCACGTGGGCACTTATGCACTAGCGTGCAAAATATAAGTTGGGGAATGTGTCAATCATTGTGGGTTCCGTGTGTTATAATTGGTGCAGGTCTGGTCATGTACCGTTGTAATTTGCTCTAGGCACTCAAGACGATTTTTTTTCTTGTTATTTTTATATGCCGGCAATGAATCTTAAAATGCGGGGCGACGTTTATCGTTGATTTGTCTTCTGGAGAATCAGTTCGATGGTCGACTCATTTTTATATAATCATTGTTATCATCACATCCATCTTGTTGTTGGTTGGTTCTTAAGTTTAGGGACTGCGACAACGCGGTCATGTAGCCCCGTGTACTTTGGGTGTGTGTAGAATCTGTCTGATAACCGGTGTTAAGTGTGATGACTGTATTAGTGTGTGTTATCTGTTTTTTAATTTAAGTACAGACTGCAACTTAGAATTTTTCAAATAGTTCCTACTTTTGCCGCCAAGCGCCACCGTCAACGACTACTAGGCTAAGTTCAGAACTTAGCTACTAGACGCCACCGCAGTCGGCTCTTGGCAACGAACGTAGAAACCTAAGAGCGTTGTTTACATTCTTAACCTATCCAATTTGGCTTCACACAGGTGTGATTAGTGGAAGGTTCTTTAACATGCCATAAATTTATGACATGGGACCGCCGGCTTTACTTCCCCTCCGAAGGAAGGCATACTGAGGGATTTTAAACGCTCTTAAAAAATCCGACGGCTTCGGCCGGGTTTGAACCCGCTATCTTGGGCATAGAAGCTCAGCATGCTACCGACTACGCCACCGAAGCCGCTCCCATCTTGTTGTGCTGGTTTTCAGGTGACCTTAGAGATACACCCTTGACGTGTCCAAATGTAAACAGTATTCCCACTGTGGCGGCTCTGGGGTTGAAACTCTAAACATTCTGTTTATATCTTGTTAATACTTCATCATGTCATGTAGGTTTCGAGTCGCGAATTCGTTCCTTCCTTTATTCGCAGCATCACGAAAGAATTGGGTCATTATTATATCAGTATTCAATGTGCGCGTTAATGCAGTTCGATATTCTGTTGCAAATTATAATACGCAATAACCAATTCAGGCTTTGCACGACAAGTTAATGTTATATTTTAATTTTCTGAGATAAACACGAGGAGCCAAATTATTAGTTTTAATTAGCTTACTTTCTCGTTGTCAAGGAAAATCATGCGCGCAACAGTCCGACCTGTGTTGTTGTTTTGTCTGTATTAGGAACTATGTAATTGGAGCTAAGATTGGGATGGAGGTGGCCTTTTCCTGTACCACCCTAGCATTTGTTTTGAGTGGAAAAGGAGGACCAAAATTAAAATAAAAAGTGGCTGGCAGTTTGCAAAGAAGTTTGAATACTCTGCTCACGGTTGTGGATTCAAATCCCGACAAATTCGGGTGGTGTTTAATTTTTTTAAATACGAGAGGATCTGGCATTTTCAAGCACCGTTATTACACGCAAGCGGAGTAAAGAAGGGGCGCTAGAGGCTTGCCAATCGTACACAAACAGCAATACCCTTTCGAGAATGCCCGGAGTCTAGGGCACTCTTGTCCGAAGGTTACACATTATTCTTAAAGGCGGAAAAATTGATGAATAGGTCAACGCGACATAGAATGCACAAAGCATGTGGAAAATTTTACATCCTGAGGATGTCAAAAGAGCAAACAGACAAGCATGCATGAATGGTGTCTCTGGATGTAAAATAGTCCCCATCTCGAATCTTCGTAGGGAGTGGCGTAAGAAGAATCATCAAGACCACCTCGTTGTGTAGCGGCTAGCATTCTTGGCTGTCGCCCCGGAGGTCCGGATTCCATTTGCGGCTCTGCCAAGAAAATAAATTCTGGTCTGAGAGCTGGAACGGGGTACTCTCAGTCTCGTGAGTCAAAACTGAGGCAAGGTGGGTTCATTCTGGAAGTGGTTTTCCATGGTTTCTCACTTCTACTCTAGGAAAATGCTGGGATGGTAGTCTATCTAACTTTAGGCCGCTTCCTACCCAAATCCTACCTGAATTACAAATACTCACACTAGTGCAGACATGACAATGACACAGATTATCAGACGAATTCTACACACACCTAAGTACATGGGGCTACGTGACTAAGATGTTGCAAAGTCAAGTACTACAACAAACACTGGGATGACATGTTTCGCTTGTCAGGCGAGCATCATCAGATCCAAATGTACAAGAGAAAATAGCTCTACAATACACTACCACCAAATTTCTTTAACATTGTTCTAGTCGATCAAATGTTATGGGGGACGGACACACACACACATGCGGTCAATAGTCGACCTCTTAAGCTTATATTTCATATTAACAAAATAGGCTAAAACATAGGGAGAGTAGGAAAATGAACTGTACCTGGGATGGAAATATACATCTCAATGTTTGGGTGGATGGGGATAAACCTGAACCAAGTACAGTAAAAGGATTTCGCTATTTGCGAGGTTTGATCTCATCCAGTGGGAAATGTATAACAGAAATTAACGCACGAATAGCTCAGACAAAGGAATCATTCTACAAAATGAAGAGTCTATTGACACCTACGGCTATATCTCATCCAAGAAAGAAAACATTTCGTGAAGAGCTTGTATGGAGTCTTGTGGCTGAGAAACTAGGATACTTTGTGAAGCTAAAACATCGAAGCTCAAGGCACTTAGAAATGTGGTTCTGGCGCCGAATGTTAATTATGCAATAAACAGCGAGGAGAAGAGCGCGCCTTGGTCGAACAGTTTAATCGGTCAATTGTTTCGTCATTCTGACTGGTCATTAACGTTGTTCGTCGGAAAACTGAAATGATGCAGTATAAGAGGAAGACTAAGAACGGATTTCGTCAGTATTATTAAGGAAAAGTTTACCTACTGTCGCATTAAAGGGTCGGCAAGAAGATTTATGGGAGGAATGCATGCGCCCACCAACCTTTGGGTTGAGGAGAAGAGGAGGAATAAGAAGAAATGCGGGAGACCCATATCAGCAGATTTCCTCACACGGTGGATATGAGGTTGATGACCATGATGTCTAATGCCCATAAATACAACTACATTAATCTGCTGTCTATTTAGTTCTGTCATTGCTGTTGATCGTGTCGTCTGAAAGTTTCGCTGTACGTTAGTGTGAATGTCTTAATTTGTTCCCAACTGAAGGTTCATGTTTGGTCTTGGTAGTGGGGTTTGTGTATCTTCCACCCAGAAAACCTAATAAAGCGGATTCGCTCGCTCTCGTGGAAGATTTATTTCGAGGGCGTGTCAACAAGACTTGCCGGCGTAACTGAGGGAACCAAGTCGTGTCCATGGGCACACATTCGGAGAATATTGATTTGAATTCACGCGTCGACACCGGCCTTATAGGATGTAGGCCTACTTTGATCATCCAAAGTGTGGCTTGTGATACTATCGGCTGTTCAAATTATTTCTTAATGTAAAATGTATTATTTCTATTCTGTAGCTCCTGCTTTTGGTACCATTGAGCCCACCGTAAGATGTAAAATATTTGTCCTCATATGGATTACTTCCATCAAACAAGTGGAGAGGTTAACCAGAACCTTGGAAATATTTGTCTAATCTGGGAGCCGGCCCTCGAAGATAGACGCCATAATATTATTTATCTTAGGCTAGCGGAGCATTTACACATAATTACCTACTACAGACATTGCATCAATACATTTTATCATTTTATTTTATCATTTGATAACACCCACCCAACTATACGGGGCTGATGACCAATATATCCCAAGGCCCACAAATGAATTAATTACACACAACTAGCTGTATGTGCCTATTCAAACCTTCAAGCAGGTATTTTGTTTCCAAAATGGGCATATACAGTAGTCTTCGAATCTGGAATGTTATCAGTGGAAAGAATCGTATAAAACACTCAAAACCTAACTCGGTATCCGTTGTCAAATTCTAAGAGACGGCGAAACCTTCGGAGGGGGCCCGCCACCACACAGACAATTGCCCTGTGGTGGAATGAAATTACTGTAAGATATATATGCATCAAATGGTTTCCGTCCCCATAAGGCAATATAAAATCAAGGAGAATTATTTATAACAAGCAGGAAACGCAAGCTCTGTTTAGGAATGGGCTACAGTAGTACGGAGGACGGAGCTTAGGTAATTTAAAATCATAAGTGTCTCTCTTATTATTCGTCGTACGTTAATATATAAGGTGCATTCAAAAAGTAACGAGCCGGAGGCTGGAATGCGCAAGCCGGTGACGACATCGGTTAATCGTGGCGTGTGTAACGAGGTGTGGTTGCGACCAGAGCGTGGAAGGTCACAGCCCGTCGCTAGAGGGCACGCGTGCACGTCACGTGACGATACAAAGCGAGCAGCAGCATACATCAATCGTCCAACGCTGCCAGTTGCATTGCAAACAGTGACACGGAGGCGTCAACCGAAGAGCAAAGAGGTGTTGTTCGGTTTCTGACAGCGGAAGGAGTAGGGGGAACGGACATTCATCGCCAAATGTCAAAAGTGTACGGCGAACACTGCATGTCCCTTGCAAGGGTCAAGGCGTGGCACAAGCGCTTCATGGAAGGACGGGTGTCGTTAGCCGATGATGCCCGGTCTGGGGCATCCCCCTGCATTACCGATGACAACGTCCAGCTGGTTGATGCACTTATTACCCAGGACCGCCGAGTGACAGTGAACGCCATAGCCGCCGTGGTCGGTGCACGACAATGCACGACCTCATACGGCCAACACAGTCACGGCACTCCAGCAGAAATTCAAATGGGAGGTTCTCGGCCACCCTCCATACAGTCCAGACCTCTCTCCCTGTGATTACGCCTTGTTTGGTCCCCTGAAAAGGGCTGTGCGGTGCCAACGATTCACCTCGGACGCCAACGTCCAGCTGTACGTGCGGAACTGGTCCACATCTCAGCCCAGGGAATTTTATGAGACAGCCATTCACCGCCTCGTGTCACAGTGCGATAAGTGCCTCAACAGCCAGGGCCAATACTTCTAAATTAGGTACAGGTTTCTGTAATTATGCCTCCGGCTCGTTACTTTTTGAACGTACCTTATAGTAAAGAACTTACAAAGACCCACAATTTATTAATCTGCTGCTTTTAAGTTCAACATTTCCGTAGCCTAAGCCTGATATTTACAGAGATAGTCAATTCATTTGTCGCGCTTCTTATGAACTCCACTCCATGCTGCATTAATGAAATAATTTATGACCTATGTTGCATTACCTTTTTCCTAAATCAATAAGTTTCATGAAGTTCTGCCAATTTGACGTAATGCGCCCAAGCACAAACAAACGCATACATACATACATACATACATACAGATAGTACATACATACATACATACATACATACATACGAGACATCACTGAGAGAGAACATGCCAGTTCCTACATCGTCTAGATATGATTGATGCAGAAAACCCACATTTCGTGTTTCAGGTCATAGAAAACAAGCGGTTTCGGTGGCGTAGTTGGTAGCATGCTGAGCTTCTACGCCCAAATTCGCGGGTTCAAACCCGGCCGAAGTCGTCGGATGAAGTATTAACAAGATATAAACAGAATGTTTAGAGTTTCAACCCCTGAGCCGCCACAGTGGGAATACTGTTTACATTTGGCCACGTCTAGGGTATATCTCTAAGGTCACCTGAAAACCAGCACAACAAGATGGGAGTGGCTTCGGTGGCGTAGTCTGTAGCATGCTGAGCTTCTATGCCCAAGATAGCGGGTTCAAACCCGGTCGAAGCCGTCGGATTTTTTAAGAGCGTTTAAAATCCCTCAGTATGCCTTCCTTCGGAGGGGAAGTAAAGCCGTCGGTCCCATGTCATAGATTTATGGCATGTTAATGAACCTTCCACTAATTACACCTGTGTGAAGCAAAATTGTATAGGTTAGGAATGTAAACAACGCTCTTTGGTTTCTACGTTCGTTGCCAAGAGCCGACTGCGGTGGCGTCTAGTAGCTAAGTTCTGAACTTGGCCTAGTAGTCGTTGACGGTGGCGCTTGGCGGCAAAAGTAGGAACTATTTGAAAAATTCAAAGTTGCAGTCGTTACTTGAATTAAAAAACAGATACACACACTAATACAGCCATCACATTTAACACCGGTTATCAGACAGATTCTACACACACCCAAAGTACACGGGGCTACATGACCGTGTTGCCGCAGCCCCTAAACTAACGAACCAACCAACCAACCATCTCTCTCTTGCAGGGTCCGCTGCTTTGCTAGGATCTTCTCCATTTCAGTCTGTCGTTGTTATTTTCCGGTTTTAAGCCAACATCGTGCATGTATCATGATGTTGTCTGTCCAATTTAACTATTCTACACGGGTATATTTTACATGGTCTAAATCATCGCCTTTCTCTTGTTTCAGGTATGTCCTATACTGCCCTGTCAATGGCACGTCACACGAGGGTAGGTCTGGATTTTTATATTTTTTGCAAACTGTTCTCTCTCTCCCCTCCCTCCCTCCTTCCTCCTCCTCCCCCCCCCCCCCCCGACGAACGATAGTAGGATACGTATGCACCCTATACATGGGCCGTACAGCGCATATTTTCCGAAAACAGTTGTTCACAGGAGGCGCACCCCACCATATAACCATAGTTAACCCCCCTGGCATGTAATACTAAATTCCAAAGTCTGATTGTGAATATGAGCGGAGTCGCTGATTGGCGCTCCTTCAAACAGGGTCAGTTGTGTGGTACAGTTTTTTCAGTCATGTTAGTGTACGTTACTCAGGGTACGTACCATGGTGATGTTAGTGTATTTACTCTTAACTCTGGGTATGTACCGTAGTGTCTTACTTTGAAGGGCTGAGAGATGCATTGCAATGAATAGACGTCCCATTGAGCATCCCCTATGAACAAGTATTGCAGATCTCGGAAAGTATGTCTTGTAGAACCCATGTGTATTAGGCCTATACATTTCTTTCCTAGTTATGATGCATAGTATCGTCTTCTAAAATATTAGATAACTATTTCTAAACACCTTATATAGGTTTTTGTTTGGATTGTAAACAAATTTCGCATGATAATACCGAAGGGTAAAATACATGTACTGTATTATGTAATCCGTCTTGTCAATACTATGAAATGATGTTTATTAATATTTTAAACGCACGTGTTTCGATATAACAATGATATCTCCTTCAGCGTTAATAGAGTTTAACATTAATAATATAAAATGAAATTCATATCCTTACAAATATGATTGAAATTAAATGAAGGTTACACATAAAAATACGATTTTAAACACTACATGATCTTGTGACTAAAATGGAGTTGCGATGGCTTATTCTCGTAGAAGCTGTTCGAATAGCCTCAACGGACAACAGAAGATGCCGCTTCCAAATGAACCCGCGATGGAATGAGGTGAAAAACGCAAAACTGATATGGGTATATTGAGCCTTCCAACCTCAACATCTGTCCAAGTCAACAATCCTACTTGCCGGCTCACTCGCCGCAGTAAAGGAATCAGCTGTTCTTGGAGGCACCACAACGCATGGAGCAGTTCTGAACTCAACATGTAGTTCCGTGAAGAATTAAATAGCCTATTGTCATATATTCTACTGATGTTAATTGCCTATATCAATACACAAAATTTCAGTTTGATTGCTGTAATAGATTCGTAGTTATTGAGAACCGTCTAAATATTTCGGGTGGTCGCCATGTTAGATTTGTATATCTGTAGGCCTTAGAGTTATGTACTATTACAAGAAGATTATTGCGTAGGTATGTTATTTAAACTTCAATCGCACGATTAGGACACAAGAAATAAAAACGAGATTTGAAAATTTTGCACACCCGCCATCTTGTGGTTATGAAAACAATTGAAATAAATTAGACGTCAGTGGGTTAAAATTTGTATAAGCATTTACCGTGCTAAGTTTCACTGCGCTCAGATGGTTAAATCACGAGAAATGTCCATTTAAAAGATTAAAATTTGCGTTGCCGCCATGTTGGATTTATGCTCACCAGGTTATTGAAAGCCCCATATGTGAACTTATGTTCATAATCTTTATTAATATACTAAATTTCAGTATGATTGCTGTCATAGATTAGCAGATATTGAGAACCTTCTAAATATTTCGGATAGTCGCCATGTTGGATTTTTATATATGTAGGTCATAGAGTTATCTACTATTAGATGGCAATTATTGTGTAGGTTCATTATTCAAACTTTGACTTCCATCGAATGATTAGGACTCATGAAATAAAAACTTAATTTTGAAATTTCGTACGGCCGCCATCTTGAGGTTATGTAAACAATTGAACTAAATTATATGTCAGTGCATTGCAATTTCTATAGTCATTTGCTGTACCATGTTTCACTGCGTTCGGATGGTTAAATCGCGAGAAAAGTATTTAAATGTTTCAACTTCGCTTGGCCGCCATATTCGTTTTGTAGTTAACAGTTTTTTCAAAGTCACATATGTGAAAGTCTAATACTGCCTTATATCACCGTACCGTGACATCAGTAATAGTTTCGGAGATATAGAATGCCGGTGAAATATTTCACACAGGCGCCATGTTGGATTGGTGAGGCGTAATAACGTTTGACGGTCGGGGTCGGACAAAATAGTACTATGACATTGCCGAGTTTCATTGAAATCGCTCCAGCTGTTTACATTTTATTAGGGACACACACACACACACACACAAGGTGATCTCATGAGCCTACATTTTCATAAATGAAAATGGGCTATAAATGCAAATGCGCGTGGTGGCCGAATTACTCAGATGTGACTGGCAAAAGATAGAATGCTTCAAAATTATTGGGATATTTTACCATTAGTCAATTCAGATAAAACTTTTACCAAACCAACATGATAAACATACCCTCATTTTATAATACCGAAAGGTGAAACCGGCTGGTTTATTAAAACAGTATTGTGGAAATACAGATTATTATACCGTATAGTGTAATAGGATTAATTGATTTTGTTTTAGAAGGCTTGACATTTTCTCAAATATTTTAATTACACATAGGCCCTAACTTCGAATTATTACATTAGCTCTGTTAGGCTCTAATGGTGCCACCAATTGGGCAATGTTACCAGGAAAAACAAACTTTGATGGTGGTGATGATGGTATTGTTTTGAGGTTCGAATGCCATCTGCCACGCAAAGGACATGCTACATGCTGTAGCCTACATACATTTCCATTTGTGAATGTTTTACTTTTCAGCTAGTCTGCAAGCCTCTGTTAGCGAACAAGTTGCCTCCAGGATCACCTACAGTAGTTAGCATTGCAGCCTCATTTGCTTCTACACCGCTCACTAATCTAACCATCCCCGCCTATGTATGTCTACCTCTCCTTCTCTTATCCTTCACAGCTGAACTCATTAACATCTTAGGTAACCTCTCCTCCCCCATTCTCATAACGTGATCCCATACGAACATCTTTATCTAGTGTGTTCATATCTAACTTAGGCTGTATTTCTGCATTGCTCCTATCTGTTTGTCCCAGCAATCATTCGTGCAATGATCAGTTACCTCTAGCTCATGTAGACCTCTTGTGATTTTCTGAGTCTACCCATCTAGGTCGGTCAAAATACTGAGCGATGTAGGGAGAGTTAAGTCGCTACATGTACAGAAATGTAATGCTCTTCAGTTCGGTCAACACGATTGCAGTTGTAATGGATACACACTGCATTATTTTTTCTGCACCTTAAATCTTATCTCTTTCCATATACTACCATCCTGAGAGAATACACAGCCTATGTGCCGTACTTTAAAACGTCCCCCCCCCCCAGGGGCTCACATCTAGTGGGTTGTGGGTTGGCGACCACGGGGCCCCAGCTGAGTCCGGCATTGCTTCCACTTACTTGTGCCGGCTCCTCTCTTTCTTCTTTCCTGTCGACCTCCCTTGGTCAACTCTTGTTCTCTTCCGACCCCGACGGTATTAGGGTATCCGAGGCCTAGGGAGTCTCTTCCTTTCCCGCCTTCATCGGCCCTTGTCTCATCTTTTCTGATTCCCTCCTTCTGCGAGGGGTCAGCCTTCTTTTTCTTTTCCTTTTACCTCCTGCCTTGTGCTTAAGGCCCTTAAGGAGGCAGGGTGTATGTAGCCCCACCGCTTCTGGTGCACCGTCGATAATGCTACACCCTCAGGGGCTCACGGCTGGTGGGTTCGGGCGTTGGCGACCCCGAGGGATTCCTGAGCTGGGTCCGTTTTCCCCTTTTTGTCCCTTCCCTTTGGGGCGGACCTTCTCCTCTCCCCCCTCTCCTCTCCTCTTTTCCTTCTATTTCCTTTTCTCTTTAAGATTCCCGCACTGTTTTTGTTACTCGAATCACCGTGTATCTAAATTCCCTTTTACCATTTTTTTAAGGCATTTTTGATCTATGTTGCATTTTGTAAGTCTCTTCGATCTAAATTACATCTCGCGATTGTTTTCAGCCTCAATTGCATTTTGTAAAGATTGACAATCTAAATTGCTTTTTAGTAAGTCTTTCAATGCAGGCGTCAGGGCATTTTAGTGAGTATTTTGAATTTCAATTGCATTTTGTAAGTATTTTCAACCAAACCCGCCTTTCGCACGAATTTTGAATCTAAATTGCATTTTGTTTGGTGGGCATTTTGCACATATTTTGATTCTCAATTGCATTTTGTGGGTATTTTGAATCTAAATTACATTTGTCAAGTATTTTCAATCTAAATTGCTTTTTGTAAGTATTGTCAATCCACATGAGTCGTTTGAATCTACCGTACATTTTGTAAGCATTTTCAATTTCAATTGCATTTTGTAAGTATTTTGAATTTCAATTGCACTTTGTGAATAATTTGGAATGGAACTGGGATATTTCAATCTGAATTGCATTGTGTATTTTCAATTTCAATTGCATTTTGTAAGTATTTTGAACCTCAATTGCATTTTGTACGTAATTTCGATCTCATTTGCATTTTGTAAGTATTTTGAATTTCAGTTGCATTTTGTAAGTATTTCGGCGCTACTTTGCATTTTGTACGTATTTTGAATCTAGCCTACGTTTTGTGGGTATTTTTCCATGTATTCTTTTTGTGACTCTTTTCGTTCTAAATTCCCTTTTGTAAGACCATATTGTGAGTTGTTTCCATGTGAGTTCCTTTTTGTACGTATTTTCAGTCTTCGATAATTTTGTTCTGGTTCCATTTCATTATCATTTTCGCTATCACCCAGATCATTAGGGGCCGATAACCTCGATGTTAGGCCCCTTAAAACAACAATTATCATCATCATCATTAAAACGTCCATATGCTCAAACTTTGTTCTTCCCACCTGGTAATATCTTTTCTTGTCTTTCTTCTCTACCGACATCACCTTCGTTTTTGAAATGCTGATTTTTATCCCATAACTTTCATTTTTGTTAAAGTCCTAACAGGTTGGCTTGTAAACTTTCGACGGAGTCTTGTCATTACAACCAGGTTATCATTATAAGCCAGACTGCTTACCTGGGCATATAGCTGGCAGATCCCTGAATTGATTTGCTATAAGATCAACTCACCAAAATTAATGTTAATGCCAATTTGGGAAGAAGAAAGTAAAACACATGGAACAGAAATTACTTCAAAACAATAGCGTGTTCGTTACAAAACACAACACCTGTATATCCCAATTGTTACTATCACGATTGGTTCTTTTGGTGTGTTCGTTTTGGCAAGAAATGTGGTCACAATGCTTACCAAAGAAAAACAAGTAGTTCCGTGAAGAACTATACAGCCTATTTGTATATATCCTATTTACGTTAATCCTCTATCAACATAGGCTACAACATTTCCGAGTGATTGCCGTAATAGATTCGTAGTTATTGAGAACTGTCTAAATATTTCCGATGGTCGCCATGTTGGATTTTTATATATGTAGGACTTATAGTTATGTACTATTACATTAAGATTATTGTGTAGGTGTAGTATTCAAACTTCAATCGCATGATTAGGACACAAGATATGAAAATTAGATTTTAAATTTTGCACAGCTGCCATCTTTTGGTTATGAAAGCAATTGAAATAAATTAGTTGCCAGTGGATTCAAATTTGTATAAGCATTTACCGTACCAAGTTTTACTGCGCTCGGATGGTCAAATCGCGAGAATCGTCCATTTCAATCTTTATATTTCCCGTCGCCACCATGTTGGATTTGTGATCACCAGGTTATTGAAAGTCCCATAGGTAAACTTACGTTCATAGCCTTTATCAACATACTAAATTTCAGTTTGATTGCTATCATAGATAAGTAGATATTGAAGACCGTCTAAATATTACAATTGATCGCCATGTTGGATTTTGTATTATGTAGGCCATAGAGTTATGTACTATTAGATGACGATTTGTGCGTAGGTTCATTATTCAAACGTTCACTTCGATCGCATGATTAATTCACAAGACATAATATCTTAATTTTAAAATTGCGCACAGCCGCCATCTTGAGGTTATGTGAACAATTGAACTAAATTAGATGCCAGTGCATAACAATGTGTATATACATTTACTGTGCCATATTTCACTGCGCTCAGATAGTTGAATCGCGAGAAAAGTCTATTAAAATGTTTCACCTTTGCTTGGCCGCCATGTTCGTTTTGTATTTTACAGGTTTTTAGAAGTATCATAGCTGAACTTCTAGTACTGCCCTTTATCACTGTACAAACTTTCAGAGTGATATCAGTAATGGTTTCGGAGATAAAGAATGTCGGTGAAATATTTCGCACAGCCGCCATTAGTTTCGATTGGCCGCCATGTTCGTTTCGTAATTAACAGGATTTTAACTTTTTAGTAGTGCCCTTTTTCACCGTACAAAATTATAGGGTGATATCAGTAATAGTTTCGGAGATATAGAATGCCGGTGAAATATTTTGCACAGCCGCCATCTTGAGATTATGTAAACAATTGAATTAAATTAGATGCCAATGCTTTACAATGTGCATAAATATTTCCTGTATAAAGTTTCATTGCGTTTGGATGGTTAAATCGCGAGAAAAGTCTTATTTAAAAGTTTCAACTTCGCTTGACCGCCATGTTCGTTTTGTAGTCAACAGGTTTTTGAAAGTCTCATTGGTAAACTTCTAGTAGTACCAGTTATCATCGTACCAAATGTCAGGGTGATATCAGTAATAGTTTCGGAGATATAGAATGCCAGTGAAATATTTCCAACAGGCGCCATGTTGGATTGGTGAGACGTAATAAAATCTGAAGGGCACAGTCGGGGTCGGCCAAAATAGTATTATGACCTTAACCGAGTTTCATTGAAATCGCTCTAGCCGTTCAGACGTTATTAGGAAGGGACACACACACATCCATACATACAGACACACATTCGCACACACATACACACACACGGACAAGAGGTGATCTCATAAGCCTTTTTTGTTTTTCATAAAATTAAAATTGGCTAAAAACACATGAGTATCCTCTCTAGAACTCTTTCCTCAGGAGTTAGGCCTACAGTGGGCCCATGAAGATCACTACTCATTAGAATCAACTGTCTTGCCTGGAAAACGCAGCTCTTTCTGAACACTTTAAATTTTCAATGTCAAGTCGCATGTCGATGAAATTAAGATGTCACCAACAATAAATATAATTTTATTAATGCAGCCAATGACCAACAATAAATATCGGAACAGGATAATTTGAGGTCGCTGCATGAATTGATCTAATAAAATTAAATTTTAAACTAGATTTTATTTGTATCAGCAAACATCAAGACGTCCCTATTAACTTTTCTCCGCATCATGTAGCCAAACATTTGCGTTAGACCTGCTATTCACCAAAAGAAAAAAAACTATTGAAAATGTGTTCAGAAACACCGGATGTAAGGCGCCAAATTACTCTTTGGTGAGACTCCCGGTGGATGGTAGAGATGACGCTACGGCTGCCGTTTTTAGCTGATCACATGTTTCCCCCGTCTCTGGAGTAGCCAACTCCATGGGCTATACCATAAAGAGGGGGATTCGAAAAGGTTCTACGCAACATTGGGCGCGACAAAATTGGAAAACTAATGACCAACACACGCACGCAGCGAAGGGTGGTTACACCGTAGCTCCCGACTTGGACACTCAACGATGGAAGAGACGAATCGATACCATGGAGGTTTTGATAGTTGTCTCTCCTAACATCGCTGCGGAAATGCATGGAAAATTTCTTCAAGCTGATTTGTTTGGCTGAGTGCCGCTGTTAGTTAATCCCTGGCAAGTGGCAGTGCAGGCATATGGAGAGGATTGCGAATTCAAAATTCAGAGCGCATTTTGACGGACGCTAGAGCCGGCATATCCGAGAAAACTTTGAATGCTCCTCTCCTCGTGAAAGAAGCGTCCTAATATGTTGTAGGAAGACTAGCGGACCAGTGCGAGAAATCTCGCATGTTCATAAACCACACTTTCCCCAATAGGTTTATAATGAGAGACTTAAGGAGAAAGGTTGTTATGTTTTTATTTCAACCAAATGATTGAAAATCCACAGCCTGCTTCGAATCTCTGACCGGGTCAGGAATGGAATGAATGAAGCCCCCATCCAGCGGCGAGGAAATGAAATGTGCCGGCTGCCGAAGCCTGTTGCACTCCTCTGGGGCAATGATTAAATGAATAACAAATGAAATGATAGTGGAGAGTGTTGCTGGAATGAAATGTTGACAGGGAAAACCGGAGTACCCGGAGAAAAACCTGTCTGCCTCCGTTTTGTCCAGCACAGATCTCACATGGAGTGACCGGGATTTGAACCAGGGACCCAGCGGTGAGAGGCCGGCGTGCTGCCGCCTAAGCCACGGAGGCTCCAACCAAATGATTATAGAACACTATTTACATTTCAGTTAGAATTTCAAGTTTTACGTTCCCTAACTTAAGAAGACAATCACTAAAATTGGATCAACATAACACTCACCGGTTATTCGATATTAATAAAATTATACGATTTGAGTACTCATTCCTTTGATTTACTGTTTCTGAAATTCATGCAAAATGATAAGAGGAAAGTCCTCAGAATTTTAAAATGACATGAAACAGGCGTCACAGCGGCCAAAATGTGAAATGGACAGCAATTATGGAGCGTATTTTCATACAGCAATATACAGTATATGCAAATCGCACACTTCATACATTTCTTTAAAAGTCAATTTTTAAAGAAATTATAGTGCAATAAGTCACTGCTAATGTCTATTCTCTTCATGAGTATTCATTTGAATACTCATTTGTCACGATCGGTTGCTTGTGAGCGCTGCAGGAGGGATCTATACTACTGAAATGCATTGCTACTAATCGTATTAATAGTTCTCTCAATTTCCTCGTTAACGACTGGCCACTCGTACGTTGTGAGGCAGTAGCACGCGCTGACAATAACCATTGTTTGCTGCTGACCAATAGCTGATGGTTCTTGATCACTCCACGTGGAGTCCGAGTCCGGCTGGCTTGTCAGATCTCCAGTGTTGCACACAGTTCTGCCCAGTCTCGCTACGGTGGAGAGTTGACAACGGTGTGCTTCGAGCTGGCAAAGCCCTGGCTCTCCACAGACATGGAATGTAAACATTACCGCCCGGTTAGGTTTCAAAACCGAGCCGGTTGTTAACGGGGAAATTGAGAGAACTATAGAACATAATTCTCCTTGCCCCCGTCTGGCTGCGTGGCTCAGGGGTAACGTTCTCGCTTGCTGAGCCCAAGGTTGCAGGTTCGAAACCTGGCGCAGTCAGCTGGCATTTGAGGGTGCACAAATGCGAGGGAGCCGTGTCAGTACATTTACTGGCACGTTAAAGATCCCCTTCGGGGCAAAATTCCGACACCCCGGCGTCTCTAAAAGCCAGTGTGGTTAAAAGGGACGTAAAACCAATAACATTAATATTATCTCCTTGCCCAAAATGCCGCTTAAGTCTTTCTGAAGCTAGTTGAATGGTATGATACAATAACATGCCATGGAATGCAACAACTTGGTAGGCCTATACATCACATGGATACAATGAAGCTCTTAGGCCTATACATGGTCGTGTAATGCACACATAGTGCTTGCCATGCAGATGGAAGGTGAGAATGAAAATGTCTGACCCATGCTGGATTCGAACACGAGACCTCCAAATTAGTACGCCGTTGCTCTCTTGGACCCCTGAGCTAATGGGGAACACTTCAATTCTCACTTGGCAATGATAATTCTATGCCGCTGGGCTCAGCCAGCCCATCGTATTGAGTGTTACCTATTTGGGACTACCTATAGATTCCAGTCATTGGCAATTCACGACTGCAGTGATGACAAATAAAGTTTTTTTTAGCTATTAGGCCGTGTAATGCACAAATAGTGCAAGATCATTAGCTCAAACCCTTCATTTCTTTTTATTACGGTGGTAAAAATATTAACTCTTGGAAGTCAATTTAGTTTTTCATATTTTTCTTGCATTCCAGTGCAAAAAATGGAAAATAGAAATATTAGGGTTTAAAGTTTGTATGTGGCATCAGTGAGGGTTGAAAAATTATTTTAAAGTTTGTATAGTTTTACCCGTGACATGCCGTACTGTTATTTAAAGAAGATATAGGGAGGAGGGGCGATGTCAAGACCATATTCAGAGACGACGTGGTTTTGGATATACAAAAGTAGAAGAGACACACAAATTGTGGCCGTTTTTGATACTGCTGCTGCTGCTGCTGCTGCTGCTGCTGCTGATGATGATGATGATGATGATGATGATGATGATGATGAAGTTGATACTTTTATTTACACTGAAGAAAATGAAAATTGCAACACCATGAAGGCATTGGTCGTTTGTGTTGATTTTCAAGATATGGAACGATGCCATGTAGGTATGTAAACGATCAAAGTTTCATACCCATTGGATTGTTGCTACAGGTCTCCTCACGTGATTGGTCGCGGAGGAATCAACTCCAGTATACGGACCCTGGTGAAGCGTAGTTGACTTGCAGTCTGTGCAGTGAAGTGTTCCCCGTCAAACATGCCTCGTCGACAGAGAAGGGCACGCTATCAACAACTGTCGCCGTTTGAGAGGCTCGGATAATTGGGCTGTGTGAGGCTGGATTATCGCTAAGAACTGTCGCTGCACGTGTTGGCCGACAGGCATCTACGGTACAACGTGTACGGCAGCAGTGATCAAATGAAGGTACCCACACTCGTAGACCTGGCACAGGCCCAGCGCGACAGACAACTGTGAGAGAGGATCGCCGCATCATTTGGATGGCCCGGATGGAACCCCATGCAACAGCAGCGCAAATTCGAGCAGCTGTGGCACCCCACGTTACACAACAAACAGTTGGTAATCGCCTGCGTGCAGCTGGCTTACGATCCCGTGTCCCTGCAGAAGGTGTTCCATTGACCCCACATCAGCGACGTGTAAGGCTGGCCTGGAGTCGAGAACGATCGACGTGGGTCGACGAATGGCATAGGGTCGTCTTTAGTGATGAATCGCGCTTCTGTCTTGCCCGCAGTGATCGCCGGAATCGTGTGCGCCGACGTACCGGGGAGAGGGGCCGCCCAGACCTTATTGTCGAGAGGCACACAGGGCCAACACCAAGCATTATGGTCTGGGGAGCTATTGGCTTTAATGTGAAATCACAATTGGTGCTTATTGAGGGCACTATGACTGCTCCACAGTGCGTTGATAGGGTACTCAATCCAGTGGTTATCCCTATGATGACGAACGTTGCCAATGGGATGTATCAGCAGGACAATGCCCGGGTTCACACTGCACGCATCTCCAGAGAAGCTCTCCACGACATCACAACCTTAGAATGGCCCGCCAGATCCCCGGACCTCAGTCCTATTGAGCATGTGTGAGAGATGATGGGTCGACAACTGGCCAACCGTCCTCAGCCACCCACAACTCTGGAACAACTGACCCGTGCAGTGCAGCAAGCATGGGCCACAATCCTCAGGAAGCGATCCAGGGCCGTATTGACTCCATGCTTCGCCTAATTCATCAATGGATTGCAGCTCGTGGTGGGCACATCCTGTATTGATTGTCGTCCAAACTTGCGGTCAGAGGGACCTGAAAGTTTAATCATCGAATCACAACCGAACACTCGTCCTGCATGTTCAATTGCAGTAATGTAGCACCACTCCTTCTGGGTGTTGTAATTTCCATTTTCTTCAGTGTACATCAAAACGTTGATTAAGGGGTCTCATACACCAGCGAATACCCATTTCATTACTCAGCAATTATTTGAGTGAATTTCTTGAATTTTGGCCCATATGTACATATTTCTTAGGCATTTTGTATACCAAGACTGATGTTTTTGTGTTTTGTGATTGGTTTTAATTGGCATTTCAAAATGTTGTTTCCTTATTTTCCTAAATGTTCAATAGGCCTATCCTTAAATGTATAGAAGAAACGGGAATTTATTCACACCTCATGAAAGTACTGGTTTCATTTTAGATGATGGGCTATCATGAGATTAAGTGGTGTATTCATATGGATGTAGCCAGTGCTTGATTTGTAGAGAAAGAGGTTCCGGTACTGTGGGCTACCGGGGGGTGGAGGGAGGTGGGGGCTTTAAATATTGCGTTCTAAAATATATTTTTACGCTTTTCTGATCACCTTAAAAAATTAATCAGTGGACAAAATAGCAATCTAATTTTGATTGCAATTTTAAATTAAATTGAGACTGTTGTAGCAACATTTTTCTTTCCTTAGCCATTGGCTTATAGACTATTAAATTTCAATGTAGGCCAACTAGGCTACCATTCAAACAATGTACATTATTTCAGTTTTGTTTACGTAATTTAAAAAATTAGATACATTCTGGTTGAAAATACACACATGTTCACCAACAATCTTTTATTTCTTGTCTTCTAATTTTGTCTTCACAGTTTTCGGAAATATTTACTTATTATAAAAGGTACTGTGCTTAAACATGTTTTACCTCACAGTGTATAAAAATGTCCAAAGTTTAGAAAAGTTTTCGTTGTATGTGCCTCGTCTCTCTCTCACCTTGCTGTTAGTATCCAGAGGGGAGTGCCGTCCCCGAAGCAGTAAAGATGCCACGTACTTGGAAGGGTCAAAACGAGTGAGTGGTGGGCCATTCAGCTTCAGGAAAAGTAGTGAGGAGACAGTTTGTGTTAGCAAAGACGCTCTGGAATCGGTTATGATGAGGTTCATTTGAGAAAAGCCTCTCTCAAATTCGCTTGAAGGCACTGGAACTGTCTTGATTGCAGTTGCCAACAAAAGCAAATTTCTGGGATTGGGATACTTCGTTTTATTTTTACAATTTTCACTTAAGTCCTCACAATTGTCAAAAACATATTCAAGAAATGCTTTAAGTGTTTCTTGTTTGTTCAACTTTCGACTTTTCCCCCGATCAGAGGTTTCGGTACGGCGTACCGGTGCGTACCGTCACAAATCTTGCCCTGGATGTAGCAAAAAATCCCATATTATGTTTTGAATAAGAAACTTTTTTGTGGATTTTCGATTGTAACTTCTTCCAGTTATCATTAAATGTAAACACTGAGGTATTCCCTAGAAAATATGCAGCTAAAATATCTGCCAAATTTTAAGTGAATTGTCCAATTAGGTTATGAAATGTCATGGTGTTGTTTTTTGTAATGAAAAATACAATAAGTAAGGCAACCTTTAAAGTTCAACATACTTTTTCCGCCTGCCTTTTCTTACATATCACTTCATACACCTTCTCATGTGCTGGTTGCGATGGCATTTAGTAGCCCAGTTTGCAGCTAGGTGTCGTGGACGGTAGCATTTGGTAGCAAAAGTGGCAACTAGTCCTTACTTGAATTAAAACAGATAACACACACTAATACAGCCATCACAGATTCTACAAACAACAAAGTACACGGGGCTACATGACTGCGTTGTCGCGGCCCCTAAACTAAGGAACCATCCATCCATCCAACCAACCAACCAACCAACCAACTGAAACAGATATCTCAAAACCTACTGGAAATATTCGTATGCAAATTGCTACAGAATCAGAGAAATACTTGTCATATTAGACGATCCTATTTTTTTTAAGAGCAATTTTTTGAAGTCATAGGAAAAAAGAAATTGTATTGGCTATATGTTTATTTTATTTTATTTTCGTAAATGGCATGTATCCCTATATATGTCGCTTAAGAGAAGTTAGTTAGTTATTGGAGTTTTAAGGGGCGGAACAGCGAGGCCATCTGCCCTTCTCTTAAGAGCGTTGAATGTTTAGAAACGTAACGTTTGTATGATATTTTAGGTGATAAGTGGAGTTAGGCACTGCCTCTTACTGAGCGAGATGGAAAGCTGAATGGGACCTCTGGATCTGACGTTGCCATGATTACGGCTTGCCATTTCTTGGATCAGTTCCGAAGAGCGGGTATTGTTTCTGAAAATATCTCGGAAACTATTGATTCTAGGAACTTTAAAATGTGATTTTGGAGGCCTCGTTGGCGACTGCCGAGCATTGTTTCTTGCGCTGAGGTTCGTAAACTGAGCTGTGTCTGGTCCTTCTACGACAACTCCGATATTTAGCCTATTTAAGCCGATTGAAAGATTTTCAGCTCAAGCCTAATTGGTTGAGTGCTGTAGTATTTGCATGAAAGAGTGGCAGGACGACTTGCATACGACACCGCTAGGTCTTTATATATTAACATAGATTTGCTAGAATAAGGTACAGTACATCAAGTTATACATGGGCTTTAGCAGTTGAGAAGACTCGCTCATGTTCATTACAAGCAATATTGTGATGAACTGTGTGAAAATAAAAAAGGCAGGGAAGTTACAAAGATTGAAGAAGATGCGAAATGAAAAGGGTAGTGTACAAGAGAAGGAATCAACATTTAAAAGAACTGAGGCAAGAAAATGAGAATAGGATCATTTTCTGAAGTATCACTAAGTGATGCAACCAAACTTATCTGCTGAGAAAAAGAACCTGGTGGGCTGAGAAAAGGGACCTGGGGGAACTCCGGCACGAGGAGTGGTGAAAGTACAGTATATCATGCATATGAATTGGAGGAAAATATTCAGAAACATAAAATACATTAACAACCTCTTTATTCAGCAAAAATCAAGGAATGTCAAAGTAAAGACAATTCTCATCTTTATGTACTGTGTACATTTTTAAAATGCTTTTACTGATTAATTATCTGATACACACTGATATGTTTCAAGGGAATTTTTATTTGGTGTATAGGCCTACATAAAAACGTTTTATTCTGTTGCGTTCTGTTCATAATTTTGTGAATAAAAATATGTGTGATGGCTAGCTATGGGGATGTAGTGATGATCTTATTACTTTTATTGTACCAGTTTTACTTTAAAATGCTATACTATCGATAGGCCATGATAAAATATATCTGTAGTTTTTCACTGTCATTAGTTGAGATTTATTTCTTTCCCATTTGACTAGGTACACCTCTCAGCCATCTTAGAAGTGGTTTTCCGTGGCAAACATCTGGGTAGTTCCTGACTTAGGGCCATGGACGTCTCCTTCCCAATCCTAGCCTCAATTACGAATGCACACACTACGACCAGCAAATAAATACAGGTTATCAGACAAGTACATATGTTACACATGTGGATGCATAGGAATGCATTGCTTTGTACAACCACGTGAGCCATCAGCGTCGTATGTCACACGTCAGAAGAATAGTAATATAATAGTCTCGGATGCAGTGCTCGTTGCAATCGAGTTGCATGCCACTAACGAGCCACGCGTGTCTTGCTTCGACTCGCTCGCTTCGCGAGCCGACCGCGACTATGTCATAACAGACTAGTCCAATCCACTTTGCATCCATCCTCACTTTTCTCTGCAGTTGCTCTTCGCTTTAGTATTGTTATATTGTTCGTGTTTTAAGAGGGGGGGGGGGCAGGTATCGAGGTAATCTGCCCCTGCTCTTCGCGTAGTAAGTGGAAAGAGGTTGCAACTTTGCGAAATGTTAATTCGAAGTTGAGGTAGGCGCGAAACTGATCATAATTTATTTAGGAACTTTGTGACATCGTGGTCATGTAGCCCCGTGCACTTTATGTGTGTGTTGCAATCTGATAACCTGTGTCATTAGCATGTCTGTACTAGTGTGCTTTGTAATTGGGGATAGGATTAGGTAGGCGTTGCCTTAAGTTAGGTACCATGGCGGTATTTTCCTAGAGTAGGAGTGGGAAACCGTTTCTCGGATGGCGGAAATAGGAATCGAACCCATCTGTTCTCAGTTCTCAGTTGAATGTACCCCGCTCCAGCCCTTGGACCAGAATTACATTTCTTGGCAGAGCTGGGAATTGAACCCGGACTTCAGGGGTGAAAACAAGAATGCTAGCCATTGCGCCACGAGTTGCTCAGAACATAGCCTATCAGAAGAGGACACATTTAGTATGTTGTCTACTGTTAGAGGACGATCCTTGCGAATAATAATGTAGTAATAGACTACGATTATGTCGGGAATTTCAACCTCGGACTGGAATGTGTGTGTGGGGAATATCTTAATAGGGAAAATCCTTCCATGTCCCCACAATCTCGCCCTTTGCTATTGTAAGTGGTGGTGGTTGTATTAAGGGGTGAAACCTCGAGGTCATCTGTGCTTTAGTTAGCCTGTTTTATAAGACGCTTGAAGCTCCGCAGCATCGAATGGGCTGAAGGTTAAAAGTGGTAATTACTTTTATTTCCCACCCAACTGAAGGGAAACTCGCCCGTTGTTGCTCGTTCGTAGTTAACTTAGCAACATAGCAAAGTTCGTTGAGTCACGCTCCACGACTGCAAAGGGGAGCTATAGCAAGTCCGGAAGTTCGAATCCTGGCGGTGCTGACAGCGGCCATCGTGAGTGGAGTTTCTCCCCGAGCTTCTTCATACTTCCTTGTTGAATGCTATCTTATTTCAAGCCCAGGAACACTTCCCTGTATATTTAACACAAATAATACATTCTTCCATGCAATCAACACAATAACACAGGTTATTCGACAAATACTATTCACACGGGGCTGATGACCAAATATGCCCAAGCCCATACTTGAAGCAACAACAACTAACTTGCGCAGCTCGTGTTTAAAGGATGAAACATGTATGATGTTGATGTTGCCTGGTAGCAGCAGTCCTCGGAGAAAGCTGCCATTAGCAAAGGTAACGGGTGACTTCAGCGATGTGGCAACCTCGAACTGTTAAACTTGCACCTGGGTTGTGTTTGGCCAATCAAGAGCCAAGGTTCCTCTTGCAAGCTGCACTTGTCCGTGGCTTGTGGTAAGAGACACCGTGTTGGTGTTGGTTAGTATCCTCAAGGTTGTTGGTTGCGTCACCCAAGCGTATCCGCGCGGTTTATTAAAATCGCGATCACGAAACCGAAACTTTTGCAGTGGCCAGGGTGTAATTAACGCGGAGCCAGTTTACACGCTGTGGACATCGCCGCGCATGCGTTCTTAAAACTATTCGGTGTGACTTCCTCCTTCCACTAATTACGCTAGGTTCGTCTACTATTAATATTCATGCCTCTTCATTTGATCTCGTGCTTGCGGCTTCTAGGAAGCGTAGACTGTAATTAATACTTGTTGGCTCAAGCCTGCACGAATGCTTGAGCTTACTTGTTGGAGAGGAAAGTAGGAGTAGGAAGGTAGTGGAGGAAGACATTGTAGCTGCGCTCGTGGGAGACGCACTAAGGAGTGTTTTCCTAGCTCCGCATTTTTTGCGGAGCGCACTGCGGACCTCTTTCCAATGCAATGCACTGCGTGGTAGTGTTTTCCTAGCTCAGCAATGCGCTGCGTCTATTTCAAGTTTTCATTTGTTTGAGAAGTGAGTGAACATAAGCTCTCGTCCGCTGAGCAAGAAAAAAATATCGTTATTGATGTCATTAGAAGAGGAAGAAGAGATCGAAGATGAAATATTGTTGGTCGTCAAAGTGCGGAAATCTGTCAGTTCCATGTACACATCTAGAGATCAAGAAGGAGTGTTCAAACTTTTAATCCACAGACATTTGCTCGACGACGAAGTGAAGTTCAAATCTTACTTCAGAGTTACTAGGTGTCAGTTTGAATACTTGCTTAGTTTGGTAGAAAATGATCTTGCAAGCGAGTCCTGCAACTGATTAGAAGACCGATATCAATACACAAGAGAAAACTGCCCAAATACTCGTCTGTAGCGTAGCGTAGTCCGCACTTGACTGTTCTCAAAGGAGTCGTCAGTTGCGCAAAGCGTACTGCGCACCGCGGAGGGGTGTAGGAAAACGATGCCGTCTGATTCCGTGTTAATGAGTGGGCTCCGCACTGTGGCCTGCTCATTGCGCAGTGCGCTCCGCACCAAATGCGGAGCTAGGAAAACCCAGCTTTACATGCAATTCTGTTCCAGTTACAGTAGGAGCCGATGTGAACATTTCTGTAGCAACTAGCAAAATGAACATTCCTCCCCCCCCCCTCTCGATTACGCTGCAGCACATGTACACGCCCGCAAACGAAACTCGTTGCGAGGCTAGTGTATCCCGTTCCAGCCCTCAGACCAAAGGTACATTTCTTGGCAGAGACGGGATTCAAACCTTGGACTCCTTGGTGACAGCTAAGGGTGCTAGTCACTACGCAACGAAGCAGACGAGTTAGAACTAAAGAAGAACGAGAGGATAAAATAAAAACTAAAATTAAACACACGGATAAAAAATGCCTTGTACCCTCCAAAAATTATTGAGGGACTTGGAAGGAACTAGTCTTGAAGTATAGTTAGGAAATGGAAATAGAAAAAGGCCCGCCCCATACCGGAAAAAGGGGAAAACCTGGACTTGGCTTAGGAATCCTTAGAGTTCGCCAACTATCGAACTCACCGGCCGGGAGTCCTTAGAGAGTGTAGCAGTATCCATGGTGCACCGTGAATGCCCGCCTCCTTCAGGGTATTTTACAGAAGGTCGAATATTCCATGAAAAAAAGTCTTAAGCCTTCGAAAAATGAGATTATCGGGAAAGAGCAGGTTCGCTCTTGGCCGTAGTAAGTGTTTTTTGAAAGGCGGCAAAAATACGACACGCATGTCATACGATGTTGGCATGTCAAAGAACCCGTTTGAATTCAGTAGGACGTGTTCATAATGGCAAAATTAATCTCGGGAGTTTCCGCCAACACAAGTTCCTCATTTCTCTACTAGAAAGCGCTATGGTGTTCAAGGAGCTTAGATATCTAACCTCCTTGACATTCATAGTGATTCAAGGAACAACGAAATTCGACATGCAAGCTACCCTCTGGGTGTCAAATTACAAAGCTTGCACCCGGCACCTGAGGCCATACGATATTATTATTATTATTATTATTATTATTATTATTATTATATATCAGGAAAGAGAATACAAGGGCCAATTAAGGCAGGAAAACGGATGACACCCTAGGCCTCGGATACTTCAAATCCGTCAGTGTTGGAAGAGAACAAGAGTTGACTAGGGAGTTCAACAGGAAAGATGAAAAAGAGGAGCCCGGTACAAGTAAGTGGAAGCAATGGCGGTTTCAGCTGAGGTCCCGTGGTCGCCAACCACGCCCCTTCAGTTGTGAGTCCCTGGGACGGGGGCTTAAACGTACCAGTAAATCGGATGAGATGAGAGTGCCGCATTTAAACACCCTTAAATGCACTCGGACTGAGCCGAGATCAAAGCAGCTGTCTTGAGTTTTGAAGGCCAACGCTTGACCGACTACGCCACTCCACTCGGAGATGTTCTCTTGTTGATAATTCATTTTAGGGACTTGGGATATTTTGGTCATTAGCCCCGCGTAGTTGTATTCAATCTGTCTGATAACCTGTATTTATGTGATGATGTAGTAGTGTGTGTAACTGTATCAGGTACAGTCCTGTAGATGCTCCGGAAGGCATTTGGCTGGAGAGTGTGTGAAAATAAAACGAGAAAAAAACACAATCAGGATTGCCGCTGTCAGCGCCGGGATTTGAACCTTCGATCTCCGAACTTGCAGCTGCCCTCGCGGCCGTCGTGCACGATTTATTGAGCTCGGCTACGCCGCGGGACAGAGATGTTCTGTAGGTGGCGATATTAGCGGTTAGACTTTCTATCTTACCGAACTCCAAAACCGTAGTGTCATTTTGAAACAAAAGTAGGATATGAAATCTATTGAGGTTATAGAAATATTGGTGATTTATTGTTTGGGAGGTGGATTTATTTTCACTGTTGGCTGTTGTTTTAAGGGGCGGAACAGCGAGGTCGTGTGCCCCATTTTCACCGTTAGTGATAGTAGAATGTGTATTTTTAAGCATATGCATCAGCAGCATAGGCAACCTCTGGTGTACACAGGTAAGTACTTTTCCCTCTTTTTCTTCTTTCTGGTAGCGTACACACACTTAAATTCACTATTTTTAGCCTATTTTCAATTTTGAAAAAATAGGCTTATGAGATCACCTTTTGTCCGTGTGTGTGTGTGTGCGTGTGTGTGTGTGTGTGTGTGTGTGTGTGTGTGATTCGTGTGTGTGTGTCCCCCTAATAAAATCTAAACGGCAGGAGCGATTTCAATGAAACTCGGAAAGTTCATAGCACTATTCCCGGCGACCTCGACCGTGCCCTTCAAATTTTGTTACGACTCACCAATCCAACATGGCGGCTGTGCGAAATATTTCACCAGCATTCAATATCTCCGAAACTATTACCGATATTACCCTGACATTTTCTATGGTGATAGAGGGAACTACTATAAGTTCACTTATGTGACTTTTGAAAACCTGGTAACTAAAAAACCAACATGGCGGCCAAGCGAATTTGCGACTTTTAAATAGACGTTTCTCGCGATTTGACCAACCAAACGCAATGAAACTTGGTACAGTATATGTTTATATACATTGTAATGCACCGACATCTAACTTCGTTCAATTGTTTACATAATCACAAGATGGCGGATGAGCGAAATATTTCACCGGCATTCTATATCTCTGAAACTATTAGCGGTATCTCCCTAAAATTTTGTACTGAGATAAAGGGCACTACTGGAAGTCCATCTATAAGATTTTCAAAAACCGGTTGACTACAAAACGAACATGGCGGCCAAGCGAATTTGAACATTTTAAATAGACCTTTCTCGCGATTTAATGTTCCAAGCGTACTGAAACCTGGTACAGGAAATATTTATACACATTGTAATGCACTGGTATCTAATTTAGATCAATTGTTTACATAACCTCAAGATGGCGGCAGTGCGAATTTTAAAATTAAGTTTTTATTTCTTGTGATGTAGTCATGCGATCGAAGTGAAAGTTTGAATAATGAACCTACGCAATAATTTTCTTTAATGGTACATGACTCTATGGCCTATACATTTAACAATCCAACATGGCGACCATCCGAAATATTTAGACGATACTGAATATCTACGAATCTATTTTAGCAATCAAACTGCATTTTTTAATGTTCATATGGGCTATGAACTTAAGTTCACCTATAGGACTTTAAATAACCTGGTGATCACAAATCCAACATGGCGGTGACGCGAATTATAAATATTCACATGGACGTTTCTCGCAATTTAACCATCCGCGTGCAGTGAAACTTGGTACAGTAAATCTTTATCCGAATGTTAATCCACTGGCATCTAATTTATTTCAATTGTTTCCATAACCTCAAGATGGCAGCTGTGAAAAATTTTAAAATCTCCTTGTTTTTTTCTTGTGTCCTAATTATGCGATTGAAGTTTGAATACTACACGTTCACAATAATCTGCATGTAACAGTACATAACTCTAGGACCTACATATATAAAATCCAACATGGCGACCATCCGAATTATTTAGTCGGTTCTCAATATCTACGAATCTATTACAGCAATCAAACTGACATTGTGTATGTTAAATAGTGGCAATTAACATAAGTAGGATATATGAAAATAGGCTGTATAGTTCTTCACGGAACTACTTGTTTCACTCGCGAAATCTCTACACTTTCAAGTGTTTTTGTACACCAAAACCCAGCATCTACCCTCATTCCTTACAAGATCAGTTTTGATGACATACAGCAAGCATTGACGAGAGAAATCCCATCCATCTCTACAATATTGAGGAAATCTCTTCCAAAGAACTTAGTTTTGAGGAATGTTTCTCAAATAACTGCGTTCAGTGACTCATTAGCATTCTGGGTCTTGCCTTGTAGACAATATTAGAACTTGATTAGCATGGTCCCTGTAAATTGCTATGAACACCTCTAGTATTGCTTCATGCAGGTGTGTGCAGCAAATATAGATAAACCCTAAATATTGAAGTAAAATTAATTAGTATCCTTGTACTGTGGACGGTTCCAAGTGTCAATCTGGAGCCACACCCACTCCGGGGTAATTATTTAATGTTATCTCAAGGATTATGCAAGACATTACCTTCAAACAACTTGTCGTATGGAATATAACACTTTGGTTATCCAAAGGACCACCTTGTGGTGTAGTGGCTAGCGTTCTTGGCTGTCCGGGTTCGATTCCCGGCTCTGCCAAGAAATTTTAATTCTGGTGTGAGGGCTGAAACGGGGTATACTCTGCCTCGCAAGGCAAAACTGAGAAGAGGTGGGTTCGACTCCCACCTCAGCCCCACTTCTACTCAAGACAAATGCTGGGATGGTTCCTAACTTAAGGCCACAGGCGCCTCCTTCCCAATCCTATCCCTAATTTACACACACTAGTACATCTATCACAATAACACAGGTTATCACACAAAATACACGGGGCTGTATGACCGCGATGTCTCAGCCCCTAAAATAAGCAGCAACAACATGTTATCCAAGGGGAAATAAAAGAAGAATTTATTTTTTGAAAAATATAAAATTAAAATAAATTGATGCCCCCTTGTGGTTTACTCCAGAAAATATTGAATTTTTCTGTGTCTGTTGCGGGGTTTCAACCAAGTCCATGCCTGGACCCCGCTGGGATAGTGGACCATGCACTACGTTCCATATGAAGCACATCGTAGCCTACTTCTTTGCTGGGAGGGCCAGATGACCTTCCTGTTTCGCCCCCTTAAAACAACAACAACAACAACAACAACAATCATCATTCTTTGCTGGATGAAGTAAGAGCTTCCCCACTCTTATCTCCCCACCAATATTCCATCTTTAGGTAGTGGTTTAGTAATTATTGTTCTCATCGTCTCATCATTAGGAGATTTTGGAACCTGCACAATAAGCCATCATTTAAGTGCATGGCTGTAGCTGTCGTACAATTATCTTACTTAACATATTAAATCGTTTACTTGCATTTATAAGAAGCATTGAAATATCAAAATACTGTCGACTCTCGATAGTTTGAAGATTTTTTCCCTGTCCTTGAAAAATGCTTGATAAATTGAAGGGAAAAAATGTGATTGGTCCTCTCGTTAATTTGAAGTTGTAGGAATGGCATCTTGCTCGCCGACATAGTATAATTTGAAGTCGGGCTTCCCTACTCTCTATAATTTAAAGTCCGTGATGACTGTATTGTTATGATGAACAGACATGTCGTTTATTTACATCAATAATGAGATGTATGAGAGAAAAAGGAAGGAAGGAAGCTTGTAGTTTAACGTGACCGTTAACCTGTAGATTATGAGCCACGGGACCTCCTTTTTACGTGGAATCCGAACCACAGGACATGGCATTTCACTTCGAAAATCTCACATGCATTGACCGGGAATCGAACCCGGACCGCCTTGGTGAGAGGCATACAGCTAGACCGCTGAGCCACCACGCCCCCCAGATGTATGAGAGAGATCGCAGACATGAGTCTTCTTACAAACGTTTAGGTGTGTTACAGTATAATGTTAGATTTGTGTAAGTTCAAAAGAGTTCAAGAAAGAACAAGTGTTCATTGGACAATGATAGATGGAAATCGCTGACTCAAAAGGTAATTACGGACTTCTTTTCAAAATGAACATTTGTCTAGGCTATAATTGTACACATGTTGTGAAATAAAATCAGTATGTAAGTACAGTAGAATAAAATCACGAAAATCAAACTCTTGTTTATTTGAAATTTTCGCTCCCTCTCTCTTGGTTATTTAAACACTATTATTTTGAACTCTGGTAAATAGAACTTTTCCTCTGGTAACTTACGAGTTTCAAATTATCGAGAGTCGACTGATAATTGATTAATGTGCATTGTATTAAAAACCTACTGATACATTCGTGATAGGAATAGAAATAATTGATGTTATTATTGAATGAGAGTTACATACAAATCTTTGAGGATAGTGCTTTGTGTAAATATGGTATTTGAATCCATACTCAGGCCCATATGTTGGCATGCGAAAGAACCCTCTGCAGATTCCGGCATCATCTTGCAAACTTAATCACGACCCGTCTTTTCCACACGCTGTGGAACGTGGTAGCCTATTTATCGTGTACCTCGCCAAGTAGAGAAGTTCAAAAAGTGCACCGGTAGTCAAGGTCATTGTCGATCTATATATTACAAAGAGAATGTATTAATTTTCAACTAGCGGTGAGTGAATTAGCTTAAATTTATAGTTCATTTATGTAAGAGGGGGGATACCCTGACGTTTTTATGGGTTAATTATGAACATTCCGAAAGTATTTGGTGTTTTAAATTTATGCAAATTGATTGACCCTTATTTCGTATGCTAATTATGTCAGAAGGAGAAGTGAACATCGGATATTTTAGAAGTTGAGCTGAGTGGTTATGGGCAAGCAGCCAAGCTGTCTTCCTTGACCGGAAGCTCCAAGATTTAAATTGCTACTAGCTAGCAGTTTGCTTTTCTTTGATTGCATCTTAGTTTAAGTGATTGGCGGGGTTCTAATTGTGAAATTACCTTCGTAAGTTGAGCGACTTGCAACGGGTGTAAACCATGGTATGTGACATTTTGATAAAAATCGAGATATTGCATCTAGAATACTGTATGGTAAGTGATGTTCCGAACAATCAAGTACACGCAATATCCGAAATTCACAAAAGACAGCAGCACGGTGAATGTTTATAACTTTGGTAATTACCGCTTTGCTGCATGCACATTATGGTACTGTATGTGGGATGGAAGGTGACCAAGCCAAATTGAGTGATTTGTTAGTTCCCACTCAAATAACATTGCGGCTCGAGCATAACATAGTCCAGATCATGAGGGTGGTTGGAAGAGGGTAAAACAGCACGTGTATGATTTGTGGAACACTGTCAAGTAGATCCTCTACTCGATTCCAAGTTACATAATGATAAACACAAGCGTTTAATATGACTTGAAAATGAGAACCGTAAGCTCTTGCGTTCTGGGCTGGCGCCCGACAACGATCCATTTTCAAGTCTTATCAGATGGAAAGGGCGGAGACCGTGGTTGTGTAGTTGGCTTACGTACCAGTCCTGAATGCATGAGATACAGGGTTGAAACCCGACGTCCATGTTCATCGTGAGGGGAACTATTCAAAATTCATTTCTGTGATTATAATAAATACTCGTATTCGTAGTTAAATTTGAAGGCAATGAGTTACATTTTAACAATATCCACATTCAAGCGCCTTGACACCTCAGATTCCGTCTTACCTCCTCCTTCCTTACTACTCTGTCCGCTGTTCTAATTAGTATGGCGCGTTTTTCTACCAAGGTCCATACAGTACTTTCTGGCGGCTGCTCTCTGGTGACGAACAGAGGAATTTCTCTAGTTTTTTGTAATCTCATTGATACACTTTCTTTGGCCATATTGTTTTAATTCCATTGTAAAGGGAGGCAAAGTTATTTCGAAACGTATGGTATTTAATTTTATTTTCACCCAAAAACATGAATAATTTGAATAGTGATGATATGATGATGATATCGTATGGCCTCGGGTGCCGGGTGCAAGCTTTGTTATTTGACACCCAGAGGGTAGCTTGCATGTCGAATTTCGTTGTTCTTTGGCTATGAAAGTCAAGGAGGTTAGATGTTAGATATCTAAGCTCCTTGAACACTATAGCGCTTTCTAGTAGAGAAATAAGGAACTTTGTGTTGGCGGAAACTCCCGAGATTATTTTTGCCATTATGAACTCGTCCTACTGAATTCAAATGGGTTCTTTGACATGCCAACATCGTTTGACATGCGTACCGTATTTTTGCCGCCTTTCAAAAATCACTTACCACGGCCAGGAGCGAACCTGCAATCTTGGGATTAGTAGACCGACACGATATCCACTCACCCACCGTGGCAAGCTATTTGAATAGTAATCCGGGCCGTGAAAGCCTTATTCAACATAGTTAGTCTTTACTTCTTGTTCATTCAACGGCGGCATTATTGGTATGGTTTGTCGTTGCGCATGAGGTTTATTCAATTGTTACCTAGGCGACACAGGTGCATACATTGAGGTCACATTACTGTTGCCATTATGTGGGACAAAAAAAATACACCACACATGTCATGCGGAGCGAAGAGAACGAGTGGAGCGAGCGGAATGAGCGAAGCGAGAAACTATTGGTTTACTAAGGTTTCAATAACTTGAAACGATTTGCATGTAATGCCTTATTAACATAGAAATTATGACCGGAACTAGATTAGCCACTGCAAGTTACTGCTTGTAGACTACAAAACAATTCCCGTAGGCAAATAGTTTTTTCACTTAATATTGCCAACCACACGCATACGGTACTGTAGCCGGCATCTTGCAACTGGAATACTTTACTTTTCTTTTGTAAAATTAGGGGCCGATAACCTAGGTGTTAGGCTCCTTAAAACTACAATCATCATTAGTGTTTGCAAAAAAGTTATTTTGCTTTTCGCTTTGAAACCTGTTTCTTGAAGCCTCGTTCGAAGACGGCGAAGAATCAGAATTGCGGAGAATGTGCAATCAAATAAATACAACGCTCTGCGCGAGAACAGTTTGTTTACTTCTTACTGCCAACAGTTTGTGCATTTACAGTACTGTACTGTACAACTAACTGTATTTATCAGGTCGTCGTTACTCTTCTTACTATGTACTGTAGGTCAACTTGTTTCGCGTCGTATTTACCTGTCGATAATTCCATTGATGGAGAAGACGAAATAAAACATAATAACGCTCTGTGCGGAAACACAAAAACAAACAAAAATCATGATTTGTTTTTCTGCTGTCAGGCTGGCCGAGAAATCCGGAGTGTCGGGTTACGGAGTGCCGAGTTTGCGAGACTCTACTGTACCTGGGGATTATTGGTCTAGTCGAAACCCGCGTTTTCCAGTTGCAAGATTTCCAAGGAGAGACCATTGAATACAAACACTGTGAAGCGAGCGAAGGGCACATAAAACAAACACCGCACGGGCGTGCTACCCAGTAATTGGTCTAGTCAAACCCCGCGTTTTCCAGTTGCAAGATGCCGGCTACAGTACCGTATGCGTGTGGTTGGCAATATTCTATTTGTCCCATCATTCACATGTATAATGACCGACACAACTGGAATTTCACTATATAAGTCGTGATCTAAAAGGGGGATGGTGGGTGGGTTATGGGCAGTGGAGGAGAAAGCATCTCTTGCCACATCATTTCCGCAATTATTATTCATTAGGCCTATTACTGAAGGTATTTCGGCTCATTTCATTAGTTTGTAGAAAGATCGGCTCTCTACTACTGATAGGTCTACCCTTTATTTTCCGCTCTCTGTGAAATCACTGTAATTACTGTATCCTAATAAACTCACAATAAAAAAAACGTTTCAGTCTCTACTGCTATCGTCTCATGAATGCACGTTGAGTTCGTCTTTCCATTCATGCAAGCACTGGTCTTGACCTTTCCAAGCTGAATGTTTTAAGGATCGCCACCTGTAAAGGCTTGGCATTCCGTAAAATTCAAGGCAACCAATATAGTTACCAATTCGTGAAATGTGCACATTATGCATTTTTGGTGAACGTATTATTCTGTTCTTCATATTTACTGTATGTATATGTATTTATTTTATCAACTACAGTAGAGCACCTTTGTTTCGTAGACTTTGGCGGTTGAAGCTGTAATGTACCGGGCTGATTTGCTGCGGCTGGATTTCGTTGATGATTACCGACGTTTCTCCATTATTATGGTATGCTTGGATAATGCAATTTTTTCAGTCGGTCGACACAATAGAATTCCAATTATTTGGACATGCGAAAAGATAACCTGAACAAAAAGACATATGATTAGTATATACAGGATGTAACTAAATATGTGGGAAAGCTCCGGGGATTCGAGAGAGGACCTGACAACAAGCAAAACATGTCCAGTAAACATAATTGTGTATTGGCTTTCGTTTCCGTGTTACAAGCATTCTTTGGTGGTGTACACAACACAGACCGTGCTTCACTGTGTTGATAAAATGTGCGTTACTACTTACAGGTCTCTACAGAAGGTGCTCAAAATGGCTACCACGAGCTGTAATGCAGGCGTCTATGCTCCGGATCATTGACTGTCTCACACACTCCCAAATTCCCGGCGTCTGTCGTATCTGCTGACATCCTTGCTCTACTCGCTGACGCAGAATGTCCAAGTTACGAATAGGCGTGGCATACACAATAGCCTTTAAATGACCCCATAAGTAGAAGTTGAGATTGGGAGAACGAGCAGGCCATGGTGTCGGTCCCTGATGCCCTATCCATTTGTTTGGAAATGAACACAGACTTGAATAGCGACGAAACGTACAAGTGGCCTGTGTGCCCTCCACAAATGACCAACTAGCATCGTGCCGCCCTTTGTATTATGCACACCACAAGCAATGCTTGTAACACGGCAACGAACGCTCATACACCAAATGTTTACAGGACATGTTTTGCTTGTTGTCAGGTCCTCTCTCGAATTCCCGGAGCTTTCCCACATATTTAGTTACACCCGGTGTATATATAGGCCTATATAATATTTGTTATGGACTACAGAAGAACTCAGTCTTCTGACATTGCAGATATTCAAATAAATTCGGGTGCTTAATGCTTTAGTATTTAGGCTATCAGTAATAGTTGCCACACTTTCTAAATGTTTGTGCTTTTTGTTTTTGAAGAGCAGAGACCGTTTGTGGGTGTCATTGTGGGTATGGTAGTGTTTTGTAGATCCATGCTGTCTTGCATATTTTGATCTGATGATGCTCGCTTGACGAGCTAAACATGTCATCCTATAGTTGTTTCCCTCTTCTGTAGTCCATACCAAATATATATATTTAATCACATGTGATATTTTCAGGTTATTTTACGCATGTCCCAGTAATTGGGATTACATTGTGTTGACTGACTGAAAACTTTCAATATCAATTGTCAATACGGTCAATAAGGCAACACTGGAAAATGGCTTGAATGCTATATATATATTTCATATCTCAAACAAACTTGCGCCAAAACATATTGAAAATCCACAGCCTGTTTCCAGTCGACCGACCGGGTCAGGGAATGGAATGAATGAAGCCCCCATCTAGTGGCGAGAATATGAACTGTGCCGGCTGCCGAAGCCTGTCGCACTCCCCTGGAGCAATGATTAAATGAGTGACAGATGAAATGATAGTGGGGAGTGTTCCTGGAATGAAATTGTGACAGGGAAAACCGGAGTACCCGGAGAAAAACCTGTCTGCCTCCACTTTGTCCAGCACAAATCTCGCATGGAGTGACCGTGATTTGAACCACGGACACAGCGGTGAGAGGCCGGCGTGCTGCCGCCTAAGCCAAGGAGGCTCTTGCGCCAAAACATATTAACATGGCTATTGTCATCGCAGCATAGTATCCATTTTCATGAAAATTGGGCCACTTCACCAGAAACGACCCTCCTTGTGAAGAGTTTTAGCACAATGTCATTGCAAAATGTCATAGATATAGTGGCACTTGGTGACAGTCCTGACCGTTCCATGTGTCGAACATAAAACCAAGTAAAACCAAATATAGAATGTTTTGACTTAACAAGGAGTAATGTGTAGAGAAACTGGCTTGCAGTTATGATATTGAATTAATAAAGCAGCTGCCGTAAAACGTAACTGGTACTGGTGTTACTCCAGATTCGTACTGAATCTGTCGCGACTCGTATATACTTGTGGAAGATTCCTCCACGGTGGGTATTCGGACGAAGGTCTACGCTGTGCCAAATGGCGAGGAGACGACTTTTTTAGTGGTGGTAAATGATACACAACGTTTCTAGTTGGTCCACGCCACGGAATGTCTTTGTTGCCCATTCCTGCTGTCTTTGACCTTCCTCAAGGTGTCTAAATTGGTATCCCCCTCCCACTTCTCGTACAGTACTTGTCATCACAGTGATTTGCTAAAACACATGGTCCTGCTGCCAGCGCAGTGGTCGCTGAGTCAGTACGCAATTAGTCGTGCGTCTTTTTACGATGCGGTCTGCTATAAGCCTAATCCGCGTCACCTTAAAAAAAAAGGCGATTAAGGTGAAATCTTATCATTTGTTCCCTTGAAACACCGGATTTAACAACATTGAGCATGGTCAGAACTTGGTTGTTGACCGATTCAGGTAGTTCAGCAAGAAATAGAGAAGACCGGCACAAATAAGTGGAAGAATCAATGCCGGCCTCAACTGGCGTCCTGTGGTCGCCAACCCAAGTCCCTCTAGTTGTGTGCATCTGGGGGTTATGCAATTTATGTGGCCTCCAGGGAGGCCTACTGCAGGTTTTTCTTTTTAATTAACGCCAGTGGGCAATAATCAATTGATAGTCTACTGTGATGTTATTGCAGCGTGCATTTACAACTGTTGCGAAATTAAGTACCGTATCATGTATGTCTGTTGGCAGCCTTGTTTCAAAGAACAATACTTTAATGTTACATGCCTTGAACTAGACAGCAATACTCTCCAAAATCGTTTCCCTGACCCGTCCTGAAAATAAAATAATTGTTCCTTGGCTGGATTAATAACATTATTAAGGAGGGAAGGAAGGATTTCAAGAAACGAGTTTACATAGGCAATTGTTTCACATATCCGGATTCGAGCAAAAGGCTCAATACATCATCTTTGAATGAGGTGTGATGGCTCAATGGTCAAACTGCTTGC
The DNA here is from genome assembly GCA_946902985.2 of Meconema thalassinum. Classification (NCBI taxonomy): domain Eukaryota; kingdom Metazoa; phylum Arthropoda; class Insecta; order Orthoptera; family Tettigoniidae; genus Meconema; species Meconema thalassinum. The sequence continues at coordinate 448,648,493 of OX336390.1, forward strand.
CTCTCACTAAGGTGGATCTGCTTATTGTATGTGGGATTTTCGAAATGAAATGTCATGTCCTGTGGTTTTGAATCCACATAGAAAAGGAGATCCAGTGGCTCTAATCGCGAGATTAATGGTCATTTAAACCTACGAGCTTTTTCCCTTTTGCCATCTTTGACCAACTCGCGTCCTTCAGTGTATGCCTTATTGGATAACCACCCATTTTATTATGTTCTTAAATAAGTTACTGCGTTATTTCGAGGTAACTAAATACTTAAGATTTCTGCATTTTTTTATTTTTTTAAATTTATTTACTCTTCAAACTCGCTGCTTGCTCCACTACATAAGTAGTACTGCATGCACTTACTATACATTTTATAAATGAACAAAATAAATTACATTATAATAATTCAATTTCTAGATGACTTAATCTTAGCAATATCAAACAATAAATACTATTCATCGTTTTTCCTAAAAGCTTGAAAATCCAGAGCATTAACAAATTTAGAAAATTCCTTCAAATACTTTTTAATAGCACAGATTTCTGAATCGGCCAGTTTTCGTCTCTATTAAAACTATTAATCAAGAATTGCCTAATATTTTTCACTTCACTGCACACGAAAATTATATGATCTATAGTCTGAGGGCTGCCTTTTACAGGAACACTCGGGATTACGTATAATTTTAAGTCTGTGTAAGTACGAAGCAATATTTCCATGTCCAGTCAGTATTGTAGTCATATTAGGTGTTAAGGTGATTTTGATCTCAGTGCTGGAACGTAATACTGTCTGCCTCGTAAGGATAACTGAAAAGAGAAGGGGCATCATCAATCATCGTAGGAGAGGTTTTCAGTGGTTTCTCAGTTTGATCCCAGGGGAATGTCGGGGTAGTATACGGCTTTAAGTCACGGCAGGGGCAGATGCCCTCGCTGTTCCGCCCCATGAAACTCCAATAACTAACAAAGTCACGGCTGCCTACTTCCCAATTCATTATTCACCGACAAGTACATACACTAGTACAGATACCATAAGCTAGTTATCGAAGAGATCAACACACAGCGATGATGCCTCTATCCCCTATTTAACAAGAAAGATATCGTCCGCATTTTTTTAACCTTCAAAGGGGTGTAGTAGTAATAGTCAGGGAACTAAGCTGGGGTTGTACCTCCGTGCCTTTTCCTTCTACAATAGCCTTTCCCCATATATACCGTTCTTTCTGCTGTGATATGAAGCGTGAAGATGCAGTGGTCTCACAAAGACTGACCGGGTTCGATTCCCGGTCAATGCATGTGAGATTTTTTAAAGTGTAATATAACGTCCTGTGGTTTGGGTTCCACGTAGAAATGGAGGTCCCGTGGCTCATCGCAAGATTAACGGTCACGTAAAACTACTACCTCCCTTCAGCTTAGCTTTCGGCTGAGAGTTCATTTGGGACTGACTTCCCTAGTGCGGTGCTCCTTCCAAGATATTCAAAGGAGACATGCATCGACTCGTAGTTCGAAAGAACTAAATCTCTCGCCGGCATGTATTTTTGTGAATAAGTATGTGTGAGGACATTCAATTTAGAAATTAGTGTCAATTTGGAAACAATAAAAGCACTGCGTAACTGTGAACGTTTCAAGTACAAATTTTCGCCTACCCTAAGGCATATTTCGTGCAAGTCTTGGAATTCAAGGACCCTCCATATTGTCCACTGTACGTATTTTTACGCCGATGGTTTTCGAGAGCAAGTTGTACACGATATTTTCGCGATTGCTGCTTGTTGTGGACAGAACTTGGATGACATTACATTCTGTTCGTCTTATTTTCCTCGAAGGCCACTGTTAGTTACCTTAATTGCCTAGTATATTTCTCTGTCGGCATCGTTCCATGCTCGCCGGAGGGAAGTGGCCCTTGGCCAAGGTGAATATATATTGGTATATGTGGTGATGCCAGAGAGCGACGTCTAGTACAGTCTAGAACGGGCCGGGACGGGAACGGGAATGGGAACCTTGCTTCGTATATAATCTTGGTCGGTACTCATTCTGGATTCACAAATAGTGTGTTGCGCGAGGTCGAATACAGTGTTATGTTTCTTAAATGGCTGGATTAATTAATCTATTAGTAAATTTAGAAGCTTTTCAGTTGGTCAACACGAGTGTACCCAATTATATTGGGCGGGGAGTTACAATTAATTTCTTAGTGCCTGAAATAGGTACATGAATTATGTACACATTTCTCACATAAATGGGGGACTAAATTGGATAAGTCGTACTGTTCGTCAAGCAAACGTCATCAGATCATGCTCCCTTAGGCTTAATTTAGGTTCAGGGAATATGTGTATAGGCTGCCACTTATGTACAGCAGTATTTACAGTCATTAAGCTACATTTAAAAAAAATAAACTTTGTAACGAGTCGGATTTTTTACCAATAGTGTATATAGTTGCGTTTGTCTATTACACTTCTAAAAGTGTTGTGTTTTTTGTTGCCGTAGTACTTCTATGTATTTAAGTGTGAACCCCTTTTGAATCGTTGACTTCTATCGTAGCGAGCTATTGAAGTAAATTGCATTCCAGGCTGTTATGTTATTAACTTACTTTTTAAAGTTATTGTTGATGAGCTCTCGTAATTCGTTAGTTTGGTTAAACACTTAAACAAACACTTATATGTGACTGAGTTGACAATGTGGTTTTGTTGACATAACTGATTTTCGGCTGTTCCTGTACTGGTGTCTATTTCACAACTTCCCACCGTTGACTCGTGTGTACAAACAAGAGATGAGGATGTTATAAGCTATCTGTTTCAATAGGGATTCAACGACCTTTCAAACTCATCTAAGTGACAGAAAGGAAGTTGTCCGTGGTGATAATATAGGACTCCTACTAAATTTGCAGACAAGAGCGATTGTATGTAGTTGAGTTGACAATACTGTCGCATGCATAGTGCGAAAGCTGACCGGTTGTTTCGCTCCTCGGGATTATTTGAAGCCTCCCGGTTGTGTGGCGCTTGGCAGTAAAGGAGATTCTGGAATGGGATCACGGCTTGTATTTTGAAGTGTCGAATCTAAACCACTAAGCCATACCCTGCATTTCGATCTGTACCATTTGGCGGGAGCGATATAAAATGGTCGCCGACAGACTCCTATTGACTGGAGTTTGGCAGCTAGCACAACTAGTTGCTAGCACGTGCTCATTCTGATGATGATGATGATGATGATGATGCTAGGGACAGTGAAGGAATGGGAGATGTTAAACCCTTGCCAAGTGACTGAGGCTTATGTATTTATTGGCGTCAGTTCGCTTGCGGCAATCGATGATAAACAATTAAGTGGTTTGAATTCTATTGTCTCCCGTCATGGTGCTCAAATACAGTAATACCGCCTGTCATCCAATACAACTCGATGATGCAAAAACACGGCAACAATATCGCCACAGACAGGCTTGTTTTGAGTAGTCTTCTCAGTTTTTTTTACCTTAAAGTTACTTGTGTATTATTACGAAGGCGGTTATCAACAGTGAAGAGTCGCGATACAGTGGGTGTGCTTGGTGCTATTTGATATGTTGTTTCTGTGTGAACTATACTGTGAACGACCTCCACCCAGACTTCTTCTTTCATCTTGAAGGATAATCATCAATAATAGCTGCTTATTGCCTGGTGAATGTTGATGTATTCATCAGATTACTTTGTATTACCTGTAGGCTTCTATCACATTGGTGGCACGCTTGTGCAAGTAATTTGGTGGCGCGCGCGTGCGCAAGCTGGCGTGGACAACAATGTGCTCACACTAAATGCAAGCAGGTGCAAGTTAATTATTATAAACAGGTCAGTCGAAATGGAGATGTCAGACGACGAGGACATTGTTTTGGAAAACGGTGTTTTAAAGTTTTTATTTTTGGATGAGCAGGAAATCAGGGAAGAGTGGGTGAACGAGTATTTATTGGACAGTGAGGAAGATGGAGAGTATGCACGAATATTCAACGATTTGCTTAGACAGCCTGATAAGTTTTTTGAATACTTCAGAATGATACCAGACAATTTCTACTATATACTGGACAAGTCGGTCTTCTTCTTCTCACGGCATCGATAAGCGTTTCCGTAACCATCATATACTCGTAAACACACAAATCAGGATCTCCACAACACTATTATAGACTGTCACTGCCTCGATGGTCAGAAATCAACTGAGATCACGCACGCTTGCAACTACAAAACAAATATTTTTGTTTGGAAGTGGAGTTGGATCAAGCTTGCGCAAGCGTGCACTTGCTTGTGGCGGGCAGTGTGAACGGCGATGGACACGTCACCACTTGTTTCAGTCACTCTCCTACAGTATTTGTTCATAAGTGCACGCTTGCGCACGCGCGCGCCACCAAATTATTTGCACAAGCGTGCCCCCAATGTGATCGAAGCCGTAGAGTGTTGGTCCTCTTTGTCGCATTTGTTGGATTGATGATGATGATGATGATAATTGTTGTTTTAAGGGGCCTAACATCTAGGTTATCGGCCCCAAAAGTTGGATTGAATACCGGTGTTAAAGGTAGACAGGTAGCATGGCTTCGGTGTGTACTTCATTTATTTTTGGATTACTCTGCTTGAATGTAGGCCACTCGGCGTTGATTCAAGATCAATTTTTAATATTCTGTATATGTTAGTACGTAATCGATATAATGTCCGAAGTGTAGCCGTGTGTAGCATTCTAATCAGCTGATTTACAACAACAATAAAAACTTGGCAACACAGCTCAGCTGTTCCAAGCTCCCGCCATATCATTCACGTTATTTCGAAACTGAGTATAGTGCGTGTTTGTATGGCCGACGCTGTATGCACAGTTGTGCCACTGTGTAATCTTCAATCAGAAAATAGCTATTAGCGTGCCTGAGTAGTGTTGAGGTATATTTTTTTCGTGATTCATTGCGAACTAACAGCTCTTCAAAACGACTTTCCGTAGCAGAGTAGAAGGGGTAAGGAACCATTCTTGAGAGCATCCGCGTCAGAGTTTAGCGGTTTAGTTGTCGCAGAGGGGAGGGAAAACTAGCCTCCTTCACTTTCTCGACAGGAGGGCTGAACAGGGCTCCGCCACGGCGTTCATTTTCAGTTGTAGTGTCGCTTATCTTTCTCACATAACTAGCTAGAAAACGCTGTTATATTGTGGTATATTTATATTTGTTTGTTTGTTTGTTCGTTTGTTCCTTCGTTCATACACATTATTGGAACCACCCAATTTCGAAAATGTTGTATTTAGTACAGAAGAGAGAGTTGGCGTTCATTGGAAGAAACCCCCCAGGGGCTTCCACTTATTTATGCTGGGCTCCTCTCCGTCTTCTTTCCTGTCGACCTTCCTTGGTCAGCTCTTGTTCTTTTCCGACCCCGACGTTATTCGGGTATCCGAGGCTAGTGAGTCTTTCACTTTCCCGCCTTAATTGGCCCTTGTCTCATCTTTCCTGATCTTTCATTCTTCGAGGGGTCAGACCTCTTGTTTTCTTTTCATTCTATTTCCTTTTCTCTTTCAGATTCCCACACTGTTTTTGTTAATTTGATCTCCGTATATCTAAATTACCTTAAACATTTTTTTTGAATCTACACTACATGTTGTAGGTATTTTCAATCTAAGTTTCATTTTGTAAGTCTTTTCGATCTAAATTGCATTTTGCGAGTATTTTCAACCTCAATTGCATTTTGTAAGGATTCCTAAATTGCTTTTTAGTAAGTCTTTGAATGTGTGGTACCATTTTTGTGAGTTTTCTGAATTTCAATTGCATGTTGTATTTTCAACCTCAACCGCATCTTGTAAGTATTTTCAATCTACATTGCATTGTGTATGGTGGGCATTTTGTAAGTATTTAATCCTCAATTGCATTTTGTGTGTATTTTGAAACTAAATTACAGTTTGTAAGTATTTTCAGTCTAAATTACATTTTGTAAGTATTGTCAATCCAAATGAGTATTTTGAATCTACTATACATTTTGTAAGCATTTTCAATTTCAATTGCATTTTGTTAGTATTTTGAATTTCAATTGCACTTTGTGAGTATTTTGAATCTGAACCGGCCTTTTTCAATCTAACTTGCACTGTGTATTTTCAGTTTCAATTGCATTTTGTAAGTATTTTGAATTTTAATTGCATTTTGTAAGTATTTCGACTCTACATTTTGTACGTATTTTGAACCTAAACGACATTTTGTGCTTATTTTTTATCTATTCGTTTTGTGAGTATTTTCCTTCTAAATTCCCTTTTGTAAGTATTACCACTCTCCATTATGTGAGTCGTTTCAATCTGAGTTCCATTTTGTACTTATTTTCAGTCTCACTTAATTTTCCTTATGGATTCCATTTCATTGTCATTTTCGCTATCACCCAGACCATTAGGGGCCGATAACCTAGATGTTAGGCTCCTTAAAACAATAATTATCATCATAATCATCATCATAAGAAAATAACGTCTATTAGTATCTTCTGTTAAATAAAAAAAGTAGACTATTTGCCTTCATCCGTTGCTTATTTATAGTGCTCTGGATTTTGTAGCTTACCCAGCTCTTCTCGGGTGGCTTCTTATACATGTTATAGGAAGATACCTGCCACTTGCTAGTGGCTAATGCTAATGCTGGTCAAGTGGAAGATGAACGTTCTAAACCTAGTTCAACGGTATAGTACAATAACATGACAGAGTGCAAAGGCTTAGTACACATGGATATATAGGCTACACAATTAGGCTACTTTAAGTTGGTTGTAAACGAAAGCTTTCAAGTTGTGTAATGCACACACAGTGTGGATGTGGATGTGATTGGAACTCGCCACCCCCGGCATTGCACGCCGGTGCTCTTGGCCACTGCGCTAAGGCGGGTTCCTTGATTATCGCCTGGCAATGATAGCTACTGTACATGCATGACGCAGGCCTCTGCCAGGCTTATCATACTCAATGTTACTCGCTGAACATAGCCTACATAGATTTTGTATTTTTATGACCGCGATGATAACTAATGAAGGCGATCTGCTATTGAGTCGTGTAATGAACGATTGGTGCAAACCATGAAGCGAAAGCCATCATTTGTCTTCACTGCGGTCGTAACAATCCAATTGTTGGAAGTTAAACTTACTTTTTCTTTCTTTCATTCTTTCTTTCTTTCTTTCTTTATTTATTTATTTATTTATTTCACATAAGTATGACCCACATTTTCCATTATATTTCTTTTTAATATTGGTTGGTTGCTTCCTTAGTTTTGGGGCTGCGACAACGCGGTCGTGTAGCCCCGAGTACTTTGGGTGTGTGTAGAATCTGTCTGATAACCGGTGTTAATTGTGATGGCTGTATTAGTGTGTGTTATCTGTGATTCAGGTAGAAGGACTGCATACGATCAATTTTTCAAGTAGTTCCTACTTTAGCTACCAAATTCTACCGTCCACGACACCTAGCTGTGGACGTAGCTACTAGATGCCTTCGCAGCCAGCACCTGGCGACGAACGTTGGAACTAATATAGCGGTATCAAACTAACCTACAAATTTTAGTTTCCACAAGTGTAGTTAGTGGAAGGTTCTTTTTCATGCCATAAATCTATGACATGGGACCGCCGGCTTTTCTTCCCCTCCCAAGGAACGCATACTGAGGGATATTTTAACGCCGCTAAGAAATCAGACGATTTCGGCCGAGTTTGAACCCGCGATCTGGGCATAGAAGCTCAGCATGTTGCCAACTACATATTAGAGACTGGAAATGAAATATAATAAATCCTTAAATTGGTATCTTTCTTTTAGCCATGACATTCTCTAACTTAACATCTAAACGATGAGTAAGAAACATAATTTTACAGGGTGTCTTTTCTGTTGTTGTTGTTGTTGTTGTTTAATTCAGGGGGCTTTGCGACATCGTAGTTATGTATCACCATGTACTTGGGTGTACTTGACGGATAACCTGTGTCTTTGTGATGGCTGTGTTAGTGTGTGTAGTGTATTTGTAATTCAGATGACGTTTGGGAAGGAGATGACCGTGGCCTTACGTAGAAACCATCCCGGCATTTGCCTGGAGTTGAAGTGGGAAACCACGGAAAACCACTTCCAAGATGGCAGAGATGGGAATTGAACCCTCGACTTCTCAGTTTTGCCTCACGAGGCTTAGTGTAACCCGTTCCAACCTTCAGACCAGAATTAATAATAACAGTAATATTATATTATTATTATTATTATAGACCAGAATTAAAATTTATTGGCAGAGTCGGGAATCGAGCCCGGACCTCAAGGCAATAGCCAAGAATGCTAGCCGCTACACCAGGATGAGATCTTATTTTTTCCTCTCTCTCACCGTTCACTTCATTTTCGCAAGTAGGCTATATATCGCGTAAGATAGTTGGATGTTTCCAATCATAATGCTTCGGTGATAAATTATGTTCGACGCTATTTCTGAATGGGACCTCTGAACCTGGCGTTGTCATGGTTACGGCTGGTCATTCCTTGGATCAGTTTCCAAGAGCGGGGATTGCTCTGGAAATATTTTGGAAACGGTTGGGTAAACAGGGCGAAATCAGAAGAATGTGTTATATTTTGGAACATAAATAGTCCTATGTTCTTGCCAGGTATGATAACTATGTTACGCAGAATTTCAATTTCATCATTTGTGTAGTTTTTGCGCGTAAGGGCAACAGGACGATTTACCCACATACATAAATCACGTGGTGTTTATATATTAGTAGGCTATAGATAATATGTAACTTATATGACAAGATCAATAGTAAAATGTGTGCCGCGATAATCGATAAAAACAAAGCACGTACACATCCACGCTAGCTACTATCTTACTGAGTGAACGTGGAATTTTCCATTTAAGGTCTGGTATCAGTGTTTATGTTATCTGTATCTTTCATATTTCTACCAGTCTCGACTCCGTCCATAAAGGAATGACTAGAGCTGATATCCTTACTTCTTCTGCTGTTGCGCATATCTCATGGACAACCTTGATTTAGAAAATCATCAATAAAGATCACATGTTTGATACATTACAAATAGCGATAACCCGAGAACCTAATGTGATTATTTCAAGGATATGACTGGTTGATTAACTTATGAAAGTCCATGCCTTTCTTGTATGACCTTATAGGCATGCACGTCACTTTATAGTTCTCAAATACTGATTGTTGATGTTTTATTCAGGGATTGTCACTCCCGTGTAGGCTATTTGATCTGTCAACCTGTGTCTTTTACCTGTGCGTACAAGTCGTTGGGGATAGGTTTGTGAAGAGAGCTATGTTAATAATACACGTACCGGCAAGCCTGTAAGTTATGCCTGAACAGTCCACAGGAAACTAGCGGCCGGAACGTGAATGGGATCCGGCTGGCCTGTAAGACCCGACTGAACAAGCGGCCGGTGATCGAACGAAAACTCAATCGTCCATCCGGTAGGCCTGAAGAGAGTACAGGCAAGCCGGTATGAGTGGGGTAAGGCGCCAGGCCGCCTGAAGCCTGTCCACGTGGTGAGCAGTGTTTATTTGTATGTTTATCATATCAATATAATTGTGTGAAGCTAAATTTGTAGGTTAGATTTGATTAACGCTCTATTAAGACCCAACGTTCGTCGCCAGTTGCTGGTTGCGATGGCATCTAGTAGCCAAGTTTGCAGTTAGGTGTCGTTGACGGTAGCATTTGGTAGCAAAAGTAGGAACTACCAGAAATTGATCGTCTGCAGTCCTTACCTGAGTTACAGATAACACACGCTAATACAGCCATCGCAATTAACACCGGTTATGATTAAGGTGTTTGAAGCCATTTTCAGTGTTGCCTTATATTAGTAAACGAAAGTTTGATGCTTTTCAGTTGGTCAACACGATTGTTATCAGACAAGCTCTACACACACCCAACTACACGGGGCTGATAACTTAACATGTTCTAAGCCACTTAGATGAATTAACAACAACAAATACATAATTTCTTGCAATAATTATGAAGAAAATACGTTCAAAGATAATGTTTTGATACTCAGTTATGCTGATTTTGAATAGTTACTTGAAAGGTAGATGACAGTTCAGTTCAATGACCTTGCGGGATTTCCTGCAATGACGAAATAGAGTAACGTTTCAGACGCCGTGCGACCACTGCAGGGTTGAAGTGAGCCCTTCCTGTGCGCAAATGTCACGCGAAAAGGAAAATCAGTGTATAGATGTTAATGATATTAATTGTTGTTTTAAGGGGTCTACATCGAGGTTATGACAATGAAATTGAAACCATAACGGAAACCAAGGTGAAGCCTTCGTGGCTTAGGCGGCAGCACGCCGGCCTCTCACCGCTGGGTCCGTGGTTCAAATCCCGGTCACTCCATGTGAGATCTGTGCTGGACAAAACGGAGGCAGACAGGTTTTTCTCCGGGTACTCCGTTTTTCCCTGTCACAATTTCATTCCAGCAACACTCTCCACTATCATTTCATTTCATCTGTCATTCATCTAATCATTGCCCCGGAGGAGTGCGTCAGGCCTCGGCAGCCGGCACAGTTCAAATCCTCGCCGCTAGATGGGGGCTTCATTCATTCCATTCCTGACCCGGTCGGAGACTGGAAACAGGCTGTGGATTTTCTTCTTTTTCAACGGAGACCAAGGTAGACTGACAACACGTTGCCTACTAAAGGTAACTTAGACTGAAAGCACTCACAAAAGGCAAGTTAAAGGAAAATGACTGACAAAGTAGAATTTAGATGGAAAAGACGCAAAAAATGGAGTTTAAATTCAAAATACTTACAAAATGCAAATTAGATTCGAAATACCCACAAAATGCAATGTAGATTCAAAAGACTTACAAAATGCCATGTAGATTGACCATATTTACAAAATGCAATTGAAGTTGAAAATACTTACAAGATGCAATTGAAATTCAAAATACTCACAAAATGCAATTTAGATTCAAAATGCCACCCAAGATTGAAAATTCTTGCATAAAGTGATTGAGGTTGAAAATACTTACAAAATGAAATTGAAATTCAAAACACTCACAAAATGTCGGCGCCCGCGATGCAAAATACTTACAAAATGCAAGTAAGATCGAAAACGCTTACAAAATTCAATTTAGATTGAAAATACTCGCAAAAGGTAAATTTAGATGGAAGAAAGACTTACAAAATGGAATGTAGAGTGAAAATACGCAAAAAATGGAATTCAGATTCAAAATACTCACAAAAAGGCAAGTTAGATTCAAAATACTCACAAAATGCAATTTGGATTCAAAATACTTACAAAATGCAATTTAGGTTGAAAATACTTACAAAATACAATTGAAGTACAAAATACCACGAAATGCAATTTAGATTCAAAATACTTGCAAAAATGCAATTTAGAATGAAAATGCTGGCAAAATGCAATTAGGGTTGAAAATTCTTACAAAATGCAATTGAAATTCACAATACTCACAAAATGCAAGTGAAAATCAAAATGCTTACAAAATGCTATTTAGATTGAAAGTGCGTGCAAAATGCAATTTAGATTGAAAAACGTCCAATAAAGCCAGAATCGCATGCGCAGCTTCGTCACTGGTGAACAATATTTAAACAATAAATCAAATTTGGAATGGACGTCAAGTGACCGGCCTATTTTCAACTGATGCTGTATGGGGTCTTCAGTTCAACAGGCGGACAGTGTCCGATGAACTCTTTCAGGCGTAACTGACAGGCTTGCCGGTACGTGTATGGCCTGCTTTAGGTTTCGCCCAAATAAATTGTATTGGCGTGACGTCATATTACTCTGAGACCGAGCGGTGGCCATTATCTGGGATAACTTAACGCCGGTCGTGAAAGCCTAAGCGGTTACACCTTGGTATTTTTTTAAATCATACACGGAGATATTCGTTTTAGTTGTGTTAGGCTACTTTATAGGTAACATTGATAAATGACTTCCAATATTTCAGTTACTTAACAAAAAACGAAAATAAAAGAGGTTATTCTATGGGATCTAGCCGAGAACCATTTGGATTTTATGGTCTGTCAAATAACAATACAAGCAGTGGTAACTCACGAAAGATCCCATGATTAAACCGCACAGGCTTCAAAAAGCAACAACTAACAAGAAGAATGAAATTTCAGTAAGCACCTTGCTTTTAGCATATAACTTACTAAAATTTAGTATTGAGCACTTGGGCCTTTTAGGTTAACTATTTGATGTTTATATTTAGCACTTGGTCATTTAGGTGAAGTGTTTGATATCCAGTACTAAAATTTTGAGGCGACTTCGGCGGAGTAGTTGTTAGCATACCGAGCTTCTATGCCCAAGATCGTGGGATCAAACCTGGACGAAGTCATCGGACTTTTTAAGAGCGTTAAAAATCCCTCAGTATGCCTTCCATCGGAGGGGAAGTAAAGCCGGTGGTCCCATGTCATATATTTATGGCATGAAAAAGAACCTTCCACTAACTACACTTGTGGAAGCAAAATGTGTAGGTTTGATAACGCTATATTTGTTCCAACGTTCGCCACCAGGTACTGGCTGCGATGGCATCTAATAGTAGCCAAGTCCGCAGCTAGGTGTCGTGGACGGTAGCATTTGGAAGCAAAAGTAGGAACTACTTGAAAAATTGATCGTATGCAGTCCTTCTACCTGAATCACAGATAACACACACTAATACAGCCATCACAATTAACACCGGTTATCAGAAAAATTCTACACACACCCAAAGTACACGGGGCTACATGATCGCGTTGTCGCAGCCCCTAACCTAAGGGTCCCAGAAGACTTCTAGATTATATCTCCGGCACTAACGTTGTAGGTTATTTACAGCTGATGTAACACTCTCATTTTAAGGAACAATAACCTCTCATATTAAAAGAAATACATAATTGGATATTATAGAATTGTGTGCCTCCCTGATTAACTGTCTTCAACTTGGGCCAGGTTTGATTCTCGATCATTGCGTGTGAGATTTTCGAAGTGAAATATCACATCCTGTGGTTCGCATTCCACGGAAAACGGTGGTCCCATGGCTCATGATCGCGAGATTTAGGCCTATGTCTCGTAAAACTGCAAGTTCCCTTCCTTCCTTCCTTCCTTCCTTCCTTCCTTCCTTCCTTCCTTCCTTCCTTTTGTGTCTCCAGAGCTCTTCAATTGCGAAGAGGATGTATTTTAGTACCCAACAAGAGTACCACCATGGCGACAGTGAATACTACCCTGATTCAACCCAACAACAAGAAAATGCTTATACATTTGTCGTTTGTAATTCTTCAGTCGGTCAACACGAATTTGCCCAATGAATGGGTGGGGTACAAAGTATAAATATGCAAATACACTCCTGGAAAATATTACATGTAGCCTATTAGTTAATTGCCCCATTTTAATAGAGATAATTAACTAATATATGTATTTTTTCAGGAGTGTTTTTACATATTTATACTTTCTACCCCGCAGAGTCATGGGGCAAATTCGTGTTGACCGACTGAAGAGCTACGAATGTCAGTTTGTATAAGCAACACTGAATGAATGGCTTCAATTCTTTACATTGGTTGTAAATCGCCATGTTTTTAGTGTGGGGGACAATGATAAGGTTCATCCTAAGTAACTTCCATAAGGTGACACGGACTATGTAGAGAGATTTCATTTGAACTATCTGCGATATTGTAGAGAAAACAAATAGATCGTGGAAATTGCTATTTGGAAGGGAATAGGCCTATTTGTTTTTACTGACCCTGCTTTATTTAGCCAAGTGTTCAGCTCGAGCCTGTCCTCTATAACAAGGAGTGTCGTTGTTTGTTAGAACTTCGATAAACTGAAGTATGTTGTCGTAAACTGAAGTATGTTGTCGTTTAGTATGCTGCCCATAGCGAAGGTTATCGGGAGGCGATTACGGTATTTCCGAAAGATAGCACAACTTGAGACAAGTCAGGCCCGTCCATAAGTGATGGTCGTGGAGTTCAAGCTATAATGACTTGGAGTTTGTGGCCTCGGGACCCAATCTGAGCTTGCTATTGTTTCCATTTAATTGTGCCGGGCTTCTTTCATTTACTTTGTCGATCTCCCCTGGTCAACTCCTGTTTTCTTCCTACCTCTGCGGCATTAGGGTATCCGAGGCCTAGGGTGGCATTTATTTTCCCGCCTTAAGTGGCCCTTGTCCTTTCTTTCCTGATGTCCCCATTTTGCGGTGAGGGGGATCAGATTTCTTCTTTCTCCTTTATTTTTCATAATCTCTCATCATTAGGGGACGATAAGCTACGTATTAGTCTCATCTGCACTTTTGTTGCTAAAATAGCTGTCGTAAATTCTTATAACCGTCCAGTTTCATTTATCTTCATTCATGGTGAAATAGCATGATCGTAACGTGCCTTTCAACTGTTGTGGTTCGCCGGAGTGTCGGAGTTATAGTGTAGAGGTGTTCTTAAATGTGTGTTAATCTGGCACGGGTCTCTAATCAATTCTAAATACTAATGGCTATATAAGAATTCGATCCCGCAACTTTAGTGCTACAACTGGCTATATGCTATCTCTGGTTGTAATGAATCGTTCTTATTCTCCTTCACCGATATGATTTCTGTATATTATAAAAAATTAATAAGCTCTGCCTCAACTGGTGTTTAAACGTCTGTTGTCCGGATCTAGTTCTTTTGATGTCATCCAAGGTGGTGGTGATTCTAGTAGCGAGAGATGGCACATCGAGATAGTCATGGAGTTCCGACCCCTGGTAGTATTGGGGAAATAGAAGTAAAGGTCATGAAAGACACTCTACTAGACGGCTTAGGTGGCGTAGTTGGTAGCAAGCTGAGGTTCTATGCCCAAGGTTGCGGGTTTAAACCAGGCCGAAGTCGTTGGAATTTTTAAGAGCGTTAAAAATCCCTCAGTATGCCTTCCTTCGGAGTGGAAGTAAAGCCAGCAGACCCATGTCATAGATTTATGGCATGTAAAATATCTTCACTGTGAAGCTAAAAATTTGTAGGTTAGATTTGATTAACGCTCTTAAAAATTCCAACGTTCATCGCCAGGTGCTGGTTGGGGTGGCATCAAGTAGCTAAGTTCACAGCTAGGTGTCGTTGACGGTAGCATTTGGTAGCAAAAGTAGGAACTACTTGAAATTGATCGTCTGCAGTCCTTACCTGAATTACAGATAACACACACTAATACAGCCAACACAATTAACACCGGTTATCAGACAAATTCTACACACACCCAAAGTACACGGGCCTACATGACCCCGTTGTCGCACCCTAAACTCTCTGCTTAGTTAAAATCTACGATGTCCTCTCTGTATCAATTACAATAGGATTAAGATAGTACATAATTAAAAGCCATTATTCGTGTTTTGGAAATTTGTAGGTTATTGTACCTTCTTGCTGCAATGACAAATTTTAACGTGACTTGTGAACTGTTATTTCGGAAATGGTTGTATTTATACATGTTCTATTGAGTGTTTATCTTTTGTCGTTTTTATGGGTGAACGGGACGTTTCTATTACCGACAATTTTAGTGAATGCTGTTGTTGACATAAACACACCAGAACGTCATGGAGGAAGCAGGCGTATATAATGAAATTATAACTATCGTCGAACAGAGACTAAACAGTCGTATGAAACTCGCCTATAATGGTACTTGAGACACTCGTATGGAATATACTCGTGTCTTAATTATTGCCATTATAGGCTCGTTGCATAATGTACTATAATACTATGTAAATTATTTGTAGGTTCTGTGACTTTTTTAGGCAGATTTCATTAGAAAGTTAACTATTGCATTGGGTACCATGTTTCGACTTCCGGAAAATTTCGACATATTTTCACGTTTCACATCCCCCAGACCCCAAAATCACCGTCAAATGTATATCAGTGTCTTGTGGACACGATAACTGCCGCAATTTTGCACCAATCACTTTGAATTTTTTACCGAATATGTATACCTATAAAATCTCGGTCGAGTTCATTACTGGGCAAAATCGGTCGAAGGGGGGTGAAAATTGGGGTCTTTTTTCGAAAAACTGAAATATTGCTATAACTCTCTTAATATGTGAAATATCGAATCCGTTCAAAGTTCATACTATGTGTCGGATAAAGCCCAAAAATTTATGTTTGAAGAGTTTTTTATAGCACCAACCATTGACCAAAGGTCTGGGAAAAAGTGGGGTTTTCGGGAAACATTAATCATATCTCTCTTAATAGGCACAATATCAAAACCGTACAAAATGGACAATATTCCCCTAATAATTACCTAAAACTTTTGTCTGAAAGAATTTTTGATATGGCCCAAGGGATGAGAAAAACAAGATGTTCAGTAAAGAACATATAGCCTACTTTCTCCTAAATGCATGGGTATTGTTATAACTCTTTGTCCTTTTCAAGGAGTATGATTGAATATTGGTTGTAGTAGCTTGTTGAAATACAACGTGCTATAGGGATATTAAACATGAATATGAGGTGCCCTTTGCAAGTGCTACCTCTGTACCAAATTTCGTTCAATTCGGTTTCACCGTGTTTGAATTGATAGGGGGAATCGATTTGCACACATACTTGGCCACCATCTGCAAACTACTGGGCTGATGTTCTTGCAGTTTGGTCAGAATATGTTTCCCACATAAAGATATGGTATTGCAAAATTTGGTAGAGACTAGATTATTAGGTTGGTCGTAATTACATTTTAGCTTTTAACATTTGGGTGGCCGCGATTACGTTTCCGTCAAGATAGCGGTGATATAAAACATGACACTGAGGTGCCCTTTGCTAGTGCTACCTCTGTACCAAATTTCGTTCATTCGGTTCCACCATGTTCGAATTAATAGGGGGAATCAATTTTGACATAAAGATGGCCACCATCCGCAAACTATTAGACTAATGACCTATTAGATTGGTCAAAGGATGCTCCCTCCATAAAGGTATGTTGTTGCAAAGTTTGGTAGAGATCGGATGGTTATGTTAGTCGTAATTTGATTTAAGCTTTAAATATTCGTGTGGCCGCCATTACGTTTCTGTCAATATGGCGGCGATATTAATCATGGCACTGAGATGCCCTTTGCTAGTGCTATCTCTGTACCAAATTTCGTTCCATTCGGTTTCACTGTGTTTGAATTAATAGGGGGAATCTATTCTGACACAAAGATGGCCGCCATCCGCAAACTATTAGGCCAATGACCTATTAGATTGGTCAAAGGATGCTCCCTCCATAAAGGTATGTAGTTGCAAAATTTGGTAGAGATCGGATGATTAGGTTAATCGTAATTTGATTTAAGCTTTGAACATTCGTGTGGCCGCCATTACGTTTCAGTCAAGACGGCGGCGATATAAAACATGACACTGAGGTGCCCTTTGCTAGTGCTACCTCTGTACCAAATTTCGTTCCATTCGGTTCCACCGTGATCGAATTAATAGGGGGAATCAATTTTGACATATAGATGGCCGCCATCCGCAAACTATTAGGCTAATAACCTATTAGATTGGTCAAAGGATGCTCCCTCCATAAAGGTATGTTGTTGCAAAGTTTGGTAGAGATCGGATGGTTATGTTAGTCGTAATTTAACTTAAGCTTTGAACATTTGTGTGGCCGCCATTACGTTTTTGTCAAGATGGCGGCGATATAAAACATGACACTGAGGTGCCTTTTGTTAGTACTACCTCTGTACCAAATTTCGTTCCATTCGGTTGCACCGTGTTCGAATTAATAGGGGGAATCGATTTTCACACAAAGATGGCCGCCATCCGCAAACTATTACGCTGATGACCTATTAGATTGGTCAAAGGATGCTCCCTCCATAAAGGTATGTAGTTGCAAAATTTGGTAGAGATCGGATGATTAGGTTAATCGTAATTTGATTTAAGCTTTGAACATTCGTGTGGCCGCCATTACGTTTCTGTCAATATGGCTGCGATATAAAACATGACACTGAGATGCCCTTTGCTAGTGCTACCTCTGTACCAAATTTCGTTCCATTCGGTTTCACCGTGTTTGAATTAATAGGGGGAATTGATTTTCACACAAAGATGGCCGCCATCCGCAAACTATTAGGCTAATTACCTATTCATTTGGTCAAAGGATGCTTCCTCTATAAGGGTATGTTGTTGCAAAATTTGGTAGAGATCGGATGATTAGGTTAATCGTAATTTGATTTAAGCTTTGAACATTTGTGTGGCCGCCATTACGTTTCCGTCAAGATGGCGGCGATACAAAACATGACACTGAGGTGCCTTTTGTTAGTACTACCTCTGTACCAAATTTCGTTCCATTCGGTTGCACCGTGTTCGAATTAATAGGGGGAATCGATTTTCACACAAAGATGGCCGCCATCCGCAAACTATTACGCTGATGTCCTATTAGTTTGGTCAAAGGATGCTCCCCCCATAAAGGTATGTTGTTGCAAAATTTGGTAGAGATCGGATGATTAGGTTAGTCGTAATTTGATTTAAGCTTTGAACATTTGTGTGGCCGCCATTACGTTTCCGTCAAGATGGCGGCGATATAAAACTTGACACTGAGGTGCCTTTTGTTAGTACTACCTCTGTACCAAATTTCGTTCCATTCGGTTGCACCGTGTTCGAATTAATAGGGGGAATCGATTTTCACACTAAGATGGCCGCCATCCGCAAACTACTACGCTGATGACCTATTGGTTTGGTCAAAGGATGCTCCCCCCATAAAGGTATGTTGTTGCAAAATTTGGTAGAGATCGGATGATTAGGTTAATCGTAATTTGATTTAAGCTTTGAACATTTGTGTGGCCGCCATTACGTTTCCGTCAAGATGGCGGCGATACAAAACATGACACTGAGGTGCCTTTTGTTAGTACTACCTCTGTACCAAATTTCGTTCCATTCGGTTGCACCGTGTTCGAATTAATAGGGGGAATCGATTTTCACACAAAGATGGCCGCCATCCGCAAACTATTACGCTGATGTCCTATTAGTTTGGTCAAAGGATGCTCCCCCCATAAAGGTATGTTGTTGCAAAATTTGGTAGAGATCGGATGATTAGGTTAGTCGTAATTTGATTTAAGCTTTGAACATTTGTGTGGCCGCCATTACGTTTCCGTCAAGATGGCGGCGATATAAAACTTGACACTGAGGTGCCTTTTGTTAGTACTACCTCTGTACCAAATTTCGTTCCATTCGGTTGCACCGTGTTCGAATTAATAGGGGGAATCGATTTTCACACTAAGATGGCCGCCATCCGCAAACTACTACGCTGATGACCTATTGGTTTGGTCAAAGGATGCTCCCCCCATAAAGGTATGTTGTTGCAAAATTTGGTAGAGATCGGATGATTAGGTTAGTCGTAATTTGATTTAAGCTTTGAACATTTGTGTGGCCGCCATTACGTTTCCGTCAAGATGGCGGCGATATAAAACATGACAATGAGGTGTCCTTTGCTACCGCTACCTTTGTTCCAAATTTCGTTCAATTCGCATTCACCGTGTTCGATTTGATAGGGGGGGGACAGACATTCAGAGTACACACACTCCCACACACACAGACACCCACACACACAGACTCACACACACACATACACACACACACACAGACTCACACACACACATACACACACACAGACACACACACAGACACACACTTTTTTCGCCCTGTGTTGATCTCATAAGTCTACTTTCATTTTTTGCAAAAATCGAAAGTAGGCTAATGATTTCGGAATTATAAGAAAATGCCAAGAGCTATCAGAGGTTGCCATGGCAACACTACTAAATTGATGAGGGATGAGCCACCAGACGTTGCCATGACAACGCACTTGCACGAGACCAGATTCAGATTTCCATCTAAGTGTGAAGCGACTTCGGTGACGTAACTGGTAGCATGCTGAACTTCTATGCCTAAGGTCGCGGGTCAAAGCCGGCCGAAGTCGTCGGATTTTCTAAGAGCGCTAAAAATCCGTCAGTATGCTTTCCTTTGGAGGGGAAGTTCCAACGTTCGTTGCGAATTGCTGGTTGTGGTGGCATCTAGTAGCCAAGTCACAGCTCGGTGTCGTTGACGGTAGTATCTGGTAGCAAAATTAGGAACTACTGCTTGAAATTGAAATTGTAATTACAGACTAATACAGCCATCACAATTCACACCGTATATCAGGCAGATTCTACACTCACCCAAAGTACACGGGGTTACATGACCGCGTTGTCGCAGTAGTTCCTGAGGAACCAACCAAAATCTCTTCGGGAGATATAATTTTTCGTGAAGAAGTAACAGACCGTTACATAGTTACACATCAATGTCAAAACCTTGCATAAGGACAGTGTGACCACAAGTATAAAAATGGACCCCAAATGACAAGAAGGTTACCGTCCCCATAAGACAATAAAATGTTTAAAATATGCATAAAATGACGAAAAACAAAGTTAATTAAGCTCCAATTATAAATTACTTTCTCGCAATAAATGAGGCCTGATCCTTCAACGAAAACCTGCATATTCTGCCTATTTTCGCCTATCCCCAAGTTTGTCCGGTGAAATCTACCTCCGCCTTCCGACGTGCCGAGAGGACTTTTTTTTAAACCCATATTTCAATTTATTAATACGGAGCAGGATTATTGTATTAGGCTATTAGGGAATCACTGTAACTATTAATCACATGTATCAGGTGATAGTTGCAATAAATAATACTCACGCCCCAATCTCTGGCTATCCGAGATTTGGAACAGAGGGTAGCTATTATATTCTTCTTCTTCTAGAAATGTTCTCCAACCCCCCCCCCCCCCCCCCCCAAACACAATGCCATAAGGACCAGTAGATAACACAAGTTAACTGAGAAAGGGTGATTCGAAAAATGAAAGGAATGAGCCGTGAATCGAACCGTGCTTCATCAGGATCCGAGTGGGGTGAAATTCGGAGGCCCTTTTATATGAAGGCAATATGAAGACATTTTCGTTGGTATTTCACATATTGGCCTAGATTATTCACGTTTTTCTTCATATTTGTGTATGTAGGTCGATTTTTTAAAAAAAATTATTTTATTTTTATGAAAATGGAAAGAGAATATAGTGACGATATCAGTTTAACTTGTCAGAGGTAGCAGAAAGTATCCATGTTTTACTAGATGATGGACTTGTTTCTAGCCTTAGCCTATCTTACCTTGAGCATTTAGTTGGTGGCTACGTTTAGAAGTGTTTGATACCGATGGGGAACGAAGCTCACCGCCCGCCAGCTGACGCTTCACTTACGTAGATTGAGGTGGGCAGTGGGGCCAAGGGTCAGCGATCGTGGTTGTGGGCTACATTTCAAGCCCTTAGATAGTCACACGTTTCAACTCATAGGATGCTAGTACAGAGGTCTCGGTTCTCTCTTCACGCGTATTAAAACAAATCGGTACCGTACCCTGTAAAAAAATATTAGTTGCTTGGTGTCAATGCGTGTTCAAGTTCATGCCATCATTTTAGTATCGAGGTGGTTACCTTGATCAAGTTTTTGCAGCTCTTTCGCCTGTGTGGTCAGTAATTTCAAAATATGACTGCCGCGGCTACTCCTGTCTGTGTCAATGTTATGCTTGTTATGATTGGTATGAACCTAGCTACGAGATGTAGTCTAAGCTCCTTTACTGAGTGTAGAATCGTTTCAGATAGATAGCTTGCCAGTCCACGTTACATCAGAGTGCTCATATTAAATGAAAGAGAATATCTGGACAAAATATACCGCCCAGTTGCATTCATCTTCATTCTTCTCTCACTAATTCCTCTAGGGAGGTTGGCGTCAGGAAGAGTATCCGGCCGTAAAATATTTCTGCCGCATAGAACACTCATCTCACCACTGTAGGAACAAGAGTTTTGAGGGGTAGAAAATAGCCTACATCTAGACAAGGAATAGGCATGTTAGACTGGATCAGTGATTTGGGTAGCTTGGGAAGTTGGTCTTGAATAATGTGCCAACTATGGCCTATCCCCGTCGTGATTAGTGTGCGTATGAGGAAGAGAGAATTTAAATTTATTGATAGAGAACTGCCACTGAGGCTAAAGAGTCCCTTTATGTAGCGTATACATTGTTCCGGTTTGAAGAGAGAGGAGCCAGCTTTCTGCACAACTCTTTCCCGCCTGTGTCTAGTATAACTACTCGTATTTCTCGCGTCTACCAAACCTATAATGTTATTAATGCAGCCAATGGCCATGTTCAGGACGGATAGGGAAAGGGATTTTTAAAGGAAATTGGCCGCTTTTGAAAGGACCGTCCCGACATTTGGCTAATGGTGAGAATGGAGAAACCACGAAAACTATTTTCAGAACGGCCGAAGTGGGATTTGAACCCACGCTCTTCTGTTGCCAGCAAGGCACGAATTAGCGCCGGTGTCTGCCAAATCTATAAACATTCCGTATGATATGCCTCGCCTAGGGTCTCACATCTTGGTGCAGGTTGCGGTTCGCTATCACGTCTACAGGACATACATCAGACTTCGTCAGGCCAAGCTCGGGCTCTGTGTCGTCACAGATAGCCTTTCTGGCTCTCCGCAGCAGAAAGTACAAGTAGGAGCTTGCGAAAACTGGGACAGTGAGGTTAAGAGCGATTCATCACATCACTCAAACCAAACCAAACCCCGTGGCACTACAGCCCATGAAGGGCCTAGGCCTACCAAGCGACCGCTGCCCAGCCATTTGGCCTGCAGATATTGGGGCGACGCGTGGTCAGCGCATCGGGTCCTCTCGGTCGTTAATCTTGGTTTTCGTGACCGGGGCGCTGTCTCACTATCAGACTGCTACTCAATTGTCCTCACGAGGCTGAGTGCACCCCGTTCCAGCCCTCGCGTCAGTTTCTAAAATCCCTGACGGAGCCAGGAATCGAACCCGGGGCCTCCGGGCGAGAGGCAGGTGCGCTACCCCAACACCACGGGGCCGGCTCCATCACATCACTCGCTCTGCTCGATTTTCAGTCTATTCCCGGAGCGGGGAGACGCACTTATATAACGTAGAGATTACCTACTGAAACTATAGGCCTATGTGAAGGGCCCTAATGCGCTCGGAGCACAGAAGAGCAAGCGACTGCGAGGTGAAGTTGTTTCGTGCTAGGATAAGAAGTGTTGGTGATGGTGGTGTTCAGTGTGGCTAGACTTAGTTTCCATTGCGGTATACATTTGTCACCTCCTGGCGTAAGCTGGTGTAGCGGCTAGCATTCTTGGCTCTCGCCCCGGAGGTCCAGGTTCGATTCCCGGCTCTGCCAAGAAATTTAATTTTTTCTGAGGGCTGGAACGGGGTACACACAGCCTCGAGGGGCAAACCTGAGAAGAGGTGGGATTCGATTTCGACCTCAGCCATCCTGTTAGTGGTTTTCCGTGGTTTCTCACTTCTAGTTCAGGCAAATTTCGGGATGGCTCCTAACTTAAGGTCACTACCGCCTCCTTCCCAATCCTCACCTTAATTACAAATACACACAATAACATCACAATATCACAGGTTCTCTGGACATAATTCAACAAACACCGAAGTACATCGGGCTAAATGACCACGTTGACCAAGCCCCTCATATGAAGCAACAACAACGGACTGCATTTGAGGAGCGTCTGAACAAAAACCGATAAATCCACTTTTACTGCATCTGTGCCTTTGTGTTTCTGGCAGGATTATTAGGTGAAATACTATAAATGATTCCACAAACTTCTTATATCAAAAGCCGCTCAATCTACCTTAAAAAGTAGTGTGCAAAACCATAAAGTTGTCAGTATTTATTACATTTTACTAATTTCTTTGCTTGCCTTGTCGGTTTCTGTTCCGGCTCTCCTCATTTCTTTTTGTTGCCACCTTCTCTCGCTCCAAACTTCAGCTGTAGTTTATTGAGAAATACACTTTTAAATCGGTACAGTTGTAACAAAGGTTAAGAGGAAAGGAATACATCTATAGTGCCAATAGCGTTAGTAGACGCTACAAGCTAGGGGGGAACGAATCTGTGTTTTTATTTATGACCACGGCTGGAGGAGATCTCGCCTTCGCGCTATATTAAGTACAGTCATCAGGTCATCACCGAAACACAGGTTATATGCCGAATACTTGGGGCTGATGACCAAGATGTCCCAAGCCTCTAAATGACAACATTATATTTGCTCCAAAGTATAATTATGAACCCTTATAGTAGCAGAGGACTGGTAAA
This sequence comes from Meconema thalassinum, assembly GCA_946902985.2. Lineage (NCBI taxonomy): Eukaryota > Metazoa > Arthropoda > Insecta > Orthoptera > Tettigoniidae > Meconema > Meconema thalassinum. The sequence continues at coordinate 448,672,441 of OX336390.1, forward strand.
TCGGCCGAGGGAGCTTTTGCTAAAAGTGCCACGGGGCGATGTATCGGCTCCGCTTTGATACATTCTTCTTTATGTATATAATACTTCTGTGCGTGTGTATGACACTAAACTCCTCCTAAACGGCTGGACCGATTATGATGAAAAGTTTTATGTATGTTTGAGTGGATCCCTGTATGGTTTAGATTCACAATTGGACCGGTAGGTGGCGTAGCGACCAAAATGTAGGATGAACACACTTTTAGAGCCAAAAATACAGTCAACAAAACAAAAACTGTCGTCATGGAAACCGCTAGCCTTAGTGAAAACTCAAGTCTCAGCTCAACAGGGTCTTCTTTCCCCACTAATTCTCCCAAGACTGTTCCCTTGGCAGTGTTTCTTCTGAAAAGTTCATGAATAATCTACATTCTGAGAATAATTCATAGTTATGTTTTTGTACCATAGGTGGCGGTGATGTCGAATTCTTGGTATTTGACGTAGGCTTCAAAACATGCTCAAACCACTTTCATCGTAGCTTTGCGTTGTTTTGACATTTCAATAATGGCTCATCGAAAATAAACAACATGTAAGTTAGTTTGAGTGAGTTTGTATGGTTTAGATTCACAATTGGACCCGGTATGTGGCGTTGCGGTCAGGTTCTTGAAATGTTTTGATTATTTTTTGTCAGGGTCTTCTTTCCCCACTGATTCTATCAGGCCCCTTCCCTTGGCAGTGGTTTCTTCTGAGGAGTTCATGAATAATTGACTTTCTGAGAATAATTCATAGTTACGTTTTAGTACCATAGGTGGCGGTGATGTCGAATTATTGATATTTGACGTAGGCTTCCATGGAAATGATTCCGAGTTTTTTCTTTAAAAATCATTGTCAAATGTCACTTAGTATACAGTTCGATAATTCAAATATGCTTGCTGAGCCCGCTCTATATATTCGGGCAGGACAACGTCTGGCGGGTCCGAAATTATTTTCCAGCTACGAGGTACTTTCAAAGTTGTAACCAAGACAACGTGGGAATCTCTCTCTCTCTCTCTCTCTCTCTCTCTCTGGATGTATCGACGTGTTTAAGTTCCATGAATAACTGGATTCATATTTTCTTTGAACATGCTCCAGACTCCCGCGAGACTGAAGTATGTGTTCGCGTTCTTGCTTGGAGCGAAATAAGATACTTGGTGATAAATATCGCTAGATCCTTGAACGAATAGGAAATAAATAAGGTTTTAACAAAATATGATATTTAGATTCTTTAGGCTCTCAAAATTATATTAACATTTCCAACTAAATAATGGAATAATAATGGGAAGTGTGCTTTGATGAAATAAATGACATGAAGTATTATTATTCAGCATCTAATTTGTTAAAATATATTTATCTGATACGGAACATTCTCCCTTAAAATACAGGTTCGGAATTTTTATAAAATACTTCTAATTTCATTAAACTTGGCTTGGCATTTTTAGCATAACCACTCATAATAGCTTGGCATCCTAAGGGTTAATGGCGCTTTCCGATTGGTTTTTGAATAGCAAGCATGGCTTCTTTTTCAGCTTTTGTTATCCTGTGTGCGTAACAGTTACTTATCACTCGCAAAGACTGGAACTTTGTCAGAATGCCTTTTTAAATGTGTTAAATCTATCTTCAATTTGAAAGCGAATCTGTACGAATTATACCTTTGTGATTGAAACGCCACAGTTTTATGTTGCCTTTTTTGTCTTTTTAAATTTGTTTATTTAACGAAACAAATACTTTTTGTTACCTTTATTAGATTTTTTATTCTTAAAAATTGCCTTCAAGTATTATTTTATTTCAATAACCGTCACAATGAAAATGACTTTACCGAATGTATATTATTGTCTTTAATTCAGTTGTTAGTCTATTCTCTTTGCAACAATGAGTGTTGCCGTGCAAATAAGTGTTAAAATAATAGAAATTTTGAAATACCGCTTGTGTTTAGTTTAAAAGGCAACAATGAGTGCGGGTCTAACTTTGTTTTTCTTAAAGTTCTCATTGCGACGTTGCCGAAATTCAGTATTCATTTACGCAGTAAATTGCAAAGTTACGTAAATACTTTTGGATCCGACGTATTTTGTACCGACGGTAAAGTAATCACTTGCAAAATATGCGAGCAGTCAGAGAACTACGATAATAAATATTTTATATCGCAACATAGTGGTACAATCAAACACAAAAATGCACTTTCCAAGGCTACTGGGAAGAAGATTTCTTTGCTTCCAACAGTAATTGCAACGTCGAGTCGAAAATCCCAATTTGCATTCGACTTATGTAAAGCTTTCCTTAGCGCTGGAATCCCTTTGTGGAAATTACAGAATCCTACATTAACACAGATTTTGGAGAAGTATACGAACGAATCTATGCCTAGCGAGTCAAGTTTGCGAAAATATTTCTGAAGCAAATGTTACGATGACGCAATGAAATTCATTAAAGATAAAATAAAAAATAAGATTATCTTGATTTCTATCGACGAGTCAACTGATCCCATGGGTCGTTTCATTGCCAATGTTGTTATTGGGCCAATATACCCTTCAGAAGATGAATCAATGAAATCATTCCTGCTTACAACATAGTGTCTTGAGAAAGTTGGTTGGTTGGTTGGTTCCTTAGTTTAGGGGCTGCGACAACGCGGTCATGTAGCCCCGTGTACTTTGGGTGTGTGTAGAATCTGTCTGATAACCGGTGTTAATTGTGATGACTGTATTAGTGTGTGTATCTGTTTTTTTAATTCAAGTAGAGACTGCAACTTTGAATTTTCAAATAGTTCCTACTTTTGCCGCCAAACGCCACCGTCAACGACTACTAGGCCTAGTTCAGAACTAGCTACTAGACGCCACCGCAGTCGGCTCTTGGCAACGAACGTAGCAACCTAAGAGCGTTGTTTACATTCTTAACCTATCCAATTTAGTTTCACACAGGTGTAATTAGTGGAAAGATCTTTAACATGCCATAAATCTATGACATGGGACCGCCGGCTTTACTTCCCCTCCGAAGGAAGGCATACTGAGGGATTTTTAACGCTCTTAAAAAATCCGACGGCTTCGGCCGGGTTTGAACCCGCTATCTTGGGCATAGAAGCTCAGCATGCTACCAACTACGCTTGAGAAAGTTAACAATTCAACTATCGCGTAGTTATTCACCAGTTCATTAAAGTTACTGTGGCCTGAAGAAGTTCAATACTACAACGTTTTACTTTTCATCACTGACGCTGCACCATATATGAAAAAGGCCGGAATAACGTTAAAGTGCTATTTCCAAACATGCTTCACGTGACCTGCGTAGGACATTGCTTTCACAGGGTGTCAGAAGAGATACGATGCTTGTTTACGGATGTTGATAAATTGATTTCCAGTATTAAGTGAAAAATGACTTAACTTTCTTTGTGGCCGAGTTCGGTTCCTGCCACAAGTGATCTGCCAGCTTCAAGAAAGAGGGCAACCTTTGACGCAGTGAACATTGTGGATGATGCAGTGCAAAGACTGGTCAGTGTACCACGGAAACGGGGTTCGTTAGTTAGGAAAAAGTGTAAAATAGTGTTTTCGAAATATTGTGATCTTGATAAACAGAAACATTTCAAAAATTCTACAAAGTGACAATTCTGTTGCAGTTGAAATGGATCCTACAATGATGGTATGTTTTAGATTGGCTCCAATAACCTCTGTCGATGTTGAGAGGTCATTTTCTCGTATGAAAAATGTGTTATGTGACAGGAGACTCAACATGACGCTGGAGAACTTAAAGAAACCATTTGGTCGTCATGTGCAACGAATAAGGCATTGCAATACATAGACCTTTCAAGAACATTTCCATTTTTGTGTCAATTTCAACTCTAGTATTTTGTTTAAAACTTTTAAGTTCTTTAAAATATGACGATCGAGTTATTGAATAGTGTAATCTATTAAATAAATGGGTCTAGTGCAAGGTTTTTCTAATTGCCTTTTCTTGCCTATTTTAGCTCTTTATAATGCATTTTTCCTGCCTATTTTAGCTATTTATAATGCCTTTTTGTCTGCCTATTTTAATGATTTTAAAGCCTAAACTTCCGGTCTCTGAGGGATCACATTACTGTCTATTCCTGTGTTTGCGTCCAAATCTGGTTCGAGTTCATGGCCATCCCTATCTGCTACAAAAATAGTCGAGATTGTAGCTAATGGATCTTTCCAGTAAATGTTCTGTCTACTGATAGATAATGAACCTATTGGCCCACTCCGTAGCAAATAATGACTTTGAATAAACGATATCTAGCGTATTATTCCTTCATTATGAAACATTTCACACACAAATTTTATTATTTCTTATTACATGCAACATCCTTATGCTACTGACATATGGGCCAGACACCAGGCATCAGCCGCCATCTTGAAATGGTTTGTGGATTGGGCGCAAGACGTATCCTTATGTTCTTACAAAATTTGGGAGAGATCCGATGCATAGTTTAGTCGTAATTTGATTTAAGCTTTGCACATTTGGGTGGCTGGCATTTTATTTTGGGTGAGATGGCGGTGATATAAAACATGGCACTGAGATGCTCTTTGCTAGTGCTGTGTACCAAATTTGATTCAATTCTATTTCGTCGTGTTTGAATTGATAAGGGGGACGGACATACGCACACGAACGTTTGCCCTTTTAGATCTCAGAAGTCTACTTTCATGGTTTATTTTTTTATATCGAAACTAGGCTAAAATGCAACTTTAACATCGAGCCCCTGCACTCTTCAGGGTATAATCGGTTAATTAGTATGTATCGGAATTTCCGACAGTAGTTTATTCTGCATACAGTATATTTGTTAATGCAGCGCATATTTTGCAATTTTTAGTGCATGAACTTCCTGTATCTAAACTCTTAACTCCAGCCATTCTTCTAGGTTTTTGCTGTGTCTGTTGGTTGGTTCCTCAGTTTAGGGGCTGCCCCGTGTACTTGGCTACTAGACGTATCGCAGCCAGCACCTGGCGTCGAACGTAGGAACTAATATAGCGTTATCATATCTAACCTTGGCTTCACACAATAATAATTGTAGTTAGTGGAAGGAAGGCATACTGAGGGATTTTTAACGCTCTTAAAAATCCGACGACTTCGGCCGGGTTTGATCTCTAGATCTTGTGCATGGAAGCTCAGCATGCTACCAACTACGCCACCGAAGCCACCGCCGTGTCTGTTGCGGGAATTTCGTTTGGATGCAGGTTCATCAGCGGGCTCTTAGAACACCCTTCCTTCCATTTTACGGGGGCGTGGTGGCTCAGTGGTCTAGCTGTATGCCTCTCACCAAGGCGGTCCGGGTTCGATTCCCGGTCAATGCATGTGAGATTTTCGAAGTGAAATGCCATGTCTTGTGGTTCGGATTCCACGTAAAAAGGCGGTCCCGTGGCTCATGATCTCGAGATTAACGGTCACGTTAAACTACAAGCTTCCTTTTCCTTCCATTTTATGTACCTCTATAGGGAGGAGATAATGTTGACGGAGCTGTTAGTTCCCCAGCGGTGCACTTCATGACTTGGTGCATGGTCCACTATCCTTAGTGTTGGTCCGGACGGGGTGACCAAACCCCGCAACAGACACGCAGGGCTTCCAGCGACTCACTTTTCTCACTATTATTCACTATCTTCAAAGCAGCCTCACTTTTCTCACTATTTCATAAAATTACTCACTATTCTCGCTTTTTTTTTTCAAAACTGGTCACATTCTGTGTTAAAAATGGTGTCATGCACAATCAGATTGTTAGAAATGACCCAAAATATACCCATGAATGGGTAGTTCGTTTTTCTGCCACCGCTGCCGGCAGCGAGCCAGGCGGCCAGAAAGCATAAAAAGCTTCCATGGTGCAATACCACAGTCGGTGCCGTGCAGCGGTCGACGAAAACATCACAAACAGTACTCAGAGATATTATTAACATAGGTGCAATTTGGTTGACATTTGGGGGGGAGGGGGGGGGGGGGTAATTTGTTTTTCAGATACACATTCTTAAAATTTTTGTCTATTTAATACAGTTTTGTCACATTTTGGGGGCTATGGTTTGTTTTGGGGAGCTTAGCCACCCAAGACCCCCCCCCCATAATTGCGCCTACAAATATCAACAACAGTTAAAATTGTGAATCAGATATAGGCCTACGGCCATAAATGCGAATAATGCTATGAATTTACTCACTATTTACTCACTTTTTCATACAAAAACTCACTTTTTTCACTTTTTGAAATAAAACCACTCACTATTTCACTATTTTTGGACGAGTGAGTGGATGGAAGCCCTGCAGACACGGCATAATCCTAGAATAATTCCTGGATTTTTATTTCTTAGCCGCGATAAGCAGTATTTCATTTTCCCTTGGTCTACTAACTTATCTATTTAGAAATATATCGTCCATGACCACCTAGTAGCGTAGTGACTTAGCAATATTGCCTGTCATCCCTGAGGGATACCGACTGCGGTAAAGCGCAGCGTTAGGCTGTGGGACCAAACTCTCTGCTGACTCGGTAGACGTGGATTCGAGCTCCGCCGTTGGCCGTCCTTGAAATTAATTTCCTTGGTTACCCCTCATTTTCAACTCCAGGCAAATGCTGGGACGGTACCTTCTGACAGGCCACGGCCGCTTCTTTCCACATCCTTGCCCACTTTCATCCATTCATACCATCTCTCATACCGACGCGAAGGTCGACCACGGGCGTCGACTAGAATGACCTGAACTTGTGGCCTCTCAGGAGGCCACACGACAAAAAAAAAAAGAGAAGAAAAAAATATCCCTGATGGTTGAAACGAGGTACACTTTGTAAAGGTGAGAAGAGATGAGTTTGATTTATTTCAGCCATCCTAGAAATATTTTTACTTGGTTTCCCACTTGTACTCTAGGTAAGTGCCGTACCGGGATAGTTCGTAACTTAAGGCCATGGCTGCTGCTTTTCCTATATTAGCCTCTGTTACTAATGCACACACACACTACTACAGAATCCTCACGAATGTAGGCTATGAGACATATTCTACACACACAAGTACACGGGGCTGGCTAATGGCTACGATGTCCAATCCCTTAAGTGGAACAATGATACCGCCCCGCAGTACGAGGTTTACCACGGTCTACTGCAGTACTGCGGGACTGTATACGTGCTAATGACAAAGCAAGAATGGAGCGGACCAAAAGAGCACTTTTTAAATCTATTTTTTATTTTAATTTTAATGGCAAAAACAAGGATTGAGTCTTAATTAATCACAATGTGCTTCCTTTACGACGTACTCGTCTGCGCACATATACATGAAGAAAGCAAATTGCGCGGTTTTGGGGGTGTGGTGTGCGCATGCTCGATGATCAAGACAACCGATACGGAGGCATTACAGCCCATTATCGCCTCAGGACAGGAGCAAAACTACGAGAAATTATTGTGCGGTACTAAATACAAAGCGAGAGTCACAGTCGAGTAAGGGGCATAGTGTTGTTGAGCTTTGTACCCCACCGTAATCCAGTTAACAAAAGTGCCACTAGGGGGGTGGCACGGAACAACTGGTGTCAGAAGCCGGATTACGAACTCAAGCACAACACCTGACGGTCCTGGTTTCAAAACCCGAGCAGGTCAATTTTTTAAAATTTTTCCTGTGAGTGCATGCCCTTTACAAGGCAAACAACTAAAATGGAGGCGCAATTGGCAGCATTGCTAGAAAAGTTAAATGGCATAGAAGACGGCCAAAAGAATTTAACCAAGGAGCTAACTTGCAAATTAGAAGACGGCCAGAAGAAGATGGAAGACGGTCAAAATAAGTTAGCGGAGGACCTGAAGAAGATGGAGGACGGCCAGAAGAAGATGGAGGACGGCCAGAAGAAGTTAGCCGAGGACCTAACTGCTAAATTAGAAGATGGCCAGAAGAATTTAACCAAGAAGATAGAGGACGGCCAGAAGAAGATGGAAGACGGGCAGAATAAGTTAGCACAGGACTTGAAGAAATTAGAACTGGGTCTGCGTGAGGAAGTCACGGCAGTGGAAAAGAAGTTCGACGCCTTAAAAGAAGAAGTTGCTGAGCTACGCCGACGCCCGCTGACGGAGGTGGAAGAGAGATTTAACGCTCTACAAAAGGAATTTGCTGAGCTGCGCCGACACCCGCCGACAGGGATGGAAGATAGATTCAAAGCCCTACAAGAGGAAGTCGCCGAGCTGCGCCGACGCCCGCCGACCGGGGTGGATGAGAGAGTCAAAGCCCTACAAGAGGAAGCGGCCGAACTGCGCCAACGCCCACTCACGGGGGTGGAAGAGAAAGTCAACGCTCTTCAAGAGGAAGTTGCCGAGCTGCGCCGACGCCCGCCCACAGGTACACCGGGGACACCAGGAACGGGACAGAGCAGAGTGACGCCCCCAACCTTCGACGGAAAGGTCCCGTGGAGCACCTATTTACGTCAGTTCGAGGCAGCCTGTTCCATAAACAACTGGAACAGCACGGAAAAGGCTACAGCTCTCATTGTAGCGCTGAGAGGGGAAGCCCTTAACGTCCTTCAGGTCATCCCGACTGGATCCCAGGACTACGCTTCACTGATCGCCCATATGGAGTCCCGATATGGGGATAGCCATCTTCAGCAGGCCTACCAGATGCAGCTCCGGACCCGGGTACAAAAGAACGCGGAAACCCTGCAGGAGTTCGAGATGGACATCGCACGCCTCGTAAGGCTAGCCTACCCAACAGCGCCGGCCGACTTTCTGGAGCAGATTGCGACGCAAACTTTCACCGACGGACTACGGGACTCTGACACTCAACAGGCGCTGCGACTCGCACGCAATAAGACCCTGGCAGATGCGCTGAGCCACGCACTTGAGTTTGAGACGGCGAAACAGGCATCTAGAATGCACGCGCGGGTGCGTCAAGTGGACGTCGACGAACCAGTAAAAACCAGCGAGACCAAGCCCCTGGCCGACGAATTAATGGAGGCGCTAAGCCGTTTCTTCGATAGTCGCGGTACCACCAGCAAAAACGTAGCCGAAGGACATCCGGAGAGGCGGCCCGGAAGAGGACTACCGACCTGCTGGACCTGCCGTAAGAGAGGCCACTTGAGCAAGGACTGCGGTGATCGCCGCCGCCAAGGGTTTCCGTCGGGACAGTCAGTCGTAGGGAAACCGCGCGGCCCAGGAAAGCAAGTATCAGCCAGCCTAGGGGGGCAAAGGTTGGCTTGTGACAGTCGTCAAGCCCCGGCAGTCCAAGTTGGTGTGACGCAGTTACGGAGGGATAATAGCAGCCTGATGGTCGACGGAGTCGTCAACGGAGAGAGCTGGCCCATGCTAATCGACGCGTGAGCATCGAGGACCATCGTCAGTCCCACCGTGATCCCGAAGTGGAGAGTGCAACCCACACAAAGGAACCTCCAGCTAATAACCGCGACCGGAGAGACCGCACCGGTACACGGCGAAGCATCACTGGAGTTCGTCATTGGTCGACGGGCGATAAAGCATCCAGTGCTTGTGGCTGACGTATCAAATGAAGTGATCGTCGGACTGGACTTCCTGGACAAGAACAACATCATCTTGGATCTGAGTACCAACACTCTGCACTTCGGAGTTGAGGAACTTGCTTTGCAACCAGCACACGAGGCCGTCACCGCACGACGAGTAAGGCTGAGAGAGGACGTCATCGTTCCCGCCAGGACGGAGGTCAGCGCTGCCGTAATTGTCGACGGAACTGCTGAGGGAGTGGCGGCTGTTATCGAGCCAAAATATGAGGACATCCAGACAAAAGGATTGCTAGTTGCCAAGACTCTCATCAACACGACGTCTCGGCCGTACGTCCGCCTGTCCAACCTGAACGACTACGACATTACGGTTCACCGGGACACCAACCTAGGAGTCTGCGAGCCCGTTACCTGGATTGCCCGCATCACAGATACGACGGACGGACACCTGCAGACGGACAACCGAAGAAGACGCGCCCTGCCAGAAGAACTACAGAAGCTGTACCAAGGATCCCAGGACCATCTAGACGAAGAGCAATCACGCCAACTTCAGGACCTGTTACGCGAATTCCAGGATGTCTTCTCCGTGGGGAGCAAAGACTTCGGCAGGACAAGCTTGGTCCAGCACAGAATCGACGTTGGGGACAGCGCACCGATTAGGGCCCCATTCCGACGTGTCCCGCTCGCCAAGCAAGCCGAAGTCGACCGGATGGTAGAAGAGATGAAGGAGCAAGGGGTGATCGAGCCATCACATAGTCCTTGGAGTTCTCCGGTCGTGCTAGTGAAGAAGAAGGACGGTTCCACAAGGTTCTGCGTGGACTACAGGCGGGTGAACGACGTCACGAAAAAGGACAGCTACCCTCTACCCCGGATCGACGACACGCTGGACACCATATCAGGATCAAGATGGTTCTCCACCTTGGATTTAAAGAGTGGCTACTGGCAGGTGGAGGTCCACCCTAAGGACCGCGAGAAAACGGCGTTCTCTGTGGGCAGCGGGCTCTGGCAGTTCACCGTCATGCCATTCGGTCTGTGCAACGCCCCTGCAACCTTCGAAAGGCTAATGGAGTCCATTCTGAGGGGACTACACTGGAAGACCTGCCTGGTATACCTAGACGACGTCATCGTTCTGGGGAGGAGCTTCGAGGAGCACTACAGCAACCTGAAGGAGATCTTGTTGAAGCTACGGGCTGCCCAGCTGAAGTTGAGCCCCAAGAAGTGTCAGCTCTTCCAGAAGCGGGGCCAGTACCTTGGGCATATCGTCTCCGAGGAAGGGGTGCGCACCGACCCAGAGAAGACCGCAGCTGTGAGGGAGTGGCCAGTTCCGAAGGACAAGTCGCAACTACGTAGCTTCCTGGGACTCTGCACTTATTATCGTCGCTTCGTGAGAGGATTCGCCGACATCGCCAAACCTTTACATCGACTGACTGAGAAGGACCAACTCTTCACGTGGACAGCAGAATGCCACAATGCCTTCGAGCAACTCAAGCAGGCTCTGTGCACCGCGCCTATTCTGGCCTACCCCAGACCTGGAACAAGGTTCATCGTCGATACCGATGCCAGCGACTTTGGCATAGGGGGAATCCTGTCGCAGGTAGTGGACGGCGAGGAGAGAGTAGTGGCCTACTTCAGCAAGGCCTTGTCAAAGCCAGAAAGGAACTACTGCGTCACCAGGAAGGAGCTGCTCGCCATCGTGAAGACCATTGAACACTTCCACAAGTACCTGTACGGGCAAGAATTTCTCATCAGGACCGACCATGCATCCCTGCGGTGGCTTCTGAACTTCAAGCAGCCCGAGGGTCAACTCGCGCGGTGGTTAGAGAGACTTCAACAGTACAACTTTGAGATTCAGCACAGGAAAGGCCAACTGCATTCTAACGCCGACGCCCTGTCACGAAGACCGTGCCCCGAAGACTGCACCTTTTGTGCCCGAAGGGAGGAGAACACCGGGATACTGTGCCGACGGACTACTGTGGAACTTCAAGGGAACTGGAGCCGCGAATCTTTCACGCGGGCACAAGCAGAGGATGATGACCTGGGACTGATAGCCGAATGGAAGAGGGCCTGTGTCCCCAGACCCGGGTGGAACATTGTGAGTGACTGCAGCCCAAAGTTTAAGTCCTACTGGGCACAGTGGGACTCGCTGATTGTAAGGGATGGCCTCATCTGCCGTACCTGGGAGAGCACCGACGGGAAAACATCTCGGGAACAAGTCGTCGTTCCAAAGGCTATGACGGAGGAAGTCCTGAAGGAAGTTCATGGAGGATCATCTGGTGGACACCTAGGGATAAAGAAGACCCTGGAGAAGCTGAGAGAGCGGTTCTACTGGATCGGATGCCGAACAGACGTGGAGAACCACTGCGCGAGGTGCCACGATTGCGCAGCCAGCAAGGGCCCAGGACGAAGACGACGGGGTCCACTGAAGACCTACAACGTGGGCGGCCCCATGGAGAGAGTGGCCATCGATGTTGCTGGGCCATTCCCGTTAAGCGAGGCAGGGAACCGCTACATATTAGTCGTCAGCGACTACTTTACCAAATGGCCGGAGGCGTATGCGCTCCCTAACCAAGAAGCCGCGACGATTGCAGAGACCCTGGTGAAGGAATTCGTCAGCCGGTACGTAGTACCCCTGGAGCTGCACTCCGACCAAGGGAGGAACTTCGAGTCGCAGGTGTTCCAGAACCTATGCCAGCTGCTGGGAATCCGGAAGACAAGGACAACGCCACTACACCCTCAGTCCGACGGGATGGTAGAGCGATTCAATCGCACCATCGAGAACCATCTTCGAATAGTCGTCAGCGAGCACCAGAGGGATTGGGACAAACATCTTCCACTATTTCTCCTGGCCTACCGCGCCGCCGTGCATGAAGCCACCGGGTGCACACCAGCCCGGGCCATGTTAGGGAGGGAGCTCAGTCTACCTGTCGATCTTGCCTTTGGCCGACCTGGGAATGATATTATCCCGGTAAGCCAGTATTGTCAAGAACTGGTCGACCAACTGGAGGACGTGCACGCGTTCGCGAGGAGGAAACTGCGGATCGAGACCGACAGAATGAAGACCCGATACGACCAGCAGACGGATGCCGGCGGATTCCACGAGGACGACCTGGTCTGGCTCTTCAACCCATTACGGAAGAAAGGCCTGTCACCCAAACTGCAGAAGTCCTGGGAGGGCCCGTACCGAGTCGCGAAACGGATCAACGATGTCGTCTACAGGATCCAGCGGAGCCCGAGGGCGAAGATGAAGATCGTGCATCGAGAACGCCTGGCAGCCTACGGAGGGACACAGACGGACCAATGATTGATCGGGACGATCAGCCTTTTTAGGAAGGGGGTGGTGTTACGGCTGTGAGTTTGTGTCATCGCTCGCCGCTTGAGTCACAACTGCCCCAGGGGCTGGGCTGTGGCTTGCCTCCTGTATTGCGCGCGCCTTATGCAACAGGGCTACTACAGACAAAGGGATAGTCCAGAAGATTCGTGACTGGACCAGCGGTGGAAACCTCGAGAAGCCGTGGACTCTGGATGGATCTAGAACCATTTATTGAGTCACCGGCCTGCTATATAAGAGTGACCCGTGAAGCAGTTGTTGTGTTTTACGAGCTAGTGTGAGCGTTTATACTGAGCGACAGAAGTGTGGTGACTTGCGAAACCCCTAGTGTAGCGGCGAAGTGAGGAACATACGGGGGACTGCCGTGTTCTGAGTAAGTGTGCTTTCACTGAGTGTCAGATATTGTGGTGTCGAAATTAAGTGACATTGTTTCTCCCAGCTGGTGAACAGCGCGCAGCAAGTGCTCGTAAGTACTGTAGTAGGCGCACATTAGAAAGAAGTTGCATGTAGTTCTGTCAAGGCCACTAGGCTCATTAGCGGCAGGATTAACTTCTGTGGTTTGTTGACAAGTGGAAGGGCCAAGAGCGCTCAAGGAAGAGACTTGACGAAACTGGAGTAAGGCTCCTAATTGCTTGTATTTGCTGATTCGTGTAATTTTCTGGCCACAATAAAGTTAATTATTTCTTTAAGCAGTAATTGGTGTTGTGCTTTGTACCCCACCGTAATCCAGTTAACAAAAGTGCCACTAGGGGGGTGGCACGGAACAGTGTGTTGGGGCCGTCAGCTAATTTCATGTTACTACTTCCCGCTAACTTCACCTTAGATATCAACAATTTCATTGTGCCTTGGTAAGATGGAAGTTGACTACGCTTGTAATTTTTGAAGAAGATCATATTCGTATGGCCTCAGCTACCTGTCAGTAGATAATTTTAGTTGGAGCCATGTACTGTAGGTGATCTAATCTTCAATTTCGACGTTACGTTTAGCACTCTCATCTGGCAGAGAAATGGATACTCCATTGGGCTTAGTTTTAGTTAACTTTGTATTGTATCTTCCAATGTGATCAGGACAGCTTTTTCCAGCCGGAATAGATCTCACGATCATGAGGCGGACATTCTACTTATCCACCCAGGAAAATTATATTGGTTAAGGTGCAAATAAACCCCGGGGTTTATTTTGGAGGTTTTTGCTTATTTTGCATTGGAATGTTAGGGTATGGATTTATACTTTCTTTGGAAATAGAGGCCTCCGCCCAGTGATACGTTTAGGAGAGAAGAGTATCTTTGTGACCCCTACCGGCATGTGGAGCGGTCTCTTATGGTACCTGTTGTCCATCCTTGCACCAATTGTGGGAACGTGTCAGCAAGGCCTTGGCAAGATTTATTGTAATGAATTAATTAAAATATTTGTTATGAGCTAGGCATCTATACAGTATAACTTATCGATCGCTATAGTATTGCCGTGGTCGACAGCTAAGCGATGTTTGATATGGAGATTGTTTTATAGAACGGGTTGTTCAGCAGCAAATTAAGAACTTAGTTCAAATAAAAAGAAGAAGTGGAATGAAAAATAAATCGACATGTTGTTGGCGAAACCTACAGATGTAGCTTTGTGTCAGGCAGAACCGGGAATCGAACCCGGGCCTCTGGGGTGGTAGCTAACTATACTATACTAACCACTAATCCACGAGGTGTACATACGACAGGTTGCAGTCGCTGCATACGGTGTACTGATGTTATTGCTGTTACTTGCATTATCTCGGTCTTCAGCCTTTTATACTGGGGCAGATGATCTCTAGGTTTTGCCCTGTAAAGCACTACCACGGCCTCATATGCGTGTATTGATTAATTGTGTTTCTGCGGCGACTAGTAGTAACTCTGGTGGCAGATGCCACTAAACTCGAAATGAAGAGCCATCGCGACCTGAAAGGTGTATGGTAAATTCGGGGAGAACTTGAACTCACGATGGCTGTTGTCAGCGCCGGGTTTCGAACCTCGGATCTCCGAACTAGCACCTCTCCTTTGCAGTCGTGGGGCGTGACGCAACACCTTCGGCTGTGCAGCTGGAGAACCGATATACAATAAGGTGCGTTCAAAAAGTAACGAGCCGGAGGCTGGAATGCGCAAACCGGTGACATCGGCTAATCGTGGCGTGTGTAACGAGGTGTGGTTCCGACCAGAGCGTGGAAGGTCACAGCCCGTCGCTAGAGGGCACGCATGCACGTCACGTGACGATACAAAGCGAACAGCAGCATGCATCAATCGTCCAACGCTGCCAGTCGCATTGCAAACAGTGACATGGAGGCGTCAACCGAAGATCAAAGAAGTGTTGCTCGGTTTATGACAGCGGATGGAGTAGGGGGAACGGACATTCATCGCCGAATGTCACAAGTGTACAGCGAACACTGCATGTCCCTTGCAAGGGTCAAAGCGTGGCACAAGCGCTTCAGGGAAGGACGGGTGTCGTTAGCCGATTATGCCCGGTCTGGGGCACCCCCCCCCCCTGCATTACCGATGACAACGTCCAGCTGGTTGATGCGCTTATTACCCAGGACCGCCGAGTGACAGTGAACGCCATAGCCGCCGTGCTCGCATCACGATAATGCACGACCTCATACGGCCAACACAGTCACGGCACTCCAGCAGAAATTCAAATGGGAGCTTCTCGGCCACCCTCCATACAGTCCAGACCTTTCTTCCTGTGATTACGCCATGTTTGGTCCCCTGAAAAGGGCTCTACGGGGCGAACGATTCACCTCGGACGCCGACGTCCAGCTGTACGTGCGGAACTGGTTCACATCGCAGTCCAGGGAATTTTATGAGACAGCCATTCACCGCCTCGTGTCACAGTGGGACAAGTGCCTCAACAGCCAGGGCCAATACTTCTAACATACAGGTTTCTGTAATTATGCCTCCGGCTCGTTACTTTTTGAACGCACCTGATATTTTAAGCCATCAACTCTTGGCTTTGCTTCTCCCCAAGGGCCAGTTAGTGTTATTAAATCTGCAGTGTGTGCTGTGCTTATGTTACTCAGACTAGCAATACATGGCGTTCAGTGATTAGTACACTGCATACTGCATGATGAGCTTTCTCTTTCTTCCACTACCTTCTCATACCGGTTCAGTCATGCAGAATTCTGACAATGATATTGATTAGCATTTTATTGTGCGATGGACTTAATTGGAAATACTCGAGTGTTTACGGTCGTTCATATTTGCTCTCAAAACCAGCACATTATATTGTTTCATTGAGAGAAGAGCACTTTTCCTGTTTTAATACTCAGCTTAGGAGCATTTCCCTTTGTCGTCAACTTGAGTAGCCTACTGTATCAGAGTCGAAGTACATGTGTTATTCTTATCAGGCTCACCGAATACGGGTGTTGCCTGATGATCGCTACAATTCTTTTACGAACACTGGGCTGTGAGAAATGAAAGAAAATCCACAGCCTGCTTCCAGTCCCCGACCGGGTCAGGAATGGAATGAATGAAGCCCCCATCTAGCGGTGAGGATCTGAACTGTGCCGGCTGCCGAGGCCTGACGCACTCCTCTGGGGCAATGATTAAATGAATGACAGATGAAATGAAATGATAGTGGAGAGTGTTGCTGGAATGACATTTTGACAGGGAAAACCGGAGTACCCGGAGAAAAACCTGTCTGCTTCCGTTTTGTCCAGCACAGATCTCACATGGAGTGACCGGGATTTGAACCACGGACCCAGTGGTGAGAGGCCGGCGTGCTGCCGCCTAAGCCACGGAGGCTTGGGCTCTGAGAAATATCTATGCTAATTTCTGTCTGTCTGTGTGTGTGTGTGCGTGTGTGTGTGTGTGTGTGTGTGTGTGTGTGTGTGTGTGTGTCCTAATAAAATCTAAACGGCAGGAGCGATTTCAATGATACTAGGTAAGTTCATAGTACTATTCCGGACGACCCAGACCGTGCCCTTCAAATTTTGTTACGTCTCATCAATCCAACATGGCGGCTGTGCGAAATATTTCACCTGCATTCAATATCTCCGAAACTATTACCGATATTACCCTGGAATTTTGTACGGTGATGAAGGGAACTACTAGAACTTCACCTATGTGACTTCTGAAAACCTGGTAACTACAAAACCAACATGGCGGCCAAGCGAAGTTGCGACTTTTAAATAGACGTTTCTTGCGATTTAACCAACCAAACGCAATGAAACTTGATACAGTAAACTTATATGTTTATACACATTGTAATGCACCGACATCTAACTTCGTTCAGTTGTTTACATAACCTCAAGATGGCGGCTCTGTGAAATATTTCACCGGCATTCTATATCTCTGAAACTATTACCGGTATCACCCTGAAATTTTGTGCGGTGGTAAAGGCCACTATTGGAAGTTCATCTATGATACTTTCAAAAACCGGTTAACTACAAAACGAACATGGCGGCCAAGCGAAGTTGAAAGTTTAAAATAGACTTTTCTCGCGATTTAATAATACAAATTCAATGAAACTTGGTACAGCAAATGTTTATACACATTGTAATGTACTAGTATCTAATTTAGTTCAATTGATTACTTAACCTCAAGATGGCGGCGGTGCGAATTTTAAAATAAGTTTTTATTTCTTGTGTCGTAATCATGCGATCGAAGTGAAAGTTTGAATAATTAACCTACGCAATAATTTTCCTTTAATGGTACATGACTCTATGGCCTATACATATAACAATCCAACATGGCGACCATCCGAAATATTTAGACGGTTCTCAATATCTACGAATCTATTACAGCAATCAAACTGATTTTTTATGTTCTTAGGGGCTATGGACATAAGTTCACCTATAGGACTTTCAATAACCTGGTGTCCACAACTCCAATATGGCGGCGATGCGAAGTATAATATTCACATGGACGTTTCTCGCAATTTAACCATCCGAGAGCAGGGAAACTTGGTAAAGTAAATCCTTATACTAATGTTAATCCACTGACATCTAATTTATTTCAATTGTTTCCATAACCACAACATGGTAGCTGTGCGAAAGGTTAAAATCTCGTTTTACTTCTTGTGTCTCTAATCATGCGATTGAAGTTTGAATACTACACGTACTCTTCATATAACAGAACATAACTCTTAAGATCTACATATATAAAAATCCAACTTGGCGACCATCCGAAATATTTAGTCGGTTCTCAATATCTACGAATCTATTACAGCAATCAAACTGAAATTTTGTTTGATGATAGAGGCAATTAACATACGTAGGATATATGAAAATAGGCTCTAGTTCTTCACGGAACTACTTGTTTTCTTAATGTTATTATTCCATTGTTTTAAACTATTAAGTAATATCTTAAGTTCTGTGGCTTCTTATTTGAGCAAATGAAACGGCGAGAGGCAATTACGAGATACATAGTTAATAGAACACATCCGCCTCATCGAGCTTGTCATTGCAAACTCCTTAAAGCAAGGAGGCCCTGAGCTCTTGCGCGTAATCCCTCATGCACGCCTTTTCCCTCTCACCAATGCAAACCCAACACTTCTCTCGCACCCTCACTTCCGACCAGTCCAGTCGGTTCAATAAAATCCCCAAATCCCGACGATGGGGCAAGAATACAGTAGCATCTACTTACTGGATTATTCCATTTAAACTTGAGCGTGATGGTACGGTATATCAGAATAAGGCCCCTTTCACACGGGGCCACCATGGCCGCGCCACCACGTCTTTGCATTGATTCAAATGGAGCCTTTCACACGTGGTGGTGGCGGGCCTGGTTGCGCGGCCAGAATTCGTGGTGGCAGGCAATGCGATTTTTTGGCCACCACATGTTTACATTGAGTCAAATGGAGCCTTTCACACGAGACGCGACTTTCTGTGCGGCCAGGCCAGCAGCGGGGCAATTAAATGTTATTAGGCAACTATATGTTTATACAAAGTAACGAAAACGTAAGGGCCCATGTCCTCGCTGTTCCGCCCATTAAATAAAAAATAGCTAACGAAGAAGTAACTATTTGTTACTTTGACAACCGTAACGGTAATTCTGTCACTATTTTTGGTGAGTAACGATAATTTAACTGATATAGCAAAAGCAATTCTCACTTAATGAACGCAGTTTTAACTGTTGTTTTGGAATTTTTCCTCGTCCTGCGTCTCACCGACGATCTCGATGTTGGTCAAATACACTGATTACCTACTACTACAGATGGCCAACAGCCATGCTAATTCTTGGTACCTAAGACTTCAGCGCTGTCTGGTGGTTGACTGATGTACTAGCAACACGTCGACCGGTAGCGCCACCTATGAGCAGATCTCGTAAACACTAACCCTCCCGCACCCTCCCCTCCACCCTGCCCCATCCCCTCGTTCCGCTAAATATTCTCGTCCTAAATGCTCTGCCCACTTCAATGTTCCGAAAATCACAATCTCCCAATACTTATGGCACGTTTTTAAGTGTGGAGATAATAATATGATCTACAAGAAATAAATCACATTCAAAATACCAATAACAGAAAAAATTAATAAAAATAATAACAAAGTGGGAAATTGTGAATCCCAGAACTTTGAAATGAACAATCACAGCATTTAGGACATAACCTCATCACTAATATACATGTTTAAATTTCTTTCAGTTGCAATTGGAGCATATTGCATTGGTGACAAAAATTAGGCTACTACAAGGCCTGCAGCATATTATTACTCAGCTTGAAAATGGCCCAAGTAGGCCTATAACCAATTAGTTATTAGAAAAAACTACAAAGGAAAAGTACTGGGAAGGGAGAAAATTCATATTTTAAAATGCTTGATGCTGTTAGCAATAACAGTAAAATTTTAAGAGAGAATGCTAAGGATCAGGTGGTGTAACCAGATCCTCATCACACTAAAATTGTTAGTGTAATTCGTGCCAAATACATTAGGGGACAGAAAAAGAATTGGATATCACAAAATATCTATACAGTAGTTCATTTCATATGCCCTTTAAAATATATCCAGTTAAAAATTTTGAAGGGTGAAATGCAGTAAGTAGGCTACACTAAAAATTATCATCACACACTAATACAGTACATTCCATGACGTGCTGTTAAGGGGAAGGGAGAAATAGGACTTTCAATGAAACAAAAGAAAAATACTCAATACTGCTAGAATTCATCATGTTTTATTTAAAAAGTTGTCAATGAAGAGAAGATAACAGCAAGAGCCAAGATCAAACATAGCAAAAATACAGTAATCAAATCTGGTCCTCCTAAAAGTATGTGTTGAGGCATGTTCCTTTCTTCTTTCTTGCCAAAGTATAACAGTAGGGTCCAGCACATAATAATGGACCTAGTTCCTCCTTGATGTAATGGCTGACACCGATGAACCGCAAATTCCTACAACACATACCAGTGTGTATGTTGAAACAGTAAACTTAATAAATGTGTAACTTAATGCTTGAAACGGGGAACTTGAATTTGCTGACATGTGTATGTTTGCACCTACTATAAGTTAACTACATTTTAAAAGAATCATTGTGTTTTTGATATTAATTCATTTAGGGCTTTCGATAACATATTCATTTAGCCCCATGTATTTGGAAGTGTGTATGATTTGTTGATATTTGTTGTTTTAACGGGCCTAACATCTTGGTTATCGGCCCCTAATGGTTTGGGTGATCGTGAAGATGAAAATCAAATGTAAACTATAAATGAAACTAACTACAAACTTATATAGGCTACTAGAAGAAGAAATGGAAAACAAAAGGAGAATAAGGCAAACAAAGGACAGGAGGAAAAGAAATGCCCTCAAACCCTCGAAGAATGAGGATCGAGACACTTGGAAGGAAGGAGAGCCACGAAAGGCCCCAGAGGCAATGGAAGAAAGGGGAAAAACCGACCCAGCTCAGGAATCCCTCGGGGTCGCCATCTCCCGAACTCACCAGCCGTGAGCCCCTGAGGGTGTAGCAATATCCAGGGTGTACCAAAGGTGGTGGGGCTACATACACCCTGCCCCTTGAGGGCCTTGAGCAGAAGGCAGGAGATAACAAGAAAAGAAAAAGAAGGCTGACCCCTCGCAGGAGGAGGGCATCAGAAAAGATGAGACAAGGGGCAATTAAGGCGGGAAAGGAATAGACTCCCTAGGCCTCGGATACCCTAATACCGTGGGGGTCGGAAGAGAACAAGAGTTGACCAAGTGAGGTCGACAGGCAAGAAGACAGAGAGGAGCCCGGCACAAGTAAGTGGAAGCAATGCGGGACTCAGCTGGGGCCCCGTGGTCGCCAACCCACGTCCCACTAGATGTGAGCCCCTGGGGGAGTGTATGATTTGTATGATAATCTGTGTTATTGTGGTATCTGTAGTAGTGTGTATACTTCCTGTAATTCAGGTGAGGACTGGAAAGGAGGCAGCCGTAGCCTTAAGTTGGGAACCATCCCAGCGTTAGCCTGGAGAGGAAGTGGGGAAACCTTGGAAAACCACTTCTTGAATGGCCGAGGTGAGAATCGAACCTACCTCTTCTCAGTTCTGCCTCACAAAGATGAGTGTGCACCGTTCCAACAGTCAGACCAGAATTAAATTGCTTAATCAAGCTTGGAAACTAGCCCAGGACCTCAGGAGTGGCAGCAACCACACCACAAGGTGGTCTTATTACAGATTCAATTGATGAAAAAATCCCTCCATGTAAGCTTAGACATTGGCATCCTACGTGTTGAAAAATATTGCAAATAACGTGTGGGAATAAAATACTACCTATAGGTATATCAACCATTACATTGGCATACAATAAATCAATTATATTTGTCTTGTATCTATCTCGCGGTTACAGAATATCATCGACAGAACCTAACACTTATTAACTTACCAAGATTATAAAATAAAAATTGGCAGATAAGGGTGGGGTTATCGGGCCAATGGTTCCATGGTTTTATTGGATTTTCACGTTGGACTTAGTTCCACAGGATATGACGTCCGAAACGGGGGAGGAGCTTACGGTCAGCTGTTTGCAATATGGCGGCGAGATAGTGACGAGACGTAAGCAAGACAGTGATAGGGTGTGCGTTTGTTATGGATTCTAATTTATGATGGCAAAATACTACATATTTTCTTTTATTGATAGAAATATTTTTATAATCAATTTAATTGCAGTGCTTAATTACTACCAGTTAAAAATATTACCCACCTGTAGATAGTTAATTTACTGTCTGCCGTTACATTTATGAAGCCTGTACTTGGGAGCCTAGCGGTGTCGATGTTTTTTTTATTAATTTCACAATATATATATCCAGGGGCGGATCTAGGGGAGGGCTACCGCCCAGGGCTCCGCGGTCTGGGGGCCCCGCGCCAAGGATTTTTAAAATTTAATTAATTAATAAATTATACGTTTCAATCTTTTCAAACTAAGTTATAATTCATAGTCTTCTTTTCAGTGCAGCTATGCCCTCCCGTGACCGTTTAGCAAGTTTAGATTTCAGTGAAATAATATAAGACTTCAGCCGGGAAAAGAAGTCGCAAAGTGATATTTTAATATTTCATAGTTTACATAATCTTCATCAAGGGGACATAAAGGTTTCTTTCATTTTCTTAAAATAATGTACTGTAGTGTATTCAAAGTATGGTAACTATTCTTTATTTTATTATTATTGCAAAACTATTTTCCATTTGATTTGATTTTTTTATTATTACCTATTGTTGTCGGCCCCACCTTATCATATCGCCCAGGGCCCCGCAAGGCCTGGATCCGCCACTGTATATATCTCACATAACACAAAGGACGACTCCCTGATAATAAATTGAATCCAGCAACCCTGAATTTGCATGAATGTTTTGGGTTCAAAGAAGCGTTACTTGGGATGCTCAAATCATACTTCAATATTGCTAATATTGACCTACATACTTGCTGTTCAAAGGCAAGAATATAAATTTATTAATCTCTTGCCACAGACAAGTTAAAATGGAGGCATCCGCTTTATCAATATATTTAATTAAATATTTAAAATACAGATATTTAACAAAGCTGGAGTCTCCATTTGAACTTCTCATAAGCAAGCGGAACAGATCTAAAACTACACTTTAAGCTAAATCAAATTCACTCCCCAGCTCGACATAAACCATAATACCAATTAAAACCTATACAAAACATACTCTCCTTACTGTTGTACAACTTTCAAACCAACTATTCGCACTCAAAACTGAAAAACCTTGAAATGGAAACTAATTAAAGTTAGAATAGCCTAGGCCGATCAGGTCTCCTGCTACATTACCGCATATGTATACTTAAAATCACTACAACTTCTAAATTACGGCTAAGTGACCTATCTGCCTGAGTAGTATAGGTGTTACCGGCCTGCCTGGGATGATGGGTTTCCAAACCGGTACTTAAAACTACGATTTTACACATTAATTAACTAAATTCAACAGTAAGGAGATCATAGACAAAAACACAATTTAAGCCAAATAATACTTCAATATTGCAAATATTGAGCTACATAGGCCTACTTGCTGTTTAAAGGCAAGAATATAAATTCTCTGGAAAATTAAGGCTAGGGACAGCATTTTTCTTAAGTTTTCTAACCATTCGACTATTGTCAATCGGAAGAACCCCTAAAATATGTTTGCGAAGAACGGATTACATTCTATGTACGACACAGAAGTATTAGGCTACAAGTTTATCAGTATTTTTGATGTAGCTAAATCCTTGTGAGTACAATTAGAGACAATAACTATCATTAATCAACAGTATCGGTGCTTACGCTGTGGAAAGAAGTCGTCTTCACAAAAATTCAGACTGCACACTGTCATGTAACGTGTAACACGTTTTCCAATTGACAGCGCCGTATCCCATCTTTCTCTCTGAACTTTTTGTACAGTGAAGAGATTTCGTACCCATTTTATACGATTTGCAACCGTATACAGAGCAGTACCTCCTCGAATTTGACAAATTCCTTTCTGTTTCCATCACGACATCAATGTTTCACCATGAAAATAAACCTCACCAGTCACAATGTTACAGCTTCAACATTCTACCGCGTGGCTGCGCCATCCAACTTTTCTGACGTCAATAGTTACACATTGGTAAGACTATAATATGATCCTAGGCCATTAAAACTATTAGACCATGGGGGTGTATGTTAAGTTTTAATAACCTGTAATTACAGTCCTACATCAGTATTGCCATTACTACCAATTCGACCAACTGAACACCCAGCCCAAACACTGCATTTCTACCATAACATAAACCGTACAGCTTATTTTCCTGTGTATCTACAAAAATAAATACAAAGTGCCCATAGCATGAATATGCACGGAAACACATCTACACATTTGTTTGTTCTTGGCTTATTAGAGGAGGACAGGTGCATTTGAATGGTATTTGGGTCGCAGAACATTACACGAGTCGACTACTTTAGCACCATGACTTAGCATAAGTATATTCACGTTGGACTTCGTTCCACAGGACAAGAACACATTAATGTATATAGTTACACATTGGTAAGACTATATGATATAGGCCATTAGACCTATTAGACCATGGGGTGTGTGTGTTAAGTTTTGATAGCCTGTAATTACAGTCCTACATGGCATTACTACCTATTCTAACTGAACTGATCTGTTTTGAAGACTGTAATAATTTGAAATTCAAGGAAGGGGAAAAATTAAAGCTTAGACACGTTGTCATGAATCATGAGATTTATATTCTATTGCAATGTGAAATTAATTAATTGATTATTCACACTCCTCAAGATCTTCAGTACACACATGCAATAGGCTCATTTAAATATTTCTGCGAGTTGTAATCAAGTTGTTGCAATGGTTTATGGAACCCAACCTTATTCATCTTGTACTCTACCGTAGGTCTACATTATAGGCCTATTAAAAAAATCCATTACGAGAACCTACAGTACCTAGTTCCACTACCCACTGCCAAAACATTACGGTAACACAGACTTCTTACCTGGTCATAGACTGGATCATTTCTTAGGAGAGTAATTGCCATACATTCCTCTGCTATTTCGAGAACAGCGATTTACGATTTGTTTTTTTCCTTCTTCCGGTGATAGGCACAGTTCACAGAATTTGGTAGGTCTACCTATGGGATAAATAATAGTGAAAGTTAATTGATATGTCAAGTAGAATGTCACCTGCGTCTAATATCAATTCAAAACTAGGCCTATATTTTTCACAGCCACTACAGAAACACAAAACTTAAATTCTTAAAATAAGCGTACTTACTCGCCGTAGCAGAAGAAGAACTGTTCACTTCTCATTACCACGAAGACAATTTGATATAAGAAAGATGAGATAGAACACAACATTAGCTTATTTAGCTTATTTGTATACGGCCAATATTATTACATACAACTCATAAACAGAGCCGCCATGGCATGGCCAGTGCCGCCAACCTAGTAGAAATAATGTTTATTTAATGATAAGTGCCGTAATTATCGTCTGTGAGCAAGATAATTGCAAGGAAATGTCAATTAGGAATTATGTGTATATTTATTGACTAAATATAGTGATATGTTTGCAATTTAATTACAACGTTGCATCATGCATATGTTGGCGACACGATATACACGATATACAGCGCTCCATACGGCTGGCACGTGCTACTACACCGATGGTGCCAAATGATCCCTATCTGGTTGACACCCCCTGGTCAAATAGGATCCTTCCTTAAATTTGTTGCCTTGGTTCAGTGCAGTGGCAGTATACTTTATAGCAAATTATTATTTTCATACTGTCATGTAACATCTTGATCATGAAACGCAAGAAGGTTTTGAGTGCGATCACAAATTAGCTCGTTGTGAAAGTCTACGTGCCAGATAACCGTGCAACTCTTGACATTTAGGACTATAGTAGCGACTAGGTGGACGATTAGTTCAATATTGAAAATTTAAAGTAATGGTACTTCAGTAAAACATGCGGTGTGTTCGGTGTTATTGACTTCCTTGGAACGCTTTCAAATAACACATAAAAACATATTTGTGGCGTAACGAGGTTAGGCGTTATGGTAAGTAGTTCGAGCGTACGGCGTTATAAATTATATTAATTATTATTATTAATTGGTCAGCAAGGAAAAGAGCGGGGCCCTTGATAATGCCGGACGCAGTTTCCGGTGAAACGTCGGGAGATATCCTGTCTGGACCACGGCCTACAAGCCCGAAAAACTTGTACTTAATTATGAACGCCGGCCGTGAAAGCCTACGCTGTCATATTATTCGTTACTGTTGACACATTTCATGCATTATACAAGACACAGCAAAATGATTTACACATGATCGGTTTTGAAATCCTTTATAGGTATTTATGATTCCCCTTTTCTAACACTGCTGGCACAGATTATCTTCGAAACAGAAAAATTATAGGCATAGGAAAGAGTAGTCTATTACAAGGCAATTCAAGTTTGCATGAAAGTTTCTGTAAACTTAACTAAACATTACGTACGATCTTTGTACCGGCTTCTCGGTTATTTTCATGCTAGTTGACTGTAACTGGAAGTCAGTTGTCCCGTAATTAACTGTAACCACGTACAAACTATTCATATCAACACAATACTAGCCAATTCACATAAAGTACACCTAGTGAACGTTTGATTGTTTTAACGAATGTTTGTCGCTGAATCTTCTTGTTGAACGTTTACTTCGATGACGATGAAGAAGATCGACGTGAACTTGGAAACTGTGTTGAGCATTTGAAAAATGTCTTAACAATTATCACGAACATACCCATACATATCTGCGTTATATCCAGCAACTCTGTGTTAAAATCGAACAAATTATAGGATTTTCGTCAGCGTATTAATTAATGTTTTAAATTAAATTGAGGTGACGTCAAGATTTATCGTGGCTCTATAAATGTTCAGCGGGCATTCTTATTTTCGGCAATATGTGAACCTTAAGCACCAGTGCGTAACGCAGGCTCAGGTCCTGCATATTGCAGATCGAAGTCGGTTTATTCAGCACAATTCTTATGCTTAATTGTCTGAATTCTTTATAATATTATGCTTATTTCCGTTGCAGTAACTCATATTTCCTTCATTTCGAATTTTCAAAAGTTATATTAGACTGTTTTTAAGTAATTTTAAACCGTCTTACTTTTTTTTAAAAGTACTGGCGTTATTCAGAGTCATGATGGGTAGGTGGGAATAACGTAGCATGTAAGTTCTTCAAAAATTATAAAATTAATGAACGAATGAAAACATCAGTTAGGGAATCTAGCATAATTTAGATCCTCGGCGAGTATAACCGCTTACTTCGAGTTTTCAACTGTGACCCACACTGCTTTGTATTTGCGAAATGCCAGTCATTCGTTACACAAAAAATTCGCAGATACTGCATGTAGGAAAATGTAAGTTGGAGATTACGGCGGGAATATTCGCAATGTGACCTAGTATTGACCCGTCTCAGTTGAGCTAGGTTAGGTCCAGACAGGGCTCTCCTCAAATGTCGTTACTGCTCGGCAGAAAATCGATGGTTGGCGAGTTTAGCAGGCGAAGTGTGTGTGTGTTTGTGTGAGTGAGAGAGAGAGAGAGAGAGTGTGTGGGGTACCCCGGACCGGCTGCAGACGGGCTGCAGTGAGGCAGTCCCACCAGTCAGTGGTCGTTCACCTCGCCGAACTGCTCGGCTCGAGTCGGCGCGGCGCTGCGTGGTGAGGTTCGCTTCAGTTTACATCGTGTCACACAAGATGGGGGAAGTTACTTATTTTGGCTGGTAAGGCTACATCTATTTGTTCAATTCTTTATATTATCAGTCTTGGAGGATTGTGCTTGTTGTGGTTGTTTTTGAAGGCGCGTTGAAGGAGAATCATCAAAGTTGTGGTGAGACTTAACGAGCAGTATCACGAACAGGTGTTATATTCCACGGAATTTGTATAATTGTAAAGCACGCGTGTATTTAACGTATAAATGCACATTTACTTGGATATGCAAGGATTCTGAGCTTAATTTTGATTTATGGTGCCCGGTAATGAATATCAATTTTTGATTACTTTTTCGCTCATACGTCACTCTTTCGGTCTGGACCAATGGCGTGTAATATGATAATTCTATTTCAATAATTAAGTACCGCTATACCTGTTATTACTGAGATCTTATCACACCATCCTTGTTAACTGATTACACCGCTTACGGTTGTGCTTTTGTTCTGAAAGAACACCCCTTAGTGGGTTTATCAGGGTGTTGTGAGTGTGTGTGTGTGTGCGTGCGTGCGTGCGCGGATAAGTTTTCAGACCTTTAGATTGGTGTCATGCAGCACTTCTAAGGTCCCTCCTGTCCAGTGCTAATCGTTTCATCTCTACATAGCTACCACACACAACATCCGATGCAAACTTATGCAATACAGTGTAACCCCTACAGTTCTTGCCCACGCCGACCCTTCCTTCTATAACTTTCCTATTCCTGGGCGCCTTAGTATGTGCCTCACCCTCATCTCGCTTTTTATTAGCACTTGTCAGGAACATCTCTGACCACCTCGTGCAGTAGCATTTGTGTTCTTGGCTGTCGCCCCGGAGGTTCGGGTTCGATTCCCGGCTCTTCTAAGAAATTTGAATTCTGTTGTGACAGCTGGACTGGGGTACACCCAGCAAAACTGACAAGAGGAGGGTTCGATCCCCACCTCAGACATCCTGAAAGTGGTTTTCCGTGGCTTCCCCACTTCTACTCTAGGTGAATGCTAGGATTGTTACTAACTTACGGCTACTGCCGCCTCTTTCCCTATTCTATCCCCAATTTACAAATAGGCTACTTATACAATGGTACAGTCATCATAATAACACGGGTCATCACACAAATTCCACACACATACCCAAATACACGGTGCTATATTAACACGATGTCGCATCCCCTAAAATAAGCAACAACAAAAAATACCTCTCCTTCCTCTCTCGTCTTAATAAGTCTTCATTTGTTACTAATAACTCCCCATCAGATCTTCATTCTCCTGTAACACCACATTTCAAGCGCTTCTATTCTTTTTTCTTGTATACTGATAGTCCCAACACGCTTCAGTTGTTGTTGTTGGTTTTTTTTTTTTGTGTTTGTAAATAATTCATTTTAGGGGCTTGAGGCATCTTGGTCATCAGCCCCGTGTAGTTGTATATGTGTTGAAGTTGTTTGATAGCCTGTAATTATGCGATGACTGTAGACAAAGACTTTCAAAAAATACTTTTTGATACCTACATTTATGTGTGTTGTCAACAGATTTCTATTCTGTGGAAAAGCTTTCCTTTCGTGTTAATACCTACTTTTTATATCCTCTTTGCTTCGTCCATCACTGTTTACTTTGCTTCCCAAGTAGCCAACTTCCCTACTTTTAGGTTTTCGCCTGCCAATCCAATGTCAATAGCAATTTCTGATTTCTTCCGACTGCATTCCATTACTTTTGTTTTACATTCATTGATTTTCATTATGAATTATTTCCTCGAGACGGTCGGTGCCCATATCATTTAGGAACTCGTTCAAATTCTCTGCGTTAAAAAAATAGCAATTATCCAAACAGATTAAGAATTTATTTTTGAATTGCCATATGTTGATGGAAGAAATTTCTCTTACCTTGGGCAATCCATTTTTCAGAAGAAGAAGAAAAACGTATTAAAAAAAATACTGCTTAAAAACTCTTGGTGGGTTGCATAGAAAAGTCATTTTTGTTATTGCATGCACGTTGGTGACTAAGCTAGTACAATTGTTTATTAGCATCTGAGTTCGTTCTTAACCAGAGCTAGGTATCAGATAGCATTCTCAAGTTGCGCTTTGCTTCCGCCGAAAGGTAGTCTACGTGATGCATTTTAACTATTACTTTCGTATTATTACGTTATTATTACATTATTACATTATATATTATTAACATTCGAAAAAAATAGTATTATAACTCACTATAATATTCGTGAAAACTTATAACATATTCGAATATTATATTCGTGAAAAGTTTATATAATTTATTATGTGTTCATTTAAATCCATCTTTCAACTTTGGCGTATCATACCTAATGATTGTACTGTCCTTCATCTGTAGGTTATGAGGTATAATCATATGCAACAAACACATAAGGAAATTGTGAGGTTTTTCGCTAAAAATACTCTTGTATAAGAGTGTTGTCACGCTATGAGTCTGCCCTTCCACAACTTTGTATTTGGGACCGTCCACATAATAACCTTATTCACTTATATTAGTCGAGTTTTGTCCCTCCACCATGTAATCACGCGTAATCATCACATCGGAGCGGGGTGGCTCCGATTACGTAATCACAGATCAATACCTAATATTTCTGATTTCGTCACGATGTATTCGTATAAATAAATGAATCAAGAATCACGATGTCACAGACTCAGAGACTGCAATTGCTGTAAAACATATACCGGTATATATAACGCTGCAGTTTCCTGAGGTGCTTTGGGGGAGGGGGGGGGGGGGGGGGGGGGGGAGATAACGAACAAGAAATGTACGAACAATTGACGAAAGTCCTACTTTATTATTCATCAAAAATATTTTTGGAACCTCTTCATGATCTAAATAGTTTTCTTTGGCCTCGCTCGCACCTTCTGTCAGCATGGCTAGAAAGCCGCGTGGAGTGTAAATTGAGTTAATTTTTGTTATTTGTTTAGTGATTAGTAATGATTTCGTTTATCCCCGTCCCCGCACGTCTTCAACATAATAAACTTCAACCCCTCTCTGTGGTTACGTAATATGTTGACGGCCCCTTGCAGTAGATCTGGCATCAGCGCGCTCCTTTCTTAAGGTAGAGAAGCACTGTAAGTTTCATGTGAACTGTTCCCACCCTGAGTGTGCTATGTACTATTTAATATAATATTTAGTTCGTGGAAGTTTGAAGGAAGGCTCACAGTAATACAAGCAGTCGAACTGTGGTTACATTGAGCTCTCGCCTATGCCAATACCGGCGGTGTTGCGCAGGACCCGTTACGTGAACAACACAACACAAGGCTCCGCTACGTAGTCAGGAAGTGCACTCGACCTGATAACGAACCAGGAAGGTTATGGCATGCATAGCCTTTGTTCAGTGACCGTGGAAATATTTATTACCCTTCGTTGCATTGTGGAACATTATTTTGATGGTTTTATGACACTTACATAACATTTACTGTCATCATTCCCGCTGTTGTATTACTTCGTTTTAGTTGTAAGCAAATGTACTGTATTTCACGTGACCTTAAATAAGTTACTGAGGGCGATACGTAACCACTATGCACATGGTGATTTATAGTAATGTGTTTTGCTGTTTGTTTGAATCAACTAATGTTAAAACACTGATGCACTTACAGTTCAATAGCGTAAGCTGGTCGTCATTTTTCAGGTATGACGACATCCACTATCACCAATATTCACATCGAAAACTATAACAGAGCATGACCTATAATAATGCAACGCACCTAGTTAAAAAACATTGATACATTTTCTCTCACAGTTACGCCATCATTAGAGTGAATTTACGACGGTCGTTACAGGTAGCTGAATCCCGGTTGACAAATTTTCTTCAAAGAATAAATAATTTTCATTTTCGTATCAAAATATAGATGACTCAGACTAGACCATAGACATTAGTTATTGATAGTTATTCATTTAATGGGCGGAAAAGTGAGGTCACCTGCCCCAACTATAGACATTACCGGACACTCCACCCCACATGTAGGGTGTCCGCCTCCAGATTCCAAGACCATGGGTTCGATTCACGGCCGAGGAAGTTGCATTTTTGAAGGGCGACAAAAAAATCCACGGTTTTCCAAGTAGTACGATATCGGCTTGTAAAGGCCTACCGTATTACATTTGATGATTACAAGATAAAATTAATCAAATCTAATCCACATGTCACCCAGTAGAGTCTAGTTTTCATTGCCTGAAGCAATGTTAAACACAACGTCGAAACTGGAGAGTGGATCACCTCAGTGACTCCCAACTCAATCGATCTAAGCCACGGTAGCTGAGGCCATAAGGTTATTATTATTATTATTATTATTATTATTATTATTATTATTACCATCGAGCACTCCCACTAGAACAGGCGACAACCATGCAATAGTAGGGTTACCAGTGGATTGGCTTTGTGGTACTGCTTGACATCAATGCGCTGTCCATGCGAATGGGGGCGTGATGGCGCAGTAGTCAAGCTGCTTGCTTCTCACCAAGGTGAATCGGGGTCGACTCCCGGTTAATGCATGTGAGATTTTTCGAAGTGAAATATCACGTCCTGTGGTTCGGATTCTATGTAGAAATGGAGGTCCCTTGGCTCATGATCGCGAGATTAACGGCCATTTATAACTACAAGCTTGCTTCCTTAATACCGTTACACACTACTACAGTCATCACAGGAATACAGGTTATCAGGCAACTTCAACACACACCCAACTACATGGGGCTGATGACCAATCTGTCCCAAGACCCTCCAATGAATCACCAACAAAATACAAACTTTTTTTAAAATATTCAATGAGATAACAATATTAATCTGGTAAGTAACGGTCAGGGATTCCTTTCAACTGGTGGTGCACATACTGATCTTATTAATAATTTTATTATTGCAGTCAATGGCTATGTACTTTTCTTTTCAGGGAAGGGATATTGGAAGGGAATCAGCCGTAGACCTATTGAAAGGAACCGTCCCGGCATTTTCCTGCTGGTGAAAATGGGAAACCACGAAAACCATTTTCAGGACGGCCCGGGTGGGATTCGAACCCACGCTCTCCCGTTGCCAGCGAGGCACGAGGTAGCGCGTTAGTGCTCTCGGCCACCGCGGCCGGCACGTTTATTTTAATGGAACAGTACTGCAAATTTTGAGAGTTATAAAAAGAAGACGTGTATTATCCTTTATAGCACTCATTTTTATTAAAGAATACGTTTGCAGAAAACCAGAATAATCTCCTTAAGTGGCGGCTTCGGTGGTGTAGTTGGTAGCATGCTGAGCTTCAATGCCCAAGATAGCGGGTTCAAACCCGGCCGAAGCCGTCGGATTTTTTAAGAGCGTTAAAAATCCCTCAGTATACCTTCCTTCGGAGGAGAAGTAAAGCCGGCGGTCCCATGTCATAGATTTATGGCATGTTAAAGAACCTTCCACTAATTACACCTGTGTGAAGCTAAATTGTATAGGTTAGGAATGTAAACAACGCTCTTAGGTTTCTACGTTCGTTGCCAAGAGCCGACTGCGGTGGCGTCTAGTAGCTAAGTTCTGAACTAGGCCTAGTAGTCGTTGACGGAGGCGTTTGGCGGCAAAAGTAGGAACTATTTGAAAAATTCAAAGTTGCAGTCCTTACTTGATTTAAAAAACAGATACACACACTAATACAGTCATCACAATTAACACCGGTTATCAGACAGATTCTACACACACCCAAAGTACACGGGGCTACATGACCGCGTTGTCGCAGCCCCTAAACAGAGGAACCAACCAACCAATCTCCGTAAGTGCTCCTATGTCAGTTTTATTTCTGAGGCTAGACCGCTACGCTGCACCCCACCAGCTCATCTCCATGTGATTGTGTGTTAAACCCAATTAGTATCTGGTATTTTATTTCTATAGTAGTCTATTTGTTTTTATCTTCAGTGTTGCTAATCCGGTAAGACAGTCAAATACATAGAAACATTCCGGATGTCTGATGCTCTGTATGACGCGCTGAACACAACTGGATGATCCTGCCTCAGTGAGAAGTCTCCCAAAATAATCGTCGTTTTCCTACAATTAATTTAAGGTCAGGGCTACGAATGGTTTACTGCATTTCGGATGCGACACTCAATGGCAGTACACATCGAGATGTATCAGATTTGTGTTATTTGAGGTATTCAATATCAATATTAATTTTAAACATAAGCATAGGCTATTATAAACACATGTCATAACATAACACTCTGGACTGCTACGCTTATATACGTCAGACACTGTAGGTCTTCGTTGTTCTCTTCTGTTGTACTGTCATATCAGATTGCTGCTGAAAGAGTGACGCTATTGTTTTATTTTAACTTCTTGCTCTTTGGGCACACGGCAGCGATGATAGGAGGTTGTTTATTTGTATGCCTTACTGTACGTATTATACTGTAGGCAGAAACCCAATCGGTGCAGAGTTTACTGCCAGCGTGGCAAACTTCCGTAGAGATTTTTTTTAAGTGACGCCTTGATATACCTGACATGCACAACAGTGTCAAGTCGGCCATTTTGTAAACGTACAGGACGTGTTCGCTGATAACGAAAGTTCCAGTCCTCTTATCTCCATGTAACAATGGAGCATAAATTACAGTGCATGGGCACTAAATTACTTTTGTTAACGTTGCATGTTGTTTCACTGCGGCGATATCCTTTCTTTCTATACCAATTGAAGTGCGTTCTTAGCTATGACGCGCTGATGACAACTGCTTGATCCTGCCTCAGCGAGTGAAGAAGTCTCCCAAAATAATAATTGTCGTTTTCCTACAATTAAAGGTCAGGGCTACGAATGGTTTACTGTATTTCAGATGCGACACTCAATGACAGTACACGTCGAGCACGTCTACTGTACTAAACGCTCCTTATATGTTCTCTATTATGAAGGATTTAACATTCTACCTAGTCTTTTCATAAATACTGTTACATTTTTTAAAAATTGAATTGTACACACAATTTTCATGACAGAATAATACCCTTAATATGCATCTAACTTATGCCCATGTACCCATAAATTCTCAAAATATTCACCTTTTGGCTTCACTCAATCCGTAAGTCTCTGTGGCCACTGGTCAGTGGCACAACGGAGGGTCCATAATGTCGATTATTTAGGTCCGTATTGACGTAACTATAACTTTGAAAGAATAATAGATTTTCCGCCTTCAATACTGTTTATTTCTATTACTTACAGGGACTAGTTTCGGGGGTAAATACTCCCCCTTCCTCAGCCTGTCCAAGAAAACTTCACAATCTTCACAACGGAGGGTTTCAACAAAACAAAAACAGTCACTGCCTTCACCAAGGATGGCTTCAGGCTGTCAATATTTGGGTGTTTCTTCTTAAACACTACCCTCAAGCACTGCCTACAATTTGTAGCCCAGTGGGTTAAGATCAATCTACTGGTGAGATGACGCTTGGCACATTGCTCTGAAGCCACTTCTGCGTCGTTTTTGACTTGTGAGCGGGAGCTGAATCCTTCTGGGAGCTCCACTGTTGGTTTCTGTACATAACATTGCTCAGAGTCTTCACAAATTCACCGAGTGTTAAATTATGCGAATTTGTGGAAATATCTTAAATTAAATTAATGATTGGGCCGATAACCTAGATGTTAGGCCCCTTAAAACAACAATCATCATCATCATCAAATTAATGATTATTTTTTATTATTATCATTATTATTATTATCTGTGGTTAATTTATAATTATAACTTATAATAACGTGATCTAACTAATTTCAAAGTCGGAAGACGATGATAGTAAATATAACGCGTTGTTGCACAGTTTGAATATTTTGAAAAACTGTACGCGAGGAATGGTCATGAATAGGCCTACTGGGGTTGATCACATGTCTCTCTCTTTAATCATTGCCCTTCTTGAGAACTGTGCTCAACGCTCAGTGTGAAGTTCATTAATTTGAACTGTTGAGATAGGATTGGATTCTGCTGATCATTGAGATCTTTTATAATGCCTTGCCGTTGCGGTTTGTCAAACCCTAACCTCTGCTCATATGCAAAGGAGTGGCACCAACAAAGGGACCCTCTCCCTCGCAGGGCTTGTCAATTCGGTTTCCCTTACGCCCGAGGGCCAGATGGTGCATGCGACCAATTTCTCGTTCCCCTTCCCTTCCAAAAACGAAATTAGAACTCCCCCCTTCTTCAACGTATTCACTGCCTCTATGGTGGGTTGAATGGAACTAAAGTACTCACATTACCCTTCAGATGCATTCCACCATGAACATCCAACCAGAATAAATAATTCTAATTCACTATTACGGAGTTTCCAAAGAATCTTGGTGTAGTTCTCTTACAAATAGGTGGTCCTCAGTATCCCATCATCAGAAGAATTTCTTAGAATAGGCTACTTATTTTAACTCTGGAATCTAACCGGATTGTATGATTTGCTTTACATTAGGGTCTTTTTCCGTGTTACTGAATGTCCGCATTTTTTAGAAACATTCGTTGGCCACATACGTTTTCTTTTTAAGTAATGAGCCAATTTTTAAGCAGATGAATCGATTTTTTTTTCTAAAATGCGTGGCTATTTTTTGTTCAATTTGTACGACTGTATACATGAAAAATAGGCTATAATACTTACTTCGGCTATTGATGTCAGAAAAGTTGCATGGCGCAGCCACGCGGTAGAATGTTGAAGCTGTAACATAGTGACTGGTGAGCATGGTGAAGCATTGACGTCGTGATGGAAACAGAAAGGAATTTGTCAAATTCGAGGAGGTACTGCTCTGTATTCGATTGCAAATCGTATAAAGCCGGTACGAAATCTTTTCACTACTTTCCTGTACAAAAAGTTCAGAGAGAAAGATGGGCTTCGGCGCTGTCAATTGGAAAACGTGTTACACGTTACATGACAGTGTGCAGTCTGCATTTTTGTGAAGACGACTTCTTTCCACAGCATAAGCACCGGTACTGTTGATTATTGATAGTTATTGTCTCTAATTTGTATTGACAAGGATTTAGCTACATCAAAAATACTGATAAACCTGTAGCCTAATACTTCTGTGCCGTAGGCCTACATAGAATGTAATCCGCTCTTCGTAAACTTATTTTAGGGGTTCTTCCGATTGACAATAGCCGAATGGTTAGATAACTTAAGAAAAATGCTGTTCCTAGCCTTAATTTGCCAGAGAATTTATATTCTTGCCCTTGAACAGCAAGTATGTAGGTCAATATTTGCAATATTGAAGTATGATTTGGCTTAAATTGTGTTTTTGGCTATTATCTCCTTACTGTTGAATTTAGTTGATTAATTTGTAAAATCTTAGTTTTAAGTACCGGTTTGGTGACCCATCATCCCAGGGAGGCCGGTAACATCTATACTACTCAGGCAGATAGGTCACTTAGCCGTAATTTGGAAGTTATAATGATGTAAGTATGCATATGCGGTAATGTAGCAGGAGACCTGATCGGCCTAGGCTATTCTAACTTTAATTAATTCCCATTTCAGGGTTTTTCAGTTTTGAGTGCGAATAGTTGGTTTGAAAGTTGTACAACAGTAAGGAGAGTATGTTTTCCATAGGTTTTATTTGGTATTATGGTTCATGTCGAGCTGAGGAGTGAATTTGATTTGGCTTAAAGTGTAGTTTTTGATTTGTTCCGTTTGCTTATGACAAGTATCTGTATTTTAAATATTTAATTAAATATATTGATAAAGAGGATGCCTCCATTTTAACTTGCTTGTGGCAAGAGATTAATAAATTTATATTCTTGCCTTTTAACAGCAAGTATGTAGGTCAATATCAGCAATATTGAAGTATGATTTGAGCATCCCAAGTAACGCTTCTTTGAACCCAAAACATTCATGCAAATTCAGGGTTGCTGGGTTTAATTTATTATCAGGGAGTCGTCCTTTGTGTTATGTGAGATATATATATATTGTGAAATTAATAAAAACATCGATACCACTAGGCTCCCAAGTACAGGCTTCATATATGTAACAGCAGACAGTAAATTAACTATCTACATGTGGGTAATATTTTTATCTGGTAGTAATTAAGCACTGAATTTATATTGATTATAAAAATATTTCTATCAATGAAAGAAAATATGTAGTATTTTGCCATCATAAATTAGAAGCCATAACAAACGCACACCCAATCACTGTCTTGCTTACTTCTCGTCACTATGTCGCCGCCATATTGGAAGCAGCTGACCGTAAGCTCCTCCCCCGTTTCGGACGTCAATAGATGTGTTTAGTGTTATTATTTTCATCCTTAAATTAACTGTAAGTTAGAAAACATTTTAACAGAGTATATTGTCTACTAGCTACAGTACTGTAGCATTATTAGGTGCAATATTTGAAAATAGGTATCCATGGTGCTTTGATTTTAAACATAACTGGCTATTGTACCCGACGTTGCCCGGGAGGTGTCCTTCGGTATGTTATAGAAAGATACGTGTCTGTAGTATCATGCAGAGTGTATTTACTTCGCCACTAGGTGAGTTTAGAATATTGTTCTCCTTTTAAGTGCAATACGTTATTACAGTTACTCATTTTAAACTTAGTCGAACAGTACAATGCCATGAGTACCCTCTTTACTTACACAACCGACATCCTATTCCCTTCCTCATTCTCCTCCTGCTTATTCTCAAAATAGTCATCTTGCCAGACATTTAGCAAGTTTTCGATGTATCCTTGCCATCTTCCCATTGGCATCTATAATGAGCTTCACAGAATTATCCAAAGCACTGGTCATTTCTCTTTTTCTAAGATGCCTACTAACTATCATAAAAGACTTTCCAGCCGCTTAACCTAACTTTTCTATTATCCAACTTTCAATTTTATAGAAAATGAAAGTAGTCTTATTTGAATCTCCTTGGGCCAAATGTATGTCTGCTCCAGCCCCTATCAATTCAAATACGATGAAGCCGAATTGAAAGAAATTTGGTACAGAGGTAGCACTAGTCAAGACACGTCTCAATGTCATGTTTTATATCGACCACCCAAAAGTTCAAAGTTTAAATCAAATTACGCCTAAACTAATCTTTTAATCTCTACCAAATTTTGCAAAAACATACCTTCGTGTGGGAAGCGTATTTAGCCCAAACTACAAGGTCAACAGCATTACAATTTCAAGATTGCGATCGTGTGATCATTTGCTTATGATCCAATGAATCAACGTTCACAGTAGCCTACTTGGCACTCAGTTTTATATAATGATGTTTTTCTGTCAACGTTGTTAGCTTATGCCTATATGAGCCTGCATATTACGGGCAGCCACCATATTTAAATTATGAAATAGGAAAAATAACTCTTAACATTTAAGAGCTACAGTAACGAAAATTAGTGACAAGGTAGGACCTTATATGTGGTCTTGTATGGCCGATGCAAAATGACACTCTCCATACATTCAAGATGGCGAAAAATTAGAACATTAAAATCGGCAACTCAGAACGTAATTGGTTAATTAAGCCGAATCTTGCCACGACGTATCATATAAGAGCTCTCATTTGCGTTAGTCAAAATATCATCACACTGAATATAGGCGTAGTCAAGTAGAGCTACGTTTCTCATTAAGAAGTGCTCAGAATGTACACCTTGTGCTCACCGAACTCGCCGCGTCTTTGACTGACATGAGCTGGTTGTGTGGTGCAGTGGTTATGTTCTAGATTGCTGTTCTTAAGGTTTTGGATTCGTGCACCGGCACAGTCAGTTGGCATTTAAGGGTGCTTAAATGCGAGAAAGCCGTGTTGGTAGATTTATTGGCACATTAAAGATCCTCTACAGGGTGAAACTCCGGCGCATTTAAAGGTGAGGTAAAACCTATAACATTGTAACTTAACTGTGGGAACACCTTCTAACACTCCAGGTAGTGTAGTGCACGTATTTAAACGCAACCGTCTTCCACATACAGACGAAGCACTGCAATGTCCGTAATGAGTATTGCATAAACAATGGCGGCCATTAGATGTCCACACTGGCAGCAGTCCAATAGATTGCAATCCGGGGAGCGTCCAGCCAAGGCGATTGGTCCTGCATGCCCTTATCCACCAGTAATGATGGGCCTACTAGACAACACTAAATTCTCGATTAAATATTAATACATAACCTCTCCATCACTTCTGATTCCGACGCTATTATGTTGCAGACTATTATTGTTGTTGTTTATTTTTTCACATAATTTTCACGGCAAAGCCCGGTTACATTTCAAGTTACAGCCTGGTTTGGCCTTAGCAAGGAACCATCTCTACTAAAATACGAAGTATTTAAATTAAACTGTACAAGAACCTCACATTAGAATACATTAATTTCGTGCCCGCACTCTTCACGAGTATTCTTCATTTGTAAGATGAGCTAAGTTTCCATCTCAATCATCTGTGAGTCATGCTGAGTGATGGACCGGAGTGTTTTCACCAAGGAACGTCTTGACAATATGGCAGGTGTTTAACAGAACGGCCTTCTGTAGTTCAATATGTGTTCAACATACATCCATAATTTTAAAAAAGCCAACTAGCACGAAGAGAGTCCTTTCTCAACTACTCATGCGTCTCTGGCGTACTATTGATAGTTGCATACCTGAAATGCTTGGAGGATGGTCAGTTTCTTTCAGATGTAATCACGTTTCTTTAAGCTACTATTGAGCGTCATACTGCTCTTCTATGCATTACTTCTTCGATACTATTTTTTACTACTTTATTCTCTATTACTTAATTAAGTTTGATGCTTTTCAATCGGTCAACCTAACTAATACTGCAACTAAATAAGTGTAATATTGTAAATATTTTTACCCATACTTTCAGACATATTTTAGAGCCTAAGTGTAATTGATCTGATGATGATCGCTTGACGATCGAAACTGGTCATCCAAGTGTATTTATTAATATCACTTTTTTTTCATGATTAGAGAATAACCCACCTCATTTGGGTACAGTCGTGTTGACCAATTGAAAAGCATCAAATTTTCGTTTACTAAGGCAACGCCCAGAATGGCTTCAAACCCCTTAACCTCTATTACCTGTCAATAAAGCACTTGTTGGTTGAGTACATCTATACTTTAGTATTTGTTTTGTTTTGTTTTTGTTGATGCGAATTTCATGGCTCGAGTTCTGTTTTTTTTCCTCGCATAAATGTATACATTGATAAAATTGATCCGCATTGATACATACGGTAAGTTAAAAATTGAAAGATTTTATCAATAATATGCATTAAATAGAATTTTAAGAAAACCCAATCATCGTGCATTCCGTAGTATTGATAAGGTGGAATACCCAAGTTTTCAATTTTTAACGCGTAAAATTGGTTTCCAGTTCAAACCTTTTCCCTCTAAGACTACCATTGAACCCATTTAAACGTTCTGGGCTATATTGTTTAATTTTCCCTGCCCGAACACCCCCCGCAAACTCCTTGCCATTTATGACTCCGATGCTAATAGGTTATAATGATTATGATGGTAATTTTAAATGATAAAATGCAATCTAAATTGATATATCGGCTTTCACGGCATTAGCCCCTGTGCCAGAACCGGCTTATTTATCCTACTAATATACTCTCTCTCTCTCTCTCTCCCATAACCGTGCGAATAGACACACTGCACAGATGCTCCAGATACCTAATCACAGAACCGAAAAATGCAAAGGTTCATTCCGTATTTCAGCTAGTATTCTCTGGAATAAATATAAATTGCACCAGTATTCAGGACTTCTTATCAGAGCGATAAAACACTCCCTTCATTGTAATCTATCAGCTATACAATTATCATGTTCAAGGTGAACGGATGTATTAACAAGAACTTCTATTGTCAACTGTATGTATAGGTTAAGTTTTTTCTTTCTTCATTTATTCTATTGTATTTAACCGCCCTCTGAATGAAGAGAGCTGCATAAAGAGGCTTTGTAGCCTCAGTGGCCTGTATAAGAGAAACAATAAATTCAAATTCAAAAATTCTCTCACACACACACACACACACACACACACACACACACACACACACACACATTAACACTATGATTCCCAAAAATATTATTTTAACTCCTCATATAGTTGGCACTTGCTGCAAACACTACAAGGCATGTGTGGCTAAAAATGTCCCGTAGCAAACGCTCCCAATCTGTTTCTCCTCTCTCAGTTAATGAATGCTTGCCCGTATTT
The DNA here is from genome assembly GCA_946902985.2 of Meconema thalassinum. NCBI lineage: Eukaryota > Metazoa > Arthropoda > Insecta > Orthoptera > Tettigoniidae > Meconema > Meconema thalassinum. The sequence continues at coordinate 448,713,863 of OX336390.1, forward strand.
GTTATTCCACTTACATTTTTTACTGTGTTGGTCGGGCCATGTGTTGCGAATGGGGGAGGAGAGCCCGCTGATAAGCCAGTTTGGTGTCCTGGGCGAAACCCCACACAAGACACTGCACAAACCAAGAAGAATTGCTGAGTTTTAATTCACTGGCCGTGAAAGCCAATATACCATCTTTTTGGAAGCCATTTTGGCTGCTTGAGCGTTTGGTTCTCGCAGTAATGAGGCGCAGGTGCGCTTCTTAAAAAGAGAGGTAGCGCGCAGTTCGCTACTCCTGTGGGGGTCCGGGCGGGGACACCAGGAGCCCGCTGATGAGCCAGCTTGGTGTCCTAGGCGAAACCCCACACTAGACACGGCACAAACCTACATAAGACACGGTACAGACCTAGAAGAATTGCTGAGTTTTAATTCAATGGCCGTGAAAGCCAATATACCATCATAAGATAATATCTATTACTGTGTGAAGGTGAACATGTTAAAATGTGTGCTCCCTTGTTACAGCTCCAGCCGCCAGCAGCGGAACAAAGCGGAGAAGCAGCGCCGCGACAAACTCAATAACTTCATTACCGAGCTGTCCACGCTGGTTCCTATGGTGGCCTCATCGCCTAAGCGGATGGACAAGACCAGCATCCTTCGCTTGAGTGCCACCTACCTTCGCATGTATCGATGTCTGCGTGAGTATTGACAAGTTATGGTCTTATATGCGTGCCCAGTACACTGCAACAAAATGAAACTTTACTTTGAATGTTTTGTCATTCGTTGATTTTTCTCATGTGTGCTGAAATAACTGAGTGAAAATGGTAATAGCGCTCGAGAAGACAAATCATTTACATTGTACGAGGGAGACTTTAGCGACAGTTTTTTTTTTAACATGTTATGTTTTCTATGTTTCTGTATACCGTATATATAGAAAATGTTAAACACCTTTGAGTTATGGAAAAGTTTGATCAACTATCCGTATATATATATATATATATATATATTTTGTATTCATCATCGGAATGTACTTTCATACTCATAAATCGCCCCACTTTGAACAAAACCTCCAAAGCAGCACAGCTCTTCATGCAAAAGCGGGCCTACTGTCGACCAAAGTATTATGTGTACTCGAGTTTGAAGGTTGTTTGTTAAGTAACCAATAGACCTACATAACATCCAATACCATCAACATTTTCGTCGTTCTATTTTACGTTAGTTCATGTAGGTTTGGATTTTTAAATGTATATTTTAATATTTGTTATCGCAGTTGGAACACAAAAAGTGCCCGTTTTTAAGTGTGTTTCAACCATGCGTCACATTTAAGAATTATTATCTCAAAAGCCCGTCATCAGATCGAATCCAAATTTTAACACAATATACATTGGAATGTTGTATAACTGGTTTATTAATTTCACAATTTTGTGTGTCCAAGAAACAAAGTTGTTATCATTGTTGTAAGGTAACTTTTTCTCGGCTCAGGGTGGTTGGAAAATGTAGTTCTTGGTTGCAACATCTAGTTCATTTGAACAGCAACAATAGGAGTTCGTTAATTGTGTAAGAATATATTTTTTAAAGCAGTTATGCATGGTTGTACAGTCTCTCAAACTAAGAATGAACGCTCTTTTAACTCGAGCGAGATGTATATTACTTAATTTAATGGATTATAAAGAACAAAATATAATAACAATATCGTATGGCCTCGGTTGCCGGGTGCAAGCTTTGTTATTTGATGCCCAGAAGGCAGCTTGCATGTCGAATTGTGTTGTTCCTTGGAACGCTATGAAAGTCAAATAGGTTAGACATATAAGCTCCTTGACACTACAGCGCTTTCTAGTAGAGAAAGGAGGAACTTTGTGTTAGCGGAAAATCCCGCGATTAATTTTGTCATTATGAACACGGCCTACTGAATTCAAATGGGTTCTTTAACATGCCAACAACGTATAACATGCGTGCCGTGATTTTTTCGCTTTTCAAAAATCACTTACCACGACCAGGAGCGTACCTGCTTGCTTGGGGTTGGTAGTCCGACACGATAACCACTCAACTACCGAGGCAAGCAAAAGAGCAAGTGAACTTGAATTCATTACTTCACATTGTTTAAAACAATCGAATTACTTTAGCCAGACCTTTTTCAGGAGCGTGTAAACAGCTCTTGATTGACTCAGCATGCCCAGATGTCCATATGAGATACGTATAAAATGCCATAGATTCATTCATAGTTTGAGAACGCACATAAAGAAACTAGATGCCATATCCCCTCCAGGGACGTAGGCGACCTGAATTAGAGCCATTGGCTTCGTCAAGGGATCACTAACCAGGCGTACCGAGCTGGAGTTAGCGTGTGGTAGGATGGCCAGTATCTTTCCACTCCTCCTCCTGCCATACCATCCGGCAGGTTCTCATTTCACATCACGAGACTTTTAAATTCTTGGCAGAGCCGGGAATCGAACCTGGAACCTCCGGGGGTGACAGCCAACAATGCTAGCCACTGCGCCACAAGGGGGTCCAAACTTCCATAGGATGCTTATTTTGTGATATTGTCTCCTGACTGGGAGGTGCGGGCTCCATAGTGAAGGAGATGGACTTACGTAACTTATCCTGCAAGGTCACTTTCAACTGCTTACCGCGTCATCTGTGTAAATGAATCTGGTAGGTTTATCTTATCATACTTTCTGTCACGTAACTTTGTTACTTTGTGAGAATTGCAGTAGTGTTCAAGTAAAGGAGGCGGGTTCTGGAGGTCGTTGAATGACAGATCTGCTCTAGCACGTAAAACGTCCTTCATTTGCAGATACTGTATGTCAGTTTATTTGTAAAATTTACTATAGTGAGAAAGCTGACCGCGCAAGGTATGCCAGAATATCTAAGATAGTCTACTACTTTGGAAAACATGCCCGTTTTAGCAGGGAGTGTCTGGTATTTGTAATGCACACTATTTTGTGTAATGTAGCACGCATTAAGTCCATCGAACTGTAGAGGGATTACAAAAGTATTATAAAATGGAATGTATTTTGTTAATAGATTATTATAAATCAGACATGCTAGTATCGAATCAGACATGCTAGTATCGATCGGAACTACTCATCCCTCCATATTTCAATAGTTATGTCAAGCGCCTTTCATATGACTGCAGATGCATACAAATGGAAATGAATTTTAATTCCTAGTAGGCTATGATCAATATTTTCTTTTTAGAAGGAAACTGCCTGCAGCATTATGTTGTTTCATGCGAGTTTCTCCTTTTAAGTTGTCCAATTTAGTCCATCGTAATCTCCGGCGATTGTTTAGATGGGGCGCCGCCTTCTCTCCGATGACAATACGTAGTCCTTCGTTGTCCTAAGAAAAATAACATTTTCACGGCTTTGTTTACTTCCATCATCGTGTCGTGCCCTCTATGTTGTGATGATCCCTCGCGCTCCGCTGCTGTTGTAAGTACCGCTCGCTTTTCAAGTATTCGAGTTACGACTCATCTTGCAGTGTGTTCTTAGTTGAAATGAGGTTTGAAAGACCCACTTTCTTGTGTGCTCTCGTATGTGCAGCGCATCCAAGACTTTCTAATGCATCTGTTAATGCAGTTCCTTACCCCAATTGCTCATGTCTGAGTAATACTCCTTTCTTTCTTTCTTTCTTTCTTTCTTTCTTTCTTTTGTTCTTCCTTCCTTTTCTTGGCGGCACTTTCCTGGGATAAGAGTGGAACTACGTACAGCACCACTATAGTCGTTAATTTTTCTGAGGGTGTAGCCATATTAAAGTCGTCGCTTCCTAATCGCAAATTCTTAGCAGACTACAATAACAAATTTAATTTGTTGCCAGGTGTATAGAATAATGAAACTTATCTAGCTGTGTGAAGCCTCCGTGGCTTAGGCGGCAGCACGCCGGCCTCTCACCGCTGGGTCCGTGGTTCAAATCCCGGTCACTCCATGTGAGATCTGTGCTGGACAAAACGGAGGCAGACAGGTTTTTCTCCGGGTACTCCGGTTTTCCCTGTCAAAATGTCATTCCATCAACACTCTCCACTATCATTTCATTTCATCTGTCATTCATTTAATCATTGCCCCAGAGGAGTGCGTCAGGCCTCGGCAGCCGGCACAGTTCATATCCTCGCCGCTAGATAGGGGCTTCATTCATTCCATTCCTGACCCGGTCGGAGACTGGAAGCAGGCTGTGGATTTTCATTTTCATCTAGCTGTGTAAATGTCATTCCTAGTGGGGAAAACACTCTGCTACTACAAGAAATAATATTAAGAATAATAATTAGAGAGATGATTTATATGAATACAATTTTGACAAATATGCTAGTGGTGTATGTTAAGGTACCAATTCCTGGCTTCTAGTTTGGAAGATATTCCAGTTGAAACTGGAAACTGACAAGTGTTTACATCTATTTTTCATGCATGATTGAATTCTTCTGACTCAAAGTAAATATAGACAAGTTGACAAAATTAAGGAATCTGCCATATTTTCTAAGTTCTTGATGTTCACGATGTTGCGAAACCCATAATCTACAACACAAAACTTTCACCGACTTATTTAGATTGTCCTTTTTTATTTTTTATTTCTTTTATTTGAGGATTACAGCCTTAGAAGCTTTATTTACACAAGTTTAATGAACAAAAATCGCAAAGAGATCTAAAATTTCATTTTCAGTTTAATATAATAAAATGTGATTTTTTTTTCTCACAGGCTTACCATTGGAATCCTCGCCTCTTGAAACGTAAATATTGTCTACCTTCAAACTTCTGCACCGTAAGATTTAATGTTCAAGTACATGATATTTCTTTTTTAAATCCTCCTATAATAGACTAATAATAATAATGATGATGATAAATCCTTCGTTATTATGTACGGTCGTGCTCGCGACATTCGCCTAAAGACAAGATCAGAATAGAATGTGTTGTCTGTATTTTCTATCGGTTGTTATTCACGTTTCTACGGGGTGGGGGTTGAGGTGTGATCGGTTTTCTTTTTGGTGAACTATGTTTACGGCTGGATGCCCTTCCTGATGCCAACCTCCCTTAACAAAGGAGTTAATGAATATGATTGACAGTGGGCAAGGATTTGAAAAAAGTGATCGTGACTTATTACAAGGTACCGTGTAATTCTTAATAATACTACGCCAATCGATACAAATTAAGAAACAACTATTCAATTGTGAACATCTATTCAATTGTTCAGTTGTTGTATATGTTTAGGTTTGATAATGAAGCCTTCTTCAGCTAGAAGTTCAATTAATAATATTAATTAAGATATCGTTGTGTCAAATCTATAAATTACTGATTACAGAGGACAATAATTTGCTATGATTAAAAGAAATGGATATCCTTACAAAGATAGAATTTATATATACTTGACAGTACAGGGTCTTTCATATAAAGTAAGAACGGTGAGCGGCGGCTTTGTTGTCCGCTGCTGCAATGGCCTTGGTCGAGCTTGTGGTGTGCCACGGCCCCCTGCTGTAGTACTGAAAGCGCGCACATAGTATATACTGTACTCGACCCTGCAATAAACGTGCAGGTTTTCAGTCGCCAGCCTGAACCTCAGATGTTAACATGAGACAGTTATCATTACAACATCGTATTTTTGTACCGTATGTAAAACTTATTTTAAGTACGAGTCGGCTCGATGGGTACGTGATGCATTTGTTCAGCAATTTCCTGATAAAGTGCCACCTTCACTAGCACTGATTCACGTAATTGTAAATAAGTTGGACACTACTGACTCAGTAAAAAATGAAAATCCACAGCCTGCTTCCAGTCTCCGACCGGGTCAGGAATGGAATGAATGAAGCCCCGATCTAGCGGCGAGGATATGAACTGTGCCGGCTGCCGAGGCCTGACGCACGCCTCTGGGGCAATGATTAAATGAATGACAGATGAAATGATAGTGGAGAGTGTTGCTGGAATGAAATTTTGACAGGGAAAACCGGAGTACCCGGAGAAAAACCTGTCTGCCTCCGTTTTGTCCAGCACAGATCTCACATGGAGTGACCGGAATTTGAACCACGGACCCAGCGGTGAGAGGCCGGCGTGCTGCCGCCTAAGCCACGGAGGCTTTACTGACTCAGTGCTCAATAAAAAGCATAAAATTAAAAATCAGAAACATTACAGTGGCAGAACTCACTCGCGTCAGCCAGAATGTGGTTACCAGATACAATGCCTGTATGACCCAGGAAGGACGACACTTCTAGCATCTTTTATAAGGTAATATTTCATACAGGATTGTACACACGTTTAAAGCTCGGGGCCGTGGCGCGCCACAAGCTTGGCCAAAGCCACCGTACCAGCGAATAACAAAACTGCCGCTTGCCGTTCTTAGTTTATATGAAAGACCCTGTATATATTTGTATATGAGTAGCTTATTAAAATGAAGTTCTAAAATGTAAACACCTAATTTTGAAGTCATAAAAAAGAACTAAAATAACACTTTGCCAATTTTTGTGTGGTAATTTTGAATGTTGTTGTGCTTCAGGTAAGAAATGAGGTTGTCTGAAGCTTAATGCGTTAAATACACTGTATAAGAAGAAAAACAAGTAGTTCCGTGAAGAACTATACAGCCTATTTTCATATATCCTACTTATGTTAATTGCCACTATCAACATACACAATTTCTGTTTGATTGCTGTAATAGATTCGTAGATATTAAGAACCGACTAAATATTTCGGATGGTCGCCATGTTGGATTTTATATATGTAGGTCCTAGAGTTATGTACTGTTACATGCAGATTATTGTGAACGTGTAGTATTCAAATTTCAATCGCATAATTAGGACACAAGAAAAAACAAGGAGATTTTAAAATTTTTCACAGCTGCCATCTTGAGGTTATGGAAACAATTTAAATAAATTAGATGCCAGTGGAATAACATTCGTATAAGGATTTACTGTACAAAGTTTCACTGCACTCGGATGGTTAAATTGCGAGAAACGTCCATGTGAATATTTATAATTCGCGTCACCGCCATGTTGGATTTGTGATCACCAGGTTATTTAAAGTCCTATAGGTGAACTTAAGTTCATAGCCCCTATGAACATTAAAAAATGCAGTTTGATTGCTAAAATAGATTCGTAGATATTCAGTATCGTCTAAATATTTCGGATGGTCGCCATGTTGGATTGTTAAATGTATAGGCCATAGAGTCATGTACCATTAAAGGAAAATTATTGCGTAGGTTCATTATTCAAACTTTCACTTCGATCGCATGACTATATCACAAGAAATAAAAACTTAATTTTAAAATTCGCACTGCCGCCATCTTGAGGTTATGTAAACAATTGAACTAAATTAGATACCAGAGGATTACAATGTGTATAAATATTTCCTGTACCTGGTTTCAGTGCGCTTGGAACATTAAATCGCGAGAAAGGTCCATTTAAAATTTTCAAATTCGCTTGTCCGCCATGTTCGTTTTGTAGTCAACCGGTTTTTGAAAGTCTTATAGATGGACTTCCAGTAGTAGCCTTTATCTCCGTACAAAATTTTAGGGAGATACCGCTAATAGTTTCAGAGATATAGAATGCCGGTGAAATATTTCGCACATCCGCCATCTTGTGATTATGTAAACAATTGAACGAAGTTAGATGTCGGTGCATTACAATGTATATAAACATATACCGTACCAAGTTTCATTGTGTTTGGTTGGTCAAATCACGAGAAACGTCTATTTAAAAGTCGCAAATTCGCTTGGCCTCCATGTTGGTTTTGTAGTTACCAGGTTTTCAAAGGTCACATAAGTGAACTTACAGTAGTTCCCTCTATCACCATAGAAAATGTCAGGGTAATATCGGTAATAGTTTCGGAGATATTGAATGCTGGTAAAATATTTCGCACAGCCGCCATGTTGGATTGGTGAATTGTAACAAAATTTGAAGGACACGGTCGAGGTCGACGGAAATTGTGCTATGAACTTTCCGAGTTTCATTGAAATCGCTCCTGCCGTTTAGATTTTATTAGGGGGGGGGACACACACACGAATCACACGCACACGCACACACACACGGACAAAAGGTGATCTCATAAGCCAATTTTTTCAAAATTGAAAATAGGCTAAAAACGACGCACCGGGAAGGTGTTGTCCGATTGTAAGGACATTACGTATGCAAAGACATTCAAACCGAACATGCAACTGATTAAAGCTTCGTGTCCAATGAATGAGAAGCGGGAGCTCCCGCGCATCCGAACTGCGCCTGCATCAGGTGTACCTAAGGCGCGATTCTGAAGCTGTCGCATTTGACTGCGATATCTGAACGTCGGCTGTAAGAATGCCACGCCGAAATATTTGTGCTCATTACGAGCAGATGTCAGAGTTTGAAAGAGGTCGGGCGATCGGATTGAAAGAAGCTAGTTGGACGAATCGAGCTGTCGCTGGACATTTGGGTCGAAGTGATGCGGCGATCAGACGACGCTGGCAAGCGTGGGTCAGTAACGGCAAGCATCTGCGTCAGGACAGGAGTGGTCGACCGAGGGCCACAACTGCACGGGAAGACAGAGCGATTGCCAGAACTGCTGTCACAGCAGCGGAGTCGTCGTTATCAACGATCCAGCGTGTGACCCGCACACATGTGTCCACCATGACCATCAACAGACGCCTGAGCGATGACCATCAACAGACGCCTGAGGGAGAGGAATTTGCGCTCGCGCAGCCAGTTACGCCGCTTACCTCTCACGCCTGTTCACCATCAAGTCAGATTACAGTGGTGCCGCGCTCGAGAAACGTGGAACTGCGTTGATTGGGGACGTATAGTCTTTAGTGACGAGTCCCGTTTCCAACGGTGCCCTGACGACAACCGCAGACGTGTTTGGAGACGTCCAGGCCAGCGTGGGGATCCTGCCACACAGCCCCACAACAGGGGGAGTTGATCTGGGATGCCATCTCCTTTGATAGCCGGACCCCTCAGGTAGTCATTCCTGGCACACTGGCAGCACAGCGGTATTGTTACGGCTGTGAGTTTGTTTCATCGCTCGCCGCATGAGTCACAACTGCCCCAGGGCTGGGCTGCTCTCCCCCAGTGTATTGCGTGCACCTTATGCAACAGGACTACTATGACAAAGGGATGGTCCAGAATATTCGTGACTGAGCCAGCGATGGAAGCCTCGAGAAGCCGTGAACCCTGGATGGGTCTAAAAGCATTTATTGAGTCACCGGCCTGCTATATAAGAGCGACCCGTCAAGCAGTTGTTGTTGTGTTTTACGAGCGAGTGCGAGCGCTTATCCTGAGCGACAGAAGTGTGAAGACTTGCGAAACCCCTAGTGAAGCCGATTCTCTTGACAGCGAAGGGAGTGAGGAGCTTACAGGGGACTGCCTGTGTTTTGAGCGAGTGTGCTTACCTAGTGCGAGAGAGGTCATTGTGGTGAGTTGCAAAACAGTGAGTGACAGACCTAGTGCAGCTATTTCCAGCCAGCGTACGGGGCCGGACTCATTAGCGAGAGGATTAACTGTGGTCTGTTGACAACTGAAAGGGGAAGTATTCTCGACGTGAGGAAACTGGAGTAAGGTAATAATTGCTTGTATTTGCTGTTGAGTAGTGTATCTTTCTGGCCACAATAAAGTTAATTATTTCTTTAAGCAGTAATTGGTGTTGTGCTTCAACCCACCGTAATCCAGTTAACAAAATGTGCCACTAGGGGGGTGGCACGTAACAACTGGTGTCAGAAGCCGGAATACGAACTCAAGCACAAGCACAACACCTGACGGTCCTGGTTTCCAAACCCGAGCAGGTCATTTTCTCTAATTTTCCTGTGAGTGCATGCCCTTTACAAGACAAACAACTAAAATGGAGGCGCAATTGGCAGCATTGCTAGAAAAGTTAAGTGGCATGGAGGACGGCCAGAAGAAGATGGAGGATGGCCAGAAGAAGTTAGCAGAGGACATGAAGGACGGCCAGAATAAGTTAATAGAGGACCTAACCGCCAAATTTCTGGATGGCCAGAAAAATCTGGAAGAGTGTCTGCTAATAATAATAATATCGTATGGCCTCGGGTGCCTGGTGCAAGCTTTGTTAATTGACACCCAGAGGGTAGCTTGCATGTCGAATTTCGTCGTTCCTTTGAACGCTATGAAAGTCAAGGAGGTTAAATATCTAAACTCCTTGACACTACAGCGCTTTCAAGTAGAGAATGGAGGAACTTTGTGTTGACGGAAAATCCCGAGATTAATTTTGCCATTGAACACGGCCTACTGAATTCAAATGGGTTCTTTAACATGCCAACCACGTATGACATGAGTATCGTGATTTTTGTCGCCTTCAAAAATCACTTACCATGGCCAGGGGCGAACCTGCGATCTTGGGGTTGGTAGTCCGACACTATAACCACTCACCCACCGTGGCAAGCTTGAGTGACTGCTGACGAAATTAGAGGAGAGCCAAAGGAAATTAGAACTGGGTCTGCGTGAGGAAGTCACGGCAGTGGAAAAGAAGTTCGACGCCTTACAAGTGGAAGTTGCCGAGCTGCGCCAACGCCCGCTGATGGGTGTGGAGGAGAAATTCATCGCCTTACAAAAGGAAGTTGCCGAGCTGCGCCAACGCCCACTGACGAGGGTGGAAGAGAAATTCAACGCTTTACAAAAGGAAGTTGCTGAGCTGAGCCAACGCCCGCCGACGGGGATGGAAGCGAGATTCAACGCCCTAAAAGAGGAAGTTGCCGAGCTGCGCCAACGCCCGCCCACCGTTACACCGGGAATATCAGGAACGGGACATAGCAGAGTGACGCCCCCAACCTTCGACGGAAAGGTCCCGTGGAGCACCTACTTACGTCAGTTCGAGGCGGCCTGTTCCATAAATAACTGGAACAACACAGAAAAGGCTACATCTCTCATTGTAGCGCTGAGAGGTGACGCCCTTAACGTCCTTCAGGCCATCCCGACTGGATCCCAGGACTACGCTTCACTGATCGCCCATATGGAGTCCCGATATGGAGATAGCCATCTTCAGCAGGCCTACCAGATGCAGCTCCGGACCCGGGCACAGAAGAACGCGGAAACCCTGCAGGAGTTCGAGATGGACATCGCACGCCTCGTAAGGCTCGCCTATCCAACAGCGCAGGCCAACTTTCTGGAACAGATTGCGACGCAGACCTTCACCGACGGGCTACGGGACTCGGACACTCAACAGGCGCTGCGACTCGCGCGCAATAAGACCCTGGCAGATGCGCTGAGCGACGCACTTGAATTCGAGACGGCAAAACAGGCATCTAGAATGCACGCGTGGGTGCGTCAAGTGGACGTCGACGAACCAGCAAAAACCAACGAGACCAAGCCCCTGGCCGACGAATTGATAGAGGCGCTAAGCTAAGGACATCTGGAGAGGCGGCCCGGAAGAGGACTACTGACCTGCTGGACCTGCCGTAAGAGAGGCCACCTGAGCAAGGATTGCGGTGATCGCCGCCGCCAAGGGTTTCCGTCGGGACAGTCAGTCGTAGGGAAACCGCGCGGCCCAGGAAACCAAGTATCAGCCAGCCTTGAGGGGCAAAGGTTGGTTTGTGACAGTCGTCAAGCCCCGGCAGTCCAAGTGCGTGTGACGCAGTTACGGAGGGATAATAGCAGCCTGATGGTCGACGGAGTCGTCAACGGAGAGAGCTGGCCCATGCTAATCTACACGGGAGCATCGAGGACCATCGTCAGTCCCACCGTGATCCCGAAGTGGAGAGTGCAACCCACACAAAGGAACCTCCAGCTAATAACCGCGACCGGAGAGACCGCACCGGTACATGGCGAAGCATCACTGGAGTTCGTCATTGGTCGACGGGCGATAAAGCATCCAGTGCTTGTGGCTGACGTATCAAATGAAGTGATCATCGGACTGGACTTCCTGGACCAGAACAACATCATCTTGGATCTGAGTACCAACACTCTGCACTTTGGAAGTGAGGAACTTGCTTTGCAACCAGCACACGAGGCCGTCGCCGCACGACGAGTAAGGCTGAGAGAGGACGTCATCGTTCCCGCCAGGACGGAAGTCAGCGCTGCCGTAATTGTCGACGGAACAGCTGAGGGAGTGGCGGCTGTTATCGAGCCAAAATATGAGGACATCCAGACAAAAGGATTGCTAGTTGCCAAGACTCGCATCAACACGACGTCTCGGCCGTACGTCCGCCTGTCCAACCTGAACGACTACGATATTACGGTTCACCGGGTCACCAACCTAGGAGTCTGCGAGCCCGTTACCTGGATTGCCCGCATCACGGACACGACGGACGGACACCTGCAGACGGACAACCGAAGAAGACGCGCCCTGCCAGAAGAACTACAGAAACTGTACCAAGGATCCCAGGACCATTTAGACGAGGAACAACACGCCAACTTCGGGACCTGCTACACGAATTCCAGGATGTCTTCTCCGTGGTAAGCAAAGACTTCGGCAGGACAAGCTTGGTCCAGCACAGAATCGACGTTGGGGACAGCGCACCGATTAGAGCCCCATTCCGACGTGTCCCGCTCGCCAAGCAAGCCGAAGTCGACCGGATGGTAGAAGAGATGAAGGATCAAGGGGTGATCGAGCCATCACATAGTCCTTGGAGTTCTCCGGTCGTGCTTGTGAAGAAGAAGGACGCTTACACCAGGTTCTGCGTGGACTACAGGCGAGTGAACGACGTCACGATGAAGGACAGCTACCCTCTACCCAGGATCGACGACACGCTGGACACCATATCAGGATCAAGATGGTTCTCCACCTTGGATTTGAAGAGTGGCTACTGGCAGGTGGAGGTCCACCCTAAGGACCGCGAGAAAACGGCATTCTCTGTGGGCAGCGGGCTCTGGCAGTTCACCGTCATGCCATTCGGTCTGTGCAACGCCCCTGCTACCTTCGAAAGGCTAATGGAGTCCATTCTGAGGGGACTACACTGGAAGACCTGCCTGGTCTACCTAGACGACGTCATCGTTCTAGGAAGAAGCTTCGAGGAGCACTACAGCAACCTGAAGGAGATCTTGATGAAGCTACGGGCTGCCCAGCTGAAGTTGGGCCCCGAGAAGTGTCAGCTCTTCCAGAAGCAGGTCCAGTACCTTGGGCATATCGTCTCCGAGGAAGGGGTGCGCACCGACCCAGAGAAGACCGCAGCTGTGAGGGAGTGGCCAGTTCCGAAGGACAAGTTCCAACTACGAAGCTTCCTGGGACTCTGCACTTATTACCGTCGCTTCGTGAGAGGATTCGCCGACATCGCCAAACCTTTACATCGACTGACTGAGAAGGACCAACTCTTCACGTGGACAGCAGAATGCCACAGTGCCTTCGAACAACTCAAGCAGGCTCTGTGCACCGCGCCTATTCTGGCCTACCCCAGACCTGGAACAAGGTTCATCGTCGATACCGATGCCAGAGACTTTGGCATAGGGGGATCCTGTCGCAAGTAGTGGACGGCGAGGAGAGAGTAGTGGCCTACTTCAGCAAGGCCTAGTCAAAGCCAGAAAGGAACTACTGCGTCACTAGGAAGGAGCTGCTCGCCATCGTGAAGACCATTGAACACTTCCACAAGTACCTGTACGGGCAAGAATTTCTCATCAGGACCGACCATGCATCCCTGTGGTGGCTCCTAAACTTCAAGCAGCCCGAGGGTCAACTCGCGCAGTGGTTAGAGAGGCTTCAACAGTACAACTTTGAGATTCAGCACAGGAAAGGCCAACTGCATTCTAACGCCGACGCCCTGTCACGAAGACCGTGCCCCGAAGACTGCACCTTCTGTACCAGAAGAGAGGAGAACACCGGGATACTGTGCCGAAGGACTACCGTGGAACTTCAGGGGAGCTGGAGCCGCGAATCTTTCACGCGGGCACAAGCAGAAGATGATGACCTGGGACTGACAGCCGAATGGAAGAGGGCCTGTGTCCCCAGACCCGGGTGGAACATTGTGAGTGACTGCAGCCCAAAGTTTAAGTCCTACTGGGCGCAGTGGGACTCGCTGATTGTAGGGATGGCCTCATCTGCCGTACCTGGAGGAGAACCGACGGGAAGACATCTCGGGAACAAGTCGTCGTTCCAAAGGCTATGACGGAGGAAGTCCTGAAGGAAGTTCATGGGGGATCATCTGGTGGACACCTGGGGATAAAGAAGACCCTGGAGAAGCTGAGAGAGCGGTTCTACTGGATCGGATGCCGAACAGACGTGGAGAACCACTGCGCGAGGTGCCACGATTGCGCAGCCAGCAAGGGCCCAGGACGTAGACGACGGGGTCCACTGAAGACCTACAACGTGGGTGGCCCCATGGAGAAAGTGGCCATCGATATTGCTGGGCCATTCCCGTTTAGCGAGGCAGGGAACCGCTACATATTGGTCGTCAGCGACTACTTTACCAAATGGCCGGAGGCGTATGCGCTCCCTAACCAAGAAGCCGCGACGATTGCAGAGACCCTGGTGAAGGAATTCGTCAGCCGGTGCGGAGTACCCCTGGAGCTGCACTCCGACCAAGGGAGGAACTTCGAGTCGCAGGTGTTCCAGAACCTATGCCAGCTGCTGGGAATCCGGAAGACGAGGACAACGCCGCTACACCCTCAAACCGACGGGATGGTAGAGCGATTCAATCGCACCATCGAGAACCATCTCCGAATAGTCGTCAGCGAGCACCAGAGGGATTGGGACAAACATCTTCCACTATTTCTCCTGGCCTACCGTGCCGCCGTGCATGAAGCCACCGGGTGCACACCAGCCCGGGCCATGTTTGGGAGGGAGCTCCGTCTACCTGTCGATCTTGCCTCCGGCCGACCTGGGAATGATCCGGTCCCGGTAAGCCAGTATTGTCAAGAACTGGTCGACCAACTGGAGGACGTGCCCGCGTTCGCGAGGAGGAAACTGCGGATCGAGACCGACCGAATGAAGACCCGATACGACCAGCAGACGGATGCCGGCGGATTCCACGAGGACGACCTGATCTGGCTCTTCAACCCATTACGGAAGAAAGGCCTGTCACCCAAACTGCAGAAGTCCTGTGAGGGCCCGTACCGAGTCGTGAAACGGATCAACGATGTCGTCTATAAGATCCAGCGGAGCCCGAGGGCGAAGATGAAGATCGTGCATCGAGATCGCCTGACAGCCTACGAAGGGACACAGACGGACCAATGATTGATCGGTACGATCAGCCTTTTAGGAAGGGGGTGGTGTTACGGCTGTGAGTTTGTTTCATCGCTCGCCGCATGAGTCACAACTGCCCCAGGGCTGGGCTGCTCTCCCCCAGTGTATTGCGTGCACCTTATGCAACAGGACTACTATGACAAAGGGATGGTCCAGAATATTCGTGACTGAGCCAGCGATGGAAGCCTCGAGAAGCTGTGAACCCTGGATGGGTCTAGAAGCATTTATTGAGTCACCGGCCTGCTATATATGAGCGACCCGTCAAGCAGTTGTTGTTGTGTTTTACGAGCGAGTGCGAGCGCTTATCCTGAGCGACAGAAGTGTGGAGACTTGCGAAACCCCTAGTGAAGCCGATTCTCTTGACAGCGAATGGAGTGAGGGTTACAGGGGACTGCCTGTGTTTTGAGCGAGTGTGCTTACCTAGTGCGAGAGAGGTCATTGTGGTGAGTTGCAAAACAGTGAGTGACAGACCTAGTGCAGCTATTTCCAGCCAGCGTATGGGGCCGGACTCATTAGCGAGAGGATTAACTGTGGTCTGTTGACAACTGAAAGGGGAAGTATTCTCGACGTGAGGAAACTGGAGTAAGGTAATAATTGCTTGTATTTGCTGTTGAGTAGTGTATCTTTCTGGCCACAATAAAGTTAATTATTTCTTTAAGCAGTAATTGGTGTTGTGCTTCAACCCACCGTAATCCAGTTAACAAAAAGTGCCACTAGGGGGGTGGCACGTAACAGTATGTTGATGACATTCTACGGTCGGTTGTGTTACCGTTCCTTCAGCGACATCCAGGCCTTAATTTCCAACAGGATAATGCCCGGCCGCACACGGCACGTGTTGCTATGGACTGTCTTCAAGCTTGCCCTATCCTTCCTTGGCCAGCTTGGTCGCCTGATCTCTCTCCCATAGAGCACATTTGGGACATCATGGGAAGGCGATTGCCAACATCCCGGAATGTCGCCGATTTAGCTCAACAGTTGCAGACCATTTGGCATGAAATTCCGCAGGACACCATCCGGGAACTTTTATATCTGTCCATGCCACGTCTAGTGACAGCTTACATCCAGGCCAGGGGTGGACCAACACCTTATTGACGTCCTCACTTTGTAACGCTCTAACTCTGCATTAAATCATTCGATTGTTCTGCTTTTTAGATCGTTTTTTTTTTGTTCTATGTCTGTTCCTCACATCCACAGACTTTTATCGCCATCGGACAATTCCTTTCTGGTGCGTCGTTTTTTCTTTATTATACATTGTATGTAGGTGGCAAGCAATTACGAAAAAATCCCTCTTGGCATGCTGTAAGGCGGAAGTAGATTTCACTGTACAAAGTAAAATATTTCGAATTCACGAAATTTGTCAATTGTATACCTAGAGACGTTCTATGTGTTAAGCATACTTTAAGTCCCATCTTCATTTCATTCCGAAGACAATTTACTCTTGGCATAAGGGTGGGTCATATCAAAAATTGTTTCAGACAAAAGTTTTAGGTATTTTTTAGGCGACTATTAACCATTTTAAACGGTATCAACATTGTTTTTTTTGTCATGTGTCCTCCTGAGGTGCCGAGTAAGGTCTTTGTAGTCGACGCCCGTGGGCGACCTGCGCGCTGGGATGAGAGATGGAATGGATGAAAATTAATGAAACTGGGCAAGGATGTGGAAGGAAGCGGTCGTGGCCTGTCAGAAGGCACCGTCCCAGCATTTGCCTGGTGTTGAAAATGGGAAATCACGGAAAACCATTTCAAGGACGGCTGACGGTGGGGCTCGAACCCACGCGTCTACCAAGTCAGCAGAGAGCTTGGCCCATGACCTAACGCTGTGCTTTAGCGAGCGTAGCCCCCGCTGTCAATATTATGGTGATTCCGATTACTAAAATTTTACTTAAATGTAGTAAATCAATAAAAGGTAATATTTTTGACACTGCGTAATTTATGTCGATAATGCGAAGTTGATGCGATGACTGTTGAAAACGAGCTCATAGTACAAAAGAGCATACCTGTATTAACATTTTGCATGATACAGAATACTTAGGCTACTTTTTTTTTTCATTCTCTGCCACTTAAAAGTCTTAATAAGAAGCAATCACTCGCACAACTGCCGACCAGCCGGACAGGAGTTTGAGATAACGCTATATTTGCCTCGTCTGTATTGTAGAACCATACAGCTGTCAAAACAACATTAATATTGCATTTATGACATGCCTAGTACAGTCAGGTTAGCTATAATTTGTGATACCCATCTTTGGCTTGGCTCTTTCCTCGTCAATTAAGCATCATCTTATAATTCCGAGAACATTTTGCTCATCCCTTGGCGTAAGGGTGGGTCATATAAAGAAATCTTTTAGACAAAATTTAAGGTAATGTTTAGAGGACTATTGATCATTTTAAATGGTATTGATATTGTTCCTATTAAGGGAGGTATGATATCTTTCTTAAATAACTCACATTTCCCCACCCCTTTGGTCAATGGTTGGTGCTATCAACTAACTTTACTGAGATAAGTTTTTGGCTCTTATCCGAAGAATAGCATAAACTTGGAATTCATTCAATTTTTCACATGTCAAGAACGTTATAGCGATATTTCACTTTTTAGAGAGAAAAAAAAAAGAAGACGCCCATTGTCACCCCCGTGGTCCGATTTTGCCCATTAGCGAACTCGACCGACATTTTGATTGGTTATATTTTATGTATAAGTTTATAATTGATTGGTGCAAAATGTCGATAGGTATCGTGTTCACAAGAAAGTGATATACTCGTAAATTATATTATATAAACTTTTGAACTGACAGTTGTTTTGGGATCTGGGGGATGTGAATTTCGAAGATTGTCGAAATGTTCCGGAAGTCGCAACGCGGTATCCATTGCAATAGCTAGCTTTCTAATGAAATCTACCTAAAAAAAGAGAACGTTGGAGCACATCTACGATTCATATAAAATGCAATAATTGATGGCTCGGTTTGCACTATAACCTTTGACATGTTGTCATAAAATATTTGTTCATATAACTTCAGAAAATATTAGATGTTTCACTCGAACCATTTTATTTCATTTTATTTATTAATCAAAGAACAAATTACAGCTTTGCGAGCCCTTCACGCTTGTACAAATAAGAACCAAATAACAAAAGTAAAATTTAAAATAAAATTTAACAAATCTCCAAACAAAACAAGTCCAGATCAAGAGCCGGTAGAATGTCCTTGTTCGTAGCCGTGTCGTCAATGGCCAAGATGGCAGTTCTTCACCCTCTGTCTGAAATGTTCGGTGAATGGGTCTATATTACGAACGGATTGTTGGCTTACCTGAAACAACAGTTACTAACCTTCGAAGTAATCCCCGTGGATAGTTGTGCACTTCTGAAAACGACTGAACAAGTCCTGGAAATTCCTGTCATAGTCTTCTTTAGAAATAGCCTTCCGTTTGGGTCGTCAAAATTCTAAATTGAAAGCGAGAGAGAAGCGTGAATTTATGCAACCTGCCTTGTACACCTGATAGACGGGCGGCAGTGAGAAGGGTGAATTTATGCAACCTAACGTGCACACCTGTTCGACGGGTGGCAGTGAGAAGGGTGAATGTTCCATGAAATGGAATGGTCCTGAAAACCATCGTCACGTGTGACGAGACCTGGTGTCTGAGGTACGACCTCGAAGGCAAGCGTCAAGTATGGAGTATCGGGTCCAGTGTCGCCCAAAAGCCCTGAAGGGCCAGAGGTTTTCGGACATTTCGGACATCCAACGTAATGTGACGACCCAACTGAGGGCTATCCCTCAGGAAGACTATGCTAGGACTTGTACAGCCGTTCTAAGAAGTGCATAACCATCCACGGGGATTACTTCGAAGGACAGTAACTGCTAGTTGCAGGTAAGCCAACAAACCGTTCGTAATATAGACCCATTCACCGAACTTTTCAGACAGAGGGTGTAAATACAGTTTAAGTTCTTGTTCACCTGCTTCAGGAACGTGTTCTCTTGTGTCAAGCAGGTTATATTTGCATCGGAGTTGAAATATCCAGAAATTTTCCTGAAGTTGATAGTGGAAAACTCCATGGAAACCCATTTGAAGGACCTTGTTTAAGCACACGCGTTATCCGAGTGTGGAAATAACCTGGCTTAACTGCCGTAGTCTGTCGAGAATGTCATCATTTTTCAGTGCCATAAATGTATTATCAGTTACTTTCAAAGTGCACCCCTTTCTGGCCTGTTGGCCGATGTATGAAGGTTCCACATTTCGTTTGACCTCATGTACGGAAGATAGTATGGTGAGCAGGTGAGCACTGTGCCTCAACTGGCATTTACTTTTACCTCCAGACGGAATCTTTCCCGTACAATTCCCAGCTTGCTTGGTCGACCAGGAGCCACCTGGAAGGTGAGGGGCAGTTCTAAAATACCTGTCGATATCGAGAATTGAGCCTGTTCTTACCATTTCGGAGGATAATGTCTTACCCGTTGAGCCACTGTGGTATTGATACTTTTAGGTGAACTGAGCCTTTTTTTTTAAATTGATTGTCCCTTAAACTACTAACTGCAGGGGGAACTGTACCATTTCCAGAGATTGAAGGCTCGAATGCCAACGCTGACAGCGGCCGTCGTGAGAGTAATTTCTCCTCCTCCTCCCTCTCCTGGGCTGATAACCTAGATGTTAGGCCCCTTAAAACAACAATTATCCTCCTCCTCCTCCTCCCCTTTTTTTTCACACTCAATCTTGTCTCAGTTACATACACTACAGGTCAGGTCATCAGACGAATGCAAAACTCACCCAAGGATACGGGGCTGATAGCAAAGATGTTGCAGTCCTTAAAGTGAATTAACAATAAACAGGATACTTCTTTGGGTGTTTGATACATACACAGGGAGCGCCCCTTTTCAACAGTTCGGTAAAAATACCGATCCATTTTATGTTCAGTTTGGTAAGCTTACGAGTTCCGTGACCTATTGTCTTTACATCTTCGTTGCATACGGACATGCCACGATCACATAGTGCATAATGCAGTCTACTGTTTGATTTACAGCCTTTAATAACAATAGGGCATGCTAAACCTGCGTAGCATTAGTGGGAGACCTTCGTGCATACACAGTATGCTTCATGATTAGAGATATGGTTGGTGCTTTCTGTTTGGTTTCGTATGATTGCTACGGGCATCTCTGTAGTCTAGGAGTATGAATGGAAACCCCTGGTTACTATTCCGGGTTCTGCCAATGTCCAAATGTTCAAATTGTGTGAGGTATGTATGGTATGAGGGCAGCTGCTATGAGTTCAACCTGAATCACTTCTCAGACACCCTAGAATTTTATTTCTGTGAATTCCCACTTTTATTCCAGGGAAGTGCTGTTTTTGATAGAAATTATGTAATCGCTACCAATCGTTCATGAGATCATTGAACAAAAAAAATGTTCCATCCCTTGAATGAGCACACAGGTCGGTTTGGAACACTGGAGTGAGAGAGAGAGATTAATTGATAGATTATATTTAAGAACTTCGTAAGAAGTCCCATTGAATGTAGGCTACTTAAAACGCTCTCTTACAAAAAGAAACAGTATATCGAGGGGGAAAAAAAGAAAACACAAAACAAAGCCTCTGAGATTAATCCATTACTTATTGGATAGAGTGCACCACGTGGCTTTGGATTGCGCCACACGATATCAAGAACGACAAATACTGAGAAAAATCTTTGGACCAAAGCTTCAGGACGGTATCTGGATGAGGAAAAGCTCAGGCGAACTGTATTCACGGACTGAACGATTCGCCTCACTCGCACGTAAAAGACGCATGAAATTCTACGGACATATAGCTCGAATGGACAACTCCCGACTGACCAAGAAAATCTTCCTCATAGTCAATGGAAACCGACAAACCAAAGTACGCTGGCTAGCCGACACCCAAAAGGACCTCACTGAAATCAATATTGACCCACTGACAACGACGCGGACTGCATATAGACAAAAAGTAAATTCGTATAAGTTTCCACCCAAGATCCCTACGGGACAGAATTTGAAACTTAAAGCTGCATGGACACAAGAAAGAAGACAGGCGCATAGCGAAAGGATGAGGAAGTTTTGGGAAGATAAGAAGAACAAGAAGACCAATGTTAACTAATGGTTCTACGTGCTCCTTAGAGGGCCAAACGCATTATATATATAATACAGTATATCAACAATCCTAAAAATTAACAATGTATATTCTACCCTCAAACTACACTAAAATTAGTCCATGTTATTTGAGGGAGCTTACATTTCTTGGAGAAGAAGCATGGATATGAAATTTTCAGGTGTGATAGGATGTTGCAATGATTTAATATGACTCACATTGAAAAGTGCTGAAAGATTAACAGTGTGAAATCCAGGAATCTTGCCTCGAGGGGAAAAAAAAGAAAACACAAAACAAAGCCTCTGAGATTAATCCATTACTTATTGGATAGAGTGCACCACGTGGCTTTGGATTGCGTCACACGATATCAAGGATTGCTAGAGTCTTCCTCCAGATCATGAAATGAAGGTTATAATATAGCAATTAAAACTATTTTCGTTCCTACCCCTTTTTAAGTGGCATAAAATAATCCCAATGGGCCGCCCCTTAAAACAATAATCACACCATCACTGCCCTTATCATTCATGTTTATTTATTTATTGTATGGCATTACAGTACACATGAAACACAATAATAATAATAATAATAATAATAATAATAATAAGTACATACAAGCACAGATATCAACCTTATGATCAGTCTATTTATCCAGTCCAGGATCGATGGTGTAGCACTAATAAAGTCGTTAGGGTCACCTCGGTATGCTCTTATTTTGCAATCTCCCACAATGTGCCTGATGGTCTGGTTCGACATACCGCAATCACAGCACTTCCCCCATTTGTGCAGATTGTATGCACAAACTCCATGCCCTGTACGGATGCGGTTAATAGTCTTCCATATATGTCGCGGTTGTTCAAAGTCCTTGGTTTTCTTCACGGGATCAATGAGGTCACGTACTTCGGGTGGGACATTTCTAGTCCATGTTTCACGCCATTGAGCTGCAATATTGAAATTACTATCAGCAAGCTGTTGAGCCAGTCGCAGGGCTGGATTCCTGGACCGGAGCCGGGTTATTGCCGAAGCGGGAATGTCATCATGGATTGTTGTGCAGGGTTGTTCATTATTTTAGAATATTCCTTCGTCAGTGCATCTTGTCCTATCACCGGAGGGGCTATGTGGCTGAATGTTGGGAGCCATTAGAGTGGAGTAGTTCTAATACAATCGGAAATGGTTCTCATGGCTATGTTGAGCTGAGTGTCTACCTTCATGTTTCTAAGTCTTCAGAGATGAGGAGGGATGAGTTTCGTATGCAACGATGATTTTTGCATTCGGATGCCCGGATGCCCTACCTGACGCAATCCTCAGCAGAGGAGTTAGAGGTGAATTGAATGAAGATGATTCTGGACAAGGAGTTGGAAGGAAACGGCCGTGAGAAGGTTCAGTCCCAGTATTTGCCGGGAGTTTAAGATGGGAAACTGCAGAAAAGCATTTCAAGAACGGCCGACGGTGTGGTTTACCCCTACTCGTCTTCAGAGTCCGGAGACAGCTTTGCGCCTTAGTGCGCGTAGTGACCCCGTTCGGCAGAAGGCTCATGCTCCAAGTCTGTTGAATAATGAACGCAGAATTACAATAGAGCGAAGATAACTTGCTCATTCAACCGTTGTCTCTCTGGAACACCATTGGCTACGATGTGAAAATGAAACCTACTGTCGACCAAAGTATTATGTGCACTCGAGTTTGAAGGTTGTTTGTGAAGTAACCAATAGATCTACATAAAATCCAATAACATTATAATTTTCGTCGTTATATTTTACGTTAGGTCATGTAGGTTTGGAATTTTTAATTTATATTTTAATATTTTTTATCGCAGTTGGAACACAAAAAGTGCACGTTTTTAAGCGTGTTTCAACCTTGCGTCACATTTACGAATTATTATCTCAAAACCCCGTCATCAGATGGAATCCAAATTTTAACACAATATACATTGGAATGTTGTATAACTGGTTTAATAATTTCAAAATTGTGTGTGTCCAAGAAACAAAGTTGTTATCATTTTTGTAAGGTAACTTTTTCTCGGCTCGGGGTGGTTGGAAAATGTAGTTCTTGGTTGCATTGTAAGCCTTATACATCGAAAAGTTATGCTGTATGACTGTGAAATACGTAAATTAATTCACTTATTTTATATCAGTTTGTATTTCTACGGGGAAATAGCACATGTTTCACCTGCTAGCCGCTCCAGCAAAAGCTGTACAGCGTTGCCGAAATGGTGCCCACACGCATCATGGCGCGTCTCGCTCGGAAGTGATGGGCTCCATCTCAGCAACGCTGTACAGCTTTTGCCCCCTGGAGAACCATGTGTTATTTCCTCGTACAAATACAAACCGATATAAAATAAGTGAATTAATTTACGTATTTCACAGTCACACAGCATAACTTTTTGATGTATAACGATTACAACGCAACCAAGAACTACATTTTCCAACCACCCCGAGCCGAGAAAAAGTTTCCTTACAACAATGATAACAACTTTGTTTCTTGGACACAAAAAATTGTGAAATTAATAAACCAGTTACACAACATTCCAATGTATATTGTGTTAAAATTTGGATTCGATCTGATGACGGGCTTTTGAGATAATAATTCTTAAATGTGACGCATGGTTGAAACACGCTTAAAAACGTGCACTTTTTGTGTTCCAACTGCGATAACAAATATTAAAATATAAATTTAAAAATCCAAACCTACATGAACTAACATAGAATTGAACGACGAAAATGTTGATGGTATTGGATGTTATGTAGGTCTATTGGTTACTTAACAAACAACCTTCAAACTCGAGTACACATAATACTTTGGTCGACAGTAAATAATAATACTAATAATAGCAACAGTCAGGCTGTTATTAAGGCGGATGACAAGTACACGCCATTGGACCTTCACCATGCCAGGGATGCTCTACGTCAGAATAGCATATAACCAACAAGTCTCAACAGTGGACTCAGAAAGCACTGAACGGTCGTCACAGCCAGATCCATGCGGATCTATATCCGGAGATTGAGGGGCTCATGGTCGCAATGCAAGATCAAGTGGTGGCAACAATGAACTACCTAAAATATATCATTGAGGCAGATATTCCATATGACAAATGTAGGAGATGCCCTGAATCAGAAATCATCCACCATATCTCAAGGAGCTGTCCAACAATTCCATCTACTCATTACTACTCATTAGTCAAGATAATCCACCTGAACCCGGCAAAGAAGCACTGCTTAAGTAATAATGTTCTGCCTTACTATCAATATATTACCGGGTGAGTTAGCCGTGGTGGTTACGGCATGACTAATAGCAGTCGCTCACATCCGGGAGGCGAGGAGGTTCGAATCCCCTCGCCGGCAACCTTGAAGATGGTCTTCTGTGGTTTCCCATCTTCCTTCCAGGCAAATGCCGGGGTTGGTCCCTCACTATAGGCCACAGCCGCTACCTTCCAACTCCTCGCCCTTCCCTTCCAACTTTCCTCCCCAACGGTACTTGTAGCTCACCCATTGGGTGTCCGTCTCGAAGCAGCTACAAAACTGGCGAGCCGAACATGTCCTCGGACACTCCCGGCACTAAAAGCCATACGCTAAAAAAAAAAAAAAAAAAAAAACAATATATTTCTGATACTGTTCTGGAAAGCGAAACACACAAGCTACACTGGGACAGGTCAGTGTTGACAGATCGACCTATATCAGTAAACATGCAAGATATTATTCTTATTGATAAACTAAAGTAGACAACCCTTCTAATCAAGATTGCAATCCTTAACTCGCATAATGTCCAACAAATTTATTCTCAGTAAGTGACCAATTACATGCTTCTGGTTGAAGAGATCCGACAGGAATTTGTTACTGTATTGCCTATCGTAATCTCTTCCACTGGGGTCATACTGAAGTCGCTGAGGGTCAACTATAATCTGCATATCATATGCAGAAAGCAGTCATTTTAGAGACCTACTCCATAGTTCGTTCCTCAACCTACCAACATAAAGAACTCCATTCCATCTTTCAACAATTGCCGATGAAATGTGTATTATACCCAATCACATGGTGTACATATGAATAATAATAATATTCACTGAATAATTTATGATGATGATAATTGTTGTTTTAAGGGGCCTAACATCTAGGCTATCGGCCCCACTGAATAATTTAGTTTTGATACCTAGGTAGCTACGATTATGTATAATCTGTTGATCATTTCTTACAGGGGATCTCACCGCTTTAGCGATTAAAGCCAACCTTCTGGCACTTCTTATGGGAGCGAGACGAAGTGGGAATTGGGTTGTCCTTAAGAGAGGGAGGATAGTAGGATATGCTTATTATTATTATTATTATTATTGTCCACGTGCTTTGCTAGGCCAGTGGGTAGACTACGAATGAAAGATTTTTTATATTCTGATTTTATTTCTGAAACTTTCAGACTGTTGGTATTACAGTCCTAATGAGACGTACTGTTGCGACTGATGCAACGAGTTATCTGATCTGTTTTTCCATTCTGTCGTTATGTGTGATTAATGGCAGGTGACTTGGTAGCCAAACGATATTTCGGGCACCGGAGCTATTGCACTATAGAGCGTCTCAACCTTAAAAGACAGTATGGAATTAAATGTAGTAGTTGCCTCTCACTCGCACTCCTATGTCCTGCAATTAGCTTCGTCCTCTTCCAGCCCGGCGATTTTGCCATTTCCCAATAATTGAAAGTGACAAATCTAAGAAAATGTTTGCGTGGTCATATAGAGAATTTTCCGCTCTTTATGATGATGTATAAATAAAAGCCAATAAATAAAAACACATGGCCCAATGTTCACAATTACGATATTTTAGCGCAAATTATATTTTTGCAGATATAAAACTTATCACGCCATAGATGATGAACTAATGATCGCAACAGATCAAGAATTTATTTTTAGATTGCCTGATATTGGTAGAAGATAATCTATTTCTCAGGGCAGTAATTATTTTCATAGTAAGAAAGTTATGATTTTTTTTCTTAAATGTTACTTGAAAAATCTGAGATGGTATCACAGGAAAGTCACGTAGCGACAAACTTTTTTGCTATTGACTTTACGTTGGTGACTAAGCGAAAAGAAATGTTCATTAATCTGTGAAAAAGTTTTTAAAACAAACCAGAGCTCGATATCAGATAGCATTCATAAGTTATCGCACTGATTCCTCCCGCCCAGCGCTGACGCTGCGTAAGTTTGTTTACTCAGCCCAGTATCTCCCCGACTGATGGTGTGATGGTGTGAAGTTAAACTGTGGAATGAAGTGGTCCTTGAGTTCTTTATAAATTGTCCGCCTCGTTGCATACCGTAGTGGCTAGTATTCCTGGCTGTCATCGTGGAGGCCCAGGTTTGAATCCCGGCTCCGCCAAGAAATTTAATTCTGGTCTGAGGTCTGGAACGGGGTGTACTCAACTTCATGAGACAAAACTGAGAAGAGGCGGGTTCGATTCCTACCTCAGCCATCCTCTATGTGGTTTCCGTGGTTTGCATTTTTTCATCCCGGGAATAACATATTATAATATTATCATATTCATGAATAATTGAAAAATATAAATTGTTATAATGTGCGCATTAAACTCGCGCTCTGAGGTTCGGCGTATCATATCTAAATATTGTAGCGTTGTTCGCTGCAAGGTATGAGCTACAGTTATATACATCAAACAAATATTTTGGAAATTTCCCGAGTTTTGCGTAAAAGCACGTCTGTATACGAGTTATATTACATCAAGTGCCCGCCCTTGCAGAACTTTGTATATGCAGTAGATCTGGCATCAGCGCGCCCCATTTGTGCGTACTGTCTTTTAAGGTAGAGACGCACTATAATCTCGCCAACTGAAGATATGGCTATTAGGCCTACAACTATGGTTATATGGAACTTCGAAAGCATAACTAGATGCATTTACGTCAGTATCTAGGCAAAATGTAGTAGAACAAAATATTACCGATCTCATGCAAAGTTAAGTTGATTGGACGTTTTAAGTCTGCCATTTACTTCTTATTATTTCCGTTTCTATGATGTCGAGGATAAGGGGAGACGAGTGTCTGTATCGTGGATATAGTAGTAATCTATCATATTGGGAGTGGTAAAGTTCAATCGGCCATGCTTGAAATGGTTTTCCACGTTTTTTTTTTATTTTTTTTCAAATCCAGGCAAATGCATGGACGTACGTGGCGTAGTCGGTAGCATGCTGAACTGCTATGCCCTAGATTGCGGATTCAAACCCGCCCGAAGTCGTCGGATTTTTAAGAGCGTTAAAATCCTTCAGTACGCCTTCCTTCGGAGGGAAAGTAAAGCCGACGGGCCCATTTATGGCATGTACGAGAACCTACCACTACAATTGGTAGTGTGTAGTTAATTTGTAGGTTATTTGGTTAGAAACACTCGATCAAGTTCCAACGTTCGCCGCTAGGTGTCAGTGACTGTGGCATCTCTGGTTGCCAACGTTGGATCTACTTGAAATTCAACGCCTTCGGGCGTTCAATTAAACTACCCCGCTATGGCCATTGGCTGCAATTAAAATATAATTAACTATATCGTGGATAGTTTTTAGGGCCAATGCCGTTCCAGACACCAGAGGAGATTAATGGTATGTGGATGAAGAAGAATGAAATTGATCAATGCATTGGAAACCGTCCCTGCATTTGCCTGGATTTGAAAATTTAAAAAACGTGGAAAACCATTTCAAACATGGCCGATTGAACGTTACCACTCCAAATATGATAGAATAGTTGCAAATACTAAGTATAACGTCAATAACGTAGACTCATGATGTACTTTTAATGCTGCCTTTTTAGAAAGCTTACACGTTGATAAAGTATATAACAGTTGTGTTAGCGCACATCTTTTCGTTCAAAAAACGAGGAGGGAAGGAATGGGGAGAAAGAAACCTAGTTGCGGTATTTTCCACCCTGTCACAGCTGAGGTTCAGTTACGGCTCAGTAACTCGTAACTACCAGATACGAGTGTTTGTGGCGTTACTGCCGCGTTGTCTTCATGTTCCTGTCACGCCTCATTAACTCTATGTGAGAAATATTTCGTTGTTGGGTGAACAGCCAGTCTGCATTTTGCACTACTTTTAAATTGCACAAAAACTAAAAATCACATTTTTCCTGAGCTCTTGTCTTCAAATACCTATAAAATGATTTTTTTAGTTAATATATCCTACTGTCCTAATCTCGGGACTGGCTGCGTGGCTCAGCGGTTAGGTCCTCGTCTGCTGTGCCCAAGGTTCAGGATCGAATCCTGGTGGAGTCAGCTGGCATTTGAGGGTGCGCAAATGCGAGGGAGCTCGTTAAAGATCCCCTTCGGGGAAACATTCTGGCACCCCGGCGTTTCTAAACGCCGCAGTAGTTAAAAGAGACATAAAAGCAATAACATTATTTCCCAACCTCGGACTGCCGGAGAGTGGGAAGAGAAGATTGTTGCAATTTTTAGTTTGATGCCTACTGTATGTGTACAATTATTTTTCCATATGCACTCACGCAAATGAAATTGTAACTTATCCCGTGAAATTAGTCAAGTTGTTGTTGATGTTGTTTCATTTGACGGACTTGGACACCCTGGTCATTTATCCCAGTGTACTTGGGTATGTGTAAAATTTGTCTGATGACCTACGCGATTGTGAAGACTGTACTAGTGTATTTATGATGCAGGTAAGGATTGGGACGGAGGCGGCCGTGGTCTTAAGTTAGAAACCATCCCGACATTTGCTTGGAGTAGAATTGGGAAACTACGGAAAACCACTTCCAGGATGTCTGAGGTGGGAATTGAACCCATTTCTTCTCAGTTTTGCCTCACAAGGCTGAGTGTACCTCGGTCCAACTCTCAGACCAGAATTACATTTTTTGGCAGAGCTGGGTATAGAACCCGGACCTCCGGTGCGACAGCTAAGAATGCTATCTGCTACACCAGGAGGTGGATAATTAATTATGCAGTTTGATACTTAATAGAATGCATACTATTAGGGATTGGTATTTATTTATGTAGGCCTTACTACGTGTTAGAATCATT
This sequence comes from Meconema thalassinum, assembly GCA_946902985.2. Classification (NCBI taxonomy): domain Eukaryota; kingdom Metazoa; phylum Arthropoda; class Insecta; order Orthoptera; family Tettigoniidae; genus Meconema; species Meconema thalassinum. The sequence continues at coordinate 448,742,972 of OX336390.1, forward strand.
AATAATTAAAGCAGATATGTTACTCATTTTGTCTATCTACTCGTAGTTCAAATGGGTACGAGAGACTATCCTAGACTTGTGTTTGTATGCGTATCTGTGGCTATGATTGGGATGGAGGGCAACCGTGACCGTAAGGTAGATACAGGGTCTTTTTTTTTTTTTTGTTCGCTCTGCAGCACCACTCAGAGCACGGCTCGGCAGGCCCAATGACACTCCGTCCCTAGCCGTATAATGCGCGCTTTTCATCCCCACTACATCGCGGCAATTCACACTTATAGAAAGCCATTTCTAGTGAAACTATTAATCTAAAACCTACCTAGCATTACATTTGATGTTCAAAATGTTGTCCCTCAGCTGCCAAACACGCCTGACATCTCGTAAACAGGTTTGCAGACACTCGGCGAATCTCAGCCAGTGTGATGTTCGAAATAACTTGTGTAATGTTCTCTTGTGTGAGGGTTGTTCACATACACTTTTCCCGTCAGCATCCCCCACAGGTAATAATCACTGGGATTTAAATCAGGATATCTAGGGGGATAATTAACTACACGATCTTCGAAAACTTCCCGTATTACTTCCATAGACCGATTAGCAGCGTGTGCCGTCGCATTATCTTGCATGAAGTAGCCATTACTCCTTCCTTCTTCTTCGGTCAGCTCTTGAAAGAATGGTCTGAGAATGAGGTTTATATATCGATCAGCATTTATTGCTTCACGAAAAAATATAGGCCCTATAATTCTACGAGCACTTACTGCGCACCAAACTCCTATCTTTGGTACATTATGGGTCGGCTTACGGTAAACTGTATGTCCCAGAGAATCTCTGAAAATTAATTGCAATGTTCATTGAAGTTAACGTTCATTACAGAATCAAACCGCGACCCGGTGGAATCATCCCAGGGCTCGGTTCTGGCGATTAAGAAACACTGCAGCACAGTGGGTAAGGTGGATAACAGATATTCATTGTTGGATCTTTCCACGGTTTAGCTGATAGCCTTGCTCTACCTTAACAGCTATTATCGTACGGAGGTCTTGTCCTTTGCGATAAAGGGTCTGATGATGTTTTATTTTCATTATCGTATGTATCGTTGCAGTTGCAATCACCTCTGGCCTTTTTGAGAACAAGACCTTGATGGCGCATCATAAGATCATGACCCCAACACCGCAGCACGATACCCTCCTATCTTCTGAAACATGAAATATCTAGCGCTGCCGCCCCCCGCCCCTTATTCTTCTTTCCTTTCTTAGCACTTTTCATAGGCTGCTTCGCACCAAAAAAAAAAAAAAAAAATGGTTTAGAAGATATACAGTATTTGTTTCTGTCTAATTACTACAACTACCAGTTGCAATAATGATAACAAGAAGTTCCGTGACGAACTAACGAGCCTATTTTTCTTAAAATTTAAGATTCATGCCAATGATTACTCTATATGGACCTATCTAGAATAGTGTCGAAATTAAGTTGGAAAATCGAAATTTCGAATTAGTTCGAAATATACCTGGTATAATGTAGCCTAATAGAGCACTACAATTAGCAGGCCTGGTGACTGAATATATTCTTAGTTCCATCTATTGAGGTACAAATGTCTTGCACTGTTGGTCAGAAATAATCTGAAATATTATGATCTCTCGTTGTGCCAATTTTGGATGAAATCCATTTGTTAGTATAGAGGTTACATGTATTTTAAAATAGAACCTATTAGCAGGCTTAGAATCATGTTGGCAGCACTGACGTATATCATTTACTCTAAATTAATCTAGATGTCAGGTACGAAACGTGTCCAAGTTTAGAGCTGTTTGATTGCATACTTTCTGGTTTGTTGATATTAGGGTAAAAGAAAATAGAGACAGCATTTATTAACAGTTGGCAGCCCTGGTTACTCTTACGAATACGCATAGTCATATCTGTTATGGTACACATAGCACATCCGAAATTTGGTTGAAATCCAATTGATAGTATAGAAGCTACATGCATTTTAAAAATGGTCCTATCAGCAGACTTAGAATCATGTTGGTAGCACTGACGTACTGTATATTAGTTATTCCAAATTAATCTAGAATGTCGGATACTATACGGGTGCATAGTTTAAAGCTGCCGACTTGCATACTTTCTGATATATTGGTACTTGGATAAAAGAAAATAGAGAGAGCATTTATTAATAGTTGGCAGCATTGGTGGCTCTTAAGAATACGCTCAGTCATATCTGTTTCTGTACACATAGTACACACGAAATTTGGTTGAAATCCAAATAATAGTGTAGAAGTTATATGCATTTAAAAATTGGACCTATCAGCAGGCTTAGAATCATTTTGGTAACACTGCCATGTATGGCCTCCTGGAAATTAAACTGATATATATTTTAATCTATATGTGTGCCAATTTTGGAATAGCTCCCATTCATACGTTCCAAGATATCCAACGTGGAGCTCAGATTTCAATTGCGTTTTTTTTTTTAGCAGTTGGTAGCATTGACGTCATTTTCAAATATTGGCTTGAGATATTCAGATATAGATCTTTACTCATACCAAATTTGGTTTCAATTGCTAACGCCGTTTAGGAGTTGATAGTGGGGGGAGGGGGGGGGGGGGGCAGACACACATTTGCCCTGATTGATCTCAAAAGTCTACTTTTTCCTCATTTTTTTTGCAAAATTTGAAGTGCAGGCTAATAATAATAACACACAATTACTAGCGTATTCTTACAACACATCAGAGTTCAACAACCTTTTGTAAGAAAAACAAGTAGTTTCGTAACGAACTAAAGAGCCTATTTTTCTAAAAATTTAAGATTCATGCCAATCTATATAGACGTATCTAGAATAATGCTGAAATCAAATTGGTAATTCTGACATTTCTAAGTACTGCAGTTTGAAATACACCTGAAATAGTGTAGCCTAGTAGAGTAACTTACTACAGTTGGCATCCCTGGTGACTCTGAATATATTCTTAGTTCCGTCTCTTAAGGTATAGAATGCACATACAAAATTTCTTTGAAGTCTAATGGATAGTATGGACGTTACATGCTGTTTGATCAGTGCGCGTAAAATCATATTGGGAATAATGTCATGTACAGTATGTGATGCTCAGAATTAATCTGAAATATTACGATCTATTATAGTGCCAATTTTGGATAAAATCCATTTGTAAGTATAGAAGTTATATGTAATTAAAAATTGAAACTATCAGAAAACTTAGAATCTTGTTGGGAGCACTGAGATATATTAGATACTCCAAATTAATTAGTATGTCAGGTACTATACGTGTGCAAAGTTTAGAGCTGATGGCTTGCATACTTTCTGATATATTGATATTAGGATTAAACAAATAGAGAGAGCATTTATTAACTGTTGGCAGCCCTGCTGGTTCTTACGAATACGCATATTCATAACTGTTATGGTACACAAAGCACATACGAAATTTGGTTGAAATCCATTTGTTAGTATAGAAGTTATATGCATTTAAAAACTGGACCTATCAGCAGGCTTAGTATCGTGTTGGCAGCACTGATGTATATACGTTTCTCCAAACTAAGGTGGAATGTCAGGTACTATACGTGTGCAAAGTTTAGAGCTGTTGGCTTGCATACTTTCTGATATATTGATATTAGGGTTAAGACATAGTGAGAGCATTTATTAACAGTTGGCAGCCCTGGTGGATCTTTAGAGTACGCACAGTCATATCTGTTGTAATACACATAGTACATAACGAAATTTGGTTGAAATCCAATCGATAGTATAGAAGTTGCGTGCATGTAGAAATTGGACCTATCGGCAGGCTTAGAATCATGTTGGCAACACTGGCATGTATGGACTTTTGAAAATTAATCTGGAATGTTATTATCTATATGTGTGCCAGTTTTGGAATAGTTCGCATGCATAACTTCTGAGATATCCAACATGGAGCTCAGATTTCAATTATGATTTTTCAGCAGTTGGTAGCACTGACGTCAATTTCAAGTGTGGCCGTGTGATATTCAGATATAGTTAGGAGACACACACAGACTGACAGACGGAAGGACAGCCACACAATTTCCCGGATCGATCTCATAAGTGAGGAGCTTGGTATCAAAGTTGGACAACTCCTCTTTTACTTTTTTTTACAGGAGAGGTAAAAAACTAAATCCACAATATGGTTGTCAGTATCATAGTGATTTTCTTTTATTTCATTAGTATAGACCACATACACATTTTTTCATACTCATTATTAAAATTAAATGAATATTTAAGCCGTAATTGGAGTTGACCATTTATGAAACCAAGTCATGGAGTTGTCTGTTTTTTGAAGCCAAAGGGAGCCGTTTTGAAATTGAATCTGTTCTCTTTTGAAACCAAATAATTATGAAATCGACATCAATGAATTAATTTTATTTTCTTTATCTACACTTCTAATGACTAAGGGTGTTTTAAAAAATGTAATTATTTCTAATGTATACAAAGCCATATAAAATCGGTCTTAAAGTTAAAAATGACATGAACAAATTGTACTCAGACGCCTTTGAACAAAACTGACATCCTTGAGTATTTCTTCCACCTTAGAAAGAAATAGTTCCTCAAAATCTGCACTCTCCAACTCATCACACTCACAATGTTCACTGTTTAGAATATTACCAGCGTCGTTACAGGTTAAACATTCAGCCTGGGTGGATTTGGAGTGCATGTTGGGAGCCGATTGCATGAATGCAAGCTTCTCATTGGCTACTGAAGGAGTTGACATTTTTTAAAACGAAACTATGGTGGAATTGTCCATGTTTTGATTCTGAACTGAGCAAATACATGCTATTTTCCCTAAGTTCTGTCTTTTTATTTTTATTTTTTAAGCAGAACAGTCATGTTGTAGATTCGCATTCAGCATAAAAATCACATAAGAGTGAACTAAAATCTCAAAACTGACAAAAATTAGGTTGTCCAACTTGGATACCTCGCTCCTCAAGTCTAGGCTACTTTTTCCTCATTTTTGCAAAATGAGAAAAGTAGGCTAAACATGTAATTACGTTACTTGTTTTAGTTTATAGTAAATCGAGCTAACCACTTCCACTGAACACACACTAAAATTCACCTGTCACTCACTGTCTTCGCACGGACTGCAAAGGCGTGGCTGAATTCAAGTCGACAATGGCAGAAATAGAAGAATCTATTCTTGTAAGGAAGTGGTGGTCACATTGTCAGCGGATTATTGTGATTATAGTGGTTGTTAAGTGTTTGGTAAGGAGATATCGCTGTCGGTGGCGGGTGAAAGGGTGCTGTGTGGGAATGTTACTCTACACCTTTTCTCAGAATTCCTGCTGACAGGATCTACTGGTTAGTTATTGTGAAATAAGACAGCAAAAGTACGAGATTTGTATTGAATGGTTGTGGTAGCTTCCTCTCTATGGTAGTTTCATGGATATGAGGATAGCAATGTTTGTTACAGAATATGAAATATAAATATATAAATCAGAGCCGGCGGCCTCTTCCCCCCTCTCCCTCCCTTTATTGATCTAAGCCCCCCCCCCCAGTTAGGGGGTGCGCGCCCCCCACTTTCAGGACATCTGGGCTATGGGTCAGTAGTGATACTCGTCCCAAAGGTTGACGTGAGCGTAATATTTCCCCCCTATTACTGGTACTAATGAAATGGCGATCTGGTTGATGTAGGCTACAGTCACTGGAGTGTGGTGTACTATTTGTTGTTTCTACACCAGTACCGATGCATAAAAGCAGCTACTGTATTTACATTGCATGGTTAAACGTGATGATGAGTGCGGTAAGCCAGCAAGTAAAGATTCATGAAGTTATTCTGCTTGAGCCGGAGGTTTAAAGTACAGTGTGTCTCATAATACACGCATCTGAGGACAGTGCACTGGTGTAATTAAACGTTGCCAAGTCAACAGCTTTTGACCGAATTTCACGTTAGTCAAAATATACCCTTAACAATCTGACATGTATCGTTCCCTCAGCAGAAGGGGGTGAAACGGATGTAGAACGGAAATTGTAAGTGTCCCGTTTTCGGACATGGGTTCCTATTCAAAATATTATGTAGGCTATTCACTCCGCTCTACAAGTATTAGAACTTTGTAACCGGAATTTCCAAACACCTAGTATATGCAGCATAACCTGGTGAATCAGCTGCCCCTATTAGTATTGTTTTATGCAGCCCAACTAACGCGTTGTGTCAGGATATTTCTTTGCTTGCATTCCGTTTGGACATATTTCGCATCCATCGCTATAATGTTAAAGACCACGGCGGGGGTTGAACGTGTAGGCAGCGTAGAGATTGGCCAGACAAGTCAGGCCTGCAGATCGTGCGTGACCTCCTAACGGCAGTGATAACTGATAACTTTGTTCGTTAAGTAAGTCGCAGATAACCTCGCCAGGAAATGCAAGCGTTTGGTAAACAACCTGTCAGTGCATCTCACTGAGCATAGCTTGTGTACTGTTACTTGTCCTTGTTTGGGAGCTCCGTATACTAATATAGTGTGCGAAGTTATGTTGTGATGGTGATGATTCTTGATTTAAAGGGTGGAACATTGAGGTCATCTTCCCCTTATTATGATGTCTGGGAGTAGTGTGTTACGTATTTTCAAGAGCTTAGGACTTAAAATAACAATATATGCCCGAAGTGAATGTGGAAAAATCAGGAAAACCCCTCTTCGGCTAACCATCGAAAGGTCGCCTGGGAATGGAATCGAAGAGATGAACTTGCGGCATCAATACATTCCTATTAATAAAATTATACATTACTAGAGGGCCTGTGAAAGAAATCACGCATGTGTTAAACCACCCGCCCAGCTTTACTGTTATGCGGGCTCGACGTGACACAATTCTGGCAAGGAATATCGTCTTGTTTATTTGTTTAAACGATTTTTTAAATCAAATTTTCGTTATGTATAAAATCAGAGTGTAATTCGTCACTGCTGTGGGTAATTCTCTTTCTTTCGAATGGTAATTTGTTACGATCGGTTATTTGTGTGCGCCCCATGTGTATGTATAGACCACCCACTGGGCTTTACTTTTATGCTGGCTCGACGCGACACAGTTCTGGCAGGGGCTATCGTCTTGTTTATTTGTTTAAACGCACTTTTTTTAAACAAATTGTCGATATTTATAAAATTAGAGTGCATTTCGTCACTGTTGGGTAATTCTCTTTCTTTTGAATGTTCATTTGTTACGATCGGTTATTTGTGTACGCATCATGTGTATAGACCACCCGCTCGGCTTTACTGTTTTGCGGGCTCGACGTGACACAGTTCTGGTAGGGACCATCGTCTTATTTGTTTAAACGAACTTTATATACAAATAAATATATTTCCGTTGAACTTTCAAGAAATACTAGATATATCCTGTACTATTGAGGCGATTTGGAAGCTTTTGGCACAAATCGCACCTTCTAACTCCCTTTTGGTTTAATAGCTTCAGTTTTGTGACACAAACATCTTACGAGTTTTATATAGTCTACGTAATAATAGTAATAATAATAATATATCATTATTTACGGAAAATCCTAAGTTTTTTTTGGACCCGTCTGTACAGGGGGAATCTGGATGAAAAGAAAATCCCAAGACTTATACCAGCACTCGGAAAAAATCTCAGACACATTTAGGAAAAGACGATTGAAATTTTACGGGCATATCCTCAGGATGGGCAATCAGAGACTAACCAAAAGGATTCTTACCCTTGCCCTGTCAATGAAAGTTAAAAACACATGGCTGCTTGAAGTTGGAAAAGATCTTCAGGAAATAGGCATCTCAGATGGCGTTGTACTAGACAGAGCTAAGTTCAGAGAATTAGTCGATAATCACCGCTTTGCAGACCATCTAAGCACTATCACCAACAAAACCTGGTCAGAAGATCGCAAGAGAAGCCACAGCGAGAAGATGAAGAGATTTCGGGAGAAGAGAAAGGCAATGCCATCAGCTCAATAAGTTCAATCGCGCTCCTTAGTCGGGCATGACGAAGAAAGAAGAATATATCATTATTTATTTTGCCTTGCACTGTGTCCAAAAGTAAACGCGCGGGGTGTTTTTGTTTTCTTTTAATCTTAATAAATTTCATGTTCAGATGTATAGTTTTACGTGGTTTTTAACCTTTTTACCATAAGTCCCGGGGTCTGTTTTTTTTTACATGGAATCCAAAGCATTGGGTGTTATAAAACTAATTTTTAAAATCCCATACACATTGGTCGGTAATCGAACCCGACTCAGGAGAAATGAATTTGAAACGTCAGTTGAACGTTTTTTTTTTTTTTTTGGTCGTTTGATTACCTGTAGCAACTGTTCGGTACGTGCCTCACATTGAAAGCCAGGATAAATTTTATTTTTTGGGCCCTCGCAACCAGTAGATAAACTCGAACGGCCGTTGTATTCATAAGATATCCAGCACTGTAATATATGGATAATCTGGTAATACACGGAAATCGCAGGGAATTTCAAAATGTCTATGGAAAATTTCTTCAGCTTCGCTGAGTGTGTTACTGGGCAATTGGGGCAGTTTGAAGGGTGAAGTTGTTTAAATTCCTCCAAAGTTGACTTGTTGACAGAATTTGTGTCAATAAATGACGTGACATCTCGGGTAAACATAAACTTGTAACAGCCGACATTCCTAGAAGACAGACTTGTAGAAATCAGTTTTTTTTAGCGTATGGCTTTTTGTGCCGGGAGTGTCCGAGGACATGTTCGGCTCGCCAGTTTTGTAGCTGCTTCAAGGCGGATACCCAATAGGTGAGTTACAAGTACCGTTGGGGAGGAATGTAAGGGCGAGGAGTTGGAAGGTAGCGGCTGTGGCCTATAGTTAGGGACCAACCCCAGCATTTGCCTGGAAGGAAGATGGGAAACCACAGAAGACCATCTTCAAGGTTGTCGGCGGGGGGATTCGAACCTCCTCGCCTCCCGGATGTGAGCGACTGCCAGCAGTCATGCCGTAACGACCACGGCTAACTCACCCTGTTAGAAATCAGATGAAGCATACTGTAGACAAGGGTAGGCTGGGCCTACGTATCGCATGTTTGTGTATATCTTTAGAATATAATTAAACTCCATTTGATGACTCTGGAAAAATGGGAATTTTAATCTGGATACCTGGAAATCTTTGAGAAATATAAAATATCTTGCCACCTCGATTTGCAGTATGTTTTAGAATTTGAATTCCTATTGGGCTTCGGTAACTTCGTTCCGCTAGGCCCCTTGTGATGACACCAGTGAAAGAGGCACGCTTTAGAGCATTACTGTAAATAACTAATCCGACTTTTCTGATTTGATTGTGCGGCAGCTTGTAGTTCGCTCTGGAGGAAGCTCACGCTTTGCTAGACAAGCCAGAACAAATTTAATTTGCTATCCAATACAGTATCTTCGTTTCAATACAAGGGAGGAACATGTTGCAAATTTGAAAACAAGAATTGGTTGGAAATACAGTATGTTGCTGCTTTCTAGGAGTAGTTTTAGAGCAAAATAATGTATTATAATGTAAACCCTATTGATCTTTAGCTTGGCCGCCTCGTAGTGTTAGGCAACATTGATGGCTGTTATACCTGAAGTCCCAGATTTGATTCCCGGCTCTGACAAGATATTTTATTCTTGCCGTAGGGCTGGAGGATAGTAATAATAACAATAATAATTTATTTATTTATCCGAGTCCAAGACACATACAAATATACATATAAATTCCACGAAATTTCATTTCTCCAGTGTTCAACTGTTAGAATGGCACAGTCATTAGCTTCTATCAAGTCCTGCATATCACATGGTCTTGATAACATGCTGCAATTCAGAAGGTGCTCAGGGTCTTGTTTTTCACCACATTTACAAAGTTCTTCAGTACTGTATCCCCACTCTTCAAATTGCTTTTGCACCGACTCACACCAGTTCTCAATTTGTTTAGGGTCTTTCAAGATCCGTATTGTAAATGGTACCCTGTTGCCGGCTTCTCCTTCATTTCCCACGATCCTCCCGGTGATTTTGTTTTCCAAAGTTCAATTCGGCGAGCTTCAGCTGAGGAAGGACTGGATATCGTTGTTTGGAGGAAGCTCTTTCTTGACTTTAGCCTAGGTGGATGGACATAAAGTCCATACATTGGGTGTCTTGGATCTGTCTCTCGCCTTTTCTTAACTTCTGACGCTAATTGTCTTCTAACCTCTGGAGGTGCTACTCCCATGAGTGAAAATACATTTTCGACAGAAGTTGGGCGTAGACAGCCTGTCTCATGGTTAGAATGAGCTGAGTTCCCCAGACTGGGGCAGCATATTCTGCAGCAGAAACACTCGGAGTAGGGCAGTTGTAAGCAGGACACTAGGCTGCGCTCCCCATGTAGTGTTTGCGAGTTTCCGAATGATGTTGTTCCTGATGTATACTTTCTGTTTGGTGTCCATGCAATGCTGTTTATTAGTCAGCGTGCGATCCAGCTTTACTTCTAAGTATTTGGGATGAACACAATTTTTCAGATTGTGTCCTTTCCAGGTGACGTTCAGCTGCCTTCTCGCCTCCCTATTGTGCAGGTGAAACGCGCATATTTGGGTTTTCTCTGGGTTGAGTTTCAAGTAGTTATAATTGTAGTAGACGGATAAGTCTTCAAGAGCAGATTTCAGCTTTATCACTACTTATTCAAACGTTCATCCTTCAGCAGCAACAGCAGTGTCATCTGCGTAGATGAATGCTCTGGTTCTAATGTTAAGTGGCTGGTCGTTAGTGTGGATATTATATAATAACGGAGCTAGCACATTTTCCTGTGGGAGGCCATTCTTTTTGGTTCCTCAGTCGGCTTTTCTTGTCCTTCAGGGTGACAGAAAATCGTCGATTCTGCAACAAACGTTGAACAAACTGTGTTAGTCGGGAGTCGCTAGTTGTTGAGTACAGCTTCTTTGTTAATCATTCGAAACCTGGCGCAGTCAGCTGGCATTTGGGGGTGCGCAAATGCGAGGGAGCCGTGTCAGTACATTTACTGGCACGTTAAAGATCCCCTTCGGGGCAAAATTCTGGCACCCCGGCGTCTCTAAAAGCCAGTGTAGTTAAAAGGGACGTAAAACCAATAACATTATTATTTGTTAATCACTTGTGGTTTACAGTATCATAAGCAGCTGTGAGGTCCACAAAAGCAACTCCAGTAATATGTTTCCTTTCATATCCATCCTTAACATACTGGGTCATATCCATCCGTAATATACTAGGTTAAGTTCAGTATTTGACCAGTACACGATTTCCCTGATCTAAAACCTGGTTGTTCATTAATGATCTCACTATCAACAAAATCAGAAATTCGGTTCAAAATCATTTCTTCAGGTCCTTACAGAAATGACAGAGAAGCGATACAGGTCTGAAATTCTTGGGTTCATTTGGTTCTTTACCTGGTTTGAGCAAGGCCTCAACTTTTGCTTTACGCAATAACTTCAGGATTATCATTTTAGTCACACCGGTGTTCATCAGTTGTAGGATCCATTCGTAGTTAAGGGGACAAAATGTTTTATTTGCTCAGGTCGTATATCATCCAAGCCCGCAGCTTTGTTATGTTTCATCCGTTGAATAGCAGTTCGTAATTCTTCAATTGTGAATGGTGTATCATGATGATTGTTCTGTTCATAACGTTGGATTTTTGTTTATTTGGACCTTCTTGAGGCTTTACCGTTCAGCAGAACTTGATTGGCTATTTGGCCAGGGGTGACTTTATCCGATTCCTGGGTTGAAACTGTAGGGTCACCATTGAGATTCTTCAATAATTTCCAAACTTGACGGCTTGTGTGCTTCATGTCCAAACTTTCGAGAAGGTTACGCTATTTTTCTGTTCTTGATTTTGATATGGCTTGTAGAAGATGTTCTCCAGTTTGTATTGTTTCTTCTGCGAATGGGTCCTTTTCATAGAGTTGTTCATATTTGTTAAGGAGGGGATTTTGAGTCCTTATCGAGTCCAAGAATATACATTGTTCTGCAGCCTCTTGGGATGTGTTGACGGGAAATAGACTTTGCTAATTCAACAAAATCTATGTATTTCTCTGGGTCAGGCTTGATCTTCGTCACCTCATCATCTAGATTTTGAGAAACTCTATCCCACTGAGCTTTCTTAAAGTAGAACTGTCTTTTAAATGGTACTTGTTCAGGTTTGACAATTGCTTGTACTACACATATAAGAGCCCGGTGTTGTGTTTTTGGGAAAGGTTAGCTGCAATGTGCTTCTTGGTTTTATAAACTATATGATCGGTGACAAATATGTTGTCCGGATTGTAACCTCGCTTCCACTGAACACTATTAAAGGACTGGGGTAGCTTTGGATCATGTATCAATTTAAGACCCATGCATTCGTACCATTCTTCTAGTTTCTGACCATTTAAGTCCGCCTCTTTGTATCCCCATGAAATACTTGCCGATTTAAGTCGCCTACGACCAGTAGTGTTGCTTGGGAATGGAGGTTACAGGTTTCTGTGAATTTGTATTCCTTATTTGGTGATTTGTAGACAGATGTAATAGTACAGGATTGTATTTCAATTGTCAGAATTTCTATATGATCTAAACAGGTTATATCAGCAGAGAGATTGTTGGTTCCCAGTTTAGTGAAAACTGCACTCCCATATTGCTCATCAGGTCTCTCCAAAACGAGTTTCATTCCATTCACCCTTGGTCGTCGATCATTTGATCCCCTAATATAATAATAATAAGAATAATAAGAATAATCATATGGCCTGTCTTACCGTGACGTAGGTCTTTTGAGATGGAACCACTGAGGTGATCTACCCTCCAATTTCAACGCTCTGTATAACACTGACATCTGGCAGTGAAAACCAGAACTCTACTGGGCGAATTGTGACTGAGATTTAATTACCGTTGTCTTATAAATGCCAAATATGATATGAGAGGTCTTTTAAGGGCCTACATCCCACGACTCGAGAGTTCCGTTGATTTTTGTCGCTTTCCTCGGTGGGGAAGTGAACCCGCGATCTTGGGATCATGAGGAAGCAATAATCTCTACTTAGCATAAAACAAAGTCCCCGATTCTTGGATGTTACGGGTAAACTCGAGAACCACTGGATGGATTTTTATGCGGTTTTCACCATTCTGTAAAGGATATCTCGAGGATGATTTCTGTAGAAAATAATTTATTTATGTCATCTGTCATTCATTTAATCATTGCCCCAGAGGAGTGCGTCAGGCCTCGGCAGCCGGCACAGTTCATATCCTCGCCGCTAGATAGGGGCTCCATTCATTCCATTCCTGACCCGGTCGGAGACTGGAAGCAGGCTGTGGATTTTCATTTTCATGAACAAAGGAAGCGAAGCAGTAACGATTTCAGTGGGAAAGTCGAAAATAAACCTGGCGTCCGAGCGCTTTGTAAGCTTACGCTGGGCAAACCGTTAAACATATCTAAATACTATGGGTGTAAGGATTGTTCAGCATGAAAGGTTCTACAAAAACGTCCGCGACAGCATATGTTTATCTTCAATACATCGCCCACTATAAGTGTTTTTACGTTTTAATTTCTTCCAACCATGTCCATTCAACTACTGAGGCGACAGTTTACGAGCTAGCTAAGGGCGAGTCTATCATCCCTGTTACAGCCTAGCTACCGGGCGAACATATTGCCCCAGATACAGCCAGCAGCAAACCGTTGAGTCGTGTTGAGTTAAGACTTCTGAGAAGGGTGGTTGTGTTTGGAGTTTCCCTGGAAGTGCAACTTCGCCTGTGAAACACAGTCAAGTTAAGGGGGATTTGAGTTTCATTCACCTCGCCATTCCCTGGAAGTGCAACTCTCATTTCGCCTGTGAACTTTTCGTTCCGCAAAATTCACAGTCAATTTAATTTAAAATTGGATGGCGTTTAATCTATACTTAGTATAAAACCAAGTCCCCGATTCTTGTATGTCAGAGGTAATCTCGAGAACCACTGAATGGATTTTGATGCGGGTTTCACCATTCTGTTAAGGATATCTCGAAGAAGGTTTCTTTAGAAAATAATTTATTTATGACCAAAGGAAGTTAAGCACTAACGATTTCAGTGAAAAGGTCGAAAAAAACAGGCGTCCGTGCGCTTTTTAAACTTACGCTGGGCAAACCGTTAAAAAATCTATATACTATGAGTGTACGAATTGTTCAGCATGAACAGTTCTACAAAAAAAGCCCGGGAGAGCATATCTCTAAATTCAATACGTCGCCTACTATAAGTGTTTTTACGTTTTCATTTCTTCCAACAGTCTCCACAGTTTACGAGCTAGCTAGGGGCGAGTCTATCACCCCAGTTACAGCTTAGCTAGCGGACGAGCTTATTGCCCCAGATACAGCCAGCAGCGAACTGTCGAGTCGTGTTGAGTTAAAAACTTTAGAGAAGAGTGGTTGTGATTGGAGTTTCCCTGGAAGTGCAACTCAGCTTTTCTTAATTTCGCCTGTGAACTTTTCGTTCCGCAAAATGCACAGTCAAGTTAAGATTGGATGGAAGGGGGATTTGTGTATCATGCACCTCGCCATTCTTAAATTACGTCTGACAAGAATTTGTTGCACATGCATCTCCATGATAATATAATTAATAGTCCAGTCAGTGATTTTAGCCCATAATGCCGAGACGTAAAACGGATATTGGTCGTTGTGCATTGACATTGAAAAAAAAAAAAAAAAAAAGTGCTTATCACGTAATGCATTCATAACTGTTCCCGGGCGAAGCCGGGTCGGGTTGCTAGTAATAATAATATAATTGAGCCCAGGAGACGGAGAGGGCCTCTACCAGAAGCACGAAAGAAGACCGATTGTTGGACTCAAGAAGTAATAGGAAGATGTTAAGGTTGGTAGAAGAACAAAATCTAGACACTAATGAAATTAAAACTCAGCATTTTTTAGGTGTATGCCGTGTCTTGTGTGCTGAGTTTTAATGCACTGGCCGTGAAAGGCAATATGCCAACTAATGAAATTGATGTTAACATGCAGTCCATAGAGGCTCAACTCAAATGTAGCCTACATGTTGTTATTAATCGTAGGTAGCCTCAGCTGCCTGGTGTAGATATTTTGAGGTGGATCAATTTAAGTAATGTGACCTCCAATTACAACGCTCTGTTAACACTACCATCTGACAGTGAACATCAGAATTCCCCTGGGCGAACTGTGGCTGAGATTTGATTTATTTTACGTGACCATGACATGCCGTAGATTCTTCCCGCACTTCAAAAACCGACTTCCTTGGCCGGGAATCAAACCCTCATTCTTAGGGACATGTGATGGACATTCCATAAAATTATTCCTTTGCTAATCGACTTCCTTCAATCCGTCTTTCGTAAAAGCGAGCAGTTGTTACTCTGCCACGACTGATGGGAAGCTGGTCTTCTGTTCTTGGTTGCAGACTGTATCCCTTGTGACCGAAGATGGAAGCGCAGTTTGCGTAAGTGATAGTTGCGATACTCATCGCAGAAGGCCAAGTGCATTTACTCGTTAGGGAGTGCTAAAATGTTTATCACCCTCAAGTAAACAGACCTTGTAGCGGGGCTCCTATTTTGGTTTGCAACTTGGAACTCGGGGTTATTTCTTCCTCAAGTTCTTACAGAGCTTCACAAATATGTATAAGCTACCGTTGTTTTGAAACCTTGATTCTCTAAACCTATTGTATTCAACCTCTTTTGTTCCCTGGCTTGGATTCTTAGCCGTCATCCCTGAAATCCAGGTTCGATTCCCGGCTCTGCCAAGAAAGGTAATTCTGGCCCTAGGGCTCGATCCCACTTCGGCCATCCTAGAAATGTTTTTTTTTGTGGTTTCCCCACTTCCACTCCAGGCAAATGCTGGAATGGTTCCTAACTTAAGGTTACGGCCTCCTCCTACCCAATCCTAGCACCAATGTACAGCCATCTCAACAACACAGCCTATCAGGCAAATTCCACACACACACAAGTCCATGTTCACGATGTCGTAAAGCCCCCAAATATATGAACAAAAAGAACATCATCTTTAGATACCCACCTTCCTCGCTAATTTATTTTCAATGTTGTGCTCCCTTAAGTATGCTGTGCATATTTTAAAGTTCCTTACCGCCATCTAATATAAATATTGTAGATTTCAGATACTAGCTAAGGTTAAAAATCATATAGTAACATAGTAGTAGTAATAGTTAATTCGTTTAGGGGGTTTGTGACATCGTGGTCTTCTAGCCCCGCGTACTTGGCGAGTAGACTAGTTCTAAATGGAAATGTCCCCAGCTTACTTGGATCTGTTTTATGAAATGTGGACAAGGCTGGAACTCAAATTAAGGTCCCCAATTTGTTTTGATCTGTTATAAGAGAAGCAGCGGTAGACCTAAAAGGCGATGGTTGGATTCAGTGTTCAGCGATTTCAAAGTGAGAGGAGTATAAGGAGTAGAAGCAGAGGCGACCGCAGTGCTAACTGGTAATAGGGGATCCTGGAGGCGACTTGTTCGTAAACAGAGACTTGCAGACTAGACTGGACGCTGAAAGGCAAAACGGTCTCTAATGAAAATGTATGTAGGCTACAGTATGTAATGTTCTGCTCCTGGTGACATCAGTGATCTACACACAGCGCCTCCATTTGTTTATACGACTTGATTGCCGTAAAGCTCGGGTGATAGCTTTTCCTAAGCATAAATAGGAATCTTTGTTTTAAGAAAATGACAACGTCACCGGAATTCAAACAGCTTCTCTAATGCTGCCCTCTAATGATGCAGTATGATTGGGTGTTGGCCGCTGTGTTAGAAACACATCCTCACTCTCAGTACCTACTACCTCCAGTTACGGTAATGATTTTGTTCAGCCATCTCACTGCGATCTTTTGGCCTTTTACAAATTATTTTTCTATTACAGTGTGAGAAATCTTGCATGTCTATGAACCACCCGCCCGGTTTTACTGTTATGCAGGTTTCTTATTTATTTCTTTCAAATGCACTTTTTAAACAAATTGTCGATGAGATCAGAGTGCAATTTTTATTGAATGCACAATCGGTAACTTGTCAGCGTCCCACGCGACACAGTTTGCTAGGGGCTCTTGTTTATTTGTTTTAAAGTACTTTCTAAACAAATAAATACATTTCCGTTGACTTTTCAAGAAATGCATGATTTTTCCTGTACTATTGAAACGATTTGGAAGATTTTGGCACAAACTGCACCTTCTAACTCCTTGTGACTTAAGAGCTTGATTTCTGCGAAACATACACCTTAGCGTTTTATGATCATGAACTTTCTTTGCCATTTCCTAGCATCGGGTGATGCAAGTGTCGTAAAATAGTTTTTTTTAATAATCAGACAACTTTGTTCAGAATCGATGAGTTTTTTATATTTTTTTAGCGTATGTCTTTTAGTGCCGGGAGTGTCCGAGGACATGTTCGGCTCGCCAGTTTTGTAGCTGCTTCGAGGCGGACACCCAATGGATGAGCTACACGTACCGTCGCGTGTGGAGTGTTGTCTGGGTAGGAAAGTCTGAATGTAAGGGCAAGGAGGTGGAAGATAGCGGCTGTGACCTATAGTTAGGGACCAACCCCGGCATTTGCCTGGAAGGAAGATGGGAAGCGACAGAAGACCATCTTCAAGGTTGCCGGCGGTGGGATTCGAACCTCCTCGCCTCCCGGATGTGAGCGACTGCCAGCAGTCATGCCGTAGTGACCACGGCTAACTCACCCGGCATCGATGAGTTACCTCATCATAACACTGTTTTGGGAAAATTGGTTGATTTGTTCTGTCCACATAAGATTGATGGAAAGATATTGTTCCCTCGTTTACTCTTAGGAGCTTATGGGCTATTATTCCATTGTGTAACGTAGTTTGCATTGTTTTTCCTTACGTTCAAAAGGAGCTTTTATTACCCCTGGTTTGACAGCACAGCTACTTAGTCTCACAGTAGCCTACAAGTAGTATGTACGCTGTACACTATACTGTAGTTCTGACCGTTATTTCCAGTGTTTGGTAGTCATTGTTTAAAAAAGGGTATTCCCTTTTATTTGTGAAATGTTGAAATATATACTGTATATACTTATTATTTCGGTGGTATAGATGCCTTTTGGGGTGCCCGCAGGTAACCGATCGTAACAAATGAGCATACAAAAGAAAGAGAATTAGCCTACACAGCAGTGACGAATTGCTCAATGATTTCATAAATATCGACAAATATTTATTAACTGTTATTGTGATGGCTGTATAGTGTATGCATTTGCAATTGAGACTAGGATTGAAGGCGACCGTGGCCTTAGGTACCATCCCGGCACAAATACACTAAACGATAGCCCCTGCCAGAACTGTGTCGCGCTCAGCCCGCAAAACAGTCCAAGTCGGGTCAGTACACAGCCAGCACCTCCTGAATTGTGTCGCGTCGAGCCTTACTGTTGTGCGAGGCTAATGCACGTCGACAATGATGTTCAAATACGAGAAGTTCTCGCATGGTTCCCCTAGTTCATTTTTATAAACAGAAATATCCATGTCTAAATATCGTTGAAGAGCGTGAATCAGTCTGGCTAGAGAATTGATTACATTAGGCTACGAGTATGCGAAACTGTATTTTCTTTACTAAACATCCAAGAATATAATTGTCGATGTGCTACAAACTACAGAGCTTGAAATGCCCTCACTGTTTATTATATTATAGCGTATATTGTTATATATTTTATTGACCACCTCGTGGCGCAGAGGCTAGCATGCTCGGTCCTGGTTCGATTCCCGGCTTTGCCAATACATATAATTCTGGTCTCGGGACTGGAACGGAGTTTGCTCAGCCTTGTGAGACAAAACTGACAAGAGGTGAGTTCGATTCCCACCTTAGTCATCCGAGAATGGTTTTACCCTGCTCTCCCACTTGTACTCCGGGCAATTGTGGGGATGGTTCCTAAGGCCACGGCCGCTTCCTTCCTCAAGCCTAGTCTCAATTTCAAATACACACACTAATACAGTCACCACAATAACAAAAGTTTTAGACAAATATGCCCCCTTTTTTTTCCACACACACACACACCCAAGTACACAGGGCGACATGACAACAATGTCGTGGAGCGCCTAAATGAATCAATATCTACCATATAGTCTATTCTTTTAGGCTTTCTTTACTTTGACAGAATAATTGTTAGTGAAGCATTGGATTATTATGATTGACAATCTTGGTTATTCTTGTGGTTCGGGAATATGCCACAGAATTGGTGCTCATCGCCAGCTTTTAGTACCCCTGGCTTAACAGCCTTCCACAATTCCTTAATTGTCGTCTATACGGTGTACAGTATACTCGAGTTCTGGCTGTAGTGTTCTGTAGTAGTTGAAATTAAACGGTGTATTCTCTTTAATGTATGAAATTTTGGAGGCAACGAGTCTATCAAAACGTTGGAAATTGTTATTTTCATCTTAAATCTATGATTTAATAATGGTATAATTTTTTATCTATCTTATCTGTTCTCTATAGTTATTATCTTATTCTTCTTCTTGCTGTCGTTTCGGCCATCTACGGACCACGCTATTTCAACTGCCCTTTTCCATGTCTTTGCGCCTGGGCTGCTCAGTATTCCCGCATTCGTTTCCTATGTTCCTTCCTCGCTTCAGTCCATGTCTTGACAGTCTTTAGTTTTGGCTTTTTCTTGGAATCCATGATGTTTTTGGAGTTTCGACTTTATTGGAACACGTTTCTGGATATCCTCCTGGGTTATTTCCACTTCACGCAGGTCTTGGTTTTCTTCTTAGGGCCGTTTTCACCAACTCTTCACTAACGATTATTTAGTTAATTCCCATTTAACTTAAATACGAGATTTAATGCGTGATTATCTTCAATGCATTTCACGAGGCCATGCGTATACTCGGTTTCATCTTGGAGAGCATGGTGGACAGAACAAGAAGCGTCTAGCACTGTTTGTTGTTTGCGAAGCTTCCTTGAGACTTTCCAGAAGATAATTATAAAGGAGGAGAAATACACAAGACCTTATTCGTGGCAAAAGCTTAAAATGATAAGAACAAAGTATTTAGGAGAACTGGCAGTTGTTTGAATAGATAGCTTAAAAGGACGCGCTTACTCAGTTGTCTTCGTAGCGTAAGCGGTTCAGGTGCAAACTCTCAATTTATAATGCAGCGCTGGTAGGAGTTCGAATCCCCTTTCTGATATATATATTTTTTAAATTTCCATATTCGTCTTTCTTGGTGTTAAAACTTAGTAATGTGTGTGATCTTTTATAATTTCATTGTCTTAAACATATTTATAGTCATATGTATGCAAGTACGTGTGAAACAAACCGCCATTGTGGAATGCGCAAGGCACAGTTCAGCTGTTTCCCGCCACTTTAAAGATGCTTTAGAGAGTTGACAGGGCCGTTTTCACCAACGTCAATTATATCTTAATCCATCAATAAAGGTTATTTAACTTAGCACGAGCATGTCACCAAACAGAAACGCTCGTTAACTTATCACTAACAAGGAATTACGTTAAATGGCCAAATCTGGCCACTCAACTCTCTAAAGCATCTTTAAAGTGGCGGGAAACAGTTGAACTGTGCCTTGCGCATTCCACAATGGCGGTTTGTTTCCGAGTTTCACACGTACTTTAATCCATATGAATATAAAATATGTTTATGACAATGAAATTATAAAAGATCACGCACATTACTAAGTTTTAATGCCAAGAAAGACGAATACGGAAATTTAAAAAAAAAACGAATGGGGTTTCGAACTGCTTCCAGCGCTGTATTATACATTAGGAGTCTGCACCTCAACCGCTTACGCTACGTTGACAACTGGGTAGCGCGTCCTAAGGTATCTATTCGCACAACTGCCAGTTCTACTAAATACTTTGTTTATATCATTTTAAGCTTTTGCCATGAATAAGGTCTTCTGTATTTCCCTTCCTTTATAATTATGTTCCGGAAAGTCTCAATGAAGCATCACAAACAACAATCAGTTCTAGACGCTTCTTGTTCTGTCCGCCATGCTTGCTTGTCCAAGATGAAACCGAGTCTACGCATGCGCGAGAGCCGTAAATCTTATTTAAGTAATTGCGAACCCAAACGGCCTCGTGAAATGCATCGAAGATAATAACGCATTAAATCTCGTATTTAAGTTAAATGGGAATTAACTAACTAATCGTTAGTGAAGACTGGGTGAAAACGGCCAGATTTGGCCATTTAACGTAATTCCTTGTTAGTGGTAAGTTAACGAGCGTTTCTGTTTGATGAAATGCTCGTGCTAAGTAAAATAACCTTTATTGATGAATTAAGAGATAACTGACGTTGGTGAAAACGGCCCTAAGATAACTGAAGATCCTATTGCTCAATCTTGTATAACTGATACGAGCAACGTGGCCATAGAAAACTATCCTTCTCTTACGAATGGTGTCCGTGATCTTTTCTACATGGGAGTAGAGTTCATGATTGTGTCGTCTTCTGTACTCAACATTTTCTTTGATTGGACCTAGGATTTTTCTCAAGATCTGCCTTTCTCTTATTTCTAGCTTCTCGGTCATACCCTTTCTACACATAGCAAGGCATTCGGCACCATATAATGCCTCCGGTCGTATTACTGTGAAGTAATATCGTATCTTGGCGTTAATGGATATTGATTTCTTCTTGTAGACATTATTAGTTAGTTGATAGGCCTATGCCGTTTCCATTTTTCTGATCCGTGATGTAAAGGCTTCTTTCTCCGAGGTGTTGGGATCTATCCACTCTCCAAGATATTTAAATTGTATTATTATTATTGCTTTTATTATTATTACTTATTATATTTTAATTGCAGCCAATGGCCATAGCGGGGAATTTTTAATTGAACGCTCTTAGGCTCTCCTTCAAGTTCAATATTGCAAGTAGTTCCAACTTTGGCTATCAGAGATACCACTGTCACAGACACCTGGCGGTGAACGTTGGAACTCGATAGAGCGTTTCTAAACAAATAGCCTACAAATTTAGCTACACACTACAAATTTTAGTGGTAGGTTCTTCTTCATGCCATAAATCTATGATATGGGCCCGCCGGCTTTACTTCCCCCTCCGAAGTAAGTTATACTGAATGATTTCAACGCTCTTAAAATTCCGACGACTTCAGCCGGGTTTGAACCCGCGATCTTAGGCATAGCAGTTCAGAATGCTACCGACTACACCACCGAAGCCGACTTATTATTATTATTAGGCAGTTTTGTGGATATTTGCTAGGTAGCCTCGTTCTTAAGCTGTGAGTGGTGGTGAGGAGGAGTGTGAAAAAACATGAAACCCCCTCCCTCCCCTAAGCCCTTGGTTTAAGCATTAGAAATACAAGTTGATAAGACTATCCAAATTTGTTAGCCTGTCGTAGTAAGCTACATGTCTGGATGTTGTATGGAGACTCTGATGTCTTTGTTTTCTGTTGGCAGCCCTAACGACTGGCGACCTATGCAGCCTGCCAAGCACTCAGGACTCGAGGAGCATTACTGCCCGCCTCTTGGATGTAAGTCACTATTAATTACATTTAGACATAAGAGTACCTGCTAAGAATAGAGTAGTAATGGAATGGCGGGGATTGCATGATATCGTTGTCGCTATCCAGGGGCTTCGCTACTAACGGGGTTTAGTGACCATGGGGTCCTAGATGAGCTTCTACCCCCGTGGCATACACGTGCAAGACTTCGATGATGAGCAGCAGCAAGTCCGCGGATTGATGGTTCAAATCCCAGCACTGACAGAAGCCATGGAGGGTGCGGTTTTTCCTCGCCTTTTTTTCCCACACTCCCTCCAAGAAAATGTCGCAATAGTAGTTAATATCAAGACTAGGGGCACATACCCCAATCTTAGATCTTCATAATTACATTTGCATACAATAAGACTGTCATCACAGAAACACAAGTTATCGGTCAAATCCAATTCGCACCCAAGTACGCCGGTCTGAAGACCCAGTTGTCCCAAGCCCTTAAAATAACTACCACCTAGGTGAGCCAGGATCCTGGCGTTCTCTCCACACCCCCACTAGTTGTGATTTTCCCGCCTAAATCAGCCCTTATGATTTTTAGCCTATTTTCATTTTATGGAAAAGAAAAAAAAAAGGCAAGTATGAGATCACCTTTTGTCCGTGTGTATGTGTGTGCGCGTGTGCATGTGATTCGTGTGTATGTCCCCCCTAATGACTTCTAAACGGCTGCAGCGATTTCAATGAAACTCGGTAAGATCATAGCACCATTCTGGCCGACCCTGACTGTGCCCTTCAAATTTTATTGTCTCTCAACTTCCAACATGGCGGCTGTGCGAAATATTTCACCAGCATTCAGTATCTCCGAAACTATTACAGATATCACCCTGAAATGTTGTACGGTGATAAAGGGCACTACTAGAAGTTCACCTATGAGACTTTCATAACCCTGGTAACTACAAAACCAACATGGCTGCCAAGCGAAGTTGAGACTTTTACATAGACTTCTCGCGATTTAACCATCCAAACGTAATGAAACTTGGTGCAGCTAATGTTTATACACATTGTAATGCACTGGCGTCTAATTTAGTTCAATTGTTTACATAACCTCAAAATGGCGGCTGTGCGAAATATTTCATTGGCATTCTATATCTCCGAAACTATTACAGATATCACCGTAACATTTTGTACGGTGATAAAGGGCACTGCTTCAAGTTTATCTATGTAACTTTCAAACACCTGTAAAGTACAAAATGAACATGGCGGCCAAGCGAAGTTGAACCATTTTAATAGACTTTTCTCGTGATTTAACCATCTGAGCGCAGTGGAATGTGGTACAGTAAATGATTATACATATTGTAATGCACTGGCATCTAATGTAGGCTACTTCAATTGTTTACATAACCATACATACATGGAGGCTGTGCGAAATTTTAAAATTAAGTTTTTATTTCTTGTGTCGTAATCATGCGATCGAAGTGAAAGTTTGAATAATGAAGCTACGCAATAATTTTCATTTAATGGTACATAACTCGATGGCCTATGTACATATAACAATACAAAATGGCGAGCATCCGAAATATTTTGACGGTTCCCAATATCTACGAATCTTTTACAGCAATCAAACTAATATTTTTATTGTTCATAGAGGCTTTGAATATAAGTTCACCTATAGGAATTTCAGTAGCCTGGTGAGCACAAATCCAACATGGCAGCGACGCGAAGTATAAATATTTAAATGGACGTTTCTCGCGATTTAGCCATCCGAGTGCAGTGAAACTTTGCACGTTAAATGCTTATACAAATGTTAATCCACTGGCGCCTAATTTATTTCAATTGTTTTCATAACCACAATATGGCAGCTGTGCGAAATTTTTGAAGGATATGGGTGGTGAAGGCGTTGACATTTCTCAGAACATGTGTCAAAATATTCGATGACTGGACGTTGGCCTGACCTGTGGGGCCATGCTATTCTCATTTCATTGAGCAAGAATGTCTCACCGCTTAATTGCGGAAATTGCCACTCAATTGCCCTCATTCCTCTTGCCAGCAGCCATGCTTACTATACTTAATGAAAAGCTGAAAGCCTTCTTTCTATCTCAAATTCCAGATAAATAGACTGGCTTCGTTCCCGGCAAAGGAGATCGTGAGTGCCCGACTGATGGTAGAGAAAGGCAAAGGAATCGATGTATAAATTGATGCTCTTTGTTTGTAGACTGCAAGAAAGCCTTTGTTAAGGCAAAAGTAAACTCATATAGGCCTAGCCCACTGGCTTGGTGAATGTCTTCGAACTTGACACTGGAGTACAGACGGTATGTGCTGAAGCTTCAAGGTCACGGCACAGTATCAATGGTTGCGTTCACGGTAGCAAACAGTTGATGAACTGTTGAAGAAAGTACGCTGTGAACGCGGTGTGATGGAGCGCTCCCTAAACATGTTCCATGGAGCGGACGCCATTTTATGGAGCGTAGAAAAACTTCGCTCCATCCACGGAACATGTTTAAAACCAACATGGCGTATAGCATGAAGTAGATTTGGAAACATTGTGGAAATCGCTCAAAATAGTTCCTGAACTGATGAATACTGAAATAATAATGAAGAACACAACATCACGGTCCCTCTATAGCCTATAAAATGACCTGCATTGTGTTAAACTCGTGATATATCTTCATTCCGATTTACGGACCGCAGTTGCGACAAATTTTAACCTATGTGTGAAACAACATAATCTGATATATCGGATGTTACAGCCTTTCATTTGTTCCAAGTATTAAACATTATATGAATTCATGTGTGTGGTTTCCTTTTTAGTGGCAATGTGCATTTTTAAAGTTTTTAAATCAATGTTTTAGCGTTTTTTCATCACTTGTCTGGGGTAATTTGGTCTGAAAATACGATTTTAACCTATGCTTTGGGCTAAATTCTGTACCTCGACGAATATATTGTTGTGTAGGCAGTATAGAGAGAATCAAACTTCTAGGCTACCGATACTGTATAAAAAATACGTTTCATTTGGAGCAAGCATAGGCTACCGGTACTGTATAAAAAATACCTGCATTGTACTGGGCCTACCCCAAATTCTGAATTATTTCAATACCGTAGGATACCGGTACTTGATGGGTTAAGGATTAGGATGCAATAGGATATAAGAATTACCGTAGGTCTGTCTGTGCCTGCATTATTAGGTGATTCTTCCAATAGAAAACTGAGTGTTTGGCTGATCAGAATGTAATGACTGGGTAGCCTATCAGTATTTTTCTTTTCATGGTATTATCAGACTTATCTTAACAGTTCTCTTGCTTCTTGGATGCTGTTTAGGTCTAGATTAGCCCCCCCCCCCCCCCCCCTCCTGGCTTTCAACTTGGACTGAATGAAGTTAATTTGGTCATGTATAGGCCCTACCCTATAAATATGTTTCTATGTTTGAAAGAAACCAGCTTCCCTTGGTAAGCATTTCAAGTACCAGTAACCATTAGGCTACTTTTCTTTTCATGGCATTAGCAGTCTTATCTTAACAGTTATCTTTTTTCTCGGTTGCTGTTCAGGTCTAGATTAAACATCCACATGCCTTTCAATGTAATGAATATTACCTACCGTACTGGTACCATTGGCTATAATTGGGCATGCTCAATAGCCAATGTTCACTGCAGTAGGCTACCAGTACCATACATCAAGAAGCTGGGAATGATTATGCACTGAAACTCAAGATATAATATATATATACTGTATATAAATTTCTTTTCTTCCACAAGGAGAGAAAATTAAGCACTCTTTAACATACGGTAGCACTTACCCAGTTTGTCCTTTATTTCCTTCACTTACGGTATCTCAACATGCCTGAGTATTAACATTTTGTGACAATTATTGTATGCACATACTGTATTTTGTCCATGCTTCAACTAATCCAACACCAAAATTTCCATCCTTGACTTCCTTTTGTCAAACGAGCGATGATTTTCTCTCAGGGGACAGGTTAGGTCTCTGTACTCAAATAGGAACTGACTATTAAGTAAAATGCATTATGAGAATGGATTTAGAAACTGTGACATAAGGTTAATTTATTTTACTCACTCTCTTGTGTGTATGCTACATATTGATCTATATTTTAACAGTAGCCTAGGCTACAGGATACATTTCAAAATAATGTGGTGTCAGTAGTAGTGCATGTATTTTTAACTGAGGCTAGGATTGGGAAGGAGGCTTTAAGTTACAAGCTTAGTAACCTGTAAAGGAAATTGTTAGTAAAATGATAACTTAAAGGGAGTGAGGTTTCATGAATATTGCCTACTAGTACTGTACAGTATAGGCTACAATTGGGCAAGCTCACTAGCCTAGGTTCACTGCAGTAGGCTACCAAGAAGCTGGTAATGGCTAGGCCTATGTACTGCAACTCAAGAAATATAATATATTTCTCTTCTTACACAAGCAGAGAAGATTGAGCACTGTTCAACACAGCACTTACCCAGTTTGTCCAATATTTTCTTACCTTATCGCAGCTTGCCTGAATTTTAACACCTCATTACAGTGATGCTTCACTTTATAATCTGCATATTCTATCACACAGCAGTATTTGCTGCTGACCACAGAAGACCTGATGTTCTTGTATGGTGACTGAATGAACTATGTTTCTTACAAAATTACACCTATAGTTTTGCTGTACTGTAGTTTCATTTGTATTCAATCTGGTAATGAGCCTAGGTGGAAGATATTACTTCTTTTAACATTTAGTTTGCTGATTCGTGCCAACCATCTCTCTACCAGGCACATATTGAGCAACAAAGGGAATTGTTAGTAACCAACTATCAATGCCTTTAAGAGAGTGATGAGTCATGAATGTTACCTTCGGTAATGGTATGTAATTGTACGAGCCCACTAGCCAAGCCCCAATGAAGTACCAGTATCGTACATCAAGCAGCTGGTAATGATTATGTACTGAAATTCAAGATAAAATGTGGTCATTGCTGCTTTTCGGGTACAAAATTATAAATATATAAACACACTCCTGGAAAAAATTACATGTATTAGTTAGTCATCACACTTAAATGGGCAATGGGCAACTAATACATGTAACTGTTTCCAGGAGTGGGTTTACATAATAATTTTGTACCCCATGTTGACCGACTGAGAAGCAGCAAAGACAATCTGTATAGGCAACACTGGAAAAAAAAAGAAAAAAAAAAAAGAATGGCTTCAAATTATCACAGAAAAGATGTATTCCTTAGCACTGCTTCATTTATCTTTGTTCCTAGGTGTCATTCATCCTGGTACTTTCCTCATTTTCATATCTTATTTTTTTTTCAGTTTATATTTTTGCAGTGTAGTTTCCTCTACCTCATTCTGTACTATCCAGACTTAGGTAGCAATAATTTTAAAATGTCCTATTTTTTAATTCTTTCTATGTTAGTGGACCTGATGACATGATCTATTAAAAAATAAATGGTGAAAGCATCTTTTAGACAACTGTTTTCAACCAAAAATCTGTAGCCTAACATTTTTCATTTTCATTAGATGAACAGTAGCATATAGGGAATATGTATGGAAACCAGTTGTGTATTGATAGGAGGAGAATGGACTGCCAAGTAAGAGACTAAGTTAATCCATCAACAGTTCATGTTGTGCCTTTCTCTTTAAGTACTAATATTGGGGTGTAAATAAGTAAGGCATAACAAGGATAATACAGGCTCATACCATGATTTCCTTTTCTTTAAATGAGAGACCCAGAAATGTTATTTCTAGATGCTGGTTATAATTTTAAAGTGTGGAACCTTGAGGTCATCTGACCTTATTAGATAGGGGAAGGGTCCAGATAAATACCTCTAGTTGACAGGTAGGGACAATGTGATTTATATTCTTGTAATGTTTCAAATTAATTTTGCTATCTAACCTGATTTTTTTGTAAATGCAATTAATTTTTATAGTACAGTAACTAAAATCTGTATAGCACAGTTAAGCTGATGAATACATCCAAAAGCTTCAAATCCTTGAGAAGAAAACTAGAGTGAAAAAGAAAAGATATAAGAAGCAGGAAAGTATCAGCATGAAGGATACCTAGGAACAAATTAAATAGATGAAGCAATGCTAACAAATAATGAAGTCATCATGTGTGGATGACTGGTAAGAGGTTTACTGCTAGACTTACAGATTCTTGACCCTTCTCATAGGTTATAACCCTACATTAATAAAATCAAGGCTATATTGATATTCTTGAGTAAATATTCGGTCTATTGAGACATAGGCCTAACCTACCTTGTTCAATTTGAAGGGATTAAAATTACTTTAATTATCATAAGTCTTGGGATATACCACCTTAATATACCGTACCATACGTTAAACTGTTAAGTTTTTTTACCGTAGCCGAACTAGCATAACACAATAAATGCCGTATCAGAAAGGCAAGAAATTTACGTACGTAGGCCTAATATTATCGGGAGCAAGGTATGGTTTGATACATGTTCACAGCTTTCGGTACATAGTTTCAGACCAATCTCGTTCCGAGTTGCAAAACTAAAGGTAAATTAGATACTGATCTAATATCAGCATTCACTCTCACAAGATTATCTGATCATTTCAACATCGCAGGCTCGAGGATAGTACATCGCCCTTGTCCACTTTCGAACAACGCGCGCTGCTACAGATCAGATGGAGCCAACCGTTCACAGGTACACGTAAAACCTGATCCCGCTCCCGATGCATCAGCTTTGGAGCAGTTGATCAACTGTTTGCTACCGTGAACGCAACCAATGGCGGGGAGACGGAGCGCTGGAGTAGAAACCTCTCCCTTAACTGCGCCGAGCTCAAGGCATTCACAGATTTTAAGCACACGCGATGTCGACAGCACGGTGGACGACGAGTGCAGAGCGGTCAGCTTGACTTTGAAGCCCCACCACATACTGTCCGCACTCTGCTTGAGTGACTTGCTTGTCTGATACCATTCCAATACCTCTAACCAGAGTTAAATTTCTTGGCAGAGCTGGAAATTTGACCCGGCCTCCGGAGCAGTAGCCAACAATGCTAACCACTACATTACGAAGTGCACCTTTGATAAAATTAGTGGTTGAAGCTTTGGAGGATACGTATAGAAATAGAAACACCTGTGCATCTGTCGAACCTTGCTCAGTACTTGTAAGTTATACATCAAATACTGCGGCTGTGCGAGTCAACGACACATTATCTGACACATTCGTAACTGTGGCAGGGGCCCACAGGGATGTACACTGTCTTCCCTTCTGTTCCACATTCATAAGAAAGGTCTGTGAAGGTTGGGATGGAGGAGCATCAGTTGGATAGAAGAGAATCAACAACCTCTATTATATGGATGACACTATTATAATTATCAAAGCTCAGCTGGAATTAACTGATTATTGCGGAGAGATTAGCCACACAGAGTAACGGCTTGGAAATATATAACCCAAAATGAAAGGATAGGTCCTCCGCTACATCGAGTCATGGGTATGTTTTTCAGTTCTAGATGATGAATACCTGTTAACTTTTCTAACAAGCTCTCTAAGATGTTTATTTTACAGGCGAGTACGTGTTTACTCCAATCGATATTTCCATGAGGTATGTAAACCAATTTCTTCACAACGTTGTGAACATACTGAACCCTTTAGTATTGCAGTGTTTATATGCAAGAATCTTGATCAAGGGGTCGCGCTCAGTTCACAGTGTGATGTTTACGTTCGCCAAACAACATGCTCTACTGAGGTAAGGGTCATGGGATTAAAACTATAATAAGAAAGGAGGTGACAAGGCGTAAAATAATAACATAATTTAATGACTATTAGTGCAAATAAAATGAATATAGACAACAACAATAATAAAATTCCTCCCTGAATCTTCCCATGACAGAAATATTTATCAAAAGTTGAGGAGTCAGACGGATCTCCCCCTTATAAAAATGTGGATCCAAGTTCCACTAACTTGCATTGGATTTTATGTATGCGTAATGACTAACTACGAGGAATGAGTACTAGGGTGACTGTTCGTTTACATCGGGTAACAGCCACGACGCTTACGAACACTCATCTCGTAAATCAACGTTTACGGATATGGGACACAACACTAATAAAACCCTTAAAAAATTAATGCTGACACACAATCTAAAAACTAATATTTACAGGAATCTCCCTCGAGACCCTCCTTCGATGCAATGACGCATCTGACAAATGAGCTGCCAACCCGGCCAATTGCTCAATACACAAACAAGGAAAAGACAGCATCGCACGTGACTACACGGGTCATTAATACAGAACATAAACATGGAATGAAACCAACAACAACAAAGCCTCACCGGCTGAGATTACTTTATATGAATAAAAAAAATGCACGTTAAGCTAACGCTTCGGAGATTATAGTGATTCGTAGGCAACTCCCATTTATTTAAACAATTTTTACCATTGATCAGTTCTTATTCTGTATTTCAAGTAATTATACGGAGCCAACAAGTACTCCCCTAATGACCTCGATGCAATCCTTTTCAGCCCGCCTTGTGAAACAACTTCCCCCTTCCTCACTCTGTCATCTTCCAGCCCCAGTGTAAAAATAGCTTGACCAACTGCGCCGTTATCTCGTAGAATCAACAGCAACAAATCTCAACCACATAAACATATGGTAAGACCTTAATCGATATAGCCACATATGTCCTCGCAAGGTAACCATATGGACTTGGCACCAAGCTGACAGAAATCAGTCCACGCTGAAATTCCCGCTTGTAATGACCAATAAAATACACACACACACACACACTGCTGGGAATGACATAACATTTTTCACACAGGTCGGCTGAATCAGATCCTCACAAACTATTAAAAACATATTAAAACCTACGAGAGAGCTGACTGCTCCTCGCCACAATTTACATTGCTCCAACGGCAATGAACTCGCTGAATCTGATCAATTATTATTATTATTATCTTGATTGGTCACATTGGACCACTTGAGTCGTTCCACAATCACTTCTTCTTTGAAGGTAGTACTGCTTGGTTCTTGCGCTCTTTCCAGTACTTTTTCATTCTTTCAGATCGGGATTTTCTCAACTCATCTGAAATATCCATAGGCTTTCTATGTGTCATTTCTGCAGAAAATTTGTGAGTTTTAAGAATGGTGTTAATTTTATTTTTCTCCTCGGCATCTGTTATCTTAAGTCCAACTGCTTTGAGATCTTGTTGGATTTCTTGGATCCATTTTCCTCCAGTTTTCTTTCCTAGATTTCTCATCACCAGTTGGCGTACAATTCTGTTTTCTGGAAGCCGTAAGATGTGAAAAAAATATGAAATTCTTTTCTTCTTCATTGTGCTGGTGATTGGATCAATCTCACGATAGACAGTTTCATTTGGGAGAATCCTCCAGACTCCCTCAACCTGATACTTTTTATTTATGCACGTTCTAATGATTCTTCTTTCCGTTTTGAGGAGCTGATCAGTTCTTTGTTCATTTTTAATTTGGAACAGTGTTTCACAAGCATAAGTGGCTTCTGGGAGAGTTACAGTTTTATAATGTTGGATCTTAGTAGCTATTGATAGGCATTTTTTATTATATGTTGACCAGGTTAGAGATTGTGCCTTTTTCATTTTATTTGTTCTATTTATCCAAGTTACTTTTTCGTTTAAGTTACGTGTTATAATTTCTCCAAGATACTTAAATTGAGGAACTAGGTTAATTTTATGATCATTTATATAGACTTCATTTATATCTAAGGGTTTCATAGGCATGATCTCAGTTTTTTCAAAGGATATCTGTAATCCTATCCCTTGAGCAATTTCTTGGAGACTAGTGATCTGAGTACAAACCTCTTCCTTGTCTAGTGCTAAAAGAGCCAAATCATCTGCAAATCCTAAGCAGTTTATTTTTATTGATGGTTTTGTTCCAATTTTGATGTTAGGAGGGTTTTCCTTTTGCCAAACCTTCATGATATAATCAAGAGCCACATTGAAAAGCAGAGGGGATAATCCATCACCTTGTCTGAGACCAGTTTTTACTGAGAAAGCTGTTGATATTTCTCCCCTAAATTTAACTTTCGAATTTGTGTTTGTTAATGTTAATTGAATGATTTTTATCAATTTAGGATGGAGACCATATGATCTGAGAATTTTTAGCAGTGTCAGCCTATGAATACTATCATAGGCTTTTTTGAAATCTATAAAAGAGATAAAGAGTTGCTTATTTCTGTTTTTGTAATATTCCATTATTAATTTCAGACTAAGGATTTGGTCTGGACAACTTCTGTAAGGGCGAAATCCTCCTTGATATTCTCCAAGTTGTGGTTCCAGAATGTTTTTGATCCTGTTGTAAATTATGCGAGAGAAAATTTTATATGTGCAGTCCAGAAGGGTAATTCCTCTGTAGTTATCTGGGTTCGTTTTGTCTCCTTTCTTAAATAATGGATGGATTATTCCTATGGTCCAGTGTGCAGGAATTTCTTCAGTAATCCACATTTTAACTAGATGTTGATGAAGATTTATAATCGCAGGTTTACCAGCATTTTTCCAGATTTCAGCAAAGACTAAGTCTTCGCCACAAGTTTTGTAATTTTTTTGTTCTTTAATTGCGAGTTCTACTTCATTAATGTTTGGAGGATTTATTAAATCAGGTGAAGTTAAAATAGGTGTATCAGTGTTTACTTGCAGGGTTTCCAGTGGATCATCACAATTTAACAGTTTCTCGAATGCTTCTGCAAGGATCTCTGTATTTTCTTGGTTAGAATGTGCTAACTTTCCCGTTTGATTTTTCAACATTAATGTTGGAGCTTCAAATTTTTTAAG
Source organism: Meconema thalassinum (assembly GCA_946902985.2). Taxonomy (NCBI): domain Eukaryota; kingdom Metazoa; phylum Arthropoda; class Insecta; order Orthoptera; family Tettigoniidae; genus Meconema; species Meconema thalassinum. The sequence goes on from OX336390.1 coordinate 448,775,990, forward strand.
ATATTTACCAAATGTTTTGTAATAATCTCGAGATTGCTTTTTCTTGAAATCGTCTTCTATCTTTTCCAGTGTATTCTTAAGATGATTACGTTTCGTTTGTCTGATGATTTTATGGGTTAATTTTCTTTGTATAGTTAGTTCTAAATTTGATTCTTCTGACTTTAGAGCTTGATGTTTTATCCATGCTTGGTGTCTTTTCTCTATTGCTTGATCACAATCTACATTCCACCATTCATGTTTTTTCCTTGGATTTATTGGTGCTAACTCCTCTGCTATTGATTTTAATTTAGTGATTAATTCGTCCAATGTTTTAGTGTTGAGAGATTCTTCTCCTGTTCTTTCACAGTACTCTATATTTTTTATTAAGGTAGATGGATCAAATTTCCTCCTATTGTTATTATTAGGTTTTTTTTTTGGCCATTGGAGTTAATTTTATTTTTATCTTTACCACATAGTGGTCTGATCCTGAGTCAACTCCCCTTAGAACCTTGACATTGTGAATTTCGCGATGGTGAAATTTATCCATGCAGACATGATCCAACTGCCATTCACCCCTTCTGAAGTCAGGATGTTTCCAAGTTTTCAATTTATGGGGCTGTCTTTTAAAACATGTTGATTTAGAGATTAATTTGTGGTTTCTACAAATTTCGACTAATCTTTGACCATTTTTATTGGTTCGTTTATGTGCTGTCCATTTTCCAATGATATCTCTATATCTTCTTTCTTGTCCGAGTTGCGCATTGAAATCACCAAGGAGAATTTTGATGTTTGATGAAGGGATGTTTATTAAAGTTTGATCCAAAAGATCCCAGAATTTTTGTACTTCTTCTCTGTCCTTAATGGTGTTGTTTTTTTGATTAGTAGGAGCATGTGCATTAATAATTGTATATGTTTTATTTGCCGATTTCAAAGTTAGGGTCGTAAGTCTGGAGGATTGAGATTTAAATTCTGTTATCGAGTCAATGATTCTGAGATCTATTAAGAATCCGTTACCAAATTGTGGACAATTTTTCATAACTCGTTTTCCTGGAATTCCTTTATATAGTCTGTATCCTTGTGATTCCAGATGGTCTTGATCACTATTTCTAATTTCCTGAAGGGCCATAATTAGAATTTTATGACTTCTCATGATATCCGTGATGATCTTCAATTTTCCAGTTTGAACCAGAGAATTAACATTATGTGTAGAAAAGAATGAGACTTGTTTAGGTTTGATTTTCCATAGTATTTGTTTGTTTGCTACTTGATGAGTTTTCAGACGCTCCGATTCGTCATTATCTTCCGCATGACAGCCCACCGTATCCGAATGCTGTCTTTTCTGTAATCTATCATTACAGACGGCGGAATTATTCTTCAAATGACTTTTCATGGTCGACTATCTAAGGTTACACCTTGAGGGGAGGATAAATCCTCGAATTACAATCCTGAATGTTATTCAGAAAGGTGAAAGAACTGAGAAAAGAATTCTCAGTCCCCCCCCCAACACTAGTCTGTTCACTGACCCAGTTTCCCGCTGGGATTGATTACCCAACCTTCCACTGGGTTGCTCAGCTTAGCAGGGGACACCACGTGCAGGTCAGTGTTGGGAGTTGGAGTGGAGAGGTTATGAGGATTCTCTTCTGCTGAATCCTTGTATTACTGATTTTGTTGGTTAGTAATAAACATTACAAGATTAATTTACCCTCCAATCTACTGCATGATTATACTAATTCAGTCCTACTTCTGAAACACAACATATCTCCGAGAGACGCTTCTTAATCGCACTGGTCGTCCACATAGCTACGTTAATTAAAACAAACAAACAAACAAACAAGAACTTACGACTGATAAAATATGTGCGAGCTGTTTCCATGCAAAAGGTGTGTCAGACCAAAACTAAATACACTACGTTAATCAACACAAGCAAGATATTTACAAACAAAATATGTCCCATATACCATAAGTTAATTTGTCAGATAATAAGAATATTATTCATGTACTCATCCTCTGCCAGTCACCGTCAACGAACATCTGCAGCCATTTCCCTACTTAATGCCGCTTAGCTCGTCTCCCACATCTCGATGGAGTGTTGACAGTTCCAAACTTCTTCCAGGATAAGCGATGTCATCTCTCGTGCTGATGCAAAAAGTTATAGATTAATTCACACTCGATATTTGTTTACTAAATTCGCCGTTTTAGGTACTTACTTCCCCAGAACAGTCTGTTGGCGAATTGTCGATGATACTGTCCCTACCAAAATAGTACTGTGACTATCTATCACACTGAATTTACCACATTTGTATTAATAAAAATCTGTGTCCTCCTGACACGCAAAGTACAAGTGTCTACGTCCTTAGACGCACAAAAATAATAGTAACCTGTGTCTTCCGACACACACAATATAATAGGCTACGTCCTCCGACGCACAAAAGTATAATAGCCATGTCTTGGCTCTTCACGCCACTTATAAATGAACTGGCCCTAGGTATCGATAGAGGGGGAAATTATATAAAAATTTCTCAAAATAATAGAGGTACAGGAATTAAACAAATATCACTGAACTCGTAAAATTGCGCAGGTCAAGAATATGCCCATTAATCCTAGAATCGATCGTAGAGATGTTGTCTAGCCGATCTCCCGCGTTAATGCTAGCTTTCGCGTGCCCAAGCTAGACTTGGCGCGTTCGTAAGCATTCATCTCTCATTGGTTCCACTTTTTCAATAACTTGGCGGTTTTTATCAGACCTTGGACTCGTAGGAGTGTCCAGTAATATCATCAGCCACTCACGTTACTGCATTATATTTTTTCTAGTCGCGAATAGTACAATGCACATACCATAAGCGTGTCTCACCACGCGTCCCTTCTATTTTGAGGTAGCCACCACCTGTCTTTCTGAAACATAGCTAGGGTCTTTCTTTTCACAATGCTAAAGTATTTAGCCTTTTGTCATACTGCTGCAGGTATGTTTCCACTGTCTCCAACAAATGCTTGAAGTTTCCTCATCTTCGTCTGGCTATTTCATGACGCTGGTGGAAATATTAATTAATTGAAGAAATAAAACATCGAATCATTTATCCATCCGAGGATAAAGGGTTCAATACAAAGTTAGCTATTTTTGCATTGAAATGGTGGGGTCAAGTAAACAATGAACAGCTAGGGCACGATACTGAGTAAAGGACGATGATGAGAGAAGTATGAAATGTACTCTCGAGTCGTCAAATGATACAGAAATCGGCTAAGCACGGCGCGGCGCGTCGTCGACGCATATAGCAATGCGATGCGGGTAGTAACTACCAGTGCACGCTTAGGGGTAAGGTGCGCTGTAAACCGCCACACTTATTCGAACATAGCGCAAATTGCATCACGCAAAGCTTGACGTGAAACCCAGCCCAAAAACATATCCATGTTGAAACGGAACCGCGCTCAGGATAACAACCCTGATTTATGAGAGTGCCTGGATATGACGTTGTCAGACGTTTCAAATATTTGGGCACAGTCATCACCAACACAGGAGACTGGGAACCTGATATCTGCAGATGTGTTTTGATAGCTGGGAACTCAATAACAACATAACGTCCCTATGAAAAGACACTACCATAACCAATAGTACCAAACTATTATACAATGCTTTTCAGTCGGTCAATATGGTTGTGTCCAATTACATTACACGGGGAGTACAAATAATAATACGTGAATTATTTATCACTTGATTAACACACAAACAGGGGGTAATTAATTGGATGACGTGTTTCGATCGTCACGCGAGCTCATCATCGGATCCTGTTCAGAGTTCACATACGCTTAGATAAGGTACCGCGGACATTTTTTCACTTATGTAGAAATATATTTATAAATTAGACTATTAAATTGCAAAAGTTTTTAATAACTTGTGTAACGTGTCTATCTTATACAGGGTGTTACAAAAAGGTACGGCCAAACTTTCAGGAAACATTCCTCTCACACAAAGAAAGAAAATATGATATGTGGACATGTGTCCGGAAACGCTTAATTTCCATGTTAGAGCTCATTTTATTACTTCTCTTCAAATCACATTAATCATGGAATGGAAACACACAGCAACAGAACGTACCAGCGTGACTTCAAACACTTTGTTACAGGAAATGTTCAAAATGTCCTCCGTTAGCGAGGATACATGCATCCACCCTCCGTCGCATAGAATCCCTGATGCGCTGATGCAGCCCTGGAGAATGGCGTATTGTATCACAGCCGTCCACAATACGAGCACGAAGAGTCTCTACATTTGGTACCGGGGTTGCGTAGACAAGAGCTTTCAAATGCCCCCATAAATGAAAGTCAAGAGGGTTGAGGTCAGGAGAGCGTGGAGGCCATGGAATTGGTCCGCCTATACCAATCCATCGGTCACCGAATCTGTTGTTGAGAAGCGTACGAACACTTCGACTGAAATGTGCAGGAGCTCCATCGTGCATGAACCACATGTTGTGTCGTACTTGTAAAGGCACATGTTCTAGCAGCACAGGTAGAGTATCCCGTATGAAATCATGATAACGTGCTCCATTGAGCGTAGGTGGAAGAACATGGGGCCCAATCAAGACATCACCAACAATTCCTGCCCAAACGTTCACAGAAAATCTGTGTTGATGACGTGATTGCACAATTGCGTACGGATTCTCGTCAGCCCACACATGTTGATTGTGAAAATTTACAATTTGATCACGTTGGAATGAAAAGGAAGGAAGGAAGATTGTAGTTTAACGTGGCCGTGAATCTTGTGATTATGAGCCACGGGACCTCCTTTTTACGTGGAATCCGAACCACAGGACATGGCATTTCACTTCGAAAATCTCACATGCATTAACCGGGAATCGAACCCAGTCCACCTTGGTGAGAGGCCAACAGCTTGACCGCTGTGCCACCACGCCCCTGCGTTGGAATGACTCCTCATCCGTAAAGAGAACATTTGCACTGTAATGAGGATTGACACATTGTTGGATGAACCATTCGCAGAAGTGTACCCGTGGAGGCCAATCAGCTGCTGATAGTGCCTGCACACGCTGTACATGGTACGGGAACAACAGGTTCTCCCGTAGCACTCTCCATACAGTGACGTGGTCAACGTTACCTTGTACAGCAGCAACTTCTCTGACGCTGACATGAGGGTTATCGTCAACTGCACGAAGAATTGTCTCGTCCATTGCAGGCGTCCTCGTCGTTCTAGGTCTTCCCCAGTCGCGAGTCATAGGCTGGAATGTTCCGTGCTCCCTAAGACGCCGATCAATTGCTTCGAACGTCTTCCTGTCGGGACACCTTCGTTCTGGAAATCTGTCTCGATACAAACGTACCGCGCCACGGCTATTGCCTCGTGCTAATCCATACATCAAATGGGCATCTGCCAACTCCGCATTTGTAAACATTGCACTGACTGCAAAACCACGTTCGTGATGAACACTAACCAGTTGATGCTACGTACTTTTGTGCTTGATGCTCGTACTGTAGAGCAATGAGTCGCATGTCAACACAAGCACTGACGTCAACATTACCTTCCTTCAAATGGGCCAACTGGCGGTGAATCGAGGAAGTACAGTACATACTAACGAAACTAAAATGAGCTCTAACATTACGTCAACATTACCTTCCTTCAAATGGGCCAACTGGCGGTGAATCGAGGAAGTACAGTACATACTAACGAAACTAAAATGAGCTCTAACATGGAAATTAGGCGTTTCCGGACACATGTCCACATAACATATTTTATTTCTTTGTGTGTGAGGAATGTTTCCTGAAAGTTTGGCCGTACTTTTTTGTAACACCCTGTATACAGATATTATTGCTCAGTTTATAAGCCTCCGTGGCTTAGGCGGCAGCACGCTGGCCTCTCACCGCTGGGTTCGTGGTTCAAATCCCGGTCACTCCATGTGAGATCTGTGCTGGGCAAAACGGAGGCAGACAGGTTTTTCTCCGGGTACTCCGGTTTTCCCTGTCAAACTTTCATTCCAGCAACACTCTCCACTATTATTTAATTTCATCTGTCATTCATTTAATCATTGCCCCAGAGGAGTGCGTCAGGCCTCGGCAGCCGGCACAGTTCATAGATGGCGGCTTCATTCATTCCATTCCTGACCCGGTCGGAGACTGGAAGCAGGCTGTGGATTTTCATTCATTGCTCAGTTAATCTTTAGCACTTCTATGAATGTTGCGTTGGTGTTAATAATGTATAAGTATGTCAACAATGTGATTTATTAACGTATTATCGTAACGAACCTTGGATATAAATGTTGTCAACACTATTTTGTTAATGTCTATTTAACGTTCCTATTTAACTGGTGGTCTATTATAATGTGGTTGGGTCTGGCTGCGTGGCTCAGGGGTAACGTTCTCGCTTGCTGAGCCCAAGGTTGCAGGTTCGAAACCTGGCGCAGTCAGCTGGCATTTGAGGGTGCGCAAATGCGAGGGAGCCGTGTCAGTAGATTTACTGGCACGTTAAAGATCCCCTTCGGGGCAAAATTCCGGCACCCCGGCGTCTCTAAAAGCCAGTGTAGTTGAAAGGGACGTAAAACCAATAACATTATTATTATTATTATTATTATTATTATTATTATTATAATGTGGTTGGGTGGTAAAGAAAGTTATAATTGCTAAAATACACTATCGTTGAATAAGGCTATGTAATACTTCAATACTAGTAGACTCATCTTTCCTATTGCCACTTATGGAACTGAAACATGGACCATTAAGAAGCCTGACCACCACCACCACCTTGTGGTGCTGGGACAGCGTATCGTACCAATGTTTCAGTATTGCAGCAGCAGCGTTACGTCAAGAAGAGACTGTCGTTCAGAACCCTAATATCATCGAGGTCGTCCGGGCTCGGTTGTAGAAAGTGGATGGATTACATTTCTTTGCCAGTAAAATAATAGTCTTTCTTTTCCCATTTGTACATTGGTAATATTGAATCACACATTTGAATAAAGGAACATTTGTATTGTATCTTTAACCCAGTTTTGCTCAGTGCAAACGGAATCGCTTCATTCTTTGCATCCTAATCAGAGTGTCAATGGCTACTGTACTTCAGGAAATATGAATAAGACTTATTGTGTTTCGGGCGGGTGAGGTCAGAAGAGTAACAATAATAATTTACCTAGGGTGGTTGTTGGTTGGTTTCCTCTATTCAGAACTGCCGCAAAGATGTGCTACACGCGAATAGGTACAAGCAAGTTGAGCAATTCTCTGGGCTCATTTTGGTTTCCTTCTCTATTTGGTGGGTATAAGCAAAGCCAGCCAACTCCGTACAGGCCATGGAGGCCCTGGGAGTAGTGGAAGGTAGAGGCCTCCACTTTTTGTGACATCGGCACTAGATGGGATGAGTTGTCAGCTCCACGCCCGGCCGTCTTTGCTCCCAGGAATTACCCTGGTACTCATTTCCGGTGTAGGCTGAGTGAACCCCATGGCTGGTGGGTATAAGAGGTGGCTCGAAATTAAATCACCACGCTCTACTCGTTCCTCTCAAGTTGTGTTTTAATCAATTTTTCGTGTAGATAAGTACACTGCTTTTGCATGCACTTTCTATTAATGCCTTAACTGGATTATAATGATGGACTAATAATTGTATGGCCTCGGCTAATTGGTGTAGGCGATCTTTTAAGTTCAAGGCATGTAGGTGATGCTAGTCTCCAGTTTTGACGTTTTGCTTGCACTGCTGTGAGATGAGAGAGGCTGTTTGCGAGCCGACATTTTCAGACTTGGAGTGGGGTGTATTTTTCCTCCCTTCAAAACCCCCACTTCCGTGGCCGGAAATCGAACCAGGGAACTTGGGATCTTGAGGCAGACTCTCTACGATTGGCCATCCTAGCAAGCTTTTAGTCTATATATCCACCACCAGAGTAGCGACTACACTCTGGCATACGCCACGCAGACGACTGGAAATTAAACGTGACGTCGAGAGCAGGAATTCTATGATTGATTTGCGCCCGACTTTTTCCGGACATAAACCAGGAAGAAATTGTTGGAATGGTGCAAGGTCAAAAATACACCATCATAATCATTACCAATAATGCAACGTCTGGATTCGTGACTAAGGGGATACAAAAGGCCGCGGGTTCCATTCTCGGCCGAGTTGTGGGGCTTTATCTTCGTTTGATTAAGTCCTCAGACTCGAGGACTGGATGTTTGAAAGGCTACACCATAAGTGGTGGTGATGATTACAACCGCCGCCGCTACTACCACCACCGCCGCCGCTGAGACCGTTGGAACGTGCCGCGATGGTCGTTTTGGAAAGATAAAGTTATGGTGTCGCAGAACCAATACATATAATCCTGGATATGTTTTATTCATCTATTCATATAATAGTACGGATTGCGCGTCCTTCATCTATAGAGCAGAAATGGGCAAAGTACGACCCGCGGGCCAAGTGTGGCCCTTGAGCTAGTCTAATCCTGCCCGTGACATGGTTTCGAATTAGCCTGTACTACCTACAACTACATATAGGTCATATTTCCTGTTCTGTGTACCTACAAGTGAAAACTATTTTAATCTCACTGTGTTGATACGTTTTGTGCGAAATATCTCCACGACGAATTTGAATGAAGTCTACAGGACTTGGACGTTTTCAGCATGCCATTTAATGTTGATTGTAAAACAGTAAAATCAGAGTTGCAACTAGAACAGATTGAGTTATAATGTAACAACGACTTATAGCAACTATTCCTCAACGTTTCGAAAATTGAGTTCTACGAGGCCCTACCAAAATCAAGCATCCCAAACTTGAGATCTTTTGCACAAAAGATAACTGCCATGTTCGTATCTTACTATATCCGTGAGCAGGTGTTTTCTACAATGAAGCTTCGCAAAACTAGCGTTAGAAATACATTGACAGATCACCATTTAGCTGCGCTACGATGAATCAGCTCAACCCAGTTTCAACCAGATTATGAAAAACTTTTAGAAGCACAGTTACAGTTACACTTGTTACATACTCCTTCCTCTTCTAACAAATAAAGAAGGTGTGTTCTTTTTTCCTTTTCCTACCATTGGTAGTTTTGTTTGATTTAAAATGCAGAAATAAAAAGTTTATAATCTATCTATAAACACCTGTTATTCTTTTTTCGGCCCGCCTAGATTATTTTGTATTGCATCTGGCCCTGCCCCTAAAACGATTGCCCATGTCTGACCTAGAGGGAACTAAATGTGCTTGCACTTGTTGCCGGGGTAGCTAGGTGTTGGAAATTTGTCCACCCAAAACTGTCCACGAAAATTCCAGATAGACGCTCAGTCCAAAAACATAGCCACGTTAAAAATGTCCATGGCAGTGAGCTGTTTTTATCTTCATCCTTTCATTTCATGCCATTTCATTTCAGTAGAGGCCGATAGCCTAGATGTTAGGCCCCTTAAAACAACAATTATCATCATCATCAACGTTAAAAATTAGTTACGCCGATAGCGCGTGAGTGAACCTGACATGCGCGTATGTTGCCGTTCAGCCAGGTCCATGCGACAGTTCTCCAGGACATGACGAGGGCCGCAACATACGCCTATGTTGACATGTATTGGCATTAATTGTGTACGGTAAGCCTCCCTGGTATGATAATACTGTGTAGTATGGTGTGACTACAACCCGGTGTGTAAGAAGCTGTAAGAGCTGAGGATGCCCGACACGGGACTCACCCATTTTCCGTGCAAAAGATTGTTTCTTCGACTGTTCATCCCTCCTCCACTCCCTGGCTTTTCAGCTCCACGTAGAACCGACTTATCCCAGATGCTAGAGTTCTTGTTCTTGCACACATGCGAAACTCTCCTGACTGTGCTAAGTTCAGGAGTTGAACACATTACCAGCACTACTGTAGAATACAAACTTTTTAATGGTCGAACTGAAATGAGACCGTTGCAGTGGAATCGGTGACTAGCAGTTTGTTTTGACTCTGTCATCTTTAATTTTAATGGAATTGCTTTTCATGACTGATACTTGTGTGTAGCAGCACATCATAGCGGCTCGTAACGAAGGGAACAAGTTGAGTGCAAAGAAAAAAAGAAAAAAAAAAAAGGCAGACAGCAATCTGTGGTTCACTTATTTGGTCGTAGGTGTACGTTCACTTGAAATTTTCTCGCCATGCAAACTTCAAGTTAAGTGATCGTTTCAGAAGTGGACTGCAATGCTTGCAGAATGTTCACCCAAAAGTTTATGGACGGGATTTACTAGATGATACTGACGCTTACGTTGGTACACTGTATCGAGTCCTGTTTTCAACTGATCGATTGTCCGCTTTTATAACGGACTAGCAGAAGTACCCGTCCTTCGAACGGTCCTCGGCATTAATAGCCAGATGTTATCAATTGAACTACTGTTGCAATGGTTAGGGGCTTGTCATTCCTTCATCAGTTTACCACAGTGAATTTAGTTTCCTGGGAATGTCACATACACTGTTTAATTTAGGGCCTTAAAATGTGGAAGCGGGAAGTCAAGGGCCTGTCACCAGCCTGCAGTGTTATCTGGAATTCCTGTCTATTCCAATACTGCGAACATAGGGCCTTTGCCTAAATCAGTGTGGTGTAAGGTGTCGCGATGTGTTTGGTTCTGTTACTACGCACGGACTGGGAACCCCCCCCCCCTCATCTCTCCTCATCATTCGCGATCTACATTTCTCTCAGGTTCACAGAGCTTGGATTCGAGCCGTACTTGGCCTAATAAGAGTGGAGTCTTATAAGCAGGCCATACATGTGCCGGCAAGCCTGTCAGTTACGCCTGAACAGTTCACCGGACTCTGTCCGCCTGTTGAACTGAAGATCCCATACGCATACACCATCAGTTGAAAATACCCGGTATTAGCACTTGACGTCCATTCCAAATTTGATTTGTTATTGTTTATTATTGTTTAAATAATGTTCCCAGTGGCTAAGATGCTCATGCGATTCTGGCTTTATTGGTCGTTTTTCAATGTAAATTGCATTTTGCACGTACTTTCAATCTAAATTGCAGTTTGTAAGCATTTTGATTTTCACTTGTATTTTGTGAGTATTTTGAATTTCAATTGCATTTTATAAGTATTTTCGACCCCAATTGAATTTTGCCGGCATTTTCAATCTAAATTTTTTTTTTGCAAGTATTTTGAATCTAAATAGCATTTCGTGGGTATTTTGAATTTCAGTTGCATTTTGTAAGTATTTCCAACCTAAATTGCATTTTGTAAGTGTTCTCAATATAAATTGCATTTTGTAAGTATTTTGAATCTAAATTGCATTGTGTGAGTATTTTGAATCTAACTCGCCTCTTCGTGAGTATTTTGAATATCAATTCCATTTTTTGCGTATTTTCACTCTACATTCCATTTTGTAAGTCCTTTTTCCATCTAAATTTACCTTCTGTGAGTAGAGGAAAGTCGCCAAATATGGGGAGTTTTTTATAGGGCTCACATTAGTCATAAGAAGGAACGGAATAATTTTGGTTTTATCACCAATGTAAACCTCAGAGGATATACTATGTATATTACAAATATGGGCACGTTTGATGTTGTCTTACCCTATGATATTATTGTTAACTTTTAAAATAGCACTTTCCCCATATTAGGCAACCGGGGTTCGTAATATGGGGAGGTGAGAAACCTCACGGTTTTTATTTATAATAGATACACTGAATAATATACCCTTCTAATTAAAGCATTAATTCTGACAATGTAATAAAATCATGAACACAACTAGTACAAAAATACACATTGTAAGTTAATAACAGTCCTAGTTTCCTGTTGCCGAACTTTCAAACAAAACAACCTGTCTGAGTCTACACACAATGCGTAAGCCCAGCACTCTGGTTTGAATAAATGTGCGCTGCCAACTGTTTACATCCGTCTGTCGCTTCTTCAGGGCGAGTGTGGGGCACGAGAGACGGCATGAACACTCAGGGAGAACCATTTGTTTATTAACTCTGCTGCTCCAGCACGGAATCCATTTCCCACGTTAGCAGCCAATTTGGGATAGGAAGGATGTCAACAGCTCGAACTAGTGGACTGCCTCTCTCTCTCTCTCTCCCCCCCCCCCCTCCCGCGAGTTTAGGAAAATCATGGTCCTGGAAGATGTCCTTATTGCACGGATAAAGCCCAGATTTACGGAACCCTCCCACATTTTCAACAGTTGCTGCCTTCATATACGCACGACCAAACAGCTCACCAACCCATTTCTTCCTTTCCAGCATCTAAAAAAAAAGAAAGTGATATGCCACTTAGTAAGAGCTGAACTATTCCATTACATTCAATAGAACGTAATATGGGGTTCCCCATATTAGGGGACAATGAACTCCCCATACTAGGCTGGGGACAATGAACTCCCCATATTAGGCTATCTCAGTGTCCATGCTTTAACATTTTACTTCCAAGAAATTTATAGGCTAAGACAATATACTACAATAGTACGTTGAACCCAAACCCCTGACTGTAAAAACAAACACATTTAGAAAATTAATGCACTTACCTTTTCTTATCAATTCGTACGAATTCAGAAAACTGAGAAATATTTCACAACGATGTAGAACAACAAACTTCAATAACAAAATGGCTAAGATGCGCAACTAACGGCAACTTCGTGCGTTACCCACACAGCACATGGACAACAATTTCACGTATTCACCGCAAGGTTACAGTGTCTACTAAATGACAAAATACACTTCCCCATATAAGGAAACCTCACCATATATGGCGACTTTCCTTTAACTTATTTTCAATCTAAATTGCATTTTGTAAGCATTTTCGATCTTGTATTTTGTGAGTATTTTCAACCTACATTGCATTTTGTATTTTTCATCGCGGGCGCCGACATTTTGTGAGTGTTTTGAATTTCAATTGCATTTTGTAAGTATTTTCAACCTCAATCGCTTCTTGCAAGTAGTATTTTCAATCTCGGGTGGCGTTTTGAATCTATATTGCATTTTGTGAGTATTTTGAATTTTAATTGCATTTTGTAAGTATTTTCAACCTCAATTGCATTTTGTAAATATGGTCAATCTCCATGGCATTTTGTAAGTCTTTTGAATCTACACTGCATTTTGTGGGTAGCCTATTTCGAATCTAATTTTGAATTTAAACTCCATTTTGTGCGTCTTTTCCATCTAAATTCTACTTTGTCAGTCATTTTCCCTTAACTTGCCTTTTGTGAGTGCTTTCAGTCTAAGTTACCTTTAGTACTTGTTGTCAGTCACCTTGGTTTCCGTTATGGTTTCCATTTCATTGTCATTTTCGCTATCACCCAGAGAATTAGGGGCCGATAACCACGATGTTAGGCCCCTTAAAACAACAATTATCATCAACCTCTAAACACTAATTTTCCTTGTCGCGTGACATTTTTGCGCACAGGAAGAGCTCACTTCAACCCTGCAGTGGTCGCACGGCGTCTGACGCGTCACTTTATTTCGTCATTGCATGAAATCCCGCAAGGTCATTGATCTGAACTGTCATCTACCTTTCAAGTAACTATTCATAATCAGCATAATTGAGTATCAAAAAATTCTCTTTGAACGTATTTTCTTCATAATAATTTCAAGAAACTGTGTATTTGTTGTTGTTAATTCATCTAAGGGGCTTGGAACATGTTAGTTATCATCCCCGTGTAGTTGGGTGTGTAGAGGTTGTCTGATAACAATTGTGTGGATCAACTGAAAAGCATCAAACGTTCGTTTACTAAGGCAACACTGAAAATGGCTTCAAACACCATAATGATAACCGATGTTCTTTACCTATGATTGGGCTTAATAATGCGCCGTTGGCGGTATCAAATAATCTTGCATACAAGATTAAGTACCGTTAAGATTAAAGCTTAAGTACCGTAATTTGACCGTTCTGCCATTTCTTCTTTTCGGATGTTCGCCTTTCAGGGTATCCAAAGTCAGAAGAATTAGCTTCGCGAGAAAAAAAAATGTGTATACCCTTATTCCATATAAGTTGAGAGAAATTACAACATGCCGGAGCCGCGAAGAAGACCTCTTACCTATACGAGCACACTACCTTCGATTGAAATATTACAGACACCGTATTAATTGTAAACTGGCTTCAACTTCACGTCAGTAAGAGGTAAGAGCTCTTCTCCGTCACTCTGGCGTGTTGCCATTTGACTCTCAACTTATATGGAATAAAGTATAGTTTTGGTGTAGCCTAACGTGATTCACTGAACAGATGGTGCAAAATCTGAATTGAGTTTAATTACTGTATGTCCCAGGCATCCTTCCTGTACTGTCGACTTGTGTTTGTAAATGATTTGAGGAATGCCAAAGTGTTTTTTTTTAATAAGAAGGGATGAGCGAAGAGACATACAGATAAATGGAATGTATTTGACTACACTGAGTAATAAAAGTAATACTGCAGCGACAATGGTTTTCATAACCTAAATTTCACTCGTCAACAATTAACACTTTTGTATTTAAGTTAGTATTTTTTGAAGATCATGGAGGGATAATCAAAATTCAATCCAGAATAGCTGCAGCCGTCAAGTACCCGGATTTTCAGCCTTGGTTAGAAGAAGTTCCCAAGAATGCAAAACATGCTTTTTGTAACATGTGCAAAAAACAGATTGCTTTGAGCAACATGGGCAAGGGAGTTATCACTAGCCACTTGACAGGAAAAATTTACAAAGCAAGGATCACCAGCCATCATTTGACTGCGCTTTTGTCAGAGCCATACTTCAGTTCGGTCGTTTTATATCCCGTGCCAACAAGACTGAGCTTGACCAATTTGATAGAAGTAAATCTCGCCTGGATCATTTTTATACTAAACAGTTCAAGGGCATGGAAGAATATGAAGATGTGTGTCAGATCTTAAATATCATCCTCATATTTTCTCACGGTAACATCTTGTAAAGTTTTTTTTATCAAAGAAATGTTAGTGAAAATCATTCACGAGGAAACTCTCATAGCTATGAGAAAAGCATGGTATGAAATTCAGGAGGCAGGTGGAGAAGATGCCATAAACATTGATGATGAAATGGTTTGTTACGTTTGTGGGGCTAGGGCTAAGGAAAAATCGCTATCGAAGAACGAAATCGCCGAGAAACTGAAATAGAGCAGTTGAGTCGGTACGAGAGAGGAGAAGAAGAAGAAGAGAAAGGATGAAGTGTCAATGGCATTAAATAAAGAAAAGGAAGAATTGCGCACAAAGCAACATGAGCTGGAAATGAAAATAAAAACATTGAAGAAATAAGAACTTGAAACGTATTCAAAGTCACCTAAATATCAGTGATTAAATATTATACCTAAATAATTGTAATTATTTTAAAATATGATCAATGAAACGGGTAAGTTATTTAAGGGACACTAGGGCTGAGTTTTTCAACTTCCACATTTATTATCAGAATGAGTTGAAATTTAAACTGCATACTTAGTATAGTAACACTAAGTCACATACCAAATTTGAAAACAATTGGAAGAAATGTAATTGATATTTTACTAATTATATTATTAAAATATACCGTGTGATCAAAATGCTCCATGCGCATTAGCAATTGTGTAAAACCCTTGATATTTTTACTACATATACCTTAAACTATTCTAAATATTATAACATTGAGACATTTCAGGAAAGTGACACATGTATGCTGTCAGATGGATTTTTTCTTTATGTGCCATCATGTCTTATGAATTTTGATAATTTTTCATAGTTTTTTAATTTTTTGGTCTGTAATTTACAAAAAGGCTGGAGATATTGCAATGTTATCTTGCAGCACATGTGTTTCTGAATATCCAGTGATTTTTTTAGTAAAATTGGTGAATACCTCATGCACATGGAGCATTTTGATTACCTGAAAACGATGTTTGGAGATAAATGCATTTTTATAAAATCGCATACTATATTAACCGGTTTGGCTCACCCAATGAAACTTTTGTGGAAAAAATGTGAAAAATACAATGTTTTGTTGTAGAGATAAAGAGCATGGAGACCTTTTGTTTGAGTTATCCTACGTCTTTCTAGGATTTCTAGTTTGAAAAGTATAGCCTACTTTCTATGATTTGCCTTCCATCTTCTTTTTAGGCAGAGGAGATTTCAAAATGTCGCTGAGCCTTTAAAAATGGCGGTGCATGAAAACTGTTTTACTGAAATGATCGACAGGGGTCCATAAGACATATATATGGGAAAAACACGAAACAGTTATTTTGTCATTTTTGCCTAAAAACTCAGCCCTAGTGTCCCTTAATTTGTGAAAGATATACGTTGTCGTAAGAGACTACACTGACCGGCAAAAAAAGTGGAACACTCTAATTTTTATGTAATTTCTTAATTTATGCCACTAAAATGTATCGGTTTTCCAATATTTGAATTATTCATGTAAATTTTAGATGGTTGGCAACAGAAAATACCGAAACATGTTTTACAACACGCTTTAACTCACAAATTTCGTTACATTTTGCAAATCTTACAATTTTCTATTTTTTAGTAATGCTCTTTTGGGCTGGTGTTTATCAAACGTATTGCCAAACAAAACAGTGTTAATGTTTGCACTGCACTGCACGAGAACACTGGTCACTAAAAAAGAGTGTTTCCACCTTTAGCGTCTATGACAGCTTGTAAACGCTCAGGCATACTGTTCACAACTCGTCGAATGGCATCTGCCGGGATGCGATCCCATTCCTCCAGCAGCGATGTTCTCAGTTGTGCCAAGGTGGTGTGGTCACGCTGTCTGACGTTCCTTCCAAGCATATCCCATACATGTTCGATGAGGTTCAAGTCAGGACTACGAGCTGGCCAGTCCAGGGTTTGAATCTCCACTTCCTGCAGATATTGTACAACACAGCAAGCAGTATGAGGGCGGGCATTATCCTGCATCAGCATGAAATTCTGACCAATGAAAGGCGCAAAGGGCATCACATGGTTCATCAGGATCTCTTCGATGTACCTTTGGGAATTGAGCGTCCCGTGATCGATGCACACCAACTCAGTGCGGGCCATAATGGTGATGCCACCCCACACCATAACCGAGCCACCTCCAAATGGAGTCCTGGAGGAGAAAGCAACAGGGCTGTAACTCTCCCCGCGCCTTCTCCACACTGAACTGCTGTGGTATGCCGATCACGCAGAACTTTGAGGGTGAGAAATCTGTCATCCCTGGCACTTTTGCTTCTTCTACGGCCTGACCCTCGTCTCCTGTCGTATGTTTGGAGCTCTCTGTAAAGTTGCACTGCACGATGTTTGCTACCGAGAGATGATCCAATGACCTCAGCAACATAAGGGAAGCTGCGGCTATCCTCCACCAATGCAACTGCCTGTGCATCTTCTTCACGGCTAAGAGGCATGTTTTAGTGTGAACTGCAAATGGATAACTTGTTAAAATGTGTGACAATGGTTCACACGTGTTCAACAAATGCCAGTTGTTATCCCTAGAACAACAATAAGCGAGCGGCAACACTCATAAACCTTAAACGCTTACAGTCCGCTTCCCGCCATAAAACCATTAAGATAGGCTCATCGAAGATTGGGGGTAATTGGTGGTAATAAACCACCCTAAGAAATGTCATATTATCAATTTCTATTCACGGATGTTTCATATGTTTGTTCTAATGCATGAAAAGCTTTTAAAATGAGATTACATCTTTTTCAAGGCTAGTTTTATACTATTTATATTACTTTTTTTAAATGTTCCACTTTTTTTGCCGGTCAGTGTATATGTCTTACGTAAAGAAGTATTTGCCGTACATAAATTTTGTTTTATAAAAGTATATGTGTTAATAAAAGATTAAACTTAACTCACGGAAAAATTATAATAACGCAGGGAAAACACAGGGAAAATAATTTTAGGTAACCAGCGGTCACACTGTGGGCTGGACGATTGAGTTTTCGTTCGATCACCGGCCGCCTGTTCAGTCGGATCTGACAGGCCAGGCGGATCCCACTCACGTTCCGACCGCCGGCGCCGCGCCGGTTTCCTGTAGACTGCTCAGGCATAACTGACAGTTATCCGGTCTTCAGCAGCACGTTTCATCAGCTCATAAGATTTATCAATCTTGATGGAATCCAGCATCTGAAATCTTCTTCCTTTTCGGTGAAATATCTTTCCTATCTCGCAGCCCCTTGTGCGTGTGACTCACTCGTCTATCACCGAGTCCCGTTATGATGTATGAACGAATGAGAGAGCTGTGATGAGGACTTGTATTACGAATGAAATTAGTTTTCTGGGATTATCTCGGAAACTGTTGATTTTAGGTCCTTTAAAAATGGTTTTCGGGGTTCTCTTGAGTTTTGCCTCTCACATTGAGGGGGCTGAAAATGAGCTTTGTCTCGTCCTTTTACGCCTATTTCCGTATGTATTTTAAGGTGGTAGCTCCTCTTTTATGAGAGGTATT
This sequence comes from Meconema thalassinum, assembly GCA_946902985.2. Taxonomy (NCBI): domain Eukaryota; kingdom Metazoa; phylum Arthropoda; class Insecta; order Orthoptera; family Tettigoniidae; genus Meconema; species Meconema thalassinum. Next base: position 448,794,249 of record OX336390.1, read on the forward strand.
GAGAAGAGTAACATCAATGATTAGTGTCGTGCCTCTGATGGGTATCTGTACCAAATTGTACGTCGATCCACCCAGCCGTTCTCGAGTTAAAAGCTGTACAGACAGACAGACTTAAAGACAGACAAAAAAAAATGTTTTTGCACGCAATGGTCATAAAACTGTCTGAAACGCGTTAATAACGCAAGTTTCCTTGGAAACTTAATTCAGAAAAAAGCAGACACTTTCATTTTTATATATAGAGAGATTATACACTTCACATCCGCGGAGAAAAGGCAAGTTCGATGGATATAAATTTTAGCAGATTTATTTGTACATTATAGCTAAATTTCAACGGATTCTAAGTTTATGTTCTGTATTTTTACGAACTCGGGCCTTTAAAAATCAATATAATGTAACGGGAAAGTAATTTTCGTCCTCACCCTCGAAAAACATTGTATGCCGTCGCTGTAACACTCTTAAAATTCGTATGCCTGTAGGATTGAAAAAGATTATGACGTCAACCAACTGCCCCAGATTCGACCGTAAAATCTTCGACACATTAGTAGGCGAACGCCTCAACCAACTGAACCACTCAGTCAGCCAAGGAGAAGAAAAATAAGTATGTGATGCTGAGTGTAGAATGGCAGAGCAATTGCCTTCATTAGTACTGCTCGGGTCCAAGCTCTGTTGATGTTGATGTAATGTGAAGTGCAGTGTAGCCATGGGACAGGCGAGGGTCTGCTTATTCTCTCTATCGACTATCAACTCCACATGCAGGTGGCCGCATTCTTCAACACTAGCTAGTCTATGTGTCAAAATATTCTGACCAGAGTTTCTTTGACGTGAATTGCCTATGTGCTCTGGTTAATGCGTTTCTAGTATAACATAAATGACTAGTATGTGGCCTGCTGAAGCCCAAGACGAATTCCACTTCACTGTTCGAGAAAAGATCTGTGATGACGAGTATGGCTGTGAGCCGCTATAACACTTGTTTGGAAGTAATATATCACCATTGTTCCGGGGAACCAAACTATGTATGGAACCGTTCTGGGGCAAGTACGACTAAAACAGCATCCGTGAACAACATTACTGAGCGAATATTTGAACATGGTAACTTAGTGATAATTGAATTACTTAATACGGAGTATTAATTTTTATTCTTGTTGAGTGTTCATTTACTGGCTTTTGGTCATCGTGGTCGCCCCCTCCCCCAGGGGCTCATAACTCGTGGGACGTGGGTTGGCGACCACGGGCCCCCAGCTGAGTCCGGCATTGCTTCTACTTACTTGTGCGGAGCTCCTTTCTGCTATCTTTCCTGTCGCCTCCCTTGGTCAACACTTGTTCTCTTCCGACCCCGATGGTATTAGGGTATCCGAGGCCTATGGAGTCTTTTATTTTCCCGCCTTAATTGGCCCTTGTCTCAGATACCTTCATTCTTTCAGGGGTCAGCCTTCTGTTTCTTTTCATGATATCTCCTCCCTTCTGGACAAGGGAGCAGGGTGCTTGTAGCGCGCCCCCCCCCCCCCCTGATGGTCCACCCTGGATAGTGCTACACTCTCAAAGGTTCACGGCTGGTGAGTTTAGGAGTTTGCGACCCCAAGGGATTTCGGGTCCTCTCCTCTATCCCCTTTCTATCTGCCTTTCATGGCTCTCCTTCCTTCCAAGTCCCTCAATCGTCATCCTTCGTGGATTGAGGACATTTCTTTTCCTCCTGTCCATTATTTCTCTCTTTTCCTTTTTGTTTTATTTATTCATTCCTTTTAGTATGTAAGTTAGTAATGTTGTTAAGTCAGTAGTTAGTTTTAGTTGTAGGTTTCATACCATTATTATTCATTATCACTATCACCCAAACCTTTAGGGGCCGATAACCTAGATGTTAGGCCCCTTAAAACAAGAATTATCATCATCATCATCATCATCATCATCATCATCGTGGTCGTGTAGCCCCGTGTACTTGGGTGTGCGATAACTGGTGTTATTGTAATGACTGTAATATATGGGTAGGCCTATTTCTAATAATTATGACGCTAGAATTTGGAAGAAGACGGCCGTTGCTTTAAGTTAGGAATCTTCCCGGCATTTCCTGGAGTAAAAGCTACGGATGACCACTTCTAGGACTCCGATGTGGGAATCGAACCCATCTCTTTTCAGGTTTGTCTCACGAGAGTGAGTGTACTTCAACCCTCAGACCGGAATTAAATTAATTGGCGGGGTCGTTATTTGAACCCAGCACCTTTAGATCCGGAGTCTCAATACGTGTCCCGAGACCACATAAGACGGCGATTTTTCTAGTTGAGCGAATCCTAGTACGCCATTGTTGCCACTCAATGTTAGCCTAAGCATGAATGGAGCTTGGTTTTTTTTTCGTTATTCTTAATAATTATGTTTTAATGGCATAATGTTGACTAGACACTTCATATACATGTCGGAACTGTTCTCGGGGCAAATGTGATGCAAACAACACCCTCAACGTAAATATGAACAACTTAGACTAGCTCTGAGGGGGTCTCAACCATGCGCCTTACTTGGCCCGTACTGGCCAACAGTGGAGCACGCAGGTCGTGGTTTTCCTATGAATGTATGTCCCGGCTAAATGCTTTGCGTGACATTTTACGTATCAACGCGCATACGCCAAAATTTTAGGCACGCATACAGGGCTCACTTGCACAGAATTTTATAAGCAGTTTCCTATTTTGACTGTGTCATTCGTACGACTAACAAAGAAATGTTGCGCATCACTACAGTGCTGTCGGCTCAAAAATACAATTCCTATTAAATTAACCATTTAATGTCACTACCATTTAGTGTATATGTCGTAGTCAGTTAGTGAAATCCTAGGCACTTCATGAAAAGCCGGCATGTAATGTAAAAATGCATAGTTGCAGTATCTGACGCGTTTCTTCATGATGTAACAAACCGTCTTAGGCAGATGGTGTAAAAAATTAGTTTACATTATCAGTCGTGGCAGTTCATGAAGACCCGGTGTTTGTTGATTCGACGCAATCGATTCATAGGCTAGCCTATATTAACTTTTTGCCGTCTTATACAAACTTTTCCAAGACATAAATTAATGTTTGTTTATTGTAGTTTAAAAGGAATTCACAATAATAAAACAACATTAATAGAACTATATTAAAATGTACAGGCTGAACAAAAAAAAAAGGCAGAAATCATTGGCAAATATACTCCTCAAGAAACAACAGCCTTTGATCGTCCACGGTAGCTTCCATTCCGTATATTGTCACTATTAATTCTTGGAAAGCACACTTATCTCACTACAAGAACACCGCTACCGCTACTTCATGAAGTGACAGGCTGGACTTTCCGTCAGATAATGTACGAAAAGAATTACACTATGTGACGGCGAAATGTAGTCATTTCATGAAGCCACGCGTCACATAGTCCAACTATTCCTTTTCACATCATATGCTGGCCTTTCATGAAGTGCGTAGGCTTTTCATGAAATGACGGATTTCACTATCTGACTACGACATCTACATAGGCTATAGATAGCTGTGAAATTATTTTTTCAGTCTGTTAACACAATATAATCCCAATTACTGGGATTTACGTAGCTCACGGCATAGCCGTGTTCGTTAAATCGCGCGAATTCCAGCGTTGACAGCGGCTATCCTGAATGTGGTTTTACCCCGGCATTTTCACATTCCATCCAGGCAAATTCCGGGATAGTACCGCATATCAAGTCCCGGGGCACCTACCCCATCATTGTCCCTAATACAGCTACATATACTTGTACAGTCACCACAAACATGCAGGTTATCAGACAAATTCAATACACATTCCAGTACACGGGGGTGATGACGAAGGGTGATGACGAAAGATGTCCCAAGCCCCTAATACGAATTGACAACAATAACAACTTCTTTACATACCTCGCGGGATAGTCGTGTGCGTTAAATCTCTCACCACGATCGCGAGGGGAAGCTGTAGCAAGTCCGGAGATAGGAGGTTCGAATCCCGGCGCTGACAGTAGCTATCCAGAATGTGGTTTACCACACTCCCTCCAGTTAAATGCGGGGATAGTACCTTAGCTCAAGTCTGGGAGCACCTACCCTATTCCCGACCCAAATAATTATAGTTACACGACTACAGTCATCCCAGAAACACAGGTTAGGATACAAATAGAACATACAAGTACACGGAGCCTAAGACCAAGGTGCCCCAAGCCTCTACAGTAAATTAACAACAATATCTATGTAGTTAGCTATCTTCAATTTGGCAGGAAGTTGATACCAAACCATACGGGAGAGGATGAAGTCGTATAAAAATGTCACATTTTCTACGAGCAATGGCGATAAATTAGAACAGCGCAAGAGTTGCGTCTAACAAGGGAACATCACAAATTTAAACTCTCCAGTATTATTGAAACTGGACTCTCATGCTGGTCAGACCAAAAGGAAGGTATCCATGATAGTATTTCATCCCTGGAGAGGGCAAATTACAAGAGTTTCATTTGTTGGGCTTGGACATCGTGGTCATTCACCCCGTTTACTTGGGTAAGTGTGGAATTTTGTCTGATAACCTGTGTCATTGTGGTGGCTATATTAGTGTGTGTGTGTGTGTTTGTAATTCAGGTGAGGATTCGGAAGGAGGCGGCCTTAAGTTACGAATCATTCCGACATTCACCTGGAGTAGAAGTGGGAAACCACGGAAAACCACTTCTAGGATGGCTGAGATAGGAATTGAATCCGCCTCTTCTCAGTTTTGCATCATGAGGTTCAGTGTAGCCCGATCTGGCCCTCAGAAATTTCTTGGCAGAGCGTGGAATCGAATACGGACCTCCGGGCCGACAGCCAAGAATGCTAACCGCCGCTACAACACGAGGTGGTCCCGTTTAGCTCTGCTTCACCCATTTCCCTTCCTGTTTTTCTGATGGGTTGTTAGCCCAAAGACTGGAGAAACACCACCTTGGATTGTGTAGAAACCCCAAACGCCAAGGTAGCTCTATAATTAGATAATAGGCTACTATCCAATGTGCCGCTAAGGCAGTGTTGCAGCGCTGACCCTACCTTCACAGCATTCACAAGCGTGGCCATCAAGGAGTATAATTGAATGTTGGTTGTAGTAGCTTGTTGAAATACAACTGCTATATTATACGGTGATTGATCGAATCCTCGCCTGAATTATAAATACACACACTAATACAGACATCACAATAACACCAGTTATCAGACAAAATTCAACAATCGCCCAAGTACATGGGGCTAAATGACCAAGATGTCCAAGCCTCCCAAATGAATCAACAACAACAGCTTCCTACCCAAATCCTTCCTCGTTTAAAAGTACAGTACACACACTAATGCAGACATCATCCAGTGACACAGGTTATCAGAAAACTTCTACGCACACCCAAGTACACGAGGCTATATGATCATGATGCCGCTAAGCTCCTAAAGAATCCGCAACAACAATAACAGACTCTACCGCGGATCAAGGACAACTAATTTTAATCGCTGTAGGAGAGTGTTGTAGTATGGTGTTATAAGTATAGGCCTATATAATATTTTCGATTGCAAAAAACACACTATATATGCTTAACATTAGCCTATAACGTGTGAGTAATTATTATAATCTGATTTACAAAAGATGCTCGGTGAAAGCTGTCACACGCTTGATGGGTGAGGTGAGGAGTGGAGACGAGAGGGGTAACGGTCTCCATGGCAACAGTGAGCAATGTTGCAATGTATGCAGACACAGCAATAAGCACATGGTTTGACTCGGTGTGTCTTCACTCGTCACGGTCATTAGAGCGCCAGGCAGGGGGACTAATAACTTCCACAGTATTTGTGTCTTCCTGCAAGCCTCTTGGAATGTTCATGAGTCATGATCTGCCTCAGTGGCAACACAGCATTTCCCCACGTGCTAGCTTTGACAGCTGTCAGCGAGCTTTATTGGTAATTCAGAGTAAAGAGCTAGGATTATTAGGTGCTAAAAATCGGATTTTTTTTATGTATTAAAAATACCTGAAATATGTGACAAAAAAGTAAAAATATTGTATTATAATTTAGTTTATTAATGCAAATATAAACAATATGCAGTACTCACGAATGCAATTTATTCCATGTCTAACTGACTGCTGAAGCATTACAAAAGACAACGAGATACATATTCAGGTTGTCTATCACAAATGGCCGACAATTATCACGAAACACTTATTCTGAAGGCTCGAAACTGCGGCAATATGTTACTTGCCCTTGATGTGTTGAGTAACTTGAGATCGCTGTTCAGCCATGATTGCTTTCCCACATGGTTGGCATATCAGAACGCCCCTATCAGAAGTAAAGTTATCTTTAAATTCTGCAACATACTGCTGCAGACGATAACTTGTAGTTGTTTTTACTTGAGGCATCGTAGAACAACTGCCTTACACTTCACAGTGCCAGAAATGCACTGCATGTGATTGACACTGGTTCCAGGTAGCTGGGGGAGGAGGTCTAGCACGTGGTGCAATATGGCTTTCGACAACGAAATCCCTGACTTCCACAGTGAGTGGCACGGGGCGACAAGTTAAGAATAACACAGTTGCAAGCAGACATACGCTCTGCATGAAGATTAAATAGCTCACAGGTTCTTCCCAGTTGAAGTAACACAGAAAAAAATTGCAATAAACTGAAAGATCTAGCATACTGATTTAAAAAATATATACATATTATGTCTTTTTATGTGCTAATAAGTGAAAAGCAGGAATTTATGTATTTATAGAAAAAATACTTAAACTATGTATTTACATAAAAAATTATTTATTTACCTAAAAATCCTAGCCCTAGTAATTATAAATCAACACCAAAAAGAAATCAGGTAAAATAATTTGAACCTGATCGGATTCGATCCACGAACATTGAGGTTAAGAGTTAAACACGCTCGCCCGCTGCTAAACATGGCCAATGCTAGTATTGCGTTAACAACTGGCTTAGTATAACTGTACACCATATTTTGTCTTGGATAGAACGATTTCATTAGCGTTTTCTGCCTTTTTTTATAAACCATTTGATACTAAATGTGTATTATTTTGTTCAGTGCATTCGTGAAAAGATATCAATATACTGGAATATGGACTCGCGAGCAAAACAATAGCCTCCATTTTGACCCAACGGGACGGCACGGTCCAGCACGATATGGCACGGTCAGCCTGAACTGTTAGTCACTGCTGTGGTGTAATATCTGTACTTATTATAAAACAAAGTCCCCGATTCTTGGATGTCTCGGGTAATCTCGAGAACCACTGGATAAATTTTGATGTGTCTTACACCATTCTGTAAAGGATATCTCGAGGAAGATTTCTGTTGAAAATAATATATTTATGATCAAAGGTAGCCGAGCAACAATTTCAGTGAAAACGTCGAAAGAAAAACCTGGCGTCCGTGCGCTTTTTAAGCTTACGCTGGCCAAACCGTTACATATATCTAAGTACTATGATTGTAAGATTTGTTCAGCATAAAATGTTCTACAAAAAAAAGTGCCCGAGAGCATATCTCTATCTTCAATACATCGCCCACTATAAGTGTATTTAGATCTAACCACCCTCTGTACGATAAGCGGATTTAGTGAGGCAGGGCCTTGTTGAATCGTAAGTTATGGTTAGGCTATACTACTTACATGATTCATACGTCCGCCATCATGAAACTATTTGGCTGATTACCTTGTAGTTTGAGCAAAAGACGCTTCCCTTATTAAGGTATATTGTTGCAAAATTTGATAGAGATAGGATGATTAGATTAGTCGTAATGTGATTTAAGCATAGAACATTTGGGTGGGCACCGTTTCTTTTTCGTTATGATGACGACGATATACAACGTGACACTGAGTTGTCCTTTGCTAGTTCTACCTCTGAACCAAAGTTGGTTCGATTTAGTTTCGTTGTGTTTGAATTGGCAGGGGGTTCGTTTTGCACACATACACGGCCGCCATCTTCAAACTATTTAGCTGATGACCTTTTGGTTTGGTCAAAACACGCTTCCCACATAAAGGTATGTTGTTGCAAAATTTGGTAGAGATCAGATGATAGGTTAGTCGTAATTTGGTTTAAGATTTGAACATTTGGGTGGCCGCCATTAAGTTTCCGTCAAGATGGCGGCGATATAAAACATGACACTGAGGTGTCCTTTGCTAGTGCTATCTCTGTACCATATTTCATTCAATTCGGTTTCGTCGTGTTAGAATTGATACGGGGGGAGGGGGGGGGGGGGACAAATATGCACATTCGGACTGACAACTTTTAGCACGTGTAGATCTCATAAGTCTCCTTTCATTTTTTTTTCTGCAAAAATCGAATGGAGATTACTGCCTAAGTAAGTAGTCTACCGGGAAGGTGATTCCATAGTAGACACGATGAAAAAAGGGAGAATTGCCCTTTTCTGTCATTTGTCGAGATTACACGACAACAGACTACTAAAACAACTATTTAACTACGTTTGGAAAATTAAAACAAAAACAAGAAGTTCCGTGAAGAACTATACAGCCTACTTTTCATGCCAATGATTATTCTACAGAATATAAACCTATCTAGAATAATGACGAAATTAAGTTGGTAATATCGAAATATCTAATTAGTTCAAAATATACCTGGTATAATGTAGCCTAATAGAGCACTACAGTTGGCAGCCCTGGTGACTGAATATATTCTTAGTTCCATCTCTTAAGGTACTGAATACAAAATTTGGTTGAAGTCCAATGGACGTTACATGCAGTTAGACACTGGATCTATCAGCACGCGTAAAAGCATGTTGCCAACAATGACATGCGTGTGCTGGTCAGAAATAATCTGAAATATCTTGTTGTGCCAATTTTGGATGAAATCCATTTGTTAGTAGATAGAAGTTACATGTATTTTAAAATTGGACATATCAGCAGGCATAGAATCATGTTGGCAGCACTGCCTTGTATTAATTACTCCAAATTAATCTAGAATATCAGGTGCTATACGTGTGCAAAGTATAGAGCTGTTGGCTTGCATACTTTCTGATATATTGATATTAGGGTAAACAAAATGGACAGCATTTATTAACAGTTGGCAGCCCTGATTGCTGTTAACAATACTTATAGTCATATCTGTTATGGTACACATAGCACATACGAAATTTGGTTGAAATCCAACTGATAGTAGGAGAAGTTACATGTATTTAAAAATTGATACTATCAGCAGGCTTATAATCATGTTGGTAGAACTGACGTATATAAGTTACTCCAAATTAATCTAAAATGTCAGAATATACGTGTGCATAGTTTAAAGCTGTTGGCTTTCATACTTTCTGATATATTGGTATATGGATAAAAAAAAATAGAGAGAGCAATTATTAACAGTTGGCAGCCCTGATGGCTCTTAAGAATACGCTCAGTCATATCTGTTTATGTACAGATATTACATACAAAATTTGGTTGAAATCCAATTGATAGTGTAGAAGTTATATGCATTTAAAAATTGGACCTATCAGAAGGCTTAAAATTATTTTGGCAACACTTGTCATGGTTGGCCTCCTGGAAATTGAACTGAAATAGTCTTATCTACATGTGTGCCAATTTTGGAATAGCTCCCATGCATACCTTGCAGGATATCCAACATGGAGCTCAAATTTCTAGTGCATTTTTTCAGCAGTTGGTAGCACTGATATCATTTTCCAATATGGACGTGAGATATTCCGGTGCACATCTTTACTCATACTAAATTTGGTTTTGATCGCTGCAGCCGTTTAGGAGTTGATAGGGGGACACAGACAGACAGACAGACAGACAGACAGACAGACAGACAGGAGGACAGACAGACTCACATTTTCCCGGATCGATCTCATAAGTCTAGTTTTTCCTCATTTTTGCAAAATGTGAAAAGTAGGCTAATAATTGTTCAAAGAAGTTCAAATAGATTTAGATGAGTTGAATATTACAATGCAACAAATTGCAAATTGAGAAGAAACAAGTAGTTCCGTGAAGAACTATACAGCCTATTTTCATATATCCTACTTATGTTAATTTTCTCTATCAACATTCAAAATTTCAGTTTGATTGCAGTAATATATTTGAGAACTGTCGAAATATTTCAGATGGTCACCATGTTGGATTTTTATATATGTAGGCCATAGAGTTATGTACCATGTATGTGCTATTAAGTTGGCGTTTTATGTTCAGCATATTGCCCGTCAGTACTCAATGATGACTACACTTTCTTTTGATATTGTATATAGCAAGATTGTCTGTATATTACAGGAGGAAAAATACATTTTGTGTTACATGGCTGGTGTATGAATACTTTGGTGAGCCACTGTAAATGTATTTGGTTTGATTTAAGTGCTCCAATATGGGCGTAAACTATGTAAATAAATAAATAACATAGCGTCATACGACTAGTCATTAGCAATATCACATCGTAGTTTTCAACACAACTGTGATCACGAAAACAAACAACGCTCAGGTTCTTGAAAATTTCCTTTTCGAGTCTCGGTGCCGAATAAGACTTTCGACTCTAAACCACCTACTCTCCTATCAGCAGCAGCCTGACTTAGGTGCAATGGCCCATACAATAAGTAAAATATATTTTAGGTGGTTTCACGTGCATACTTCGCTCGTTTTATTGTCCCCTGACTATCTGTACCGCTTGTAACCATTAGATATATAGGTTATCCCATCTTTAGTAAAACGTTAATGTACTGAGACTCTGCAGCGTGCACCACGACCGTGAAGGGAGATTTGAATTCCGGTGCTGAGAGTGGCTATCCTTAGTGTGGATGTTCCCCGGGTTATTCTACACTCCCTCCAGGAAAATGCCGGGATAGTATCTTGATTCAAGTCACGGAACACCTACCACAACCTCGACCCTAAAGTTACAGCTACATACAGGCACACACTACTTAACACCATAATAACACGGGGTTTCAGACAAATTCAACGCACCCTAGTACACGGGCCTGACGACCAAGATGTTCCAATCTCCTAAAATGAATTAACATCAGCAACGATAAGCACTGTGTAGTGCTGTATCTATTCGAGATTTTCAACAACGCACGAGCTATGGCTTTTCTCACAGCCACTGGGAGTTGTCCATG